>OV656809.1:7500000-10000000 GCA_927399485.1 Calamotropha paludella
GACACATCATTCACCTGCAAGCTTTATTTAAGCTCCTTGATAAAAATATATAGTTAAAAGGCCTCTTCTTCATTTTCATTGGTAGGCAACTTTGTAACAAAAAAGTATACACTTTTCTTTTTGTACTGTCATAAAAGCTATGAAGGTAAAAACAAATATAGCCGATGCATAACTGTTTATGATTTATCCGAATATATAAATGGACTTACTTGAAATCCAGCTCGCAGAGTTGAACAACTGAAATAATTTTACAATTTATAATGCATAAGATGACAAACTTTTAAACATTTACAATAAATACTACAAATATGCTTTATATATCTTTTGTTGAGAAGTTGTGAAGAAATTCATCAACCGATGTAATTTGTATAAATTTAGCTTTAAATAACTACAGAGTGTTGCGGAGCAAGATCAGGGTTTATGTGTTGAAACTCATTGTTAACAGTACACCTTTGGATATGAAAAGCTTTCAAAAAGTGTTCCATTTAGACTTAACCATTTTCTATTTCGACGACTGTTTGGTGCAACGATAGCGATCCTGCCTTTCGCAACGATAGCTCTGGGTTCGAGTCCCGGAAGAAGTAGATGTTTGTGTGATGAATACGAGCATTTGTACCTGAGTCATGGGTTTATATATTTCTGTAAATACTAAATATGTATCTATGTATCACATATGTATGTCTATCCGTTACCCTAGTATCCATAACACAAGCCTTAGAGTGCTTACTTTGAGCTAGGCTAATTAGGCGAATGTATGAAATATTGCTTTTATTACTATTACTTTATTTTGATCATAGGCTAAATTCACCTACGACCCCGAATGAACCTGTAGAGGCACATGCTATATTGAGTATTTAAAGTAGAAAGTATTAAAATATTCGATTGCATTGAGGATTATGATTTATTCTCTACTATGAGAACCCAATTATTATTTAAAGTCAAAGTTTTGATAGAATAGCAGTTTCTGATTCTGAAAAAAATATAGCAACAAACAAAACATTATAATTGAATTTTGGCAAGCCGAACAAGACGCCCTATCCGTTAGGCTTCTGAGCCTCATGGCTGAAGAAGCCATCGTCTCTAGTGGGATTTTAGTGGGTAGGAACAAAAAAAACTATCAAAGTGTTATATATATATATCTTTGACTGAGACCAAGAAGAGATCTTTTTAGGCAAGGAGCATTAAATCGAGATCTATTTCCCTCTAAATTTTTTATTACACTTTTGTGCCTTGCACATTATTTTTTAATGAAATGCGAAAAGTCTGATTAAACCAAAATCATGTGACATACACATATAATTATAGGTATAAGTATGTTAATGTGTGATATTTCTTTTATTTGGACCTTTTCTATTAACAGTAACACATACCTTGTCAACAATCCTACTGATAAATATAATAAATGTGAAAGCTTGTCTGTTTTGATCTTTGTTATTCACATAGAAAATACTGAACAGATTTAAATGAATTTGGCAGACATATAGATTTTAAACCCGTAGGTCATAACCTACTCTGGACTTAGTAACTTGAAATTTAATATAGATGTGTTTTATAAAATATTATTGCATTTTTGTTACGTTTAAATGTTTCATTTACTCTATACCAAATTGGCTATTTGACAGTGTTCGGAAAGATATTTTTAAATATATGTAAGTTTATTTTAAACCTCTTACAATTGTTTTCCTCAAAAAAGCGTTAATTGATGGAAAAAAATATTTTCCCCAGTAATTTGAAATTCGCGCGAAAATAGCCGATCACTTTGCATTTCTGGCTGTGACGTCTTATTTCAATAAACTAAGTAAAGCTATGCTAAGCTAAATTTATAGTTTTTCCACTTGAAATAACAAGCTTATATAACCTTATCATATATATATATATATATATATATATATATATAATTATAATATAAATATATTTTATGAAAATGACAAGCTACAAAACGTGTGCCGTGCCTTTGTGTAAAAGTACTCCAATTAAATATTCTGACAAATTTTTTATCGACTTCCTTAATGTCCCAAATGTCGAAAGCTGTGGTTACAATTAGCACGCCCCGAGACCTGGACTCTACATCTGATAAACCTGCTATTTTTTTAAGTATTTAAAAAGAAAGCAACTTTGATCTACCAAAAATGAATTAAACCTAACCTAGCATTTTGTACATAAAAATGTCATATAAATAAAAGTTATTAATATATTTGTGTTACTTTAAAACTGCCTAATCACATGGAAAATTACACTCAATACAGGGTTCTGTCGGTAAAATAAGAATTACATACATAATCTTTAAGTAATTTAAAATTATTTCGTAAAATATATATGTATATTAATTGACCTAGGAATTATACACATTTTACAATAAATTATATATAATTGATCTTTTCTTTTGATCATTTCGGTACTTACACGGAAGTTTTTACATAACAAAACTCGGTTAAGCAAAAGTCAGGATAACATGCAAAAAAATTTGCAACCATAGATGAATCTATTTTGGCAGATTTGCACTATCAGCTTTTATATAGCCTGGCTCCATTTCGTGAAACTTCTCAAAAGCACAAATTAAAATATTTTACTGTAAATCTTCTCAGCAAACAATCAATGATAAAACTCACGACATTTTACCGTGTGAAATGTGACGTCTCACGATGCTCGAACATGGCCGCCCGCGTTTCAGTTTTTGTAATCCACAGACAAAAAAACTCTAATTTATTCTTCAAAAATAAAATATTTACTATTTATTTTATTGCAAAAAACATATTATATGATTATTGTGAACTTATAAGCTACTGTATCTAACATATCAAATATTTTATCGTTACAATTGTCAAAAAGCCATTTCTAAAATCAACGCGGATGAAGTCGTGAGCTGAGGATAGTTAATTAAATTTACATACCGCACATATCAGATAATACTAGGACGCTAGTATGACACCTATTTCACAAAGTCATTGACCGATTAATAAAGACTGAAATGCGTCTCTTGTGATGAGTAACTTGGTAATGATATATAATTTTCTATTGTTTTAGATATTAAGAGACATAAGACACGGTCTCATGAACATGGGGAGAGATGGTGTTCGTGGTCCCTTCGGTGGTAAGTTTTTATTGAGTTATAACTTCAATATTTTCTTATTATTTTTTTATAATTAGTATTTGCCCCTAATGGCTCTCTTAAATGTTACAATAATATTTTTGCTTTTTGATGTCTTGACTTACGAAGCATTTTGTGTTTTTGTTCACTTCACAATAAATGTGTACTTCATTTTATATGTTAGAAGTAACCACAGAATTGTTCAGAAAATACGGGAGAGATGCGTTATACTTATACTCTACTTAACATAACTAATGTGAATGAATCACAATTATTAACATTTACTCATTATTGTGGTACAAACCTATACTTATATATTAAATACTAAATAACTGACAGATCTAAATATTAACAACATACATATGTAAGTTTATAAAACTTAAAACAATATGCTATGCTATTTTATTTGTAAACGTGAGTCAAAATATCAAAAGTGCGACGAATTAATGAATTTTTTCGCATGTTGCCTGCACGACATTTATAGTTGTAATTTTTTGTGAATATCGCGGTATGCTTATTGTTACTTAATTTCGCGTACGGTATTTTATTGATCGAAAAGCTTTCAGTGTGCATTCTCCATCATCAATCATCAATGTTTTATATAAATAGACAAAATACCAGTGTACACGATCTTATGATCATTTGAAATCAGCTGATAAGGATTATCAGATCAAAACAAAGCTGAATTGAATTATTTTAGTCACAATCACCAATGAAAACATAAATTATTTCATCTCCATATGATTATGTTGCGGCAAAATGCTAAATGCATGTTGTTATAAAAACAAATGTTTTGCATAAACCACGCACGGCTTTACAATGTTCGTACACAGCTTTAACTGCAGTGTTGTCAGTGAGTTCGCAACTATGTGGAGAGGCATTTTACGGTAAACTGTTTTCGCAATTTTTTTGGCACGTACTTTTTATTTGCACTATTGGGACAGTACGCAATGCAGGAGTTTAATCAAGAACTCGTTTACAGACGACACATACATGTACGACGATGAAGCGAGAGGTTTAACGGGGAGAGGGCACTGGTACGATGAACCTCCCTATGAGAGTGATCCTGAGGATTTTCTGATGGGAGGCGGAGCACCTACGGCGCAGTTTCAGAACGGTCGAGTCTGTTTTACTCTTAATCTTCGTAATGAGCCCAGAGGAGAAGGAGTCATATCACTCAGAAGTGCTGGCGACATAAGTTTAGCAAGAGCACCTCGAAGAGGTTTAATAATTCCACAAACAGGCCCATATCCAACCACTGTGATCCCTTTGAGAACAGCGAGAGATCGGGAAAGCGGGGATTACGCAGCATCTGATATTCAGTCTATAGGCTCAAGACTCTCAGGAATTTCACTAGAATCAAATCGATCAGAACGAGACTCGCGGAGAGGTTATAGGCAAATGTCAGGATATCGGATAGGTACCGATCCATTGTCACCCGCCTCTTCAGATTATGAAGATCAAGAGAGTGAGACTGATTCTCAACATATAGCAACAGTGCATCAGGTAACTGATTGTTTCCCTAGTTGCCTTAATTTTAAGACGCTACACAGATTTGTTTGTAATCTCGCCAAAAAAGACTGCTGCTATATTTGGAGAGATTATAATATATCTTTTATATATTTTCGCCATTTAACCTAAAATTTTACGGCATTTTTACTATCTTTTATATGTTCAACGCCTTTAATATTTGTTTTTGTAGTGTATCAGCTATTGATTTTAAATAAATCTGCTAGTTTCAATCACTCTCTTCGCTTTTATTTTTATATCCCTTTCCCAAAACTTAAATTATTTTGCGCGTGTTTCAGTCAGCTGAAGAATGTGAAGGAGTGTCAAATTTAGCTGGAAAAGTACGAGGACTAAGGCAAGATGTTCAAAGAAAAATATCAAGATTAAGACAAGAAAGAGGTCCGGAAGGCATCGATAGACGGACTAGTGGCGATCAAGCATTTCCGTGTTCTAATAGTTCTTTCGAAAGTCTTCCCAGCGGATCTGGCAGTAGTGAGTGGATTTATTAAGTTTTTGTCGGTGTTAATATAAATGTTGTTTGTAAATATGTTTGTCTTTCCTTTCTGTGGACCATAACGCCCTGTATATTACTTACCGATTTACACACTCATACAAACACGACAAATATCTAAAATTCCTGATCCTACTAATTATATGTTATATTCTTAGATATTTTAGATTAACATAAACCTCCTATTCACAGTCATGCTAAGATGTATCCAGGTATTTTTAATTTTAATGTGATGGTCATTGGATTGACAGTGAATTGATATTTATAAAGTTCACTAATGTTTATGTACAGGCACACAAGCATTGGTTCGCGCTGGTAGTAATCACTCATCTCTCTCGGCAGAAGAAAACATAGAATTAAGTCCAGCTGGGCGGAGTTTACTCGTGCCACAGATGCTGTGTCGAGCTCGAGCAATCGTCGATTACATACCCAATATTTATGAGAAAGATGCTCTGAGATACAAGGTAAGATATAAGAATTTTGCTGATATGTACATAGTTTATAAAAGGTTAATATTATAATTGTTTAATTTGTCAACAGAAAGGAGACATTATAGAAGTAGTAAATATGAACGCGTCTGGCATCTGGCGAGGAGTCCTCAATAGTAAAGTAGGGAATTTTAAGTTTGCCAACGTCGAGGTTCTATCTGACAGAGAAACAATGAGATCACGATCATCAAAATGGTGTAAGAGTCGGGAAAGACTTTGGGAAACTCGACCAAGAACTGTAGAAGAATTACTTAGACGAATAGATTTACCCGAATATACCGTTGCATTTTCAAGAAACGGTTACGAAGATATTGAGCTATTTAAAGAAATTGAACCATCTGATTTAGATTACTTAGGAATAATGACACCCGACCACCGAACTCGCATCCTTGCAGCTGTACAACTCCTACATAAGCTTGAATGTAAGTTTCTTGAACATTCATAAATTTATTCCTCGTGTTAAATTGTGTAACATTATGAGTAGAACGATGTGATATTACATAGGTGGTGAGGCTGATGGCGAAGGCGAAGGAGGTGGATCGAGCTCCGAAGGCGGTGAGTCACCGTTTGGAAGACGTCAATTCCCACGTGATTCTGGGTGCTACGAAGCCGGTGTCGGTGCGGGTGGAGTGCGTGTACGAACTTCACCTTTGGTTCATAGAGCTGACGAGCCTTCCCATAGACCCCCAGAACCAGCACCGCAGGCAAAAAGGTCTGTACGTCGTCGGCAGCCTGATGACGTAGAATGTGATAGAATCGAACGATATCCTGGGACAGTTGGAGAGAGAACTGTCGCGCGCACAGGTGGTTTGCCAGGCGGGGCGAGGGACGATACTTGTGAGTCTGATCACAGATTAAATGTAGTTAAATTCGTGGCTGGAGGTGAGCCGTGCGCATCAGAAAAAAGTAGTGATTCGGGAGTGAGTAGTTCTTCGCTAAGTTCGGCTCATCCCCACCGCCCCTGAGCTCGGCCTGCCGCGCCCGCGCTTGCCTAGGCGCTGGCGCGGGCGCGTGCGCGCACAGCGCAGCTGCCCGCTCCCCCCGCTGATGCAAACCATTCACCGCCCACATTAGAGCTGGACAATAAATAAGCGGGGACGCCAAACACCATGAATTTCTAAAATCCAATTTATTATATACTAGAAAATGTGGAATAACTAACTGTTTAAGAAACTTCTTTAGAAATAAAGACTGAATCTCGTATTTTGTCCAATATCTTCGATTTATGTTGTAGCTGTGTACGGGCGGCGCTATGTAGTTTAAGATAATAATTAATTGTCACTAAAAACTATGTATTCGAAAGTTCTTCTATTTCTATCATAGCTTTATAGTATGAAAATTGATCCAATTTTCGAGGAAAAAAATGTGATATTTATATTATTTGATTCTGTCACGATGCTACTTAATGTATTGTATTTTTTTGCGACTGTAATAGTCAGTGCATGAATAATGTATCGTATGTCATGTTCGATAGCCATCTTATTTATAAGTTGAAATTAGAGGCAAAGTTGTGCTAAATGTTATATTAGTTGTTCATTGTGATTTCAGAGTTATCTGATCTGAAATCGATTTATTGTCATTCCGTTAAAAATGTAGCATATCATTGAAAGTATTAGAAGCTTAAGTTGCTTAATCATTTATATTCTGTTGAAAACCGATATCAAAAGGAAAATAAGTGTTCTTGATGGAGAAATATTACTTGTGTCTGTATAAATCCGCCTCGGTTCTGTTTTCAACAGAATATAGCAAATCAACGCTAATTTATTAAGTGTTTTCTTTGTAGTGGAGGCAATAAACCAGTTGATAAAAGTAACTGGGGCGTTTAAAGCGCAACATAATATAGCAATAATTGTAAATATCTTAATAGATAGGATAATTATTAAATGTTGATATCTTTTGTAATATTTAAGAGAGCTTTTTGCGGTATGCCGCATGTACAGTATAGCTGTAGGCACTTTTGCGTGAAATTTTAAATTTCGCTCAAATCTTCCGAATCATCAGAAATTACTTCACTTCAGTCATGTTTGAAACTGAGTTGAATACCAAGAGTTATTAATTACCGGATTATTAACACATAGGTAATTAACATTTTTCAATCCATAAGAATAATTGCTTTATTTTTATAAATCATTTCTCTCACTTTGTAATAAAACAGAGAAAATATATTTTTCTCTATCTCCAAAAATGTGTAAGGAATGTATTAATACTTAAATATAAAACAAATAAATGTTTTGCGGCTTTAACTCTAAAATAGGATGAACGTGTTTTTTTGATGCTAATAATCTATTTGTATGTTTTTAGAAGTATAGTAGTCTTTTCTTTTTGTGTTACTGTGTTACGACGTCACGAAATTCCGAGCAGAATTTTATTTTACAGAAATTCTTCTTCATATTCATCAATTACATAAAAAGTTAGAAAGGCATTTAACAAAAAAAAAATCTTTCGTTCACAAACAATAGAAAGTCGATTTATTTGTCGCATTAAGATCAAATGCTTAAAAAAAAAAAGTCGGTTTCTTTTTTTTTTTTTTTTTTTTTTTTTTTTTTTTTTTTTTTTTTTTTTTTTGCCTGTAAAGTCGGTTTTACGGGCGAAGATTTTACGTGACAACGTCTTTTTCTCGGTAGAATATTTATTGATATGAATATAATTAAATTGCACAATGCGCGCGGCAGACCGATCATAGTTGAGTGGGAGAGAGACGCAAGGCATTCGGCGGGCCTCTCTCTCGTTCGGTGACTCATCGTAACGTTACCGAGCGTTACACTTTTTCATAAGTGACTCCCAGCCGCAACCAATTTATAAGACGTTATCACGTCAATAAAAATAACTCTTTGAAACGTTTAGACAAAAGTGTGGGTTTTCCCTGGAAGCTTAACAATATCAATATATAAACTCTGTCAACTCGGTTTCAAGATAAAATTGCAAGTGTATGAACTCTCCGACTGTCGACGTGTTCTTTTTGTACATTTTGTAAATTATCTCCTCCAACACACTTTGACTACGATTGTGAACTAGTCCGAACTATTAAATGTATATAGATAAATGTTTGTTACTTGTATATTGTAGATAGAATATATTTCTTTTGGATTATTATATGAATAATTATATTAATTCATACTTTATTTGAACTTAAAGGTATTAAAAGTAATTTATTTAATGAAATTATCTAATGAAAGCTCAGGTAGACACTTCGATTTTTGTGATTGAAATAGTGTTGTTTTTATACGCATTTAGGTTGTATATTTCAATTTTTATTATATTGTGTAAGCCATACATGTTGCAGTGACATTCTGCGGCAACATCTATTTTTTTTTGGCAACAGAATCTGTAATGTTATTAGTAATTTTACAAATCTGTTTACAAACATGGATTCTAAATAAATAAATACAAAATCATGTAAAATTGTCTGATTTCATTTTCTATCCAAAATAAATTAATAAGAAAGATGGATCCGGTGAAAATTACAATAGTTATTTACATATTTACTGGTTTTATTACCGTTAACTTTGTAAGTTGTCAAAATTGTATTTTATTAAGGAAAATAATATTAAGTGAAATTAAGTTACAATCAGACCTAGTTTCTGGTATCTGGTATTGGTTAAAGAAGTACGTATTAAAATATATACGTTACAAAAATAAGTATCTCGCTACGTACTCGTACATCTAATACTTATATTATTAATGCTGATCATTTAAAATAACCTTACTGGAAAGATTATGTCCAATACAAATGGATGTCACTTTATCAGAGTCAAAATTCTGTTTCAATACAATCCTGTGGAGTTCTAAAGTTGCACGCTAGATTACTCATCCACTAAAACTCTATAACGGAATTTATAACTAAACACGATAAGGTTGAAAATCGAATACTACGTTATCACATCTGTAAGTATATAATCAGAAATAACAAGCCGATTCACAGAATGAATAAACATTGAAATTAATCTCTTTACGGAGCTTTATTCGCTTGGTAATCCAACTTAAATAATAACTACATCTAAAAGCCTATATCCATATCATCTTAAGTTCACAAGCCATCTGCTAAAATCAACTGTAATCATAATCGTGGCAGCAAAATAAATAATAATAAATTATTCGCGGAACGGGGAATTAAAATATCTGATTTTCAAAAATAGGATAGGTACATAATAAGCTTTTCTTGACACCAGCATTCTCTTAATATCCCTACAGCTGGAGCAAAGGTCTTCAATTTGTGTATTAATGGGTATGTATATATGAAAGAATCTGTATGGCCCGTTATTCCTATCATGTGGACCCAATGCGGCTTCGTGGGCGCTAACGACTGATGATGCAACTGGGATCAACGGATTAATATGTCTTCCTAAAGCAGAAAGGAACTCGAGATATTATTTTTTTGTCATCCAATGATCTACTAACATTGCAAAGTAATTTATTTCTTTTCATTAAAACAAATACAAAAATGTTGACTTAATGCGGCATTCTCTAACAATCAACCACATTAATCAATATAAAAATATATAAACTTAATTAAACATAGTTTGTGTCCAATGAGCGCATGGAAATATAGACAGAAATAATACGAATTTAAAATACAGGACAAGAATAAACTTACACATAATATGTAGCTATATATGAGCATATAAATTAATAGGTAGAACAATTACACAGTAAATGACAGACTCATACTGACTTAAGATAATATTCATGTACATATGTACCAGTCTCTTAAAAGTAAGCTTGTTAAATGCTCAAACTCGGGAATTGTTATGTCGAACACATTAACAGGTTGCGTCAAATAGCTCCTCAGTACTTCTTATAATAAAGTATTTTCATTTACAAACACCTTACAGAATTAGTGTCAGTAATGTATCAGGTATAAGCTCATACAATCTGTTTCTTAGAAAAAGATACCTTAAAATGTATGATACTCTACGCAATTTTAATCGACCCAAGATATGAGTTCAAGGTAACAAGATTGAACTTACACGTGCGTGAAGTATTCAGTTTTAATCAGCTACGATCTACATCATGCAAGATCATTTGTATTTGTCTTGAGATGGATTTCTTACGTCATCAGGCAGCCGCCGCATTTCCAAAACAAATGCGCAAACCTCTTTACCACCTATGTGCCATAATTATACAAGCGATGAGTTATGATGGCTCCGTAGCTCCTTTATCATGCACCTCAGTTCATTTTTCAGTTCGCACGATTATAAATCTTGGCGATTGGATGACGGCGCCTATGGGAATGCCTTGGCAGTCGGTGAAGTAAAACTTTCTGTTAGTTTCCAAGCCGTTTGTAATGAGCGAGGGTACGGTCAGACGCTGAATTAGATGAATATTTTTCAACTTTTGCGTATTTTAAGTAATATTGGTGACCGCAGCTTGACAGTTGAAATATCAACTTTGTACCAAGAGAACAGATGTTCAATACTCGCCGATTTAATACGGTGAACTCACCACAAGGAATTGACGGGATTATTATTAATATGTAATACGCTTTGTCAATACTTTTTAAAATATTAGTTACCTAGTGTGACAAGACACACAAATAAGTATAACCTATTCTCTAAATAATTGTTTCGGATTTTTAAAGTATACCAAAATAAATTACTTATGAAAATCGATAAAAGTACTTTTATTCTCTACAAGGATTAAACAACATTAAGAATATTTAGTATAAACATTTAATAGGTTTATTATTATAATAGAAAAATACTAGAAAAAATCGACTCGGGTCACAAGTGAATTCTCAGGCGGGAATACCAGAGGATGTTCCTCTCATTGATAAAACAACGCTGGCCTATAGCGTAAAATCGGGAAGGTTCTAGAAAGTTTCGACGAATGTTCACAAGGCTCGGTAGCTCAATTGGGAGAGCATTGGACAGGATTTCCAAAGGTTGCGGGTTCGTTTCCCGCCTGAGAATTCACTTGTGACCCGAGTCGATTTTTTCTAATATTTTTCTATTATAATAATTTATCTTATAAGATCGCATTAAAAATGCATAAAATATATAAAAATTATAAAATTTAATAGGTTTACTATAATTGTTAACAATTTGACGAGATAATTAAAAATCGCAGATACAACACAATTTATCGATAGCGCAAGCCGCGCATCGTCACAAGGCTATATTCTTGCCTGAGATAAAGAGAGATTTCTTAGTTTCATTTTCACTTATTATCACTTTGAAAAATTCCATGATGACTGCTAGCGAATAAAATAAATTAACAAGCCCTAATGACTTTTGGCATGCAAACCATTTGATAAGTTTTACGACAGCCGCCCGGATAATGGAAGATGTGTGGTTTGCTTCCCCTCTTGGACGTAAGTAGTTGCATTTTCCGGCTTTGCTTAAATATAAAATTGACTTAAAAAGTTAAAAAGGAATTGATATTTTAATTTAGTTGAGTATAATATATTTTAATCTAAGACTTGACCTAGCGGTGAAAATAAAATGTTTCCCATGAAGATGATTATTATAAAAATTTTACTAATATTTTTAATTATTTAAATTTCGATATCGTTTTTGTCCTTTGAATTATTGAAAACTACATAATCAAAATATGATTTTCGGTAATAATTTTTATATTGTAAAATAACGTTTTTTTCATGTCACAATGTTTAGCATTAAGGTTGCGAAAATATTTAAATACTAGTGGCCCGTCCCGGCTTCGCACGGGTGGACAAAATTCTTTAAATTTTTTCTAGCATTCAATATAGCCTATGACACTCAGCAATAGTGTGCCTTTCTATTGGTGAAAGAATTTTTAAAATCGGTTCAGTAGATCGTGAGATTACCCTTTACAATTTAACAAATATACAAACACACAAACTTTACTTCTTTATAATATTAGTATAGATAGAGAAACTACTTAAAACAAAGTATGTATGTCAGCTCTTGACACACGACTGGAATTTATTCCTTAAGAACGAATTTTTCTGAACAAGCGCAAAAATAAAACAAAACTTCAACAAAAATGTGAATGGCGCGCGCGATAGGTTACGCATAAATCAACGTAACGCTGTCATTCGCTCACTAAATTATGCTCTACATATTTTTTTCATACCGGGCGTCTTATATGAAAATCAATTCTTAAGGAGTAAATTCCAAAAAAACTCGCCTTATATCTGAAGCTACTGCATTCGAACCCACGTCTTTATCAACATAAATTTTCCTTATTTTAAATTTATTTCAACTATTATTTGTGTTTAGATGACATATTTAATAACAAAACACCCACATGATATTCACGATTAACATTCTACTTACAGTGAAAAAACGAAACTAAAATTTAAAAGGAAAGGTAGTATCGTACATATATTTTTACAATTAAAATAATTTTGAATCGTTTGACTATAGCATTAATTAAAGGGAAACTAAAGTGCCCTTGTTGATTCAGTAAAACACGTGTGTGTGAACTTAGCAGATCATTGTCCAGCAGATCAAAATTAAATGAGAGTTCTTTTCGCATGCAGCTGAGTTCTATAGTTCCTGATACTTTTTAGAAATAGTTCTGGCGTTTTTACCTCGAAAAATGTCACTTAAAAAAATGATCTGCTAACTTCCCGTAGCAGATCATTTTGCAGCAAATCGAAAACAAATGCGATTTATTTACGCATGCAGCTGAGTTCTATAGTTCCTGATACTTTTTAGAAATAGTTCTGGCGTTTTTACCGAGAAAAATGACAATTTACGAAATGATCTGCTAACTTCCCATTTCTCGTAGCAGATCAATTTGCAGTAGATCAAAAAATAAATGTGAGTTCTTTTCGCATGCAGCTGAGTTCTATAGATCCTGATACTTTTTAGAAATAGTTCTGGCGTTTTTACCTCGAAAAATGTCACTTAAAAAAATGATCTGCTAACTTCCCGTAGCAGATCATTTTGCAGCAAATCGAAAACAAATGCGATTTATTTACGCATGCAGCTGAGTTCTATAGTTCCTGATACTTTTTAGAAATAGTTCTGGCGTTTTTACCGAGAAAAATGACAATTTACGAAATGATCTGCTAACTTCCCATTTCTCGTAGCAGATCAATTTGCAGTAGATCAAAAAATAAATGTGAGTTCTTTTCGCATGCAGCTCAGTTCTATAGATCCTGATACTTTTTAGAAATAGTTCTGGCGTTTTTACCTCGAAAAATGTCACTTAAAAAAATGATCTGCTAACTTCCCGTAGCAGATCATTTTGCAGCAAATCGAAAACAAATGCGATTTATTTACGCATGCAGCTAAGTTCTATAGTTCCTGATACTTTTTAGAAATAGTTCTGGCGTTTTTACCGAGTAAAATGACACTTTACGAAATGATCTGCTAACTTCCCATTTCTCGTAGCAGATCAATTTGCAGTAGATCAAAAAATAAATGTGAGTTCTTTTCGCATGCAGCTGAGTTCTATAGATCCTGATACTTTTTAGAAATAGTTCTGGCGTTTTTACCTCGAAAAATGTCACTTAAAAAAATGATCTGCTAACTTCCCGTAGCAGATCATTTTGCAGCAGATCGAAAACAAATGCGATTTATTTACGCATGCTGCTAAGTTCTATAGTTCCTGATACTTTTTAGAAATAGTTCTGGCGTTTTTACCTAGAAAAATGTCACTTAAAAAAATGATCTGCTTACTTCCCGTAGCAGATCATTTTGCAGCAAATCGAAAACAAATGCGATTTATTTACGCATGCAGCTGAGTTCTATAGTTCCTGATACTTTTTAGGAATAGTTCTGGCGTTTTTACCGAGAAAAATGACAATTTACGAAATGATCTGCTAACTTCCCATTTCTCGTAGCAGATCAATTTGCAGTAGATGAAAAAATAAATGTGAGTTCTTTTCGCATGCAGCTGAGTTCTATAGATCCTGATACTTTATAGAAATAGTTCTGGCGTTTTAACCTCGAAAAATGACAATTAAAAAAATGATCTGCTTACTTCCCGTAGCAGATAATTTTGCAGCAGATCAAAAATAAATGCGATTTATTTACGCATGCAGCTGAGTTCTATAGTTCCTGATACTTTTTAGAAATAGTTCTGGCGTTTTTATCTCGAAAAATGACAATTAAAAAAATGATCTGCTTACTTCCCGTAGCAGATAATTTTGCAGCAGATCAAAAACAAATGCGATTTATTTACGCATGCAGCTGAGTTCTATAGTTCCTGATTGCACATTGCAATTTTCATAAGAATATGTTAAAAGCGAAATAGTTCTAGCCCTGAGACTTGTTTAGCCTGTTTTAGATCTGCTGCAAATTGATCTGCTACGGGAAATGGGAAGTTAGCAAATAATTTCGTAAATTGCCATTTTTCTAGGTTAAAACGCCAGAACTATTTCTAAAAAGTATCAGGATCTATAGAACTCAGCTGCATGCGAAAAGAACTCACATTTGTTTTCTGATCTGCTGCAAATTGACCTGCTACGGGAAATGGGAAATTAGCAGATCATTTCGTAAATTGTCATTTTTCTCGGTAAAAACGCCAGAACTATTTCTAAAAAGTATCAGGAACTATAGAACTCAGCTGCATGTGTAAATAAATCGCATTTGTTTTCGATTTGCTGCAAAATGATCTGCTACGGGAAGTTAGCAGATCATTTTTTTAAGTGACATTTTTCGAGGTAAAAACGCCAGAACTATTTCTAAAAAGTATCAGGAACTATAGAACTCAGCTGCATGCGAAAAGAACTCACATTTGTTTTCTGATCTGCTGCAAATTGACCTGCTACGGGAAATGGGAAGTTAGCAGATCATTTCGTAAATTGTCATTTTTCTCGGTAAAAACGCCAGAACTATTTCTAAAAAGTATCAGGAACTATAGAACTCAGCTGCATGCGTAAATAAATCGCATTTGTTTTCGATCTGCTGCAAAATGATCTGCTACGGGAAGTTAGCAGATCATTTTTTTAAGTGACATTTTTCGAGGTAAAAACGCCAGAAATATTTCTAAAAAGTATCAGGATCTATAGAACTCAGCTGCATGCGAAAAGAACTCACATTTATTTTTTGATCTACTGCAAATTGATCTGCTACGAGAAATGGGAAGTTAGCAGATCATTTCGTAAATTGTCATTTTTCTCGGTAAAAACGCCAGAACTATTTCTCAAAAGTATCAGGAACTATAGAACTCAGCTGCATGCGTAAATAAATCGAATTTGTTTTCGATTTGCTGCAAAATGATCTGCTACGGGAATTTAGCAGATCATTTTTTTAAGTGACATTTTTCGAGGTAAAAACGCCAGAACTATTTCTAAAAAGTATCAGGAACTATAGAACTCAGCTGCATGTGTAAATAAATCGCATTTGTTTTCGATTTGCTGCAAAATGATCTGCTACGGGAAGTTAGCAGATCATTTTTTTAAGTGACATTTTTCGAGGTAAAAACGCCAGAACTATTTCTAAAAAGTATCAGGATCTATAGAACTCAGCTGCATGCGAAAAGAACTCACATTTATTTTTTGATCTACTGCAAATTGATCTGCTACGAGAAATGGGAAGTTAGCAGATCATTTCGTAAATTGTCATTTTTCTCGGTAAAAACGCCAGAACTATTTCTAAAAAGTATCAGGAACTATAGAACTCAGCTGCATGCGTAAATAAATCGCATTTGTTTTCGATTTGCTGCAAAATGATCTGCTACGGGAAGTTAGCAGATCATTTTTTTAAGTGACATTTTTCGAGGTAAAAACGCCAGAACTATTTCTAAAAAGTATCAGGATCTATAGAACTGAGCTGCATGCGAAAAGAACTCACATTTATTTTTTGATCTACTGCAAATTGATCTGCTACGAGAAATGGGAAGTTAGCAGATCATTTAGTAAATTGTCATTTTTCTCGGTAAAAACGCCAGAACTATTTCTAAAAAGTATCAGGAACTATAGAACTCAGCTGCATGCGTAAATAAATCGCATTTGTTTATGATTTGCTGCAAAATGATCTGCTACGGGAAGTTAGCAGATCATTTTTTTAAGTGACATTTTTCGAGGTAAAAACGCCAGAACTATTTCTAAAAAGTATCAGGAACTATAGAACTCAGCTGCATGCGAAAAGAACTCTCATTTAATTTTGATCTGCTGGACAATGATCTGCTAAGTTCACACACACGTAAAACACTATCATTTTATGCTAATTAAATTGGGATTTTAGTATAAGAGCCAACAAGAAATGTGTTTGTTTTCATCAATTCAGTCGTCAAGGTCAACTGAGAAAAGATTAGCCCTTATGGTTAAGTTTATGTTTTAATATCATGTAGTAATTTGTTCGTACATACAACGATTATGGTGCAACGGTAGCGATCCTGCCTTTCGCACTGACGGTCCTGGGTTCGAGTCCCGGAAGAGCCAAATGTTTGTGTGATGAATATAGTCTTTGTACCTTGTATGTTTTTATATATTTCTATAAATACTACATGTCTATGTATTATATATGTCTATCCGTTACCCTAGTCTCCATAATAGGCTAGGCTAGTTGGTGTGAATGTTAGAAATATTATTATTATTCAACTGGTTACGGATAACCGTGTTCATGAGCACTTCAATTAATTTATTAATGAAGGTTTTGTGTAAGCTGTAAAATAATAATAGTAAATAAACTAAAAAAGACATCTCAATCGCTACTATTCCTCGGTTGCAAGAAATTAGCAATCGGTTCAGAGGTTTGGAATGCATTAATAAAATAAATGAAACAGGGGAATGAGTAACCGCCAAGTAAAGCTTGATTCTATCAAATGGGCTTGAAATGATCATCTCTTGCTACCGAACTCTTTGTCATAAGTTCGCCGTACACCAAACTTAATATTAACACCTCTTAAATATTTATTTCTTTATGTTCTAGCTGCATTCATAATTAGTTAAGCGTCAGATGAAACAGCATGGAACTACGCCGCGTGAAACGTGATATATCGATATTCTTCAATTTCGAGAAATCGACTTTTAATGATTGTAAATACGATAACTTTGTCTCTTTTTCGCACAGAGCCTTCATTTATTACTTTGTAAATAACATGTTTTTGTAGTAGTAAAGAAAGCGTTGCTGTGAATAGTTTGTGATACTATTTCCAAAATCGCTGTCTGTCAAGATGTCACGTTGTTATTTTAAATGAGCGTAGTGGTCTCACTTTTGTTCTCACATTCAAACGTCGGCCGCAATGTATGTTAATTGATATTTTGTATTCATTAAAAATTAACACGCTTTGATGAAATTCCTAAAATAAGAGTCTACAGAGTTGGTTTATCGATTTAGCTAGGTCTCATTTCTGAGAAAATTCTGTTTCATATTTTTACTTTTCCACGCAATATATGATGATTAATTAAATTTTTTTACCATTTTGATCGTCATTTCAATAGATTAATAATGGCGTAGCTACCGTTCCACAGGGCGCGCGTACAAATCCTGGTTAATATATATATTTTTGTTTTTTTTTCTTTAGCATTGAATAACTCACACGATCTAAAATTTGATAAAAAATATTATTATTATTATTTTATAAAACTAAGAACTTTTTGTGTATTTTTTATTATTGCAACTGCTACGTTTTTTTTATAATTGAAGGAATGTTTACTAAAAAAATAAAAGAATTGAGAAGAGCACAAGCCCTGATAGGAGTGCCTAATACCTGAGACCACTTAAATTGTTAATTATAATTATATCTTGACATTTCTTTTTTTTCGAAAACATTTCTATTGAAAAAATAGGAAACAATTTCAGGTTAATTTTAAAAATATTATTTGTTAAGAATATTTTATTAAAAATAATTGTATTCATTATATTTGCTTCGTTACCAAGAAACCAAATAAGTACTTACTTACAAGCATGAGAATAGGCGTAAAAACTTTGGCATGCAGAAAATAAAATTTGGGGGACAAAATGAGCCAGGGGACCTTTCTAAAAACATCTTTGAATTATATTAGGAATAGATCTAACTTAAGCATTTACATTTGTCCTGAGCAGAGCTTTAGCAGAACCCAGATTGTTTCATTAAGAATATAAATAAAGTGTTTAACACACTCCCTCATATTGTGTTATGCGTCTATGTCTGGGGTCCAAGATTCGAACTCGGTTTAGTACAAATGTATGATTTTATTATTCTTTTATATTTTAAAAACTCTTAAAAATCCTAATTATATATTAAATATATTACCTAAACAAAAATTATAATTGAATCTTGGGGCGTAAAATTTAATTTTTGTCTGTTTGTCTGTCTATGCGCGCAAAACGCGAAAACCGTTTTCCAGTTTTAAAAGTAATTATCTTGGAATCTATTTAAATCTTTCCATCAGGTTGGTAGACCTAAAGAAATAGCTTGGCTTCTCAATAGTACTAACCTTTGTAAAACTTTAAATTGGTCGTCGTGGGCGAAGGTTACCTTGTCCCGATTACACCCTCCTGCATATCAATAACATAAACTAGGAGTACATTCACGCGGTTAGGGGGTAGCAGTGTAAACTGTATAAAATTTCATGGTTCCCTGGGGATGCGCGATGAATTTTTCTGTGACAAACAGACAACTGCGCGGCTGAAACATCGGATATAAGCTAATCAATACTAAACTATTAATCCGAATGGCATATGGTAAGTAGCAATTATGGAATAGATACGATAAGGAAATATATTGTACTGCAATTGAACCCTTTCCTAATAAAGTATATCGTAATACCGATAAATTAAAATTTATGTGCCATAGTTTCTTGTGGTCATAACATAAACAACGAGTAACCTATGTGAATTATTCAGAGCCAAGGTGCAATCTCCTTCACGTTCGATATGCAATGACTCAGTGACTTCATTCGACGAGCAAATACAAATTCTGCTTGGTTGCCTTAGTGGAGAGAAGGTAGTAATTTTTAATGAAAATACTATATTTATTCTAATACTTTTAAGCTAGGTTACGTGTAAAGTAGAATTTTAAATTTAAAACTATAATTATAATGAACTCTAGAATCTACGCATAAAGTATATTTCTAGTCCATTGGCAAGAGTGGCAAGTTTTAAAACAAAAAAATTACTCTAACAACTACAATGTCGATCAGCTTGTTAACTATCTTGCAAATATGAAAATGTGAAAATATTACTTATGAATCAAAAGGTACTAGACATTAGTTAAACTAAATATCTTTATTTAAATATCTCTAAGAGACATGGAATAAGATTAAAAACCATAATTTTGACTTATATGTAAACAGTACATAAACTGTATAATGTATTTATTTCTATATGATGTGTTACAACATAATTTCAGATGAAAAACCGTTTTAATACTATAAACGTAATTCATAATTTGTGATAAGTCTATTAAAAATGATTTCACTATGTTTTATTCCACAAATTCCTTTAACAATATTCTCTGATATTCTTGGGTTAACTTCTATTAATTTTGTACTGGGTTATCTACTTTCGCTGTGGACGTTTCTTCTTCTTTTTACTTTGTAAATGTACAACGTATCTACTTATAAAATGGCATTATTTTATAGACTACAATATATTTACATGATACATACATAAGTAACGTTTACATTTAGAGGTAGGATCTCTCCCGCTTCGTATAACCGCCAATTGATTCCTCAAAATATAATTTCTGTTTTGTCAAGTTCACGATGATGAATTTTAGTTCATCAATCTATTATGAACAAACAATTTTTTCCCTCACCTGGGTTCCTATAAAGATGTGTTTTACTGAAAACAATTTCCAAAGACTTCTTAAGAGAATGCAAACACTACCGTTGTTTTTTAAAAATGAAACATTTTATAAATATCCTCGTTAACCCCTCGTACTAAGCTAAACGCTGAGTTACGAGTGGGTCCACATCCATAGAACTTATTCCTTTAGGGTTAAAGCTGATATTTCAACTAATGTACTACGACCGTTTTTAACAACGTTACATGTCAATACACTTATTTGCATTTGTCAATGTTTACCATGCTGCCCAACATTTTTTTTTTTTGCAAAGAAGAACATTCTACCACTGTGTTTTAAAATTATTGGCAAGGTCCGTGTAATTTGCTGATCGCTGCTCGCGTTCTCTGCAGGTGGTCTCAAAGGAATGTTAATGCACCCAAGTGCTATAATTTGTACCAAAGTTAGTGCTCTTAATAACCGAGCTGTAAACTGACTGTAAATACTGGAATCCTTAGGTAAAGAAAGCAGCTATTTATAGTGATAATTAAATTATAAGGCATTCCTAGCGTTGCTTATAGAAAAAAGTTGTTCTATGTGGTTTACGCTACAGTTTACATTGCAGGTAATATTTCGCTGCTTCATTATTGAAATAAATTTTGAAGTCGCAAAGAACATTTATTTAGTATTCAAAGGAATTGAACAGCTCGTTGTTTTTTGTAATTGCCACACTTTGACGACATTTTTCTCAGATATTGGATATTTTTGCGTTTTTTAATACGCTCCAAATATAATAAAATTTTCATCGTTTCTTTTTAATTGTTTAACATCTTTTATCGACTGTTTTTCATCTAGTTTAATGAATTATGTCATGATTTTACTCTTTGGCACAACAATTAAAGAGATATGTTTATGTCATTATAATGATAATCAAGGTGGTGAAGAGCCTCGGAACCTTTTTTTATAGAAAATAGATATGCACTTGACCACTATCTCGCCTGATGATATGCGACGATGCGATCTAGGATGTGACGCACTTGCCTAGAAGATTTGTCAGGAAACACAGATTCAGGCAAAGAGTCCCACTTCTTAGCGGTACGTATCACAAAATTGGAACTAAAAGGCTTAGTGCTACTTACTATTATATGGTATATCTACCATATAATGGTGTCGCCTATTTATAAGTCAGGTAAGGTTGGCTCAGTAGCTATTGCGATGGCCTGGCTTGGCAGAAGAATCAGAAACATAAATAAAATGATTTTTTTCAACAGATTTTCTTCATCTAAGCCGGAAAACTTCCACTACTAGGAGAAACCTATCATCAATATTTTGCCAAGGTTTTGCCAATAATCTACATGATTAGCAGGTGGGTTGCAGATCCCTGCAAAATACCATGATTTAGAAAACGTAGCTACCCATTTTTGGTCTACCCGAGATCTATGGTAATTCCCTCCAGCATATTTTATATTAGTTGACATTTACAACACACTTCAGTGATAAGTGTCGGTACTATTCTACTCTTCCATGTGCGACAGGGCGGACACAAACGCATTTATAAATGAAAATGAATAATTTAAATGCTCAAACTAAAACTATTTAATCAGTTCGAGTTATCAATGGAAAATAAAAAATATAGTAAAATCACTAAAAGTGTAGCCATGTGTATGAGCGAGAGTCACTGAGGCTTATTCTATGGATATACTCTCGGCGTCAAAAAAATTCGCACCTCCGGAAAAAAACTTTAAAGTATTATTAATTAACCCTTAAAATGATTTTAAAGTGTTATTAACCCTTAAAAACGCACATGTAAAAATATTGTGGGGAGGACAACCATTATCTTAGTCATCCTGTGATCACGGCTCCTGTAAGGGAGTCGAAACGTCAGGATTAAATATAAAACAAAATATGCGCAAACATCCGTAAAAAAGTGTTTTATTCAAATGGTGAGTCTTTTTTCATTTCAAATAGTTAATTAATTATCTGTCCCAAGTATTCTTTCTTATAAATATAATAAATTTAAGGATATTAATACATTAAATTTTATGCTTTTCATTTTAAATGCTATCTTTTATAATAAATTTAAATACAATATCTACTACTAGAATTAATCGACTCAGCTCACGAGTTATTCTCAGGAAGGAATCGAACTAAATCCTAAGGTAACGGCCTATGGATTTCCTGTCCACTGCTCTCCCAATTGAGCTACCGATCCTCGTGAGTATGCTTATGTACGTGTCCCACCTGAGAATAGCTTGAGAGCCGAGTTTTTTTTCTGTAATTTCCTATTAAATTTTAATATATATCACCTGATAGATTATCATATAACAAGTAGAAAACTTATAGAGCAAGATCCCGGGCCCCCCAGACGTTACTAATTTTCTCACAAATAATAGAAATGGTAAGTAAAGTAGTGTTAGTACATACTTTGAGTGTGTGCATACCTGTTAGCTTGGGTCGACGGCCAATTCATAGGTATCTGATGCTAAAGGTAGATAATATTTAAAAACAATAATAATTATTTCCAGACACTTTCCGTAGAAGCTTACCCTTACCAGACGCTTCAAAGCTCCAGAAAGAATACTATATTTTCACTTATAATCTCATTCTTGATTTTTATACATATCACTTAGGGAACTATTTGAACACTTTTGGTCAGCAGCCAAACCAATTAGAGGGGCCAAACATCCCCCCAGACAAACATAAAGTGTCGCTATGCTAAGCGCAAGTTACTGAGGCTAATTCTATATTAAATTATTTACTCGCTCTTATACGAATACCCACAATAAAAATGTATATATATATATATATATATATATAATTTTTAATTATAAATTATTTTTTTTAACTCACTTTTTTATAACACTATTTTTAGTGGTGAGTTTAAAGTACTATTGTACTTTACCATAGACTATGTTGGGCCATATTGGAGCTCCCCATGGACCAAAGATAGGCCGCGGGTTGTACTTTACCCACCTCTGATTTGTTGTAACAACTTGAAACAATTTTTCAACACTCTTTTAATAGTCAGCCGTTACAAAAATAAATAATTCAGCTCAATAAAATAAAACAAAGTATATTTTGAATAAAAAAAAACTTGTTTAGAAGGAGATATGTTGGGACTCAAAGTTTTTACATATAAGATGACATAAAACAAATTATTAGCATGCAAAAGCTCTTCACAGGTGGTCCAGGCGTGCACACGCATGATCAAGGGATAACATCTTTTAAATGGATGCTATCCATGATGACACATCGTTTTAAATTTCTATAGTTCCATGATGTACATCACCTAAGTAATCGAATCGAACTTTAAAGTTTAATTTAAGATTAATCTTATAAATCTTTAACCAATTTTATTTTTGAACAAAATTATTTTGTAATCAAATAATAAAAGTATATTATTATTTGAATAAAAAGAAAATTATCGTTCTTTGTAATTACTTTTATCTTTATATAGGAATTGGTAACACATTTTTTTTCTCATTGGGCATTTCATTGTTGGATTGTGACAGTCTTTTGTTAAATTACAATAAGGATCTACCTATGTTATTTATTCGAAAAATATTAAAGTAAGGGGTGGTGTAACATACTATTTATTTCACTACATTATTTAAACTAAAGCCTTTATTTTCAAATGAAGCATGGTAATTTATTTATTAACTTATATATTGATATTCAGAAAACAAACAGTGGATTGTTAGAATTACATGTTTGGTCATAAATGGATTCTATGGTAAATTACATATTTTAATCAAACTATATTACTTTTTTAGGTATGGTTAAATAGTAAAAAAACCAGCAGGTCTTTTAATTAATCGCTGATTTTTTGTAATCAAAAAGTTTGTGAAAGATTACTGATACCTCGTTTAGAGCTTATAAATAATACAAAAAAATGATTTATTTTCAAAAATTACTTATGCTGATTATTTTAAGATTGTTAAATGAAACTGCTAATTAGCATGTAAACTGCGTCCCAGCAGGGGGTCTGTGCGTGAGCATACTATGCAATCTGACTAATCGATGTTTGCATCGATAAGTTGTTAATAAGACCAATTACTCGGTGCAACTCTTGATTCCTGATTATCGGTTGTTTCTTTGGGAATTATAATTAAACTAGCGACCCGCCCCGGCTTCGCACGGATGCAATCCTCTTCTATATTATGCATGTATTATACATATAAACCTTCCTCTTGAATTACTCTATCTATTAAAAAAAACCGCATCAAAATCCGTTGCGTAGTTTTAAAGATTTAAGCATACATAGGGATAAAGGGACAGAGAAAGCGACTTCGTTTTATACTATGTAGTGGTAGCACGAAATAAAGGTGCCTAATTTCATGTCACACTAAAGCATTCTAAAGGAAAAGATGCAATGTCATAAAACTGAATCAAATTAATACTGAATTCATTTATGTTTAGTATTTACAATTACATGACTTTTCAAATATTCGCTAGTCAGCTGAATAAATCAGAAAGGTGTTATCTTATAGTAGATGGTTGTGCAGACGATTCAAAATTAGTGGACTGTATTACCGTGTGAGAAAATTAATGGCGACGGCAAATATGAGAGGAAGATAATGGGAGCACAATACCTTGCCCGCTACGTGGTGTGAGATGCTAGAGACTGCTGAGGTCGTCCCTGGACTTTGCTGATCCTTATTGTTACGCACACGAAGACACCGTCACATAAAACTATAGTTTGTTGTAAGGGTTTGCGGATATATTAATAGTTCAATTTAATATTGCGGAACTCGGTGCACGCGCGCGAGAGGCCATCAATCGACATTTTTTTTGCCCTCATGTTGGCCACATTGCGGTATCATTTGTTATCAAAAGATGGAGAGGACGTCTCGCTCTTCCATATGCGAGACAAGGTATATGAGAAAGGGAAATTGAATAGATGGAGGTGAGGCTAGGAGTGTCGATCAAACTGATAAAAAATACAAAAACACAAAAAAATAACGCGACACATTTGAATTTAATACTGGCGCAACTAGCAGACTTCACAAAACACAAAGATATAAACATTTTTTCTTTTGTTTTGTATGTAGTAGAAAATCACTGAAGTTACCTTTAGCCTCTGCCTGCGGGAGTATATGAATCAATAAAAGAAGACATTATCATATTATATAACATTATATTTTTTAAGATCTAAATAATTCCAAGGAAAGTAAGTAATAATTGATAATATCTAGCAACCCCTCTATTCGACAACGTAAAGAATAATATTTTGCTTGCCTTGAATTACAATTACAATTCAGAAAAAAAAGATAAAATACAGGTTCCTCCCAAAGGTATTAATATCAACGCAGTAAAACTGACTGTAATTTGCTTTCTATTTCTATTGTTGTCATCAGCGTCTGAAAAATAATGGTATGCTATACATGACGCAAACACTTAGGCACCGATGAAGATATTTTTTTAATGTTTTTTTGGTCTGAAATAACCAGTTGTACAATTCAGTATTCAACTTATAAAAACACAAAAAATCACAATAACACAATAGCATGTCTCTTCTTAAACCAAATTCTTGCGCTGTATTATATAAAAAAATCTGAAACTTCATACATTACATTTGCATGGCTTAATAAATTATATTTAACTAAGATTAACATTACCGAAAAGGACTGCCACAAAAATATGACAGCGAAATATTTACAAACGGTTTTAAAACGTTAATTCACGTGTTAAAATCCGCACTCGTCTACCTTAGCACTAAAATCCTCCATCTGTGTCCATTCCTGAATCCGTGTATCCTATTGTTCGATTTGGGTATTTATTCCCAAAGCATTAAGAGCATAACGGGTTAACTGCAAGTGTTCCTGTGTGAAACGTTAACAATGAGACTCTTTTTTTTATTCCATCCGGTGAGCACCGAGGAGTTGCGGAAAAAGTAAAAACAATAAAAGAAGAGAGATGGCGTAGACGAATTTCGCGCTAGGAAAATTTCACGGGAACGGTTTTTTTATAAACGCATGACTGCGACTATGGTCAGTAGGGAAGCTGTAAAAACAGACGCTTCGGAATTCCAACAGAGATAAGTTGCCGTTATGTTAGGAACGGCAATGTCGTGTTTTCTTCCGAATGGTGAAATTCTTTGTTTATACATTAATTTGCATGAAATGTGGATTTGATTTTTTACATTCCCAAAGAAGTATAATAAGAAAAAGTAAATAAATTATAGTATAGTTTGAGGCTAAATGTGAGTCGTTCTATAGTCCAAGGAACCTAGAAGCTCAAAGTAAAAGTTTAGTTCCATCAAGAGAAGGACTCGTTCTGTAAGACAGCCATGTTCCGAACCATGGGATGATTTTTCTCGAAATTGTGTGTCATAGGGGATAGGGTATTGTTCTCTGATGAAGCCAGGATATCTTTGTACTGTTCACCGTACATCATACAGTTTTCAGATCGACGATACTCCCTATCGTTACTGAGATAAGGAGAAATATTACACAGATATGTTTTGAGTGATTCACACTATTTGATTGGGGCTCTGTTATATTTTTGGCAGTAAAACGGCACACTGAAGAATACCCATAACAAAAGTTCTACTTCCTCATACAGCACCCGCACTGGTGGCTTTTGGCGAAAATCTATGGACGACGAAGTGGAAGGTTAAGTGTGCGTCGATATGTTGCTTGGATTGGTTGGCTCAAAATGTCGAACTTAATCTATAACTGGGACGATCTGAAGCAACGAATCAGAATTCGTTGCAATTATAATTGCTTATACTTTTTTAAGGAAAACGCAAACAAAAAATGTGATTGATTTTTCTTAGCGAGCAGGTATGCGTCTTGAACTTTAACATTATTTCTCATTATTTTAATCAAAATATTAGGATACGTAGCCGTGTCATGTCCGGCATATTAAGATAGCATCAATTCTTATGGCTGCTTCAAAAGCCTTAAGGCTGTCGTAAAAGGTGACTATAGTCAATCACTATCCTATAAACTATAATATAGGCAGCAGCATTTTCCAAGGTATGGTCTTTGACCGAACCGAAAAACTTCAGCGAACTTGCCAAACATAGAGATTATGGAGAAAATTCCTTTTGTTGAGATAGGCTTTGGCCGACATTATAATATATAGCGTATTGTAATATTTTTCATTATTTTGTGGTCTATACACAGAATTCATTCATTTTGTGATGTCAGCATAGGCTTATAACAGCTTATTGTTAATCGAATCGACGCAAATTTGTTTCAGACCGACACAGACTACTGCTGACAGTTGTCCGATAATTGAACTGGGAACAATTAGCCGTCGAGTGGTTAATATCCGTGGAGATGTCACGGCGATTGCGTCCCTCTTGACTTGACTGGTGAATCAATTCATGCTGATACGTATACCTGCCCTGATCCTTATGTAATTGAATTTGATGTTATATACATACATTTGTTCAACAAAAGGCATTTCAAACCTGACCGAAACGTCCAGAATAAAGATTGAAATTTTAAGTAAGTAGCTAATAAATTAAGGGGATCCATAGCATTATGGCATTTGGAATACGAATTTGGAGAATAAGCAATTTTCACAAACGCAAGCTATCAAACGGTTACAAATAATGATATCCACACACTAATCGATTTAGGTTATTAAGATTAATTAGGAAAGTTTATGCCTAATAGTAGGGATGATGAGTATGATCAAGTATCTACTAGTGTTCTATAAATAAATTTAAAATTCTTATATAGAATAAAAATTATATTATATTATCTTATATGGTGGTAGAAGGATTATTTTAATTAATAAAACAATAAATCAAAGCCTTTGTTTGGAGCTACAAGTCCCTGGAAATACAATTTGTTATTCATCTGTGTAGTTTTTTTGAATAATTACGTCTTATATCTATATGCTGAACTGTGTTAATATTCTTAATAGACTTTAGGTTAAAAAAAAGTTTAAACGAGCTCATTGATATTTATAAAAAAATAATCTACATTTACCTATAAAATATATATTTTTGAATGACACTGAATGTATATCACGATTTAGAAAAATCTCCTTAAATGTGCAGAGATGTCGGTAAACTTAGGTACATTTTGAACTTTAAACAAGGAGAGAAATAATTAATTACTCAAACATCAAAAGTGTCTAGGGACCAAGCACATTTTTTCTAGTTACTGTTTTTTTCAATTATAATTTTTTATGATTCCTGTGTATATTTTTAAGGAGATTTTGTCATTCCAAAGGGAATAGTTTTTGATTTTCGGTAAAAAGATAAAAAAAATTTGTTAGGTTTTCCTATATAATGCTGCAATGGGTTTGCAAACTAATCAGTATAATTTCTGCTATACTTATAAGTGGAATCAATACAAAAAAATATGGAAAGTATATGTCATTTGTACAAAGAAGAAAGGATCAGAGCTATGGGAATGTTGGAAAAGGTTCCCGGCAGAATGACGACATTACAGGTAGGTTGGGTATCAGAGCGACATAAAGGACAAGCTCGCATCAATACCTAGTCCGGCCATAAGTTGTGTTACAAATGAAAATGCATATTTATTAAACTTATATGTACATATTTATTAAAGACTCAGCAAAAAAATAAAAATCTTTTCTAGATGGCCTCCTTTGGCTTTCATACAGGCCTTTAATTTATCTGGCCACATATCGCCACTGTTGGCTCCAGATATATTTTAAGAGATTCGATGTCGCCGTGTTTTTTAGAGCAGGCTACGTCCTCTAAAACTGATCATAATTTGTAATCTAAAGGGTTGAGGTCTGGGCTAGATGATAGCCAGTCTTCAGCTCTTATATAGTCCGGAACGCTGGTTTCAAATCAGGTTTGGGTAGTTCGTGCCTTGTGACCAGGTGCAGAGTCCTGCTGGTACATTTTTTAAACGTGTATTGTTGAGAGGTTTCACAAAACGATCCAAGACTGTATCTTGACACACTTTGGCTGAAGTTTTCACTCCTTTTTACAAAAATGTAGCTTTGTGACGCCCTGATAAGACGCGCCCCACCAAACCATCATTGACGCAGGATGACAACCATATTGTACCTTTCCGACCACTTGAGCAGCTTTTTTAGATTTGTGAGATTTTAGTGCTTTTCAATCGTGAAATTTTTTCGTGAAATCGCTAAAGAGGATATTTCTGTGCGTTTCACCTGCCTATCGTGACAGAACGCATTTTGATCGATACACTCTCTTTAATTATAAAGATTGTTTTAGGGCAGGTCCTGTATATCGACAATAAGTACCGAGATTCAGATCTTGTTTATAATACGCGACAGAGTCCTAGCGGGAACCTTCATTTCTCTCGATAAGATTTTTTTCTCCCTAATGGAGTTTCGCCGAATTCTGGCTGTAACAGACTTTGTAGTTCTAACAACGCGTGGCCACCCGATCTTTTATAGTCTTCGACAAAGAAGTGTTGTTGTGTCGGTGGATAGTACGCTTTACAAACATACGGCTGATACCAAGCATTCGAGGTGTCTTGAATATGAGTGACGGCTCCATACCCGTTTTGTGCAAGGCGATCACTGTAATCCTATTTTCTTTAACACCCCATTCCATATGGTAATTTAATAATGAACACGAAAAAATATGTAAAAAAGCGTGAAATCGAAAAAAAAATAAAATAATAAACGCGTTCCAAATACAAAATTATTAAAAAGTTGAAAAAAAAGAAAAAGTTTTATGTAACAGTATTTATGGCCAGACTAGTTACAGGCAGACAAGATTGTTAGATACAAATTCCTGTACGACAATCGTACAATGGCTGTGATGATATGTAGAACGAGAACTCAGATCTTCGGGGACATTGAAAAGCGATTAACTCATAAGAAATCGCTTGCATTAAGTCCGGGCCGTGTACCATCTTATTAAGCCACGCAATCGCAATTCCCGTTTATAATGGGCTCATGAAAGCAGACACCGGGCGGAGAACAGTGGCCTTTTGTGTGTTTTTCAGACGCCTCTCACTTATAGACAACATGGTATATGTATATTCCTGGACACCAAGAACGATTAAGAGCATCAATTTATTGTTGTCAGGATAGGCAGAAGAACCGAAATGGTTCAGAGCAAATATCAATGCACAGATTTACACTAAAACGGTTATGTCAGATGATTTCATTTTTTTTGCAGAACCAATCGGTCATTGTTTTCTGCTTATGCATTATAATTCACGTGCACACACTGCCATAGTCGTTAACAATCATACTTTCCGTAGTTAATATCGACATCCTACTATGGCCTGCCTAATCGCCGACTTGAATCCCATTTAGCGCGCATAGGATATGCTTTGAAAAACTTTGCCAAATATGGATCCCATCAACTCACACCAAAGAATCTTTTCACCTGTTACAATGGATGTGAGCGGCTATTCTGCATCGTGACTTGGATGAACTCATATTGAGTATGCCAATTCGCTGCGATTGTTTTATTCGCGTTAAAAGAAATTCAGACTGCAATTTTTTTGATAAATTATTTAAATAGAAAAATACTAGAAAAATTCGACTCGATTCACAAGTAAATTCTCAAGCGTGAATCAAACCCGCAACCTTTGGATATACGGTTCAATGCTCCCCCAATCGAGCTATTGAGCTTTGTGAATACCCGTCGAATTTTCTAGAACTTTTAAAATAATTAATCATATATGACAGCTTTGAAAAATTCAAAAAATATGTAAAAATCATTATGCGAGTGTGTAGTGTTAATTTAACTCAACAAAATATTTAGAAACATTTAATTTGTCTTGTTATATTTCATATCAGGATTAACTAAGGTGAAATATCCACCGTAAGAAAAATCGCGAAATTTTTAATGCAAAACCAGAAAGTACTTTGTCGCTTTAAATTTACTTTAATTACTTTTGATAAGTGTAAATAGAGCCTTTTATTTGTTTTCTACAGGGCAATACAATATGAAAAAAATTATCTTGATCCCTAGACACTTTTGATGTGTGTATTTTCTGTTTAAAGTTATGCTACTTCTTTGTTTTCGTATTATATATGGTTTAATAATAGTTTAAGAATTTCTTTGCCTTACAAATTCTATGTAATTTTCCGGTCTGTATCTTCCTTTTATTTGTTTAGGTATTCACGGAAAGTTCACAAAGGGCCTTCTATGTCCAGCAGAAGTTTATAAAATCTCATTCACCTAAATTCGAAGAGGTTTTTGAGACAAGTTTAGAAAACAAGAGTGTAGATTTCTAAGAAAAATAGAACAACATTTAAATGGATCTCTCAAGATATAAAACTTTCTTGTAAAATGAATGGAGTTATATGTGTAGATCTATGAAATAGTGATCATGAATCTGTCTTAAAATAATAAAATAATTATCTTTCAGTTTACAAAGAAGTATCTAGAAGTGGCTACAAATCTAAAATAATAGATTCAAAACATATTTTTGAGACGTATGAAACGTTTCTAATAAGCAAAGGAATAAAGTAACAAATAGATGATAAAATTTGTTTTGAAAGATGTGGATTTAATTTGATGGGGCCGTTGGAAATTACCAAAATATGCCACTTATTCGTTTCTCTCTAGTTCTGCCCCACCCAAGTGACCTCCTTTTTCTTTCAATGTAGTTACTGAGATAGATATCACGAAATGTATAAAGTCTACCGACACTAAGGCTATATATACAGTGTTTTAATATAGATAATAATGTGAATTGGCCTAATTTTTACTAATATATAAAACTCCTTCCTACTACATAGTTTTTAACAACCTCGTAGAAAAAAGCACATGCGAGTATCATACTCAACTCTTTTTTTTATCGTTTTGTACGTCATATTTTTGATACAATTTACGCTTAAGATGTCCAAAAAAGACATTATGCTCCCTCCTAAGTTGCTGACACATTTTTTTGATAAAATATTATATATATTTGATACCCAAGACATTTCTTGACAAAAACAATTGAAACGTTAATGACTGCAGTAGTCGTGGACTGTATCGCAGTCATAAGCGCCCAAGATTGAGAAGCCAAATCGTTAAAAGGGGTCTTGCATTGAATTTAAAGGAAAGCAGTGCCATACAGGGTGTCCCAGAATCCGACGTCAAGCCGAAAGCGAAAATTCGAAAATCCTCATTTGATGAGACAAGATAGATTATAATATCGATTTAAAGTGAATTGGTGGACCGGAATTTAAATGGAGAAATAATAGGTCCTTTTGAGCTGCCAGAGGTCTTGACTGGTGAAGTTTATTTACATTTTCTACAAAATGATTTACCAAATCTACTGGAAGATGTGCCACTTAATATTCTTAGAGATATGTGGTTTTAACAAGATGGTTGCCCAGCTCACTATGCCAGCTCACTGAGAGAATATCTCGATGAGGAATACCCAGGCAGATGGATAGGACGATCTGGTACTATCTCGTGGCCAGTCCGTTCCCCAAATTTAAATCCATTAGATTTCTTTTACTGGGGAGCGGCGAAAGAAAAAGTTTATGCAAAGCCAATCGAAACTGTGACTGAGCTACGGCAAAGAATAATAGAAGCAAATGATTTTGTTAACAATGGAAGATTCACCCGGTTGACAGCCCGATCTTTTTAAAGAAGATGTCGAGCCTGCATTAGGGCTGAAGGAAGACAGATTGAACACTTGTTCTAAACCTTGACATTTAAATAAATTATCTTAAACAATTTTTGTGTTTTTAATTTATTTCACTATCTGTCTCTCACACACTTCGTAAAATGACTCTTCCGGTCTCATTTAAAATAGAATGTTAAAGTTACGGCCTTGAAGCAAACCATGGATACACTAGAATAAATGTTCAGTACGTATGAAAAATTTGTTTAAAACTGTCTGTTTTTGGAAAAAGTACAGTAATAGTAATTTTTTTTTTGCAGTACAGCTTGTTAAGTCTATGCGAAAAATTAATTTTGAATATTTAATTTAGATAAAAATTGCATATTTTTCTAATCTGGAGCAGCTGGCTTTAAATTTTAGTTTAGAGTATACAGAAGCATTATCCAGGATTACAAAACAAAAGAAAATGTTTAGAAAAGTCAAGATTTGTAACAACAAGAGTGAAAAAAACGTCACAAGGTGTACATTTTATCGATTTTTTTATATTTTTCTGATAACTTATATAACCCGATTTCGCCTTGATGTCGGTTTCTGGGACACCCTGTATTTTATAACGCATGCATTTTACTTGTAATGATTTCTTTTTTATATTAATAGCTTTGTTTTTGTATCTATTTAGTGTAAACGAATGCAGTTTGCATTTTATCATTAAGGTTTATTGAATGTAACTTTCTTATTTTAAATTTCGCACCTCTTAGTTCACTCTGTGAAGTTATGTAAAGTTTGTTACTACTGTCTACTCTGTGACATCGAACGAACACGTATAGCTCTGTCTGTAAACCATCTCTATTAATCAAAGTAATCATTAAGTATTATTAAGTGTTTTCTTAATAACCCATCAAGGTTATTTCTATTTTCCACCATTATCATTGTAACATCTCTGCACTCTGTGACCCGCTTCGACTGGAAGCGTTCTCTCTTAGACGTAAGCTTACCATTGCCTGGACAATTTTATAATATCACATTGTTAGACAACTTTGGTGAAATAAAAAGTGCGATATATTTGTTTATCTACTCTGATACTATAATACAAAGATTCTAAAACTGAAAACAAAATGCTTATGACAAACATTACGTACAGGCCAAAAATAATAAAAAAAAAAGTTTAATTACGATACAGGTCTTGTATGGACACCTGTATCATAATATAACTTTTTAATCATAACGATACACCTATACAACCTCCAGCTGGACCAAGGAGGTTGAACCTCTACTTTAAAAAGGTTTCAATGAACGAGTCCGCGACGACGCAACACGCATTCACAATCGATGTTTGCACCTTGGCGCCAACATTTGACATTTAAAAAATCTTTTCAATATTTAAACAAAGTTTGGTTTTGTTTGCAACATTGTTTTACGTAATATAGTATGAGAGTAGATAAAGTAGTGTATGACACTGTACATAACTTGGTCTTATAACACTCGTGTGATACTATAAAAAAACTCGCCTACGGCTCGTTTTTTTAAAACACACTCATGTTATAAGAACCCTTATTATGCAACAGTATCATAAACTACTATAATATTTTTATCTTGATGTCTATTAAACCACTTACATATGTCAAACTAATGCATTTAAATAACTCAGTACTTATAGAATAATATGGAACGTGTTCATGGGTATGGTTTCATAACTAACAACACTCAAAGGAATGAACAATATCGTAAAATAAAATAGAGACAAACATACGAATGGTAATAATGTCAAAATAATATAAATTCGAGAACCTCTAAGTCGCCTTTTCTTTACATTAAAAACATATTACATGTCAATTGAAGTCTTTTAATGTATAACATTACTATATAATATGTAATTGTATTCTGTATATATGCTTTTATTTGTATTCATTTGTATTTGGGCGTATAAGTTTGTACGTCAACTCCTGAAGCCCTGCCAAAATATCAGTGCTTTTTCGTCTTTCTGTCCATCTTAGAATGACACAGACGCTTACACTGAGTGCGTGGGTATACGAGTGTGCGTATTTGCCTCGCACTTATATGATATTAATGTTTATGTTAGTATTGTGTTTTCATTTTTGTGAATTACGAAATTTTCGGTTTACATAAGTTTCTAGCTTAACCTTGTTTTGTTGTCAATCTGACATAATTTGTTACGCTAGAATTTATAAAATATATAATGTAGAGCATTTATAATACAGATAAGTAAAAATTTAAGCCAATTTATATAAGGTTCCAGGAAATACAAACATGTAGAAGTATATTGACTTACTAAATTCCGCTACCTTTATCTTTATCTATAATTAATATTTCGATACGGATCACATAACTTACTATGCAAATAAAAAAAATTAAGAAACAAAAATCCGATTTCTTCATCTCAACTTGATCTGTACCATTTGTGAAATGTGATGATCGGTCTATGCCGTATGGTGTCCGGCAGAACAGACTAGTATCAATCTTTTACACAAAGGTACTTAAGGGTAAGATTTTACATAAAAGGGATTAAAGATTCTTGAGGTACCTAATCACCATACTCCTCGCGTAGAGAAAATGGGCAGCAGTATTTTCCGAATAATGGCATTTTACTTAGATCTGCGATCCGCTTGCCAAACGTGCTGATTATAGCAAAAATTTTTGGAGGCTTTCCTCCAGCAGTAAACATCTTAGGGCTGAGACGATAATTTGCCTTGACAATTCGTTGTATCGTTAAAATGTTCTTGTAAAAAGTATCGCCACCTAAATACCGATATGTTATATTATGTTACATACATTGTTTTAATATAAATATTCCTATTCCATCAGGGGGAAAATAATTTATATCCAGGATTACATATACCTACATAAACTCTCAGTGCCGCTACTTTTTTTAATTTGTAATTGTTGCAAAAGAAATAAAAATCTGTTTTAAGAGACCCCATTTTATCATAATCGATGGATAGAGTGCGAACTGGATTAAGAGGTTTTCTGCGACGAGGATGTGTGTAAACGGGTCATTTCTGACGTTCGTATGCAATTGCTTTATTGTTTCAAAGTTTCATCACGCAGAAGAAAAAATACAACCTATCTTTATTGCTCTGTGAAGGTTTCTCAATTTAATAATTTGACTTCCATAGTTAAATTTCTATTATGCCATAAAACACTGTATTGCACGTTTGAATTGAATAAATAAATTGTATATATTTAATAGTGCAACTATTTCAACGCTGTTGAATAATTTGTTTTTTATCATTATTAATATTTTTCAAGTAACTATGTTTGTTGGGTAATAACTTTGTTTTTTGCAAACTATGAAGTATACATTAGTCATCGTCAGTTCTCAAAATGTTATAAAAGTTTGTGAATTGACGATGGTGAAATAAAAATACCTACGCATATAAAATCACTGTGCCAATATTCCATTCGTTAAAGAATCACGTAGCTAAATCGTATAGTACCTACCGAATGAATTTTATTCGCAATAGAATAACAATGAATCGGTAACAAAAGAAAACTATGGTTCCGCGCTAATTTGATGTGAAATAAAATTATGCTACAAATAATAAGTTAGGAAAAAAGTTTCTTCATATTTTATATGAAAATACAAGACTTTTTTCAAAGTAATTTACATGTTTATTACAGAATATATGTGCCATTTTTGTAGACTTTCTGCCATCTTGTAGGTAGAGACATGACCTCGTTGCTGTAGAAATTTTGGTACTTCTTATAAAAAAAGCAACAAGTAGTTTTGGCAGTCCTCTCTTGATGTTAACCTGACACTGCCAAAGAATTCTGAACAGACCGAAACAGGTGGAAATCTGAAGGTGCTTACTGAGTGGGTAAAGATGTATGTGGTCTAGCGTTATCGTAATGAAAGACCACACTCTTTCTATTTATCAGTTCCGGCTGCTTTCTCTCAACTTCTTGCTTTATTCTCATCAGATGTTGGCTGTAGAGATCCGAATCAATGGTTCTGCCCGGCGATAAAAGCTCATAATGAACAATGCCCTTCCAATCAAATAAATTAAAAATAGTGGGATACAAAATTTTATTAATTTGATTCTTTTTTTGAAATGTCACCTTTTAATGTTATGAAAACCAGCCAGATAGAAATGGTACAGCCAAAGATATTTTATTACAAGTTTATACATACTATGTGTGAAAAGACTTTTTCCCCGACCTAATATTTTATCAACATGTGATACAAGTTTATATGATAAAATCAGTAGTAAAATAACATTAACTGTATATAAACGATGGAGATTCGTCGCCATACCAATAAGAACCCTAATTTTTTTATGTCTTTGGTTATCAAGGTTGTATTCGCGTCTGTACTTATTAAATAATGAAGACATTACTTATTTAAGACTGCTTCTTCTTATTCTTAGAATCTCTTGCAAGATTTAATGCCGACTTCTAGAGAAAGGCGTTTAAAAAATGTATGACGTAATAGAGTGTCAGCAAGAAGTATGCGCTCAACAGTTAACTCCTTAACAACTTCACTTTATATGTTAACTAGATGTTTTAGTATTCAAAACGAATGGCGTTACATGCAACGTGGATTAAAAGCGACAAATTCACCAGGATTCTCATGAATGAGAAAAAGATATTTATAATAAAACATGAGTACGATTGTATGAAAGCGATTTAATTGAATACGTTTGATATCATAATAATTTAATTATTTATTAAAAGTGTAGCCACCCATTCTGCCTCCTGGTCAAAAGATTCTGAGTTCAAAGCCTGGTATGGTTATACTTAAAAGATGTTTATTTATAAAATATATTAAACATATTTATATTACGAGTACGTTAAGAAATAAACAAAACAATTCCGATTATGTATTGTTGTAATTTGATATAAAACAAAACTTACGAAATTACGATCACTTTTTATATTTTTCTGGAATTTCATTTGTTTGTTCGAAAAACTTGTATGAAATTATACGCAAAATATACAACAAAGACGTAAGAAATTTTCAGTTTATTTTTATCTTGCCGTGGCAATATAGTACCACCAATTGTTATAAAAATATAAGAACGAATGCAGTAATTAATATTTAAAGAGGTATATTATTATCGTTTTGATGACAGTACATTGACGCTATCTTCAACAGTTCCCTACAATCATAATTATATTTTGGTCTTTAAGCACTTGACTGCTAGTTTTCTTCTCTTTCTAAGGAATTGATTACCAGACTAAATAATATTTCTTTGTCGAATGTTGTAATTTTGTATTTTTAATTATATTGATTGAAAATTGTCATTACATTAGTTTGGAATATGTGTATGGTAATGTATAGTTAATTCTCAATCAATTGGTCCATAATCGAAAAAATATTGATGTTAAATTATTTTACTATATTAAGTTATTTCAGTGTATTAGAGTAAGTCATGTAAGTTGATTCTTTAATTAAAACAAAAATCTTTAATATTCATAATTTAGATTTTATTTACGAATTCGGATTATACAAAAAAAGATTTCTTAACATAATTCGGAACTGCGGAACTCGCTTCCACCATGCGTTGATTTATCAATTCAAACAAATTATTTATCTATCTTACTAACACAAAGCCTCAATTATTATTTGAAGCCTACTTTGGATTTTTTTTGCAAATAATATGTCACATAATAAATGTCAAGAATTACTAATCAAATATCAGTTATGTACTTAATTAAAACAAATCATTATAAATATAATTATTAAAGTTGATCAAAGTCGAAAATTTTCTATTTGTGTAAGTATTTTCTTAAAACATTTTTTGAATCTTCTTAGTAACTACAAGATCCATGGCACAGTCCATGGTTACAAAATATTGTTTATAACTTTTGCTTGCAAAATAATATAAAAAAAATAACTTTGGATTTATAAAGATCCAAAATATCAAAGCATCAATTCTGCGAAACCAAATAGAAGCCGTATAAATATATTTTTCAATGTCAATAAATTTTTAATAGATGGATTTTTATTCGCAGAAATAACATAAAAGTACGGCCCGGTTTCCAAATTAATTACACGAACTTAAGTTGTATAGGAATAATTATATTCTTGTCTATAAGTAATGCCTAAATTAATTATAATCAAATTACATACCTCATCACGTGTTTCATACGCAGTTATACACACATAAAATGCGATAAACTCTCTCACATCGTCACACAGTAACACAGGCACAAACACACACATAGGCACAAACACACACGCAGGCATACAGGCCCACTCTTCTCCACCACACACATTCAACCTAACTTTCCAATATAATTTACACCACTTTATCAGAACAAAGCACACAATTTACAATAATGGTGCATAAACACTCGCGACACAATTTGTTTTGTTTGTTTATATTCATTCATTTATTAAATAAGATATGGTTATATTCCTAGTTCAATTAAGTTCTGTTAAGATAAACAAAATGTATCTTATGTAATGTTAGGAGAGGGGCCCTCTAACATAGGTTTAAATAAGAACCCCAGCCATTCGAATAAATATTTTTTTTCCATTTTTTTTTTCATAATAAAATCGATAATCATATAGGCAAGGAGCTAATATAAATAAAACTGTCCAAAGGCCATATATAAGTAACATATGTCACGTACATTGCTTTATATATCACAATGTTAATCAATGGTCATGTATCATGTTTAGGCGGGACATTGTATTACGGAGCGTGAGCGGTATTTGTCGGTGTCTGAACATTCTTTTATCACGATGAGACGTCCGTGATGATAATAATTTTTATGCAAATGGCGTTTTGACTCAAAACGCCGACGCGGACTTTCCATTTAATTAACTTTAGATTTTAATTCAGTGATTTCATTGAACGCGACAGTTTTGACAAATCTCATTGTATAATTTGTTTTTCATTAGTATTTCTCAAAACTTGGATAAAGAAGAAATATGTAATTTTTTTGTTGTTGAATATATATATTTATTCTTATATACAGGTTTATTACACGTCGTCGTTTGAAACCCGTAGCTCAAAATATCTATGCTATGTATTTACGTGACTTATGCACTTAAACTAAATAATAAAAAAGCGGTCAGTAGATGAGGTATTTAACAAAAATTTCAACAATACACACATACACCTTTCTTTTTGCGTCGGGAGTTACTAAAAACCGCCCAAGTGCGAGTCGGACTCGCGCACGAAGGGTTCCGACTTCCGTACAAACATTTGTAAGTGAAAATATCACGTTTGTTGCATGGGAGCCCCCCTTAAATATATATTTTATGAGCTAGTTGACCAACTGCTGGGCCGGTGATAATGGTGGCTATGATTAAATTGTCCTTCAATTCCTCAATAAGTAGCCCTGTCCCATTGCACATGCTCAGGGGGCTTAAATTTCTCAAAAGAGTGATTTGAATCCCGATTTTTGACGTCAATTCTGTAGTGTCAGTTCAGAAGGATTCAGTGAATTTAAAAATTCCTAATTAAAGTGGATAAAGGACTGTGCATTCGATATTAATCACGGTGTCGATGTTTTGTATTTTTTTTTGGCTGGGGACTCTTTATAATCTTTTTATAATCAGATTGTTTATTTCTTTGAGAGTATCATTCCTGGGTGACGCTATTGCCTAGAACACAACATCAAATTCCTTTCCGTTGAATTTCATTATGTCAGGGTATAATACATTTATAAAAATATCTAAATGTAATACTTAGCATAAAGACACACCCAGAAGGATATCACAATTTCTGTTTAAATTTAAAGTGGGAAGAATTCCTTCCCCAAGTTTTAGCAGTTGTTGTGGGAAATCTCTATCTGTGATTCCATGAAGATGAACAATCATATTCGTCCGTAATTTTCAATTTTCAATCGAAGTCCATAAGGGAGACGATATCAAGCATATTTTGATGATATCTGCTTGTCAATGACGGGAAGAATCTGTCGGAAATCTGCAGCAAATACAAAAGTAATCACGCCCATGGAAGCAGAGGAGTTTCTGAGATTCTAAGCTATGGTCTTTTAAGGTTCTGTCCACGACCTTTGTATGTGCTTTATGACTCATGGAGCATTCATCCCACATAATCAATGAGGCGTCTTGTAGTAATTTACCAAGAGACCCATTTTTGTAGATAGAACATGTAGATTGTTGCTCAAAATTTATTTTAATGTAGAATGAACAGTTTTTCCACCCTTTAAGAGATTTGTGACGTGGTACTTTATTTTTTAAATTAGCACGGCCGGCAGTAGCAGGCGGCTGTGGGGAGGGTGAACTTCGAAAGAGACATCACGACAGACGGATGTTGTATTAACAAAGATTGAAAAAGTTAAATATGTTACTTAAGTTACATGGTTAATGTAATTGATGGTTTTGATAATTATAACACCAATGATATCTTTTGAATGGAATGGAATTTGGGAATTGTATAATTCAAAAAGTAATTTACAGATACTGATATAGCCTCGAATACGAAGTCATTTATTTGTATAAGGATTAATACCCAGGTACAAATAATGTGGTCTGGTTTGTACAGGCATTGCTTTTGCATATTTTAACATCAAAAAGTAGTAATTGTGACATAACTGTAATAGTTAGACATATGGTATTGCAGACTTGTTTTGTAGATATTGATGTCTTCTATAAACTCTAGTAAATCACTTTGTTCAGTCAATAATTTCCGCAGCGTACGCGATACAAGATTATTTTTTGGTATTTTTACAAACGTTGGGTTACTTTTAAAGTTTTCATACGGATCCCTAACTTATTGAAAATACATATACACTTTTTGTATAGTCAATGTAACAATTTACTAGCATGTAAAGTGTAAGTTAAGAAATTAATAAATCAATAAGATTTTGTCTGTATGTTGTCAAAATGTAAGTGTTCTAATAAGTGAAGTGAGTTTATTAAAACTGTTGACAACTATGTTGATACTTTATAATAAAGACTCGGCTGTCTTGAATAATGGGACAAAAGACAGAGTATATTAGGTCCCTAATAGTTGTGTACATTGTTTTGAAGCAAGTTCGCCGGTTGCAACATAAATCAATTGTGAGCTCTTCTAGCCCACACTGTCATATGCGACAATCTCTGAAGCACTACAAGGAACCGCACTCAAAGACTCATTACCGCTTGAAAGCATTATTTAGCTACATGTTATTAAGTTCCACACAAACTTCTAAGAAATGAACGGTGAAAATTTCTTAGCGAACACTTGCAACACATTTTAGTAGCAGATTTAATTTATTGTCATATAGTTTTAGTTCTATAATTCAAAGGCTTGTTTGATTTTTTATTATTATATTATTTTATTCAATGGGACAAATCAAATTATTACTCTAAACTTTATATCATTACATGTCACATATTTAGATAAAGTTTATGAGTATGTTACTTAAATTTTGCACCAACTACACACCATTTCTTAGCTATTATTATACATTTTACATTTCTGAATAACGATGTCATCACTAAAGATTATTACATAAAATACACTCGTCTACAGCTATAACACTATATATCTATAATCTGCTCATAGCTGATGTATATTCTGCTAGCTAGGTTTTTTTTGTTTAACATATGTATATCTTTGTATAAGTTTATATAGGTATGTGTGTTACATACGTAAATATGTATTTATACTATACATGTTTGTATATTTGATTTCGTTTACACCTTCCTTCCAGTCATATCCATCCAAAGGTTGTCTGGCTGATCGCTTTGACCCATTGTACACTATTTTAAGTTTTCTTTTGTTCTATTATTCAATTTGGTATCATCAATAGTGTTTTGTATCGTATCGTACACTAACATGTTCCTGAAAAGTATGCCGTTCACAATCGTGGCTGATTATAGTTACACACACATATGAATGGTTCATTATTAAAGTCGTAGTCAATTTTAAACTAAAATTGTGATTTATTGGAATACAAAATATTAATTTTCGTGTTGGGCAATTATTTAAAAAATGACAGCCAGTTAGTGCACGATCTATCTGCTTGTGCACCTGGAGAAAAGTAAAATATTCTGGGATTGAATCTTGGTAGAAGCACTTGTTTGTATGATGATCATAAGTAGTTGTTTTCATGTCATGGTTGTTCATGTTTATACTTTTTTACATATACAATTACACATTCTAGTTTCCATAAAAAAATCTGCTAAGTTAAAGACTGAAATATATATTATGTACACTTTTAATAATCTCATAATCTGTGAGGTTATCAGATTGTGTCGTTCGATGAATAAAGAAAGTGTCAAAAATGACACAAAACAAACAAAAATAAAGTAAATTCTTAGATTTTTAATAAAACGAACTAACGATTATATGTAGAGTGAATGCAGTTTTGTGGTAATCTAAGAAAGATATATATATATATATATATATATATATATATATATTTTATGAACAAAAATACCATCATTTTCTTCTTCTCGAGAAAGATCGTGTCAGTCACTGTTGTTGTTTTATAATAATTAACTGGTAATGAATAAACCAGCGGTAAATAAACATTGAATTTATATTCCACTCGTACAGCGGGTGCATCGGCATCGTGGGCTGCGTGAGACATGACCATATATTAAATTTTGATGTTACCGACTGTTTGTTCGTATAACTGAATATATTAGTTTTTTAATTTTGGGGTTAATTATAATGACACTGGTCGTATTCAAACAAATTGTTTTCTGCCTACTTATTATCCAAAAAGTTTCTTTTTGCATGTACTTTGACACCAAAGGTTCCGAAGTAGGTGAAAATTACTTTAATCAACTTAACACTGAAAGGTGACAATTTTAACAATAAAATATTACAAAAAATAAAGTATCATTTGTGATATATTATATATATTAACATGAAAAAATGGTTGCCTGTAAAGTCGGTTTTACGGGCGAAGATTTTACGTGACAACGTCTTTTTCTCGGTAGAATATTTATTGATATGAATATAATTAAATTGCACAATAGGAACAAAGAATTGAATGAAAATAAGAATTGCACAAATTTTAACTATAGAAATATATTTTGTTTACTAAAACATTGTACATGTAAACTTAAACTTAACTAATTCCTATTTGAGTGATTTTGTTGAGGATAAAAAAAACTATAAATCATTATGTAACAGGATGTTTAAATATAAATGCCTGTAATATATTTCGAAAATTAATAAATGAATAATTTGGGTTATATAGGAAATATATCTACTACTATTAAATATTTATATTATAAGTGATTTATACATTAATGATTTAAATGGAACAATCTTGGATGGTTATCAAAATTTATCGATATAAACAATTTTTTTGTATTATATATATCATAAAGAGTTTACAATTTCATATATATACTTATAATATTAAAAAAATGGTTGCCTGTAAAGTCGGTTTTACGGGCGAAGATTTTACGTGACAACGTCTTTTTCTCGGTAGAATATTTATTGATATGAATATAATTAAATTGCACAATAGGAACAAGGAATTGAATGAAAATAAGAATTGCACAAATTTTAACTATAGAAATATATTTTGTTTACTAAAACATTGTACATGTAAACTTAAACTTAACTAATTCCTATTTGAGTGATTTTGTTGAGGATAAAAAAAACTATAAATCATTATGTAACAGGATGTTTAAATATAAATGCCTGTAATATATTTCGAAAATTAATAAATGAATAATTTGGGTTATATAGGAAATATATCTACTACTATTAAATATTTATATTATAAGTGATTTATACATTAATGATTTAAATGGAACAATCTTGGATGGTTATCAAAATTTATCGATATAAACAATTTTTTTGTATTATATATATCATAAAGAGTTTACAATTTCATATATATACTTATAATATTAAAAATCAATAAACTTTTAAATATTGAGAAAACATTCGGCGGGCCTCTCTCTCGTTCGGTGACTCATCGTAACGTTACCGAGCGTTACACTTTTTCATAAGTGACTCCCAGCCGCAACCAATTTATAAGACGTTGTCACGTCAAAATCAATAAACTTTTAAATATTGAGAAAACATTCGGCGGGCCTCTCTCTCGTTCGGTGACTCATCGTAACGTTACCGAGCGTTACACTTTTTCATAAGTGACTCCCAGCCGCAACCAATTTATAAGACGTTGTCACGTCAAAAACAAATAAACTGATTTTGGACATTCTACAGTAGGTTGCTCTACTCGTATTATGTCACAATTCAATGAACAATTTTCGTCTTAATTTGTTATAATTAGAATTCAATACTGATTGGGCAAATATGAAAATGTAACAAACTGGCAGTAAACTGACATATTTTTTTTAAAATACTGGTCTTGTTATATAGCGATATCCCGCTTGTTATCAATGGTCCATAGATGCATTCTCAAATTTTTTCGAGTTTGAACAATACAAGAAATATATGCAATTTATTACAATAATTACATTTCCAAATGGAATTGAGACTGTGTAAGTATAAATCCAAAATATTTTCGTTATTTCAACACTTCATTTGCTTCAAAAGTTAGTCGTTGCTTTCCGGAACTGATGTGATTAATTTTCAGGAAATTTTATATAATTTTGGATAATCATCATTTTTGGATAAATTATCCATTCGAAAAACAAAAATATCATTTCTTTAGAATAATTTAAATCGTATCAACAAAATGGTGGTTACAAAAATGAAATGTTAGGAATTGTTAAAATTTAGGCACAAAGTTTATGCTTTTTAGGTAGACAAATTTATAAGAATTATATTTTTTTGAATAGTCAAATGTATCTTTTTGAACTTTTACATGTACACGTAGTCGTTTAGCTACCGTGGTATATAATATTTTTACAAGCTCAATATTTACAGTGCCCATCTACCTGACCGACTCAATCATAAATTCTATTAACCTAACTCTCTTTTGTATCTTTTGATACACAAAACTTTTATGTCATATTTATATAAACAAAATAACTTTCATTTAGGATAAAACAATTCTATTTGGATGATTTACATTTTATACATTCATAGATCTTAATTTTCAATAAAACGTTTTAGATGATCCCAAACATAGATCATGGGAGGTAAGTACCTATAGTAGAAGGCGACAGAGGTCGCCCCTGACGTAACGTATTGGCGGGCTTACTTACATCCCTGACTGATTTACAGCATACGTAAATCTCCAATTTGCACGAACTACCCACCCTTGCGATCCGATGGATGATAAGGAATGTTTTTTCTTATATACTATAACTACTAATTTATAAGTAGCGTTGACTCAAGTTCATAAGTACGGTGTTTCAATGAAATTTTGTGAATAATTGTTTGGATTCATAATTATAAGCGACAGCCAGAGATATGAACGTTATTTGGTAGTTATTGGTTGTATTTATTAATAGATCTGGGCTTCCAACAAAATCTAAAGGATTTTCACTGAAATAGTAAAATAAATTAGTAAGCTTAGTAAAAAATATACGTTTAATCGCATCTGCGACGTACTCTGCGCTGTATCAATCCAGCATTGGAACGACTGTGTACAATTGTACATACATGGTCCAACGATTGGGAAAATATAAGCTAGTTGTCAAACTCAAAGTGTATCATAGAATGTAAAAAAAAAAGTTTTTTTGACATTAAACGAGTGGTTTTTTATTTATTACACCAACAAAGAGAGAAGTTTATGGGATAAAAACATAAAAAAGTTTTTTGCTTAAATAAATAATGCCTTATATCTTTTTTTACATTAACAGAGAATGTACGTGAGGGTGCCTTGGTCGTCACATTGTTTATTCAGTTCAGACCTTTTGGGTTAATCCTTATCGACCAGTCTACGCCGTCCGTGTTCTGTAATGTCACAGATTACCTAATACATACTTTTTTCCTTTTTCATTTTCTTTTTTTTTTGTTTAGTTTATTTTTTTAAATAAAAATGAAGAGTTCCAATGTGCCGAGGTTTATGTGTTCAGCCTATGATTGCGGAGGCTGAGCTACAGTCGTTAGCATCCAACAATCCACAATAGGCCGTTTGGTGGGTTATGGCTCAATCTTAATTCCTGTGCCTTCAGTGGAGATATTACTAGGTTGATGATGTTATAGGAATAGATATGAAATATAACACAATTTCAGGTGCAATTAGGGATTTATAATTCCTTTTTAATAATATTCTAAGATGCATTATATAAATAACGGTTAACGAAAAAATCATATATAGATTGTTTGTCTTATCAGAATTTATAAAAGTTAAAATTTATTCTATATCAGAACTACTGGAGTCTTTCCTACTGAAAATCAATCTTAATAGGGAATTGGCCATAGACAACAATATGAGCCCAATACGGGATAGGTTAATTCGTTTAATTCATATTGCTCTTTCACATATTAATAAGGAAAAAAGGGCTTATCAAGAGATCTGTTGCAAGCGACCTATTTTTTGTATATTTACGTCAATATTTTTACTTTGATTAACATCATTTATATACTAATGACATTTAGTCGTTCTTATAAGTAACTATTTAAAAAGCTTTATATTGCACCAGTGGTACTGTAAATACATAGACTGTGGCCGTATGCCGTGTGACCGCTCCCGGCTATTGTATGAGTGGCTTTAGAGATTGGTCATTTGATTGCTTCGATTTTGTGTAATGACTTGTTTTGCTCAAATTAGTTTGAATAAATGAGGGTATTCGAGAAACCTTAGTATCGTTATTTAATAACATTATAGAAATTATTGTTATTATATTTCTCTACTTGAGAGAAATGTCAATTTCAAGTGTTGAGTATTTTTAACAATATTATTTGAACAAGAGAAATGGGAAATATATATTGAATATCAATATAAAATAAAATTGCCTGTTTAATTTTATATTTACAGATATTTATGGTTGCTATAGGTTAGCACGATGTATTTTTCAAATACCTATTTTTTTGGATTAAATTGTGCGATACATCAACGTCAATATTTGCGTTAAGATTTACATCAGGGTTTCGATGTGAAAAGGATGTTCATCCTTTAATATGCATATCACGCATCTATCCGCATTTACGCTACTTGGGTTGCAGCCTCAGAGTAAACAGGACTGGAGTAGCCTTTGCCTAACATTACCCCTCTGCCAAATGCACAAGCGTCGGAATCCTGTGCGTTATATAAAACTAGTTGAGCCGCCATTTTAAAACCACAATAATCAGAACGTCTTACCGTGCAGAGCTCCCACGAAAATGCCTGCCTGTGCTGTTTTCTACTGTAAAAAAAATTCGAAAATATCTAGTATGCAAAAAGATGGTGTCACCTTTCATTTGTAAGCATAATTTTTAGGTTTTGATTATTATTTAATTCATAATTTCATGTTTTAGCAGACTACAATTTCAAATTTCGCGCTCAAAGTTCGTTTGATGACGTCACGGCTGCACTCCCCACGAGACTACCTAGGGTTGACCATTATCGCATTTCAATTAATTAAGACAAAAATTAGAAAAAGTTTGTTGGTAATAAATAACTGTAATTTTGTATTAATTAATTACCAATTATAATTTCGTTTTAACAATGTACGTTGCGTGTTTATTTTTAGTTTAGTATTAAGTACATACCTACACTTTTGCGGCTGCTTGAAGCCTATTCTTTGCCACACAACATGGAAATATAAAATAATAAATAAAATAATTAATTAAAATAATAATCAAACTATTTGTCCTTTTATTCATGCTGGGCGGCGCTCATAAACATTAAGAGTACTAATGCTGTATATACTTCCAGTGTCCCTGACTTCATAAAAAAGACACGGTTAAAAGGGTACCTTCGTCTAACCAGCACACCCGATGATTTCCGAGAAACCAAAATTTTTTTTCGAGCCACAGGACAAATTGTTTTTATTTTGTAATCAGCAACCCTTATTAATTTGTACAATATTAATTTGCACAATAGTGATGTCAACTTCATCGATATTGTGATTTTACGAGTGAGTAATGAATGAATGAATGCAAGTAACATACTTAAATTGGAAATATGTATTTTTAATTTAAATCTGTATGTCGCAGGGAAATTGTATAATTCCGCAGTTTACATTCGGCGTCATCAGTTTAAAAAACACATACCCTTTTCTTAGTTCTTTTTCTTAACGATAATAAAACACAGCTTAGATAAATTACAGTTTGTTTCAGTAATTATTACCAGGTATTAATGATGATTTCAAATAAGAATAAGGTATGTGATTTTGAACTGATGACGCCGTATGTAAAGTGCGGAATTATACTATTTACCTGCGATATTATACATACGAGAATAAAACTGTAAAGATATAGCATAAAACAGGTCAAGTCTACCTTAAACCAAATGGCTAGTAATGAGAGTAGAGGAAGCGAAATCACTAATTTTTGAACATTTTGTCTGTCTGTATGTATGTTTGAGCACGCATCACCCAAAAACTACGCGACGGATTTTGATGACATTTTAGTATGGTAATAGCTATGTCATCGTCAACATTTAAGTTAAGTTTTTTATTAATATTGTAGCATTTATAGCTCCTTTTAAAAACCGGCTTGTCCAACTGCAATACTTCAAGATACTAGGAGTAAGGTATGTGGTACCAAAAGTCATTTGTACATAAATGAAAGCTATTGGAAGATAGTATTGCAGTATTAAAATTAGAAATGATCGGTATGTGTAGTTCAGGCAAATATACTCTGCCCCTAGGCGGCATACTAATTGTTGGTATTTATACTTTAAGCTTTGATATGCCCGGAAACATCTAATTTTTCATATTCAGTTTTCCTAAAGAATACAGCATACGAAAAAAATGGATTCATGCTTGTAATAGGTAATAGGGCATCTTGGGCATCTTCAAGAACAAGTACTATATGTTCCATACATATTGAGCCGTCTCAGTTTCAAAAATTATCTAACAATAGAAGAAGATTAGTTGCCCATGCTGTGCCAACGTTATTCTTGAATGATCCTCTTAGTTTATTATATAACTAGTTATGCTTCAAATATATATTAACATGTAATATTATAACAGTTTTAGTTTATTACATTTAAATGTATTAATTTTAGGTTAAAAAATAAGTTGAAAAGGAAATACCTGCAAAAAGTGATGTAAGCAAATCGCAAAAAAATACAAATAATCAATCGGTCAAAGTAAAAATCTGAGAAATATAACTATATTCACTATCGCTTTGTTAAAAATAATGTTTCAGAGTTCCTCCTTTCCATTATGGGTATACGCAAAAGGGTCCACAGTGAATTCTATATATATAATAACACCTATTGTAAATATCTTTTAAATGCAATAAACTATCAAGTTTCAATTTGTATTTGTAGGAATACTAACGCAAAGTTAATAAATTCATTCATTGAACGAAACTGATTTATCGATATCGATATTCTCGTGCTATGTCATGTCACTTCTCACACAATGACATTCGTGTGTTTGAATAGAACGTTAACACACTATTTTAAGCACGTGTGCGTGTATTTTAAATATGTTTGTCGTATTATGCATGTGTGCGTTTGTAAACACGCAAAGAGTTTTTGTTCCTGTGTGCTGGCATTGAATGTAGTAGTAACCTCACCCCCCGCAAAAAATGGCAGAAAAATATGTACGAGATATTGACTAATGGCTACTCCAGTCCTGTTTACTCTGAGGTTGCAGCCCGTTCTTTCTATGGTGTTTCAATCTATTACAAAACTACTTTTTTTCAAAATATTAAATATAATTATAAATATTTATACATTATGAGAACTCTTGGAATAGAGTTGAATGTAATGTTTTGATTTTTTGTTTCAAAACCATAATAGACTTAGTGCACACAAAGAGGTTTTCATTTCATTTAGATATAACAAAATCTATTCCAAAAAGATCCTATTATTTGATATCTTTCCAGTTTGATTTTATGCCAAAGTTTACAATTCTACAAAATAAAACTCTTTAAACAACTCACCAATTCACTGGGTTCCAAATTAAGCAGAGCTTGCGCTAGGATATAAAACGAACATAAACATACATAGAACAATGAACATTAATCATCAATCGAGGACATGTACCTTCCATTTGAACCCAGGACCACTGGTAGGTATGTATGTAGGGTCGTATTTGTTATATTAGCTGCACGTCAAGTGGTTTGTTCAATTCCCTGTTAAACGTATTTCATCCCAATTAGTACACGCACAAGTGTAAGTACAAAATATAGTAATAATGAGTGTAATCTAGCTCAATTCGGATTTTTGCTTAATAGGAACTTACTTTACTCTATATTTTTAAACACTGAACACCATTTTATCTTTTCTGTAATAGAAAATCGTGCACTGTTATATTACATTGGTTTGTTTTCCTTCCAATTTTAAACTCCTCGATGACACATATCTAGCCCTTAGTGCTTTAGGAATATAGTAATAGTTTGACTTAATTCTGTCTTTTGAAACTCCAAACTAAATAATATGATTTTTTATAGATACTTCGTACACATTCGTCATCATTTCATTCATATTTAATAAAAAAAAAAATAATAACAAGGTTTTTGTTATCGTTACCATTTTAAATAATTATATCATTAAAATGTGTACATTCACACTAATAAGCCTAACCCAAAGTAAGCACTGAAAGTCTTGTATTATGAATACTAAAGTAACGGATAGACATATATGATACATAGATTTTACGTTATATTCGAAGAAATATAAATAAATAACTATGACTTAGTAACAAATGCTCGTATTCATCAAATATATGGTTCATATACCAGAGAGTCGCACTAAGCGTTTTGGTTCCAATTTTGTAATTCTCGACCCGGGATTGTTTGGCATCGAAGGTAGGGTAACTCCCACTTGGTTAAACAGTAGTTAATAATATAACACCATATCAATGAAAAAGCACAAAATAAGTGGTACAAATCTAATTTAACGAAATCGCAGTATGATGTTACTGTGACGTCACTTGTTTGACAGGTGTCACTTCCTTATTGCTACGTACTAAGGTTGCGTTTGTTTCCTTATGTTTGGCTTTACATTGCAATAGAAACTTTACACCCTCTATATAGGTGTCAACAAGTATCATCCTACATTGGACAAAGTATAACTTAAAAGGCGGTCGGCAATCAAAAAAAATATTACGTTTTCATGTACAAACTATGTACAAAATGTTTATACTATATTAAAAGTCGATATAAACAAATTTTTAAATTATTAAGTATTTACACTGACTTCAAAAAAGGGGGAGGGTTCACAATTCGCATGTATCTTTTTGTGTGCATGTCACGCGATATCTTCGTCAATTTTGACCTGATGTTCAAAATTATTTTTTTAATCCGTCAACCGGTCCGGGTTTACCGTCAAAATGGCCCAATATATGTTTAGGATCTCATCATCATTAGTATGAGTTTATAAACAGGAACTCTTCAACGCATGATGGAATGTGCATCTTGATTAAGTCACTGTTATTATAAATACAAGTAAAAGGAATATCGATGGTCAACTGAACATGGAATTTCAAGCCGTAATCACGGCTCCTACAAACGAGCCTTAGGATTAGATATAAAATCAAAACAAACATATCATTTATCAGGTAGATTTTATTTAAGTATTTTGTAATATTATATGATACGTAGAAATTTATGAATAATTAATGTAATTAATGAAATACGTCCTTACTTACGTAAAAATAAATAGTATTTGAATGAATAAACAAAAACAATAGAAATAAGACGTAGGATCATTTTGTTCGGTGAGGGTGAAAATGTTAATTTAAATCTATTCTAAGAAAGTTGTTTCGTCACAAAAAAGATGTCTTTGTTGGCGAATTTGGAATTGTATGAACATTGGGGTGGTATTAAGACGGAACCGAACGAATCGTGGAATTGTGAAGACGGAATCGTGGAATCTATGTGAAAAAGCGGAATGTGTCATATATAATAATTCCGAACACAAAGTAAAAGATTAACCTGCATTTCGGGGAAATCCAAAAGACTACGCATCAGGTTTTACAGCAGCTAACAGCTTTGGTCGCTTTTCAAGAGTCAAAAGCATGGGGTCATGACAGCTACCAGTGTATGTGGCAGTTTTAAATTTACACTGCGACTAATCATAGTTTCGTCAATAAATAGATGTAGGTGTTGTAGCTAACTGAATCTTTCAATTAGACAGCTGTTGTACCTATTGATGGTGAAAGTATTTTATTTACGTGTTTAGCCAAAAGTTGAAGTGGTACTTTTTAATGTGCGAGAGGCGCGGTAAGTTTAAGTTAAGTTCTTACAGAACTAAACATGTTTAGTTGTTTATAACTGAATGGTGTATTATGTTAGACTAATTATTATACAGACTTTTGAGAATAATATACATATAATTTATAGATAACTCAAATGTTTCATCTTAAACAATCAAATTATGAGCTATTCAATTAACATTGACTTTGGTTCTTCAATATCCAATCACCGTGATGCATCTGATTATAAATACAAAGCCATGAACACCCTTGGATTTCTCAATACACTCCGCTGATTGTATATTCGACACCAGTGGGAGTTGAACTACACCACCTCCCTGTTTTCTTTGGATTTGAATGGCGAAAGGGTAACTGAGGGGATAATCGCGGCTCCTTCTAAATTGGACATGTTCACCTGAAACGCTAGTAAAGCACCCTTTAAGTCATTGCCTAAAAGAGTGATGGAAGCGTCAGAAGTAGCTATACAAATACAAACGGTGCTGATTATTTGACTCTATTATTTAAGAGAATATTAAAAAACTCTAATGAGTACTTATGCTTTACCTCTTACAAATCCATACATTTATATATCTATTAAAGTGAACCAACGGTACTACGAGCATAGGATTAATAATTTTGATCAAAACGAATAATTTTGATTTTTCATTTTATTATTGTAATTTCTTTGGTTTAAGAGAAATATACGGCTTAATATGTCACTAAATTTATTCAGTACGTAAAGTTAGGTCGAACTGATCGCGATTATATTCAATAAAATTATTAAATTAGCCCTTAGTAGTTAATATATTCACACTTTATACAGTAACTATTAATTTCATTTCATTAATAGTGCCTTTGAATAAAGAAGAGGCTGTTACTTATAAAAAACTTATAAAGAAGTAGTCAGTATAATTTTAAACTGCTAAATATTACATACTAACCGTCATTGTCTGGAGCAAAAGCTTATTAACGTAGGAATTTCATTATTTGTGTACAAATAATAATTATGTAACATCCTGCGATGGATGAAAATATTGTTTGAATAACTTATCTGGACGTTCTAAAACCGCATTTTACCCGAAGTCATTGTCTGGAGTGCTACATGAGAGCAGTTTTGTCCAATAAATATTTTTTCTTCCAGTGGCTTTACTTCGTCGTCATATTTGCATTCGAGAGACGGGAGCTGTCATCGAGCACGGTTTATGCGGGACTGACCCATGTTTATAATAACTATGCAAATTATTCCGATATCGCCCCCAATCGGCCGCGTCTGCGCCAAATTCAATTTGTAACTCTGATTAAAACCTCTTTTGATATGCCAATGTGGTGAAAACAGGACGGCTGATTTTTGAATATGCCTATAACGCTTTTTCATAATTTACCGTTTCAAGATTCCGTAGCAGCGACAGCTATAGCTATCAATCAGATTTGTGATTTTTCTTTACTAATGACGATTGTGATACTGGCAATTTTTCTGTGAAAACATACAAAAAGCAACAGACCTTATAAAATTTACCGCAGATCCGAAACTAAAAATCAAATATCGAAACAATCCGATTCACTCATAATATCTTGTCATGTATTATCAGCATTGTAAATGCAAGAATACTAAAAATAATAACATGAGAGACTTTGGATTTCTTACTGAAGTTACTGTTTAATGTCGCCGAGCCGTTTTGTTTAACCCCGCTAAAATCCTATTATTCATCCGGCTTAATTCACATTCAGTGTAAAAAAATTAGCAGTCTAGGCATATAAAAAATCGTTACTACGTAAATACTTACACCGATAAGAAAATCTTTTATATTAATTCGTTCATTCAGTCCATACTTGCAGTAATTAGTTCTTCTTTTAATAAAAATTAGGTCTTGAAAACAATTCATATTACGCTTGATACTGTGGGCTTCGATATCAATTCATGCTTTCTTTGCTCGACATCATTCAGTATGATCGATAGATATAAATAAATTATAATTTAACTCAAGTTTTAACATTTCGACATTAACAGTTTAACATTTAAAAGTATAAAAGTAGGTACAGAGATACTATTTTAATCACACTAACAATAAACCAAATCTTAAATTGAAATCTTCAGCTTTTTAGTTATTAAGTTATTTTCGTTAAATGTATTTGTTTTATTTACTGACCGAGTTCCTCTGATTTATATTAAGTGAAAACACAAATATAGTATCACTTTATGAGGCCCCCCAATATATAAACTATGAGCTTACTACCCCTGCATAGGCAATGTGATAGTAAGACCCAGCCCTTCCCACCCTCGTTAATGGTTACACACTGATCTGGCGTTCAGAGAATATGTGCTATGTCATACTTAGGTTTACGAAGCATTTTTTCCTGTTACCTATAAAAAATATGTGTACTCCCTACTTACATACCCTACGTAGAACACGTACGTTTACCTTTAATCGACGGGTAATTAACCGTTTATATTATTCAAATTGAAATAAATTCACCAAAAAGTATGAAGTGGTTAGTATGAAGTACAATTGACGATTGTTTGGTGCAACAGTGGCAATCCTATGCAAGGGACAGATGTTTGTGTGATAAATACATTTGTACCTGAGTCATGTGTATTTATATATATTTCTATGAATATCATAATAATATATCTATGTTTTATTGATATAAATTTAATTCGTTATTCTAGTTTATAAAACAGAAGTCTTACTTTAGGCTGGGCTTATTTAGTGTTAATGAAGGAAATATTATTATAATACATAAACATGAGCACCAAGGCTGATCGCTATTAACTAGACTCAAGATATAAATAAATTAAAATTATTTTTTTATACTAATTGTGTAATTATATTACTTAAGTTATGAAGTACAATAGTATATTTCAAGGTTTATTCAACACTTAAAGTTTAACAGACACTGTACTACTAATAATTTGACTTTTTATTTCAATATTTCTAACGCCTTTAACTTACACACACCACATAAGCCAATACTGAAATAAAAATAAAGAATTAATTATTCAGTTATCCGATATAAAATATACGTTAACATTCAACACACCAAGGCTTGAAATCTTACTGATCCATTGATTATTATCTTCATGGGAAGCTACGTCGACTATAATTATTCACCATGCTTAACAAATGTGTGTCGTCGTTGCGTTACGCACATTCCTAGGCGATTACACTAATGCCATTTTGATTAAAATGCATTGCGTTTTTCAATATTGAATTTTACGCTTGGACCATTTTACATTTCTCTTTCGAAGACAAATGGTTTCCTTTCTACTAATGTGCAAAAGTTGGCTAGAGATTCAATTATCGAAATGACTTTCAAGTAAAATCTTGACAACAAGTCGAAAAACATCAAAAACATATTTTCATTTCAGAAAATAGTTCGGTGTATTTTATCTGTGAAATATATGATAACTGAACAAGAGAGTTCAGATACCTCGACTTTAATAAACTGAACACGTGTAAAAATGTTCATTTCATTACTACCACTAGACAAGGAAAAATTTCATTTACTACATACTTCTATTCATAGAAGTTAATTATTTTTCTCTTAAACAGTTTTTGTGATATTTTTTCTTTTATAGTACCATACCACTGAAGTGTATATTTGATAAATAATAAATTAGGAAACATTTTATCCAAAAAATCTGTTAATAAATATAAGTTTGTGTAGATATATCATATTATTGGCATTAATTTGTTAATAATTTAGATAATTCAGTATTTTTACTTAAAATCGTTTATGCTAAATTATCACTTTGACATGAGCCTCACAGTTAGTCAAAATTAACCTCTAAAGAAGAAGATATCGGTTAATCTTCCTTTTCTTTTTCTTATATCCTGCTGCAAAGACACTCTTCTGTGATAAACCTCACTGAGGAAGACAAAAAGAAATCGATAGTGGAGCTCTTTCAGAGAAATTCCGACTATAATTAAATATCTCTGTTAGGTGGGAAGAAATTTTTACTAGAAATAATTCAACTTTTCTCAGAAATTAGGCGGGGGTCAAGGTCTCGACAACTCAATTTAATGTGCAGTCGCTCGAATAGCAAAAGGTTGTGGGATCGAGTCTCACCACATTGATATGTTCATAATAGTAAATAATTGATATAAAATATATTTTACTTATAATAATTGGCGCTTATTTACATACACCTCAATCGCATTTTCTTTTTGCTTGCTTGTATTTAAAATTTTCATTAATGTACTACGACTTTTGTTTTAACTGTTTTCACACACTTCGGTGTTATGCGCTCATATTTCAAACGAAAATTTCACTCGATCTGCATCTCATTTCATCCAAAAAAGTAATGCATGGAATTGAAATATGAATAACAGAACGTGTAAAGACATCTGCTTGCTTGTACACGGGCGGCGAGGAAAGAGCAAAATTTAATATTAAATTAAGGTGTTACGTGAAAATCGAGAAAGGGGAGAAGGTGGGAATAAATCCTTGTGATATATGAGAGCCGGATTGGCCGCGTTGACAATTTTTGAGGTAACATTTTTGGATTTCTTAAGCGCGTAGTTCTGGTATTTGTTTGTTTGAACATGTCCTGCTCCAGTTTTTTAATTTGTCAGTTATTTTATCAGATTTTTGACCACGATAAGTTTTTAGGACACTAGATTTTTATTTTAATAGAAAAATACTAGAACTCAGGAGTGGATTCTTAGGCAGGAGGTTCACAAGGCTCGGTAGCTCAATTGGGAGAGCATTGGACCGGACTTCCAAAGGTTGCGGGTTCGTTTCCCGTCTAAGAATTCACTTGTGAGTGAAGTTGATTTTTTCTATCAAAATAAATTATCTTATAAGATAGCATTAAAAATGCGAAAAAAATATAAAAGTTAAAATAAATAGATTTGTTTGTTTTGATATGATTTTTATGTCTTAATAATTGAATAATCGTACTAAGATTTTCCCGAACATAAATTTGTTCATCAACGTTGTTTATTAATTTACTAGTATTCAAAGTAAAGCTAGCCGTTGCTATTTCGCGTATCAAAGCTTGCAAGTTAGTCCGAACCACCTTTCCGGTGATAAATCAGCACTAATACACAGTCGGTTCCTGTCCTACTAAATTGTGCCGCGAGAACCGCAAACCGCGGCCATTCAATATTCAAACTGTCAAGTAAATTCAGCATCAAAATTCCAATTCCACTATACAAAATGTACCCAAATACAATTGCAGTGGTGCAATGGTTCCGTGCCAATGTCATGAATAAAGCATATCGTGTGAGGTTCAATTTTCCACCGCTTTACACTGCCGCTCTAATATCTTCCGACTATGATATCCAATTCTGAAATTGTTATCGTTTGATTTCCGCTGCGAAGTTATGATCTGTCTGTCATGTAGTTTCCATGTCAGTTAATCATAATACATTAGCATTAGCATTAGCTCAAAAAACGACACAACCCCGTCGCGTTTGAGCTCGTTTGGTTTGTATTAGGGGTTAAAGTATGAAATTGCCGATTTGTACTGAAAATCTATATTGTTTATTTTTTAAATTTTTAACAAATTTATTTAATCAAAATAGTTGCCATTATTATCTATACATTGCTGCCATCTAATGGGAAGGTCATTAATGCCTTTGCGATAGAATTCCGACGATCTAGACTGCACAAACTGTGTGAAAGCATTTTGTACTGCCTCCTGGGAAGAAAACTTCTTGTCACGTAGATAATTGTCCAAATCACGAAAAAAATGGTAGTCCGTTGGAGCAAGGTCTGGTGAATACGGAGGATGACGAATGGTTTCTAACTGCAGTTCCTGAAGGGTCAAAATGGTTTCTCGTGCTGTGTGAGGTCTCGCGTTGTCGTGGAGCAATAATGGTGAAGATCGATTCATGAGTCGGGGCTGTTTTACTGCTAGTTTTGTCAACATGGTTCGGAGTTCGGCACAATAGACATCTGCCGTTATTGCTTGACCAGATCGGAGAAAACTATAGTGAATAACACCATGCTGAGACCACCAAACAGTTACCATTACCTTTTTATTGGTAAGTTTTGCTTTAGGACACTGTTGTGGCATTTGACCTGGGGTCAGCCATTGCATTTTTCTTTTCCGGTTATCATAAAGAATCCACTTTTCATCACATGTTACAATTCGATCCAATATTCCTTCATTTCTGTACCGGTTCAACAAGGCAACACAAGTTTCAACACGCGTTTCTTTCTGCAGATCAGTCAAATCATGAGGCACCCATTTTTCGTATTTTTTTATTTTATTGATTTGACGCAAGTGAGTCAATATTGTGGGTAAGGTAACGTTAAACCATGCCGCTAATTCCTGGGTACTTTGACTAGGATCGGCTTCCACTATCTCTCTTAATTCATCGTTATTTACCTGTGTGGGCGGTCTTCCTCGTGGCTCGTTCTTTAAGTCGAAATTTCCATCACGAAAGCGTTTAAACCAAAATCGCACGGTGCGTTCATTAGTAGACCCCTCTCCAAACGCAGCATTGATATTGCGGGCTGTTTCTGCCGCGTTAGTTCCGCGTCGGAACTCGTATTCAAAAATAACTCGAATTTTCGCAGTATCCATCTTTCTTGTCTAAATTGAATAACAAAAACAATTGAAAGTCGATATTCAAATGTTTTACATTTTTTAAAAAAAGAACATCATAGAAACCATTTAAAAAAAGTTTCATTCGAAAACCTCAAACCATGAAGATTCTATGTCAATTCAAAGAACCTATTGCAATAAAACGGCAATTTCATACTTTAACCCCTATTATTGACGAGTACTTTGATCCTATATGGTAACCGAGGTGAGAAGCTGCAGCTAAAAGGTGGCCATAGAACCTCCGCAATAAAATGACACGACCCCATCGAGTTTAGGCTTTTTAACTTTTTAGTTAGTCTTATTAACAAGTAATAATATTTTTTTTAATATGCGAGATTGCTCACATTGTAGTTCGAGTGTCAACTGCTAATGCCAGGAGAGATATCCGTCACTCTACCGGAATGAACTATAATTATTTTCCTTTCTTATAACATTATTTGCAAATCTTTTTATCGCATCAAAATTTTCTGGAACAGTTTTTATTAACAAACTCACCTCATTGTTTGTAATAAGTATATTGATATTGTGTTTTTCATATTTCTTGGAGATAAAGATTAGATACTACGGTATAGACCGTATTTATGACCGTATTGTTTAGATCGTAAACAATATTGCATCGCATAACATCGCACACATTGTTTTGAACCCAAGTCAAATAGTTAAAGCTAGTGTTATGGAAATCGAAAACATCGATCATGCTTCAACACTCTAATCAAAACCGACCACTCGACCACAGACCTCTGTGATCCAGTTGAGACCTGGATCACAGAGGTCTGTGGAGATTTCTTTAAATTTATATTTAGTTCTTAAGTCCGCCAAAGCGGCTTTGGAGTTCGGAGAGTACTGGATCCGAGCGTAGAATTTATCAATCGGGATGTTTTGATGGCGTTGATCACAAAGACGTAATTGAATGTTGACTTTTTTATTAACATCAGTATCTCATGCTGGTGGTTGAGTTAGTAGTCGGCACACATCTACAAGGAGTTCATCGTATAGCGATTCTCTTTCTACATGACATCGTATAGCTTCTGGTGTATCGTTGCTCGACTCCAATTCGCCCTACTTCCAACCACCATAACGCTTCCGCATCTTTGCTTTAAAGTACCCATTATGATTATGTCGTGTATTTTGTAGCTATTTATGGATTAAGAGTTATCCTTGCATACAGTTTCTACATCTTCATCTATGTCTATCGAGGTTGGAACGATGATCTGTATAATATTTGGTGAATATTTTCTCTATATTTTAAGTATCAAGAATGCTATCTGGACTCTTCCGATAGAAATCACGTTTTTATTAAGGGACTTGTTAACGATGAACCGAATACAACCTAGGGACTGTTTGTTGGTATATTTCCTGATACTACAGTAAGTTTATACCGGCATTAAAGTTTATCGATGTCCCACCTGACTTTGAAGTTCAGATATTCAAGCGTAACTTATTAACAGCTTTTTCTATAATATTATATATTTTTTGAATTTTTTCAATGCTATCTCATAAGATAAATTATTTTAATAGAAAAATACTTGGAATATCCAGCCTGAGAATTCACTTGTGAGCCGAGTCGAATTTTTTCCAAGTATTTTTCTATTAAAATAATTTATCTCATTAACAGCTTCATCTAAGTCTATTAGCCTCTTATCTTGTAGGTTTCCAGGTCAAGTCGTTGTTAAATTTTTTGCACCCCCTACCCCATTATCGTACCGTAAGAATAGCAGGGTTTCCAGGGACTAGGGGCTGATGCAGTGAATGTCTTCAATTGGGTGAGTTTGCCATTATCGTCACACTCGGTAGGCGGGTTGGCGAACGCAGTCAGAGACCATAATTTGAAACCGCTGCTTCACCTTTCTAGTCTAGTTTCTAGTAATACCTCCAGTATCATCTTGTGGTCCCTTATAATAGCCTTATGAGTGAAGGGTTGATACTATTCTACATTTCTATATACTACATGGCCAACTTTAATTAATATTCAAGGATCCAATAACAATTAATGTCTTGTTTTTTATTTCTTTAACTTTCTTTATTACCTATATAATAACTAGCTCTTTAAACTTACAAACTTCACGCTTAATTTTTTCTGAAGCACACAATTTTAACTGAAACTTTTAGACATTAAGAGATGTGTGAAAGAAAATATACGAAAGTATTTTTATTCGTGATGAGCTATTTATAAATACCTCTTCAGACTTCGTGTGTGGCTCTTAGGCAATAAAAAAGATACAAAACCACTGATAAATAGAAGATAAAAATATATAATTAGACCTTCTGTTGACAGAAAAATACTACATTTTATTACTTAATTCATGGAACTTGTGATCAAACTTGCTTTTACGACACACTTTATAACTTGTACTTTACAACAAGTCAATAAGGTAGGTCCAAATGTTAGAGCGTAAAACTTGATGTGTTATCGACTGTACCCTGTCTAGAGAATAAAGCAATGCGGTAACACTATCAGCTTTTTTGAGGAGTTAAGATATAGGGTGCTCGAATGGAGGCCAAGAACTGACCTGAAGGTGGAACGACGATCTGGTCAAAGATGCCGGAAAGTTCTGGTAGAAGAAGGCCCAAAACAGGTTAGATTGGCGGGCAATGCAGGATGCCTATACTGAAGAAGAAAGAAGCAAGATATAGGGGAAATGTTGATTAATTTAAATTTAAGTGTCATCATTATTAACACCTCACTTGAAAGACGACTGCTGGACGAAAGACCCCTTAAAATGGGAGTATTTCCCATAACTTAGACGCAGTAGAAGTCCATATTCCAAAAACACTGCTGCCTATTTCGTAGTCTACGGGATTTGTATGTTGATTACTTTACTTAGTCGCTTTTCCTAAGATTAGTGACTTTCAGATTATTTGGTCGTCTTTTACGAGTGTAAACAGTTGGTGCTATTCTACTCTACCAGACACTATGTCTATGTATATATTATTATTTTTAAATTAAATATGTTATTTATGTGCGATGCAAAATTGTTACGCGAACACATTTTAAATGACACCAGCTCACTCCGCAAATGAGCGTGCAGAGTCTGTTCGTGTTTCTGTACATTTTATACCTAGTACCCATTTATAATAACATTTATCTTTTTGGGAACAAACATAACTTGTGTTTCCTTTACGGACTTTGGACTAGAGAAGAGGTAACCAGCACATAGATAACAAATCATCCTTTACACTCCATAAAGTAAATACTCTGAGAGTGTCGCTAGATAATGGATGTTACATACTTGTATAAAATACTTCACAATATGGTCGACGCTTTCACTGTTGGAACAAATTTATTTAAGAGTCTCGTAAGCAGGAAATGAATTTTCGTGAAAAGAAAAATATTTTTTGCTAACAAGTTCAGCAAGATATGAAGTATCTTTTTCATGAAGAGAAGTTGTTTTTCTGTAATCAATACTTAACTCGTCGATATAATATATTTGATGACTCACTAATAAAATTAAATTTCTATGCCCAATTGTAAAAAAGGGTAGTTTGCATTTCCATTAGCGTTATTATTTTTAGGATAATTTTTCACTATTCTTTTTCTTCTTGATCACGTTTTAAGTTCTATTTTGCAATAGAAGCAACTAGGAGGCTTCCTTATTTCTAATAATAATAAAAACCAATAAAGTGCCAAATTAATTGATATTGATAATCATATAAAATAGGTAATCACTAATTCTTTTATATTTTACTCATAAGAGAAACATGTTTGTAGGTACGCTTACTAGAACTTTTGTTTAAATGCATATTTAACCTTTTATTTGGAATCTGGACTCAATTATTACTAACTTAATTATAAATGGCATTGATAATTGGTTAATCTGCAAGGCGGCTTTTAGCGTCAATTAATTGTTTTTGTTGTGTATTGACTCGTTTAACTCCAAATTAATGACTGACATTTGGCGTTTACTTGAAATCTAAAATGATAAATGATAATTATATTCAAACATCTGTGCGGATCTTAGTCTTTATGAAGATATCATAATCATTAACTTAGATTCGGGAGAAGTCGTGCATCCTTTTTAATTGGATTTTGATTTGTTATATTATTTAATTGCTAGATATAACAGGTGTCAGAAGGGGTATAAGTTGATTTTCTACTTGTAATAATTTCTTTAGATATAAAACGTTTTGTTTTGTTAAATCCACCATTTTGTTAACGCATCTCATCTCTAGAGTGCAGGCAAAGTTCGTTCTATTTGCAAATATCGAAAACGTGTCAATTGACTAAAAATCAATGAATATTTAAGGAATATTAATTTTAATTTAGTCTCCGACTAAACGCCTTAACAGTTTGAGGCGACCGTAGCCCATCCATTGAGATATCAGCTTCACCCGTTCGAACCTCTCCAATGTGCAACTGACGATGACACACGTACCACAAGTATTTAGCCTACTACGAGGGGTTAGCGGGCATTTTAATAGAGGGCTTATTATAGTCTTTGGTTGAGTGTTTTTTTTAATTTAAGATGGGTTAACTTTTGATCCCAAACAAGCCCGGGGGCAAAGACAGAATCCACGATGGAACGATCTAACCTAGAACCTATACACCCTGGCTTTGTGTCGCACTTAAAGACTAGAGATTTCCTTTGATCCAAATTTAACATATAGATTGGTAGTCTTAACTTTTTCTTATCTAAATCTAGAGCTTTAGCATTCATTTACATAGTACCTATCAACAGAGCTGAAATATATCATACTGTCTTAAATGATTTTGTCGTTCTCCATTCTTCATAGCTCGAATCATCAAGCGAACAAAAAGTAATAAATTTCTTTCTCATAATTGTATTACAAATTATAAGATATACTTATAGGTATTGTATTAATAAAAGCGATTAAAATCCAATTACTTTTGTTCTTCCACAATATTATTATAACACGTATTGTAAGATGTATAAAGAGAGGTAAAAATCTACTATTGTTCGCCAGATGTTGTTATTGTGAGGTATTTACTAAATATACAATTTAATATCTCCTTATAAAGATTCAAAAGGTTTTTATTCGTAATATTAACTTAATTAAGATTTTGCATGGCGCATGTGGCACAAAAGTATCTTTATTATAATAATAAATTTTATTTAGTAGATAATATACACTTTTACTAAATAAATAGATTTGGGTTTTCTGTTTTATGCTGGTAATTATATTTTGATAATTTATATGTCGGCGAATCGGGGTAATTCTTACGTGAAGTAACTGGGCGTACGTGAAGTAGAGTTGGTTTAAACTACGAGTCTCAATATGTTTGCAATTCTTATCACAAATACAGTTCCTAGAGAACGTCTGCTCCCAGCGCTGGTTTGGACGAAAGTGGGTTCAAAAACTTCAACAACAACCACCACCAAAACCCTTTATAGCACCGCTAGACGGCGCCTGCGTTCCGGAGCAACTTCAGACGGGTCATAAGTAAGGACTCATGACGTTTAAGCACCCGTGATTATGACCAAGATCAAGAGATATCAGTGAGTAAAATAAAAAAAAATACAACGGATGTACGAGCGGTTGACGTGACCAATCCATTATCTTATGTGCACTAATCATTCAAATAAAAATAAGAGAAAATCACATTTACTTTATTATCAATAATCGCCACAAAAGATTAACAAAATAATTAATGATTACAACAGTATAATTAGATTCAAAGCCGATGGATTTGTACGCGTGCATCGCGTGGCTGTCACCGGACAAGTGACAGCAACGCCGCCATGTCACTCACAACCCCATCCGGTGTTACGCGCTCTTAATTCAAAATCACAATAATCGTTCGGAGATATTGCCATAAATCGATCTAATAAACTCGTGCGCCGTTAAATACTTATTCAATAACGTTACTAAATTATAATAGTATATTCATATTTTTTTGTTATTCAGATAATTTAGCAATAACAAGGTGCAAATATTTTTCAAATATTAGTGTACACAAATATTGGCAAATAAATAAATGGATATGATAAAATTTACAATAATTATTTTATTAAATAATGTAATAATAAATCAGCAGCTGTACTATATAGTTCTCGCCTGATATAGTATTTTTCAGTGTAACTCTATTTAGAACTTTTATTTACCGATTTGAATTCATAAGTATATTATTATTTTATTGCATGATATTATTTTAATGTCTCTGACACCTTCCCTAAATTGATTAAGTGAGTTGATTTAACAGTATTTGTAGCGGTACTTATCTATAAAATTCTTAAGAGCCTTCTTAATGTTTAATTGAATTTCAAGAAGCTCAACAAAACAAATTTAAATTAATATCGCTAAAATTTTAAGTACTGCTCCTTAAAGAACGATTAAGTGTCGTGGGTTAATAGGGAAAGAGACATAACGACCATCGTAGACTTTTAACGGTATTTAGTTTAAAGGCGAACAATCCCGAAAACGATAATTTAAAGAAGTTTTATGTCTTCATCAGTGGCTCACGTTAGCCGATAAAACGTTTTCTAATAAAAAAAAAACTCATTCTAGAGTATTAAAAAGCGTTTGAATTTGTTAATAATTTCAGTTGCTTCTACATTATAACTAGGTCTGCAATACATGCTGCTGTTTGCAAATACTGAGCGAAGCAATTAGATTTTTGAAGGGTGATTATTCCTCTATGGTATCTCCGATTTCAAAACTTTTTTGCACATTAGTCACGACCACGATGTGAGTTTTGGCGCCATATTTCATCAGTGTAGTCTCAGCGATTTGGCTGTGATCAGCTTTTGAATTTTTCTTTCGGTAATTATTCCTCCATGGTAAAGTGGTTTTCACATAGCCTATGTCCGTCAGATTATAATTATGTATGTTCATGCCAAAATTCGTTCGAATCGGTTGAACCGTTAAGTAGCAGGAGGGAGACAAGCGAAATTTGTGAGTTGCCTAAAAGAGAGCTTCGCTCAACTAATACTAAAAAGCTACAAATGTTTTGTGATAACAATATATTTATGTCCTAGAAATATATTTGACTAGAACTACAAGCAAGCGAACAACATAAACCATATACCCTTAAGAATTTATTTCGAGTTTACCAGACAAGAACTCGAGCGCTTCTACACAATTAAATTTAATTAATTCGAATAGTTCGCGAGTCGTGCGCGGTAATGGGTTGAATACGTCTGCACTCACAAAGGAATATAAATATAGTGGCGGTGTCTGTAATACGCGATGCCCGAGGGCGGGTTATTAGCTTCGTGAAATCGAACGAGCGGATTCCTTGTTCACTTTTTAGTATCTTAAGATGCATTATAAAGGATTTGCTTTAAAGAAAAATTGAGAAAAGAAAGTCTGCATTATTATTAACTAAAACTAACGCTCCAATAAAAATGGCAATGTTTAATAACTTAAAAATAATACTTCAGATACACACTAACTTAAACTAAAAAAAAAATACCATAGATTATCTATACATATAAATAAAATGGGAGTGTCTGTTTGTAATATTGACATAACCGTTTTTTACTACATGCATATGAATATATATACAGTACCTACACCAAAATAACATTTTTTACAATTTTTGTCTGTCTGTCTGACTGTTTGTTTCGGCTAATCTCTGAAATGGCTGAACGCATTTTGACAGGACTTTTTTTGGCAGGTAGCTGATGTAATAAGGAGTAACTTAGGCTACTTTTATTTTTGAAAAATAATGTTGCAATATTCCACGCGGACGAAGTCGCGGGCGGCCGCTAGTTTATTAATAAAAGTTTATTGGCCTCTATATTACACTGGTACAACAGGCAGATGTAATGTTAGAAACAACCTTTGGGGAAAACGAGATTAATTAATGTGACAAAATAGATAACAAATATATGATAAATTTGTTTTTTGCAACACAACAACACATTGCAACAGGGTTTTTCTTGCTTATACTTTGAAGTTCCTATTCAATGTAATAATATTAAAACATGCGGGAACAAAGTGAACTATAAATATTGTATTATTTACTTCAAAAAATATTTCAACTTGGACCAGATTTTAAATCAATAATGATTTTAAAATTTAATTACACGATATATATACGTAATCTAAAAAGTAAATATTACTTACATTAAAAGTATTCCTATTTAGTTAGAATTAAAACTTTCCACATTAACAAGTTTGATATTTACTAAGCTGATTAACTTCATAGCTCATTATTTCAGGAGCTAATGAACTTTGTAGAGTTTGCGTAGGAGAACAAGACTTGATGTACAACTAAAAAGATTAATAGTTTGTTTTCTTAGAACTAATTAAATAAATTTTGAGGAAATCCGCGGTAAAGTCGCTCACATACCGATTTTCATAGTAACGCCACGTTCGAACATAAGTCCCTATTAAGATTTGAACCGGAGACTTTTGGCTCAGAAAGCGGGATCGCTAACGTCGCACCCAGCGGCTGTTAATAAGCCGATGGCTAGTAAAATAAGGGCACATGAGTTATTCCTTAGACTCTAAACGTGAGCCCTAAATTGTAGACTTTCGAATCTTGTCAGGGCTGGCCTACAGTTAATATATTTATTTTTATTTTATTTATAGTAAATAGGTAGGCACTTGATGGTAAGCGACGATGCGTTCTAGGATGGAACGCGCTAACCTAAAAGTTACTTTATCACTCGTGACTTGACGACCCCTTAATTGTATTTGTCAGGAAACACAGACTCAGGCAAAGAGTTCCACGCTTTAGCGGTACATATAAAAAAAAATAGGACCAAAACGCTTAGTGCGACTCTTTGATATATCAAAAATATAATGGTGGCACCTATTTGTAAGTCTGGTTGCCCGATAAAAAAATTGGGACTGACAGTAAAGGCTTTCAAATGTTTCTCAACTATTAAAAAGCCTACAGCCTAAGAAACAACAAAGTAGCAATCAGACTTTAGGCCTCTATAAAACTTTATTTTTTTTTAATGTCATATGTGGTTTCTGCTTATAATCCCTTTGAAAAATTTAAGCTTCAGACGTAAGTTTTAAAACTTCGATCCATTTAAGAAAACAATTTAAATGTTTCGAGCTCTAACTTAAACAAAACACTCAAGATCTAACGAACTTTGTAGGCTATTAGGGCTTAGCATTGCGTTTAAAAGAGTCTAGCCTCAAAAAGGTTTTTTTTTATATTATTACGGTATAGACATTCCCTACGCATAAAAATTAGGTAGTGAGGCCGCAACAATTCACTACGTGGCCCTAGTGTGATTTGGCGGGTAATACTCACGACTACGACTACGACTTAAGAATATTAGAGAATATCACATACATTGTTCTGCACCCAACTAGCTAAATTACTAGTTATACGGGAATCAGAAACGACGCCCGTACCACAACACCCAGATACGAGCCAATATGGAATAGTTCGTTTTTTTTTACTTTGAACCAGCCGGGGATTGAACCCGAGACCTCGGATTGGCGTTACAATGAAAACTGATATGCCAGACACTCGACCTAAGCACGAATAAGTTTGAAACACTAAACTTTTTTGTTACCTACTAGCGGCCCGTCCCGGCTTCGCACGGGTGGACGAAATTCTTTAAATTTTTTCTATTATTAAATCTTTTTCCGTTATCGCCATCTAGCGTCCGGTAGACGAACTACTTGCGATTAACGCGTTGCTATAGGGAAAAAGAGCGGGAAAAGAGCGGACAGACAAACAACTAATTTGTGATCTTAGATTATAGATTCGACATATACTAAGAAAGTTGCTTAACCATTTCCGAGCGCGCTAACCATCGAACTCGTCATTGTTCGAATAACATTGGCGAGTTCAATCAAAATACTTGTACTCTATATTACCAAAACCCAAAAGCACTAAAATTACTTTACACTGATTTAACTTGCCTTTGATCCTGCAATCTGTATAAGCCAATTGTATAAGCATTTTGTGGTTTAGATGTCTCTGTATGGTATCTATAAACAAGGGGTTTAAGCTGATTAATCCTTAGATCAGTTCCAATAAAGTCTTGTGTTGGAAAATGAGGGATCACTTTTTTTCGTATATTTTTGAAGTGAAAACTTCTTTAGCGGCTTTGTGCACTTTTTGGGATGGGTAAAATATGTTAAACTCGCGTCAGGACATGTGACCTGATCGAAAATTCGTAAGACGGCGCAGGGCGATTGCGCGAGTGTACTTGTTGTCATGTTTGTGTACGATAGCTCAATAAATGAAAATTGCATTTTACCACATAAATGATAGTACTTTTATAATTATAATTAAAGCAATTCGTGCGAAATTATTCCCTCACCATTCTAAAATATCAAAAATGCACAATCGTTAATGTTCATGTTTTCACGTCTGCCGGCACTCCCGGAGTGTCTTAAAACTGTCATTATGAAATTTTAAAATGGCAGGTAATGTCATGAGAACGCTTGCGTTCAACTGATTTTATTCATTGCGCATGTGCAAAATCCTGCACATGCGCACAAAAAAATGCAACGAACACGACTTGGTGTGTTTGTTGACATGTTTGTATACGATAGCGTAATAAATGAATATTGTATTTTACCACTTAAATGATAGCACTTTTATACTGATCAGTAAAGCAATTCGTGCGAAATTATTCCTTAACCATTTCAAAATATCAAAAATACACAACGTTAATGTTCATGTTTTCACTTCTGCCGGCACTTCCGGAGTGCAACCCGTTGTTTTTTTTATTCCTTATTTACTTTGGCATAAAATCAAAAGGCATAAATTGATAAACATTGCAGGTGTATTCTAACAAAAAATATGCTGAAACTAAGGGAAGTGCATAATGGTACCACTAATAAAATTGAGGGTAGTAGTAGTAGTAGTAGTATAAATAAAGTAAAACGATTAAATCGTCACTAATGTGAACACAAGTACTGTTTTAAAGCTACTCTCAATATGTCTATGCATCTCGTATGGGTCTTGTTATTGAAATAATAAGTTTTTTCTTTTTCCACTTTTTTTCTAGGGAACAATAAATAAAATGATTTTCCCTTAATAAAGGTCCATTTAAAAAACGGTCGATTTTCTTGTTTTTTTTAATCAAATGCATATTCAGCAAAAATATATCTGTTACTTTGATTTGTCAATAAACAAATTGTTGTAATTAAAACAACAACAAAATTTAACCCACGCTTTTCTTATACTGTATTTATACAAAAAAATTGCTGCATTTTCAATAAGATTTTTTTTTAAATTTAGTTATCCCTGAAAAGTGTTAGATAACTATAATACTAAACTAATTACCCAGCCTTCGATTTTCTTGCCTTTAAATGAAATGCTTTATTTAAAAATAAAATACATTTCTAGGAAACTACTGTAGAAAGTCTACTACCGCTGTAGTCTGAATGATGTAGTCCATAGCAGTTCTGTAACGCAAATAGAGAATTTCAAATAGTTTTTATTAGTTAGCTTACCTGAAAGAGTAAACAATATTATAACAATGCATAGTAAATTAAAAAAAAGAACAACCTTAACTGCGGTGGCAATCCATAATAAAATCGCTAACACCATTTAATTACTGTGGCTCTACCGAATTGATACCCATTTTTTTCGGAATTTTTATAAAATAATTTCAAATCTTCTAAATTTGTAGAATGTAGAAATGAAGTAGCAAATACATCAGCACACCAGCACTGGTAAGAACTAATAAACCTTTACTTTTTATTCACCTAGGGGACATAAAGTTACTTTACACATAGCAGTTTATATAACCCAGAACTTTGTGAGCGCAGTACACACAAAATACGACCTTGTGTATATTGTATATATTCAGTAAATCGGTACTTTACAACGTAGATTAAAACGCTCTGTTATACAACACAACGGACCATATATTGTGACTAGTATCAGCGCTATACCAAAATTGTTTGAGAAATTTTGATAATGGATAGTGACGTGATGATAAAATCATACATATTAGTTTTTCATACATTTGCTTAATATTAAGTAGATTGCAAAACAAGCTTTACTTATTAAAAATTAAGCTTACGGCATAAGGTAGGTCCAAAGTTAAAAATGCGCAATAATTTGGAATTATCCTTTAACATTAAAAATGTTTATTTTATCAATTCTCAACGCTTTCTTTTAGTAGGTTGTATCATAAAATACATGTGAATCTCAAAAATTGGGTAATAGTGTATTAAAGAATATAAAATGACCAAAGATAGACCTCAATCTCTCCCAAACGTATGCTGTTTCTAATTTTGTGTTAATCTTCTAAATAAAATATAAGTAGTGACATTAATGATTCAATCCCCACCCTAACGAGCTTTAGCTTTACAGTTACGCTCATGCCGAACACGTACGCACGTCCAACCCTCACCAAGTCGCAGACTGGAATGTGGTTTCCTTTACTGTCTGGAATATCTAGTTTCGATGATTGTACACTTACATGAACTGATTATTAGTAAAGCAGTTTTTTAATGTCCTATTTGACTCAGATATCCGATGAGCCTGACTTAATGATTTTTTTTTAAATGGCGCCATGGTAGTGGCTTAGCTTCGGCTTTACAACAATTAGAAGAGATTTTGAGGATTTCCTTTTTAAATAAAATAAATCAAATATCGAATTATGATTTGAACAATTACTAATAAAATATTTATATAATTTCTGGATTTTCGGAAGAAAACTATTTGTGTGTCCATTTTTATAAAAATACTGTTACAAATACATACATAAATAATATTAATACGGTAAATACTGTTGGTCTAAGATAACCTCTACAGCTCAGCCAGGGTAAAATCGTTACATGGATACAGACGGGAATAGCATGTCACTGAAGTGGGATTCTAGATGGACGGTATCTCTCTTGAGGAGTCTCTGAGATAGATTCACTACCCTCTTCTAGCCACAGATGTAATAGATTTAACCCATTACGCGGTATATTGGTAAACATGCCTTGATCTAACTTCATGCAAGCTTAAAAAGCTAAGTAATCCACAAATGTTTTATACAAGTTCAATTATCAACATATACTCAAGAGTATTATTCAAAAAATCGAATACAAATGATCGCTTCAAATCACTCAAGTAATAGAAATAACACCACAGTAGTACACACAAAGAGCTACCAAGAAACAACAAGTAACACTTCCTTTCGTAACTTACTTAAATATTATGTTCCAAAATATGCAAAGTATATGTAATAAGATACACTTTCTAGAGACCGTTGTAGATGATATTCCTATTTAACACATTATTTGTATATCCGAGTCATTGTTAAACTCACATAAGAAAGATTTACTAAATGTAAACGGTTTTACTATGTTCTCTATATTTCCTTTTATAGAGAACGGCATGATGGAGGCGGTATATGTATGCTCATAAAAATACATCAATATTTACTAATCGATTAGATATTTACGCTCTCTCTATTGAGATGATTTTTGAACTATGTTCTATAGAAATTCCCAAATTAAATCTGTTTATTGTGAATATTTACTGGCCCAGTAATAAAATAGAAGTAAAATTATTCTATTTGCGTCTGAATGTCTTCTCAAGCTTTTCTCAAAAAGATACAACAGAAATTATAATTATAGGCGGAAATTTAAACACAGATACTCAAAAAATAATAGTGAGAAATAGAGACTCTCTAACCTAATGTTATCTTTTAATTTTTACCAAAAGATTAGCCCAACTACGAGTAGCTCCACGTGTTTGGACTATTTATTGATTTCAAAGTTAAAAATGTTAACGTAAGTGTTCATGAGTTTGGTTTTTCAGACCACTGTATCTATGCTTTCTATACCCTTTGATATAGTCAACTTAATACAATTCATAATATGTAAACGGGTATTTAATTATAGAAATACAAGTAAGTTTAAAAAAGAACTATCTATTATTAATTGGGAGGATGTACTACATCCTACTCCTAATAAAAAGTTAATGAAATTAAAATTCATTAAACAATGTGCTGCAAATAATTCTCAATAAGTATATACCCAAAACTTTAATAAAAATTAAAATATAATCAAAAAATAATGATCTAACTACGGGACTAAAAATTATATACCACTATATAAGATTTCTTAAATGACTAGTTTCTAAAACTAAAAATAAAAGTATAAAAAGTTAACAAACAATATTGCAGAATATTAAAAAAAAAATGTAAATACTTCTAAAAAAATATGTAACAAGCTTACTTTTGAAATTTCACAAAATCAAACAAAATGAATGGGGAAAATCTATATCTATACTTATAATAAAACTGTAGAGGTCGAATTTCTGTACATAGAAAAAAAAATGCTTAAAACCAAGTCAGGGGGATGTAATAAGAGAAAATTTCATTTCAATGAAATTTTGCATAGTGATACCTTATATTCCTGGTCAACATCTTAGATACTTTTTATCCCGGAAAATTAAAGGGTTCCCGTGGGATAGTAAAAAAACCTTGGACATCTTAATACACACAACTTATGTACTTACCTTATGCTGATACTCTATATTACCGCTCAAATTAAATATAAATCCTATAAAGGGACGGGATTCAGCGCCTTAGCCAATGAATGCGTCAGTGATAGCCCACACCGCTTGCGACATTTATTTGCTGTTTTACTGGTATTTTGTGGTCTTTCAAATGCTGAGCAATAGTGGCTAATATATCAAGAAAGATTAGCGGAAGACTTTTTTAGGAATATAAGACAGAATATTGACGGTGACTTTAGCCATAGATTACGAGAGATTGCTTTCAATCAATGCTTAGTAGCTTTACAAGATTTAGTTACATCTATGGGTGGTGATTCTCTCTCACAGTATGGTTTGCCAGCGCCGACCATAGAAGGGGAACGTATTAAAAGAGAATACGCTGCGGAAATAAATTACGATCCAGCTAAACTAGCTGAAACTTTACGAACCGGAGTCCACAGTCTAACGGTACGCGTACACTAAAACCGATTTTGTCGGCCGATGGCGGACAGAACTACTCGGACGAGTAACTCTGACGTTCAACTGAATACACTGCAGACGATAACGGCCGTTGTCGGTGGAACTTATGAAGTCTGAACTGTGCAACTACAGAGTACAGACGTGTTTTTAATAATGGAGGATTTCGAAGAAATGTATTTAAAAAAAAATTCATACCGCAATTTTGTTCGTCGAAGTCGACGTCGACGACGTCGGCGTGTGTGGGTTAATGAAATACTTATATACAGGAAGCAACTGGACGAATTCCATCACCTTTTTGAGGAGTTAAAATTACAACCCATCAAATTCTTTGAATATTTTAGAATGAGTTATGGTACATTTCAATACATTTTAAACGCAGATGAACCACTTATTACAAAGCAGAATACAAACTATCGGGAATGTATATCATCGATGGAAAGACTTGCAATAACTTTGCGGTAAGTGTAGCTTACTTATATAATTTTAGTAGTGGCCGCCCCGGCTTCGCACGGGTATTTAACAAATAGATTGTTGGCATCGCTCATACATGATATTAAGTGTTTCTGGGGTAAAAACTTTATATACGTTTATCCGGTTAAACGGATTACACGGTTATTTTCTGATATATTTTTTCGTTTCAGGTACCTTGCAACTAGGGAATCTTTTCGATCTTTAGCATTTTCGTTTAGAGTTTCAAATAGCGCCATTGGAATGATTGTGAGAGAAACTTGCAAGGCTATATTTGAAAGTCTAGTATCTCATCATATGCCTGTGCCGAGCGAGGAAATGATTTATCAAAATGCTGAATTATATTGGGCAAGATGGGGTTTTCCTAATTTTATTGGTTCCTTGGACGGTAAGCATATTCGACTGAAATGTCTTTCGAATTCTGGCAGTATGTACTATAATTACAAGCATTTTTTTCCATTGTTTTACAAGCAGTTGCAAGCTCAGATTATAAATTTTTATTTATTGAAGTAGGAGCTTATGGGCAACAAAGTGATGGTGGTACATTCACCTCTTCAGCGTTATTTCGACATTTTGAAAATGGGCAGTTCAATTTTTCAAAATGTTTGCCAAATATCAATACTGCATTACCCTTGGTATTAATTGCTGATGAAGCCTACCCACTTAAACGGTATATTATGAGGCCGTATCTGAGGCGTAACCTTGGAGAAGAGGAAAGGCTTTACAACGAACGATTGTCTAACGCCCGAGTAGTGATTGAATGCGCTTTTGGTATAATAACACAAAAATGGAGAATTTTAACTAAATGCATAGAGACAACTACAGAAAACGCTGAAACTATAGTGAAATGTATCTGTTTACTACACAACATTATTATTGACAAAGAAGGACAACCAAGGCACAGTTATTCTACAAATCAAACAAGTAGTTCGGGCAAAGAAGCAACTTTGCATCTAGAGGACAAAACAGAAGTACGACCGAAGCTTATAATATTCGTGAAGCTTTCAAACAGTTCTTTTGTAACGAAATTACATAGATATCAATAAATTATGCTTAAAGGCTTTCGAATATTTTTGTAAGAACAATTTATTTTTTAAGTAAACTTAGGTCTTAAAATAGTATGTTCAATAAAAATAAAAATACAAGACTTTAAGTGGTTTTATATATTTAAAACACAAAACATCCAATGGTATTAATAAAACTTATTCCAACATAGTGAAAGGAAAATTACCTACTGTTAGTTCATATCTAAATCTGCATACGAGAAAAGGCTCAGGACAGTTGTCGGCTGTGACACATTTGATGATATGTTATAGTTTGTGGCTGGTGGCAAGTGGACCTGCGCAGATTTGGATGTGTGTGAAAGTGTCATTGGATTCGTGGTCAGTGACAAAGGCTGCTTAAAATTAACAACGTATGCCGGAAGTGACGCATTTGATGACATTTCACAAGAAGGCTTAATTCTTCAGAAGAATAGCAGCTTACGGGAGAATATTGAGGTTGATTTCTTTCTTCTTCCATAAACACGTCTAACAACTTCCGCTGAACAGAGAGTTTTCTATTGCGTGGCACTTCTTTTAAATATGGAAGTAAACTTAACAAAAAGTTTCGATCAGGGTCTTCTGCTGACTTATCAGCTGACCTGGACTCATATAATTGAAGTTTTCGTTTTTCGATCTGTAAATACTCTTGTTCGACGTCAGTATTTCGCTGTTTCCTAATACGTCCAGTTGACGAGTTGAAACGATAAGCTTGCGTTACAGGTACACGAGTAAGATTTGTGTGTATTGGAGTATGTTCTTGCGACGTTAAATTTTCAGATTGGCTCGAATTTGAAGTTTCTGGTCGTGAAACAGGCGAATGCTCGACCTGCGGTATTGCTCGTGGTTGTAATTCCGATGACAACTCAGAAAACTGAGATGATTCCGAATCATCTTGATGTTCTTGGCTCGCGCTTCCGTCAGGCAAATTCCCACTTAATGATTTTGGTGCAATTTGTTTCGCAAGGAATAATAACAAATCGTAATATGTCCACGAAGATGATTTGTGATCCGCCGCTGAGCCAGATTTACCTGGTTGAGTACATCTGTTATACTCTTTGCGAAATTGGTCCCTCAGGTTACTCTATTTCTTCTTAATATCTGCCACCGGTACTTCCATTTCTGAAGCAACTTCATCCCATAGACGTACTTACTGTAGAACAGCGCACTGTATTCGACCGTGTGTGTGACAGTATTGACAATGCTATAGGAGAAATTATATGTCTAGATGCACCCGGTGGGACGGAAAAAACCTTTCTCACTAAGATAATCTTGGCACAATTACAAGCTTAAGCCAAACTAGCTCTTGCTGTGGCGTCGTCTGGAATAGCAGCCACTTTGTTACCCGGCGGTAAAATTGCTCATACGATGTTTAAAATCCCCATAGATTTGGACATAAGTGAACATCCTGTATGTGGTTTCACTAGAAGCAGTCATAAAGCAAAGGTTTTACGCGATTGCTGTTTAATTATCTGGGACGAGTGCACTATGGCACACCGAAAAGCAGTAGAAGCAGTTAATAGAACTGTCAGAGGTATCCGTCAAAACAAAAAAAAAAACTTTTAACAGTCACCAACAACCATTCAGAAATTTATAAGATTTTTTATTTGTGATGAACGCTCAAATTGTTTAAAGAATATTTCTTAGTTTCTAAGGAATTGAACTCCTCTTAAGTCCTTTGGTAAATTGTGTGTTTATGTGTGTGGATCAGGTCACTGGATGGTTTAGATTAAGAATTCAACCCACTAGAGAGTGCTAGGTCCGCTAGTAGAGTATATAATTTGAGGTATACGTCCTATAAATTTGATACTGTATATAGAGGTTGTATAAAGACTAAATTTAAAAAACAAGTGTGTAAATGCCAACTGGGATACTCGAAACCAACTTAATAGCTTGTAAATATAGTAAAAGAAAGTTTATTTAACTTGTTTGTAAAGGGGGTTGTAAAAGGGAAGGATTAACTTGTTCTACTTTTCATTAAGCATCAGTACTTTCATGTTACATTACTTTTTTACCAATATCTGTCTTTAAGGTTTTTAAATAATAATAAATAAATTACGCTTTATTGCACACACAGATAGAATAAAGAGAAATAAAAATAACAAAGAAAAGTATACAGACAGGCGGCCTTATTGCTAAACAGCAATCTCTTCCAGGCAACCTTGGGTGAAAAGAATAAATAAATATAAAAGGATAATGATGAAGTGGGTGCGCATATTGAGAGGAAAAAAAGGAAAGGAAATATATATTTTTAAAGGTAATGGTGCATATAATAATAATAATAAGATAAGAAAGAAATAAAGAAGGTTTTTGCGAATATTCATCTGTATTAATCTCAGGTTGCGGCTAAATAAAACAAACTCATTTTCATTTTATCAAATGATTCACAGCAGAAACATTAATTCACTCAATACAGTGAAATTGATTTCCAGTGAATTTTATATCAATATTTCTGTTTTAATACAATTTATAATTCTTTATAATGTCCAAGTGCGACTGTAGTTTACGCAAAACTCCATGGACTGTGAATTACGGAGAACTTTTCAGTACGATTATTACAAAGCAAATTATTTCAATTACTTTGAAAATTGTAATTTTCAATTTCAGAGCTGATAATGTTACGTAGTTTTAGAAAGACTTGCATGAAACTATTTTTATTCAATTACGATGAACTGAATCAGTTATTGACATATATTAAACATCTTAAATCTGTCGTTTATTGGACGTATAATATTGTAAATGTCGTTACTTCTGTTAAAGCTAACGAGTTTCTTGCGCCCACTCGTCCTGTCAGTTAAAAGACGTCCTGAATGGGTAGTAGGTAAATATGTTGGACGATTCGAATAATTTATTTCAAGTACATTTGTATAAAGTTATTTTCATTTCATTTTAGTTGTATTTGTCAAATTCTGACAATATTTAATTAGTTTTTATTGACGACATTCTTTTACTGGTACTTTTTATATAACGATATGGAAATTATTACGATTGTCATATTCGTTTTATGTAACACGAGTTAAACAGAGTATCCTCAATACCGGTTAACAGATATGTAAACAATAAAATGTCATAGAATTACGTATAAAAATCAATACCCTCTTTTAATAAGATAAAGAATCCCAAACTCGTTTGGTACATTTTAAAACGGATTTAAAATTTGGAGAGCGCGGATTTCGGGATCAGAGTAAATCCGTCTCATAAATAACGTTTAGTGAAGTCATCAAAAGGGTAGAGCTTTCGCTCAGGGCGAGCGGTGTCATGTGAACCTACCATCAATCTTAGAGTAGGTCGCGCGCCACACGCACATTGCTTCTAGGGTTGAGAGCATTGTGGACACAAAGGCGATTTCTCTGCAACATGCATTGCCATCATTCGTGCAACGCATATGCAATATAAAGTGTATTTAAGTAATTGTGTACTAATGAACATGAAGATACTATGCTTAATTTTATAGCTAGAAAATATATAAAAGAATTTCTCTGACTTATCTTAGGCCTTTTTGTTTAATTTTTGTTTGCCACTGTGACCCCGTGTAAAGTAATCTTTAGATTAAACTACCAATCCTGGTGAAAGTAACTAAATGATAATATAAAAGGGCGTCTTTATAAACTCAAAGTTTAATTATTTCTAATCCCTTTTGGCTATGAACTTACAGGGCTTCCTTAAAAATATGTCAATTGCCTCTGTATTTGAATATAAGAGTTATTTACGCAGTGTTTTTCCTAAGTGAGGTTAAGTCGACTCCATTTATACGAACGTCTCCAAGGCTTGTGGACAAATGAAACATTGCTTGCTATGCCAAAAGCTGAAAGTGTTCGGTACACAAGAAAAATTTTTTAGGGTATTTCGGAATACATGGAAAACAGCGATATTTCTTCGAAATTTCCTGTTACAACTGGGCTACCTCAAGGCTTACATTTGGGACCACTCATTTTCATATTTTTCATAAATTAACTTATAAGTCGATTATTATGCCCTTGCCTCTTATTCGATAACATGAAAGTTATAGTATATAATATTTTTATACTATAAATATTTTTTGTTAAAGATGCAATGTTTTAAGCTATAAGAGAGGCATAGACGCAATAGTAAATGGTATCATGAGAATAGTAGGATCATATATTTCAGTAAGTATTTCATCATTAAATCATCATACGCTAATTAAAATTTGTAATTAACTATGTTAGAGTGATATTTGATAGTGAGTTATTATTTCGGTATAAATATAACGATATTATTAGAAAGTAGTCCCAAATGGTAGTTTTTATTTTCAGAAATGCCAAAGCTTTTTATAATATTTCATCATATTTAATCCAGTACTATATGAATGGAATACTATATTACTGGAGCATTACACAGTGATTTGATCACCATATTGTTTGGTTCAAATAAGCAGACTCGAGAAAATTCAGAAGCGTTTTGTAAGAATTCTTTGTACAAATTGGACTTGCTTCATATCTTACGTTCTTATAATTAAAGATTGGATAAATTGTGTATAAAGTTGTTGGATTAACGAAGAAATTACTTGGTTTGTAGTAATTACTTCAAAGATAATCATTTCTCAATTAGAATCACAATTTATTTATTGTTTCAGGTAAATTTTAATATCAATTATCTCTCACGCGATAATTGATATTAAAATAGAGCTGAGATATATTTAAATGTTTATCTTAATTACTCTTCATACTTTAATTTAGTTAAGTGAACTTGTTTGCGGTATGGAGTAGTTCATTTTTTGTAATATTTCATTGTAGCCTAATTGTATTTAAGAGACAGCTTATTTCTATTTTGTTGCGATAAAAACTCTTAGAATCGCAATGTACTCGTTTTTTATATTTTTTGTCGATTTTAATTATGAGGTTTTCGTTTGGTCATATGCTGGTTTTTGCATATAAAATATAAATAAAATACTACTCGCCTTAACAGGTTTTCTAGATATATCTTTCTCAGATTGTTTAAGTTTCTCATTGATCAGATATTCATATTTATAATTTATTTTTTATTAGCTGTTAAAGAAAATTACTCCAGACGTAATCTTGCACTAGACATTTTTAAAATAGTTTATAGAACAAATAGAAATATATATATATATATATTTAGCTTTCATTTTATAATTTTGGCTTAGAACAATTTGGGTGATATACCTGTAATTTTACGTGTGTTTCTATTGTTTAATATATTAGGTAAACCAATAACTGGAATTGTATTAAATAATTACTATGTATGGTGTACCACATTTTTTATTTTAACAGTTTTTTCCAAAATGTGGATAGATAGAGTTATGATGTGTATATTCGTATGAATTACAACTGTTGTTCTGTTGAGGTATTTCGGGTCAATAAATCTTTGTAAAGGTATTAAAAAATTAAGTCATATACAACATGGCGTCACTGAATGATGTTAAATGGTCATTGTGAGTTTATTCAAACTATTCTTGCAATCGAAGACGATCGCCCTTTTCAATTGCATATACTTTGAACAATATTTCCGATAGATTTTGATATTAAAAATAGTTTGTACGTGTAATCTTCATAACTGGCAGTCACTGGATCCGCTAGGCCACCGAGGGAGTCAGTTTTTTTTAACCGTCCTTTTAAGTCTAACATTTCACGTTTTTACATCAATATCTGAAATGAAAAAGATCAACCTCTTTTTATACCTTATGGTCTATTTCTAAAATATTAAAACACCCAGATCTCTTCTATAAAGAAGCCTGTGATTTGCACTTTATACTTAGCAATGAAAGAGAACTAACTCACTTAATTATATTTCACCTCCTTACCTACCCCAAAGGGGCTGAAAACTCTACAGTTTTCACAAGTCTTTTCTTGGAGAAACATTCACTCCTTTATAAAGAAATTTCTTCAAATTAGAAGTCTCTAGGTTTAATAAAATAAGATGTTTTTTTCTGTTATATAGTCGGTCAATTAGGACAAAGCCTTTTAGAACTAGTGTATAGTATAAATACTGTTTTATAAAACCTTATCTTATTTTCAACTTTTTAATTGTTTTAAATTTGGAACTCGTTTATTATTTTAAAAACTTCTTTCGATTTCGCGTCATTTCAAATATTTTTCGTGTTCATTATCAAATTACAATATCGAATGGGGTGTTAAAGAAAATAGGTTTGCAGTGATCGCCTTGCACAAAGTGGGTATGGAGCCGTCGGTCATATTCCAGACACTTCAAAAGCTTGGTATCAGCCGTATCAGGTATTACGATATACGAACATATGCTTGGTATCAGAATATGTTCGTATATCGTACTATCAACAGATACTACAACACTTTATATATTGAAGATCATAAAAGATTGGGGCGGCCGCGTGCTGTTAGAACTTTAAAGGCTGTTAATGCTGGTAAAACCAGAATTCGCCAAAACCCCATTCGGGAGCCAAAATTCTTATCGCGAGAAATGTATATTCTCGCTAGGACTCTGTGGCGTATTATAAAACAAAACCTGAAGCTCGGTGCTTATCGTCGATATATAGGATTTGCCCTAAATCAATCTTTACAATCAAAGAGAGTGGATTGATCAAAATATCTTCTGTTATTATACGCAGGTGAAAGGCACGTAAATGTCCTCTCTACCGATGAAAAAATTTTCACTATTGAAGAGCACTACAATGAAGTGTACGTGTACGCTCACAGTTCTAAAGAAGCTGCACAAGTAGTCGGTTTTCACCATCCTGCGTCAGTGATGGTTTGATGGGGCGTGTCTTATCAAGGCGTCACATTTTTTGTGAAAAAGAAGTGAAAACTTTTGCCAAAGTGTATCAAGGGATAGCTTGAATCGTGTTGTGAAACCTCTCAGCAATACACTTTTAAAAATGTACCGTGGACTTTTCAGCGGCTCCAGCTGCCAGGACTGTGCACCTGGTCACAAGGCACGAACTACCAATGACTGGCATGAAACCAACGTTTCGGACTTTATAATTTATATACCAATTATGGTCCGTTTCAGAGGACCTGCTCTAAATGACACGGTGACATCAAGTCTCTTTAAAAATCACTGAAGGAAGCAGTGGCGAAATTTCGCATGGAAATATTGCGTAAATCCATAGATCCGTGGCCAAACCGATTAAAGACCTGTATAAAAGCCAAAGGTGGACATTTCGAATAGATTTTTTTATTTTTTGCTGAGACTCAAATAAATATGTACATACAAGTAATATTACATAACTTTATAAAATGCATTTTCAGTTGTAACACAACTTATGGTCGAACAAGATATATTAAGATAATCACTTGTGATAAAACTAATAATCTTCATTACTTTAAAACACAAGTTTTAGCTTAATGTGTGATTAATAACAATAGATTAAAAACCTAGTGATATTCATCTATATGTTATTTTACAGAAAACAAAGAAACGATTAGTTTGCAACGAATCTTGACAGTGGTCACAAATACCAACATAATTGTGGGATAAATAGCTTATCTGGTATTAATAGCGTGATTACGAGAACAATGACGTCGTATTCTATTAGAATGTCCGCTATATTGTGATTTCGCGTATCCACCCAATCCACATTCCTTCCAAGGCAAGGGTTCGAACGGCTTTGTCTCTCGTCTAGACTCGTAATCCATTATTACAAGCGCCCGCGGAATCCTGGAAGCGATTCTGGAATAGCAAGAACGATACCGATCATCCGAAGTTGTGTGGAAAAAAGCAATGATTATCTCTTTTTAATTTTTATGATTGGGTGTATATTTAATTTTTGTCAAGCTGAATATATTTTAAAACAAGTTCACTTTCTAGATAAGTTAAAAATTAGTTAAAATTGTTTATTTATTTTTTAACTTGATGCACTTGCAACTGAAAACACGGTTAGGCAATTTCATTAGAACATACAAAAAAGTGAATTTCACAACGAATTTAAATTAGAAGACCTTGGCACTTCACCGGCGCACTATGTGGAGATCGAGTCGGTTTCGGGTCATAAATCTATAACTTCCATGTTTTTATAGATATACAGCTGATTTTTTTTTAGGTAATCTGAGATAAACGTACTTTAAAATAATATACAGTCTATGCATATAAAAATATATTTAATAATTGTAAAAAAATACAAAACATGAAATATTGAAAAATTATCATAAATTTACGACTAATTTTAAACAATATAAATAAATAAATATTTCTTACATTCACACCAATTAGCCTAGCCCAATGTTATAATTAATACAATATAAACACATAAAATTACTCTTATTAATTAAATATAATAAGAAAAAGAAAATAACATAGAATTATATTATTCTACTAGCTCTACAGCTTCATCTATAAGTTCCATAGACTTTTTATTGGAAGGTTTTCTTAAACTTGTTATGTAAGGGTCTGAAGTGTACAAAAGTGTATGTAAAACGTCTTCATTTGCAGCTACTCTAGAGCATTTTCTAGCATGATGAAGTCTGAATCGTTTATAGTCTTTGTTCCTTGATTCCTGGGCATCTTCGGAGAGCTGTCCAAGAGGTAACACTGAATAATGCCGAATTACACTTTCCCCATGAATTAGGACTTTATGAACAGATGATGGCATATAATACCACATATATTTACTAACATATCGTTGTGCTGTATCGAAAGCATACTGTCCAAATTTCGTAGCATTAATTACTTTTCCGCTAGACATAACTTGAAGTAAAACATAAAATCGTTTTATCAATTCCTCATCCACACCGGTAATTTCTGCAGTGCACTGATAATTTTGAAAAAATCGTCTAGCTGTATTACCGTCATTACTGTTACCAGAACCTTGCTTAGGTTTATCTATATTTAAACCAAGTTCTTCTCTGAACCTTCTTTGTACATATGTCTTCTTTTGTTTTTTCAAATCTTTATTTTCTGTCGTTGTAGCAGACCATTTTTCAAAGCCTACATTATAAGATATATGTAAAATTAGTTCCATAAATCTAATCCAGCAATGTAAAGTCGAAAGCCCATATTGATAAGAATTTTCGTCAACAGGTTTATTTTGTACTTTTTCTAAATTGTTCATCTCTGTAGGTCTTGCACCACAAATAGTACATACAGCACCTGATGAAGTTTCTGACAAAACTTGAGCCACTTTCCCGTCAACCATTGTCAAAAATAATGTGTGTTTGATTTCAATACTTTCACCATTTTTATTGATTAAGCTTGTTGTGAGAGCGTTTCTTTGAGCTATAATTTCATTAACTACACTTGTAGTTTTCTCTGGTGTCTCTTTTGAAAATTCTATTAAAATGGGCCTACAAAATCTTACTGATGATGGAACAGGGTTTTCCCACAAAGATTCATTTGTATTAATATCAACAAGTTTCAGAGGTACTAATGAAGATATAAATAAATTTGTGTCAGAAATTAACTCATCCTCTTCAGTTAAGACTTGCTTGTATTCACTTTGTCCGCTTGAGCCATCACAGCCCCATTTCGAATACAGCATTAAATGTTTTTTGCCAGTTTTGTATACACCATTGATTTTCAAAATTCTTGCAATAGTGTGATCCAGCAGATCTTGCAGTTTTATTTTTGCTGTAATATTATTAATTTCTATGCTTGATCTTGGTGGGTAGCACATTCCTTTAGCTTCCTGAATTGATTTATATGACGGAAATAATACGCAGTTCTTCGCAATTAAGCAATTTCTCATGTTTTCATACTGTGCCATGTTAAGGTCCAACTCTATAAAAATACTGAGAGCTTCATCTTTAGAGTACGCTGTTAAATGTGCCGGTTCATTTAAAAGATTTTGACGTATTTCACTTTTTTTATCTATGGGTAATACTCGTAAAATTTCGACAATGAATGCTTCTTCCGTTTCCCCTTGAGATCTCAATCGTTGAAGATATGAATTCAGTATAAAATCAAGGCCACATGTTTCAAGCAACTCCTTGTTTTTTCGTCTTTGTGTTCTATCGGAACTGTCTTCGTAGGTTTTAGAAGGGCGTCCTCGCTTCCCCGTCGATGTCGAAGGTTCAGATTCACAAGTAGGATCTTCCAGATTTACTGTGAATGTGGCATTCAACCACATGCTATTCTGATTTAAAAAATTTTCTTTATTTCTGCCAGATTTAGTGTAGCGTTGACGAAAGTTCGTAATAAGATTTTTTTGTACACTCGCGACAATTTTAGCGATATTTGCCTCAGAAAAGTTGATAAAATTATTCCGTATATAACTTGTTAAAGCAACAACATAATTCCCGTCACTTTCAATCAAAACAAGACATAGGTCGCGTCTGGTACATTGGAATTCACTCATTGCGAGAGAGTAGGTGGTTAGATACACTTTTAATAACGACAATAACGAACGAAAAACAGTATGTAATTATTCAGTATGCAGATGCTCTATTTTATATTAAATAACTGATTTGAAACGTGTGCAAAGTATGGGAATAAAAACTATTTATCATTATGTGGTTACTCGGTGTCCTATGTGTTTTATTGATAATTTATTTTGTAGGCGAACTAAAAATGGTGAGAAATACTCGATACATTATCAAAACATAAACCGCAATTAATAATATATCACAAGTGTAACCTATATCAACTAATAAAACAAATAGATTCGCCCACGTATTTTTAAGAAATTATTACTATTTCATGTTATGATAGATAGCATTATGTTGTGCAATGAAGTTGCAACTTTTTTTTTCTTCCTGTATAAAAATATTAAATTTCCTATCAAATAACATATTTACAGACCTTCGGCAAATTTCGGCAACTGTCAAAACTCTAATTGAATGTTTCTGATACGCAAAAATGATACGTCATGAGATAAATATTTCTAGTAAATATATTTATAAATATATAGCATATTTGTGTATACCAAAAAAAAGTATATATTATAAGCTTTCTAAAATGGTATAATACTTGTATAATTTTTATTGCTAGCTTACTAGAAAATCATCCTGAAAAAAATACAAATTATGATGTTTTCGTGATAATTTTTCAATCATCGTATTTAGATGCTCTTTACTATAAAAAAGTACTAGTTACATACATAATTTATACATAATATAGTAGATCAACTTCTTAGCTATAGTTTGAGGTATAATACAAGTACCTGCGCCGATTTTAACAAAATGTATTTATGGCCAAGCTCTCTTAGGCACCTCCACATAGTGCGGCGATACAATATTTGTAACAACACTAATAAGCCACACGATAGCGTAGTCTTGTTATTGAAAGATGTTAACTGTATACAATTGATTCTTTGTAATAGTATTTTTTTATATGCCTTGGAATACAAGAAAAGTTTCTTTAAATGTTGTAAACTATGTATGTATTGTTACATACAATAAGGAAGAAAAAACAGCCCTCACCTAGTTTCATGCGGCTTCATCTCGTAACAAGGTCCTCCGACGTAAGACTTACGAATCCATGGCGCAGCTTTGACGTTCATTACAAGCATTGTTAAGGATTTTACACTTTAAGCTGAACATTTGTATAGTGTAATAATGCTCCGGCTTCGATCCGGGCACTTTTCGACAAAAAAGTTTGGTTTCTCAATAAAGATGTTAAATTCCCCAAATTGTGACGTATGTGGAACGTTAGAAGACGTACATCATTTGCTGTAGAAGTGTGCCCGGAACGAAAGTGAACGGCAATTGTTGTTTCACATCTTAAATTATAATTCCATGCTATCCTAGCTGAACCACTGTCGGATGCAGCCAGGAAGCTTTGTTCTTTAGTTATTGATAATAATTAAGTTGTTAAATGTAAATAATACAGAATAAGGTTTAGGATAGGACTGACATGTCTTAAGATGAAAATTTATGTGATATTGTCTTATATAATATTAATATTATATTTTTACTATTTATTAAAGTGATAAGTACTTATGGTAACCCATCTTTATATATATAATTCTTCTGTGAGTGTGTATGTCACTGAACTCCTCCTAAACGGCTGGACCGATTTGAATGAATTTTTTTGTGTGTGTTCAAGGGGATCTGAGAATGGTTTAGATTCACAAATCAGTCCGGCAGATGGCACTGCAGTCGGCACAGCAACGCGTGGCCGGGACAGCTAGTATTTAAATAAAAATTGGTTTTTGGTCGTGTGAACACAATTTCTCAAGCCATACATGACATAGATTAGTAATATAAATACCTGAGTCAGGTACAAACGTACAAATGCTCGTATCAACTTCAAGCCGAGACCATTTGGCTTCTAATATCTTTAAGTCAAAAGTTTGTAAGTTGACGGCTAAGGGTAACTTTAAAGAAAAAAACATGTAGTTGCCGTTTGTAGTAAACGTTTAGTTGGCTACATCTCAATACAGATTCATCTCTCTACTTCTTAGAACTGTGTCTATATTTTCCAACAGAAACTCAACAGTACTAACTGCAAGTTCTTGTATTATTTGATGGTGATCTTTTGAAAGATGAAAATCCATTTCTGTTTATTGGTCAAGTAATCGATCGGAAAAAGCCTCGTTGATATACCTATCTAAACTGATGCCTGTATAAACTACTTCATCTAAGCACTGTTAAGTATACGAACTTTTGTTCACACTTAGCCAAACTACCAGATAGTACGGAATACGGGAAGGTGCCTGTAGCGCATAAGTAAATTAGTCACCTATATTTAATTTCTATCTTTACGTCACAGAAATGTTTCGACAAAGGAGTTACGTCCTTGTGCCATCCTTATTTCATAACAACTAACTTTCTTTGAACCTAATATGAAAGGGCTGTAGAACTTCAAAGCTTTTGGATATCCCCATTATCCTGAATATAACTTCGATTTCTTACGATCATTCAAATCAATATAACAATGGCAAAATTTAAAATAATCGAAGGGTTGTGCAATATGGGGTTGCCTTTCAATGGAGTTTTTTATTGCGAAATAGTAGCAGACTTCACTCAAGCCGTCATTACTTCGACTAATAACCAACAGGGGGCATAGGGAGCCCTCTCATACTATCACATGATCAAATTATCATACATAACTCACATTATTGCCGTTATAAAGTAATGTAGTTTGTTTAAACACAGCTTTCCGGTGGCGTTTCGTATAGTTAGTTTTTTATTGGAGGGGCTCGGTAATTTATTGCTCGTTGTGATAAATTTCCCTAATGGATATTGTACACGACATAGAGTAGTCTATTATGCAAGTGGAAGGCCTTGTTAAGGTTTTTGGGGACAGTAAAAAATTGCTGATACTGCAGCAATGGTGTGTTCTTCCGTCAGTTGTTATCAAAACTTACTAATCTACAATAGATAAAAAAACACTAAATTATAATAATTAATATTGATCTTAAGACTCCTTATATTAGATATTATTTTAAAAATAAAACGAAATGTACAATATTAATTTATGACAGAGTATTTATGTAAGGTGAATTTCATTAAACGTAGAAGCAAAAAAAATCTTTTATCACTTTTTTGCTCTTCTTACAGATGAGATGTGATAGTGGAAACGACTCTTAAGATCTTGTTTAATAAGACTAACTGCAAGATTGTAAAAACTTAAAGAAATTTTAAATCAAGTAAGAACTTTTATATCTCGGCGAAGTTAACAGTTAAGTACAATTATTTATATAAGAGAAGAGAAAAATGTTCTTTATAGAAAGTATTTCCAATAGAAACTTGGTATCGTAACTCTATCAAAGAAAATAGATAGCGTTAAGTTCGCCGAGGTAACAGAGTCGTCAGCTACGACATCTGGCCAGGCCTGCTAATCAGGTGTGCTTTGAACATCGCGTGATTTTTTTATATTACAACCTTTTTTTTCAATTTTTATTCACATGTTTTATTGTATTACAGTTATAATCTGTTTCGATATATATTTTAGCAGTTAAAAGATTTAATATATCAACAACCTAGCATTTATTTTTTCGGATGCTTAATACATTTGATATTGTAATTAGCTAGTTGCCTAGAACATAAAGAGTATTCAGTTTAAAAAATTGTAAAATCTCAATGGGTCTTTCCCCCGAAGAGTATGCGGCTTTGAGTCCCACAGGACACAAGTTGGTTTTTAGTAAAAACAAGTTATTGTTTTTTTTTAAATAGACAAACTTTAACACACTTTTGAGAAATGAGATCATATAATGCCAAAACAACATCACTTCAGCCGATGCATTTGAAGACAATACGTGCGACAGTAAAATTTAATTCTATGGTTCCCTTTCTCGCTTTTAATAATGAACTCTATCACACCTCTGGTGATTCGCGAGTCTGGACACGTTTACAAGGGAAAAGACAGTGGAGTCACCCTTCGAAAGAGGGACCATAAAATGGTGCAAAAGGTGAACACCCGAGGGTTAAAGTAAACGAAAATAAACACAATAAAAGATAAAACGTAGTGAAATTTTGCGGAAAAATTATATCTTAATCTATTTTACCGCCTTTTAGTAAGAAATGTTGCCAGTTGCCATGAATACGCACCTATCATCTAAAAACTATTGAGATTTTATTTTCCAGAAATAGTTTTATTATTATATTTAATATGTTTATAAGTAATGAGAAAATAGCGCAACCCCTTTTCCCCTTTTATCAACTTTTTCCTTTTTGGGTTGGTTATAAGCTATTGAAGAATTTTATTGTGATCAATATACTTGTTGTTGTGACTATTTTGTGTGTATGTTTATATACATATGTTATTTCGGTATATACTGCACGGTAGATTTACATTTTATGTAGGTATGTTGTATCTTTAGTTAAACTTTAGAAATCTAAACTAAATCGCACTTGCATATACGTTTTCTTCTCCATCCAAAAGTTGTCTGATAGAAATAGCTTCAAGCGATGAGACTGCTCATTGTAATATCTGGTACTTTTGTTTTAATTCTTTGTTTTATTCTATATTTGTATTATAGGCTGGTATATCGGACGTTTTCTGTCTGATTAGTAAGACACCATAGAGCTGCCCATATATTGTTGTAACTATCCAATTGATAGCACAGTTGCCTGAAAGATATTTGTTCTGGCGATGAAGCCGCCAAATAAACTATTTTTTTGTTGTATTTTTATTATCAAAAGTACGGGGAATATTTAATAAAAAGCATGTGTGCAATTCACACGTGGTAGAAGTGAAACCTTAAAAAATAATAGGTACATGTTACATGTGCAAAATACCACGGTTGTTACCATACAATGCTTTCTCTCAAGCTTTTTTACTACGCATGCGCACACAAACACGTATTAACACACGTACATTATGCTTCCTATCTCATTTTCTCCTACGTTAAATCTTATGGATTTATGTGTCTCTTTTTACTGTCTCTTTTTCGTTTCATCGACTTTCAAATCACAACGATGCTAAAGAAGTTTTCTCTTAAAAAGTACATTTATTAATATTACTACGGACAACATAATACGTATTACAACAATGTTAAATACTTAATATGATTACGTACCAAATAGTAAAAACAAAGTGCAAAGTAGAATAGCGTGACTAATCTCAGAGTAACCATAAGTCCAAAGATTGGTTTAATAAGTACTCTGAAAGAATATTCATTTAATCACTAAGCTAGACTAGGTTGCTTGATTTGTATAAGATAACACGAACAAGTATTTTTGTCGAGTAAGGTTAAGAAGGCGTCATTCTAGCATTAGGGAATAAATTGTGATTTTTGTTTTCTATTATTCTGTGCGAAGAGTACAATGAGTGTCATTTTAGTCACCCATAGCGATAGCCCCGGTACAATTAACCATAAGTATTAATACTGTTTCCCCCAATGTTTCCGCGCTATTTCTCCTCTGCTTATTGCGTGGGGCGCGCTGTCCGTGCTATTTTATTGACACCAATTGTATGTTGGCTTGTGTACTCTGCGACACTTTCCCTTTATGAATGTTATTGTTTATTGCGGCAACCCCACTGGTTGTCTTAGCGTTGGAAAATGGAAGTACGTAATGTTGGGGAGAATCATAATATTCGCGGTCGTGGAAAACTCAATTTTCTTTTTTTCCTTCATTATTATTTTAATATTATGACAGAAGTAAAGCTAATTTGATTAAAATACAAAATCGTCGTCGTTGACGAGTTTTGGAAGATTTATAATGAAAAGAATTTCTGTTATCCGCTATACTCACGATGGTTTCACCACGTAAAGTAACTATTTAACCTCACGTTAGTTTGATGTACACCATTGTTCCAAATCCCCGATGGGCAATCAATTAAATTGATCTCTGCGCACCTTTTGCACCAATTTAGGCGTTAATTGCCAACTTGAAGTGTTTCCTGATTAATCTTAGGGGCTGTAATTGCTGGTTCAGGCATTTGTTCCCTGTCTTCGAGGTGTTTTGTTTTCAGGTAATTAAGAATCCCAAGTGCTATATTAACATATAGACCAATTCATACAGGTTATATTAACTTTTAACCAGTATTTACCATGTGAAACTACAATCACTTTGGTGACTACAGACTTTCATTAGTCAATATTTGAATGACTTTACCTTATCATGTTAAATCCTCGAATTTGACCACCTTTTAATCTACAAATATAGTGCTATTTATTATTTAATAATCAAGTATTATAACTCAAACTTAACAATCAGAGACTAATGTTCCTATAAGTAAAAACTTTAATATCTTGATCTCATCACTGTTCGTTTTCAGCTTTAATGATCGATTGAAGCACCGATCCTGCCTGCTGCAACAGTATTGGCTTCAAATACTGGTAGGAGCATGTGTTTGTATTTTGAGCATAAGCAATTCTTCTCTATCATAACTGTTGTATACTTGTATATGTATTCTGTTTGTTATTTAGTATCCATAGTAATGGCTATGCTTAGTTTGGGGCTAACCCACTTATTAATATTATTCCCGCGTGCTTGCTTAAGCTGAATCATCGCTAAGACTTTTTATGCATAAAAAAGTGTGTGTGTGAACTTAGCAGATCATTGTCCAGCAGATCAAAATTAAATGAGAGTTCTTTTCGCATGCAGCTGAGTTCTATAGTTCCTGATACTTTTTAGAAATAGTTCTGGCGTTTTTACCTCGAAAAATGTCACTTAAAAAAATGGTCTGCTAACTTCCCGTAGCAGATCATTTTGCAGCAAATCGAAAACAAATGCGATTTATTTACGCATGCAGCTGAGTTCTATAGTTCCTGATACTTTTTAGAAATAGTTCTGGCGTTTTTACCGAGAAAAATGACAATTTACGAAATGATCTGCTAACTTCCCATTTCTCGTAGCAGATCAATTTGCAGTAGATCAAAAAATAAATGTGAGTTCTTTTCGCATGCAGCTGAGTTCTATAGATCCTGATACTTTTTAGAAATAGTTCTGGCGTTTTTACCTCGAAAAATGTCACTTAAAAAAATGATCTGCTAACTTCCCGTAGCAGATCATTTTGCAGCAGATCGAAAACAAATGCGATTTATTTACGCATGCTGCTAAGTTCTATAGTTCCTGATACTTTTTAGAAATAGTTCTGGCGTTTTTACCTAGAAAAATGACAATTTACGAAATGATCTGCTAACTTCCCATTTCCCGTAGCAGGTCAATTTGCAGCAGATCAGAAAACAAATGTGAGTTCTTTTCGCATGCAGCTGAGTTCTATAGATCCTGATACTTTTTAGAAATAGTTCTGGCGTTTTTACCTCGAAAAATGACAATTAAAAAAATGATCTGCTAACTTCCCGTAGCGGATCATTTTGCAGCAGATCGAAAACAAATGCGATTTATTTACGCATGCAGCTGAGTTCTATAGTTCCTGATACTTTTTAGAAATAGTTCTGGCGTTTTTACCGAGAAAAATGACAATTTACGAAATGATCTGCTAACTTCCCACTTCCCGTAGCAGGTCAATTTGCAGCAGATCAGAAAACATATGTGAGTTCTTTTCGCATGCAGCTGAGTTCTAAAGGTTCTAATGATACTTTTTAGAAATAGTTCTGGCGTTTTTACCTCGAAAAATGTCAATTAAGAAAATGATCTGCTAACTTCCCGTAGCAGATAATTTTGCAGCAGATCAAAAACAAATGCGATTAATTTACGCATGCAGCTGAGTTCTATAGTTTCTGATACTTTTTAGAAATAGTTCTGGCGTTTTTACCTAGAAAAATGACAATTTACGAAATGATCTGCTAACTTCCCATTTCCCGTAGCAGGTCAATTTGCAGCAGATCAGAAAACAAATGTGAGTTCTTTTCGCATGCAGCTGAGTTCTAAAGATCCTGATACTTTTTATAAATAGTTCTGGCGTTTTTACCTAGAAAAATGGCAATTTACGAAATTATTTGCTAACTTCCCATTTCCCTTAGCAGATCAATTTGCAGCAGATCGAAAACAGGCTAAACAAGTCTCAGGACTAGAACTATTTCGCTTTTAACATATACTTATGAAAATTGCAATGTGCAATCAGGAACTATAGAACTCAGCTGCATGCGTAAATAAATCGCATTTGTTTTCGATCTGCTGCAAAATGATCCGCTACGGGAAGTTAGCAGATCATTTTTTTAATTGTCATTTTTCGAGGTAAAAACGCCAGAACTATTTCTAAAAAGTATCAGGATCTATAGAACTCAGCTGCATGCGAAAAGAACTCACATTTGTTTTCTGATCTGCTGCAAATTGACCTGCTACGGGAAATGGGAAGTTAGCAGATCATTTCGTAAATTGTCATTTTTCTAGGTAAAAACGCCAGAACTATTTCTAAAAAGTATCAGGAACTATAGAACTTAGCAGCATGCGTAAATAAATCGCATTTGTTTTCGATCTGCTGCAAAATGATCTGCTACGGGAAGTTAGCAGATCATTTTTTTAAGTGACATTTTTCGAGGTAAAAACGCCAGAACTATTTCTTAAAAGTAACAGGATCTATAGAACTCAGCTGCATGCGAAAAGAACTCACATTTATTTTTTGATCTACTGCAAATTGATCTGCTACGAGAAATGGGAAGTTAGCAGATCATTTCGTAAATTGTCATTTTTCTCGGTAAAAACGCCAGAACTATTTCTAAAAAGTATCAGGAACTATAGAACTCAGCTGCATGCGTAAATAAATCGCATTTGTTTTCGATTTGCTGCAAAATGATCTGCTACGGGAAGTTAGCAGATAATTTTTTTAAGTGACATTTTTCGAGTTAAAAACGCCAGAACTATTTCTAAAAAGTATCAGGATCTATAGAACTCAGCTGCATGCGAAAAGAACTCACATTTATTTTTTGATCTACTGCAAATTGATCTGCTACGAGAAATGGGAAGTTAGCAGATCATTTCGTAAATTGTCATTTTCCTCGGTAAAAACGCCAGAACTATTTCTAAAAAGTATCAGGAACTATAGAACTCAGCTGCATGCGTAAATAAATCGCATTTGTTTTCGATTTGCTGCAAAATGATCTGCTACGGGAAGTTAGCAGATCATTTTTTTAAGTGACATTTTTCGAGGTAAAAACGCCAGAACTATTTCTAAAAAGTATCAGGAACTATAGAACTCAGCTGCATGCGAAAAGAACTCTCATTTAATTTTGATCTGCTGGACAATGATCTGCTAAGTTCACACACACTAAAAAAGTTGTGTCTCTGGTGATTACATGTCGAGTGTTTAACAAGTCCACGTCCACAATATGCGATTCAGTTTAGCAAGGCCATGACATTCCTTCCGACATTTCAAATCATATCAGACTACGTGATTGAGTTATACACTTAAATTAGATTCCATCTAACACTTTCATAAGTTCTAATAATAAATACACCTTCAAAAGTCAAGTTCGAGGGTACCTCTTTGAAAGCCTATTCGAGCGTTAATAACCTAAGATCACAGTGGTTTGTGTTTGTGTGTTTGTCTGTCCGCTCTCTTTCCCGCTCTTTTTCCATTGTATACGCGTTACTATAGCAACGCGTTAACCGCAAGTAGTTTGTCTACTGGACGCTAGATGGCGCTAACGGAAAAATATTTAATAAAGAATTTTATTCACCCGTGCGAAGCCGGGACGGGCCGCTAGTTATATTATAATTATGTAATATACAGTTTATGTTATCAATGCAGTAATAAGTTTAAATGTGTTGTTATTTATTATCTTTTTCGACGTATTGACTAGTAGATGATACTTTTGGTATAAAGTTTTAAAAATAAATACATATTTTTTGTCATAAACTGATAATTATTGTATATAAATATACGAAATTACTATAACTTTTGTTTAGGATTGTTCAATTCTAATCACATATTATAAAATCTTGGCATCGTAAACGTTTATATTTTTAAATTGTATCACTATACCGTATCGTTATTTAGGATGCCCATATAATCCTTTATATAAAAAGTAAAATAACTACAAAACAGCGATAACAGTTTCCTGGAACCATAACAAAAGTGTTGAACACGACACTACATTCACACTCCAATAAATTAGTTTGACCCAAAAACAAATCAACACACGACACACGATCTCCAGTTTGTTCAATTTATCCCGAAGCTCGAAGTAATTATCGTCCGCACCCATCTCGCCCATTAAATGGTATCACTATGCTACATCTCTCACAGAAGTTAATAGCTCATATTAGAAACATATACAAGTGCCAGTAGTTTGAGAACGTCGTAACAACTTTGAAGAATAGTTGGGTGTATACCGGTAACTTTAATATCGTGATACCCAAAAGCGAATAGAATAGAGTTCATTATTGTACATTTACACACGACAAAAAAATAAGGAGTGTCAAGCATAAAAACGAGGTATAAATGGCGGTCTTATCGCTTAAAATCAATATCAAAATAATAGAGAAGAAAACCTTGTGCGTACTATTAATCAAATTCCAATCCTGAAAAATGATATCTTGCAAACTTATTGACGTTAATCATTCATTCAATACTTGTGTTTTTTCTTTCATATTACAATATATCTGGGATAGTGAAGTTGTGGGATAAAACTTCTGTTGAATCTGAATGTTCTAACAATTGATAAAATGAAAAAACATCGTATGTATAAACCAGTTACGAACTTCTTCAACACACTTAAAAAAGTTTAATCAAAATCGGTCAAAGGAGTTTAATGAAAATATGACAATACTATATATAATTTATACAACACATTTGAAATGTGGGTCAATAAATCAGTTATATAGCGCCGATTTCAGTCTGTCTAAAATCATATACTTACATATAATCATCATCATCTCCCTAAAAATGAGGGTTTTATATCCACTCGTGACGGAGGGCGGGTCGGAGATCACAGTAAAATACCATAATTCGGAATAGCTGCTGCGCATTTCGGACCTAGGGGAGAGGTATGGCAATTACCTCCAGTGTCATTAGTAGCCTTAAATGTGAAGGGTAGGTGCTGTTCTACAAACTCACCGCACCCTTTCTTGGTTGCCTACCTGTAGCAGCAAGCGCTTCGCAACATCCTTCATAAGGCGTACAGCGTGGAACTCCTGCCCTGCGGTTGTACTTCTGAGAACTTATAACCCGACCATTTTCAAAGCCAGGGCGAATAGGCACCTTCTGAGCTTGATTGATTACGATGGAACGAGCTAACCCAGAAGGTGCCTATTTACCCTGGCTTGCTAATAAAAGATCTGCCGTGTTATTTATAAACAACTAAAACGCTTAGTATACCTGTTTTAGTTATAAGAGTGTTTTGTCTTTTTCTTTCGAAATGAAATCATAATTCGAGTGAAATTGACACAAACAATTTATTAAGCGTTTTTTTTTATAAATAATACGGCAAATCTATTGTTACGATCTGGTGAGGTTAGATCATTGACTATTAACGCCAGATGCCATCGTTTTATGAAAATATTCTACAATCAAAAGTTCGAGTTCGATGAAATATTAAAATGTATACCGTTAAATTTTTATTAATGTTTCAAGGAACAGCTTCATAGAAAAAAATGTACTATGAAATGTTTATTAATTGGACCGTTCTGGTATTCTGACAACTAATGTATATTAAAAAAACCATGAAACTTTATTAGATTGTATGAGACTAGATTGTATAAAATAATTAATTAAATCAAGATTTATATATATATCAAAGTATGTGAAATAGTTTTCTATGATATTTCAAAGAAAACTATTTCACATTCTTTCATTCTTTCAGATTCAATATTTAAAATTCTGTTTCAAAAGATTCCAATATACGTGGAAATTCGAAGCATTACGAATAGTAGATCTTTTGACACTAATAATGCTTCCTTATGATTTTATTAAATGCCATTTACAAGCTGTTTGGTTCAAACTGGTAAGTTCTGCTTTAATAAAACTTAGCCAAAATCTTGTTTTTTTATATAGATTTTGTATATAGTATTAATTATTTTTTTTATATTTTTGATTTTCAATGCTATCTTATATAATCAATTTAAATAGAAAAATATCGACTCAGTCAATAACTTATTTATTCTACTATTATTTCTATTATATGTTTCTCTTAATTTGTGAACTAAGATAAAACAACTTTTTGTCGGATATAAGCATACTTTAAATCCTGACGTTTCGACTCCTTTACAGGAACTGTTATCACAAGATGACTAAAGTAAACTTAGGACAAAATTATAACCTAGAATAAAATTACCAAGTACTTCCGTTTGGGTTACATATACCCTAACCATTATAACATCCAGTACCCAAACCTTACTCCCTCAAAATCTACACTGTGGCAATGGAGTTGATTTACACTGTTTGTAAATTAGAGTAACTCTTACTATGAAATGTTCCAATTCTATAATGGCCGAAGGCTGGTTAGGCCATTTTCGAAGTAAGTTTGTAGCGATAGTTCATCGGCACGCCTTCGCAGGGTTAAATTGCACTAGATAGTAACCGTCTATTGTTTAGCGTACATTAATATGGTTTATTAAGATTGTCTACAATGTGTGTAAATACCACATTTAATATGTGTGTTCAATAAACAGTTCTAACTTGTTATTAATATAAACGTGACAAACTCAGGAAGTTTGAGAATCTGAAATACCAATTCATACATAAGTATATTAAATATTTTTTGTTTTTTTTTTTAAGAGAACACTCTATTAGCTCCTATACAGTTTCACTAATCTGAACTTATTTTTCGAATACACCACAGACATCAATTCTACGGCCATCAGAAACGTTTTAAGCGTATCTTCCGGCGAAGATTTAAAAAAAAATTGTGCCGGATCAGGGTTGTAAAAGCCTGACCCCAGGCCTTTGACCGTGGCTTGCCAGAAAGTATCCTCGATCCAGAAAATATCTCGTTCTGAGTGATGCATGCGCGGGCGCGTTGTCATGGTGGAGTAGTAACCCATGGATCTTGTCGCTTGTTGCTCATTTCAGTGAAAACTTACGGTAGGCATTTCGTAGTACACGAAGCGACGTTGATACAGTTTTGATTTTGCCATCATTTATTAATGCCATTCGAAGTGAATCAAACGACTCGTCTGATCTTAGGCCACATTTCAAATCGTAAAAAATTAACGCAAATTTTTTTTCCGACGCAGATCTGTTTTCAATAAGGAACGATACTCTAGTAAGCTCTCAAAAATGTAGAAAAAAAATTAAAATCCGAACGATGCGAATTTTTAAATAAATATTAGGGGTTAAAGTATGAAATTGCCGATTTGTACTGAAAATCTATATTGTTTATTTTTTAAATTTTTAACAAATTTATTTAATCAAAATAGTTGCCATTATTATCTATACATTGCTGCCATCTAATGGGAAGGTCATTAATGCCTTTGCGATAGAATTCCGACGATCTAGACTGCACAAACTGTGTGAAAGCATTTTGTACTGCCTCCTGGGAAGAAAACTTCTTGTCACGTAGATAATTGTCCAAATCACGAAAAAAATGGTAGTCCGTTGGAGCAAGGTCTGGTGAATACGGAGGATGACGAATGGTTTCTAACTGCAGTTCCTGAAGGGTCAAAATGGTTTCTCGTGCTGTGTGAGGTCTCGCGTTGTCGTGGAGCAATAATGGTGAAGATCGATTCATGAGTCGGGGCTGTTTTACTGCTAGTTTTGTCAACATGGTTCGGAGTTCGGCACAATAGACATCTGCCGTTATTGCTTGACCAGATCGGAGAAAACTATAGTGAATAACACCATGCTGAGACCACCAAACAATTACCATTACCTTTTTATTGGTAAGTTTTGCTTTAGGACACTGTTGTGGCATTTGACCTGGGGTCAGCCATTGCATTTTTCTTTTCCGGTTATCATAAAGAATCCACTTTTCATCACATGTTACAATTCGATCCAATATTCCTTCATTTCTGTACCGGTTCAACAAGGCAACACAAGTTTCAACACGCGTTTCTTTCTGCAGATCAGTCAAATCATGAGGCACCCATTTTTCGTATTTTTTTATTTTATTGATTTGACGCAAGTGAGTCAATATTGTGGGTAAGGTAACGTTAAACCATGCCGCTAATTCCTGGGTACTTTGACTAGGATCGGCTTCCACTATCTCTCTTAATTCATCGTTATTTACCTGTGTGGGCGGTCTTCCTCGTGGCTCGTTCTTTAAGTCGAAATTTCCATCACGAAAGCGTTTAAACCAAAATCGCACGGTGCGTTCATTAGTAGACCCCTCTCCAAACGCAGCATTGATATTGCGGGCTGTTTCTGCCGCGTTAGTTCCGCGTCGGAACTCGTATTCAAAAATAACTCGAATTTTCGCAGTATCCATCTTTCTTGTCTAAATTGAATAACAAAAACAATTGAAAGTCGATATTCAAATGTTTTACATTTTTTAAAAAAAGAACATCATAGAAACCATTTAAAAAAAGTTTCATTCGAAAACCTCAAACCATGAAGATTCTATGTCAATTCAAAGAACCTATTGCAATAAAACGGCAATTTCATACTTTAACCCCTATTATATACAATCGGTCACGGCCTCATATCAAACTATTTTCGCGCAAAACTTTCTGAACGGCCTCGTGGATATTGAATCTCTCTCTCTCTCTCCTCTCTGAATATTGACGTTTTCCGTCATGACATTTAGATTTTAAGACCAGTTTTTGTAGTTTCAATTTAATAAAGTAACTATGACATAGTTTATCAGAGTTGCAAAATAATTTTGCGGCATACTAATTTTAGCTGAAAAGGTAGCGATTACTAGTTTTTATGTATTAAAAAAAGGTGCGTACCAACAAAATTATTCAATGTTTCATACCACTCAAAACAGTGCTCTAACACACCAAACACTAAAATTGGACACAAAAGTCACATAAAGTTTACACCCGGTCGGCTTCCGTCCGTTACAGCCCGTTTTATTTTCTCATTCCTTTTTTCTAGTTTCATTGACAAACACGTAAATCAACTCCAATTGTCGTACTGTATACATCTGCGATATAAAACCTCTTGATATCTATCCGTACAAAACATCAATAGCACTGGTTGGATTCACATCAGCAACAAAAAATCAAAGAAAAACTTACTACTCCAATACCTTTTTTCTTTTTTTTTATGGGGAGCATGTTTACGCGTGCATAATGGGCATACCCCGGTGAAGTGAAGTTGCAGAGGGGGGTATCAGTATACCCCCCTCTGCAACTTCACTTCACCGGCTGGCCTTGTGAGTCCTTCTTAGGATTCACCACTACGGCCCAGTGGTTAGCCCGCTTCGGACCTCTCCACGGATCGGTGATGCCCGAGTGCAATGCCACCAACGGATACCTGGTCCGCTGTCGGCCACCCCACTGTCCTCTCCCATCCCCACTATTACACCTTAGTACTCCCGTATATTGTAGCTACTTTTAATTTTCAGGGCTGCGACCAACTCTAAATTTCATAAGCTAGTTACTGAACTAGATCATCACCCTTCATCATCATCTGATCAGTTACCCTTGTATCCATAACTTACGCGTTGATTAAATAAAAAAAATATTTCTTCACTTTATTATTTTTGAATTACTTCAGTAAGTTATTCAAAAATAATAAATTGAAGAAATATTTTTTTTATTTAATCAACGCGTAAGTTATGGATACAAGGGTAACTGATAAACATACATATTTAATATTTATAGAAATACAAATATCGTTACCTATGATACAGGTGAAAATTCTCATATTCATCGTACAAACATCTGCCCCCACCGAGTCTGAAAGCGAGGATCGTTAGCCGTTGCACCAAATGGTGGTATGAGTAGATGTAATTATGTTAGAGCGTGTGTAAGTGTAGCTGAGTGGTTGTGCTTATCAGGTTATTCGAGAGAACATTCAAGATTCATAATCTATAATCTAAGATCACAGTGGTTTGTGTGTTCGTCTGTCCGCTCTTTTTCCATTGTATCAATAACGTTACCATAGCAACGCGTTAACCGCAAGTAGTTCGTCTACCGGACGCTAGATGGCTCTAACGGAAAAATATTTAATAATAGAAAAAATTTAAAGAATTTTGTCCACCCAAGCGAAGCCGGGACGGGCAGCTAGTAATAACTAATAAAATTATTGAATAGAAAAAAATATTTTGGTTTTCCTAGCCCTAAACTAAATGCTATAAAAGACTACGAGATCGTTTTAAGATGAGATGAGAGAGAGAGAGTATTAATGGGATTGTAATTATTATTTTTTATTTGACTAAGTACAGTTTAACTTGGGGAAATGTACAAGTTTCAACAAAATAGATTTAGTAGTTTTTGATATACAGATTTATATGTATTAGTCACTAAAAAACGTGTCGCTGGCTTGATAGCGTAATTCCAAAAACTATATCATTATGCATGTTGTTTCAATATTTGCATGTAGTTCTAGCTAATTCTAGATAATTTCGTTTAAAATTTTGACCAAGTAATTATTAATTACAACTGAAATTAAAAATGAAGAAATAAAATTATAAAAAAAGAAACCGGCTTGAAGTCAGTGATTTATTTAATAAACAGTATTGGAGTCGTTTATTTTTTTATTACATTTGCTTTTTAGTGATAAAGATTACTTAAAATTCATGAAATTAGTGTAAAACGAATCTATATCTATACTTATAATAAAACTCTAGAGGTCGAATTTCTGTACATAGAAAAAAAATGCTTAAAACCAAGTCAGGGTCAGGGGATGTAAACAGAGGTAAAATACCAAAAAATGATTTTTTTAATTTTTTTGTTTCTTTGTCTGTTTGTCTGTTTATCTGTTTGTACGGGCTAATCTCCGAAATGGCTGGACCGATTTCAATGAAATTTTGCATAGTGATACCTAATATTCCTGGTCAACATCTTAGATACTTTTTATCCCGGGAAATTAAAGGGTTCCCGTGGGATAGTAAAAAAACCTTGGACATCTTAATACACACAACTTATGTACTTACCTTATGCTGATACTCTATATTACCGCTCAAATTAAATATAAACCCTATAAAAGTGATGGGATTCAGCGCCTTAGCCAATGAATGCGTCAGTGATAGTCCACACCGCTTGCGTCATTTATTTGCTGTATTACTGGTATTTTGTGGTCTTTCAAATGCTGAGCAATAGTGGCTAAAACATCAAGAAAGAATAACGGAAGACTTTTTTAGGAATATAAGACAATATATTGACGGTGACTTTAGCCATAAATTACGAGAGATTGCTTTCAATCAATGCTTAGTAGCTTTACAAGATTTAGTTACATCTATGGGTGGTGATTCTCTCCCACAGTATGTTTTGCTAGCGCCGACCAAAGAAGGGGAACGTATTAATAGAGAATATGCTGCGGAAATAAATTATGATCCAGCTGAACTAGCTGAAACTTTACGAACCGGAGTCCACAGTCTTACTGTAGAACAGCGCACTGTATTCGACCGTGTGTGTGACAGTATTGACAATGCTATAGTAGAAATTATATGTCTAGATGCACCCGGTGGGACGGGAAAAACCTTTCTCACTAAGACAATCTTCTCACAATTACGAGCTTAAGCCAAACTAGCTCTTGCTGTGGCGTCGTCTGGAATAGCAGCCACTTTGTTACCCAGCGGTAAAATTGCTCATACGATGTTAAAAATCCCTATAGATTGGACATAAGTGAACATCCTGTATGTGGTTTCACTAGAAGTAGTCATAAAGCAAAGGTTTTACGCGATTGCTGTTTAATTATCTGGGACGAGTGCAGTATGGCACACCGAAAAGCAGTAGAAGCAGTTAATAGAACTGTCAGAGGTATCCGTCAAAATGACGCCAGAACCTATGGGTAGCGTAACGATGCTGTTTTGTGGGGATTTTAGACAAACGTTGCCAGTAGTACCACGGGGAACAAAATCCGATGAGATAAGAGCATGCTTCAAGAGCTCAAGCCTTTGGTGACACGTCACAAGAATGCACTTAACAGTGAACATGAGGGCGCGAACAGGAGGCAACACAAATGCGCAGGAATTTTCTGATTTATTGCTAAAAATTGGCGAAGGGACATATCCGGAAGAACAAGGGTAAATTGTTTTATTTGAAAATCTCTGCCACACTGTTGATAAGAATTTATCTCTTCCGTGTATGGTAAACAAAATCAAATAACAAATAATGAGAACTTGCGAAAGAGCAATTTTGACTCCGCGAAATGACCAAGCCGCAAGAATCCACTTGGATTTACTTAACAATGTTGAAGGAGAAGTAGTTAAGTATACTTCTATTAACGGAGTAATGGAGCAAGATGGCGCTACCAAATATCCCGTTGAATTTCTTAATTCTCTGAGCGCTCCTGGACTTCAAGCACACAAGATTAATTAAAAACTGGCGTCCCAATTATTGTGTTGAGAAATTTAGGTCCCGTAAAATTATGCAACGGACAAGACTGAAAGTTACTTCACTGCAGCGTAACATAATAGAAACGGAGATTTTGGCGGGATGTGGCGTCAGTGAAAGAGTTTTTATACCACGAATTACACCGATTCCCAATAATTACCCATTCCATTTCAAACGTGTACAGTTCCCGGTGAGTTTGTGTTATGCAATGACTATAAACAAAACCCAAGGGCAGACGCTACGTGTTGCCGGCGTGGACCTCAACGTCGGCTGTTTCTCACACGGTCAGCTCTATGTCGCTTTGTCCAGTGTAAGTCAACCAAACAAACTGTTTGTTTATGTTTCGAACCAAACCCCATCGCACGTTGTCTATAAAGAGGCATTATGAGGTACTAGCTACATATGGTACGGAACCCTTCGTGCGCGAGTCCGACTCGCACTTGGCCGCTTTTACCAAACGACCTATGTGGCACAGTGGTCATTTATGGTACCGCAAGTGCCTTTGGCCTGCAGGGATCCGTGTTCAATCACCGGCCAGGTTAAGTTGAAAAATAATCTGTGTCCAATTGTTCACATTTTCTTTTTAATCCAAACTTTGTATTTTTGTTTTTTGCATTTTTTGCTGCATATCAGTTAACCGCGTGATAAAATCAAATACACGCGGACGAAGTCGCGGGCAACCGCTAGTTATAGCATAATTGTGTATCATCACACGCTGTTTTTGTCCTTTTCATTCACAGTCTACTAACCGTATCCGTATCGAAACGCAGTATATCAGTTATAGGGTGTAATTTGTCAGGACACTCGTATTACACGGTAGACAATCACCCCCTTTACAATCATCGTGACTCGGTTACCTGCTACAAAATTTGGTGGGTGTGTATATTTACATAAATGTGTACAATCGACATTAAGCTCTATGTCTTTCACATTGCTAATTTGTTAAGAAAATTTAAATTTTGAACACTTTTTATGCCAATGCGAAATAAAGTCACATTTTTTAGTTCTCTATGTTGGCTTTTACTTAATCCATCAAGTAGATAGTCAGTGAAAACTGGATAGTAAAAGAAAACTTTTCATTATTCTCGAAAACTTGGCCTATGTTAGCATACATTACCTATCCGTTTCCTTTGTGAAACATTTTTACTTACTCATTCGTACTATAGACCATCTCAAAGATCTGAATGGGAATATCAGATATACTAATCCCTTCTTTACATGTCTCGTATTGATTCAGTCCACGCGTATATTTTATATCCAAATATTATCGGTGTGATTCTATCATTTACTGTTATTTAAAGACAAATTCTTGTATTTTAGGAGGCGTAGATAACCTTCTATTTTTGGAACTCACTAATATAGCTATAAAGTACTCTTAAAACTATGTGTTAATATTAAGGGCAATCATATATCGCGTGATGGTTAACAATTATGCTATAACTAGCGGTTGCCCGCGACTTCGTCCGCGTGTATTTGATTTTATCACGCGGTTAACTGATATGCAGCAAAAAATGCAAAAAACAAAAATACAAAGTTTGGATTAAAAAGAAAATGTGAACAATTGGACACAGATTATTTTTCAACTTAACCTGGCCGATGATTGAACCCGGATCCCTGCAGGCCAAAGGCACTTGCGGTACTATAAATGACAACTGTGCTACAGAGGTCGTTTGATAAAAGCGGCCAAGTGCGAGTCGGACTCGCGCACGAAGGGTTCCGTACCATATGTAGCTAGTACCTCATAATGCCTCTTTATAGACAACGTGCGATGGGGTTTGGTTCGAAACATAAACAAACAGTTTGTTTGGTTGACTTACACTGGACAAAGCGACATAGAGCTGACCGTGTGAGAAACAGCCGACGTTGAGGTCCACGCCGGCAACACGTAACGTCTGCCCTTGGGTTTTGTTTATAGTCATTGCATAACACAAACTCACCGGGAACTGTACACGTTTGAAATGGAATGGGTAATTATTGGGAATCAGTGGAATTCGTGGTATAAAAACTCTTTCACCGACGCCACATCCCGCCAAAATCTCCGCTTCTATTATGTTACGCTGCAGAGAAGTAACTTTCAGTCTTGTCCGTTGCATAATTTTACGGGACCTAAATTTCTCAACAAAATAATTGGGACGCCAGTTTTTAATTAATCTTGTGTGCTTGAAGTCCAGGAGCGCTCAGAGAATTAAGAAATTCAACGGGATATTTGGTAGCGCCATCTTGCTCCATTACTCCGTTAATAGAAGTATACTCAACTACTTCTCCTTCAACATTGTTGATTATATCCAAATGGATTCTTGCGGCTTGGTCATTTCGCGGAGTCAAAATTGCTCTTTCGCAAGTTCTCATTATTTGTTATTTGATTTTGTTCACCATATACGGAAGAGATAAGTTCTTTAATTGAATCAACAGTGTGGCAGAGATTTTCAAATAAAACAATTTACCCTTCTTCTTCCGGATATGTCCCTTCGCCAATTTTTAGCAATAAATCAGAAAATTCCTGCGCATTTGTGTTGCCTCCTGTTCGCGCCCTCATGTTCACTGTTAAGTGCATTCTTGTGACGTGTCTGTCACCAAAGGCTTGAGCTCTTTAAGCATGCTCTTATCTCATCGGATTTTGTTCCCCGTGGTACTACTGGCAACGTTTGTCTAAAATCCCCACAAAACAGCATCGTTACGCTACCCATAGGTTCTGGCGTCATTTTGATGGATACCTCTGACAGTTCTATTAACTGCTTCTACTGCTTTTCGGTGTGCCATAGTGCACTCGTCCCAGATAATTAAACAGCAATCGCGTAAAACCTTTGCTTTATGACTACTTCTAGTGAAACCACATACAGGATGTTCACTTATGTCCAATCCAGGGGCGTGCATACCATATAGGCAATTAGGCAGTGCCTACCTCATTAAGAACCTAAATAATATACTACTAGTATTAAAGTTAATTTAGTTTAATTGATTCCGTAATTCTATACTCAACCAAACTTCTATTGAGTACCCGCCCAGTAACTTTTTCCTTACTACGTACAGTAACGGTAGGCAGTCTAAAGATTGCCTATTCGAAGCGAGCAGCGTTTCATACAACATAATTAATAAAAGTATTGGTCAATATTATACGGCCGCAATATAAAGTACGCTCTTTGTCCGTGTAACGTTCTAAAACATGAGCTACGCAATTTCAATGTATTTTAGTGTCATGGGTAAGCAAGCCTACTTGAAGAGCGAGAATTACCAACGACCCCCGACCCTATATCTGTCTCACTCGGTTCTATACGCAATAGATGAGATGGATACGCTACCGCACGAGACCGGATGAGTAGAACAAGTTTCGACTTTATTACGATGTCATAAGTGTTGAGACGTATGAAAAATGTAAAATGCCGCCGACAAGTGCCTCCTTCCTTTAGTTCGTGTTAGTGATGAACATCGAAAAAAAACATCGATGTTTTTGTCGATGTAATGCATCGGATAGTGGCATCGATGTTATATCAAAATATCAAAAAATACACCGATGTTTTCCATACATCGATTATTTTTCTGTCGTCAGGAATCAGCGATTTAATAAGAAAGTACCAGCTAAATACCAAACAGCACTGTCGTATAATTTTGATTTGTTTTGTGTTCTTCTTGCTACAAGTATTTAGCGAGATTATTACTATAAGAGTCGTTTGTACCATTTTAAAAACCTGATTAAATGCGCGAACTTTTAATGGTACTTGCCAAGGCACTTTAGTACATTTTTTCAAAGGAGGGTCTTTCAAATACGACAAATATTGAAAAGTTTAAATTCACAGTTTAATAAATAGTCTTAATTCTAGAAAATTTGGGGCAATTGTGTCATTATTTTTGACTGTGGTTCTAGAAAATTTCTATGTTATGTGAAAAATGGTTACAGTTTGACCAAATTTCTAGGTTTTTCTTAAATGCCTATGATTTTCAAACTGCATGGGATAGATTTTTTTTCTGATTTTTCTCATGATGGTTACAATCAATCCCGTCACCCCGTTTCGGCATGACGTTGAGTTCTGGGACACCTTGACATCAATATGATGTTATTATTTATATTCTTTTTTTATTATTTATGATATCTTACATGTATACTGAATGCTATAGTGAGAAAGAAAGAGAGAGAGTAAATGTGTACTTGGACAGGATTACGCACAGGAAATGTGACTTTTGGTTAACGTTTGATTTTACTACCCATCTATTTTACATACCGTGTGCTATTCTATTCTTAAGGAGTTAAACTCCAATGAACTCCAAAAAGATAATGTTTCTTTTGAGCTATCTAATATTATTTTTGACTATTGGCTACTGGCAAAATTGGCTTTTGAGCTGTCTAATGTTACTTTTGACTATTGGCTACTGGCATTATTGCCTAGCTGGGTAGGTTAATGTCAAAGAGAAGATACATAATCATTACGGTAGGTAAACATAGCTAGTGATTATACATATATGATCATCTGCGTTGTCATAATGTTACTTTTGTAATGTTTTATCTATTTACGACTTTCTCATATTATTTCCAAGTCTTCAAGTCAAGTCAAGTTCGAAAGACCGTGCGCGTGCCAATGAATGAAGCTTGTGCTCTATTAAAAAATGTTTCTAGTAGGTTTGCCTCTTCGATGCATCAAATAAAAATCATCGATGTATACTCGATGTTGAAGAATTAACAATACATCGATTGGATTCGATGCATCGGTACAATACATCGAGTGTTTTTTAATACATCGATGTATGTCGCCACCCCTAGTTCGTTTTTGTATTGTTGTTGACTTCATCACGCACGCGTGACCGATAATTTAATTACATTAGTAATATCATTACAATATTATCTATTAAGATAGCATTTTTTTGTTGTTTTTTGTTAATTTCGTGTGTGTGTTTGTAGTGTACTGTGTGTAAAGAAAAAAGATGTTGATGAGTGTTTTTTGTTAATAAGTGTCAAAGTTAGGTATTTAATAATGGAGAAATTACAGTGTGCCGATTGTAAGGATTCGATTTGTGTACAAAAACTACGTACCTATCCTTTCGGACAGTTTACGTTCATAGATAAATTAAAAATCGTTTCTTTTACTAGACCAACTCCAAATATCGAGCTTATTCAACGGAAAGGTAATAATATCAGACATTTCAATACCAAATATTACGACAGTTATACTTGGCTAACTGGTTGCCGCCATTCGAATTTATTGTTTTGCTTTCCCTGTCTTTTATTTTCTACAACAAAGACTGTGTGGAATGACACTGGTTACGGTGATTTGAATAATTTAACAAACCTTGCTAAGAAACATGATCAATCCGACAAGCATATTCAAGCGTGTGTCTCTATGCTTAATTTTGGAAAAAATCGCGTTGAATTAGGTATCAGTGTGCAATTAAAAGGCGACGTTGAGCGTCATAACGCAAAAGTCGATCGCAATAGGAATATTTTATTTCGTTTAATTGATATTACTTGTTTTTTAGCAAAACAGGAGCTACCTTTTAGAGCACATAACGAAACGGAATCTTCTCTGAATAAGGGCAATTTTATCGAAACCGTTGAACTTTTGGCTAAATACGATGGGCTTTTAGAAAATCATCTTCATAATTATTCAAATGCTTTCACTGGTCTTTCGAATAGAACTCAAAATGAATTGATTTCATCAATTGCCGCGCTTATGTTACGGAATATTAAAATTCAAATTAGTAAAACAGACTTCATTGCAGTTATGATAGATGAAACGCCGGATGTTAGTGGGAAAGAGCAGCTAGTTCTTATTTTGAGATATTTCGATAATAATGAAATCGTAGACAGATTTATTGGTTTTATCGATGTCAGTTCGGATCGATCAGCTCAGTTTCTTAGCAAGACTGTCTTAGACTGCCTTAAAGAATATGATTGTATTTCTAAATTAGTTGCTCAGACATATGATGGGGCCAATGTTATGTCTGGGGAGAACGGAGTCCAAGGATTGGTGCGCAAGCACTGCCCTCACGCGTTGTACGTATGGTGCTCGGCTCATGTTTTAAATTTAGTTCTTTCGAAATCTTGTGAAAGAATTAGTGAGACGAAACGATTTTTCAACGTTATAAAAACAATAAGTAACTTTTTCAGTAACAGTACTAAACGACTAGCTTTTTATAACGAACATTCGGACGCGAAAAATATCCCCCGTTGTGCTCCAACGCGTTGGACTTATAATTCTCGCACAGTAAGCGTAATTAAAAATGAGCTAAATAATTTAATACACGTTTTTGAACAAATAATAGAAAATCCCGACTCCTGGGATGGTGAAACCTTAACACAGGCCAACACTTTTTTAATGACATTAAAAGATTTTGAATTTATTTTTCTGTTACAAATATTCAGCGAAATATTTGAAAGAACTGATTTGCTTTATAATTCTTTGCAGAAGCAAACGTGTGATATTGCTTCTTGTCTTAAGCAAATAAATACTTTCGAAAATTTTTTGAGTCACTTTAGTGAGGAATTTAATACGATTTTTCAAAATACAAAAAGATTGTGCGGCCCTCCTAAACGAAAACGAAATGTTGCCGATGTTAAAACCCATTATAGGCGGATTTTAATAGCTATAATCGATAACATTTTGATGGAGTCGCGCAATAGATACAGCGACATTAAAAAGTTGTCATTTTTTCAATTACTCTCCAAGGAAAATTTTTTGTCATATTCTGCAGATTTTCCGGGAAGTGCTTTTAATGATTTAAAAAGTCGCTACGGGTCATTTAATTTTAATTTTGATCGTTTGCATAATGAGCTTAAATGCATTTATAATAATGACGAATTTAGACAACTAAATCCTTTAGAATTAATAGACCATTTGTCAAAAAATAATATGTATAAACTTTTCCCCGAAGTCATTCGTTTAGCAAAACTAATAGTGACAATTCCGGTAAGTAGTGCATCGGCCGAGCGATCTTTTTCTTGTTTAAAGCGTATTCATACGTATTTACGTAATACACAGGGGCAAAGTCGTCTCACTGATCTCTCACAAATTTCTATCGAAAAAAATCTTTTGACAAGTTTGAAACGATCAGGAACATTCCATAATGACGTACTAGAAATTTATTTACAAAAAGACAGACGAGTTGATCTTGTCTATAAATAAAATAAAATTTAGAAATACAATACATAAGTAATACGAAAAGGTTCGATCGAATCGACACAAACTGCAACAACATCTTTTTTTTTCTTACTCAATTTACCTCAGTCAGTGTATTATTACTCGTATAATTATTTATACCCGGTATTCGTAAATCGTGAGTGATGATGTGAAGTGACAAAAAAACTTAGACCCACGGCTTTTCTAAAAGCCACTACGGCTATCGCCCAAATGTCATGTATAATATTCATGAATTTCTGTGATATCTGTGGTGGTGAAAAATTCGCTTGGTCTCGTCTCGGCCGTCAGGCGCCAATTGATGATTTTATCGATACATTGGAACTTACAGCCTGAAAAAACCTGCAAATAAAAGTGGTAAGTGAATTTATATCCACACTAGTGGCCCGTCCCGGCTTCGCACGGGTGGACAAAATTCTTTAATTTTTTTCAAGCATTCAATATAGCCTATGACACTCAGCAATAATGTGCCTTTCTATTGGCGAAAGAATTTTTAAAATCTGTTCAGTAGATCCCGAGATTACCCCTTACAATTTAACAAATATACAAACACACAAACTTTACTTCTTTATAATATTAGTATAGATTACATACCAAATATGACGATGATATACGACTAGTTAGATCTACAGTGCCTACCGCGCTGGAAAACCAATGCACGCCCCTGGTCCAATCTATAGGGATTTTTAACATCGTATGAGCAATTTTACCGCTGGGTAACAAAGTGGCTGCTATTCCAGACGACGCCACAGCAAGAGCTAGTTTGGCTTAAGTTCGTAATTGTGAGAAGATTGTCTTAGTGAGAAAGGTTTTTCCCGTCCCACCGGGTGCATCTAGACATATAATTTCTACTATAGCATTGTCAATACTGTCACACACACGGTCGAATACAGTGCGCTGTTCTACAGTAAGACTGTGGACTCCGGTTCGTAAAGTTTCAGCTAGTTCAGCTGGATCATAATTTATTTCCGCAGCATATTCTCTATTAATACGTTCCCCTTCTTTGGTCGGCGCTAGCAAAACATACTGTGGGAGAGAATCACCACCCATAGATGTAACTAAATCTTGTAAAGCTACTAAGCATTGATTGAAAGCAATCTCTCGTAATTTATGGCTAAAGTCACCGTCAATATATTGTCTTATATTCCTAAAAAAGTCTTCCGTTATTCTTTCTTGATGTTTTAGCCACTATTGCTCAGCATTTGAAAGACCACAAAATACCAGTAATACAGCAAATAAATGACGCAAGCGGTGTGGACTATCACTGACGCATTCATTGGCTAAGGCGCTGAATCCCATCACTTTTATAGGATTTATATTTAATTTGAGCGGTAATATAGAGTATCAGCATAAGGTAAGTACATAAGTTGTGTGTATTAAGATGTCCAAGGTTTTTTTACTATCCCACGGGAACCCTTTAATTTTCCGGGATAAAAAGTATCTAAGATGTTGACCAGGAATATAAGGTATCACTATGCAAAATTTCATTGAAATCGGTCCAGCCATTTCGGAGATTAGCCCGTACAAACAGATAAACAGACAAACAGACAAACAGACAGAGGAACAAAAAATTAAAAAAATCATTTTTTGGTATTTTACCTCTTTTTACATCCCCCTGACTTGGTTTTAAGCATTTTTTTCTATGTACAGAAATTCGACCTCTAGAGTTTTATTATAAGTATAGATTAAACTACTTATACTTTTTGTCTTTTGTTCCAGTTTATAAATGCAGTTTCCTTTTTTTGTAAATTTTTAGTATTTATATTTTTTATTAATTTTTTAATGTTGTGTGGTAGTTTGTGTTTATAATAGTGATTGTTGTTGTGTATGTAATTTGTGTGTTTGTAAAAGTAATTTTTTTATATATTTTTTTTATTTTTTGTAATTCAAGGGCAAGGGCCCTGTCAGAACAACAGCGCCTTTGTCTGTCTGAACAACAGTCAGCATTTCCTGAAAAATACAATTTAGGTGTCTTTAAGCACAGTAAAGAACAGTAAAACATCTTCATACAAACGTGCCGCTCTCGGTTTGAATGTGTGCGTGCGCGCCGCGCGCCGTGTCGGCTCGCGATTTCACGCACACGCTAGCATAATATATGGGGGAATAAGGTGACGGCAGTACGGGCTGTGCCGCGCGACTGTGAGCATGCGCGTACGTCACATGACCGCTCGCGATCGTCAACTCTCGCCGGCCACTTACCATAATATTAATTATTACGAGTATCATGACTTCAAAAAGGGGAAAAAATATTGTAGTGTTTTCGGGTGCCTCAATAACGATTTCGCAAACAAATATTCAATCATCATATGCTTTTTATTACATAAATTTAGATCAAGTGCTGCTTGTTCGAAAATATTAACTAAAAGTAAAAGTGACGACTCTGGGGATCAACGCAAGAGTAGGCTAATAACTCGGCGGGCGGCCTTAGATAACCTACTGTTCTGTTTACTGTGCTTCAAGTCACGAGTGAATAGGTATGTATCTTTTAGGCAAGCGCGTCACATCCTAGATCGCATCGTCGCTTACCATCAGGCGGGGTAATGGTCAAGCGCATACCTATTTTCTATAAAAAACAGGTATCGTGCCCCCATCATCTTCCTCACATATTTGTTGTTGACATTAATTTTCTCATACCGCAATACGGTCCACTAATTTTGAATCGGCCGCACAACCACGAACATTTTCAACATAATTTTTGTGGATTAAAAGTGTTCGTAAAACAAAAAAGTTGTAAGTTTACAAATACTAATACTTCGCAAACAGGTTTATATCCAGTGTAAAGTTTATAGAAGTAATTCATTAGTTTGGATTATTGCAACTTTACAATAAACATTATTAATCGCCTTAAAAATTTTCCGTTTGGAAATATGAAGATAACAAAGCCGTCTTTACTTTATAAAAACATTATTATGTTTGAGCAAATCATAAATTCTACAAAATCCCATTAAAACACAGAGAAGTTCAATAGTCCAGTCATTATATACATTTAAAAGTGAAAATGAACCGAGAAAGCCAAATTTTGGATATCACGTGGGGGGTGGCTAGAAAAGCTTAAGTTCAAATTGTCGACCAAAATAACCTTGTGCAATTTCCGCCATCTTGAAAAACCCTTAAATTTAGTTTTTTCATCATAACTCGATTCCCCGTTGAGATACGAAAATTTTTATAGAATACTTTTTTGTTGCTCTTCTTGCGGTCTACACTTAAGGTCCTATGCATTTTTCACGTATCGATCGTCGTTTTCGTGATATCGATCAAAAATATCAAAAATTTGGGGAGAATTTTTTTTTTCGCTATTTACTTTTTTCTGGTGAAAGATATCGAAAAACGTTTAAAATCGAAAAAAGTTTTTTTATTTTTCATTTCCGACAAAAATTACGACCTCTAGCGCGCCACAAAGTCAGTGAAACTGTGCCCGGTTTTCATTTCATTTCGCTCGATTGTATCCACGCGTCAAAATGGATGAAAAATGGTTCAGGGAATTATTGCAATACAAAAAAAATTCATGAACCAGCCAAATTAGAAATAAAATACATGAAATTTATTGATGAAATAATTTTTATGCAGCAAACATAATGATTACAAGTGGTAATTTTTTACTGGCACCGACTCCAAAAAACAATAGGTATATAAGTATAACTATTGTAAGATATTTAGCTGGTTTAACTTTAATTACTTTGACATTGTTTAGGAAAATTATAGTATTAGGTAATAGATATTAGGAATTATTTTTTAATTTTTAGTTTTTTTTTGTGTTCACGCATTTGAAGTCGGTTTTTTTTTTAAAAGTTAATTATTTTATTTTAAAATTTTTAGTGTTACTTTTTTGTAGATACTAATCGTTCAAATTGGTTTATAATCGGCGGAGATATTGCGTATAAAAAAGTTCATCCCCAATTTTCCACCCTTGGGGGTGAAATATTTTCTTCAAATTCGCATGAAACCACCCTTTTGATAATACCTATACAACAAAAAAAAATCGTTCAAATTGGTTCATAATTGGCGGAGTTATCGCGTAACAAACATAGAAAAACATACGGGTCGAATTGAGAACCTCCTCCTTTTTTTTTGAAGTCGGTTGCAAAAGGGTCTTTTATACCTGACCCACGCTCAAACTCTAACGGTCGCATAGTCACGTGCTCCATGGCGAGACGCCATGACGCGCCATGGAGACGCGTCGGGCGCGCTGGGGCCGACTTTGTGGCGCGCTGGAGGTCGTAATTTTTGTCAGAAATGAAAAATAATAAAACGAATTTGTAGGTCTGGACACGCTCTACAAGTTTTATTTTAAACATTTTTCGATATCTTTCACCAGAAAAAAGTAAATAGCGAAAAAAAAAATTCTCCCCAAATTTTTGATATTTTTGATCGATATCTCGAAAACGACGATCGATACGTGAAAAATGCATGGGACCTTAATTGTAGATCGCGAGAAGAGCATCAAAAAAGTATTCTATAAAAATTTTCGTATCTCAACGGGGAACCGAGTTATGATGAAAAAACTAAATTTATTGGTTTTTTCAAGATGGCGGAAATTGCACAAGGTTACTTTGGTCGACAATTTGAACTTAAGCTTTTCTTGCCATCCCCCACGTAATATCCAAAATTTGGCTTTCTCGGTTCATTTTCATTTATTTCCCGATTTTTCCGACGTAATGACTGGACTACAATAAAAACAAAACATTAAAATATGTCATAATAGGTAATCTTATCGTCAAAAGTAATTTTTACAAGATCGTTTGGACCATTTTGAAAAAAATCATGCAACTAAAGACGATAGTGTGACGCACCAAAAACCGGCCAAGTACGAGTATGTCTCGCGCACGAAGGGTTCCGTACAAACTTTCAGTTAAGTAAAAAAATAATGGTTCACGGTTTATGCATAAGTTTAATGTTTATAAATTTTTTTTGTTTTATATTTGAGTTGATTGAATGAAAAATAAATTGCGGTTTACGATTTATGACGTGTCAAAAAAAAACTACTTACTAGATCTTGTTCAAACCAATTTTCGGTGGAAGTTTGCATGGTAATGTACATAATTTTAACACTATACGTCATTGGTACCTTGATATTGGTGATGCCAAATCATAATCGTGAAGACATGTTATGCATGAACTTGATAGGTGTAAATTCATGCATGAAAAATATCCAAACAGTAATTACAATTTAATACGTATTAAATTCGTTTCATATTTTATTACACACTTTAAAAACAATATCCGAACCGTAATTATTTGATGTGCAAAATACGAAAACCAGTAGAATTTTAAGCACGAAACGTTTACAATTTACCAATTTGCATATTCCATTACAATATTTACTCGTGTCAGCATACCAATTTCCATTTTTAAGTTAGCATCAAGCTTTATTTGCATTGGACGCGAAAATTTTCCTTCGATGAAATATAAAACATCGCAAAATGAATTTCAATTAGGGGTTGAATTTGGCTTTTTATTTGATGCTTTTTAATGTACGGTAATAAAAGTAAAGGATCGACAATCAGTTTTTTCCGATCGTCCTTCAAATTAAGCTACTGAGACCTTGAAAGATTCGTCAAGACGAAATCGAAGAGCACTCGCCTGGATACAGAAGGATGTGGATTCGTGTCCCTTTTGACACCTGAGACAAGTTTCTTTATTTTATCTATTTAAATGCTTAAATAAAGACAAAATCAGCACCAGTTTGTCACATACTGTGGAAGAAATACAAAGAAATCCCATAGGCATGGAAACAGAATATGTTCGATATTTTTAAGACAGAGCTGATGAATTATAGCTTTTTTGATATGGTTCCCAGAATATACAACAAAATACCCAATAGCTTTAAGAGTTTATGAGAATCACTATTGTTAGATAAAGTATACTATGTGATTACAGAATATTTAAATGACAAAGGATTGAATTAGTTAGATTAGATTTATTTTATATAGATTTTATTTTATTTGTATATTGACGTTTTTTTTTATTTTAATGTGATAATTAAAACATACTATTGATATTTGTATACCTTGACAAAGGTGGAAATATAGTGATACTGTAATAATTATTTTAACACCAATGATAATCATATTTTACCTATGTTTCACAATTAATAAATTCCATTCTATTCTATTCTAAACAATCATAAATACATAGCTATTTCTTCTTCGAACTTGTAAAAGTATAGCACACTATGTAACAGGATGATACATAGAATACGAAGAGACGGCGCTGGCTTAAGAAGGCTTAAGGCAAGGCTTGAGAACTTGGAAAAATTCGACGTTTCTATCTAGGTTTAGGTACGTTTATTGACCTCTCGTCCGAATAGCGAGGGATGTAGGTTCTAGACTCGCCTTATACCTGAGACTAGTTCATTTTTTTCTTGTAATAATTTCTTTTGAAATAAAAATCTAGTAATAAAATAATATAATACATACATAATACTTAAAATAAATCATGACACACTTTTAACTATTATTATTGATCGAATGACCTCCAAAACGAACGCAGCCCATTTTCATTCTTTACAACATTGACTGAATAGTTTACGAGGTAAACATCCGTATTATGGGGTTTGGAGTTTCGTACAAACAGAACGATAAGCTGCCAATGTGCGTTTGACTTGCGACCTCGTTTATACATTTGGTGTATTTATTTGTATGCAAGTTGCATTAAGCTGATTAATCATTCTATAACTATACACAAACCATGAGAATATAAAATTGTCAATTCCCTCGACATTAAAAAAATCTTTCGAATCGCGACCTAGTTTGTTTTATCTGTTTCCTATTTAATATTAACGTTAAATTGAAATTTCAAAATAATTTATGTGGTGATACAGACGTTTTCAGAATCATCGCTTTTGAAATTCTTACAAAGCAATAGCACTAAAGGGTTTAACCGACCTTTTGATTTATGATTCAACAAAATGAACGGTACTATTACTTTGTTCGTTTCCACAGATGTTACTTTGTCTGTGATGGCTTTGGATGAACGTACAATCTATTGTATGTAAAGGTGAGTGTTTTATTAGGCGATTGATATCAACGCGAATAAGAAGTACCAAATTCAATTAACATTCCTACAAAAGTCTAAAAGCATGCGAGGTGTATTTTCATTTTTATGACACATCAAGTGAAAGTGATATCGCGTAATTTTATGATAATGGCAGGGTGGCTTATAACCCAAAGTAAAGGCTTTTAAATTTACGGCTGAGCCGCGTGATGAGCCAAATGTTTTATGAGTTGCAACATTTTAGCATATAACTTTATATAGCTCATATAATTATGCTATATGTGTATAACTGGTGACTCAATATTTAAAACATATTCTTGCATAAGACAATTACACATTGTGTTAAAAAAAATACTAATAGAGCAATAAATAATAAGACATATAATTTTGTCACGAGATTATTTTAAAAATCCGAGATAAATTAAGTCATATCTAGTTCAGTAAAATTAATACCTAAGGTGAGGCGAAAAAAGTTATTCAGATTTCAATATTAAAAAAATGTGTTAAATAACTTTTACACGGGTATTCTAGGTATGTGGTATATTACCGCATATTGATTTAATTCTCTTCATTTTTAAGTACAGTCGATGCATAATGTTTGAGACAGCAGCCCAGTTGGTGCTATGGTGCCGGTTTCAATACTCAAATAACTTAATTACCTTTTTTTGGAATCGGTTTTTTTTAAAGTTTGCAAGTTTAGTCACTGTATTCATAACATGTTAAGATAGCTAAACTTATGCTATAAACATGTAACATTATATTATAAATTAAATAAAGCTATATTAACTTGTTTTTTATGTAGTTTTAAAGTTGTTTCTTATAAAACATAACGGCAAAAAAGAAGGCCTTTTCTTTTTAATTAAAACTATTTTACTAAATGTTTATAAATTTTAAGAGAAAGCATAAAAACTATTTCAATTTATTTACTATAAGAATATAAATAAATAGTAGTAGCGGTAATATATTATAAATTATAAATAAACTTTTATATAATTGGACCGTTTATTTAAGGTAGGTACTATATATGTATAAAAAATATAAAGGATCAAAGAAATCATTGAACTGTTGAGAAGTTAAGGGCCAACGTAATTAGGTAAATTGAACGGCCGATGGAGACAGCTTATCGTCGTTCGGCTGTCACATCGAGATCAATCGGGCGGTTCGTTAGATTCTCGATTCATCGCAACTAGAGATCACTGCTTAGATGTATAGAGCGGTGTAATAAGTAATCACATTAGTGTTGAGTTGTAGAATTGTATTATGAATAATTGTAACTATGTTTATTGAAACCTCATTATTAAATTCCTACACTTTCGCACACATTACACATTTAATTAAAACAACTAGGGTTTTTTGTGCATAATTTATATTTATTCCTGATGTTTCGACTAATTTACAAGAGCCGTGAATAGGCAATCGTCATATATTTTCTACTACCTCTACGATATTACAGTTAGAAACGTGCCCGATTAAAATATTGTGAAGTTGGTTTAAAATATATGACGACCACTGCCTTAGTCATCTTGTCAAACATCAGGATTAACTACAAATGATGCGCAAATATAATTTGTTTTATTTAAAAACCTCATGAGTTACAGCGCTTTAATTTCTGATTTTAAGGAAGATGGCATATATCTTGATGACATGTTCAGCATCATCATATGTCTCTAATGCTCTAGCACAAGCTTTCCTGAAAGATAAAAACAATAAGAAAAAATGGAACATAACCCCTCAACCACATAGCGTTACAGACTCTACAAACAGAATTTTTAACTTGTTAAACGATTTAACTTGTGTATATAACTTACCCGGTGGTTGTTGTTTATCTTTCTGTCAATTTGGTCAAAATGACCGAGTATGTGAGCGTGTGAGTACAATGATGCTGCTAATTGTTCTCAGGTAATGGTGAGACGCAGACACACAAGGACGTTAAAGATGCAGGACGGTCATAACGGCGCCCGAGTGAATTGAGACGATTATGATAATATTTCCGAACAATCATTGTGATTTCCAATTTAGAGCGGATAACTGGATAGGGTAGATGGGGTTGTGAGTGACATGGCGGCGTTGGTGTCACTTGTCTTGTGACAGCCATGCGGAGCACACGTACAAATCCATCGGCTCTAAATCCAATTATACTATTGCGATCATTAATTATATTGTTAATATTTTGTGGCGGTAATTGATTATAAAGTCAGTGTGATATTCTGGTGTTGTTTTTTGATTAAAAAATAATTATACTAGATTTAAAAAATCTAAAAATCCCACGTTTTTCAATGTCCTAAAAAGAATAAAATAACCCTGCGGGGCAAAGCGAGGGGCCACTCAAAACGTGGGGGCGCATATTACTAAGAGGAGATTTTAAAGAGATGAATGACATGCATTGATGCCGATTATTGTAAAGATGCGCCCCCACGTTTTGAGTGGCCCCTCGCTTTGCCCCGCAGGGTTATTTTATTCTTTTTAGGACATTGAAAAACGTGGGATTTTTAGATTTTTTAAATCTAGTATAATTATTTTATTCTTTTTCGCTTTCTCGTATTCGCGTATTTCTCCTTCAAACTATTTTCGCTGCAATTTAAAATTGTTTTATATCACTTATTTTGCTCTCTTCACTTTTCACTTTTTCTTCATTTCTCACCTTATACCACTTTGCTACCTTTTCACTTCACTTTGTTTCTCTTCTTCCTTCTTCTCTCTTTACTTCTCTCACTTTCTTCTACCTTGCTATCGCTTTTAAATAGTTAAATTATGAAATTAATCAAATTTTAAATATTCACTCACCGATCCAACCGTAAACATTAAGTTCAGCCGACGCGCCGACGCGCTGACGCACAGCCGTAAACAGTTTAAATTTCAAATGACCGTTACGTTTATATGCGGCAGCTGACTACACGATCGAGTGTGATAATTTGGCAAGATATTTGCTGAATTAAATCATAATCACACACTGCATTAATTAATCATGAACGCAGCAAACATATCGAGAGAAAGAAGTGACATAAAGTCTCATATAAAAGCGAAAGTGGCCGAAAGTTGTCGAAATTTGACCTGAAAGTGCATCTGGAAAGTTGAAAGTTGCTTTAGAGTGCATTGTCATCGGGTTCTGAACTATCCTGAAAGTTTCAGCTTTCTAGCTTATCGGAAAGTGCCTCAAATTTAAGTTGCAAGATTTTGCCCGGACAGACAAACAAATAAGAAAAGTGAGATAAGAAAAACGTGGTAATAATGAATAACAAAAAGATGACAGATTGATCACGTCAACCGCTCGTGCATCCGTTACGTATATAGGCATTAAGAGTATCTAAGAATAGGACACGGTGTTGCTAGTTACTAAAATAACAGGTCATCAAATTAAATTGATTGATTAAATGGATTTCTAACAAAAAAATAAAACATAGATTGGCATTGATCAAGCAGTTTCCTTAATCAATCTCTTTAGTGATCTATTATTATTTTATTTTAATACAGCAAGCATATGCTTTTTAGAAAATACTTTAATCCCTTGAAACACAATTTATATCACTTAGTTGGCATTCTACTTTCCGAGATATTCAGGTATCTTTATATGACCTAGACTCATTGCTCTCGAGTGTATTTTAAGTAAAAGCTTCTGTGTAAGATCTTTTACTTCCATCTATTTGTTCCACTAAATCACCCTTTGCGTCATTCACTTCGATAGCGAGCTTCTCAAGTTCATATTGCATTACCATATGTGACTAAATTTCTGGTTAAGTGACCACGACGATTCAGCTGACATAATCTCTTAATTTGATTACTCGATCGATAAAGATAACGAACTTTGAAGTATTGACACGGTTCTGGATGGTGTGGTAAAATTATCTTGGAATCGCAGCAATGTGGATGTTATATTAGTTTATGAACGTAATGTATTACAATACTTTAGTCCGCTTTTCAAAGAAGATTAGTGCATCACGTGATGAGTTTGTGTTTTATCGCAACGCATAATTTCGATTGGCATCAAATTTCTTAGGATTCTAATCAAAATGCATAAATTAATAAACATTGCAGTTTCGATTATATTTATTTAAAAACAATAACAAAATGACGGACGAATTGTTATTGCCTTTCTCCCTATACATATATATACCTATATACGACATATCAGCTGACTCGGGCACTCGTACTATGTTCTATGTTCTATGTTCTGTCCTATGTTCTAAGTCGGAAAAAATCCAGTTAAATGAAAAAAAATCGGAGGTTTCGGAGTTAATCGCGATGTATATAGATATCAGTTTCTTGTCATTTACAGTAAATTTTACAATCACTATATGCCTATTAAAAATATTTATAAAAAGATATTTTACGTAACAGTTATTAAAAACCCATAAATTAATATGTGTGTCTGTGTATTTAAATTTTTATTAATCATATATGTAACTTAATATATGGTTTTCGCAATCTTACAAAGAAGACTAAATAATGGATTTTTTCACTTACGCAAATCTCAAGGCTAATATATTTTAATATAAAACATGGTTTGTCAGCTTTCGTATCAAAGCAAGGGTGCCGTGAAAAGGCAGACCTTCGTCAAGAAACGTCCTTCTTGACGTTGCACGGAGTCTTCTCAATTGATCACCGATATTGAGTCCTTTAGTGCCCTCCGATTTGCATGAGACTTATTAAAAATATAGCTTGAGCTTTGTGAACCCGGGGTCGTTTCAATATGAAAACCTTATACATTTTAAATGTCAATTAAATTTTCCAATAAAGTCATTGAATCTTACATTTCAATTGGCCGCTCGTACCTGATTCAACATTTATGCAGTATGATTAAAAAGAAAGTAACAAGGTAAGGAGTTTGATAGCACAGTGGCAAGCCGATTTGCTTGCCGCTGTGCTATGATTGAGGAGGTTAGGCAACTTTCCCAACCTCCTTCGTGCTTCTGAAGGCACACTAACTTGTGTATTCTGACTATAGCTGCGATCTTTAGCATCCTACAATCCACATCTCGGGCCCGGGATTCGCCCTCCTATTGATGTTGTCATTAATAGTTTCAAAGCAATGAGGGGTGTAAGAAAACCGTTTACGACAATTACGAATTCTTGACTTTATTGCGAATGAATTTTATAATATAGCTATAAAAGTACGTTGATAATTGTGCACACTAATTTACGAGAGATACATTTGTATGAAAATCTATTGTCTGCTGGTTCTTTTTCATTCTGAACACTATAAAAAGAAAACTGAAAGAATAAAATCCAAAAAGTTCTTATTTCAAAATTGAAAGATATGGTATCGGCTGCTAGGTTTCTTCAAAGAGTCTATTCGAAACTTGACAATAAGTGAGAATTTCTAAATTAATATTGTTTTTTATTTAATTAACTATCAAGATTTAAAACCACGGAAAAGTGAGTCGGTGCACTTTCGTATGCATAAAAACATATTATTATTTTTAACTCGTAAGTATAGTATAAAGTTCATTTATAACTCGAGAAAAAGTGTGATTCCCGATCTCGGGTGTTTTTAAATCGATCTTGTCGGTAATCGGTCACTTCCTCCCCTCGGTGAATAATGTATTATTGTACAAGATTGTGCTTAGAAATTGATAGTTACGCTGTAATTAAAGACCAAATCCCCCGTTTTCACTCTTTGGCCATAAAACGGAGTATAATTGATGATTAAACGAACTTACCTATAATGTGAAGTTCTATCGTTATTATACGATGGTTTCGTCCGAAGAGAATAGCATAGGCTCATACTTGTAGTACCGCGCAACGATCGTCATTCATGCACTGTATTTAGAGCTAACGGGCTATCAGTCCCTCTTCCCTTCCTCTTCCTTTTTTTTCCAATGTCACGTTGACGTCCTATTTTTGCCGCGCTCAGGATGTCATTTAGTTTAGAGTTCTACATATTTCATGATTGGGGATAGGTATGCATTTTGAGGGCGGGATGATGATCTCTTCGGACGAAGCCATCGTATAATTATGATAGAACTTCACTTACAGGGAAATTCGTTTATTCATCAATTATACTCTGTTTCATCCTCCGAGATTAGCATAGACACACTTGTAGACTTTTAGAGACTGCATCATGAAATATGTATTTGGTGCAAATTCCTATGAAGATTGAAAAAAAAAGAAAAAAAAAACAATTTGATCATTCAATGGCTTTGATCATTCAAAGCCATTTTTTTAATTAATTGTTTTTATAGTTATAACAAGCTATTATTTGCTTTGCTTTACACATTGCTAGAATTAGAGGTATCGATTAAGCGTCAGCTTCTTTGTTATCTCTAGAGCTAATATAAGACAAATTGCGTGATTTACACTACTGCCAGATTGACTTAGTTAGCTGGGTCAAGTGTGGATATTTATGCCCCCCATACGGTTGATGTAATAGATAACGGTTGTATTGTCAATCTGTAATAGGATTTGACAGTTGAGTAAGTTTTTATAGAAAATTTTAACGACAAAAAATGCGGTTAATATTTCCTTACAGTTAATATGCATGATGCGGTAATTTTCATTCCATAAACAACTTGCTCTTATGTCACCACAGGCCACACCTCATCAAGTATTTAAGGCATCTGAAAAAAAAATTCCATAACATACGAGGGTGGGTCAAAAAGTTCGCGTAATGGAGGGTAAAAAGTAAGAAATAAAACACAAAATTATTTTTTCTTCTCAATGTCTTCCCCCTTAACTCTAATACATTTATTAGACCTATCAATTAATTTATTAATAAATTAATTGATAGGTCTAATAAAAAAATGATTTCTCTTTGTTGTCAAAATAGGCCGAAATTGCGCTCTTCACTTCTTCATCGCTGGAAAATTTCTTCCCTCGAAGCTCTTTTTTCAGTTTTGGGACTATTTTGACTTCAGACTATTTTGGAAGACATCTCTTCCAAAATAGTCTGGGGAGGTTTTCCTTGTTTGGTAAGGAACTTGATGACTGCGCGAAACTCAATTTTCTCCATGTTGCAAATTTTCTTCCGGATTGACTTGTTGATTGATGTGTAGCTCAGGTAATTATGACCTATTTTTTTTGAAACTTAGTATTTATACTCTTAATGAGTGTCACAACTAGTGCAGGTAGTAAAAAGTCACCTTTCCCCCCTCCATGCCCCTCATTCCGCGAACTTTTTGACCCGCCCTCGTAACTATCGGTAATGGTTTTATTAACAGAATGGAGTATTCTTCTTTGCCACCATTTCAAATCCGGTATTGTACTAGCGGAAATGGTCATATACTGGTCATAATTGTCATCAGGTTTAAGATTGAGATATTTTAAGCGTTCAAATGATTTCGTATACAGCCAGCCATAATCTATGGATGGACACGTTGAGATGAGCGATCCCACAAAACGTGAAAAGTCCCTTACTTTACACCTATTAAAAGTAGGAAATTTATCTATTTCTTTTGTAATGCGGTAATTTTTTTCTAGTGGTAACTCAAAAAAACTGCATGTTAGATGCAGTTTTTTTGAGTCTAGAACATAACTTAAAAACAGGCATTGGTTTTTTAGTATAAGTATATTTTTCTCTTCATTTTAAATTAAACCTAAAGAAATCAACAGAATTTGAGTCTGTTAAATGTTCTGTAAACATAGGTCATAATAGCGTGCGATAAGAAACCAGTCGTCTTAATATACTGTCGACAAATAACCAGCAGAGCGAAGGACTTTAGCTACAGGCTTCATAATCTTAGTAAACAAAATGGGTAAAACATAAAATTCATGAATATCTTGACCCCATTATATTGTAGATACTTTCTCGTGTTTAAATGCATTTTCACGAAGAATATGAGTCTTTTATATCAATTTTGGCCATAAAACAATCTTCAGAGATAATTTTAGACCCTGTCCTAAAATCTTCTATTTTAAAATGTTTTGTGTCAATGAATTTATTTAATTTCTTTAAATTAAGAATGAATCTCATTTTGCCATTCGGTTTTGGAACTAAAAAGTTGCTGGACGGACGCTGAAAGGTGAAATTGACCCTTGCATGGTTTAAATTCTGAAATTGTACAATAAGTCGCTAATAAAAGTGTTATATTAAAAAATTTCTTCCGTTTGAATTACTGGTCGAGAAAATGGAATTTCATAACCTTGTACATAGGACAGTATAGTTGGATCACAAGTTATAATTTGCCATTGATCATTAAATTGTGACAATCTTCCAGCATAGTTTACCAGCAGGCGATGAGGTTGACGGTGACTCGGACTGCGATGCTAACGTTGACCGCGCCAGTTCCGCTGAATCTGTGACGGCCTAGATGAGCTCGCCCGCCGAGTTCTCATTGGTTTCGGTAAAGTAGACTTCTTTGGTTTCAGAGGTGCTGTCTGCTGGCAAGGAATTTTCCAGTTTTTTGAAGGAATTTTACTTGGTGTTGGAACTGGCGTGGCTTTTAGTTCTGTTCCAGATTAATGAATCGCTTTAGGCATTTTTAACGTGTCATCAAATCTATTCAAATAGAGAACTGTCGATTTCTGAATTTAAAAGTGTTTCCTTCATTTCTCTTTTCTTCTGATTCATTTGTCTTGTGATTGAATAGTTATGTTCGCAATCGCATACCTAATATACGACCAGTGTCAACTAGTAAACGAAAAAGGTAGGTATTTTCCTACCTTATCCTTGTTTGAAAGAACAAGATTAATTGCTTCTCCGAGACTAGAGATAGCAGATGCCAACAGGGCTTGGTTTAACTATATCATCTTGTCACGTTTTATAACCGCCTCAGACAAGGCAGCCTTGGTCTCTGGGTTAAGGCTCGGTACACCGATGAGTTTACAATTGCTGGAAATAAGATATTTATCCGTCAGTCCCTTACGGCCATCTTTAGATAAGCCTGTTGTCGCAACATGTTTGGAACAGAGGGCTACATCCATGTGTATATCTTTTCCAAAGTTATTTTGTTTTGTAGGTTTTGAGTCAAGGATTAGCAATAAATCAGAATCTAATTCACAGGACATCTCATTCGTGATTTCAGGCATAATGATATTATCACCTGAAGTTTCTTGAGTTAACGTGTCTGAATATTGCAAGCAGCTGCATGTGATATTGAGGCAATAACTGGTTCTATTTCAGTCTCAGGACTTATAGGACTTGGTGTTGCGCAGTCTGAAAACATGTTTTAGCGTTATCATACATGTTGTAAACCTATTAAGTTACACTCATATAAGTTTAAATCCAAATAATATGTTCAGTATGAGAAATTGCAACATGCAATATTCTATCGCTTTGACTTTAATTACATATTGACACTGAGACAAGCCTAAAAATTGGCCACGATGTCATTCAAATCGTGCTTCACCCTAATTCATGTAAGTTGTTACAATGAAGAAATATCACCATCAGATATTGTATTGACATGAAGCAGCCCCATGAGCTGCCTATAATGTCATTTACAATATAAACCATAATATTTGGGTTATCGTTATAAAGAGATAGCTCCAGAAACTATCCACGACATTAAAAAATTGGCGCGAGACAGCCCCAAAGACCGACCACCATACCATATATTAAATGAAGAACCGTCACGTGGTTCATTGTGGATTTGTAGGAAAAGGTATGTAACCTTGTCCCCATAATGGGACTAATTATTAATAGTATTTTAATTTCAAAACATTTAGCTCAACGTTGATTTCATATTGATGAGCCTTCGAATCAGAGATGATGATGAAATAGCTCTAACGCGTCGACGATTCTTTACTTTCCTCACGATTTTTCTGCAGTTCTTCTTCAAGTTTACTTAATTTCCTGCTTATATCTTGGTAGCTTTGTACGCTAAGGCATTTTTTTAATTATTATTTTTACTTTTAAATAGCTAAATATGCGAATGCCACAGCCAGAGCGCAGCAAAAATAGGATGTCAACGTGATATTGAGAAAAAAAGGGAAGAAGGGGCAAAGGGACCGATAGCCCGAAGTATATTACATTTCATATGCAATACAGTGCATGAATGGCGATCGCTGCGCGGTACTACAAGTGTGTGTATATGTTATTACCTTCGGACGAAACAGAGTATAATTGTCGCTTTTGTACTCTCTAATTAATAAACTCTCATGAGATACACAAATAGTTTGTTGTAAAGTGGATTTTTGCGTTTCGTACATATTGCATTTTTATACATAACTAGCTGTTGCCCGCGACTTCGTCCGCGTGTATTTGATTTTATCACGCGGTTAACTGATATACAGCAAAAAATAAATAAAACAAAAATACAAGGTTTGGATTAAAAAGAAAATGTTATACATAATTGATATCGTGTGTACATCGTTTTATTAAGGGTCTTCTTATTACCTGTATGTTTAGTAGGTAACCAAACCTTTAAAAATTATACAAAATATTTGGTTTTAACCAATGATCAAACTAAATAATTTATAAAATTATTTAAACAACTTTTTTAACATAAAGCAACCATCTGAAAATAATATGGACTTGCATCGATAGTTCAATGAAAGATTTATTGACTCTTAGTTGAACAACCGGCTATTTACGTGTCTTTATTATTTGTACGGGACCGGTTCCTCCTTACCTCTCTAGTCAACAGTAAACTGTGAAATTTTCAACCGTTTGTTATCTCCGGACAAACATTGACTTTGATCAAATCATTTCAATTGCGGTACAGTTACGCTGTGACATAAGGCTGTTCAAACTTACTGGTGAACGCACGGACATACTTTTTGAAGTAAAACTTACGCACGCTTGAGTTGGGGAGTAAGCTGGTGAATGCATGACGAGAGCGTTACGAAAAGTGTGATCAATCGGAAGTTGAGAGGGAGATATTAGTTAGTGAAGATAGAAAGAGAGAGAATACGTTTCGAACATTACTGTAAGAGAGAGCTGCGAGAACATATTTTATACTCTCTTTCTCTCATAGCGAGTGACGTTTCGTATATCTAATATATATAGAAACGGAGGTAAAGAAGTTTAACTCTAGTCGTATGGTATTTTAATCAAATCAATTTTTTACAAAAAAAAAATTAAGCTTTATTCTTGTGTCATTTCTTCTAGTAACTATTACTAACAGATTAATGCTGGAATATCAAAAAATAAATATTATAATTTGTATCAAAACTAAATTTCTCAAATCGCGTTAAAAAATAGAATTAAGTAACTATTAAATGTTATTTTAATGCGACACTAAAAACTATTATATTTATACATCTTAAGAAATTATTACTAGAAGGAATTTAACTCGTCTCAGGTGTCAGCCACTCCCGATTTATAATCGAGACAAGTTGGATTTTTCGTAATAAAAAATTCTTAAGATACAAAAATCTGATAAAAGTTGATTAAGTTCGTTGAGTTAACGGAGTCGTCACCCTATCGGTAACAGCATCTGACCAGGCCTGTTAAATGGTTTTGCTTTGAACCTCGTAACGCTTTCTTTATTATTTATTGCTTTAGTAAAAATGTCCTTAGATATAAAAATCTGGCAGGTTAATGCAAAATAAATATACCATTTCGATTTTGTTAATTGTCCGGGTCATTTACATGAATAATTAAGACAAACTTTAATAATATCTGACAAAGACATTGCAAATAATTGTTATATAATCTTGAGACTTGTATTTATCAGGTTTCAGCTAAATAAAGAAATTTTAAAATTAATACATAAACTATTTGTCAAATAGTGAAAACGTTTTAAATTTCAGTTAAAAAAAATAGTTTTATTACAATATTAACTGTATGAATTATTTTCATAACCTTTTACAGCGATACTAAACATTGAGTTTATCTCAACGGGCAATACTATTCATTTGCAACTGCGATATTTCAAAAGTGGGACTCTACTATAGTGCTACTGTACTACAAAAATGTGAAAAAAAACTATTTATTTTTGTAGAATTTGAAAGTTTATATGTTTCGTTTAAGACGTACTTTAAGACCGCCGTAAAAACGATGCCAACAATAACGCACAATGAGGAAATTATATGTCATATTGTTTTATTTGGACAAGTTTGTCTTACTACAAAACCATGTGTCTCGCTATCTAAGTAGTAGCCAGCCCGCAGGCGGCGTGAAAAGCTTGCAATTTTCAAAATGTTATTTATTCGTTCTTTACTGAACAAGGCTCGCTTAATGCTAGGAGCAATTTTCTAATAATTTTATATTTTGACATTGTTTTATGGACTGAACAGAACAAGTTTAAACTGATCGTTATCGGACTAAATTACTAAAGCTTCTCGCCTGGTTAATATTGTTGCTTTATTTTCAAAGTTAATGACATTGAAACATCTTAACAACAAACACTTTATATTCGCCGTTGATCGCGCCCTTTTAATTAAGAGACCCATTAGTTATTCTGGTAGGTTAAGACGAATTATCTCGTTTTAGCTTTCACTTTTTTAAACAGTCACCCTATCTTCGGTGCGAAACAATCCGGGGTTTTAGACCCAGGAGATATATATAATAATATTTATTATATGTCACCCTAGTATCCAAAACTTACATTGGGCTCGGGGAATTAATGTGAATATAAAATATATTATATTATTAGATCTTGAAAAAGAGGCAAAAAGGTTCTCTCATAAAGGTATAAAACCATGTTCCTTCCTCAATCCGGGTGGCTATTCTAACCCCCTAGTGGACCACTGAACTATTGTTTCCGTATCCGAATGTACCATGACTTATAACTGAGATCATTATCTTACATAGTTTTTATTAAATCACAGAAGTGTACACTTTTGGTATTTTATGATAATTTTGCTTTGATTACAATACTATTGTACATGCCAATATTGTGATCGCGAGGTAACAATTATACTCTTTAACACTTCTTTGATACATTCCATTAATATATGTTCTAAATCATCATGTACATAAAACACAAAGGTGAACTAACTTCGCCCGTGAGATATGAAGGTATTCAATGGAACGTGCCCTGAACAAAGCCTCAAAGCTATGACCTAATCAGATTTGCTCATATTTGTTTGATCGATCCAAGGAGTTCCATGTATATTAATTAGGGTGAATTTATGGGTACCAAATACCTTTGGTTAGTGATCTTTGGTAATAATATTCTATGAAATTTGCTAACGATGAATATTGATGATATAAAACGATTCGGAGATGTTTGAGTCACATGAAATATAAGCTAAATTAGCATATACTAATTAATCCATCTTTTCCTTCTTGATGAAAACTAAACTCATTTGCAAAAAAAACGGGCACCTAAGCAATGAACCATTTCAAATGTTAATATTGCTTTGTTTGATAATTATAGGTAGTTATATCCTCACAATTTGGTATATTAATAAGAAAATAATCGTTTTCATCAGTATTTCATAAAATTTTGATACAATTTATGGGAAATAATGCTAAACCTCAATAGAAGTGTATGTTCGCTAGTAGTGCATATGCTCATGAAGTAAAAATAAAAAAGTTTTTTTGTTTGTTTTTCTTTAATAAAGTAAAAGCAGATAAATGTTTAGTATCGAGTGTGACCCCCTCTAACTAAAATCACAGCTTGAATTCGTCTGGGCATGCTAGCGAGTATATCCCGGATACTTGATTGCGGAATACGTTCCCACTCCGCAGTAATCACATTCTTCAGCTCTCTGATGGTCTGCGGAGCCGGTTGTACTGATCTCAGGCGCCGTTTCAGAACGTCCCAGACATGCTCTATGGGATTGAGGTCGGGACTTCGAGCTGGCCAATCCAAACGACGAATGCCGACCTCTTGCACATACGCTTTAACATCGCGAGATCGGTGGGCGCGAGCATTGTCGTCCATAAAAATGGAGTCTTCACCTAGAGCGGCCAATGCGGGTTGTGTATGAGGAATTAGAACTTCCGTTATGTATCGATGCCCAGTCAGTGAGCCGTTTTCAATGAAGACTAACTCTGTACGATCCATCGAATTTATTCCTGCCCAAAACATAACAGAGCCCCCACCATATGGTGTGATTTCTTCGAAACATGCCTCTGCAAAACGTTCTCCTTGTCTTCTTAGCACTCGCCGACGTCGATCTTCACCGAACAGAGATATCCTGGCTTCATCAGAGAACAAAACCCTATTCCAATCTTCATAAGTCCATGATTCACAATTTCTAGCGAACCTAAGCCTGTGAACTCGGTGCTCACGGAGTAATTTGGGGCCGCGGGCCGGGCGGTGACTGCGTATATTGGCAGCGAGAAGCCTCCTCCTGACCGTCCATAGACTAATATGCACATTTCTTACTTCTTGGAGAATGTTCTTCAGATCCACATACGAAGATTTGCGATTTCTCAATGCGCGACTCACAAGAAAACGATCATCCCGTGGTTGGGTACATGGTTTTCTTCCAGAACCAGGCCTTCTCTCGACGGAACCAGTCTCCTGATATCGGTGCCAGGTCCTTTAGACCGTCGAGCGACTAACATTCAGCCTCCTAGCCACGAAGCATTGGTTGCAACCCTCTTCAAGCAGTGCGATAATTTTGGTAGCTTTTACCACTTTATCTAACATTTTCGATACAGCCAAACAGCAATAAATAAAGCTTTGACAGTCAAGGATATGAAATTAATCAATGAAAATTTAATAAAAGTTATGAAAGTCGATGTTTACTTCTGGAACTTCGCGCCAAAAATGTAGGATAAAAAGGGGTTTTCTGTAAAAATGAGTATCAAATGAAAATTTGAATTTAGAATGTACTTTTTTAAATACCACGGCATTTTTAAAACCGGCCAGTAACGTGTACAAACGATTGAAACCTTTTTTGTATTGTATCTTTTTAAAGATGAATGAAAATCAAAACCGCCCGTTTTTTTTGCAAATGAGTGTATATGAAATAGGATCCATTGTCTTATATCGAGTTGTCTAATAGACCGCAGAATGATTTATGCTATTGGTACGTCCCATTTTTAATTGAGATATTTATTCAAGTGTTGGTGACTTATTGATTCCGAAATAAATATATAGAAATAAATATAATAAATACATAATAGATATTTGCAATAAATTCTACACATTTTATACTAACGTTACGTTTTATATTAATTAATTAAAGTATTTGTTTGAGGAAGTGGTTCCTATCTTTTGAACCATTGACAAAAAATATTATCAGTCTTGAAGTTTTCCTTTAGGAAATGTGTAAAGCCTTTTTTTAAAATTATTGTTACAATAACAGTTTTTTCTTTAATCTTTTTTATCTAACTTAAAACAATTTTAAAGATATGACGCTGATCCACACATTTACTCTAAATATTTTCGATTGGGAGGTTGTATTAACACGTGCTCTTTGTAAAATATAAATTTAATGACTATCAGTATTTTCAAATATTCTACCAATAAGGGGATAATAAAGGTTGAAACCTTGTATAATAATTCCACCATTTTTTTAAGCTAGTAGCATGAAAGTAGGTAATTATTGATTATTATTGATGATAATAACAAACGTAGTTAAACGTTCACAGTGAGAAATAAGCTACCCTTAAGTGGGTGAAGTACCAGTGGATTTTTTTTTTAGTATGTTCGTATATTTTTAAAGAAATAAGTATTGAATTCGATACACAGGCTTCTGGTAAGAAATATGTGAATGCATAATTTAAGAAAATAGAGGGATGATAGCACGTTTGAAATATTGTATGAAAAGTCTCCTAGTTTGATACAAAACAAACACATATAGTTCGTAGTTTTCGCAAGGGGTTGAAAGGGGTCAAAAGGGGTTGATTTTTGTTTATAAAACATCTACCATTTTTGAAGTGAGAAACATTTTATCAGTCTACATGCTTCCGGTAAAACATAAATGGACACGAACTTCAGCATTTTTAGTGAAAAGGCACTAAAACTTTATATGACAAGTCCACCAGTTTCAAACTCAGACGTATAAAATAAAGCATTTTGTTTAAAAATCAACACAAGTGGGTGAAATAGAGGGTGATGTATTAAGCATGAAGTTCAATTCACAGGCTCCTGAATAGTAATAAATCGAGACATTTTAGGCATTTAAGAAGTAAAAAATATTATTTCCCTAAGGAATAACTCTTGACACATCTTAAGGTAAGGGTTACGTTTTTTATGAAAATTCAACGTAGCTAAGTGATGTTGTTGTAACTTCCCACTGGCTTATGGTGCTGTAAATTTTAAACTACTATACCGTTAAATTAAAACGCCATAAAAATATATCGCACATATTTTAGCACATATGTACATCTCGGCACCTGATAGCGCTGCAGAAAATCAAGGTTTACCTATACCATTTAATCGATCAATCAATATTTGAACATGGCTAATATAAAAATTAATGTTATAAACTTGGCTGCAACTCACCACAAAACATAGCCAGTACAACGTCTGTCGTTGTTCAGCTAGTCTATCATAAATCGATAGCACATACATTTTCTCCCAAAATGAAATTTCACGCAGGTGCAATAGGTAATAAAATCAAATTAAGTCCGGCCGATATGTCGTTTCAAACATAACAGTGTGGGGTGATAATGGAGAAAAATAACAGTCAGAGGCATCATTAGCTGGACCTGTCGCCCGACCCTCCTCGGGGTTGGGGCACGTGAGTGAGTCCCTCACTTCGCATGAAAGATGCGTTTATTTCGATGCGAGCAATGAAGCAAGCGACTGGTTTTATTTAAAATATCATCCGCATACTTAGAATAAAACAACTTATTACTTTTTCAGCAAAACATCAGTGTCTGTAAGATTTAAAATATGTCTATAAAATAATCACTTCACCGAATTCTTAGTAGAAATGCGCTTGTAAATTTTGACGCGTCTACCAGTGTCTTGGTAGCTAACCGTTCAGTACATTCGCCCGGATAACAAAAGGTCGTGGGCTCAAATCCCACTCGGAGATGCGGAGGCGTATTTTAAATCTTATACACATATGGCACGTCAGTTGTTATTGTATATGTTCTGAAGTAAACTTTCAAAACCTTATTATTTATCGGCCATGATTTTGTATGTGCAAACCCAATGGTATGTGAGAGCCCATCATAACTAAGAAGAATTGCAGTACTAATAAGTCCAGTAGTTTCGGCGATTAACTTGTACATTTTTTTTTCCTTTTTGTTTCAACAGTCAACAGTCACAAAGCCTTTACTGCTTCATTATATGAATAAGTTAAAAAAAGTCGCACAACTGTTTCTTACACTTTCGTAAGAAATTGTTAAATCTATTACATTGGTGTAAATAAGAAGTAATATAGGTTTAATATAACTGAAAGAAAGAAAGAAAGAAAAACGTTTATTGGCAGATCTTATAAAGCAACCATTTCATACTACATACATCATAAGATGCCAACTAGGCCATTGCCTCAGCTTATGCCACAGCGACAGACGGCACTGCAGCGCTGATATTCTGGCAAGACCTTCAGATAAGAAATATTATTCCGGGACTCCAATGCAATCGGGCAACCGACACGCATCACCCTCCCGACCACTCAATGGAGCTCCGGAACATAACATACATACAACACATAACATAAACATAACATAAATACAACATAACTGGAAATTCAATGTCTTTACATATATTGAGTTTATTATTTTTCTGTATTCAAAAACATTACATTGCTTCAAATTTCAGTATACATCGTTTTGAAGATTAAACAGTAGATATTAGACTATAATATAGCAACATCTGATGATGTTTATTAGTATTTTGATGTATGTATTAAATCAATCGTGTTTATTCATATATTAAGTTTTAGCGATTTTATTATTTTCTATTTAGCTAAACATTAAATAAACTTAAAAGTATCATCTATTTTAGTCTCTATAATGTTAAACCATAGGAAAATGAGATAGCAATAGTGGAATTTTAACAATTTCTTACTCATCTGTAAATAATAGTTAAAAACAAAATTCAAGTTTAATATATAAAATGGAAACAGAATTATCAGTAACAAGAACGATAGCAAGCATTCTTATATCCGAATTTGCAAAACTAAGAAAGCCGGCTATTAATATAGACATTTTGTTTACCGTACACATCACATCGATGAGTACGCGCAGCGGTCAGCGCATTCACGGCTGGTTTATCAGATCGGTGACCAAAACTTTGCCATCTCAACTCAGCCGTGCTTCGAACGGCACGTCAATTGACAGTGATTGCATATATACAGCCCTACACTATTTTTCATCAACGGGGAAGGTCTTTGTTTATGCTGAGGAAACAAAAAAGAAGATGAAAAATAATATCAAAAGGAAACGTTCTCATAAGTTACCTAATGTGATACTCTTATCGAAGCCGATCACATTTTGCTTGATTCAGTAGAAGTCCATCACAAAAATTAAAACCACTTGGATGTACCACTTCATTCCGCCGTGACAACGCGTGCCTGTTGTGGCATTAAAACCAGCCCGCTAGCTCCCCCTAGTGGGAGATTTGTAGGTACATGACGGGCTTCCCTCAGACGTGCAAGGCATCTGCAATTGCCGACGGACAAATCTCCTATCCACCGACTAGCCGCCAGGATACTGACCACATACAACTCGCCTTACTTTTTAGTAGCATGAAAGTCTGTACATACACATCAATTTTACTTCAAAAATAACGAGGAAACCGTCAAAATAATACTAAATTTCAATCAAAATGTTAGTTTATGACACTTCCCTTATAACACGGGAAGCATCTCGTGAGTTGCCATTGTATAAAAATGAAGATATATTTATGTGCCGGATCCCTCTTGCCTATATTGAGATATAAATGTCGCTTTATATTTTAACTCAATTTAGTCCCTCACCTTTACTTATTACCACACTAAGACATTTTAACCTTCCCATTTGGGTGGAAACTATTGTTGATTTGTCAAAATCAGATTGTACTATAATTAATAGATATATTCTAAATATTTAGTGTCTATAGCAGAACGGTTTCACCAAGATTTTTAAAAATTTAACATAATTATTTCTTAGTGAAATTAGAATAAATAAAATGATGTCTAATAATTAAATAAACGGCATTTAATGGCATCTATTAGTTGACTGATACCTGTAAACTGTCATCTTTAATATAGCCACTGGCTAAGTAAGATAATGAATATTGATAACTTGGTTCATTTATTCTAATTAGCTTTTTTGAAGATCCTTTCTTACATTAATATGATTCCAATGCTAGGATTTGCATAGGTAAATCACAGTTTTGGTTTTAAAAAGAAATTATTTTCTTCCAAACTTGTTTTAATTTATGTCCACAGCATCTAAAAGTTTGCTAAAATATTACGATCACAATATTATGTACTTGAGGCACTATAGATTTATAAGATATTATTTGAAAAGAAACATAATAGAAAAAATATCGACTCGGCTCACAGGTCCAATTGAGCTGCCGAGCCTTGTGAACACCCGTCGTTTTCTAGTACCTTTCTGGTTTTACGCTGTAGGCCAGCGTTGTCTCATCAATGAGAGGAATGTCCTCTCGTATTCGAAAGAAACATTTTTAAAAATGTTTGGACAATAGATTTAGATGAAACAGCTATTTAGTTTTTATATTTTCTATATGTTTTATTGTATTTTTTAATGCTATCTTATAAGATAAATTACTTTAATAGGATAATAGACGAATAAATTTCGACGGATGTTCACAAGGCTCGGTAGCTCAATTGGGAGAGCATTGGACCGCACTTCCAAAGGTTGCGGGTTCAATTCCTGCCTAAGAATTCACTTTTGAGCCAAGTCGATTTTTTCTAGTATTTTTCTTATGAGATAGCGTTGATAAAAAATACAATAAAACATATAAAAAAGGTAAAAACACAAGATTTATTAAAAAAACCTTGTTGGTTTGTCGAGATCAATAAATCAGAGGGACATCACTGAAATATACGTAAGTGTTGGTCTCAGGTATACCCAGACAATGCCGCCTATTATAAAAAAAAAAACAAAAAACAGGAAAATCCCTTACGATATACAGGACTTAGAATATAATTTCAAAGCTAATAGGGATTCTTGCAAACACCTAAACTATGACAGACTAATATTATTAGAAATAAATAAAAGAAAAAAAGGAAAAATATTGTATTTACACATTCGTAATAATTAATGTGTCAACAACGCGAAAGTATAAAAACTAAGTCCATACAAAATATTTAAGATCGAAGGTGCAGAAATAAATTCATAAAATTACGTAGATATCTTAATGTAAATGTTTCTGAAACCTATCCTTTTTGTGTAGCGAAAACTGTTACTATCAATCTTTCCGACATCGTCCCTCTGACCTTTGGCCGAATAAACTAATCAGGGCCACAAAATGTCGTTAGTGGGACAGGCTCCATCTTCGCCGATGAAAGTAGGTAGGAATTTTGATTTTATTAGGATAGCAGAACTTAATTTTGGTCCAGTCGGTTACATCGTTAAGGATATCATTAATTAACCTACGTAGGTATGTTTTTTGTTCGAAATAAATATTTTTTGCGTTATTATTTCAGCATTCAGAAGTATTGCTGCTTGTATTTTTTTTATAAAGACACATTATCAAAGGCTCGCTCAATATCCACACTACACGTCTACCGTATTCAATTTTATGTGAATAAAATCTCAAACGCCGTTAGTAACCCCAGAAAGCTAACAAAAAATATATATATGTTGTTTAGTTTCGCTATGAAATATTTATAACCATTGCCAATAGACTCTTACTTTTTTCACCAAATCAAAAACTGAAGAAATGCGTGTGTGATTTGAAAGTAAGACAATTAAGTATCTACGATTCCTGTATTTGTATGTTGTTTTTGTTATCAGGTTATTACTATAATTAATCATAATTAAAGGCAAGAATGAGTGAGCTTTTGCGGAATCGATGTGGTAATATTGTAAGTTGACACATTTCATTTTTTTATTTATCTTAGAATATTTACTTATACATCGAAACATCACATTTTTAGTAATATAAGTAACAGCAATTAATATTTTCTCTTTTTGTGCTGAAAGATTTTGCTTTTTACCAAATCGCATGATTATAAGTATCAAACTATTACTGGCCGTAATATTTTTACATTGGATTGGCTTAACAGCTTTGCAGGTGCGAGGGGACGCTTATCACTTACATTTGAAATTAATTTCAATTCGATACGCGTTTGTAAAAATATTAGAAAAGGGTAAATGCTGAAACAGGCGGAAAACGAAGTGCTCTTATGCGGGTTTTACGAAGGTTGTCAGTAAGTAAAGGTCTCCAACGCTGGCGTTCTGAACGCGCAGCGCTACGCCAAATCCAAAAATACTGTAGTGTTCCTTTGTCTCCAATTCCCCACCCGGCAGAGCTCGCTGCGACGCTTAAGCTTGGCACAGCTGCCATCCGTGATGGATGCGATGATCGCCTCTCTCGCCAAGTGGGAAGTGCGATCTGTCATTCGATTTTTGCACCACAAAGGGACTTCACCCATCTAAATTCACCGGCAACTGACCCCTGCGTATGGCCCTGACGTTATGGACATCAAAAACGTCAGGAAGTGGTGCATAGAATTTTCCGCGGGCCAGGAACTACTCATCAAATTCGGATGGGACATCCTGGACCACCCCCCCTACAGCCCGGATGTAGCACCGAGCGACTATCATCTTTTTCCGGCCCTCAAACAACACCTAGCAGGGCTACACTTTCAGACCGACGAAAAAGTCATGGACGCGGTGAACGGATTCCTCCGGGAGGCCGGGGACTGGTATGACGCGGGCATCAAGAAACTCGTGGGCCGACTTCAAAAGTGCATCGATCGCAACGGCGATTACTTCGAAAATAGGGGAAGGATCAGGCTTTCCGACAATGTACTTTTTTTTCGCAAATAAATGACGTTTACTATACAAAAATAGGAGACCTTAATTCACGGACAACTCTCGTATTACCCTTTTCGGATACGGGACCCTAAAAAATACGACGAATTTGCATACTACATTTGCGTCCTTATTGGCATAATTTAATGAGGATTTTTGCATATTTTTTAAAACATGCACGGCCATTATCTTTTCAGCTCAAATCAATCTATTGCTGAAGATAAACTTCTTCAAATGAACGCTACTAAGAACGACAGAGGTCCAAACTTGAGTATCTACGTTTGAGCACTTCATTACTCATAAGATGTACTAATAATAGACTACACCAAAATAGAAAATCTTATTTTCGGAATAATTAATATTACTCGCAAGATATATTAATATCGAAAATTGATATTATTTCCTGTTATTTCCAAAACAGAACGAGAGAAATTGTTCGGTCAAACAATCTTCTCGTTACGAAAACGAGTTCAATATTTCACGCTTCATGTAACGTGTCGACAAAAATTGTTTGAGGTTCATTAAACTGCGAGTCAAGATAATAATTAAGGACCGGTACCATTGTATTGACTAAGGCGTGCCTTAAATGATTGCACTCGAGGCGTAAATAAGTCAGCTTACCTTTTATATTTACCGATTGTTTGTTTAGTTGTTGAATTATTGTTTTCTTTTTAATTACGACTTTAAGAAACGTCTGCAGTGAATAAATTTATTGCCTGTTTTGTGATATCATCTGATCGTCATTTGTTTGTGTGTGATAAAAATATGTAAAATTTCTGAAGTATTTGAAATTTCGGAAGTCATGTGTGAAATTGGTAGACCGGCCACGTTAAGAGCTGTTCAGATCCATCAATCTATATTCCCTATTGTATATCTACTCACAAGGGAAGCTTTTTCTTAAGCAGAAAATATATGCTTGGTGTATATTTTTGTGGATTCCGCAGAACATCAGTGTAACAAACCTACTATTAATTCATTTATAAGCAATTCTTTAATTTATTAACCTGCCATCGGCCCGTCTTTGCCCAGATAACGATGACAACGGTTGGTGCAACGATGGCGATCGTGCCTTTGGCACCGATGGTCCTGGCTTTGAGTCCCAGCAGGGGCACATGTTTATGTGATGAATACAAGCATTTGTACCTGAATCACGGGTTATATTCTAACAATATAACTTATTTTATGTATACATATATATGTATTTGTATATCTATATGTCTATCTGTTATCTAGAATACATACATAACAGAAGCCACTTATTTTGGGCTCGGCTTAATGATGTGAATGTAAGAAATATACATAAACAGACATTATTTTAATTAATTTTAATTGGAAATTATTGGTGATTATTACCCTTTACATATAAACAATCTTACAAATACTGCTGTGTATCTTTATAATATACTAGCGGCGCGTCCCGGCTTCGCACGGGTGGAAAAAATTCTAAAATTTTTTGCTAGCATTAAATATAGCCTATGTTACTCAGCGTGAATGTAGCTTTCCAATGGTGAAAGAATTTTTGTAATCGGCTTAGTAGTTTTTGAGTTTATTCATTGCAAACATACAAAAATACAAATCTTTCCTCTTTATAATATTAGTGTAGAAAAATTGATTGTACGTGTATGTTTTATCAACAATTTTTTTTTAATTTAAATTCCTATCGATTGCTCGTTTACATCCAATGAATTTTATAATTATTTATTTATTTGGTTAAGCAAACTATTCTAGAAAAGGTATAGGTAATATTTTGATATATGGAATCAAATAAAAACCATCAAATAGGATAGGCCTCAAGCGGTCGCTAGTCAAAGTATAAAAGTAGTTCTCTTCACACAATCCCCACTGAATTAGAATTACCTTCAAGCTGTTTAAAGTTAATTATGGATGTGAAAGCACTTAAAAATATGATTCCTGTAGTTATATTATTTTCCCAATTCCTCAAAGGATTTTTAATTGTTCAGTAACTATAAATTGCAATTTTTATAAGTGTAAACAAATAACCAAAAAAATGTGGTAAATTCTTCCTATTCATTAGGAAACTTAATATACTATGTGCTGTGGATATGAAAATATGGATATTTTTTTAGTTTACATACTTTAATTTTAGAACCTATCATACATAAAAAAAAACACTTTTACCGGATAGTAACCAAGAACTTACAAATTGAAGAAATGGCGATGTCACATCAAGGTCTCGATAAACCAATCGAAAGAGTCACCCTAATTGCTAGGGTAAGTTACTTCAAAACCTGACACATAAGAAAAGTTATTTTTTTCTAGTAAAAACATTTTTTATAGAAAGAATATAATAATCTAACAGTTAATTGCTCAAAAAATGTTATATGTTTTAACTTGTTATACGTTTAATTTAAAGCCAAGTTCCTAGAAATTAAATTCATATGTAAAAACAATACACCTATAAACAGTAATAATTTCCATCCACTCATTTTAATGACTATATTAAAAAATTGTTAAAATTATTATATAGATAAGGTATATACAATAATGCTGACTAAATTTTTATTTTCTGTTATAACTTATATAACTTTCTACCATTGATAATATAAAATACTAATTTAAACTCTTTAGGAAAAATAAACTTTCACAGCGCCAGTAAAAAGTTCGAAGCGGTTCCATTTCAAATCCCGCTGTTTCAAAATTTCTATTGAATCGTAGCAATTTCTTCGCGATGGCCGTCTTTACTTAGCTGTAGGTACATACGCTACTCCGGTACAACTTTGGTATAAATGAGTTTACAGATTTTATTATTAGAAGTAGGTATCACAGGAAACCGATTGGTCAATTGTTCCACTCCTAGCTTTTAACGATCGAAAGCTAAAGTTGGTTTAAATTAATACAGTGAAGAATATTGTATTTTGGAGCTCAATGACGGTTAGCGCGTTTGAATAATGGTTACGAAGAATAAGAATTCGAAAAAGAAGAAAACGGATTCGCCCGGCCATCGGATGAGTATTGACCCAAAATTAATTAAGAATAAAATACTATATCGAGCTCATGCTTCGGAAGGCCTTCAGCCTCATCTTCTTCTGTAGTCTATCCATGGTGGGTGACAGCAATCCGCACTGGGGCCACGTAATGGATTATGACTTATGCTCACTCCGAATATTTTTATTTAAATGGAAGATCTTTGCCTTAGCAGAAGGCCTGTTAGTAGGTTATAATGTTGATGGCAATAATACGTTTTTTTAGGATCTGGCTTATATTAATGAAGTTTTTCTATATTATGTGTAACATTTGGAAACGACTGAAGTAGAAATACGTAGATGAGGTTTTTACCATAAAATATTATATTTTTGGTAAATATCCTTTTCTTAGAAATGCTGTGGAATAGTATAGAGCAGCTGCATATCTTGCAATCTTTTGTGTATCTTTATTCAACAAAGGTAAACTCTTAGTTCTAATACATATAGCGCTCTGCGTCGCCAGCGAACCGTTCTGGGTGTACTGAGCACGGCTCACGTTCCCCTTTATACTTTTAAACCGCTAAAATATTGTTTCTGGCGGACGCGATACAGTTGAGTCAGCGTTGCGCATCACTTGCATTTGATTTCTAGAAGAGCCACTATTTTACAAGCGTTTATTCTTAAAAATGAAAATAATAATTTATTCAATTACTTAAAATTAGTTTTTCTTATCCATCAACATTTTTACCTAACAATTCAGGACGCCTTTTATCTTTAACTCACAGTCTTGTCACTTGTTTTTTTTTTACATCTAGTAAAGTTCAGCCTGTTCGTCTGAACAGGCGTAAGAAATTCGTCAGCTTTAATAGAAGTAAAGACATTAACAAAATTATACATTGTCACCATATATAATTCACAAAAAATGATTTATTATATGTCATTTTATTGTTGATCACAACAAAGTCAACAAGTAGGTCTCTGTTATAAATAAGTATACTTCAATAAGTATATAAGTATAAGTAGATGTGTGTGATTGCAGTTTTGAGGTAGCAAAATACTTTTAGATTAACCTCACATCGAAAGTACTAAGCCACTGATATTTAAAACAGAAGGTATCTTCCCTTTACTGGAAGGTATCTTCGAAGTATCATAGATACTCTAGCCGGAAATAGTCTAACATGCATTATGTACATATTAATAAAGCGTAGGCCTATAGAACCTTCTCGTGTGCGCTTAGCTTACGATATCGTCTACATACACGCACTATTTCCTTGAGAATATAATTGAAAAGATAAATTAAAACTTGTCTATAAATATTTTCTGTTGCGTGTTTTAAATTTACCAGTTAAAGATCAACGGAGCTGATATAACAATCGTACACAATGTAAATTTGTTTTCATCATCACTAACATTATCTTATATTTATCTTTATATATTTAAATTCCTTGCCACAATGTTTGACCGCGATGAACTCCGAAACTACTCAACCAAATGAGATAACCTTTTCCTTTTGCTGAATTGGTTCTATAGGATAGGTTTAAATAATAAAAAAAGGCAAATTTTAATAACCGAGCCAAAGCAACGCAAGCTGAGTCAGCTAATATTAGATATAAAGAAACTGCTTAAAGCAAACAAACCTTCACCGACTGATTGATGGCTAATATCCGTAATCTAATACTTTGCAGTTCTTTGGACGCTGGAAGAGAAACTTTTAGATTTGTTAATTCGCTATCACCTTCATTTGTTTTGATCTCTTTTCTTTCTTAAAACAAAAAAGAGAGTTTTGTACCAATTTGATTAATGTAAAATTATTTACCTCATCCAGCAGACCAGCTACTTTGATTTCTATGGAAACATCCCGTATTTTCCCACGCGGCGTATAATCCTACGTGTATATTGGACTAGCCAATATCTAGTTAGCGTTGCTAAACCGGCAACCCGCAATCCTTAATATTGCTCGAGCCTTCGGTTTTCGGTCCCACTTTCGTACCCAATTGCGATTACCTTTCTTATATGGGTGGTATCAAGATCCTTATTACAAGGGTATACGTAATAAGGAAAACATTTTGATGGCGCAAAGTTTATTGTAAGGTAGGAAGTAAATCTTAAGCCAGTTATCTGAACGTTTAATTACTTGCAAATTTTCTAATAAATTGAGAGTTTCTTTAATATTATCAATTATGTTTCGATCTTCAACATAATTTATCTGACGCTGTAACTTCATAGCTTAAAGAAATTCAAAAGTGTTTTCAATAACGACGAGTTTTGTAATTTATTTAGTAAACATTTATTACAAACAATTAAGTGTAATTAATTTGTAAAATATATTTAGAAAAAGCAAATACAAATACCACAAAATTTGCATTTGAATGCTTAAAATTATTAGAAAATAGCTAAATAGAAATTATTAAATATGAACATGTTTGAGAACTATAGCTACACCATAACGTCGTAAATTTTAAGTAAGCACTTTCCTTCAAGAAATTGTTGTTATAACTTATTTAGTCTATAGAGTCATAAATAAGATGTATAGAACTATGCGTAATTATTCATACCAGCTAAAATAATAAAAAACATTTCAGGTGATACCTAATCTCGTCTCTAACTGCCATGAAACGAGCCATCGAGGCTCTTATCCACTGTGGCAAATGTTATTCATACTATCTACTTTTTGTTAAAAGACTGCTATGCATCTACGTAACATTTCTTCTGAATTAAGAAATTTATATCTCGAAAATTTCAAAGATGTGTCTTTTATTCTCCAAGGACAAGTTCGATTCATGCTCATAGTAAAAATTGAAAATACTCATTATTCCTCAACAAGAATATCTTCTAGTGCACTAGTTTTGATCAGTGTCGTAATTTCTAACATTTCCTAGAAAAGAGTCAAAATAATAGTATTTATTAATATAAATGTAAAAAGAAGGACTGCCAATATACTAAATACTTAATACTCAAATATAAAAAAATGATACTTTAAGAGAGGACAACACCTTCAGAAACTAATAAATGCTGTGAATTTGTTTACTAAGATATGTACTATGACACTTTAAAATGAAATCGGAAAAATTTCAGTGAGATAATAAGTTAATTATATGTGTCGACTCTTAGAAGTCGTTACTTTTATACATTTAAGCGCGATCAGGTCATATATTATACTTTTAAGGGTTATTATATAACCACCCAAATGTAACAAAGCTTACATTAAAAATCATCAGCTTGATAACGACGTACCTCAATTAATCATTCTACGACACAACATGGGTGAACTGGTGACACAGAGTAAATTCATAATTGTATTCCCAGTTTGGACACCGCTTGATTGATTACTTTGCCGCAGCCCCATGCTGTGGTCCGAATTAGGTCGATACCTGTGGATTGCTCTCCAAACTGTAACTGAAACAGGACAAATCTGAAACTGTCCAACTTTGAGTAGTTTCGATGTAGGGTGTATGTGAAATACCCTGTAGCTAAACCTTTTATGACTATTTTAGAAACTGAGTTCGAATTATATCCTTTTAATAGCAGTTTCCCAAAAGTTTGTAGATTTATATGATACAATTAATTGTTTTGATCCGCAGAACAGAGAAATAGTCCGTTCTGAATTTCATTCTGTATTCAGCGTAAAGATGGCCTTGACAGAGCATCAAAATAATTTCTACATTGTGTACGAATGAAAGCACGTCAACCTCAAATAAAATGTCAAATTTTGTCAATTGATATTGAACTGTGCAAGTTTTTACTTTAAGGTGATAATTAATCAAGGCAGTTTGACAGTTCAAGCTACGTTAACGCGATGATGACTGAACGTGAAACTCAATAAATTAACCAAAATTAATTGACGGGTAACGACATTCATTTTTCTTTATTATAGATAGTATTATGTGTGTTACCCATAAAATCTTAACAATACACAGACAAACTAGAGTTATAATATTTTTAGCTCGATTCTTTGAAAGAAGCCTAAACATGGGCGATTTGATCATTAATAACGCAAAGAGTATCCTCTTATATGCTCTGATACAAAACAATTTTTGAAAATTTGTAGGATACGTAGGCATTCGTTTTTTATTATACTTTAAAAATAACAAATGAAATCGCAAAGAATTCTGAAAAAATAAATTTTGTTATACTAAAATTTGGCACAGTTACCAAGAACTGGAACTCTTGTGGCATAATTAAAAGTTTTAAAACTCGTTGAGTATTCAGCAAACGTGCTTCAATCTCAAAACTGACCACTTAATTGAATGAGGCTGGATTGGTGGACGATACAAAGACAAGGCAATTTTTTTTAAGTCTTTTGTAGTTGTTAAGATCAATATTAAGTATTTTTAACTATCTATCCATCCGGTTATCCGCTGGGACTGAATTACCTTAATTATTTGCAAATAATATAAGTATCAATTATAATACTTATTGTTATAAGTTCATATACTTAAAATTCACTTAAAGAATTGACCTCGATTAAATGTAAAAGATGGTAAATAAGTTTGATCAGTGTAAGATACAGTGGACCGCACAATAGAACTTCCAGTGCGATGTGTAAGCATTTTTACACTAGAGAGAATCATTCTACAATCACACCGTGCATCACTCTCATAAAACATCTTCATAAATTCCATCTTTCTTTAAGTATTTCATGTGTCAGTAAACGTCATATCGTAAAATCATACATTACTTTCATTGGTTTACCTTCAGTCCGTACAATGCGTAAATTTAATTAAGAATAAGAATTAACAAATTGATTAGCGTTATGGTGTTCGGCAGAGTAGCATAGCACAAAACTGGACGAAATCACCATACAATTCCCGTAGACCACAACATGGATTGCGGCGTTTTCCGATTTATGGTAATTTACTGCGGTCTCTAATCCACCTGCCAATCTTGGAGATTATGACAAGACCCTCCCATTCATGAAGGAGGCTTCTGTCCAGCAGAGGGATTCTATAGGCTGAATATGATAAATAAATTAATTAAGACAATTTTATTATTATTTGTTTGTAATGAATTCAAAAATTGCTATTAACAATAATATCGCAAAGTTATTCAATGAATATACATAAAATCAAACAATCAAAACTACGAATAAATAGTTCGTGGCGATGGATTTTGGGTCATCTCTTACGTCTTCTACTACGTTATTCTTACTTTTTTTTTTCCTTTTTTTATAACTCCTATAAGGCCATAATAACTCTCCCTGAATAACAACCGATAAAACACAAAGTTTCGCTATCTTTTCACGAAGTATGATATATTTACTACGATACTTTAAACAATATTAGTAAGACACACAATATTGTTTAGCGAATTTCATAGTTATTTCATAGATAAGGAGCCTTTATACTTTTTATGTTGCACCAGCGAGGTCTAACTCGGAACTATTGACAACAGAAATAACATTATATTAATATTCCCAATCCAAAAAATCTCTACGAAAGTAGGTTATTGTTAAAATGTAAATAAATTTAAGAAATAGATACGAAAAATTACTGAATAAATTCGAGTCACAAACAGAAACAAAAAATTCAATGGTTCTCGTTTGTATATCTTGCACAATAAAACGTTCAACGATAAATTCCACGGGATTGACAATAAATTATCAAACCGTAAATTTTGCTAAGGTCCGTTGTCGCGATATAAAAATGTTTATAGTTGTTTTAACGTGCATTCTCTTTATAATGTTTAAATGTAAATTGAAGTACAAACAATAAAGCTTTCTCAATAAAAATGTTTGAATTAAGTTCTACCAATTTTTTTCGAAGCGACAATTTTGATCTGCAAATCAGAATTTATCATCATCAGGTATTTTTTGTCGAAACATTGCTAAAATTGACTGTATTCATTACACTTATTTAATATTTATTTAGGCATTCAACTGTAAATCTTAGTAATTTTACTAAAAATCAACTATTCTGAGATACTCTGACACGGGGTTGCGAATCACGAATTCTCGATCTTACCGACCTTAGTTAATCAACCGAGACCAGTTATTTTTTTAAAACGATTATCGTCGCCATCTCGTCTTGTTTTAGATAAACTAACCTTTGACATCGCATATAATATTTTACAAGTATCGCACTGTCGATGTTGAAAGAATTGCAATTTAATTATAGTAAATCCGTTATTCAAGCATATAACACCTAAATAAATCTAAAGCAATTGTGTTTATAATTTAAAAAAAAACTAGTTCCTTAGATATGAGATGGGATACTAATCCGCAACTTTGTACCATAAGGGCAACTGCTGAGCTACAGCCATGGTTTTTTAAGGGTTCCACCAGTTCTTTATATTATAGGTACTTTTACAAGTATCAAACTGTCTATAAAGAAAAATATCTATGTAAATATTATGATCGATTTAAATACTTATAATTTATGTTATTAATTATTTTTGAATTATTCATTTTTATTATTGTCTACTATACTATACTTACAATACTATACTTTCATATCATTAATAGGTTTCCAGTAAGAATTTGACATTGGATTGGACAATTCACCACAAAAGCATTTTATATATCCAGACAAATATCTTTCCTCTCGGTATGGTAGCAACTACTGCTGCCTGTCACAGAACAAGATCCGCCTTTTGCTGTCAGCGGGGCGATAAATTTTCCAAATCTAATACAGTGCCAAGATTTGCGAACCAAGAATTTTAGATCAGCGCGTTTAAAGTCCTCAGAAGTCTAGAATACGGATGTATTATGACATAGAAAGCTTCTCGTGTAATTGGCTAAATATCAAATTGCCAAAATATAAGATAAATAAACTAACACAATCTACTGAAAGACCTGACTTCTATATATGTTATAAGAAAAACATAAAATACATTTAGTGTAAAGGGTTACATTATTCATTCAAAAGGCGTCCACTGCTAGACTAAGGCTTCCCCGATGAGGGGTGGTCTTGCCAAAATCTTCACGCTTGGTAGGGAACTTTAAGATGCAGTAAAAGAATTTGAAAAACGCTGTTGCTTGTTTTCTGATCCAGGTTAAGTATATGGTGATTAAATCCATACAAGTCGCCTTTTAGAACAAGGGGAAGATGTCGGATACCACATGTCATTACATTAGCGTCAAGTCAACATTTACATTTTTTAGCTACAATATCTCTGAATTAATTACATTCCATTTTTTCTCACTGACTTGTTTGAAAATTTTGTGGCTTTTATTAAAATTGAAATTATTTTTAAGTGTTAAATATTTGTTTTAAATGTGCAGATTATTGGTCAGTAGTCGTTTTATCGGACAATTTTGTCATAATAATAGATTCTCAACGTAATATATACGATAAAACACATTACGAAAAATAGAGTTAATAGTAATTTCCACTATATTTTCAAATAAACTTTGATATATTTATTAAGAATAGAAAAATGTTTATAGATAAATAAAATATTTGTCAAATGGTTCGATGTTCATCGATTAAATAGCTTTCACAAAAACAGACAATATGGTACCATTTCAAAAGAGATGCGGAGTCATACGTCACGCTCTTTTTTCCATTTACTGCAATTTTGAACGTAGTAGGCACTCGACCGTCCCGGGTACTTTATTACCCCAGCAGTACTTTCTTTCGATTCTTACCTTTTTTACCTATTGTAAAAAGTTTGATTTCCATTACCATGATGGAATGACAGCCGGACGTGTAGTAATGATATAAATATATTATATTCAAATTGTAACTTGTCTTACATCTAATATATTTATGGACATATCGCTTGAATCTTGAATATAATTTCATTGATACTATACATAATCGATTTAGAAAACTATTTTTCCATCACTTTCACTCGTATTGACTAAAAGCAGTTTTTCCGAAATTATTTGATATCCAAAGAGTTTGTATTCAGTAACTCACACTAACTCACACTAGACCCACGGAACTTTAACCTTACACAAGATTGCTCTCTATGAATATACATCTAAATTTTTTTTTCATTTTTAACAAAAAAAACTTAAGAGATAGCGTAATTTTATATTTTCCCTGAAATAAATATCCATAGAAAGTAAATAGACTCACAAATGTTATAATATTTATAATTGAAAAAATTACCTTCATACTAGTTGGTAAGACTACAGTCAGAAATATTTAAAACAATTTGCCGAAACTCGTATGGCAACAAAATTTGAATCCTCCTATATGTAAAACAGCCTCAATATTCGTTTAACGACCGGAATGTATGTATTTATGAATGCAGCCGAACTATTTACGATCACAATCGTCAACTATTACTCACGCACTGGAAATGGTATCCTTGCGATTTCATTAAAATAAATCTCAAGCTAAGTTATAAAGTTCTACGTTGAACGAGACTAAACTAAGGAGATAATGTACTTCGGTCAGGCCATTCTTTAAATTCAAAGTTGATTCAACAAGCCAATTTCAACTCTAAAGGAAGTGAACATAAAATTCGATGTCGTGTTTGTTTTGATTCCTTAGCAATCCCGTGCTTTTGATAAATAAAGCTTGATAAGCAGTATAAGATAACTGATCCATTACTTAAAGGGAAATGATAAGTTTAAATTTTAGATTTATCTTAGACATGTGATTGGCTGTTTCCATTAAGTTAACTGAGTATATATGTAAAGTACCGGAGACGATTAAGCAAATTAATCCTGAAGATTCTTTATGTTGTCCTTAAAAATATTTTAGTTGACATATTCTTTTATTTTGGAACCATTTTGTTCTACTTTCGATAGCTTGAAACTTTTGTACCGAAATGGCAACATTCCCGTTATCCTAAGAAAGATAATTTCAAGACAATTAGTTCATGTTAAGTCTGCTTATAAATAAAATATACTCCATGAGCCTTTTATTATAACTACGTCCAAGGAAAGAAAACATAATTGTGCCTGACTTAGCGATATTACAATTTTGTTTTAATGAAGACCGTAATTTTTGTATAAGCTTTATTTAAAAAATCTCAAAGTAGTAGTAAGTTCGTTATCTTGTTCCATTAATTAATTACTTTCACACTATGAGTAAACTTTTTTTTTAAGTAACTATACAATGAAAGATAATATAATAAAAAAACTGCCAATGGGTTGTCTCTATATTTTTCAGCTAGTCATATTTGTTACTTTTCATTGTAACTTTAAACTACTTCTACTTGTCAAGATCTTTGCACCTCTATTGGAAAAGTATTCGCTCGGATAGCAAGGGGATGTCGGTTCGAGTAACACCTGTCAACTGAGGTGACTTGAATTTTTTTGATAATAATATCTTTAGATATAAAAATTAGCACTTAGATGCTTTAATAACAAAAAATATAAAAACTTTTTTTGAAATATTATAGTTCTATGTAGAAAGTATCATTATCATTCTTACTTAGTTAACTGAAACATTTTAATTTCATAAAGTGTTTCTATTAAGAATTGGACGTTTTATGGGCACTGAGGTACTTAATTATGTAATCAATAAATACGATATCGCTTTAATATAAAATAATACATTCTGCAAAGTTCAAAATGTTTCTATGAAACGGAGTTTACGACGTTTTTATTAACAAAAAAGATACTTCCTCTGTTTAGTGCTGTTGAAACAAAAGATTCGATTCTTGAGTTATATCCCTTTTTAAAGAATCATAAAAAGTTTATGACTTTGTATTAAAAGGTTTATTATAATGAGTAATAAACGTAAAATTTAAATAATAGATATTAAAACACGTAACGCGAGGCGGAATCTGTGTACTTTGAATGAATACTTTTTTGATAAAAATATAATAGAAATAGTAGTGATTGTATAGGTTTTAATAAACATTTAAATAATTAAAGAAACTTTTTTTTATATTTTGACAATCTACTCAGATGAAAGAGCTATTTAAGAATAACCACCGCCTGAGAAGTACTTGTGAACAGATTCGATAATTTCAATGATTTTGACGTGACAACGTCTTATAAATTGGTTTGCCGGGTGACCCTTCAAGAAACTGCGTTACGCTCCGCTCACGTTATGCGCTTACAATGAGAGCGAGTGAGAGGCACGCGTCCCTTCCACTCGGGCATGGTTAGCCCGCCTAAGAGCGAGAGAGACAGACATAAAAAGTGAAAGGGACGCGTGCCTATAAATTAATGTTTTAAATATAATTCTTTGTATAAATAAATGTTTTAAATTGTTACTATTATTTCATCCTTCTTCCTACTATACGAATGAATATTCACATTAAAATTATTTCACCACTCAAAGTCGTTGTCACGTAAAACTTTCGCCCGTATACCGACTTTACAGGCAACCAACCAGTTTTTTCTATAAAAAAATTATCACATAAGATAGTATTGTAAATGTGACGCGTCATAATAATATACTTTTTTGTTTTAAGCTGTCAGAAATTACTTTTTGAGACTAATTATTAATTTACCTATCAAAATCCTCTGTATAGCATTGTGCCTAAGCTTTCCATAATACGTGTTAGTGTATTATATTGCAACACAATTATTTGCGGAACGTGACTCTCCTAAGTTCGTAGGAGTTAAAGCATTAAGTCTTACCGCTGAGTAGAGAACGTGAACCATAATAGACACTATTGTGAACGTCACGAGCGCATTAGTGAAATGTGACGTTAAACCATAAATTTCTTTGGATATAGATCCAACACTTAAGTATAATTGATTGCAGCTTTGTAAATCGCCAAAAATTCATTGTAATATGGGTTTATTTGCCTTGTAATTGCAGCATCATTAAAGTAATAATAATAAGTATATCTATCCACACCTATTTTCCTAGTTTAATATTAGGACTAATGACTAATATTCATAGAAATATATATGATGTGGTCAGATTTTTCACGTTACATATCATGGAATACGACCATTTGTCGTCAGTACCCGCTGGACATACCACGATATCGTCTAGACAGATCAACAATTACTCAAATGCTCGATCACGTCATAATATAATCAAGGGTTAGTAATCATATCGTAAAATAACATTATCTATCGATAGAGGCGCTGATGTAGCTTTGTTTTTATGATGCATCATGGCAGCAGACAAATTCTAAATATTTTTTTTTCCTACATTCACACCAATTAACCTAGCCCAAAGTAAGCACTTTTAAGGCTTGTGTTATGGATACTAGGGTAACTGATAGACATACATATATCATACATAAATAAGTTATATTCATAGAAATATATACAAACATCCATGACTCAGGTACAAATGCTCGTATTCATCATACAAACATCTGCCCCTTCCGGGATTCGAACCCAGGACCGTCGGTGCGAAAGGCAGGATCGCTACCGCTGCACCAAACGGTCGTCGCAATTGAAACTATACTTTTGTAATACATGAAATATAAAAGTGCAATGAGATGTCGTTACAATACAATTGTCGTAGCTTAAGCGTCTTAGTTGTTATAAATGTCACACGAAACGATTTACACGACACGAAATTATTATCATTTTATGGTTTTGTTTTAAAATTAAACATAATTAAAATGTATTAATTATCTAATAAATAACTTGATGGATTACAAAACAGTTCACAAGCTAGGTTAACTTATATTACATATTGACGACCGTTTGTATGATGTTGTATGATATGACGTAGGGCAGATGTTTGTATGATGAATACGAGCATTTGTACCTGAGTCATGGATATTTATATATATTTATATGAATATTACATATCTATGTATTATATATGTATGTTTATCCGTTACCCTAGCATCCATTACACAAGCCTTACAGGGCTTACTTTGGGCTAGGCTAATTGGTGTGAATGTAAAAAATATTTATTTATTATTTATTTATTTATATTATATTACAGGTAATTCCTGGGTATGAGATTTTTTCATCGGACATCCAGATTAACAAATAAAGTACCGCTAAAGAATGGAAATAATTGCCTGAGTCTGTGTTTCCTGTCAAATACTATTTAGGAGTCTTCAAATCACAAGTAAATAGGTATTTTCTAAGCAAGCGCGTCACATGTTAGATCGCATCGTCGCTTGCCATCAGGCGAGGTAGCGGTCAAGCGCGCGTTAAACCCTAAGCGCTTAAACCTCCATTAAACCACGTGAGATCTAAACAGAGGAGGGGGGGGGGGGGCTTAAGAAAACATCACTATGGATCATAATGCAATGTGATGCAGTTACGTCAACTATTTCAAACTGCATTTATTGTGAATTTTTAAAATCAAAAACAGACTCTACATAAACCCTTAGTTGTACGCTTATCTTGCACTAAAATAGAAAATATATGTCTTTTGATTTAGTTTTTGCACCATAAAATTTGCAAAGAACATGGCACAACATGTTATTTAAAATAAACATTTCTATCTACCTCTTGTATGACAAATACACATATGTTTGTTTGTGTACACACACAGTTTGTTTATATATTATAAATATTTTTGTCTACTCTGATACTATAATATAAAGATTCTAAAGCTGAAAACAAAATGCTTATGACAAACATTACGTACAGGCCAAAAATAATAAAAAAAAAAGTTTAATTACGATACAGGTCTTGTATGGACCTGTAACACAATATAACTTTTTAATCATAACGATACACCTATACAACCTCCAGCTGGACCAAGGAGGTCGAACCTCTACTTTAAAAAGGTTTCAACGAACGAGTCCGCGACGACGCAACACGCATGCACAGTCAAAGCGGATTTCGCAAAAACAAATCAACATCCTTAGCCGTATTCAAATACCTACAAAACATATTAAATAAAATAGATGATAAAAAACATGCCGTAGGACTTCTATTAGATATGAGTAAGGCATACGACCGGGTTTTACATTCTATATTATTAGAAAAATTAAATGGCATAGGGGTGAGAGGTCCAGCTTATGTTTGGTTTGAATCCTACCTTCAAAATAGAACGCAATACGTAGAAATAGAGCATCATAATCAATTAACAGGGGAAATATACAAAGTCCAATCGAAAAAATTAAATGTCACAAAATCAATACCACAAGGAAGTGTGCTCGGCTGTGTGCTATTTTTACTTTACATTAATGACCTCCCATATATATTAGACAGTCCGTGCACATTATTTGCCGACGACGTGTCCTTATTAATCCCTTGTAAAGATGTTACTAGCTTCAACAATCAAATAGATAAAATACTATTAAGAATATATAACTGGCTGAACGATCACAATCTCAAGATAAACTTCGCAAAAACTAAACTTATGCAATTCGGACCATATCAAAGGGACAAATTAGAAATAGATTATATGTTTCAAAACAACAAATTAGAATCAGTTAGCGCCTATTCACTGTTGGGTATAAACATTGACACACACATCAATTGGAAAGATCACATCAATAAGGTTGCCGGAAAAGTGTCGAGGTTCACGTATGCGTTATACGAACTCAAAAAGTGTAGCGATAAACGGACCGCATTAAATGCATATTACGCATATGCACATTCCTGGTTTCTGTATGGCATAGTTTTGTGGGGGAATAGCGTTGACATTCTAAAACTATTTAAGATTCAAAAGCGGTGCATAAGAATTATTTTTAATACAGACGGAAGAACAAGTTGCCGGCCAATATTTGCTAGTGAAGGAATTCTAACCATCACATGCATCTATATATTAGAGATAAGTATTTTCGTAAAAAAACATAACTATCTCTTTCCCCAACAGGAGCGCATCAAAAAGTTAAGACCACACAATAGATTAGCACCACCCAGTTCAAAGCTCAATTTCATACACTCAGGTCCCATTGCAATGGCTGTGAAAATTTATAATAAAATCCCCGAAATAATAAAAAATGAAAATAACACATTTAAATTTAAGAAAGTATTAAAATCATATTTGGTTAAAAAAGGTTTTTATTCGTTGCAAGAGTTTTTTGATCACAAATAGCTCTAATTTTTTGTTTTTTTTTTGTTCAAATACTTATCCTAATTTAAGTTTTAATTTGTAACTTTTCTTATTTTGCTGTTCACTGATCTCAAACTGAAATGTTATTTAGTTATTTAATTATAGTTTAATGTTACTTAAAATTTTTGTTAGATTTTAGTTATATATATTAGTTACTCCTATTTTTATTATCATTCTTAATAAATCTATTATGATGTTGCGACACCCTGACATGTTCATGTTCGGTTCTGTTATTTTGTAATTTTATCTTTGTATACCACATGACTGCAATAAAAACTTTTGAATTTGAAAAAAAAAAAAAAATCGATGTTTGCACCTTGGCGCCAACATTTGACATCTAAAAAATCTTTTCAATATTTAAACAAAGTTTGGTTTTGTATTATAGTATGAGAGTAGATAAAGTAGTGTATGACTCTGTACATAACTTGGTCTTATAACACTCGTGTGATACTATAAAAAAACTCGCCTACGGCTCATTTTTTTAAAACACACTCATGTTATAAGAACCCTTATTATGCAACAGTATCATAAACTACTATTATGATTCTTATATATTTTATGCATTTTTCAATGCTATCTTATATGATAAATATAGATAGAAAAAATCGACTCGGCTCTCAAGAGCATTGGACTTGGCATTCAAAGGTTGCGGGTTCGGTTCCCGTCTGAGAATTTACTTGTGTACCGAGTTGATTCTTACTAATATATTAAAGAAAAAAAATATATTATAATATATTTGTTTAAACTTTTAAATAACTGTGGTCAAACTGAGAAGCAGTTAAAATGGTCTTATGGCAAACGTAATTATGTTAATCGCAGTCTATTATATACATTTTGTCTATGATAGTACAGCATTAACTTCATGTTGTCACGAGGATAAAGCAATATCAAATCGAACCGTTTGACTTTGCAGATAGGGTTTGACAATATCAAAGTTACTTCTATAATATTTGAATATCTCAAAGCAACAGGTGTGTTGTGACTCCTTCCCCATGTCATGGTTTTTAATACTTAATAATTTCTTCTTGTTTTCATAATTAAGAATAACAGTACAAACTCTTCTTAGTTTGTGACTAAATAATTGGTTTGAGCTATACTTTGTCCTTCCTTATTGCTACGTACTAAGGTTGCGTTTGTTTCCTTATGTTTGGCTTAACATTGCAATAGCAACTTTATACCCTTTATATAGGTCTCAACTGGCAAAAGTATCATCCTACATTGGACAAAGTATAGTTAAAAATTATTTTATATTATTTGACGACTATTTAATGCAATATTTTCTTTCGTACCGACAGCCCTGGGTTCGAATGTGTGATAAATTATGATCATTTGTACCTGAGTCATGTGTTTTTTATATTATTATATTTATTCTATAAATATTACATATCTATGTATCACATATGTATGTCTATCTAATACCCTAATTGGACTAGACTAATTGATGTGAGTGTAAGAAATATTATTATTTTATTATTGTTATTATTATATTTACATTGGGTTCACTTCGTACATGACTAAAAAAGCTAACTTTAATCGACTCGACTGTAACTATTAACACAACAAAGCGCAAAGAATATACAAAACCAGGGGGCAATGACAGATAAAAATATGTAAACGTAACAAAATATGAGAAATCTGAACCATTTATATTTTTTTGTTAAAAATACAGTTTGGTGCCCTTGTACTAGTTCTTGGAAGGGTCTATAAATTTTCTAATCCCTTGATAATTTAGTAGTTCACTTGACATTGATCTGTTACAACTTTTGATAGAGTTCCTAAAACGATTTTAATAAAAACTTAATATTACCTCGAGATACGGACTAAAAAACGTATTTTGGTTTGTTGCTATTTCAAATACACAGACAAATCGAAAAACTGAAAAGGATTTTACTATTATCAGTTGTCTTTAGTACCACAAACTATATTTCTTTACAAATATATATTACATACAAACACTCGGATCTATATTTTTATTATAATTATAGATATACCTAAGTTAGAAGTAAATCAAAATAAAAATAAATCTATTTCATTTGATTTAAATAGATGGACGTACTTTAATGATGGTAACAAGTTTCTAACAAACTATGCCTTTTATTCTGTTATTTCCTCAATTAATAAAGTGTTTTGTTTTGTATGTATTGTATACTTTGGTTATCATGTGGTTTTGGTTATCATTTGGTTATCATCATCAATACCGAACAGGAGTAGAAATGTAACAATAAAATCAATTAAAGATTAACATGGCAATAAAACCATTCTAAGTCAAGTTTTATTGCAAAGAGAGGACGAGAAAGTGTAAGAATTGAATAGAATAGAATTTTAATATTGATTAAAACGAAGCATATATCTTTTTTACATACTTTTTAATTATAACGAAAGTTGCCTTTGTAACATCAGTTCCAATTCGAACTTGCTATGCACTCATGAAGTTAGCTTACCATCAGCAATGTCTACAGATATTCTGTGCCAAATGCATATCAAATTTGATGAGGCTTCGTGAATTCGATTCCATCAATCAGAGCGTCAAGTTTCTAAAACAATCATAGATTCGTTTACTTGAAGCAACGTACTTAGTATAAGATGATTTTGAAATAAATAGATACAGTGGTTTAATTCATGTTTAGCAACATACATGGCCAGTCATCGTTTGAAGGGATAAAATAAAAAATAGGTTACAAACCGTACCTTTAAACCCAATGATACTAGTAAATACAATAAAATTAGGAGAATCTATTTTTGTAGTTAAATTAAACCACTTTTTACCGAGTAATGAAAAGTTCAAGTTTATTTTCATGTTTTTATTTGATTTAGAATTTTCGACATCTTTTTCGAAAGAAGAATATAGCATGACCAAGGTATTGTTGTGTTTCTATAATTAAATACTTTATTGGGTGCGTTTATAATTTCGCTATTAAGTAGATTGATTTGGCGAAATACCTATACTTGTGTTTTATAGATCACCGCAGCTATCGGTCTACCAGGAGTTTGCAAATTGGAAGACCATTCAGAACAAAAACGCCAGCACACTAGAACAAAACAAATACACTGAACAAAGATATGTTTTTGTATTAAACATTACATAATAAAGAACTAAAGAGCTACCTAAATTGTATCGAAAAAAGAAAAAAAAAATATTTACTTCCATTCGCTTGTTTTCCTACGTAACGTTACGATTTGTATATTCATTCAATTAAAAACACCTAACATATCAATAAATATTAGGAAAAATCACTTCAAATTAAGGATCTGAAGTATGTCTTTTATAGAAACTAGCTGCTCGTCCCGGCTTCGCACGGGTGGACAAAATTCTTTAATTTTTTTCTATTATTAAATATTTTTCCGTCAGCGCCATCTAGCGTCCGGTAGACGAACTACTTGCGGCTAACGCTTTACTATGGTAACGTTATTGATACAATGGAAAAAGAGCGGACAGACAAACATACAAACCACTCTGATTCTAGATTATAGATTAGAAACAACGCGGGTACCACAACACCTAGACCACCTAGCCAATATTGTAAAGTTCGTATTCTACATTGACCCGTCCGGGAATCGAATGAAATGATGATAAATAAATTAGACCTCATTCCGCACAAGAAAATATAATTAAAGAGCGATAATAAACAGTAAAAATATCTTTCATCGGCATCACTGTGCAGAATTTAGTATCAAAGACAACCCTCATGTTCAGACTACGACACAGTCTGATGAAACAAATATGTCAGCGCTGGGAATAAAAAAGGTGAAACGACCATTGAAGACATTAAATGAAAATCTGTGACAGTAAATTTGTCGCCGTTTGAAGAGATTAAAAGAGAATGTAGCGTGAGATTGAATGGCGAATTCATTTGAACCATCCCTCGCTTCTCGGAATTTAGAGACTTTGACAGGCGCCTTAGAGTGAGGTGTCTCTGGTGCAAAGCAAAATTGAAGACTAGAAAATAATACTTTATTTATAAATTTGCGTGTTGATTGTTTCTGTTATTTTGTTGGAGCGTATGACTTTTTACAGCAAATATATACTTAAGTAATAATAATATATAGAAAAATAATAATATGATAAATTATGCAGAATAGTTAGAAAATGGACATCCTGGAAAGTTCAATAGAACATCCCTTACCTCTTTGTATTGACTCCAAGTCCCACAAAAACTTCAAATACCAAGTAATTGAGAAAGATAAATCGAAACAATAATAATATTGGTCATATTAATATTTCTTATATTCACATGAATTAGATTAGCCTTAGATAATAGCTTAGATAAGTAGGGTGGAAGGATAAATACACATATATGATACATAGATATGTAATATATATAAAAATATATAAATATACCAATTACTTGGATAAAAATGCTCGTATTCATCACACAAAGAGGAAATCCTTCAGGAGCTTAAACGCAGAACCGTCAGCGCGAGAGGCAGAATCGCTGCCGTTGCACATAACGGCTGTCGGTGATAGTTTTTATTGCAAACCTCAGACGTCAAGTACCTTGTATAACTTTTGTATAGCTTTAATAGTGACGCCAAACCGAAATAAAGAGTTTGATTTCCAGGTGGGTCAATCCAGAAAGCAAATTGATTGGCTCTGATCTGACTTCTGTGGCACTGTCGTTGTTTTTTTTTATAATACAAGTGGTTTTTCTTCATGACTTGGAACAATGTATATGAGTTATCTCATATGTAAGTTTGTATTTATTCTGGTATATAAAGTATGTATAGATGTTTGCATATAATTAAAAAAAAAATTTACCTTAGTTTTTTAAATTTGAAACTATAGGTCCATTATTGTTACTTTTTACTGTCATGACACCTACAACCCGGTTACAATATCTGTGGACCTGATGACGTCACGTCAGCGCTTAGGTACGGTGCACAAAACAAAAGCGCGGGGAGGTGACAAGAGAACGGGGTGGGGGCTTGACATTCCAGCGAGGTCCACAGATATTGTAACCGAGTTATATTGTTGTTCTCTTATAAACACAAATATTTCGATCGATGAGTAATTCTTACATTTGTTACAACCGATTCGAAGCATGAAGACATGCGTCCGTTAATTTAAAATGAGCCAGAACTTCAGCAACTGTTTTTCTACCAATTAAATTAAACAATAAAAAATCACAGTAATAGAAAAATACGTAGTAAGTTCATTGATAGTATAAAAGTCGTCAAAACGAAATAGGAATGACAGAAAGTGCTGAACCTCGGAAGTCTTACGCGTTAGTTATGGCGTGGAATCCATGAGGAAGATTAAAAAAATCCATACCTAAGTATGATTGAGTACCTAAGTTTATGGAAAAATATGGTAAAATTATATTAATAATATATAACTAGCTACCCGTCTCGGCTTCGCACGGGTGGACAAAATTCTTAATTTTTTTACTATTATTAAATATTTTTCATTAGCGCCATCTAGCGTCCGGTAGACAAACTACTTGCTATTAACGCGTGTCTATGTTAACGCATATACAATGGAAAAAGAGCGGATAAAAGAGCGGACATACAAACAACAAATTTGTTATCTTAAATTATAGATTAATCAAATGCTTTCAAAAATTTTATAAATATTTTATTTTATCTTCATAGATATTTCTATATTTGAAAACACAACTGAAAAAAAAGAATTAATTTACTTTAAAACAAAATTAGCTCTATAATAATGGCAGAAATTAATGTGCGAATATACTTAAAATTCAGAACCATTTTCAATTTAAAATGGTTTTATGGTTTGCACATATTTCTGGGTAAACAGTTCCATTATTAATAAATCCCTTTAACGAGCTCTTATCTTTTTAAACGGTTCACTGGCTAAATTATGTAATTTGGCTGAATAATACAGTACGCTAATCATGACAAACAATCATGCTTATTAATTTAAATACATTTTGAAAACATTTCCATATTTCATGGAGCTTAGATTTAATAAATATAATTTAATAAAGCGATTTCTTTTACTCATAAGCTCCTAAAGTTTTTATTCAACCCTAGTGTTACAAACTGGCAACTGACATCTCTATCGTAAAGTTTGACATTTTTGAGGTTATGCGTACTCAGAACGTTTTGAATGTGTTGTTGAAAATAACTTAAAAGATTCATCTCGGCCAAAAAATGGAATTAAATCGTTAACATTTTCCTGCGAGTATTTTTTACAACTTTCGTCCTGGATTAACTCAGCAACAGTGCATCGATGAACTTAATTAATTTTCGGCGATAAATCTCCAAATCTCCTCTCTAAATATGTTTATCGATGGTATGGTAAATGCGATCGAGATGAAATCGTCATGTGACGTCGACATCGTGATATTGAGACAACCTTAGGCATAAGTAGGACCAACATACATTCATATTGCGTGAACATTGGAATGTCAAAAAAATTTGTTCGCGTTGGATCTCACACAATTTGTCAATCGTTCAAGAAACGGCTCGTGTCGATTGGTCGAAAGAACTGCTCAAAAAACGACGATTGCGGTGCTTCGAAACACGTCTATGACATCGTGACAGATGATGAATCGTAAATTTACGCGTATGAGCCCGAAAGTAAACAGCAGTTGATTGTATTGGTGTTTTAAGATGAGCCAAATCCAACAAAAGTTGTTCGCGCATGATGCACTTCCAAACAAATGGTCGCCTGTTTTTTCGGAAAAACTGGATATATCGCAACCATACCAGTAGAACAACGCAGAACAGTCAATACTACTGACAACCATTTGTTTGCCAGTTGTCTTCCAAGAAATGAAGAAAACCAACTGACGAAGACGGATCACTCTTCACAACGACAATGTGAGCTCTCACACAACGGCTCAAACAACTGCATTTTTGAACACTCAAATCGTTGATGTGATGAGTCATCCGCGGTACAATCCTGACTTGGCACCGAATGACTTCTCTTTATTCCCTTTCGTAAAAAATAAACTAAGAGGTCAACGATTTTCGATACCTGAAGAAGCAGTTGATGCGTTCAGAATGCATGTTTTGGAGATACCTCAATTAGAGTGGCAAACACGCTCCAAAAATTGGTTCAAACGCATGCAGAAGTGTAAAGATCTTCATGGGGAATATTTTGAAAAACAATAAAGCAATTTTCGATGATTAAGATTTGTTTTTGTTCTCTTATCCCGAAATATAAAAGGCAACCATCGTTTTCATATTAGTCCTATTAAGATTCATGATGATAAAAGTTTTATTAATACTGCCGTTTTATTTCCGGGCATGTTCTTCTGTTACGGTAAGAAGTTTATTTGATCTGCAAACATATGTTCAGATCCCTATATACTAAAGTATATAATAACTTAAACTGCCTTAAAAGGCAGAATAGCTCTTACCCAGAATACGCTTTCTTGAGAAAAGATCGTGTCAAAGAATAGTTTGGTATACTGTAAGTGCCTTTGAAGTAAACAGTAATTTCCTTTTCATATGTGATTGATATTCTCGTAAATAAATCGTATATTATTGTGCAAAATTTTAACCCTGATATGCTCATGGTTTCAAATATAATTAGTTCGATACTAAGTGGATTTTATGGTTAGGTGTTCATGTAAATACCAAAATTATCAAGGGTTGTATTATTAGAATTTTAATATTGTTTGCTTATAAAGATTATGTTTTATTATGATGTCTTGTTCTTCCTACAGTTTTATGGGTAGGAATAGTCAAAGCTGGCGCGATTACATTTTTGTATGCGATCTTGATGAGAGAGAAAATGTAAGGGGTTTAAGTATCGCTGGACTGCAAACGGAAAGGCAGACTGATCACTGTGTCATTCTGTTATGTCAATATGTCAAATATCTCTTAAATTGAAAAATCAAAAATGTTATAGGTATTTTAATTTAAACTATCATATTTGATCGAATCGAATCGAATCTTAGTTGGTGTTTAAGTAATTAAAAAAAAATTGTACTAGAAAATAACCACCAATTTAACTTCGTTCTCACTTTGAAAGAAACCGTCATCCAGTGATGTTTGCTTTCCCACGTACAGTTCAAGTATATTCACTTAAGTTTAATGCTTGTGTTTTGACTCTTAATTCACGACTCGGGCTTTAATGAAGCAGCTATTAACATACTTTCCCAATTAAGGCCAGTCTGTCATACAATTCCCGATTTGTATTTGTTATTCTCTGACAATATTATAGATAACTTTGGGTATGGTGTTATTTAGAGCGACAACTAAAAGATTGTTTTGACCAAAACGGCATGGATAACTGATTATACGAATAGTATTATATTTGAGAATTTTCTAGTAATAAATAAACATCAAGCCGAGTAGTTAAAACTCCTTTGTAATTAAATGAGAAAAAAAGATGGTGCAACTCAATTTAAAAAATATTGCATTCTAATATACTGTATTTACCCGACTAGCAACTTAATGGAAGTCAGCAAAAGTACTGGCAGGTGTAAGTTTACTGAGGTATTTATGAGCCTTTGCTCACCACGTTTTATAAACGAGCCGTCAACGCGTGCTTGTTTCGATATAAACGCGATACTCACGTGGGTCAAACGTAGCTAGCAAAATATAAAAAAATATAAAATTTTACTCGCCGAAGACCGACTGACATATACGGAACTGACTGCCAGCCTTTACTAGTTGGAGAGGCACTGGAAGAAGAAGAAGAATTTTGGACTAATACTTCTTTTAGCGCATTAAGGATGAAATTTTTCATGTAACGGAAGTTGCGCATGCAACATACAACGAAAATGCGACACCATGAAGTTAGCTGTTAAAGTAAAAAGGCTAACTTCAAGATATCGCATTCCAAAATTTAATAAAAAAAGTAGAATATATAGTTACATGCTTTTTTATACATACATTTTTTATAAAAGCGCATTAGACATGCAAAAAAATATCTGTAGAAAAAATAGAAAAGCGCTGCTGACGATCGTCTGTTACGCATTCCTTAAATGCGCTTCAACAGCGCTTAAAATAAATGCAATGTGCAAGGCCTTTAATGTAAGAAAAAAATAATATTTTTTTTTTTATTCTTATGTATATGTTTATTTTAAACGTGGTAATCTTATAAATCAGCTTAGGGGTTCAGTAAACCTGCCGACGAAAGTTATTAATTGAATTTTCCCTTGAAAAAAAAATATGGATTCAGTAGACGAATTTATTTTATGAGAACCACAATTATTCTGGAACATAGAAATAAAATTATTTAAATTACTAACTAAACGAAAACACAAATATGTGAAACTGACATATGACAAAATGTCATTGAGATGGATACCCGTATAGTGACTTGTTGTATCAATATATTTTGTAACAGTTTCGTTTAAACATATCAAAAGATTTTATTGATACAAGGTATGATTGACGAGCCCGCATCTCGTTTATTGATAGCGTGGTTACAAATAATACATTTCAGACATAAGAATATACGTCAACAATATAAATGTTAGATGACTAGAAGACAGTAAAAAGCGTGAATGTCAAAGACAAATACTTATAATACAAAATAATAGAGAACTCATTTCTTCAATATAATTGCAAATTGCGAATTTGGGGTATTCTGCAAGATAAGACACTTAGGTTTGGTTTTTGGTAGGGGCAAATATTTGATCTTTGGTAAAGGTTGTTCCTAAGTTCTGTTTACTTTAAGAAGTAAATAACTAATATGAGCTGTCTGGAATTAATTTTAGACAGCTAACCTAGCTGTTAAAGTAAATAGGCTAACTTCAAGATATCTCATTTAAAAATTTAAATAAAAAAATAGTACTTCCATCGCGCGTACATTAGTACATGTCTACTTTTTTTTGTAAATATTGCCTATTTGACAATAACACTTACCTAACTTTACTAAAAACCTTCATTTAGATTGTATTAAGTAACAATATATAAATTCAACTCTATATTTTCAAACCAATAGTAACAACAATAGTAAACGCAAGATAGATGCAAGTGAATAATTTAGTTTTGTGAGTATGAACTACAATTGTTTTTAGTGTAGACCACTCAAAACAGAATAAGGAGAAAGTTCATTACCTTTATAGGTAAGGAAAATGGATCACCAAAGAGCTGGAACCCTCAATGCTTAAAGATGGGTCTAACGGAGTGCCATCTGAAGTACTAACTAGCTTGACTTAATATTTTTTGGTCACCCATCCAAGGACTTGCCCTTATAAAAGTTGTTTAACTTCCACAAACGTAGGCTGAACTCTTTAAATATTACAACATCGAGCTTCTATTTGTCAAACTATTTTCGTTAAAAGATCGTTCATCGAAAGATGGTTACACATTAGTTGCTATTAAGCCACATTAAGTGTTGCGCATATTTAGTATTGTATGCATGTAATGTTATAGCTGGTGTGCCAACACGAGTGTAAAAGACAGAAAACGTTTATATAGTGAGCAAAGTAAAACGATGTTACCTTTTTTTCTGTTAAAACTGGGTTTACTCCCGCAATGCAGTAGGTACTCTTCTTAAGCCGTATACAATCAGTTGGTAAACTAAACAGGTCTGCTTCTTTGTGACCGTTATATACATATTGTTCTCTCTTCATGCATGTGTGCATATATGCATGCATAAACATCCATCATTATTTGACTAAAACAGTTTTTCCGCATTGTTAGTAGTCTGTTCCTTTTGTTACAGACTTTTGTTTGCTACAAACAAACAAAAACATAAATTTATAATTTATTTATTTTACTTAATTATTTATACATTAACTTTACAGTTTTAACTCTCCGTATACTGCAGAGCAGTTTATTAGTAAGTTTGTGAACTTATTAATGAGTGTGGTCATTTCTATATAATATGTAGCTATTCTATATAATATCTATTAAAATGCATAGGTTAAAGAAGTCAAGTAAAATTGGTTTATGTTTTTTTAAAGTTAGTTAACAAAACTATTTTATGTCTTAGAAAATCTATCCTATTATAAACACTTGGCAGTACATAATATGTGTAACTTCTTTTACCGAAATGTGGATAAAAATCAATAGGGTTTTTCTCAATGACAGTTATATTCTGGACTTTAACTGTCACAATTGGAGCTTCAATTAGTTTACCCACTCGGACAGAAACGTATGAAAATGAAAGAATGCACCGTCGTGTACCTAATGCCATCAATCATTTCCGTACAAAATTAAACGTCATATGCGTGTTGGCCTACAGTGGACGGTTCATGTAGACTAACCCGAGAACAGAGATTAATATAAAAGAAATTCTTATTCTTAAATTTGTATAAAATATAACTAAATAAAATAAGCTGAAATATTGTATAAATACAAAAGGATTTTCGTTTATTTATTATCAAGCAAAAATCACTTTTTGCAAGATGCCCTTTTCAACTTTTTTTTAAGTTTTGTTTAAGTTCCACTAATTTCTGTTAGAAATTAAACTTTATTCTATAGTAATTTTAAAATAGTCCATATTTAGCTAACTTTTCTATATTCAGAAAACTTCATATTGTCTTTATGTCATATTTATAGGTACTTTAAATTAAAAAAAATGTAGCGGTTTACTAATGTATGACGGATTATATTTATGATATACTTTCTATTAAAAATAAAACTTAACACAAAAAAAATGAATGGCATTCCATATTTAATTACTTATCTGTAATGTTTTCTTTTATGAAAAAAATATTGGCAATTTACAATAATTATACACGTAATTGTATTTGATACTTATTACCGAATAGCTAGCTAAAACGCCAAATAAAAAGGTAGCAAACAATTATTCAGTCTTTTAAACACATCAAACAATCTTTAAATAGTTTCACAACATAAGATTATGTTTATCTTTTATGTGGCAACACAATAAAAAACAAAAAAAAAATGAAAAAGTGACAACCTTAGGCATTGTGACAAAGGCCTTGTGATATCAGCTTTGTTTAATAATCACAGGTTGTCTGCTCTACAAGCTTTCATAAAACTATTAATATAATTATTTTTACATTTATTAGGGAAATGATGATAAGAAGAACAATACTTTAAAAGCATAAACTAAAAGCTTTATAATATATAGGCCGTATGGTATAATAATATATCAACAACTCTTTACAATAAAATACCGTAAAAAGCTATTAATGATATTGGAGGCAGTCACTATGCACCTCCCTGCGGCCATGAAATGGGTACGAGCGTTTTCCGATGGTCTTTCATTGTGATCTTCTATCCACCTGCCGAGCACGGAGATCATGGCAGAGCACTTCCATATTGGGGAAGGCTTTCGTCCAGCATTAGGTTTGTTACGAACTGGATTCGTTTCGTCCACTTTTTTAAATGTTGCTCTCTTCACCTCTTATGTTGCTCATTATTAATTCCGTTTAGTTGATATGAGTATAATCAATAGCAAATCTAATTTTGCCTCTACAAACGTTAAGTATTCTAGGTGCTAACATTCACAGGCGACCCACTCATTAATACAGCATTTGTCTCAGAGAGACAGAACTCCTTCCTCATTCACCGTTATTAATATTGTATCAGCATACTACTAGAGAAATGCAGTAACTCAAATCCAGTGAAAAATACTAACGAGAATATTTTATTAATTAGTTGAGATTGTTAGAAACTTTTTGTAAGAGTTAAATTATTTTATCTATTGTAAATATTTTCTTTTACATTTTGGTGCCACTAAAAAAAGTATTCAATTCTATAGTCATTTCGTAGTAACGTACCAAAATAACATATTCTCTTGCAATATTTTTATGAAATCAACAAGAATGTCGTTATTTTCTACGACTCTCTTAAAAATTTGATTACATTACATTTTATTACATAATTTTCGTTAAGCTTTTATTACTTATATATGCAAAGTAATTATTTTACTGAAGTCTTATACTGCATACATGCTGTATTGTGGTCTCATAATTATTTCCATCCTTTTCCCGATCAGCTGTGACAGGATCGTAATTAGATTATTATATGAAAGTAAATTTCGTGAATTTCAATATTGTGTTGCATGTTCGACAATTTTATCATGTAGAGTGATTTATGTATCAGGCAAATGAGGTGAAGGTGTTGTTTTTACAAAATTAACCAAGCGGCAATATAATACTAAATTTAATAGAATTAGCATGGTTTATAGCTATAAAGACATGAGACAATTACGTATATATATAGGCATACAATATAATTGCTGGATTCATGGATCAGTTTCAATGGCGCAATGTCTTTTACGCCATAACTTCCCGAGTTCTTAACCGATTTTTTTTTTTGTGGAATCGAATCAATAGGTTTAGGACCAAATTTTAAAATTCGCAAAAATAACATCGCAACAAGATTTTTTTTTGAGGTATTACGCTCCGCTCTAATATATGGTGCCAGCGTAGCTTTATGCTTAGCGACTGCATCGCCTAGTTAACTAATGACAAAGCCTTATTTTTTATATTAACCAAACAAGCTAAACATAACAATACAGCTATTAGCAAAAACAATAAAACACATGGACAGTACAAGCAATAAAAAAACACGTCGGATATAACCAAAAGAGACAAAATACGGACCTAAAGCAAACAACCGTGTTAATACACATGGAATACATAAATTATTTGAGATATTCGGCTTAAGCCACGATAATGGCCCAGCGTATAAAATAATGCAGGTTAAAATTATAACTGGAGAGCCCATAAACGAGGATTAAGCGAACGACCGCTGACATACTGTTATAACAAGCTGAATTATAACTAGACTGTGTTACGGATGAGACAGCGGTTTCGGCAGAATGTTCTGAAACGGTTGTGGAAGTAATAATAAAGGGTTATTTTATTGTTATTTTCGGTTGTAATTATACAGCGTTGGAAAGATAAAGTGTTATGCCCATGTCTTACTATTTAGAGAATTTAGTTTCAGATGGGACGAGAAACGATATAAGTAATCGTGGTATTATGTATATTGTATATTGTTAACCAACAAATACTTGAATTAACAAGCTCAGGCGGTATTTATCTCAATATATTGTAATATGAAGTCGTTTGGTACCACAAAAGTGTATAGTATATAATTCAACCATAGAAACAATATAAGTACAATACGTTATTATATTTTCCTTCAACTTACACACAAAATAGATTATTTAAAATAATTTCAGAGAAAGAAATTAATATCAACTTAACTAAGACGACAAAATATAATTTTCCCAAATTCCGTTCATGTGATCTCAACAACATTATATATTGAAATATGGTGGTTAATAATTTAACTTTGTATAAATAAAAATTAAAACTTTAATAAAAGGATTGGTGAATGTATTTATATGAAATATAAATATTTCGGAGAGATTCAGTGCCGTTGAAAGAAAGATGAAATATTTGTAGGGTGCGCATGCGACTGAATGGAGCTAAATAAATCAGCATGATGTCAAAGAATATATGAAAAGAGATACAGTACCACATATTATATTAATTATTATAAAGAAAAATAACGAAAATATCTTATATACGATTTTATAGAAATTGTTGCTGAACGGTTATATATGATACTAGCTGTTGCCCGCGACTTCGTCCGCGTGTATTTGATTTTATCAATCGGTTAACTGGTATACAGCAAAAAATAAATAAAACAAAAATACGAAGTTTGGATTACTGCGTAAATTATAGATAAAAAGAAAATGTGAACAATTGGACACAGATTATTTTCCAACTTAACCTGGCCGCTGATTGAACCCAGATCTCTGCAGGCCAAAAGCACTTGCAGTACCATAAATGACCACTGTGCCACAGAGGTCGTTTGATAAAAGCGGCCAAGTGCGAGTCGGACTCGCGCACGAAGGGTTCCGTACTATATGTCGCTAGTACCTCATAATGCCTCTTTATAAACAAACAGTTTGTTTGGTTGACTTACACTGGACAAAGCAATATAGAGCTGACAGTGTGAGAAACAGCCGACGCTGAGGTCCACGCCGGCAACACGTAGCGTCTGCCCTTGGGCTTTGTTTATAGTCATAGCATAACACAAACTCACCGGGAACTGTAAACTTTTGAAATGGAATGGGTAATTATTGGGAATCAGTGGAATTCGTGGTATAAAAACTCTTTCACCGACGCCACATCCCGCCAAAATCTCCGCTTCTATTATGTTACGCTGCAGAGAAGTAACTTTCAGTCTTGTCCGTTGCATAATTTTAGGGGACCTAAATTTCTCAACAAAATAATTGGGACGCCAGTTTTTAATTAATCTTGTGTGCTTGAAGTCCAGGAGCGCTCAGAGAATTAAGAAATTCAATGGGATATTTGGTAGCGCCATCTTGCTCCATAACTCCGTTAATAGAAGTATACTCAACTACTTTACCTTCAACATTGTTGAGTATATCCAAGTGGATTCTTGCGGCTTGGTCATTTCGCGGAGTCAAAATTGCTCTTTCGCAAGTTCTCATTATTTGTTATTTGATTTTGATCACCATACACGGAGGAGATAAGTTTCTTTAATTCAATCAACAGTGTGGCAGAAATTTACAGATAAAACAATTTGCCCTTCTTCTTCCGGATATGTCCCTTCACCAATTTTTAGCAATAAATCAGAAAATTCCTGCGCATTTGTGTTGCCTCCTGTTCGCGCCCTCATGTTCAAAGGCCAAAGGCTTGAGCTCTTTAAGCATGCTCTTATCTCATCGGTTTTTGTTCCCCGTGGTACTACTGGCAACGTTTGTCTAAAATCCCCACAAATCAGCATCGTTACGCTACCCATAGGTTCTGGCGTCATTTTGACGGATACCTCTGACAGTTCTATTAACTGCTTCTACTGCTTTTCCATGTGCCATAGTGCATTCGTCTCAGATAATTAAACAGCAATCGCGTAAAACCTTTGCTTTATGACTGCTTCTAGTGAAACCACATACAGGATGTTCACTTATGTCCAAATCTATGGGGATTTTAAACATCGTATGAGCAATTTTACCGCTGGGTAACAAAGTGGCTGCTATTCCAGACGACGCCACAGCAAGAGCTATTTTGGCTTAAGCTCGTAATTATGCCAAGATTATCTTAGTGAGAAAGGTTTTACCGTCCCACCGGGTGCATCTAGACATATAATTTCTCCTATAGCATTGTCAATACTGTAACATATACGGTCGAATACAGTGCGCTGTTCTACAGTAAGACTGTGGACTCCGGTTCGTAAAGTTTCAGCTAGTTCAGCTGGATCATAATTTATTTCCGCAGGGTATTCTCTATTCATACGTTTCTCTTCTATGGTCGGCGCTGGCAAACCATACTGTGGGAGAGAATCACCACCCATAGATGTAACTAAATCTTGTAAAGGTACTAAACATTGATTGAAAGCAATCTCTTGTAATCTATGGCTAAAGTCACCGTCAATATTTTGTCTTATATTCCTAAAAAAGTCTTCCGCTAATCTTTCTTGATATTTAAGCCACTATTGCTCAGCATTTGAAAGACCACAAAATACCAGTAGCAACGCAGGCGGTGTGGGCTATCACTGACGTATTCATTGGCTAAGGCGCTGAATCCCGTCACTTTTATAGGCTTTATATTTAATTCGAGCGGTAATATAAAGTATCAGCATAAGGTAAGTACATAAGTTGTGTGTATTAAGATGTCCAAGGTTTTTTTACTATCCCACGGGAACCCTTTAATTTTCCGGGATCAAAAGTATCGAAGATGTTGACCAGGATTATAAGGTATCACTATGCAAAATTTCATTGAAATCGGTCCAGCCATTTCGGAGATTAGCCTGTACAAAAAGATAAACAGACAAACAGACAGAGAAACAAAAAAATTAAAAAATCATTTTTTGGTATTTTACCTCTTTTTTCATCCCCCTGACTTGGTTTTAAGCATTTTTTTTCTATGTACAGAAATTCGACCTCTACAGTTTTATTATAAGTATAGATATAGATTTAATTTTATTTTGAACAAGTAAGGAATTTCTTAAAATACACTATAAACTCGTAGCGAAGCTTTATAGTATAAAGAGTAGGAACAAAGCGATAAAAAAACCATGATTTACATGATCATTATAATCGACAGAAAGAATTAACGACACAGCTGATCGCAACGGATATTCAAAAGTGACTGGCGTGGATGCATACAGTAGAAAAAGAGATAGAAAGCCACGCCAGTCACGCACCCTAACATGAGTGAAAGCGAGATAGAAGGCTACGCACATTGATATGAGTGAAAGCGATACAGAAGGTCACGCAAATGAGATGGGAAGGCAGCTGTGTCCTATATATATCGTGTAACGGTACTAAATCTGTAGCTCTCGTGTAACGGAAAATCTGACGATTAGCACGGATTGAGTAACAGCGCGGCAGCGCCTATATGCGAGCGGCTCGAACGTCGGTATAAAAGCTTCGCTTCAATATATATTAGTTTAAAAAGTAAAAAGGAACTTTTTTTCATGTTAGATATTTTACTATAAGTAACATCTGATAATTATGTTTTTGAACTTTTTCGGAGATCACCATAAATTCGATGCATTAGTATCTTTTTGGTGTGAAAACATAACATAAACTACTTGCACCAAGAATTCGATAGTTTGCTTACCTACGTGCTCCTCAATCACATCCATTACATCTTTCAATAAAACATTTTTTACGTATTTTGCACATATTTTATTTTATATTGAATCAAATATTTTAAATTAAATATAAAATACAATAAATTATTCGCAAAATCCGTGAAAAAGTGTTTTATTCAAATGTGTAATGTGCGCGGAAGTGTAAGAAATCCATTACATCTGTTAACAGATGAAATACAGACAGAACTGTATAGACTTTTCAAAAACATTCCAATCTTAATGAAATTTCATTTGAATTTAATTTGATCGGGATAATGTTCAAGTATAACAAAATATCGACTATATAAGAAATTTTTCAGATCTTGGAACTGATCAATTTAAGTGGTATATAAAGTATAAATTGGTTTTTGAATGACCATTTGGGATTAGGATGACTAAGAGTTTGATTAAGATTATTACCAAAATTAACGAACATTTTGTAGTAGCTAATAATATGAAAAATTATTATTTCTTTATTCTTTTGTTTCACGCTGAAATTTTATAAACTGTTACACGGTGCGCAAGCGCATATGAAATAAAGAATCGTTACTCTCTGTGACCAATCCTTATTCTTTGCAAGTTGGCGCAACCGCTCTGCCTATGCATCGCTCCAAGGGGCGTGCCGCACATGCTTTGATTTACAAACTGTGGCGTGACGTGACGCAAAATTAATGGGCGTCATTTATAGGGCGTCAGCTAAACTGTAGAGATTTGTCATTATCACCTTTATTGCTTTCTGTGAATAAAATATAGCGAGATCATATTTTTTATAAATCTCTACATCGAAACAAAATACGCTCATCATTGATATTCTTACAAGAAAAAGAGTTATTTTCTTTTATAATTTTTATATATTTTATGCATTTTCAATGCGATCTTATAAGATAAATTATTATAATAGAAAAATACTAGAAAAAATCGACTCGGGTCACAAGTGAATCTCAGGCGGGAAACGAACCCGCAACCTTTGGATCCCGCCTGAGATTCACTTGTGACCCGAGTCGATTTTTTCTAGTATTTTTCTATTATAATAAGTTATTTTCTTTTATAACAGACTAATTAGTGAAATAATAAAATAAAACTACTTAATAAAATATGGTCTAGATTTTGGTGTCTTTTTTATTAATTAGTCAACGATTACCTTATTATTAACAAGCTTAGACGAAAAAAAATTAATTTAACTATAAAAGAAAAAATATTCATTGCAAAATGTCACTATTCCTTACAGTATATTTTTAAGATAAATTTTCAATTAATTGTTGTTTCCTATATGTACGCCTTTCTATATGTGATTGTTTATTGCCATAAGTAAGAGGAGAAATGTATTCAAACTAAATTGCATGTCATGTAATAGGCCAATGCTGTCGCTAAGCATAAAGCTTCGCTAGCACCATATATTGGAGTGGAGCGCAATACAACAAAAAAACAATAATGTATAGTTTTTAAAATTCCATAAGAATGAAAACTTTCCAACAAGCGCGTGATTTTGTTTCAATGGGAAATCCCATACAGCCAATGTTTTTTAGTAATATCTACTAAACCTGTTGGTCCTAAACCTGTTGGTTCGATGCACAAGATTACAAAAATAAGAAAATCGGCTGAGAATTCATAGCGTTATGGTGTCACATACATTTTGTCATTGATGTTGATCCATGGATGGGAGCTACACTCGCTCCGCTCCAATTAATAAATCTTTTTAACGGTTTTGACACGTTTATCATCTATAGATTATATCAAAACGATCCATTCGATAAGTCTTTATAATTTTATAAATCCCCAACTGCACAATAACAATAGTAAAATAAATAAGGTCGTCTAAATTCGAAATTTTTATTATTTATTTACTGATAATATTCTCACGATTCGAAAACGTTTACCAGAATCAATATTTTAAATCCTCTCCTTTCATTACAATAATTTTGCTTTTTTGATATTTTATATTGTTTTTTATTTTATTTCATGTATTTTGCTATAATATTTTGTTATAACATTATATTAACGTTAAAGTGACAGTGTTTGTCTATAAAAACATATATTTTATTTGCCATTTTTATAGGACAAGAGAATTATTTGTTACGGAAATTCAAGACCATTATTCCGAAATGCCTTTTACAAGAATTGTTCCGTTGACGCTACCCGAACGCACTAATGTCCCCTCTGAATAATAACTGTCCCCTCGATATTTATATTCAACATATTTGTCAGGCGCACGCGCTTAGTTAGGAATACATTATTATTTATTTAATCTTAACTTACCTATGACACTTACAATAAAAGCGTGCAGTAGGCAATACACAATTAAAGCATTTATTGTAAAAAACTAACATCGCAGAACTAAATAATTATCCTTTAAATTTTTGAAAAACTGTCAAGCCAGTGAAATATGAAGTTGTCACAGAAATAGATTGACCTCAACATTATTGAGTAGTTAATATCACAGTAAGCATATATAGAACCACTGTTTTCCGCAATAAGTTGAATTGCACTAGCAAAGCGATCTCAACTATATTACACCAAGGGTAAAATCTGCCATTCCACTTCAGTACCGGAACCATTTCGTCTAGAGTCTAGACCATGTTATGCTCTATAACACGATTTTAACAAAAGTCTTTTAATAGATAATATATTAAAATACCTTTTTATGGTATCATATACTGTAATGTAGTATCTTAAATATTATAAAAAAATAGTATAAGAATAAAGTTTTAGTATCATTTAATTAAAAAACAAAATTAATGAAAGACCATTTCATAGATTCATGTCAGGACTTGTTCAGAGCGCTACAAAAGCTTGTTATTTTATATATTATTATATGATATGAAGTAGTTATTATATTGTAATGATTACTGAAACGTAAGACAGACGAACAATCGAACAAATGTAGACAAATGTCTCTGTTTTTAACATAACATTGTATTTATCTATTATTGTATTATATTGTTTAAAGCCTTACGAGCTGACCTGATTTTTGTTTTTTTCACGAAAATGTTATTATTGAATAGTCTTTTTTCCTACATCGGTAAAAATCTATTTAAATTAAACATAGTAACGCAATTACTTACTATAAATAAATATTTATCGAAATTATCACATTACATTTAAATTTATTTGTAAAACAGGAGACATCGCAAAACCACTTAAAGATGCGCTGAAAGTTAACCCTAGTTCAATATTTGTTTACTTCCGCTCTTTTACGTATTTGCATATTCTCTGACGGTACGGAAACGGAACGAAAACACAGTTTTCGCAACTGCAGTTACTAGGCCGATGCAGTTGCTAAGCAAAAAGCTTTACTAGCACCATATATTAGAGCGGAGCGCTTTTTGTTTCAATCCCATAGATCCAATGTTTTTTGGTCATGACTCCTTTATTTTTCCGAATTTCAAAACTCTGTCATGATCTAGTACTTAGCCTGTTGGTTCGATTCATTAGCAAAAATACGAAAACCGGGTAAGAACTCACAACCATTTCGTCATTGAAGCTGATGCTGGGAGCTTCGCTCGCTACGCTCCAATTAATAGTAGCTTTGCCTTTAGCCTCTGAGCTTCACTACTGAAAACATTATCCATTTTGCCTAATTATCTAAATATAGTTATGAAGTTATTTGTCACAAAGCAATCATAGCATCCAATTAAAAATACCACTGACAATGACGGATGTCACGTACCCCCATTTAATTATTACTTCATTGTTGACAAACAAGGGTAATAAAACGTGAATATGCTTGCAAGTCAGCACGATAAAATGAAACAGTTTTTACTGATAACGGAAACACTTTCATTACACGAGTGTCCAAAACACGCGAGTGTAATATATAAAGGGTCTATGTATATACATATTAATATGAGTTTTTTATTGTACCATAACCTTAACATTCATACAGAGATAGAGAAAGATAGAGATGTATGTCTATCTTTATCTCATTTCGAGTAACTCTTGATATGATTCAAATATAAAAAAAATCAATACGGCAGGTGCAAAATTATTTAGTCTTCTATTATTATAAGTAGGTATAGAATTGAAGGCTATAATGTACAATTTTACACAGGTGTACATGGGTGTACATGTTTTTGTATCACTTAAATCTATAAAATAGAAAGAAATAAAAAAAAATACTGCTTTGCAAAAAGTCTACAAATAGTAAAAAAAAGAAAGGTATAAATGAAGTTGTCATACCTCTAAGAGAAAGAAATGTTTGATTTCGTATTTTCTAAGGCAGTCGTGTATTTTGGATATTTGTTTTTATGTTTTTTTTTATTTAACGCTGATATTTTGGCTCCTGAAAAGGACTTCATGACTGTTAAAAATACGTTTGAAGAAATCAAAAGAATATGAGATAAAATGTTATCCACATGATCATCACAAATAATCCATGTAGTAAATCTATGAAGATACAAATTATCTTAATATTGTCACATGTATTAATCGGTCGCATATAGTTCATATTATTTATTGACAAAAAGAAGAGCACAGGAAAAGAACTTATTTATAAAATAAAATAAACATGCAATATTCATTTACTTATTATTTCCTCTTCTATTTAAAACAGTTTACAGTTAATTTGACATAAGATCGAAGTAAAATTCTAAAAGGATTTTAGTTTTTATCCATTAGTGTTTAGCTTTTTTTTTAATTGTCTTTAGAATCTTCTTTGTAAACCAGTAGATTTCATTTTCATCTATCCATAACTTTGGAAAGGAACGCCTATCAAATATCTCACAGCAAATATAACCAGGTGCAAGTCAGTGCCGACTCGAAGACATCTGGCTCGACATGGGGACAAAATCAAATTTTAGAGAATATGCTACTAAACTAAATGCTACCGTATAGTTTACATTAAAATATTTGGGACGTTATGGGTATAGCTCAACGGTGGAGTAGTTAGTACCTATATGTCAGTTAAATTTTGCAAGTGACAATAAACTAATGACGCTTTTTCTTTGAGGTCATCAGAGAATCTTGCTCTTAATATTCCTAAACACTATTACGCGTTCTAAGACTCATCCTTTACCGTTTGGCTGCCTGTCTTTGGAGCTGCCTCCCGGTCTCTAATAGGCGTACCATATCCGTTAGCATTTTAAGGAAAAAAGTAAAGGAATATTACCTACCTATTTGACATTTTAGGCAACCTACGTGTCGACGATGTATCCTACTAGCCAGACTTTTTTGTTTATATATGTACATATATTTATGTAATGTATTATAAATATATGTATACATTCTTATTTTTTAATTTACACATTTCATACGCTTCGTTATACTCCTAAACATCGAAAGGTCGAATAGCAGAAATCGCTTTGAATGAAAAGACCACCCATTGTAACACTATTTTAAGTTTTGTTCTGTTATTTCCTCAATGTGGTTTCTCCTCCTCCTCCTCTCGACATATAAATAAATGTTTTTTTTTCATTTAACATTTGAACTTCAATTAATATTGTAAAATATTAAAATAAAATGTCGAAAATACTTTGAGAAAAATGCCAGAATATAGAAAAAAGCAGTAAACACATTGAAATGAAGGATATAATAGACTTTCTTATTAAAGTGTTGGATATCCATGACATATTATAATTAATTTACTTTAATTAACAAGCATACATAACGTGTCCAAAGAGAAGCATTAACAAAATACATGAAAGACATAAAACTATAAACCAAGGTAAACGGATAAATTAATATGTGTTCCAGACTGTTTTAGATTACCCTCTAGTTTTAGATATCTGCATGATTAAAAAACTATTTTCCATAGTTTATATTAAATTATATGCCACTTTTAGTACTATGAGTGTTATTATTACAAAAGTAGAATATTAATAATTTTCCAAAAGCTGTAAGAAAATTATAAACCATGTTAAAATTAGAAATACATTTTTTTATGGTTATCGTATTTACTAATAAATTGACAAAGTATGGTACAGGTGGGATTTGAAGCCACGACCTTTTGCTAACCGGGCGAGTGCGAAAGGTCGTAGGTTCACATCCCAGCTGATGACTCGGATGCGTGGTTGCTTTTTTACATGCGTTTTTTATATCTTATAGAAATATGACACTGTGGATGCAAAAACACAAATTCTAAACAATAATATTTTTCACATAATCACTTTGCCACCAGCAACATTTATCACGTAGTAATCATGAAATAGTGTGCAATTGTGACAAATGCAAACAGAGTAGATAAAAACACAGATTAAATTTAAAGCACAAATCACCATTTTTATATAAAGTATAGTATTATATTATCCGAGATTATATATATTCGGTAACGTTATTATAATAATAACTTGCATCAATTAACTTTTCAACTGAATTTATTTCAGTTGAAAAAAAGTCACGTATTGTCAAGTATTTTTGCCTCCAGGAGTATGATGAAAGAATAAAAAAAGATCTAACATAAAACATTGTTAGTATTCTTTCATTAATAAAATTATTATTTATTTTAGTATAAGTGTATATAATATTTGTTTTTGCTTTGACTTTGTCTTATGATTGTTGCGATTTTTTTCTTGAAAACCACGATCATAACGAATAAAGAAATTAAATTACTTCAATGTTCAAGTGAGTCATGAATCATATGATCGATTTAGAATAAAAAAATATATAATTCTGATACAGTTTTTAAACTATGATTTTGTTTAAACTCAAGCACTCGTTTTTCACGCTTTCACGTCTAAACTCCAACATATCTGATTTTGTGTAAAAAATATCTGCTCGTAACACAGCAATAATCAGGCCAAACACTAGACACTTTGGAAAATGTCGTTTTGAATCTTATGTTCAGTTATACGTATTTTTAAATCGAGATTTGTTTCCGACCGGAACAAACAGTAACGATGGAACAAAGAGAAGCCATGCATGGAAACGACCAGCTGGGGCGTGACCGGAACGCGCGGAACATAAACAGGAACATTCCGCCCGCATCCGGAACGTCACTGGGCGCTTAACTTGTACCCGTAATATTTGGCGTTGTGGTATGCAACCCTTTGAAATTGTACAGTTTTGATCCTACCTACGTAAATATCTTTACATTTTAGCTATTTCTAAAATAGTGTAAATGACACTTTATCATAAATAATAGACAAAGTTTATTTAAGCCTATCGCAAGTAGCGTTTATTCGGTAAAATCCATAAAACCGCACAGCCGGCTGTGAGGTGTCCCTGAGGATTAAGGTGTCCCGGACGCAATAACAAAAGTCCACCAAGTTATGTAAGGATGGTAGTGGATTTATTTATTGGCAATTTAAATAGCAACTGTTAATTGTAAAAACCATGTATTTCGCTTTGCAATGCCCATAATCTTGTATTTGGATTGGATCAATGAAACACACTCCTAGGCCAGAGGAAACGTATTCTTAATCGTATTATCCATCAGGCCGTTGCGTTTAATTCCCTAAATGTATTAAATGTATCTATTTATCATTGACAAGGCAAAGCCAACGTTATTATTAGCTGGAATTAAGTCCAAAGCAAAATGAGGTTTTAATATAACTTTGACAGTTATTTACTCTCACAGGTGTAGCTGTTACTACAACAATTTCAATATACAATAGTTCTAGTTTAAGCTTTGTAAAACTTTGGCAGAAATTCTGTAATAACAACAGAATTAAATGGGAGATTGCATTGTTTATTATTTTAATACCATCCATGCATGTGGCTTTATTTTTAAATTAAATTATTTTTATATTATTTTTATTTTAAAGCATTCAGTAGCTTGAAGTTTTTTTCAAATTTATTTATGAGTTGAAAATCAAATGTGTGGACTGGTAAGGTTTTCTGTTATTTTACAATATTTATTTTTACAGATTTCAGATATTAAAGTGATGTTAATATAATAACTTCGACAAATAGGTCCATCTAGATGACCTACCGTGCCTTGAGAGCACCTGTCGAAATGTTCTATTACTTTTTTCCTTTTTTTACGCTGTAGGTCAGCGTTGCTTGATAAATGAAAAGAATATCCTCTCGCATTTGAAAATAACATTTTTAGAAATGTATGGACAATTTATTAATATGAAACAGCTATTTATTTTATGATTTTTTATATTGATTTGCAATTTCAAGGCTATCTGATATGATAAATTATTTTAATAGAAAAATAGTGGAATAAATCAACTCGGCTCACAAGTCTTTCCCAGTCTCGTCTTAAATTGCAAAAACCTCCTGCATTGAAAATACAAAAAATATAAAAAATCATAAATAAAGAAGCATATTTTATTTAGTATAGTCTATATATTCCTAAAGCATAAAACATAAATTCAATTTAACAAAATAGGCTGACCTGCCATTAGCAACATACTACTGCAAAACCAATAGTAAATATTTATTATTTTGATGGATTTGATTGAACTTAATTGAAATGAACTTTCAAACACAGCAAACTCTGTTTTCTAGATGTTAAGAAAACCATAATCAAATAAACTATCTTTAAGATGCATAAGAACACTCACGAATAAGGTAAAAGTGTTTTTGTTAAGGACACAAATCCGCCATCTTACAGTCAATATTTACTACATAAATTAGGCATCAACGTAACCAGACAAACAAACAAACTAAATCAAAATTTACTAAAAGTTCTGGTAACTATAGAGTTAACTGTACTTCACTGTATTGAAGTGATTTAACCATCGATAGTAGAAAGAGCCTGAACTTCAAATGACTTGGACAGTTCTTTAAAGCATCCTATAAAAAAATACTCACATACTAAAGGACTATTAAGCTTTTTGTAATTAAGAAAGTCAATCAGGCGGTAGCGATACCAATTCAAATAAAATATTTGAGAACACACAACGTGAAATTGATATTTGCAACTCCGAAAATCCTTTTCAAAAAGGGCTTCGTAACATTTTTCTCAAAATCAATACGGACTTGCAGAATAAACTGAACGTCAGTCTGCCATCTCCGTCCTTCAAAGCGAAATTCTTGTGTAGCAATTTAAAGTTTGGCGAAGTCGCACAGTCACCTCCTGCGGGGAGGAAACTTAAATCGACTCGTTTATCGATGGTTCACGAACGATTACCCCTATATTGGCGTTTTATTAGACCATCTAGGGATCTTTGTACAGCCGTGTGTACTTTTACAACTATTTTAATGGAGCACGTAAGGGTTGGATGCTAGTATTAACTGAGAAGCTTGATACTTTTCAAAGTTCGAACATTATAAGTGGCTTGAAAGGTTGAGTTTTGCTTTTAGGAATGCTTGACTCATCTCCTGATTTTATTGGCAAAATTGGCGTGGTGAGTTGAAATCGTTTGGTCCTGGCTTCATAAGCAGTCGTCAATTAATCTGCTAAGCCAGATATCTCGCGCACGATTGAAGAGAAGTTTGTCGATATCGACATATGTTTCGTTTTCTTAAACATGTAGAAAAACTATTTTTACCTTTTGATATATGATTATAAACCACTTTATTATCTAACATAGCCACACCGTTATCGTTTATTGATTAAGTGTTGGGTGGTTTACCACTTTTAACTTTTTAGAAATGTGGATTACATTAATTTTGTCTTTGACTGACGACCTACATGATTAGTGGTTGATCGTTTCTCCTAAGTCTACGGTGTTAGTTTCTTTAATACTCTAAACCAAATAAAGAGGAAATAAATAAATCTCTATGGTAGTAATGGAAGACCAATCAGAAAAAACGTAATAACGAATGTCACAGTAAATACAATTTGTCCCGTCACCAGTGTCGGAGCCTTTAATGGTGTGAAATATGGCATTTTTTATCGACAAATTGCCCCTCAAATTTTGTTTTTCTCTTACGGCCGCCTTTTTGTTTTCTTGGTAACCAAGACCTGGGCTCTCATACTAATTCGACCACCACTACTCATGTAAATGTCCTATCAACATTAAAAAGGTGTCATTTGATAGCTAAACATGTAGACAACAATTACACAGCCATCATGTTTCAATTGTATGGAATAAAAAATTGAAATAAAATAATTAAAGAAAAACAAATAGGTTCTTTGTTGTGTATTCTTCTTTATTGGCTTTTTGAGAAAAACCAAATTTGAGGGGCAATTAGTCGATAAAAAATGCCGTATTTCACACCATTAAAGGCTCTGACACTGGTGACGGGATACATTGTATATATTTATATACCTATTTTATTACGAGTATATCTGTTTTAGGATTCGAAATAATAAGGTACAAATTAAATATTTGTGCCAATATATCGTAAAAAAACAACCGGGAAGGGGACCGATTTATTATATCTAAAAGTTAAAAAAGAATAAACGAGTACATTTAGTTAGCCCATTATACTAAACCACCAAGATATGTAAAGAATGCTAATGAGTCAGCTACAAGTAGATTGATAAATGTTACACAAAGTAAAATATATTATTAAACATAATTAGGTATTCTTACTATTACTAATTCGATTGTTATATAAAATATTTTTACAGTTTTGATATTATTAGGTTTAATTTTGACTTTTCATCCAGTAGGTAGATCGTTAATAAGTTAAGAAACTGGGTAGCCACAGGTACCTACGCTTGCCATAGATTATGTTGGCGCTGGCCAGACTTACCTATACCTATACCGATATTTATACCAACATATATATAATTATACTTATAATTACAGGAATATATTTATATAAATATATTTACGTGTCGTTCGCCCTTAATATACTTTGAGTACATAATTGTAATAAGACACCACTATCGCTTCAATCGAAATAGCAGACAAACCACTTGTCGTCTGCTTCTCTACGTACTAACGCATAGACGAGAAATATGTCGAAAATATCGGTTAAAATGTCGACAAAACGTTATTGTTATGTTAGAGTTTGTATACAAAAATCCGCGGCTAAGTAAAACTATTCTTTTGACATAAGAAGTCGACTACTAAGCGCAACCATGTTAGAGACGATTGACGACAAATGACTAAAAAACGAGAAAACGGGTTGACAAGATTTTGTCTTGATGCGTGTGCTGGGCAGGCAGGACGCTCAAGGTGCGTGATGAACCTTTTTCATATTATACAATGAATTTATGTCGCGACAGCTGGGGCACCAACCTACCCAGCCAAATAGTCCAGAGTTCAAGATCCGCATTTACAGCTGAGTCATGGGTATTTATATATATTTCTGTAATATTATGATTTATTTAGGTATCATATAAGTATGTCTATCCCTTACCCTAGTACTTCCGATTGATTTGGCTAAGAAATGATATAAAGCCAAAAATTCGTCGTGCGTATTCTCGATGTGAGGTGAGTGCAATAATTGAAATCATTTTGAAAAATAGTAAATGTTTGCCTAAAATTTATGTTTTTCGTCGTAATGAATAAGATAACGAAGCTAGTTGAATTGAACCGAAAATCAAACTAAACATAAATGAGGAGTATTTGCGTGATTTAGCTTACCTTGATGAAATAACGATAGCAAATTACCAAATCGCTGTGAATTTTGCCCTAATAAGTGTTAGTGAAACATAATAGTGCCTCACTTTTTTGTAAGTTAACATCGGTAAATATCAAACAAGAAAAAACCGATGACCCGAAAAGTGTTGCGGAAATCTAATGAAGTCAAACATTGTTATCAATTCAAAACATTCTCCCAAAATACGCACGTACATACTATATGATGCAATATGAGTCCCGTCAAGGACGAACTCTCCGCATAAATATCTGTACGAGGCCCACGTCTTTCTGGCATTGCATTGCAAATTTTCCTACATAATTTTTTAACACATGCTTTATACACAATCTTTGAGTAAATAATAAAAGGCTTATTTCTCTGTCGGACTGGTTAAAATTTCATAGCTTTGACGGTAAAGCGAACTGTGTAGAATAAATCCTTTTACCTTATTCGAATACTTTTTGTATTTTATGGCATTATAAGTTAATCAGGGTATCATTATAGGCTATATTATTGAAAAACTAAAAGTCACTCATAAATTTTTCAAAACATCTGATAAAGGTAATAACAAATTAGTATTTGTTATGCAATTTAAATTATATCTATATAATTATGAAATTTATTTCTTATATATTGTTTTAAACTTTCTGAGTCATTGCGACACAGTTGCATGCGCTATAGTCGCGAAAAAATCAGTTCTTAAATATCCAATGGTCAATGACAATATGGATTTTTTTACATAATGCTGATATCCTTTGCAACTTAGCCTGTGACTTAATTTTTAACTTTTGTTGTGTATCTATTCATAGTAACACGGAATAAATATTACAAAATAATTGATGGATTGTTAATATTTTACTTATATTGTTAGCGAGTCAATCAAAACGTACGAGCAAAATTGTCTCCTAAACTAGTGAGTCCACGTTTAATAACAAACAATGGGCGTCGTTCACACTGTTTTTAAATTTTACTTTTGTACAACTAAATATATGAACAAGCTTTAATTGTATTTTTATTTTCTATTGGCCGGTTTCTTGTTAGTGTAGCTAATAAGAGAAACTTAATGATTAACCAAGAATTAATTTTTGCTAACATTTCTTGTTTTTTAATATTTATTACGTAGTAGTTTACGGAAATATTTTACTTTTTCACTACAAAACAAAACTTTTTCTTTAATATAATAATAGAATCAGATACTTGCAATTCTCGCAAAATATCTAAATCAAGTATTTTTTCTTTCGAAAGTCTTACAATAAAAGTAAGTATATCTTAACAATTTTCAAATTATTGTTACTATCATCTGTCATCATTGTACAAAGTTGGATTGGAGTCTAATGGAAAAGTGTTTTATTTGATTTAGAAGTTTGCAAAAATCACGAAGGTGAAAAGTGTTGATACAATTTCTAGCTACAACTTATCCATTATATTTTTACTTATTCACATATCAATAAAGACTGTCGAAAAATTCCTCTTGATCAGAATTCCTAAGTTGCACATCCTCTTCATGTGTAAGATGCCTAAGAAACACTTTGCTATAAATAGTAAAATATCTAAAACGTAAATTATCTCAAAAGCGAAACGTCTTCAAACTGCAATGTCCTATCATTTGGGAATCGGATCGTACAACTATAACGATCTTACCTTACCAACGATCTGGGGATCCAATCCTAATATATATTGAACATGCGAATTTGTTCATGAGTCGCGGTTGTTCTATACTAATTTGACGACCTGCTTGATCGAGTGGCTTGCAAATTTGTTTTTTATGGTGACTCAACTCCGAGATCCCGATTTCGATCAAACTAAACCAATTGTTGTGAGCACTCTGAAAAAGAATAAAGTTTTGTAAATATAACAGCAAAGTAAACGCTATCAATGTGTACTATGGTGTATATTTATGTAAAGTGTACAGTGATGTGCACTTTCGTCGTCATTACCCTCGAGGGCGCAATGTTCACAATTAACGCGGCAACTTTCCAGGTCACAGGTGAAACCGGTTTCATTAGTGGTTGGACTTTGTCGTTTAGAGTCCATTGTTATTTTACGTGCCATCATGAATATTACTTTTAAGATAAGGATGAACAGGTTAACTAATCTAATTTTGTTCAGTGTATTGTTATTTAAGCATGGGTTTTGAGTATCTTTTTTAATGCTGTAAGTCTTTTTTTGTTTCTGTTTTTTTCTTTTAAATTAATAAATAAATATTTCTTACATTCACATCAATTAGCCTAGCCCATAGTAAACACCAGTCTAAGGCTTGTATAATGGATACATATATTATACATAGATATGTAATATTCAGAGGAATATATATAAACACCCATGACTCAGGTACAAATACTCGTATTCATCATAAAAACATCCGTCCTTCCAGGATTCGAAACCAGGACCGTCGATGTGAAAGGCAGGATCGCTACCGTTGCACCAAACGGTCGTCAAATCGTCGTCCAATGGGTCATGAAACAATTTTAAATTACATAGACGGACGTTTTTCTACATTCGATATTTTGTTACATAAATTTTAAATACTTCTGGGTTTCTTTCTTTTCTTTTTTCAAGACGCTTACAACAATATTTACCGTTGTCATACTTATGATAAACTTATGTCTTAGTTTATATTTATTTTTTTCATTTGAATTAATACAATGTACGCATACCTAAACCGCGTTTGTTTAAAATGAGTCAATAGCCGTGTTCATGGGAGTGAGGGCGTGAGATCTTGTGAGAAAGGGTTTAATTTAAATATTAATTAATCTCTTGTGTCATAAGAAAATAAAATAATAACAAATAGATGTAGATTTTTTGTTTTTTTTCAATACTTAACACATATAAATATTATTAATATAACCGAAACCTATAAACAAAAAGTAGGACTTGTATAGAATGATCAAAAACCTTTATTTGCACATACCTTTGTTGTAACTTTACATAGTGCAGTAATTGATTTCATCAATTTATCAAATATAGGTACATGATATTTATTCGCATTATGAACATATCCTATATAAGTAAAACATGGACAGAGGGTCAGGGACTAGAGGGACTTCATTTCATGAAGTCCTTCTTTTCAGCAAACATTGTCACATTTTATACAAGTTCATATTTTATTTTGAGAAAAAAATTCTGAATACAAAATAACTTTGTATCTCAAAGGAAAACTCTAGGGAGACAATCAAACGAAACCGGCGCTTGTTACCCGAAGCATATAGAATGCGACCGACGGGGTGTTATTCAGGCATGTTAAATTCTCTGCAGACTTGTGTATAACAACTGGAGAACTTATTCAATTTGAGTAGAGAGAACTGTTCTAAGGTTAGCAAGCGACCATGTTTTTCTGTCACCTCAAAACTAGGTTCTGTTCGTTTTTCATTTTATCTGTTCCTGTACAATACTTTCATTCAATCCGTTTTTCGACCTTAAATATGCAAGGCACGTCCGCTACGACTGCTTTGCGACCAAGTTTTGTACTCCTACCGCATTAGCTGGACGCAGCGAGCGCGAGTATGCATATTAAATACAATCTCCTGTTTCGTTCATTCATTTACATTAACATCCTTTTATGCACAACCATTTTGAACTACAAACTGTCACTTGCAATATTTTGTAGTTTACAGAACACAACAATGCGTTTGAATCACACAATTACTTTGTATGAATATTAATGTTTATAAAGCATAAAATTTCATAATGTTGAAGAACACAGTTTACATTGATGAATATGTATAAAGTCTAGTTTAATTATGGGAAGAATGCTTGTTAAGAAAACGATACATATATTTTGCCATGGTGACATGTCTATCACTATATATATACAAATTTCCAATAGGAAAGCGTCACATTTCAACGTTTAAAATCGTAGTTCAATAATGACAAATGGCAGTAGTTTAACTGTTAAATATTTTTTCATTTGTGTATGTATATACTTAATTTTGCGTTTTATATTCATAGATTTGATTTCATTGTATTACCTAAGGTTTAATATGTAGTCAATAGCTAAATGTATTAGAAATTTTATGGATCTTTTTTGTAGTGTTGACAATGATTATAATAATGGAGAAATCTATTTTTAAAATGAAATGTAAAAAAAGAATCGCCGTAACTCTTTGAATGTGTTCTCTACCGATCAACATGTGAGCAACGTTCAATTCTATTGGTACGTGCAAATGAACCACCCGCCAATGTTTGTCTTCATACTTTGTCGGTTGAAATTCATACATTATTGATGACTCGCTCAGCCCAAGCTTGTCCCGCCGTTTGATTATTTCATAAGACCGCGCAAACTTTCCAGAATTATGATCACCAGCATTGTTGTACGCGATGCATGGCCAAACTTTTTCGATTGTTACCCATTGTTTAACAAGGTCATGAATAAGAGCTGCGAAGAAGTATTTGGTCATCAACTTTTGGTATTACATTTCAAGAATATACATTGTCGCACACTAAGACGCAATGCCAACTTTGTTGTATTATTTGAGTCCGTCTTGTTTGGTAACTCTATGTACCAACTCATGGGTTTTTAATTGAAAAGGTGGGTCTCCTCTGGAACTCTCCTTACGTTCGCTCGGAAGTTCACAGTTCACAGGGAAGGTGGATAATATTAAACATTAAACTATTATTTTTTATCAAATTTTCTCCCTTAACTTTAATACATTTGTTAGATCTATCATATTATTATTAAAACCGTAAAAAAATGATTTGTCTTGGGCATCAAAATAGACCGAAATTACAGACTTGACTTCATCATCATCGTTAATTTTTTTTCACGAAGTATCTTTGGAAATAAATAATAGTCGCTAGGGGCCAGGTCTGGTTTTTAGGATAGGGGGCGTAGTATTTCAAAGCCACATCGGTGAATGGCAGTCGTCGCAACATGACTTTTGTGTACGGGTGCGTCGTGCAAAACGAGCACATCTTTTGTCAGCGTTCCTCGTATTTATTCTTTAATTGTTTTCGTTCAATCGATCTAGTAAGGAAGCGTAATATTCTCCCGTTATGGAAATCACGTTCCTTTTATTCGATCAAAAGAATACCTTCAGTATCCATAAATCCTTTTCGGCTGATTGAGACACTTTAAATTTTTAGGAGCGGGTGTGCCCTCCACACCCAATTACAATTCGAGCTAAAAAGGTCTAAACACTTGCGAGAACAGTCGACGCGCTATCGTTTTTGAAGCAGCGCATCTTGCACAGACTTTAGTCATGTCAAGATGTTGATGTAGGATATTAAAAATCGTTGTTTGGCATGGTGGCCTCGATCGGCCATCCAGGTTTGATAGTTGGCATCAATGGACTCCTTATCTTGCTTGAAAATTCTGTGCCATATGTAATCATGTTTATACCAGGAGCGGAGTCCCAGTAAACCGCTAACGTCTCTTAAATATGGTTTAAGGTGTTTTTGCTTACTTGGTGAAGAACTTTGTGACAGAGCCATAATTTTTTCCATAGTGGCAGTTTCTTCCAAATTTACTTGCTTGCTCGTTGATAACTTAAGACCTAATGACATGATTAGGCCAAAATATGGTATATTATAATGAGTCTCTCAATTAGCGACTACTTGGATAAACAACCTCACCCCCACACCACTCCATTCCGCAAAATTTTTGACCTCCCCCCTTAGTAAACGTCAGCATCTAAATTCAAAATAGCAAAAATCCCTAGATTAAAACAGGCCTTTTTTTCTGTAAGCCAGATAACTTTTTAAACCTATTATTGCGTATCTCTAAAAGATAGTTAACAAAGACATGATAACTATATTCTTAACTCGTCTGTTTGATAAACTAGTTTGGCAGATCACTCACTCACATAACGATAGGTTGTAGGTTCAAGTTCAGCCTGACTCCTAAGACGAGTTAAAGTGTTACTAATAATAAATTCTTTAGATATAAAAAACAACAAAGTTTTCAGACTCGATGTCTCATATTCTCTACAAACTAGATTTTTTATAATCTCGATTTTGTAGGAAGGCTTGCAATGCCTTCACTGTCTATATGCATTGCGACAATGTTCAGACACGTTCGGGCTTTTTATTGTGACAGCTGACTTTTATTGACAACCGTACAGCGATAGTTTCTAGTTGATTATCCTGAAAAATTATATAGAACCATTTTTTCTTATTTTGTTGAACAAACCCCGATATGGGATTAAATATAATCTAAATCAATAACATAATAGATTATTTTTCGTTTCTGACATTGTAAATACGCCTCTTTTTTCAGCGTTCTATCATCTATCTATCTATCGTTCGATCTGTAATGTCAAACATTACAGTACTAGATCATGAAATAAAAATAAATATGAAACTTCAGTTCTAAAAAAAAATATGCCTCTACTTGTATTTTTTTTATTATATTTTGAATGATTGGGTTAAAATTTACTCAGTCTAAGTTTTTTTTTAATCTAAAAATTTATCAACCTTTGTGTGACGATCAATTTAGGATTAAATTTTTGTGTACCTATCCATAAAACAGTGTTTTTTGTTGTTTAAAAATAAATAGAGGAAGATAAAACCAACCTCCTATTATGAATAAATTATTTCACCAGATGGATGCCTCAAGTAATTTTTTCTACCCAGTGTAAATCTTTATAGGTTTTCTCTTCCACGGATAGACGTCTGGGGCATATGGAAGCATGGAAAGGGTACAGTGGAAGAATAGTGGCACTTCAATATGAATTAAGTTTATCTACTTAAAACCTTTTATCTTAAAAGTTCTTATATATTCAAAACTTTAATTTTTTTTCTTTATATAAAAAACTGTTATATCTCTCTATCTTTATATACTTTCTTATCGCATCTTTTTATTTCGTTATTCCTGCCAAAGCGGTTGTTTTCTTAATAATTGACATAAGATGGAGCTGCTTCGAAGTTAAGCGGAGTAAGTAAGTTTAGCTAGAAGTATATAAAATACTTATCAGCAAAAATAAAGCGAATTCACAAATTATGTTACAATTTTCACTTCGATCACTCATAATTGAATCAGTAACAATGAGATGACGAAGAACTTTATTTGTTAATTTGTTGCGGGACAGACAAAATGATTTAATTAACTAACCCACTTCTCTAACCGTATTGATTAAGAGTCTGCACGACAAGACATAATCAAATGCCGCGAATCTAAGCGAATGTTTTATTCATTACCTTGCAAATGGCAGTTACAGTAACGCAGTCTGAAGAAGAAAAGGTTTATATAAAAAGCGTGACCTTCTTGAGTGGGTAAAAATGCTATGTAAGACTGACGGAGTTAGAACGATGTTTTGTTTTTTTCTTTATAAAAAGGCGAATGTTTAGTGGTTTTCATTATGTAAATCTATTGAATTTGATTTTATTTATTACGTAGCAGCTAACGTTGAAAACAAGGGTATCAATTTAAAACATATCAAATATAGCCTATGTTACTCAGCGTGAATGTAGCTTTTCAATGGTGAAAGAATTTTTGAAATCGGTTTAGTAGTTTATTGAGTTTATTCATTATAAACATACAAAAATACAAATCTTTCCTCTTTATAATATTAAGTATGGATGTAGATAAAGAAACTTATACTAGAAAAAAATTGACTCGCCTGATACCTGAAATAAGTTGATTATTTTCTAGTAATAATTTATTTAGACATTAAAAACTAGCAGTTTTGTAAATGCTTTGATAACCAAGCTGTAACAATTATAAGAACATCTGTTTTTTTTTTTAATCTACACTCTTGATCATTTTCCGATTTATTATTTTAACAAACTGGAATATAACTATAAAAATAAAGTATGGAAATATTAAATATTGCATTACTTTCAGGAAAAAACAAGTCGGATTAAAAGATAAAGTTTACAATGTATTTAAAAATATCCCCAATACCTTGATGAATATTCATCAGGATTAATTTATGAACTACAAGGTAATAATCGCAAAAAAAAAACTTATTAAAGTAATATTATGAGAACCTAAAATTTTTTTGGATTATTTCCTTTTAACCACTGGTTAATTTCATTTATTTTGTTGAACCTTTTTTATGTGGCATAAAATGGATAACCAAAAATTGCTTACTACGAAAGGGCAAGCGCTTTTTTTGACCTTGGGCTTTTTGAAAGCCTAATTAAGAGTTTTAGCTAGTCTGATGTTCATTAAATAAAGCCATAAATATAGTCTGGAGAGTTTCAGAGCTATTAAGTATTAAAGACTTCTAGTTATTGCACTCTTAAAAAGGGCCAAAAGGCTCGACTCTTTTCTATCACAGCTCCCTTTGATTGAAAACACGAGAAAAAATTAGTTGTATCCTAATTTACAGGTCAAGTGCGGGTCTTTTGATGTTATTGACTGTAGACGTGCCAGCTACGTCCTCTGTTGGACCCAAGGTCAACAATCAGCCTTTGAAAGCATGCCGAAGCCAATGATAATAAAGTTTTTTACGTTGCGAAAGTTGCTAGACTTTCTAATCGTAAACCGAACACGCTTGGCACTGACTTTAAGTAAGTCTGCAGATAAATTACAGCTAGTATCTGTTTACCTAATTTTGGTTAAGTAATCAACCGTAAATTGTGTGAATAAAAAAAATAAAAAAACTGCTCCATCGAGAGAGAAATTTTATTTAAGAAGCTTAATTTTGTTTTGTATCAACGGATTGTAGACCAAACTGCTTGATATTAATTTCAACTTGACAGCTCTGTGAACTACTGAGAAAAAAGGATAAAACTCAGACAGACAGAGAAAAATAGTATGAACCTAAAAATATACTTATTTTGTTTTCATACTAGTGGCCCGTCCCGGCTTCGCACGGGTGGACAAAATTCTTCAAATTGTTTCTATTGTTAAATATTTTTCCGTTAGCGCCATCTAGCGTCCGGTAGTCGAACTACTTGCGGTTAACGCGTTGCTATGGTAACGTTATTGATACAATGGAAAAAGAGCGGGAAAAAGAGCGGGAAAAAGAGCGGACAGACAAACAAACAAACTACTGTGATCTTAGATTATAGATTAATTATTTTATATATGATAACGTTGTAATTGAATTTATCCAGTTGGAAATAATCCAAAACGTGGCTAGTCAATAATGAAATGTTTATAGGTAACCAGATACCGCAAATCTAAGCAAATGTTTTATTCATGGTTTCGCAAATGGCAATTACAGTAACTGTACCCTCTGGTCGGAAGGAAACATTGCACAAAAAGCTTTGGTCGCCGTTAAACGGCCGAAAAACATTGTTTGGCCAAAATTATACTCACAATGTTATGACTTGCCTTTTCCTTATGAATTTGAATTCGTGAGAATTTCGCTATACTTTTGTGGCAATTGGTTAATGGTTTGTTGTTTTAACTAATAATGATACAAAAGCGTCAGGAAAACGATTATTTTTTTCTTCTTTGTTTAGGATAACAATATCTTGTGATTGACTTATCACAGGTAAAATTATCTTAACTATGAAGCCAATCAACTTTTATAACATTCTTTGGTTTATAGATTCTATGCCTAAGTATAAAATACAAATTGTTTTTAAATAAAATTATTTATTTATCGGACATCAATGATCCATAATTGCTATTGTTAGTAATTTCAAGCTTACGACCTATGTTAATACTTAATATCTAAACAGGAATTGCCAAAATTGAAAATGTGTGCCACTAGAAATCAGTCCCCATTGTCGACAATGCTTTCAGAACAATATTACGACTGCAGCGAACTAAACACAATAAGGATCCTGCCTTTTTGCGCAAAATAGCCGGGAAACTGTCGACCCGCGCATCTGCAAGCTTTCCTGACCCACTACAGGAACGTGCCAGCCGCAAGAGTGCCCTAAACGCATTATTATATTGTACACGAATGTCGTTGTACGACTTTTGGGTATATTTGACCCACAAGCTACTCGCGTAAAAATTTAGCGTTATTTTTACTGGGTAAGAACAGCGACAAAATCTGCGAGCCAATATGTTTGCCCTACTCGGTAGCGCCCTTTGCTCTCTTTCCATATCGACATCATCCTTTAGGTCATCAGTGACAATGTGACCCACAAGTGTGAAGGCACAGTATTCGGAGATTTATTACCGGACTTGAATACCATGTACTCTCTCTTTTTGGTAATGTAATGTAATCCGTGAGTTTTTGCATACATTTCACAAACAACAAACAGTTTTCTTAAAGCATTGACCGAGGGGGTTATTGACGCATAAGTATCCTACATGACAACCTATGAATGTATGAGTAAGGCAGAGTACTGCAATCAGTGCAATGATGTACAGATTGTTTAAAGTGGGTAATGTTAGCTCACCCTTCCACACACCACCAAAATTTTCATAAGCTTACTTTGTCAGGTAGCAAACCCGTCGTACAAAATATCTGGGATTCAAATCGTTGATAGTAATAATATGAAAATACGGACAACATTCATAACTTATTTAGTCCCTTGCCCTATGGACCTATAATAGATATAACACATAATTAAGTAAACAATATGATATGACTGGGGCACAAATGCTTGAGCTCATCACGCAAAGATATCGCGCTTCTTGCAATGCAAAATATATTTTTCAACAACAAGGTTTCCAGTCTTTTTTGATACTTTGTTAGATCCAGTCAGCCACAAAATCAGTGTTTGAATTCAAAGTTAATTACAATGTATTTGGTTTAAAATTAAAATAGTTTTATATTATATATCTTCCTATCTATATATTTCAATTTCGTTTACAGAAACTTTATTTTACTTTAAGAAATTAAAGAATAAAAATAAGAAATATATCTGATAATTTCTCGAGAAATTGCTTACCTGGTTTAAAGTCATAAAAAAAAGATTACTTAATTTTTGACGAATTTTGAAGTTTGTTAGAGTCATTATACATTTTATATGTATGCTTCTTCCATAAGTGTGTTATAATGTGACCGATTTTAAAGCATAGCATAGTAAATAACTATGTTTTGAAAATGAAAAAATATTTATTTCTGTACCAATAATTGTTACAGCATAGTGATTGACTCCCACTATTAAGTGCATGGTGCATCTGTGTCAGATGGATTCGCTCCTCCATAAGTAGCGAGTAATAAAATACCAATACTTAGTGCTTACTTATAATTATGATAACTAAATATACTAACAACTTAATATTGTAATTAATTACTATGTTTGTGTGCATGTGTTTGTGTGACTGAGTTAGGTGTTGATTTTTAAGAGAATTTCCGTCTCATCATACTCGTATGTAAATGGTTTAGCCACTTTGATAATCTTATTCAGCATTCGCGAAAGATCCATGAATATATTTCCAAGTTTTTATTAATAAAATTGTACAAATAGGACGATAAATAACCATATTGACAACGTGCATTATAGTATGGGTTCGTTTAGTAGTAACAACTCCTTCCTTCGCTTTTCCAGGACGACAACACTGTATAACAATGTTTAAGTTTTGTATATTACTCGCATTTATGAGGCAAGATTTTTCCTAATTATTATAAGAAATAGGAAAATCATTCGTTATACAATACAGCAGCAGTAAATTTCAGCTCACATTTATGTTTGTGACCCCACAATAATTGAAAATGGCTCGCATTACTTTAATTATTTCCATTCCAACAAACGTGACAAATTGCAACTTGACATGCGATACATCATTTTCTTATACAACACTCCAAAAGAACCTCACAAAAAAGTTGATAACGATCAAAGTCGATGTGCGATACGCGTTTTTATTTTGACTTATTACTGATTTAAAAATAGAAACCTAATTTAAAGAAGCCAAATATTTTGCTTTCCATGGAATCTTTACGTGAAGGTTCTCTTGTGAAATATTTATGCTGACGAATGAAACAAAAAGTTTCAAATGTACAAATTATAATTTCGGCGCGTCTCGTACAGAAATATCAACATGATAGGTTTTTTTTTGAGATTATGATCCCAGACAAGAACGTTAAATACAAAAATAAAAATTTTGACATTTCACGTTATGTCATATCGTAGTATTTCATGCCTTTATTAGCTTTCTCATGACTTTGTTCGAACGCTTACGAATGAAAATTAGTTTTACTAAACATATTACATTTTATATTATCGATGAGTTCAATTCTAAACTATAATTTTAATTTTCACTTCATCTAGCAAAATAGAAATGCCTTTATAATTTATATTGTTAACAACACTCAGTAAACAATATTCGAAGTAACTGTTAACCATTAAAAGTACTCCACTTGTGAGTTTTGAACTTTGTCTATCAATAATAATAATATTTAATATTTGTTACAGTCACACCGATTTGCCCAGCCCAAAGTAAGCGCTATAAGACATGTGTTACGGTTACTAGAATAACGGATAGTCATACATAGATGTTATATTTATAGAAATATATATAGATACCCATGACCCAGGTACATATGATCGTATTCATCACATAAACATCTACCCCTTCCGGGATAAAAACCGGGCTTCGGTGCGAAAACGGCTGTCATTTGTGCAGCGGTTGACCTAAGCTAAAGTTTCTTTGAAATAAAACCAATTTTTTTGGCATGAATGAAATGGTACACAAACGCCCAGATTATTTAAAAATGTACTAATGCGGTTAGATAATTTTTAATATATCTGTAAACTTGAACCGTAGGGATATTAAGTCAAGCAGGAATCATTTGTAACCCACGCCACGGTTTCAGTTCGGTGATACAGATATAAAGTGTGGCATGGAAAAGACCTTCGCACAAAAATATTTATTGGGTTTGAGAAGAAACTTTCTCATTTTTTTTTTAATCTTTTGCTTTGGTATACCAGAAGTAAAAGATTGTTGTAGTAGGCCTTTTTTCAAAACCAGATTTAGTGAATAATTGATATTTTTTAATTTAACTCGTAACTTACCCCGAGGGGTCATCGGGAATTGGGTAATGTGATTGACGCATTTTAAATATTGTTTTATATAAAAAACTCAAAGAAAATACGAATATCGATTATAAAAATTAATTAAATTAACGCTCATTTTGTCACGAATTCTTCAAGACTTCAAATACTTAAAATAATAAATACTATTTTAAGATCGTTTGGTGCAACGATAGCGATCCTGCATTTCACACCAGCAGTCCTGGGTTCGCATCCCGGAAGGGGCAGATGTTTTTGTGATGAATACGAGCATTCGTACCTGAGTCACGGGAATTTATATATATTTCTAATAATATTACATATCTATGTAACTTACATGTATGTCTTTCCGTTACCCTAGTATCCATAACACAAGCCTTACAGTGCTTACTTTGGGCTTATTAGTGTGAACGTAAGAAATATTATTACTATTCTGCGTATAAATATGCGAAAATGCTTATTCCATGAATAGAGCTCCAAATAGAAAATAAAAAAGTCAGGATGACATAAAATATGAAATTTATTAAGTTTTCAGTGTCCGTAAATTGCTTTTCTTTTTATATACTTATTTTCTTATAAAGAGGAGAAGAATTTGTAAGTAAATCTTATTATCTAATAAATAAGATTTACTGGAGGGAGACTCTGTACCAGGGTCGTCTGCTTAGGTACCTCCGTCATACCTATTTCTGCCGCAAAGCAGCAGTGCTTGCATTGCTGTGTTCCGGTTTGAAGGGTAAGATATGGCAGTGAAATTACTGGGTACAGTGACTTTACATCTTGTGTCACAAGTTGGCAACGTACACTGTGGTTCTTGGGGGGGTTGCAGTTTTGCTGCGAATCTCACAAGAACCACATGTATTATAGGTGACTGTTACCACTTTCCATCAGGTGGGCAGTTTGCTTGTTTGCCAACTTTGGAATAAAAAAAATAAATAAAAAAAATAAAATAAAAAAAGTTAGTTTTGTAAATCATGTAGGTGTGTGGCTGGTGGTTTCCGGCAGAGAAAATAACACCAATCTTCACATTTAAGGGTGTTTTGGAGGAATACCAATGATACTAGAGGTATTAATTATACCGTCATATTAGGTTCAAATAGTTTATTTCCCATAAAAACACCCGGTTTACTCAAAATGAGAAAAACATTTTTTTATACATACGAATATTGGCTTATGGCTACATCTAAAGCAACGGATTTTTAAAAACAAAAACAAAAAATGGCCAGAAACGTATACACAAACAAATTAAAATTTTCCTTATGTCACATCTAACAAGTAATATTTTTGTTGTCACAACCCAGGGCAGGCATCACACCCAAAACGGGCAGCAGCATTTTTCAAATTATGGTCTCTTTGCGAACTTCAATACTCCTCTGAAGCGTGGAAATGTTAATCCCCCTATTTCCTGGGTAGGCATACGGTCAGCAATGGTCGTCTTTCGGCTGTGATGAGAGTCGTCTTCGGATGAGAAAAAGACGAGTGATATTTTAAATAATCAAAGAAATGCCCAACTCTCATTGCATAAAGACGGTTCTATTCCGGGATTATCCCTGGCATTCCAGCCTTGTGGACATGAAAATGCCGCGAGCAGTAAATCCGCTCGAGCCACGTGGCGTACGAACCGCAAAAGTGCTTTTTGATAGACAGCCGTGGTGAGTCCCGGACGTTCAATGCCCCATGTCGGATACAGTGGAGAATTTTTCATTTAACGAGAATTCGCGTTTAATTGCCACGGGATATTTTTGCGGCTGAAAATCGGCCGTCTAATAAATAAACCGCCGGAAATGGTCTGGATTATTCGAATTAAATTTCACTCGTTATTACGTTTAAAATTATAAACCACTTTAATATATCTATTTACAACAACTATACACTTTTTCATTGATTTATGTTCCAACTGTAGATATGACTTTGTTTTTGATGTTGCAGTCAATCACTTCCGACATTATAAACTCACAGTTGTGAGTAAACTCACATACAGTATATATGTAAAACAAAAGATTTTGTTAAGGGGTGTTCTGTTATTATCGATTACTTATTGATTTGTTTGAATATTAACTAATCATATTTTATATTTGAAGCATTTTATTGCTAGATTTTTATATTTATACTAGAAAAACATCTAATAGTCTTACGTATCAGACGGGACTTGAATCGACAATCTGTCGCTAACTGAACTATTGCTCTTTTTAAAATAATAACAGAAATTTCTTCTGTATCGGTTGCTATAAATTAAAAGTTGCTTAATTTATGTACTTTTTTATATAAATACTTGAACGTAAAAAAAAAAATTTTGAGTAAACTAATTGTTTTATATATTTAATAAAAGAATACAATTATATTTTTAACAAACGTTCATCAACGTACAATACCCATGAACTTATCAATAAACTTCAATGTGTGTAGAAACCTATAAAAATAAGTTGGAGGATCTATTCAAATGAATCGGAGAGTGAGAGACCATAAAGTTGATAAAGTATCGATTTAACTCAAACTGTCTCGCATTGCGCTCGATTTTTGTCTGTAATGTTCGTTTCCTTCCATTGAACGTTTGGTGACTGTGTAATTGCAGTTTATGTTAAGTCAGATAAACGCAACAACATTTTTCTGCCTTGCCAGTTTCCGTTTCTTGAAAATATGATGCAGGAGTATACATCGTTGCATTTATTTAACTTCGTAATTTTCATACTAAAAATATTTAACTCTTCGTATTAACCGCTGCAGCAGTGCAAACGTTGTTTGGTAAATATTATCAAATGCTTTGTATAGTAAGTTTGTATCAATAGTTTTTTTACAAAAATGCGGTTGGATTCACTTTAAAATTATTGTATCGTATAAAAGTTCCTCTTGGCTAATAAAAAAGTTTTTTTATTTATTTGTTAAACAGCATAGCTTCAACCCTGGTACAATAGCTCGAGAAGCCTTTGATATTTGTTATTAATAAATGATGAGGTTAATCCTCATCGTTTATTAGAAAACGATATATCATTTTTGTCTAGGGTTGGCACCACCCAGTTTTTAATAAAATTAAAATATGATCACAAGCAAGAAGTGAGTTTCAGTTTCTATATATTTGTGTCTCCAACCTTGTATTCAAATTACAATATGCTCGATAAAATCAATATAATCGAAATAATCGGGATTATACTGGCATTAATTAAAACCTTAGTTTGTCTTAACTTGGGAGCTCTGATATTTCATTTAGCTTTAAACTGAAAAAAAAAATATTATTCAGCACTGTGTATTTATTTATATATACATGTGTAAAAAAAATACGAAAAGTTTATAAAGAAGTCTCAGGGTATGCAAGGAGCACCATTTTTTCCAATGTATTCACCTTGTATCCATTTCTTTTCATTTCAGTACCAAATGACACTAACATTTCCACTGTCACACTATTTACAAAAGCACTGTTCACACAAAACACATCCTACATGTATATAAGACATTCTTATCAAACTTTAAGTTATGCTAATTTTTATATGAAACGATAGAAATCCAAATTTGCAAAATAAAAAAATCACTAACACTTACCTGCTTATGTCAAAAAAGGGGGCGTTAAAATGTCATAACCCGAATATGCCCACTGATTGTTTTTAATAACGTTAACATAGTGAAATATATTAGTAATATTAACAAAAAGTTAACACATGGTGAAAAGATTCACAACTTTTACGTTTTAATTTTCCTTGTACTCCATAAATGTACGAATCTTTATGTCTATTTTTGGTATACAATAAAGTATACCATTTTGTATATTTATATTCAGTCCTTAAATATTCTAACATACAAGTAGGTTAAAGGCTATCACTCAAGGTAGATTATCACTATAGAATACTGCATGGTTATTATCAAAGTAATTTAGGCAGTTACCTGTATTGATTTGGTTTGCTACTGACATCGGTACTTGTATTGTGGTTACCTGCGATAGTTATATCAAAGTGGAAGTACTTAGCCTAACATGATAATTGTATTGCTCTTCCTAGAAATAAAGCGAGTTGTAATTTATATTGCGATGTTTCACAAACCATCTTAAATGTTATAAAAATAAGACTCATTATTTTAAATACTTTGTTGGTAAAGATACCCTTTGGCTTCATTAATTTATTTAGTTTTATAATGACTGTTAAATAAAAAGAAAACAAAATGTAGAGCCGCACTTTGTTCTTTTCATTAGTATATAAACAATACATATAATATATATACAAGTAATATTCTCCCGAATTGCAGAAAAGTTTGTTTGTGATTACATAATATATTTTCAACACGCATAGTAAGAATTAACAATAATAAGAAAAGTTATTTAAATTTTTCTTCATGCCATGGAAGTAGAATCCTTTATTCTATTTATAACATAATTACTTATCAAGTTGCTGAATGTATTCCGCATTTACAAGAAAATAATTCAGTATTCTTTTGTTTTGATACCGTATCAATTGTTTTTTCATGAAAATCATAACTTTATCTTCCATTTACCTTCGATTGCTATGGTTCGTTAACCACTGCTTCTGTTGTACATTATAATTTTTTCTATAGCTATGACCAAAGAGTAAAGAAATAAAATGAAGTAGTTATGAAATAAGGTTTCACAATCATTTAAAAACTTCGTGTTGTAAAATGAACAACATACTCGTCTGGGTATACGATGAATAGGTATTTTCCCATGTATTGACTTAAAAGTCTTAATAATTCGTAAGCAATCAGGGAGCTATTAAGGGCTGTTTGTGTGTATGTTTATTCACCGTTATTAGATAGGTTGCGAAAGTGCGATGTTGATCCGGATCCAGCTAAGATACGATCTAAATTGCCTTGTACTCTGAATGTAGAGAAAAGAGGGTGTTTGACGCACAGCTATTTAAGCCTAATAACAACATAGTAGTCATGGAAAGGAGAACAAAGATTAATGGCTTGGCTCGTCTGTTCAACGATTTAAATAAGAAATTCTCTGACCTTGGCATTCATTTTCAAAGCCTTTCCAAATTTATGAAGTTACTTCAAACTGACGTACCCTAGACTTTTCGTGTGTATATGTATATAAATGTGTATATATATAACACTTTATTTTATTTGCATGATTGATGATTTCCACGTTTAATAAACTAATAAAATTAACATAGTACCTTAGGTTTGACATTGTATTTTTTTTTAAATTTTAATGATGACATTTTTATTTATTTTCCTCAATTTTATTTTAATTTACTTAACTTTTAATTGTTCTAATGCGTGCTGGTAACCTATAATTATAAATGCAGTTTGCCCTAAGTAATTTAGCGTTTAGTTTTTTATATGCGTATCACAGTAACTTTTGTTGGTGACCATTTAAAAAAAAGCAATTAAAACCTTAAATAAAAAATGCAGTATTATTAATTTACAATGGGTTCGCTCTTGATCCCAATCAACCATGACTTTATACGGGTCAAAGAAGTATAAAGTACCTAAATATTTTTATAGTTACAAACAAAAAAAAGAAAACTACTTATAATTTCAACGCAAGTTCCATAGTGAAAGCGGTTTAATTTATAGTCTCCGGAACTCTCAACAAAGGAGAATGGAAAATTAGAAACCGCGTTTCTAATTAAGTAAAAACTTTTCAAAATCTGGTTTTATGAAATTTGAAGATAATAATTACGTAAGTTGGTTTTCTGGTATGGTATTTGTTGTTTGTGGTATCACCATAGAATAATTGTTTAATGACTGTTGTGTTTATCACATCAAAAACAGACAACAGTGACAAAATAACCTTAACAAAACCAACTAAAATGCAAATCATTCAAACAAGCAAATACACTTAAATACACTCGAGAGCAATGAATCCGGGTCACTTAAAGAATCCTAAAAATCTCGGAAACTAAAAATGCTAGGTTAATGCAATAAATTGTATTTAATAGACAATGTAATACTCCTTAAATGAAGGTATTAAAACTTCTTAGTTATTGTAAAGTTATATCATAAAAAAATCAAATTTGAAAAAGGGCCACTGTCGAAGATGGAACTACGAAATTACAGCATTTGGTTTTGCTTTTGTTTGTAATCTGTCATTTATGTGGGTACATAAACCATGTTGATAGTGCTCTATATTCATTATTCAAGCTGAAATTATGTCGCTTACGCCTGAAGAATGCACCAGAATACTTACAATGCTGGAAACCGGCCGGAGTCAGCGCGATACAGCCAGGACTGTCGGTGTGTCGCTGTCAACAGTACAAAGAGTTCTCCGACGTTACGAAGAAACTGGTTCTAACCTACGCAGACCAGGAACGGGCAGAACCAGGTGTACCACAGCACGAGAAGACCGATACTTGGTGAACACCATGCTTCGAAATCGCTTTCTCACAGGAACTGAACTCACCAATCAGTTTCGACGCCTCGGAGGAAGTAACCCAAGTGCATGGACAGTAAGACGTCGGCTTGCTGAATCTAACTTAAAACCCCTTAGACCTGCAAACGGCCCTAAACTGGAGCGTGGGCATCGTATTTCAAGACTAAGATATGCCCAGAGCCACGTAAATTGGAGTATTGAAGATTGGTCAAAAGTTATGTTCTCCGACGAATCAAAATTTATGCTCTACAAGCACGATGGAAGACACAGAGTGTATCGAAGACCAGGGGAAAGATTCAAGCAAGCATGCATCGAAGAAAAAGTAGCCTACGGTGGTGGGTCTGTACTTGTGTGGGCCGGAATTTCTTCTGAAAGTCGCACAGAGCTGGTGATCATAGAAAATGGCTCTGTAACTAGCGTAAGATATGTGGAAGAAATCCTCAATGATCACGTTGGTCCATTTATGGTCAATTTAGGTGAGGATGCTATATTTATGCATGACAATGCCCGACCTCATACAGGTAGGATTGTGAATGACTACCTTCAAGAGATGAACATTACTCGTATGGAGTGGCCAGCGCGCAGCCCGGATATCAACCCGATCGAGCATGCTTGGGACGAGCTAGGCAGATGCGTAAAACAACGAAACCCTCCCCCAATCACGCTTCGTGAGCTCAAAATTGCTCTCACAGAGGAATGGGAGAATATTCCCCAAAATCGTATAAGGAACTTGGTGTACAGCATGCCAAACCGCGTAAACGCAGTAATGGAAGCACGAGGAGGCAATACGAAGTATTAAAATTCAAGAAAATCGTAATAAAGTTCAAACATTTCATGTTTCCTATTTTTGTTTTAAGGAGAGATCAGCAGTTTTTTTCTTTATGTAATTTTGTGTTAATAAAATGTATGGTGACTCATATTTTTTTACTTTCATTTAAGGAGTATTACATTGTCTATTAAATACAATTTATTGCATTAACCTATCATTTTTAGTTTCCGAGATTTTTAACATTCTTTAAGTGACCCGGATTCATTGCTCTCGAGTGTAGTTATGAATGCCAGCAACTAAAGTGCCTGACTATCGCATTTACGTTGTCCTGGTGGTTAGATTTTAAATCAACTTATCCGCAACTTATAAGCGTACTTACAATTACATATTTTATTAAGCATTATTAGAGCAATAAAATACTATCATACGATTCGTGAAACACTAAGCCTTTATTTGGTACTGTAAATACCTCCATTATGCCATTCTCCTTTTGCCCACTAATTATATTTGACATCAGTTACTGACAGAATTGGCTACTATGCTATCAAGTTACTACCTTTCACTTCGAACAACTTTTATCAATGCCCTAATTACCCGCGGCTTCGCCCGCATTTTTTTTTTAATATGAAGTATCCTATGTTACTTCTAATACCTCCAAGAATATATGTATGAAGTTTCATGGTGATCGGTTTAGTAGTTTTTGCGTGAAAGCATAACAAACAAACTTACACTCACATTTATAATATTAGTAAGATAAGACTTCTGAAACTTTTAAATTAAATTCTAAATATTGTATGCTAGTTTATGTCTTGAAAAAGTTTTCACCTTCCGGGAATAGCAGTCAGTTTATTATTAGTAAAAAATGCCTTAAGAAGGTTTAACAACGACTGTAATAAACCTTGACTCATGAAAATTGATTACTTTTAAAACTTAGAAAATTACTTGAAGCATAATGCTTATTAATTATTTTACAGGAATTATTAACAGAAAATGTAATATTTTGACTTTTATACAGCTATTTTAAACGACGAAACATTTTTACAGCTATAATTTTTTTTTTAATTTTAAACAAGCAATTAATCATTTTTCATGAATTTTGCAATAATTTGTCAGATAATATAATAGTCATTGTCATAAGGGTAATCCGTCTGAACTCATCAATTAAATAGTAACGGGCACTTTCTTACAACTACTCACTTATCTAGATAAAGTCTATAAAAGAAATTCCACAATACAATATAAAATAAAATATTAAATAAGAAACTAAAAAATAACAGCTTCAAATTAAATTAATACGTGCGGCAATCATATCGCTTCACCAATCTTTTTCAGACAAGCATTTAATGAAAAATTAAAATTAAGATGTGTAGCTACACAAATATATAAAAATAAATCTATACACTTCTGTATATAAATAAAATATATTTACTGACCATCACCCAAATACATAGCTTAATATTTACATCAACATTCATGTCCAATAAAAATGAAATACTTACTACATTCTGGAAAATTGAAACAGAAGTTTACATCCCTCCTTCTGGGTGTTATGTTAAAAGTGTTATGTATTGTATAACAAATTTGTTATACCTACTCAAAAAGGATAATAAAGTTGTAAACGCAATTTAACTTTTACGCCATGAAAGTACGTATAATTTAAATTATTTGGTCTTTAAGTCTACGGACCTGGTACCCTTGTCGAATGTATAAGTCGAATAATCCTCTTTCTTTCAGCTATATTTCGTTTAACTATTAGAAATTTATTTGGCGTATGAAATCAAAGTGGCTTCAAGTGAATATAAGCAATAAACCAGCACATTATTAATAACCGGCACACTAATAATTGTTATTTGATATAGCTATATAAAAATATTAGATATCGATTAACTTTTAAAATAGTACTAGTTACTAGGTAAATACTACCTAATGATACGTTAAAGTTTTTTTTTTAATTATACGTTTAAACTTTAAATCTTCATGTTTTTAATTTATTTTTTGCATTCACAATGCAATATTTCTATAAGATATAAAATACGTGTGTAAAAAACAACTACGCCTCCGAGCCCTCAGGTGGGATGGGCTCGGAGGCGTAGTTGTTTTTTACACACGTATTTTATATCTTATTTAAATCTTTAATTGAAATAGCGCCCATATTTTTTTGTGATAACACATCCAACAATTATTATGAGTGGGGTTAACTTTCGTTATAGGTTACAATAAAGGACATCAAACATGTTTTTCGTCTTCGATGGATGTTTAAAGGCAGTAGGCCTACTATTCCAACTCCTCTTTTTAATATGTCAGGGCAAAAGCTAAATAAATTATCTTTTATTGCCACGTATTTTAAGAAAGATATAGATAACAAATCGGAGATAAAAATGCAACCTTATAGTTTTGTCTATACATCGGCTAGTAGTTTTAATTGGCAAGTTCTTATTGTGCGTATATTAATCACGTCTAAAGTGAACTAAATTACTAAATAATATTTTTTTGGGTGATTCTTTTAAAATGTTGGGCTGTGAAATGAATATTTTTTTGATTCAAAAATCTATTTGACAAATGTTAAGTGAATATTTTTGTTATACACATATAAAATATGTTTCTAACAAAATTTATCTTCTATTACTATGAAAATCTCAAAGTTGCTCTAATTGATCGCAGATGCAAAAAGAGGGACTGTAATAAGTATAACGATGTGTGTGTGTATGTATATCTGTAGTGGCACTGCAGTTCCGTGAACAGATTTCGATGCGATTTTTTATTTGAAAGCTGGTTTTCTAGCCGTGGTTTTTAGATTTGTTTTATCATAAACGGTTCAGTCATTTCAAAGTCGTCAACTCAGGATCTTAGACACATAATAGTTATAAATTTACTGATTTTTCTTACTTATACACGACTAAAAACTATGTGCTGTTGTTAGGTACAATAATGAATATTGTTAAACACAATATAAATGTTTGCTTTTAAAATATTTGATTTAATTTTATTATTACTTAGAGATAATAGTCTTACTCAAAAATTAACTACTAACAATTTAGACTCGTATATATTGTATATATGTTTAAAATACATAGAATCTGTTTCCTTCCTTAAAGTGTTTGGACTTGAAATTTTTTATAAAACATGGTGCATTGTTAACGCTCAAAAATGTATAATTATCATAATCAGCCTATTAATATGCTCACAGGGCATCTGCTAAGGCATCGGCCCCCCTTTGCATGAAAATATCATGGGAAGAAAACCAGAGCCCATTTGTGGGGACTAAAGACTAAATATGCCGGAAATGCATATCAATGACTTTGATATGGTTTGGTGACCCATCTAATGAGCGATCCGTGCGTATATTGCTTAATCACTGTAATTGCAGGCGGAACGCTGTAACCACTGCGCTACCGAGGTCTTTGAATGTATGTACAACCACAAAATATTTAGTTATGCCTCCGAATAAACTTTACAGTACGCAAACTGTCGACTAACTTTCAATTTTCGGTTGAAAGTTTGACTTTCAGGAACAAGGCAATTATTACTAGCACTTGATTAATTACTCGCACGTTAGCTTACATTTGGAATTATAGTCGAATTTGAATTGAAGAATACTTAGATTTCTATTTAGCTTTTTTTTTTACTTTCTAGTTTATACCTACGAACAATAAAAATAAAATATACACGGTATTGTCATTAATTGATCTATGACAGTTTTGTGTAATGTAGTTACACCGACGGTCTTGGATTTAAGTGCTGAAAATAGGGTATCGAATTTGCACCAATGGTCTTGGGTTTAATTTCCAGATGGGGCAGATTTTTAGTTCAATAAATACGATCATTTATACGTGTTCAGTGCGTATTCTTATATTAATGTTACATATTTATGTGCCTTATAATATTCTACTGTTCAAATTCAGGTCTTTGCTGTAAATTAAAATACATGTGAAATTGCCACGTAGGGTCAGTAGATGCTAACTACTGCAAATGACCAACCAAAACTTAACAGGAATATTAACATTGTACTTAATGCGTTCTTAACATTCTTTAGGAAAAGCAAAATTATGAAGGAATTATGCAAGCATTGCGAAGGAATTCTTGAAATGCCAATCCTGAGTGGATTAGCTATTTCTTAGAGTAAAAGTAATCTAAAATTATATACAACAATATATTTACATACATACAGAAACAGCATAAATTTTAAATATTATTTAGGATTGCGGAAATCTTAAATTTAAGAAAGGACAATTACGATATAAAATTTTCAGAGAAAAACCCAAAGGTAATGGTAATGTAAAAACATGACGAAAACTAAATGACACTTGATGCATTTCATGTTTTTTATCAATTTTAACGTTTTTATTCTTATGTATAATATGCAAAATGTTATTCAACTGTAAATTTCCCGTCGCAAAATTTCATCAACGAAAATATAGTTTCGAGAAGTTGATTAATTACTTACACTTTAGTTAGAACGTATGTTGCCAGTTATTATAGTTTCATAAAGTTCAATGATTTATCGATACACTAAGTTTATACTAAACGTTTATTATGGGAATGCTTTTTAGGCTTAGGATTAACATTTCTATTTCGAGAAAATAAAATAATTTTAAGATTTCGATGGCGCAACTGTGAATGCGTTTGGCTTATGAATGCGGAGGTTAAGCTATGCAAAATCCGGATAGGTAAACAAAAAAATCACTATCTCCAGTTCCTCCCGTTCGGAAAAGTAATCTCTAATATAATACTGTAAGGTTGTGAATAAATAGAAATTTTAAACCTCAGAATAGCGCGGATCCCAAAAGTATTCGTAGATACATTTATAGGCTGATGACAAATTAAAACACTTTATATCATATGACGACCGTTTGGTGCAACGGTAGTGATCCTGCCTTTCGCACCGACAGTCCTGGGTTCGAATCCCGAAAGGGGCAGAATGGTGAATACGAGCATTTGTACCTGAGTCATGGGTATTTATATATATTTCTATAAATATTAAATAATCTATGTATCATATATGTATGTCTATCCGATACCCTAGTATACATAACACAAGCCTTATAGTGCTTACTTTGGGCTAGGCTAATTGGTGAGAATGTAAGAAAAAATATTACTATATTAATTCTTATTATCATAACACAAGTGTGTAGCTACTAAGTTTCAGAAAGATATATGATGTTGTCTTCTTTTTTTATAAAGAAGCAAGAACAAAACTTTAGTGAAAGGGATATTGGTGTTTTTCTTCTATACAACTTATTTTATTTCGAGGTAACACGCTAATACACTTAACTTCTAACTTTTGTTGCAAACTTATGTTTGTTATATTTAGTGCTTTACCAAAATCAGAACCTTTCGACTTAATTACCTTGTACTGTACAGGTACACGTCACAATTGTAAAATATAACGTTAAATTATAATACATTCAAGGCTATCTCAATTTCTCGTTACTTTTTGTAAAAGGTATTCTACATATTCCAAGCGGCAGCAGATCACTACGTATTTCTACTTCATCAATATCGCTATATTTCTGTCTGTATCCGGAATTGAGATAAACGACCTGGCGAATACTGTTGAGGATCAAATCCAATTTGCCTGTTGCAAATTGAAGAGGGCTCGGTATACGTGTGATAGAGTACGTCGATGCCAAAATATTGATGTAAAGGACGGCTCATCATGACATTAAATATGCAGTATCTATCTATACGATACTGTAAACAAAATTGTGAAAGTACTTTTACTGATTGTATTGTACTAATGATTACATGTTAATTTTGTCTATGAATATTATGTAACTATAGTGACTCAAACATTACATAAAGAAGGTGAACTGTATCTCATATACAGTGATATTTCCCTTAAAAATTAAAAAAAAAACAGAAGATAATACCATTATGAAGAATGACAACTATTGTAATATCGTATAGTAATATTGTATAGTAAATGAGCGTATGTAGAGAGGATGTCATATATAAGACAAATATTATTTGCCTATTATTTTGTTTAAGACAAAAATAAAACATTTTCCAGCAAACCCATTCCTGAGAATGATAACAAACGCCTTTGAACTAGACAGATAGAGGTTGAATAAATAATTACCATATCTCACAATACAATTTCAAATAAAAAAGCTTTGATAGCGAAACTTCAGGTACCAGACAGAAACTTTTCAAAGGAACTCTCAAATCCACAACAAGCATTTTCTTTTAAAGTTATGCATAAATTTTCTATATTCTTTTTTTTTCGAGTTTGATGTCAGTTTTATTTGCGTCTCCCCCAAGCATTTGACGTTCGTTCACATAGAAAAGCTGTAACCTCACAACCCTCACGCATGCAACGTGTATTAGAACTGGAAACGTAATAAAAAATCGTGTAAAACGGAAAACACCTGCGATGTATTTGAATATGGTTTTCAATAAAGTTTCTTGCAAAAATTATTTTTTTATTACTCATTTGAAATATAATTTTTCGTATTCAGTTTATCTATAACCAAATGCTTCGAAATTTCTCAGTATTAAGCAATTATCTTATTTTATTTATAAATCGTTTTATGGATACTGCAGCTGATAACTTCGGAATAAGGTCATTGTTGCAGAGAGTTTTGCACCTTTTTCGTTACAACATTAGTTTTCAATAATTTCGAAAAATACTGTTGCAGTAAAGAACGATTGTGTGACAGGGGTTATGGCCTAACATCACAGACGCAGTCTGCTAGCGACCACTGCTGTTGTTACCAAGTTGAAGGGTTAAGACGTCGGGAAAAGGAATCTTATTATTATTTCTAATGCGTTAAATTGCCAGTTAATTGATAATTGTTTTTTCAAGAATGAGAAAAAAAATAATTTTAGCAAAATGATAATTTGCCTTTCTTAGCTACAAGTCTTAGTTACATGCTGAAACTGGTACTGTCTTTATATAGTACCAGTCTTATTGCCTGTATATACAACAAATTATTAAAGTCTTGTTTCTGAAGAACGGAAGGACTCTAGAAAGTAAATTTTTGGAACACACACCCGATTACCGGCCCTTGCCAAAATTATTGAACTGCTGCAATCGCTTCATATACCGTGAACTATGTAACCCATAGGCATCTATCTATACATTAATATGCAAAGAAATTTGCCACAGTCGAAGTTTTAATGGGGAAGGAGTGTACAAACCTAATATTTAAATCAAACCTCTTTTACCGGATTAGATGTGACTTTAATTTTGTTTTTATTTTTAATGCTGACGTTTCTACACCCTTACCGGATGACGATGATGGTTGTCATACATGTGCCATTAATATCTTATTCATAGGTTTATAGATTTTTTATTTTTTATTTTATTTACGATTACTGTTTACTACTGAGTCTACCACCAGTTCTGAAATTTGGAGGACTTTCCGAGAAGAACTGGCGAAAGAGACTGGTACAAGGGGACCGAATTCCATCTTTTTAATATTTACATAAAGAGCTAACTACAACATTGAGTCTCGCAGTGTATCTTTGGAGATATTATTTTATTGACTATGGGATCTCGAGCAGTTGGAAAGCTCCAACCTTCATCTCTATGGAAATAAGGGTGTTTCTTGATATGAATAGTCTCACGTAGCGTCTAGGAACAAATCTTTATTCGCTTGCTAGAATTTGTGATTTATCACATCTAATGTAGTGGTAGGACCCTTCAAAAGCATGCTCACACACTGCAGAATTATTATCTCGTTTATGTTTTATGTCAGCTACATGTTCTTTAATGCGCGTCCCTATTTTTCTACGTCGAACGTGCAATTAATCCAAAAATGTTTTTATTTAATTATGTGATACTTGCAGAAGTGTAGGAACTAAAAATCTAATATTTATTAGATATATATTTATTATTAAGACATTTTCACAAAATTTTGTGATTACACTAAGAAGAGATTGATATTAATATTATATTAAATGTTAAAGATGATCATGTCTTAATGTTAAAATTGCAATTTAATACAGGTAGTATTCTGTCTATAACAGGTCTGTACTTCATGTTGCCTTATGGGTAAAGTAATGTTGGGTATCGGCATTATGTCAGATTAAAAAAAAATACATAATATGTTGGAATTACTTCAAACAAAACTTTTAGTAAAAAGTAAGTAAAAAACATTCATCATTAACTATGTTTCTTTCTAAGCTATTTATCTGATACAATAAAAAATTGAATATGTATATATTTGCATATAATTTAAAATCGAAGATTTTTAACAGAATTTTTGACAACATTTATTAAAATGAAAGCATATTTTTCCACATTGAAAATGATCGGTTGTTTTTAGTGTACTAGATTCAAAGGTTTAAGTACCTACACTCAGCCGGCATTACAAAAATATTTGTATTTGTTGAACAGGCTAGGTAAGTGGATCGTGAAAAGTGAATAGGACAATCAGGGCTATATTAACCCTTAACCGGCCAGCACTTAAGGCTCGGGCATAATTCTTCTCTAAGATTGGGCAGTTAACCCTCTATCAAAGAAAAATCATCCCAATACCCTTATCTGTGTTGCAATAACGAGTTTTTCCACTAACTTTGTAATTAAAATCAGATGATTTTATATACATCAACAATGAAGTTTATTACTACCAAAATTACCTTTCAACGCCGAAATTGCGAATTTTATTATAGCGTTAAAAAGTGGTAAAATAACATTCATGAGAGATATTATTATAGGACTTGAGTTGATAAACGGTCGCTCGCATGGTGTTAACTCGATGATATATTACACAATTTTCTTTACGAGCGAAACGGATTTATAACAACGCGAGAGTTTTGAACACACCATGTTTCTACTGAATATAAATGCGTTAGTTATACGTTTTAGTGTGCTCGATGGCGCATTCGTTAGCACACGAGGCTTACGATAAAGGAAATTAAACGCAATCGCAAAAGCCGATAATTTGATAAGTCATCAGTAACGGTGTTTCAAAGATAGTTTAGACGACCGTTTGGTGCAACGGTAGCGATGCTTCCTTTCGCACTGATGGCCCTGCGTTCGATGCCAGGAAGGGTCAAATGTTTGTGTGATGAATACTAGAATTTGTAGCTAAATCATGAGTCTTTATGTTTATTTCTATAAATATTACATATCTATGTATATCCATAACACAAGCTTACTTTGGGCTAGGCTTATCACTGTGAATGTAATAAATACTAGCGGCCCGTCCCGGCTTCGCACGGATGGACAAAAATCTTTAGTTTTTTTCTATTATTAAATATTTTTCCGTTAGCGCCATCTAGCTTTCGGTAAACGAACTACTTGCGGTTAACGCGTTGCTATGGTAACGTTAATTGATACAATCGAAAAAAAAGCGGGGAAAAGAGCGGACAGACAAACACAGAAACCACTGTGATCTTAGATTATAGATTAATATTAATTTAAGAAATCTTGAGCTCCTCCATTCTTCGTAAGGCTCATTCAGTCCAGACTGTATCAGAAGTCATAGAATCCCACTTCCATATACCATCCCAGATGTGAACAATAGTACCGATCCTTCACAGTTAAGGGTATCGTAAAATGCTGCTGGAAGTAATCATCATCACCTCCCGTAGACCACAAAATAGTCAGTAGCTAATTCCGAATTATGGTCTTTCCTGTTAGATTATGGCAATAACCCAATTGTTTGAGGATATCCCTCAACTTCTTTCCAACAGTCCCCAATTGGCAATAAATAACTGCATATCCTCTGTAGTGCCTTTGCAACCTCATGGTGGTGATGATGATGGTACAGTTTAGATTAGTACGGTGCATTTAAGTGAAACAAAGATTTCACAAATATTGTTATAAGTTCTTTTTCAATGGAGTGCAAAACCCAGTTTTAATCTTAATACAAAGGATCAGGTCAATGAACTTCGATACATTACACTGTCACGTATCCATATTGACAATCATAAAATGAAACATCATAAAGGGAATAAAAACTGAAAAGAGACCGTAACGACCGAGGACGGGGTCTTAACAAATCGGTGGTCATCACTCAAGGTTATAGCTGAGGGAGACTCCTTTCGTCCCCGCATGAGAATATAAGTCGGCTTTTCATTGTGTCCTGAGATAACGTTGCTTGTTCGATTTATTATAAATCGACGTCTGAACCCGGCCCTTATTAGCGGACGAACGTTATCAACGCTGATGTATTTGAAAAGGACAACCGTTATAATGATTTTTGATACAACGCATGTTTAAGATCGAAAATGCAGAACCTTTTTATAGGCTGAAATCTAAGCTGTTAGGTAAAAAATAAAGATAAAGTAAAAATAAATACTAACGATTTTTCCTTGCACACTATTATGAACATAACTCCCGTAGGGCAGCAATTTGCTATTATGTATTTTGAAATCCAGATAATATGTATTTAAGAAGGGGAGATTCTTCGATGGCAAAAACAAATATCATATATCTGTTATACCAAACATAACAGAGTCTGCATAAAACTGCTGCGCATAATTGATTATTAGTATTTTTTTATGCGCAGAATATGTTTGTTAGCATAATGATCACTTGCAATAATTTTATTCATTTGTTAGCATAAATGTAAAACATAATTTAAATACACTCTATAATATTTTAATATTAAATAAAATCGTTTGATCTCGTTTACCATATGTTTCAAAGCCATTAACTAATAAGTATAAATATAAAAGCATAGTTAATCGGGTTTAGTATAATTTTCAAATTCCTATATGTATAAATTGAAATAAGTAGGTTAGGTTACATATTACAGTTCCATACAACGCAGCAAAAGACAGAGTAATATATGAAGCTGACATAAAAAGTAGGCATGATAGTAAGTCAGCAGTGTGTAAACATGCTCTTAGAGGGCCCAATTAGAGCTTTGATAAACCAATAATAATTCTTGTTAGAGAACAGAGATTTGTTCCTAGAATGCTACGTAAGGCTATTGAGTTTGAAATCATCCTAATTTCAATAGAGATCAAAGTTTCTCGTTGTCAGCGTTCCTTCTGCTCGAAAATAATCCCATAATTAATAAAATAATATCTCAAACAATAACAAACATTGCAAGACCTAGAATGTAGAAAGCTCTTTTCGTAAAAAAAAGTAAGATTTAGTTCGGTCGCTTTGGTCCGAATTTCTTTTGGCAGTTCTTCTCGAAAGTGCCTAATTTCTGAAGTCATGGAAGATTTAGTAGTTTTAGCCACGTAGATCGTTTTTGGTTGGAAGCACCATGAAATCCACACTTTGATGTCATCGTTAGTTACTTATTTTGCACATTGATAGAAAGATTTTGACGTATCCTCATCACCATGATATCGAGTAAAGCTTGAAGTCTAATCTTAGCCGTTAAATCTGTTACTGACGCCTATTGCTTCGGAGGATAACAATCAAGCTTGGTTTGTTGCACTTTATAATTACCACAAAGGAGTGGCATAAGTGTTTAAAAATTGGTGTATTCGTAAGAAAATGTACGTAAACGTAGAATACAACGAGAAACAATAAATACATTTTTGATCTTTCATTCTCATATTTTCTTATGTATTCCGTAAATTTTAAGTGTTTCCCACATAACAATTAATATGTTAGCAAAGAAACGGACATCATCATAAAATCTCGATTAAGAAAAACAGAAAAGTGGCAGATTATAAAACAAATTTACATTCCCCTTGGGGACATTAAGTTCTTTTTACGCTGCAAAAGGCGGCATTAGTTGGCGGAGTTAGCGGTTTCTTCCTCTAAACCGGTAATATTTCCTGGCGATAAATTTTAAATGCTCTCATTTTACGTGCACTTTCTCCTAGTTTGTTAGGTTATGACTCGCAAGAGGTTTGTTGCATAATCATTTAGTTATTTCGTAAAATAAATGTAACTTCTTAAATATTCGATAAATGATAATCTAAAAATTAGAAATGTGAAAAATAAATACTAATACTTATTTACTTTTTAGGAAGATTTTTTTCATTGTTTCGTTTCTGTATTGTTGGTAAAGCTATCTATCCATTATAATATTCAAATACAGAAGTAACTCTGCCTATCTGCGTCTTATTAATAAACTTTGTAGGAAAACTTCTTGATTGCTGGGGGAAGAATATAGGCTTCGTTACTCATGAAAAGAATCATAAGTAACCTTGGAAATTTTAGTAAGCGCGCTTTAAAATTATTCCACGCGTATGTAGTCGCGGGAAAGCACTAGTTTTTAATAGACATTCAGGGATTTATTTGAGCAGATTTCGACTTATAAAAAGACCACAAACGTTTGATTGGTACTTTAATTTGGGTTTGTAGCAATAACTCCATGTTTTTTCCATCTGTTCTTAAATCCCACGCCAAAGAACAATTTATTATTTATTAAAGAATTATGCGGTCGTAGTCCATTCGGCTAAGATGTTAGCTTTAACTCACGTGGACAAAGATCCTTTCACGTCGCTGTACTACGGATGTGGACCCACTCGTATCATAACCATTTTAGAGCTTACCGTGAGGGGTTAACAGATATATTAATAACTATCTATTACTCCCAGCTTCGCTCGTGTTAATAAAGATATAATGCCTATAAAAAGTTGAAACAGTACTTTTTTTGATAAAAGGTATTCTATATAGTTTTCTGTAACCCTGACAATTTCATGATGATCGATTGAGTAGTAAAGGCGTTAAAGTGTAACGAAAAATCTTACTGTCGTATCAGTATATTATTTTGGACTATAAGGTTTTACCGATATGATAAATAGCCTATCATTTGCGTAATCACATTTCCTTACCATATACCATTTTATCGAAAACGGTCAACTTAATCTTTATTCCAGCGGCCTGTGGGTAACATATACGCGCCGAGCCTACAACACTCTAAGGGTGCAATACAACAACGCTTTCAGGATGCTGTTGCGACTGCCACGACGTTGTAGTGCGTCAGCAATGTTTGAGGATACACATGCGGATGGTTTTCATGCCATCATGCGTAAGAAAGCTGCTTACTTGCTGCAGCGCATGCGTGGCGCTCGAAACAGCGTCTTGAAAGCGATTATTGAAAGACCAGACTGTGCCATACAAAGGCACTGGGTGGAGTTAGCCATAGGCTTAATTAAATAATAAATACAAATAATATAAATAAATTGAAATAATATAAATAAATTGTATTTACTAACAACATTAACATAGAATAAGTTATTTTTGTTACTAAATATTAACAAACTATGGACCTCAGTCTGAAATAAATGTTTTGTTATTATTATTATGATTATTTACTTATATAAGGACATACAGAAAGATAAAAAAATTAAAAATACACCCGCGAGCAAAACTATGGAATCATTTACTTGGAATTAATTCCTCGCGATCTTGAGTACTAAATCACTAGTTACGAATAGTAAAAATGACACCATTTTAAAGGATAAGCTGTTAACTTTCAATTGATACAAAATTATATGACTCACACCAGTATTTAACGAGCTTTTTCGTATTAAGTGATGGAGTTAGGAAAACTAGGAAATATGTAAAAAATAATGCATAAAAATACAACAATAATTTATTTATAAAAAAAAAATTTGGTATTCAAATTAAGTTTCTATATTTGGTGTAACTTCCCCTAGCCCTAATAACTGCTCGAAGAGGATTCTTCATTGACTAATTCAGCTTTTGAATCGATACTTGCGGAATACCTTCCCACTCCTCTATCAAAGCTGATTTTAACTCATTCACACTTGAAGGAGCAGGATTTCTGGAACGAACCCTCCTCTTCAGTCCAAACTGAGAGCTGGCCAGTTCAATGTGGCGATACCGACTTTTTCAGGATATTCAGTTGTAGCACGAGAAGTGTGACAACAAGCGTTATCGTGCATAAGGTGGAAGTCATCACCGATATATCCCGTATAGGGAACGACTACGTATACCGCCTACTCGTCCCCCGCCAGCCACGAAATATGTATGATGTGGGCCGGCCCACATCATACAAGAACCACCCCCATAAGCCACTGTCTCGGTGAAACAGCACTGCAAATCACTCCCACTCTTTGGTCGCTGCCATGCATACACATTTTGTACTCGTCGGAGAACAGGACCCGCCTCCATTGCTCGACTTCCCAATCAAGACGGGTGCGAGCAAATTGAAGGCGTGCTGTCGATGACTTGCCGTCATTTTCGGGACTTTGCCTTCTTGGAGTCAAATTCGTTTGTTTGAGTCTTTGACGAACTATTCACCCGCTGGCAGCTACCCTAAGAATATATGAGCTCCTGCTGGACGACGACACTAGTCAAATGCCGATTTCAAAGAGAGGTTGACACGATAAAACGGTCATCCCTTTCCGATGTGTACCGGCACCGTCCAGATCTTGGTCTCGGGACAAAGCCACCAGTCTCCCGAAATCGTTTATAAACTTTCGAAACACAGGACTGGCTTATGTGGAGCTGACGTGCGATAACCCGCTGACTGAGCCCTTCTTGCAATAGGGCGACGATTAGTGTTGCTTCAGTAGGTGCAGCACGGGCGTAGCCAGGTTTTAGTTTCGGGGGGGGGGGGGGGGGTTCAAGAAAATAAAACTACTGAAAGTGCATGCAACCTTTATATTATATGAAAAATATGTAAAAAAAAGAAACAGATGGTTTATTTGATTACATATGTACAACAGAAATAATCTTCTGTTTTTCTTTTTAAATATATCCACTACTCCATTCGCATTAATTTCTATCCCATAGTGAATATTTTCACTCGTTGTGTTCCGCAAGTAGTTTTTAAGTCTTCGTAGGCTTGAAAAAGTCCTTCCTGGCGTAGCAGTGGAAACAGGTATGGACCATACCGTACCGTATGGTAGCCAATATTTGTAACAACGTGTTAATATTTGGATGTAATTTTTGATCGCACCCAAAGAAGATTTTGGAGTAGGGGAGGTGATAGTCATAGCTGCTTAACACACTTCAAGATCTGATTTGACGACAGATGTACTACTCTGTCAAGAAAGTACCGGGAAAAGATCAATAATATACAAAATATTTGTTATTCATCCAAATTTATTTTATCACCTTCAAAGTATGCTCCCTCAGTAACGATACACTTACGCCAACGAATAATCCATTCGTCAAAACATTTTTTAAACGCTGTTTCCGAAATTCAGTTCAGTTCTCGCCGCGAATTCTCCTTTATGTCTTCTACCGATTGAAAACGGGTGCCACGAAATGGTAATTTGAGTTTAGAAAAAAGAAAGAAGTCAGCTGGAGCCATATCTGGTGAATATGGTGGTCGCTGGATGGTATTTGTTGAGTGTTTGGTCAAAAATTCGTTCTCAATGATGGCCTAGTGCGAAGGCGCATTATCGTGATGCAAAATCCAAGAATTTTCTTTTCACAAATCTGGCCTTTTTCGTGGAATTTGCTTTCTTAAATGGCGCATAACGCTCAAATAATATTCTTTATTTACCGTTTGACCTTCCGGCAAGAATTCCGAATGCACAACATCGCGATAGTCAAAGAAAACAATCAACATGTCTTTGACTTTTGATCGACTTTGGCGTGGTTTTTTCGATTTCGGTTCAGTTGGAAGGCGCCACTCCGAAGTTTGTTGACTAGTTTGCATGTCAAACTCGTAAACCCACGTCTCATCACCAGTAACAATGCGTTTCATGAATGTTGGGTTGGAATTGACTCGTTCTAGCATGTCCTCAGCGACTCTCATACGATTGAGTTTTTGGGGAAAATTCAGGTATTGGGGACTAACCGAGCGGTAACATGTTTCATACCCAAATGATTATTTAAAATGGTACGCATCGACTCGTGAGATACAAAAAGTTCGGCGGGTATCTCTCTTAAAGTTAAATGATTATTTTCAGTCACTATTTCCTTCACTTTTGCGATGTTAACTTTAGTTGCAGACGTTGATGGCCTACCAGAGCAAGGCAAATCTTCCATCACATCTCGACCGCTTTTGAACACTTTGTTAAATTCGCAATATAATGAAATTCGCAAGATACACTCATCATCATCATATCAGCCGTACGAAGCCCACTGCTGGACATAGGCCTCCCCCAAGGATCTCCACAACGATCGGTCCTGTGCTGCCCGCATCCAGCGTTTTCCCGCGACCTTAACCAGATCGTCGGTCCACCTCGTAGCGGGCCTACCCACTGAGCGACGTCCGGCACGCGGTCGCCATTCGAGAACCTTTCCGCCCCAACGGCCATCAAGTTCTCCTTGCTATGTGTCCTGCCCATTCACGCTTCGATACTCCACGACATCAATATACACTAGATGTGATAATATGTAATAAAATAAGTTATGCCGCTGGCCTCTCCTTATTTTGATATTATTGATGTTGATATCTTAACATTTCGGGGGGGGTTTGAACCCCCAAAACCCTCCCCCTGGCTACGCCCGTGAGGTGCAGTATCCATTTTCGTCCAAGGCCAAGAGTCAAAAGTAGCGGTGATGAGAACGGGTCAACGCGTGAAAGCCGACTGATAAACGAAAGATTTTACTCTTACAAGTCACAATATTAACTCAGGATTGCAAAGTGAGTCCGTTACAGCTTTATTCATTAATGATGTACATTAAGTTAATGTAATATCATTCTGTTCATTCGCTCTAGTACATATTTGATTATCCTAATAGATTAATATTCTTGGCAGACATATCATGATTGCGCTACATATGTAGTGAATTTGATATAATTATGATTAACGATGATATCATCGGTTGGGTCCGAAATCAGGGTGACATTATTTCTCGACAATTTTAATTTAACACAAGCTATAATTTTTCATGTAAAAAATCCGTTGAGATCACACACTATAATTTTTGATAACACATATAAATATCAAGTGTTTCTATTTAATATATATACGATAGTTTTATATATTTAACAACAAGTAGTGTACTTAGATTGTTATGGTCAGCCTATAAAGCCAAACATTTGAATCCGAATGCTTTAGTAAACTGTTTAGCAAATCGGTTCTCTGCTAATTCAAATAAAAGAATTTATAAGTAAATTTAATGATTTTATTTTAATTTTTACAAAGAAAGACACTTAAATAAAATATTAATAAAACAATTTACCTTTGGACAGATTTAATAATATAATGAATTAAAAAAATATATGTCAATGACTAGACGCCAAAAAATAAATGGGTTTTTTTTAACATAAATTATTGACATTGGTTTATTATTATTTTGATAATCCAATATTTAAAAGTACCTTAGATGTATTTTCGTATATATGTAATATTTGCACACCATATGTCACTCAATGTCATACTACACAAAAATATTCCTCAAATTTAAACAAAATAGAGATTTTATTTTATTTGTACGTAAATAGCGAGCTATATTATATCTTAAGGTTGGTATCTAAGAATTACCACTCGATTCACCCCTACAATAAGTTCGTTGGACGAGCGCTCCTCACGCTCTGTAGCTCCTCTGGGAATCCGCAGTCTGTAACTGAATTGTAGAGTGCACTCCATACGTGACGTGCGAGGAGGTTCAAACGTGTGGCAATGAAACTCTTTGCTTCTATATAATTTCATTTTCTTAAACTTGCTTCTGTAAATATATTGATGAACATGACTATAGTCCATTTTTTTTAGCATTACAAATTATGAAAACAAAGGTAAACAAGGTTATGGCTAACCTTGTGCTGGAGTGCACTTGGACCGGCTTCAGGCTCGTCCATTGTTGAACAGATTAAATAACAAATAACAACAAAAAGTTTTAACAAAAAACTTCAACAAAAACAATAGAAACTTATCAATAAACCAAAGAAAATAATCTAAACAGATAAATGCACAGGTACTCGCAATCGCTTTCGTGATGCCAGTGACGTTGACATTTGCCGGTATTGTTGCAAATGGCGGCCATGTTAAGCGACCATTTTAAAAATCACCTAATATGGTAAGTATTACAACATCGGCATGTACTTTTTAATTTTTCGTGTCAAACTGACCAACGTTTCGTTCCAGAAGTTTGCAACTTCTGCTTCTTAAGGTATTTTTAGTGTAAACTTTTCACGATGTTACGTTTTGCTTGTTACATTATGTGTGTACAATAAAGTATCCAAATTTTGTTCTTTCTAATGCTAAAAAAAACGGACTATAAATTTGTCAACACCAACAGAATTGGTAACCATTAGAATTACAAATAACTTATCCGCCTTAAGTATTGTCACTGTCGTAAAATATGCAGCCTATTTTTTTAGATTTCAGGTGTTTTGTATTTATTATCTATGGAAGTCAATATACAGCTAGTTATCGGCACAAATATTTATTTATTTATTGACTAACATTTGTTGAATATTAACTATAAAATATATGCCGAATTAAAAAAAAAAGAACTAAGTGCAACAAGCACATAAATAAATGGAGCTTAAAATTGTTTAGCGATGATTAATTCTTTTATATCTCAAGATCCTTAATGTTTATAACTATGTTTTGACCAAACCTAATCGTATTAAATTGAACTGAGACCTAATAGTCCTTCATTATAAGCTAAATATAAAAAATATTGATAACCACAATTAACCTAATTTTGTTTTTCGGCGAAACAAGATTTCGGCTAACAGTACTCCGCGGTAAACAATTCCTTGCTCAAAATTTCTTGTAATAAAACAACATGTGTTAGAAAATTAAATAAATCTATAATCTAAGAACACAAATTTGTTGTTTATTTGTTTGTCTGTCCGCTCTTTTTCCTGCTCTTTTTCCATTGTATACGCGTTACCATAACAACGCGTTAACCGCAAGTAGTTCGTTTACTGGACGCTAGACGGCGCTAACGGAAAAATATTTAATAATAGAAAAAAATTAAAGAATTTTGTCCACCCGTGCGAAGCCGGGACGTGCCGCTAGTAGATCCAAAAACCATAAGAATTTCGCAATTTGGCTTATTTAGTTTTAAGTATTTTTCAATATAACGTAGTATAGATATATATTTTACATGCAATTGACCTACATTAAAATTTCAGATTATACGACTATTAATGTAATAATTCTACTATGACTGTCCTTCTTCATCCTGATCTAGTTATGTTTAACGCCATTCCTAATATATTATCATCAGTAAGAAATAGGCCTACTTCTGTATAGTTACAAGAATAACTTTTTTTCCTGTCATTTAAGAGAAATATCTAAGTATCGAAACTACAGTAGCCCTATTTGTAACTTGGAATAGGATATAAAAAGTGGTTGTAAGATGACATAGTTTCGTCGGTAGAGTTTTATATATAGGATAGGTTAGAACCCATATTAATCGAGGGTTACCTTGAAAAGTGTGTGTTCGTGCCTACATTTGATCAATATCATTATCATTAGCCTATTAACATCCCTGTTGGTGGGACTCAGGACTTTCCCATAAATAAAAATGCCAAAAGAACACTGATATATTTCGTATGCTATACTCGTAATAACGAGTAGTAATAATAGTTAAAGTATATTTACATCATTAAAACAAAAATAAAACATTGATATTTTTACATCATTGCACAGCTCATCATCACATGTACAGGTGAACCTTATTCTCTTTATATTATTATAATAGTTCTTACATTCAAACCATTTAGCTAAGACAAAAATGTACTATAATATTTGTTTGATAGATACTAGGTTAAAGGAACATATATAATACATAGATATGGAATATTCAATGCTAGTATTTATCACACTCCTTATGTGCCTATTCCGAGACTCTAAACGAGGATCGTCGGTGCGAGAGGCAGGATCGCTGATGTTACAATAAACATTTCTCATTACAATATTGACACTAAGCTAGTTCCAAAGTGATTTTGTCTAGTCCACTTTATATATTAAAGGGGGGTAAAGTCTTGTGTCTGACTTTTATATGTCAAAGAATGTAATGTTAATATTATGTATTGCTCAATAATATAATATAATATAATATATCGTACACTCACACCAATTAGCCCAGCCCAAAGTAAGCACTGTAAGGCTTGTGTTATGGATACTAGGTTAACGGATAGACATACATATATGATACATAGATATGTAATATTCATAGAAATATATAAAAACACCCATGACTCAGGTACAAATGCTCGTATTCATCATACAAACATTTGCCCCTTCCGGGATTTGAACCCGGGACCGTCGGTGCGAAAGGCAGGATCACTACCGTTGCACCAAACGGTCGTCAATAAATGAAAAATAAATATTATTATTAGATTAAGAGAGAGATAACTTAAAAATACTATTTAATAAACCAAAATCAGTTATCTTTTAAACTTAAGTCATTACTATGTGCCTTATGTTGCAATTCAATAAGTGAAACACAATGTAAATTATAAACCTAGTCACGTACAGTTGAAAATCATAATTTTACGCTCTCAAAGTGATGACTCGACGATTCCGCTGAAAATTAATATCATTTCGAAATTGTGTGAATAAGCTAAGTTGTGCCTTATTTGCTTCTCATTAACCTTCATATAAATTTCCTAATTGTTGTAAAATTTTAAATAGTGAATAGATGTTGCAAACAATAGATGATTCTGTGGCAGTACAAGTCTCACTTTAACTACGGAATGAAATTAGATAACGTTGAATAAATTTATCATGTCAAGTAACAATCTTGATACCCTTATATTTACGTATGGTCCGGTATATAAGAGGGCGCGAGCATTAAAGAGAAAAAGATTCCCCGTGGTAAAATTAAGGCTACAAAAATTTGCATGTGGTTATATAATACTTTATTAAATTTTCGATTCAATGTTCAATTTTCTAATTTAAATAGGCAAATAGCAAGTTGTTTTGTTTATTAAATGTTTTGTCCATTCGTTATAGCTCCCTATTTAGTCTTACGTCACTCTGTGAACACTGTTCTTAGGAACAGTGTTCAATCATCAAAACGTCAAAATTGAATATAATACTTAATACTTTTTATACCTTTATTTGAAATAATATGGAAATATGCTATCGAATACTATTTTTTATTTTCTGAGAATATTTTACTCACATTAAAAGGAAAATAAAAGAATATCTGTGAAAAGTGTTTTATTTCGATAAGTACAGTTTTTTTTGTACCATTATTTTGAAATACATTTCTTATCTGTTTTTATTACGTCTACCATATATGTTGAATCTATGGACCAAGCTATGGATATATCTCAATATCGCTCAATAAAAAATATCGACGGGACGATTGGAAGCTGCGATCAATATATACTAACAAGCCATATTCGACTTCAGGGTAGGCAGGTTCAAACAAATTTTAACGGAAAACCCAAATAAAATTGGAATTTAAAATTTTACGTGTTCAAAGTTTGCGGTGCCGTTTACTCTAACGACGGATCGGCAGTTTCGGAATACCGTTCGGCGGCAATCCAAAATCGATTTAATCACGGGAATCATGCAAAGTTTCCTTACAAAGTTTGTTTAAACTTTGGGATTGGAACAAATTGGTGCAACGTGGCCTGCGGCTATGTATTAATGGTGGATTCATAGCACCAACTGTAAGCTATGATTTGTCGAAAGATTAACGCTAAATGCGTTAGTGACCCAAACCCGATAAGAAATTTGGAAGGTGAGGTATTCAAATAGTATTCATAACAAAACCCGTATGTCTGCTTCTCAATCAACTTATATATATAATAAGTACCTTTGTTTGAAACAAAATATTCTGTATACACTTTTGGCTTTTCAAATTGAAATAATCTTTAATACTGATACAATATTCATAATAAATAACATTATATTATTAACATATTTACAACACTAAGAGTATTATTAAATTTATTTCTATTATTTAGCAATCAATAATAATAATAAGAAATTATTTTTTCTCTTCTATTATAAATTCTCTTTGTATCAATTTGCCCTCTGGCATAGGCCTCCCCTAGACTTTGCCATAATTTTCTATTTGCGGTTTTTCTTCTACAAGTCGTTCCAGCCATTTTTTAAATATCATCTTCCCATATTTGTTGTCCTTTTCTTCTTTTCCCATCACGTGGGTACCACGTGGTGACACCTCTTGACCACTTGTTTCTCTTTTTTCTTATCATGTGGCCTACCCATTTAAGTTTTTTCACCATATATGTGATATCAATAGTTTTTGTCTTACTTTGTCTATAAATTTTGTTATTGTGAATTTTTGTTCCGAAGCTTGATATTTAAAAAAGTTACCTTTAAAAACCTTAATGCTGCCAAAAAATGTGAGAAAAATCTCAAGGCGGGGGGCATGTTTTTTACGAGTGTAAAATGTTTATGTTTGAAATAAATAAAAAATATTTTCTTTGTGTAATATTATGATTAAATGTAATATTTATAAAGCAACTTGTACTTGTATTACGGTTTAACATACTTATTATTAGAATTTATAGACACTTTAGAAGCCCGAGTTGGAATCGAAGGGCAGATGTTTGATAAATACGCACATTTGTATCTAAGGCATGTATAATTATGTATTTATATAGATTAAATGTATGTAACTAGTCCGGCCATAAGTTCTGTTACAAATGAAAATGTATTGTAACAGAACTTATAACATTATATAAAGTAATGTAATATTACTAAAACGTAATTGTACATATTAATCAAAGTCTCAGCAAAAGATGAAAAAAATATTCTATTCGAAATGACCACCTTTGGGTTTTTACACAGGCTTTAATCTGTCTGGCCAAGAATCTATGGATTTACGCACTGTTTCCGTGGGAAATTTCGCCACTGCTTGCTCCAGAGATTTTTTAAAAGACTCGATGTGACCTTGTCGTTTAGAGCAGACCATGTCCTCTAAAACTGACCGAAAATAGTAGTCTAAAGGGTTGAGATCTGGGCTAGACGAGGGTCAGTCTTCAGCTCTTATAAAGTCCGGAACGTTGGTTTTAAGCCAGGCTTGGGTAGTTCGTGTCTTGTGACCAGGTGCAGAGTTCAAACAGAAAGTCCACAGTATATATTTAAAAAGTGTATTGCTGAGAGGTTTCACAACATGATCCAAGACTGTCTCTTGATACACTTTGACTGCAGTTTTCACTACTTTTCTACAAAAATGTAGCTTTGCGATACCTTGATAAGACACGCCCCACCAAAACATCACTGACGCAGGATGATGACCACGTTGTACCTTTCCAACCACTTGAGCTGCTTCTTTAGAATTGTGAGCGTACACTTTATCATTTTGCTTATTGTAGTGCTCTTCAATCATAAAAAAATATTGGTAAAGAGGATATTTCTGTGCCTTTCACCTGCGTATCGTGACAGAAGGCATTTTGATCGATCCACTCTCTTTAATTGTAAGGATTGATTTAGGGCATGCCCTGTATATCAACGATGACGAAGCTTCAGGTTTTGTTTTATAATACGCGACAGAATCCTAGCGGTAATCTTCATTTCACGCGATAAGATTTTTTGCTTCCCAATGGGGTTTCGACGAATTCTGTCTTTTACAGCATTAATATCCTTTGTTCTAACAGCACGTGGCCATCTTTTATGGTCTTCGACAGAGGAAGTGTTGTTGTATATGTTGATAGTACGATATACGAACATACGGCTGATACCAAGCTTTTGAAGTGTCTGAAATATGATTGACGGCAGCAAACCCACTTTGCGTAAGGCGATCACTGCAATCCTATTTTCTTTAACACCCCTTTCCATATTGTAATTTGATAATGAACACGAAAAAATAAGTAAAACGGCGCGAAATCGGCGTAACAGTATTTATGCCCAGACTAGTTATTTTATCATATGTGAATGTGAGAAACACTCATTATTTTTATTTATTTTTTAAATCGGCATAATGTTAATCTAAACTGATTATTACAAGAGGCTGCCTGAAAAGTGAAGACAAAATCATTTGGAGTCATACACGTCATCAAAATACCACCGATGTTTAAACTTTTTAGAATCACATTAATAAAAATATATATTTGCAATTTGAATGTTGCCTTAGTCTTCAACACGCTTTAAAAAATAACGCATACTTTCTCTTCCTATCTAATAGCGGATATGCAGGGCTTTAGCTAAAGAAATGTAATTTCGCCCAGGTGTTCATAGTTATCATATTTCGGATCAAACACCAACTTTAACCTGAACGATTTATTGGTCCAAGTTCAGCTGAACGTGACCATTAAGTTGGGTCGTCAAATCTGCTAAAGAAACTTAACCGTAGCAAACTTTAAATAGTTCTATTTGATGGATCGCTACGGATTTCTATAACTTAGTCCTTTAGTTTTTCGTCTATTTCTAAGTTACTTAATTCATTACTTACGCCTCAAGCCATATAACTTGATCATAAATAATGTAATAAAAATGATTAACTTTTTTTTTTTATTGCTGAAAGTTGGCAAACAAGCAAACTGCCCACCTGATGGTAAGTGGTAACAGTCACCTATAATACATGTGGCTCTTGTTAGATTCGCAGCAAAACTGCAACCCCCACAAGAACCACAGTGTACGTTGCCAACTTGTGACACAAGATGTAAGTCACTGTACCCAGTAATTTCACTGCCATATCTTACCCTTCAAACCGGAACACAGCAATGCAAGCACTGCTGCTTTGCGGCAGAAATCATATTAATTACCTTATTTATAAAAAATATAAGTATACCCGAATATATAATTTCACAAAATCTTGAGGACAGATTTGACTATGGGAGAAATCGTGAGAAAAAGTTAAATTTCTTATTAGAAATATTTTTGTATGTTCGTCTTAGTAAGTAAAAGACTTAAAAAGGAGGAGTTACCCACGGTAAGCACTTAACATTAACTGGAATTTTATTTAATTTTCTGACTACAAATATTCAGTTTGTCCGTTTGTTAATCACAAAAAATCTTTACTAAAATAGTACCGAGACCTTGACGGAACTTTTACTGTTTCTACCTACACGAGGGAATGGTATATTTTTACATGTATCAAACAATTGAGACGAATAAAACTACTTTGAAATTATTTTATTTATTGATACTTATGCATCCAACTACCAAATTTTTACATCTAAAGAAATTAATACTAAAAATATTCAAATTAGTTCTCTCACAACTGAGGTACCGAGAGCTTGACAGCCCCGTCGAATGTTTCCAAGCATTTTAAATCTGACCCCAATGAAATTATTTTATTTTGTATTATTTTCAATATCTGACAAGGTTTTTATATCTAACTAGCGACCCGCGCCGGCTTCGCACGGATGCAATGTTCTACTATATTATACATGTATTATACATATAAATCTTCCTCTTGAATTACTCTCTCTATTAAATAAACCGCGTTGCGTATATTTAAAGATTTAAGCATACATAGGGATATAGGGACAGAGAAAGCGACTTTGTTTTATACTATGTAGTGAAGTAAAGATGACCCGTCTTACGCCGGAGTCAAATAATTATATTCTGGGAAAAATTTCATTAGATAAATTTTCTAATGAAATTTATTTTGTGTTCGATAACGAAAATAGATTGAATAAAATCATACTAGACTTACAAAATGAATCAAAAATTAAATCTATAAATAACTTTGAATTGAGAAGAAAGCTTTTGGATCTGATCTTGATAAGCAAATTGGGTAAGTAATGTTCTAATACATTATTTACAAACTAGATCTCAACTTCTATTAATTTCAATCTACTATAGAGATTACTACAATTGTAGAGGTTAGAAAAAATTGAACTAATAATTTCGCTCTGTATATTTGGTTCTTTTTTTTAAATATCTATCCGGACTATACGAGCTATGGTAATATTATAATAACATTATTTTTAATTACTATGACCATGATCGCTAACTTTCGTGTTCGCGACACCTTAAGTATTTATGCTTACTTAGGATAATTAAATGACTTAATTTTTACAATTCCATTATTTAATTAAAAAATCACTATAGAAACAAAAGATGTATCATTACCAAAATACACTACAAGATTCAGTAACGTATTCGTCGAACAAAAATTACAGTCAATACTTCATTGTGATTCAGAACACGGTTTCGATACGAGATCGATAAAAGAAACGACCCATGCTCGGAAAAAGTGAGATTCACTGTTTTGCTATTCAAGAGGCGGATCTTTGTCATTGAAAAAGAATGCTTGATGTACTTATGCAATCTGCGGTGGTAAAAAGGATAAAGTGAGATAAATAGCTTTAGTTGGGATCACGACTATTTTAAGTTAAAAGCAACAGTGTATTTTATACAGTATTGAAATATTTCAGTTTCGTTAATATTATTTTTTTAGATACAATATACTAACAGTATTTTTCTGTACAAGAATTGAATGTGTCAGGAAACACAGACTGAAATGTATCCTAAAAAAACAGTTCAATAAACCTAATTTAAAAAATATATTTTTTGTGAAATTTAAGCTTATATATATAATAGTAGTAGTAATGTTTCTTACATTTATTAACCGACGTTTTGACGACCGTTTGGTGCAACGGTAGCGATCCTGCCTTTCGCACCGACGGTCCTGGGTTCGAATCCCGGAAGGGGCAGATGTTTTTATGATGAATACGAGCATTTGTACCTAAGTCATGGGTGTTTATATATATTTCTATGAATATTACATATCTATGTATCATATATGTATGTCTATCCGTTAGCCTAGTATCCATAACACAAGCCTTACTGTGCTTAATTTGGGCTTGGCAAATTGGTGTGAATGTAAGAAATATTTATTATTTTATTATTCATACTTCTAGTACAGTCTAGCCCAAAGTAAGCACTGTAAGACTTATATTATGAATACTATGGTGACTTATCGCATACATTCATTTACATACATAGATATTTAGTATTTATAGATATATATAAACCCATGACTTGGAAACAAACCCAGGACCGTCACTGCGAAAAGGATCGCTACCGTGTTGCACCGAACAGACTATTGCTTTTCGAAACGTGGTTTTATGTAATATAAAATACGAAGTAAAATCAGTTGCTTAGAATATTTATAATATTTAAACTATTAATAATAGATAGAGTTTGCATTTCATTATTTGATGTGCCTACGCTTTATTTTCCATTATTTTAAAGTAAGTGCTCTTTAGCAAATACGTTTAAAAAATAGCTATGACTTAACAAAAAAAATTGTGTTCATCGATGAATCGATAAACAATATTTTATAACCGCACCTATTTCTTCCTGTGCGTTCACTGGTTATGATATCATATATGTACTAATATATAATCTCAAAACCAGTATATATTGTATATATATATATATATATATATATATATATATATATATATATATATAAATATAAGATATTATCATTTATTTCATTGTATTGATTGCATGCTATAAAAAGTTTGCTTAACGTAAGAACTTTATACCAAGTTGCTGCGAACACGATAAATTTTACTCACTACCACATATTACAACCTAAGTCAGGTAAAAAAATAACACTGGTAAATTTTAGTGCGATACAATTTTCTGGTAACTGTGTTTTAAAACAAATACTGCTCCCATAGGCTATATACAATATAAAAGTACATATATAACACACCTGATGGTAATAAATAATAATGTTATAAAACTTTAAGGGTAACCGAATCTTTGCTACATACAATTACCAGAAATGAAGGCTACGAGCTTGATTTACGTGAAAAATTAAGATAGTTTTACTCTAGGTAGATTTCCCTAAAACTTATTGGAAAGAGTTATTATCGATTTAAAAATGACACGACTCCAGTGGCTAGCGCCACATGCAAAAGAAAGTGATGGCACGCCAGACGTGCCATCCGTAACGAATCCGTTGATTAATCGAGTAAAAGGGAAACAATTTATGCCTTTATAACTTCAATGTTACAGATAGGTCAAAGCAACAACATTTTAAGTGTTCTAGTTGCTACAAGCGAGCTAACTATGAGGTAGAGACTCATAGAGTCGTTTTACACCGTTACTTGGACTTTCAGTACTTTTGGCACAATTGAACACAACAACAAATGGCTAAATTGTAGATAAAAAATTAAGATACCTGGTAAATAGGAATGACACGTACACTTTAAAAAAACCTGTGCTGTAACCAACGCCGAAATGTTACTTTTGTATGCAATTTCTTTATCAAAAACAATAGGTTGAAAGTTTGGCTTTTTTAGACGAATGGAATGTGTATAAACTTATTTCTACCAGTTTTAGTGAGATTAAAAATTATACTTTAATTAGTAATATTACAACTATTTCAATGATTATTTTCAATAGTAATATTATGGAAAGTGATTAGGTATATCTCTTTTGAATTAAATTCATTTCTAAAATTTATACGTTTCGTTGCTTTTCCTCCTTACAATTAAAAATTACTATAGCTAGTTATAATACGTAAGTAAATAAATAAATCGTTAATAATACATTCCATATTAAATGCCTGTTACGCTGCTACATTTACTACGCCTTTAGTTAATTGAGCTGGCACATTCACATCTTCAACTAAGCGCCGTCCGCAGTAACAGGATTTAACTTGTTAAACTGGGTTAGTATAGTTGCTTACCCAAAAACTACAACCGGGGATAATAGTGTACTTCAATGTGGTAGGATAAATACAAAACTTGGCTCCATATTTCCGTAATATATACAAATTATTAAAACAAAATTGTTTCATAATTTTTATATATTTTTTGCATTTTCAATGCGATCTTATAAGATAAATTTTTATAATAGAAAAATACTAGAAAAAATCGACTCGGGTCACAAGTAAATTCTCAGGCGGGAAATTCTCTCAATTGGGAGAGCATTGGACCGGATTTCCAAAGGTTGCGGGTTCCCGCCTGAGAATTCACTTGTGACCCGAGTCGATTTTTTCTAGTATTTTTCTATTATAAAAAAAAATTGTTTCATTAAAATATTGGAAGGAAGATACATATGTATCACGACCTAATGGTTTTTCACACACATACACACACACACTGTGATCATTTAATGTAAAAAACAAAATTAAATGCGCAACTAATCCTGTAAAAATGACTTTATTTGAAATGTCAATATTTCTCTAATAAAAGAAGTGTGGACTAGTGGTGTTTAATAGATACAACTGTATACGTTAGATCGTTATATTTATTTATTTACGTTAGATATACAATATTGATATTCAAAGGAGATATAATGTTTTAAAATATACATCATGCATTACAATATACTCGTACTATGAATAAAAATCAACGTTCGGTTTATCTATTTAGATATATATGAGATACAAATGCCGTGCGTCTTTTAAATTAATCGCAAAAATTTTGGTAAAATTTTGGTATTATTGCAGCAAGGTAATAAGTAAATTCCGAAAAAAAGCGCTGCAAAGCATACCAGGCAAAGCTAGTATTTGCTTAATAGAACAGTAGAGTTATTGCTATAGTTTGAATTTAAATTTACAAATTTTATTTCATTCAAATACATTTGTCACAAGTGGTCTTACTATAAATAGTTGTACAAACAGTAAAAAAGTCTTATTGAGAATAATCTAGGGTTCGCTGCCAGAACCTTTACTTGTATCATCCTACGACAACACACTATGTAACTATAGTTGGCAGCTAGCTTATTTGCCGCGTCCTCACCTGTCCGGACTAATTGCCGGGCACGCTAACAGGATTTAAGTTTGAATCTGGTTTGGTAACGCTTAACGAATTCAGTCTCCCTTAGTTAGCGTCGCACGTGAGAGGAGGTTCTACTGATCAAGGACACTGTTCTACGCCGTGAGAGAATTTTAATTTGCCAAACTACATAAGTTTTACTCAGATAGTGAATAAATTTGCAATTTAATGTTTCACAAAACTGAGAGAAATAAGAATTAACATAATGTGAACAGTTTTGTAACATTAAAACTAATAATTACAGGACATCGAACTACTGTAAAATATATACATTTGCTTCAATGTCGCTAGTATCTATGTATACATATATGTATATTGATGGCTAGTAATGGTAATAAAGTAATCTAACCTAATGTAATCTGCTATTATTATATTTTATATTATTGATTTTTTTATTCCTCCAATAAATAACACATAAACTAGTACAGAACATGACATACTATATTACTTTACTATATAAGAGTCAATATGCTGTATATATTTGGTCAAATACACACATAAATTAAATATACAAAGCTGACGAAAAATGATTATAAGTTAACAACCCATATCTTAATCAGACACAAACACACTTACTGTAGTTCAGTCTAAATATATATTTCCTTTTTTAAGTTTTGTATATTCCTTGCCTTTTCATCTGTCATCTTTAATGTTCTTAAATATATTTCAAATTACAGAAATTCCCTGGTGTCATGTAAATTTGGTTCCTTTCTAGACAAAAACATAGTTACCGTCTATAAATTAAGGGACGTTGGACTTATTTTAAGGCGATAAACTTTTTAATCACACATAAAACTACGAGGGTGGGTCAAAAAGTTCGCGGAATGGAGGGTAAAAAGTAGGAAATAAAACACAAAATTATTTTCCCTTCTCAATGTATTCCCCCTTAACTCTGATACATTTATTAGACCTATCAAATAATTTATGAATACCTTCGAAAAAAAATGATTTCTCTTTGTCGTCAAAATAGGCCGAAAATGCGCTCTTCACTTCTTCATTGCTGGAAAATTTCTTCCCTTGAAGCTCTTTTTTCATTTTTGGGAACAAATAATAATCACTTGGGGCTAAATCTGGGCTATAGGGAGGATGTTCCAAGATTTCGAAGCCCACTATAATAGGAGCACACCTTCATTTATCATACTACAGTTGATATTAAAGCAGCATTCCACGACTTATAATCTACCCCCGCATCAAACAGACAAACGAAGACAAGTGGTAACTGTACAGAGAGCATGTCAAACCAGCTTCAGTCAAAGGTTCTATTATTTTCTTGGAGGATTTATTTATCAAAAAAAAAATCAAATATTATCCATTCACAAGTCAAATAAATATATTTGTAAAAAAATGGTAGCTGAATGGCTACTTACACTCAACTACGAACAAACAGAAAGTTTACTTCATGTAATCAAATAAATTAAAAATTTAATAAATATACAAAAGAGAATATGTTTATACTGATAGAGATATATAATAAAATATGTCAAAATTGATATGTATTTTATTTTATAGATTAAAATGATAATTTGACATTTATTAAGATTGCAAAATTTGCTTTATCTAAATAGGAAGGTCAATGGAAGGTAGCTGGTACTTATGGCACGGGTTTTCCCAGTTTAAGTACCAGCTTCACTATATCTAATGTACCTAGAATATAAGAGCTTCCAATGTATGTTAGTTGTACAAACCAACTGTATACTGAAAAAAGTCTTTTTTCTCTCACAACATCTCGCAGACGTTCTAACAGTGCAGCGTAGTACTCTCCAGTGATAGAGACCCTTTTCTTTATAATCAATAAGGAGGATTCCCTTGAATCCCAGAAAACAGGAGCCCTGAGTTTTTGGCCTGGATCATCTTCAATCGAATCCCTGCCTTGCTTAAACAGGTTGTGCCACTTGTAAACCATGGTTTTACCAGAACAAGAGTCCCCGTAACCAAAAGTAGTAAAAAGTCACCTTTCCCCCCTCCATGCCCCTCATTCCGCGAACTTTTAACCCGCCCTCGTACATGTTGCTTGCATGCTGCTTGCAATAATATTATGACTATGTTGCACGCTTGCTTGTATGCGGCATGTTTGCTTGTATACTGCATGCCTGCTTGCATTTTGCATGCTTGCTTACTTGTTCGTATGTTGCATGCATGTTTGCTTACTTGCATGAGGAGGAAGTGCATAAAATAAAATACGGTCAAAAATTTGGGTACTTATGATAGGTAAACTATCTCTAATTAATCGATAGAACAACATCTTGTACTAATAATAACTGAATATTGTGTTTCATGTTGCAATATTGTAATGTGACTGACTAGTATAGCTTAACTTGACGAAGCCTTATACTGTATTTTTTACGCAACTTAAGAGCCTGTAGGCTTACTCAACTTGCTACTACTGCGTAATAACATTCATAGTCATGTCATTTGCAAAAAACTATGGTGAACGTGAATCTATTAATGTAATCCTTAGGTCAAGATGAGTTGATGAAAATACATTTTAGACTTTATGGTATTTCATAAATCCATAAGTATAACAAATTAAGTAATAGAAAACTTACTTTGTTTCAAGACAAATCTGGATCTTTGAATCCTTGTTCTGATAAGTGTACCACACAGTGTACTTATCATCATTTTTTTTTCTAAATGACCAATATAATAACTGCGTAAGTTTACACAAGAATTGCGTTCCGCTGTCTCTTCTGTGCGATAAGCACCGCTCCTTCTGTGGGATCCAAATTTTCAACATCCATATCAGTGGTGGAACTACTACTGGCTATTGTGACTAGTTTTGTAAAGGGGTAACGCAGCACGCCTCCTTTTGTCTGAACGTGTGCGACATTCACTATACCACCTCTGCCGGTAAATAGTTTAGCGATTCTTCCGCGGGGCCAGGTGCCTCTGGACAGGTTGACATCGCAAATCAATACGGTATCGCTGACCGTAACAGATTCAGTTCTCATTTACCTGCATCGTGGGAGAATAGAATTCAAATATAAAAGTATATACAAGAAGTCCCAATGCTTGGCCCATATGTTTTCGTGCCGTCTTCCTGAAGTCACTCCGTTGCGTAAGAGTTATATCATTTAATTCTAGTGGAATTTCATGGTAAGCCACCGAACTACCGAGGGTAAAATGAAGTGCCACAAGAGCTTTAGATGCGTTAGGGTTTCATGACACTTGAGTAAGTGGGCAGCTATAAACGAGCTCTTTGGCTTCTAAGAGAAGGGTAGTATACAACGTAGGCAAGCTAAGGTCTGAGTTAAGAAACTATATGTTTGTATTGAAGAAACTCCTTTCGAAGGCTATCCAGCAAGCTGGCTTGCTGTCAAACATTATCGGTTCCGGGTGACTAAATGAAAGACACGGTTTATTATTGCTCATAGACATAATTATATTGGCTAATCTGATTATTTCGGATCTTTGAGCTGCGGCCACTATATGTGGTGGGGCACTACAGTGCTAATACCGTCAGTGGAGGTATCGAATCCCCTCGGGATATTCGTCAAGAAAGCATGTAGGGCCGCAGTTCATAATTGATGTTTTTGCAGCCAAGATCCGACACGTAGTAAAATGTCACCGACTTGTTTACATAGTCCAATATTATTTATCTAAAGAAAGCATTGCCTCGGCATGCTTTGCTTCTACTGCAAGGCACTGAGCCCGTGCGATTTGCGCTGAAGAATGTGGCGACAGAATGAGTTTCTAAGGAGTGCGGTAACAGAAATTACGAGAAAACCTATCCAATAAGGCGGCCTTGGGCCGGTATTGGGCACTACTAAGGCACACATGTATATACATACAAGTATACTGGTTCCTAGTTTTTACCATTTCAAGGATCACAGCAATTGAATACGAGAGGGGACTGAAATAACATATTTTTTAAATCGATAAATAAAAAAGCAAAAGATTATGTATATAAACTTTATGAATCTGCAAAAAACACTTTATTTATCTTTATTAAAAACCTAACATGAGTGCTTAATAAAGTTCTATGTAACCTCAACTATGTATTCGACCTCAAGTTTCGCATTCAAGCAATGTACAAGCCTTGTACAACGGCTCCACTAGTATCGTTAAGCTGCAAAAAGGGCTTGCTCCCAAGCTCATAATCACTGTATACAGGTTTCACAACACGCCATGTAACTTATGGCGGTATAAGATTCAATCCAACACGCAGAATAATTATTTGTGTTAGGGTGTTTCACTAATAAATAGAAAGCTGTAGCGGTTTTCTTGAAGGTCGGCATATCCTCTTGTGGATAACTTATCTAGATTTATTACAAGCTCAAATTTCAGTAAGTCACTCAGTAATCCAAGAAATTGTCTAGAGATGTGAGTTTGAATCGTCTGTATAATAAATTCTTGTTAAACATTTTACTACTTATAAACCGTTATAAATCTTAAATACACTCGAGAGCAATGAATCCGGGTCACTTAAAGAATGTTAAAAATCTCGGAAACTAAAAATGATAGGTTAATGCAATAAATTGTATTTAATAGACAATGTAATACTCCTTAAATGAAAGTAAAAAAATATGAGTCACCATACATTTTATTAACACAAAATTACATAAAGAAAAAAACTGCTGATCTCTCCTTAAAACAAAAATAGGAAACATGAAATGTTTGAACTTTATTACGATTTTCTTGAATTTTAATACTTCGTATTGCCTCCTCGTGCTTCCATTACTGCGTTTACGCGGTTTGGCATGCTGTACACCAAGTTCCTTATACGATTTTGGGGAATATTCTCCCATTCCCCTGTGAGAGCAATTTTGAGCTCACGAAGCGTGATTGGGGGAGGGTTTCGTTGTTTTACGCATCTGCCTAGCTCGTCCCAAGCATGCTCGATCGGGTTGATATCCGGGCTGCGCGCTGGCCACTCCATACGAGTAATGTTCATCTCTTGAAGGTAGTCATTCACAATCCTACCTGTATGAGGTCGGGCATTGTCATGCATAAATATAGCATCCTCACCTAAATTGACCATAAATGGACCAACGTGATCATTGAGGATTCCTTCCACATATCTTACGCTAGTTAAAGAGCCGTTTTCTATGATCACCAGCTCTGTGCGACTTTCAGAAGAAATTCCGGCCCACACAAGTACAGACCCACCACCGTAGGCTACTTTTTCTTCGATGCATGCTTGCTTGAATCTTTCCCCTGGTCTTCGATACACTCTGTGTCTTCCATCGTGCTTGTAGAGCATAAATTTTGATTCGTCGGAGAACATAACTTTTGACCAATCTTCAATACTCCAATTTACGTGGCTCTGGGCATATCTTAGTCTTGAAATACGATGCCCACGCTCCAGTTTAGGGCCGTTTGCAGGTCTAAGGGGTTTTAAGTTAGATTCAGCAAGCCGACGTCTTACTGTCCATGCACTTGGGTTACTTCCTCCGAGGCGTCGAAACTGATTGGTGAGTTCAGTTCCTGTGAGAAAGCGATTTCGAAGCATGGTGTTCACCAAGTATCGGTCTTCTCGTGCTGTGGTACACCTGGTTCTGCCCGTTCCTGGTCTGCGTAGGTTAGAACCAGTTTCTTCGTAACGTCGGAGAACTCTTTGTACTGTTGACAGCGACACACCGACAGTCCTGGCTGTATCGCGCTGACTCCGGCCGGTTTCCAGCATTGTAAGTATTCTGGTGCATTCTTCAGGCGTAAGCGACATAATTTCAGCTTGAATAATGAATATAGAGCACTATCAACATGGTTTATGTACCCACATAAATGACAGATTACAAACAAAAGCAAAACCAAATGCTGTAATTTCGTAGTTCCATCTTCGAAAGTGGCCCTTTTTCAAATTTGATTTTTTTATGATATAACTTTACAATAACTAAGAAGTTTTAATACCTTCATTTAAGGAGTATTACATTGTCTATTAAATACAATTTATTGCATTAACCTAGCATTTTTAGTTTCCGAGATTTTTAGGATTCTTTAAGTGACCCGGATTCATTGCTCTCGAGTGTATATTCCAATCTATTTCATCACGATTTTTGTTTAAAATCACAGTTTCATAAACTGATATAAAAATATCTTTATTATTTTAATTCATTTTTGTCAGACTAACTTCAGAAAGCAGCAAGTAAATTAAGCGAAGCAATACAGAACCGGAATAGTAATTTTAATCCTACTGAGTGCGAAATATTCCACAGAGAATAGCTGAATAAACTCTTTACATTTACTTGTAACCCTGTTGGTGTTCATATGAAAGATATTTTCAGAGTAATTCACGTATAGAATTTAATAATGACAACGAAAAGATTTCAACAGTTACTAAATGAAATTTATTTTTAGTTGTGCCATGTATCGTTATAAATTAAAACTAGTAATTTACGATCGCGCTTTAATTTAGTTTAAATTATTTCATACAAATAATAAAATTGTTAACGCTACTTTTAATGAGTGATTTATTGAATGTGGCCTTCAAACTATGCTTTATTTTGTTGTATTATTTTATTGTTTTGTTGTATTATTTTATTGTTTTGTTCTATTATTTTATTTTTTACTTCATCTTTCGGAATTGTTAACGATTATAAGTAGTTTATACATTATGTATACTTACTTGTGAGAGCTTGTTATTAACTCACTATATTAGTAATTTAAATTTAGCACTAGATCACATGGAAGCTTTCCTAATAACAAATAAATAAATAAATATTAATTTAAACGCGATAGTAGAGTATATACGTTAAAAAATACACAGGGAATTAAACCACTAAATTTCATTACAAATGTTTAAATTTTTCCACGGAATTACTGGTAATTTCATCATGTTATTGAAGTATCTTCCTAATAATCCAGAGTACTATATAAACATACCACTCTGGGGACGTAAGCAACTTGAATATTGCGTGTTCTCTCTGGTATGATTTATTATATTTACAATCTTTAAATTATTTTAGTTTTAGACCGTAATACTTTAGCCCATACGGCCCAATAATAAAAATAAGTTACACCATTGCTTATTAAATAGTCTAAGTGCCCGTGACGGTCAGACCTTCGTTATTTTTATAAAAGCTGAAAGTTTTTCAGCGCATACATCGAGCACAAGTAAGAACGGTGGCTCACTATGAAATTTAGATTTTGGCAGGTAACAGGTAACTAGGCGATGCAGTCGCTAAGCATAAAACTACGCTAGCACCATATATTGGAGCGGAGCGTAATACCTAAAAAATTTTTTTTTTTCGGTGTAAATTTTAGCGAATTTCAAAATTCCAGCTCCATCACAATCTTGTCCTAAATCTGTTAATTCGATTCCACACAAAATATATTAAAATCGGTTAAGAACTCGGGGAATTATGGCGTAACAGACATTGCGCCATTGAAGCAGATCCATGAGAGCTTCGCTCATTTCGCTCGCTCCGCTCCAACTAGGCATAATTTGTGATATTATAAAACCCATTTTTTTATATTTTCATCTGTGCAGTAATAGAAAATGATCTAACCCATTGCCAGACAATTAGTCTGGTGGCAACCCGCCGTCAGACACCCTTAAACGTCAAGGAAATGTAATTGCACTTTCGTTACCGTATAAAAGCTAATTTTTAGATATATTTTTACTATTATTATAATGATGGGTTTTCCCAGTTGCCAGACCATTTTGATGGTACCAACCCTTAACCAGACTAATTTAAATGTGCGAGCGCCCGGCAGTACTTGGCAGTAGGTGCGAGTGAGACAGCGAGCTACGACTTTCGCGCACTTTACTGCGTATTCCTCGATACTTCAGTATGTCTCATGTTGTTTTACGTACTTTATAATCGCAAAATAAAAAAAAAATCTTAGTATAATTGACAAATAATTTTTGCTATTGATTAGGTTTTTTTTTTAAATATTCGATTCAAATCGCATACATTTTTTTTAAATATAGTTCGAACCATTATTATAAAATAAGAAAATTGAGTTTCATCAGAATTTTGTTTATATTTTAAGTAACTTTCAATTATTTTTTTTATCATCTTCAATACAGTGAATATTATCATCTTCGTCACTACTACTACTTATGATCGCCATGGTATTCATTGGTTTCTGTAAAGATATATAAAAGTAAATTGATGATTATGAATTGCTAAAAATGGATGCGTTATTATTTAAAATAATAATAAAATACCTGTTGACAAAGTTGCCAGTGAATCCTTGACGTAAGTTGGCATTTGATCGCCTTCGAACAATTTAAAATGGCACTGGTTTTTATCCTGGACCGTCCTTACTCGGGGCATGCGCTGAAAAACTTTCCGATTTTATAAAATAACGATCTTATTCTAAAATGTTTTAATGGTTAAGTTATATAAATATGTTTCTTTTTGACTATTTATTGTAACTCCAAAAAGAAATACAAGATACACTCAAACCAAGGTTTGACTCCCTTCGCTGACAAAAGTATAAATAAATAATAGCTATAAACGAACTACAAAATAGATACAAATTAACGTTTTTGTGAAACGAATGAAAAGTATCTACCAAACAATACTACAAAAAAATATAGAATATTGTAATAAAATTAAAAAAAAAATACTTTCAAAATGGAATAATCTCTACATATCACTATATATTATAAAACAAAGTCCGCCACCGCGTCGGTCTGACATTCTGTTCGTGATGAACGCAAAAACCACTGAACGGTTTTTCATGCGATTTTCACCAATAGATAGAGTTATTTATGAGGTAATAAAATAGATTGTCATGAAATTCATTAAATTCAGTAATAGTGCAGAGAATTCAAAAGGACAGGAATAAAAAAGATGAGTGATTTGTTTTCGTTTTTACCAATAGCTCAATATTCGCTCAAACATCGATTTCTATTCATATATTTGTATGCATCAATTAAGGTACACAATATATATCCCAGATATTCTTTACTTCCATCGTGATTATCAGTCTTATATGTTCATGTTCTCTATATTTTCATACAATTATAGCACAAATTTAAATAAATAATTATTAATCCTAAATTTGGTTAAATATAAAGAGAGTACGTTCTCAGTTTCTCTGTATTGGGGGTAAATATGGGTTCCAACATTGATTTGAAATGTCACGTTCAAAATATATAATTAAAATTATCGCAAAAACATAGCATAGACGGCCTTTTAGACGCACGCTCATGCGTGGTTAAGGTACGGAGAAATACTCTTGGATCTTTGTGAGGATGCGTATGATTTACTAATTTTACAAAAAAAAAGGATTATTACAAATATAAAGCCAAAAGAAAGCAACGAGCCACATTTCCGAGATATAAATATAATATTTCTCTCACATTCACACTAATTAACCTAGCCCAAAGTAAGCACTGTAAAGCTTGTGTTATGGATACTAGTGTAACAGATATACATACATACATGATAAATAAATAAGTAATATTGTTAGAAATATATTTCAATACACATGACTCAGGTACAAATGCTCGTATTCATCATAGAAACATCTGCCCCTTTCGGGATTCGAACCCAGGACCGTCAGTGGTAAAGGCAGGATCGCTACCGTTGCACCAAACAGTCGTCGACAAAAACAACCTCAAATTAGTATTGTTATATTGGAAATATGAAATTAAAAGAAAACAACCACACTTTTATATGTCAAGTCGATACAAAAATAATTTCCTGCAAGTTAACTCTTTATTAAACCTATATAGTTCTGGACTATATCCTTTGTCAATAAAAATTTAGAATCAATGATGTGCAAAGTTTTTAAAGTTGAGACCAAAAATTAGCACTGCATTCAAAGAAATAATTGCAATATGCTACTATTTTATCGAAAAATATTTAAAAGACATATTAAATGAAACATTTGCCTCTTTTTCTTGTTTGTTGCCGTGAATGTCTAGGTACATGTGAATGATTAGTGCAACAAGTATTCTGAAAAGTTAACTTAGATGACAATCTATATTGCTGGTAATGCAATTTTTAGTAAAATAAAAATGAATATACATAAGAAGTAAAAAAAAAGAATAATATCTTATCACATATCCAAAGTCATAAAAATATATTTTTCTTTTATTAATTTATTCATTTACCAAACAAAATGTTATGTTTTACTTAAATATATTGTAATTAAACAATACAATAAATTAATAATGAAATTCCAAAATTGGATTAACTGTAAATGAAATTTAAAAACTAATCTTTTCTTGTTATCGCAGTGTGGGGTTTAAGTTAATGTTTGTAAGACAGACGTTAATATTTCGGATAAAAATTTAAGAGTAATAATTTGAACACAAATGTATTAGTGATTTTTGCGTATTTGAAAACTTAAGACCTATCTCTCTGCCTGCTAGTAAAAATATATGACAGTTTATTAAAGATTATCTCTTATGTTAATCCTTTATTTTTTTAAACTATCTAATTAATAATAAAGTAATAATTAAAAGATATAATTAAATTCTATAAGAAGTAAGGACACTTGTAAAAGAATTGCATCAAAAGAAACGATCCAAATTTCTAAATAATAAACGCCATAAATCCTTCATTTCAAAATTGCTTGTAATTAACGCAACCAGTCTATTATAACTGCGGAGGATCCCAATAACCGGGTGAGCGTGACGTGTGGCCACGGTCGGATTACAAGCGGTCATCGGATAATTTGAGAGGCGATGCTCGCACAAAATCCGATTCTACCCAGGCGAACCGGATAATTACGGATACGGATTATCAGCCGCGACTTACTTACTCCAATTAATCGACTGCAATGATCTCTCCCTGAGATTGACTCTTTTACTAATCGTAGCTTTATTAGTGTCAAATTGATTTTTTTGTTTTCTAGAAGTTAAAAAATGCAAATTACTTGTTGGGGCTATACGAGCGTTTGCTTGTATGCACAATACCTCATAAGTAATAAAATCAACAAGTATCTTCAAATCTATAATCTAAGATCAAGATACAATCACAGTGGTTTGTATGTTTGTCTGTCCGCTTTTTTTCCCGCTCTTTTTCCATTGTATCAATAACCTGCAAGTAGTTCGTCTACCGGACGCTAGATGGCACTGACGGAAAAATATTTAATAATAGAATTTTTTTTAAAGAATTTTGTCCACTCGTGCGAAGCCGGGACGGGCCGCTAGTCTATAATCTAAGAACACAAATTTGTTGTTTGTGTTTTTGTCTGTCCGCTCATTTTCCAGCTCTTTTTCCATTGTATCAATTAACGTTACCATAGAAACGCCTTACCATAGCAACGCGTTACCGGGTCAACTAGTTATTAAATAAAGATCCAAAGTATCACGACATTTCTTCATGATTATGTATTTTTACCCGTACTTTGTCGATTATTTACACGTTAATTTAGAATCTAACTAAAGTTCTAATGAAATTCTTTTATTAACATAGTAATACTCAAGACTTCGTACGCTTTAAATTTCTTTCTTTTATTCAATTACAAATAATAAAAATCGCTTTACATCATTCACGATTTTATTTGTTATATATAATTTTGCCATCGCAGATTGCTTAAGTCCATTTGGAGCAACTTTACAACAGGAAAGAAAATTAATTTAATTAATTATTATAAGATCAGTTCATCAACCCATTGGTTGCACAAAATTATAGTACGTCACTCGTAGCAAATCGCAATTATATTACAAAAAGAGTAATTAACACACATTATCCATTTTAAAATAATACAATAGATTTCATTAAAAGTCAAGTTTTGTATTTGTATATAATAAAAAAATGCTATTGGTTTGTTTGCATTGTTTTATTTATTTATAATATGTCATTTATGTAATTAATTAACGTCAATTATCTTGCAAAAGGCAAAATAATTATCGCCACTCCTCTACTTATTCAATAATAAAATATTTATTATTAAAACACAATAAAATCAATAATAAAATCATTGCTAATTACTATCCCAATGTCTTTAATTTAGAATGGAAATAAAATTACTTCACATCTAGTCTAGTTTTAGTATTTTTGAGATGACCACCATGATAAATTCTTCATTAATGCTGGTTCATGAGTTTATTATTCCAAAAAATAGTTATTAAAGATTTCTGCAAGTTATTATTATCATTCTCATTAATGTCATTAATAATGACAGATCGAATTGTCTACGCAAACTGATTCGCGGTTGAAGAGGGTAACAAAATGATTTGTCAGAGCCTTGCGGCTTTTGCTATCGGTAGCTAAAACCCAGTTTTAAAGAAATAATTTAGTTTTGTTTTCTGGTTGCGTTAATAACTTATAATTTGAAGCAAAAGATTCATTGAATAATACCCATACAGTTATTAAAAATCTGAATTACAGCCAAGTTCAGTATTTCACAAAAACATACAGATGATTTCAACTACCGGTAGAAGCTCCCAGGGCCCCTTAAAAATTTTATCTAAACTGTCACCCGTGGAATACGCAATTTAAGTTTGCACGTAAAATCTTGGCTCCTAGTGAAAAATTCACCGACTTCGCCATAGAGCGATATAACTTTAGTTTGATGAAGTCACGTATTACTGACGATCTTTTACAGGGTAGGTACTTTGTTACGAGATCTGAATTTATTCTTATTAATTTAGTACGCTTTTTGAATTGGGTATTTTCATCATTTGTTACTCTTAGGTAATCGGAAGGAACATGCAGTTAAAAAATAACTAATCACTTACATAGACGACGGTATTTCCTAAGCAACACATGAAGAATATTGATGATCTGATAAAAAAATAAAATAATAAAATAGTGAAATATATTTAATTATGAGAAAAAAATAATACTTTTTGTTTTGTTAAGCAATCATTACTAGTTTATTAAATATCGGCGCTTATATAAGTCACTTGTTTTGCTCGTCAGCGTTATATTTATTTGAGACTGATTTTAATGCAAAATTGTTAACTTGAATGTCCGCATCTTAGTTCTTAAATATACAAGGTTATTTTATAAACACCATCCAAATTTATATATTATATTCTTTGAAGAAAATAACGAAACAAGATTTTTTTCTTTTGATATCACTCAGTACTAAAATATTAAGTTAAGCCTACACAAAGTTATCCGAGGAAAACTACCGATTGCTGTCACAGTCACGCTACGCACGGTGTTGTAGCAGATGATTACACGACCCCCGCCCCGCCCTCCCGTATTTCATTGATACATTACAATGATTTTCATAAGTTGCAAATTTAAACGAAAAAAAATAGGAACGTCAAATTGAAGAAGACATAAGTTGATTTGTTCTTTGATTATAACAATATTAATCGATAACACTTTTAATAAATAAAAAATGAACATAAAAGTAAACCACACCTTAGGCACTTACGTCGCATTTTTTAAAATTTAATCAACTTATGTAGAGTAATTGGTTGGAGTTAAGCAAAGGGTGTTTATTAACCACAGAATCTAAAAAAACACAGGGATCGCAAAGGCAATTCGAAAATCGCAAAAACAAATGCAGTGCCAAAACCTTAGTACCTACCTACCTAAGTTATTTTTGTCTATTTTACACGATAGGATAAAGAAATGTATAATTAATAGTTCTATATTTTTGTGAAAAATTTCACAAGTCTTAGCCGCCCTGCGCACATTTTGCTTTACTCCAACAAAATAATTAATTAAAAATCCAAACAAAATACACTTACATGAAGTTTGAAAACAATCACTACCTTAAAGTGTAGGTAATTTCTCTCTAAACAGTCTTGCACGTTTATGAACATTGTCTTTTATTGTATTACTTGTTTTTTCACTTTGTCACTTCGTTAAATGCACGGATTATATTTATATTTAAGTTCTCGAGGCTTTGGGCCTTCTTCACATAAACCCGTCGTTCAATTTCGCCCTCGATTTCAATTGCAAGTGTGAACACATTTCGTTAGGTAGATAATTATGCGACGTAAATGCGTGAACGCAACATTGTACATCGCGGAAAGTCCGCGGCTGACTGATTTCATTGCGCCGATGTCGTTACAATTTGCGCGCGCAGCTCGGTGGGGCGCTTCGGGCGGTCGGTCGTTCAACTATAAGTACCTATTTTGCCAGTAACCAGCTGTTGTAATAATTCGCTCGGACAAAATTTTTTTTTGCGGAAATTTTACCTCCCAATTTTTTTTCATAAATGAAGTGTTTGAATGATATCTTATGCCTAGAAAAAATTTGGATGGTGTTTATATAATAACCTTGTATATTTTTCTGAAGAAGAATTATTAACATTATAATTATTCTATTGATATCCTCATTGCAATCCTCATATCTCTATAAATGAAATGCCGTAGTAGGCCGGCTGTAACACACCACGCGGACTAAGTGAGGTTTGGTTACGAGTGTTGTTTTAGCCCTCAACCATAAGACGAACGCGCTATCCATTGCGCTACTGCGCTTCACAGAATTAGAGTACCGACTTTTATTTCTCTCTTAAAGTACTAAGATAATCACCGAATGATATAAGATTCCGAAGATCGATTTCTAAGATGTGCTGTTTTTACTTTGAATAAGTTCGCTCTTGATCCCAATCAACCTTTCCACCCTGGTGAAAAGGTTAAAACGGGTGGGTTATAAGTACTCTGAAATATAGACGCAGGGGATGAGTTCCATTCTGCCAGATGCGTTATAAAATATGTTGAGAAGCACTGTTATATGCAAATAAATTATTATTGTTAAAATGATTTTAAGCCGCTTAAAATTCAGGCAGGAAGTAACACACATACAACGTTTCAAAATGTGTCCTAGAACATTCTTTCAACAGTGACAATTGAACTACAATTTGTGAACTAATTCGGCAAATTTCATTAACCGTATATATTGTCATAGTCTTAAAACCAAATCAGTCAGCAAGTCGCTATCAGGTCATTTTCAAGAAACACGAAGCAAAACATAAACTTAAACTTAATTATGTCTCCTTCTGGCGGCCATTGATTTTAGTTTATACAAGTTTACCACAACTTTGTTCCTTATTGTTTTAACCACACAGAGAAGAAAATTGAATTCTTCCAATCCGCAAGATTACTTGACCAGCATTCGAGGATAACTAATAAGCTGTGGAAATGGTTTTGAAAGCAAGGTAAGATATAAAGACTAATAAGTGTTTTAGTACTCGTTCTTATAAAAATAAATTTGTTCATATATTTTGGCAAAAATATGTATGGCAAAAGATATTAGTTTGTAACATCGTCTTTGGTGACGCCTTTCGAATATTATGAAAGCAAAAAGCTAGGCAAAATCTCTACTATATAAAAGAAGGACTTTGTGGGTTTGTTATCATATATAGTTACCATAGTTACCATAAGCCTAAGAATAACAGTTTTTATAATCAATTAACGTTACCATAGCAACGCGTGGCCGGGTTATACCAGCAACGCGTGGCCGGGTTGGCTAGTTAAATATAAAAAAACAAACTTTAATGCATTAATAAAACAAAAATATGAAGCTTATTTTCACAAAAAACAAGCAACAATGCGTATACCGCATACACCTTCACCAACTTCTCTTCACGTGTTTCGTTCACATGAAGCCTCATCGCATCAGGAGGTGCAATATGTGTCGGTGTCTGCGGTATTTGCATTTTTTTTACGGAAGTAAGCTACATATTTTTGTTTAATTAATGCATATGGACTTCCGACTAGTAATTCCTGATTCTATCAAATAAAGAAAAATCTAACGTATACATAATATCTCACTCTAACTTAGGATGACAATTTAGCTTTGAATATTGACAGCGATATCGGTTTCGTCATCTTTATCAGTGTTTAATATTTGAACATGCATACAAATAGATAGCTATGAAATTCTATCTCAGATATCTTCAAGTTTATACCCCGTAACTTAGTTAAGTGACAAATAAATTAAGAGACACATTTTGACATTACTACTTTTTCGAGTTCATACCATTTCACAAATTACAGACTTTTTGTATGGACAGTACTTGTTTCAGTAAAATTGCAGAATCTGATTTTAAAAATTAACTAGGCGATGCAGTGGCTAAGTACACTACGCTAGCACCATATATTGGAGCGGAGCGTAATACCTAAAAAAAATTCGGGCTCCGTCACAATCTGGTCCTAAACCTGTTGATTCGATTCCATACAAAAAATATTAAAATCGGTTAAGAACTCGGGAAGGTATGGCGTAACAGACATTGCGCCATTGAAGCTAATCCATGGGAGGAATTATGTCTAAGATTACTCCAACATGCACTGAAAACTCTTTTATATTTAATTTTCTTTCATTTCAGTTATTTGAGTTGCTTGTACTTTCTTCTTATTTTACATTTCCTTGCTTTCAAAAATGGAAATTGTAATTATTTGACACCTGAGGCAAGAATTTTTTTTTCTTGTAATAATTAACTTAAAAATCTAGGTAAATTGCTTTTGTAACAAAAATATAATAACTTAACATTTTATATTAATTTTATTTCACTTTTATTTATATTTTTTTGGTATAACCCATTATAAAATTATTGTCTGATCATTCACTCCCAATACACTACGCTGTGTAACAATCCTGTTTCATAATCTATTTTCCATATGAGTTTAAAACTTACACACTGATATCCGAAGTTTTGCTGGAAAACTTGTTTCACAGCGGATCGGTAATTTAAAGATAAACTCGTATGCATTCTAGTTCTCCATCTCATTTGTAAATGCAAATTTACATTTAACCGCACAGCTAAAACCGCTTCATGATCCGTCACATTAAAACTAAGGTTCTATGCTTATTTTCACCTTTTTGTCAATATTTTATAACCAGACACTTTCATATCAAATTTATGAAAATATTGATAAAATACTAGACATTTTGTATCAAACACCTTTAGGGGAAAAGTAATTTTCAACCATTAAGGAATAGAATTCCTTCAGGGGTTCTCTTGATAGTTCTTTCAATGTCAACTTTTTAAAAACCGAACTAAGTAATGATATCCCTATCAATGATGGTGGATTTACAGTATTAGGCTGCACTTACTACACGCTAATGGTACCGATATACATAAAGGATATATAAACTATATTATAAAACCGAACCCAAAAATAATGCAAAAGATTGTGTTTTTTCAAAAATATTATGTGTGTAAATATTAATATAATCGGTGGGAATGGGTAAGATAATGTATTTTTATTTTATTTTTTTGCATCCACAAAGCCATATATCTATAAGATATAAAATACGTCTGTAAGAACAGCTACGCCTAGTCCTAGGCTTATCGAATAGAATAGGCACTTATAGAAATATGGGTAAGATAGCCTCATTAATTTAGTTCCTACATTTTCGCGCGAATTCAATTTGGTTTGGTAAACATACAGCCGACATAAAACCATAGGCGCGATAATAAATCTGCAGAGTGTGAGTATGCTTTTGAACATTAGATAAGATAAACCACAAATTCTATCTAAAGAACAAAGATTTGTTCTTATAATGCAAGCAAGGGAACATCAAAATTTCAATACAGATGAAGGTTGGAGTGATTCACCTGCTTGGGATCCCATAATTAATAAAATATTATCTCCAAGGACACACTCTAAGAGGCCTAGTGATGTATTTAGATATTTATGTAAATAATAAATGTAAGATGGACATCGTTCAACCTGCCCGAGTTTCTTTCGCCAGTTTTATTCGAAACGGCCTTCCAATTTCTGAATTAGTGGTAGACTCGGTAGTTAATTGTAATCGTAGATATAGTAAAACAACTAAACAAAATGCAAAATAAAAGAATTTATTTTTTTATACATTTAACAGTTAGAAACGAGTGCGAAGACATGACCATTACCGATAGTTTCTGTGGAGAAATCCTAATGTTTGAATATAGAAAACGCAATCAAATGCGCAACTAATCCGGTGATAGAGGTTTTTTTGAAGGTTTTATTTTCGTTGTATATTACCAAACCTCGGTGTAGACAGACTTCTTTTATCGTCGGTCAACGGCCCTTAGATTTTACGAGACAAAGTAAACTCTAGACGTATTTAAATAAATTAATACCTACTAACTTTGCAGCTGCCTCGCTTTTATGGCACCACAAAGTGAACATCTGTATATATATTAGCAACTGGAAAAATGAAAAAACAAAAACTTTATTCACAAAAATCAGACAAATTGATGAGTATTTATAGCATGAAGCCAGAAAGTTAATGTTTGTAGTTCCTTCTTTGAGATATTGTAAAAAACCACTAATGTTCACAAAGTTCTATGTATTTTAATTCAAGTCTTTAAGTTTACTGGGGTAGGTTCTATTAAATTTTATACCAATATCACGCTCGAGTGACTCTCCTTCCAATTATGTTACTGATTTATAAATTAATATTAAGCAATCGATTAGAGGATGCCTTACTTTAATATGGTAAATTACGTTCTAAATTTTGAATAGGAGTGTTTTCAGTTCTGGAAGGGTAATTACAGTAATTTTTTTGGACTTAAAAATATATACAAATATTTAATTATGCTATAATCCTATTTAAATAATATGTAAAGATGTGTATCGAATAAAATTGAACGTTCGGGGTTTAGTTTGTGCCACTATTTCGGTATATATTTATTACTAAACGGCTTAACCGCGCTTACTATTCTTGGGGTAGGCTACTGAAATTCTACCGACACAAATATTTCACAACCTTTATGTACTACACTATGAGTTGATTCCACCTTAACTGTCAATTACTACAAATCATTGACCTCGAAAGTATTTTTGACAGTTATTAGTAGCGGTGTGTATTGGCCATTTGACGTGACTTCCGACTTTCATGTTCATTTTAAAACGGAGCTGTGGAGAGTCTGCAGAGGCTACCATGTTCAGCTCGATATACTATAGCAATTTACTTATAATAAATAAACACAACCATATTTCTCTAACAAAATAACTTAATATACTGTTCAGTATAGGTTTTCATGTAATTAAAAAAAAAATTGTTGCTATATTCATCACTTTAGGGAATTCTAGTAAATTATTTGACTTGAATGCACTGGTACAGGAGGTACAAGTACGAACCGTTCTCGTCATTTAAATATAGTAAATTATTGCTTAAAGTAAACCGTACTTTCGCACACTGAAAAAAGCAATTTGCTAGGACGTTATTCAAGTTTATTATAAATGTCAAGTTATGTTATAACATTTTATGAAATTCAATTTAAATAATTCGTAAATTAATAAGTGTTGTTTCATTAGCGTTGTTTCTTTCTTATTAGTCCCACAATCCAAATTATACGAGGGTTGGCGCTAAAGGGACCCGTATATCGCACCGTAAATTGCCTACAATAAAATCGTAACACGCCCATTTTGTAGAAACTCTAGATGTACCTATCTTAAAGATGTAATGTTTATTAGTATCTGGAAACTATTAAACAATAGAAACAAAGCGTTTCTGTTTTGTCAACTGTGTATTATTTTTAGAATGAACAATAGTACTTACTCGATAAAATTTTAGAATAATGTTCCTACAATATATTCCTTTACCTGCAGTCGATATTCAGCATTAGACAAAATATATATACAAGATATTCATGTGTTTACCTTTTTCTAATCTCTTATGATATTTCTGTAATAAATGAATGAATAATCCCTTAAAAAATACATATTGTGTTTACGTTAGAAGTTGTGCCGTTTCGCGGAAACTTGTAGATAAAAAATATTTTTATGAGTAAGAATCCAAACAATTAATAGTTATAAAATATAAGATTTTTAGTTTAATATACATTAAACTCTGTCCCATTTCAAACTTATTATAATAGTATTAAATGATTGAGCTGAAAGAAATCAAACCTATAATCATTTTTATAACAATAGCCCCAAACACCACAATATTTTTTCGAAACACTCCAAACAATTTTTTTTAAACTTTAAAACGATAAATACATTAATTTTCATATATCATAATAATAAAAGTTTGTCACAAATAATGTAAATATAATTTTTATGAGGAACAAATATAATAAAACCCAAATAATTAAACACAAATCTATATATATAAAAATTCCCTGTCAGAGTTTTTGACCGTAATGAACTTTGAAACTACTCAACCGATTTTGATGTTTAAATTTTGCTGCATTTGTTCCAACTAAGGCCATAGGATAGCTTTTATTTGAATTTAAAATAAAATAAAAGTTGCTAATTATAACATCTAAGCTACAAAAATGCGTGGCCTGGTCAGCTAGTTACATATAAAAATACGGTAAATGTGACAATTAAGTTTCTTTCATATTTTTTTATTCATATGCAGTAAAAGGTTAACAACTCAAGTTGGCGCATCCAGTAAAGTATAGCGACATTGTGATAGCCTTGCCGAATAAGCAAAAGGGAAATAAGGCGGTAAGGGAGGGAGGAGGACAACGTAATTAATGCTTACGTTTAATTGTAACTGGAATTGGAAGAGACGGACCCTCGGAGATCCGAAACGAGGAACAATGAATTATAGTATTTTGAATATTTTTTTAGACAATTCGGACTTGGTGCCGCGAAGTGTTTGACGCGCTTCAAACTTTGTTAATTATTGCAAAGTCGGTAAATCATAGCACATTTCTCATTAAATTTGCATTTTCAAAGATATTGATTTTTCTCACAGACTTGTTACGAACAGAGAAAACGGCAGAAATTTGAAATATCTAATAGTGACATTTGATATTTCAAATTTCTTAGAATAAGTAGTGCACATAACCTCATTAGTGCAGTTAATGGAATCAATTGCTGGTAGTAGAGCATTGATACTTTTCAATAACAATTACCGTAACCATTTTAAGTCTAAATCATTGTAAACTTACCATCTAACATATTTCATCTTAATTTAAAGACCATGCTACTCACTACATAAAATATGACAAAAATACATATTTAGTTCAGTTCCAATCTCTATATACGTATATAATTTATTTTATTTATTATAAATATTTATAAATAATATATTATATTATTTTATTTATGTGTTGGCTCCACGGAAGATCAGCGTTGCAAATGAATGTTTGTAACATATGATAGGCGGAGAACTTTTCGGTAGATAAATTAATTAAGTTCAAAGTTATTAAGTCTAAGGAAAATTTGTTGTAAGAGCATTTTTAATGCAAGATAATCTTTTTCTGACCAATTTTATGCTGACCTTTAAAAAAGCCTAAGTTACTTCTTAAAAGATTAACTATGTGACAGTGAAAGTGCTATATAATCGTTGCTGCCGTAATTAAAACAATCAGACATACACACAAAAAATAATAAAAAAAAAATGTTTTTTATCACAAGTGTCCAACCCATTTAAGGTAAAGCAATATGATCAATTTTTTTCGACTAATTCACCACAATAAGGCATTATGCCCCTGCTGAAATCCTGAAACCTGCTGAAGTTTTGAAATCCTACAAGGACGAAATTATTTTTTTTCGACATCTACCTAAATAGGCAATAAATTGGAACTAAAAGGTTAATTTACAAGTTCTATTAAAAGCTTAAAAAATACTTAAAACGTAGAAGGTCTACATTTAAGTTATTTTTTCACTTTTTAAATATTTAAATAGGACAAGAATAGATAGTGTTAACAACACTATCTTTTTTACTTTTTTAATGTTGTAAGATAATATCAAAAAATTAACGACAAAACCTATAGTTTTATAAATAGTTTAGGAGTTATAACTATTTGAATACGACACTACTTGAAAGATTCCCACAAGCAAAATCAAAAATAAAATAAGTTTAATTTCAAAAGGTATAAAAATATTAACAGTATTCGTTCAAAATGACCTCCTCAGGCGGTTGTCCTTATTGCCATACGTTGCGTGGATAGGGTAAATCATATCTCTGAAGATTTCGTTTCCAATTACAATTATTTTATAAATTAATTTCTCTGGCATGGTGGACACTTTATGTAATACTCTTTGTTTCATTATCCACAAGAGAAAAAATCAATGAGAGTTAGGACTGGAGATTACTTTTTTTTGGAATGGGTTCATTCTTGATCCTAACCAAGCCCGGGGGCTATATGTACTTCTTATTTTCATCATAATAATACTTTTTAATAACATTATAAAGAAAGAAAAACAAAAAAGTTTTAAATTAGGTTTTTAAGGGTGTACTAAATTTAGTACAAAGAGTGATATTCAGTAAAGCATCCTAAATCCAACCACAGTGTGCACAATGTGCCAGCAATTTCCAAATGCTATTTTGACACTGGAATACACAGTACATCTAAGCTGGTTTGGTAGCTTCTCTGGATTATGGCCTTTACTTTTTCTATTTTCTCCATCAACTCTAGAGGAATACTGCCTGGATTTATTGTTCTTTTTGTGGCTCAAATACCTAATTATCCTTAAGTAACATTCCTAATTGACAAAACTTTCTTTTTAAAACATCACTTCCTGGACGCAATTGGAACATTTTTAGATAAATCATTAGATAAATTATTATGATTATGATTATGATTAGATGTAAAGGCCACAGCGTTGTCTGCAAAGTGCAAAGTAGTTATTTTCTTGTGTAAAAGATCGTCTGTTAGCCATTTTATAATTTTATAGTGGATTCCTCTTGACGCCTGCAAACTCGTAAATAAAAGATATTACGTGTAAAAACTATGGACCATTAAAATAAAAACATAAATAAAAATTTTATTCAAAAAATTGTACTAAAGTTAGTACAGCGGCAATTTAGGTGTAATAGCATGAACAATTTAGGTGTAATTGAAGAACTTTCAATGAATTTCACTTGACTTATGTATTACCTAATATTAGAATGTGGTATTAAAGAGTGAAAGATGGGCTTTTTTAACCTTTTTTAAAGCTTAAAACTTTGTAATAAAAATAAATACGTACTCATCGAGAGACAGAAAAAAATCACTGACACGAAGTCGGGGATTACCCTCACATTATTTTGTAATTGCGTTTCATTTTAGCTAAACATATAATGCGAACTTTATTGACTGGTTGAAATAGTTGCCAGAGTAAAAAACTCATTGGTAAACTTTTATCGTAACTTACTTATATTTGTGTACTATTTATAGTACGGCGGGCGTTAATGGGTTGAAATCGTTTCTTTTGGCCCAAATTCTTGCAATTGCATTTTATACACTTATTCGTATGTGTGAGATGCTTGCACCACTTCATCGCCATATCCTAGCTGTTTGTGTTGTTTTTTATTTGTCAGTAAATATAGCCAGTAAATGATCACGTTTTAGTATGTTGTACAGTTTTCAAATATACAGATCTAGACATTATTTACAGAGAAAGGTAGTCCACAGTCTTGCCAATCTGTTGAACCTTACAAAGCTTTTTATTTATTTTTGCTTAATTGAAATAAATATATTTCATTTATACTTTACATTGAAAAGAAAGCAGCTGGATCATCAAAGACAAAACAAATAGTCACAATATTATGCTAAGAAGCGATAAGTAACTTTTACCGCAATCTGAATATAAATGCTAATGTCTTTTGATCCATACTTTCAAATCTGCCGCTTCTTTTGAGAGATTATTATAATTTTGCCGGAATCCTTTCAGAGAAAGTTAAGGTCTCTCAAGTTTCATGAATAAATGCTTAAGTACGATTGGATTTTAATATCTTTTTTGGAATCTTCTCAACACAAATTAGAGACTAACCTAACCAACTGCCTTATTGCCTTATATGCAAAAAAGTACGTTTCTTTCATTTATTTTTTATTATTTAGTGAATAAATAAATAATTATAAAAAAATTGTTATTTTTAAATTTCGCACACTTAATTTTGCACGTTTAATTTTTTTTAATAATTAAATTAAACAATAAAAAACATAATTAAATGATAAGGAGAAAATTTTTCAATCCAATATTACAAATAAAAAACTTAAGTACACTTATATTTTTGTATCGAAGCTGTTCAGAGTTGACAAATAGTTCTCTAAGACAGCGCTACGATAACGATTTAAAGGAGAGAAATACCTTACATGTGATCGAGCTGAAATGGATAAGAAAAAAAGAATAAATGAACCGAGTGTCACCTAAAAGAGATTCGAAAAAGCTCGTTATACTGATAAATTGTGCTTTCAGTTTGTTTGGGGGTGGTATTTTCTTTTCACATTCGGGACAAATTGATATCCAGTTGCAGAAAAGTTTTTAAGCAATTGGACTTTGTTTTTTATTTGTGAGGAGGTCCATAGCGTGACAGTTAGCACGTTAAACGATTTCCACAAAGGCTGGTCATGTGATGGGTGACCAAAAATTTATTTTCTTGAGCGCCTTCATGCTCAGGACTGTAATCTTTTGCATTCACAAACCCACCATTGTGTCTATTCGTAATGTGTTATTCCCCTTCTGAGTGACGACCATGATTATTTTCTAATCAAGATAATTGTATTTCAAGATTGAAAATTTCAAATGACTTCTATCTTCACTGACAAAATGATGAAGCCTTTTGTTTTGCTTATCATATTATTTGTTATATGCCTGTTAATTCTTTTAACTCTCTTTTATAGTATTTTGTAATAAAATAAATAATTTAAAGTTATGGTGAAGTTAATCGATAAATAACGCATTCAAATATATATGGGAAAAAGGAAAATTAAGCAACATGTTAACCGGAATTATGTATTTATCTTATTTATTTATCACCAACAATAATCTATCTCAGGAAATATTACTATTATACATTATTTCGTTCTCGTCAGTAAACAGTGAGATATCAGATTCAAGGCAAACAGTAGAATGATAGATGTATAATTAAAGCCTTGACTATTAACGCTTCACCACAACCTTGGTCACTGTATAAAACAGAGCGGACACTAAAAGATAAAAAAATAAACACTATATTTGGCTTTGCCAAAATAGCGATCGCTCACTCACTCTTTTAAAAGAAATGTTTATATATCGAATTCCGAAAAGTGATTATTTTTTAAGGACTTGTTAGTTTTTCTGTGAACACGACTTCTTTAAAGAGTCAATATTAAATATATCAAAGTGAGTATATAATTTCGGTTTTCCACAAAAAGTCATTCATATCAGAATATCGTATTAACAGAAATTGACGAGCAGTTTGAGAAAGATCTGTCATGACATCGATTTACAAACATAATTATTCGCAAAAAGCAACATTTCAGTGATGAAGTTTACTTCACCACGCATCACGTCGCCCTATATACCACTAAAGCGAACGTCGTGGCCAACACTTAAACACAAACCCAGTTCGGCCCGTTTATTACTTACTGCCACTAAGGAGCCTAATGAACCATAGACTCGGGTCTCTTTATTGCATATTTCATTGTAACTGCAATTACAGTAAAGTAATTAAGGGAGACTGGTGTTGCTCCAAGCGTTGGTTTAAATAACGATAAGTCGTTAATACTGATAAGTCAGTACTTCTGATATTTTTAATTTAATATGAAGAAAACTTTACTGACTAAATACATAGTATTAAATTAATTTTCAATAGTTGTTATTGTCTTCACAAATATAAAAATAGCATAATTTAGTTCTTACATTTACGAGTCCTCTTATTGTAATAAAACTCCTAAACTAAATTTAAGAAAACTGAAAGCCTTAGTCATCTTGTGAACACGGCTCCTAAAAGAGTGAAAATGTCACAATTTAATAAAAAGATAAGCTTAATCGCTTTTTTATATCCGTCAATGATATTTTATTCTTAATGAATATTTTTTACCATGAAACATCTTCAACTGTCTTTACAGCATTTATCAGATTATGCTAGAAGGAAACTGAAATAAATACTTTAAAACAAAGAAAGTCCTCAAAGAATCTCCAGCACTCACCTCGAGTTACTTTCAAACCAGAAAGAAAGTCGCTCTGTATTTCTAAATTTCTTTTCTTGCTCATTGCTTCTCCTTCTTCAGAAATAATGACGGCATCTGTTAAAGTAAATAGGATACGAACTGTATCCATCCGGGATTCACAGTACACCTCATTCTATAAACCTCATGCAAATACAACTACTTTCAAAACAGTATAAGTGCACCAGCTTCCATGCGATATTCAACTCTATACTCACCCTTTTGGTTATCATATTGGCTTATATTATGAAATAAGTTAAGTAGTATCCATAGCGATACGTATATGTGTTACTCTGAAGTTTTATTACAATTTAAGTGATGTAACAAATTGTTAAACGTGCTAACGTGAATTCAGCCCGTCTCTACTGTGTTTGGTACCTTCTTTCATCCTGTGAATAGTACTTAGTGACATGTTGCCTCAAAAGTTGCAAAAGCTTGTTAAAATTATTTCGCAACTCGTGTATGTCTTATTAAAACTGTAGTATTTCTGAAGTTCAAAAGACACTAGAACATCATATATATTCATTTCTTTCATCAAAGTAACAACCCAATCTCACAATAAACTTTGAATATTTATTTATTTTAATAAAACAAGCAATCTTAAACACAACTAAAAATGTATAAACATTTCGAAAAGGTTAATTTTTTACAAAAAAGTGATTACAATATACATTTTAAATATCTGATATCATTATTCTTTATTGAAATAATAAGAACACATATTTTAAGCATGAGATAAACATAATTATTACGTCAAAAGTGATGTTGTTTTGTTTAGTTTTTTTTTTAAAGTGTTCTTTGCTCCATTACAGAATTAAAGAGAAATGTCGCGAAAATTGTGAGTATTTTTTTTTAGATGAGCATTAGTAAAATAAAAATATGTAGCTTTCTTCCTACGCCAAGTAATGCCTGATTCTATGAAATACTTTTAGATGAGCAGCAAAAATGCCATTCTGGAACTTCATATACATGTGTTTGATTGCTTCAAAATAATTACCTTTGTGGTCGATTGTCTCACATACCGATTTTCATGGTAATGCCACCTCGAGGTGCCGGGTTCGATCCCAGCAGGTTCAATGTAGAAATATAATTTTTCTTTGTTAAATAAGGTCTGGGTGTTGTGGTGAAATCATTTTTATTGAATTGAATTCCAGTGCTTTAGATACTTAATTTTGGTTAAAAACAATGGTGATAAAAAAGACTATCAAAGCTGATCTATTTTCTCGAATGCATTTTCTTAGCCAAGATCTTTTTTCGATTAAGTTGTGACAGGCAGGCAAAACTAAGACAAGTGTACAATATTAAGATTTGCGTAAACCTCCTAAACGTTTATGCAAAAATACCCTAGGATTGTTGGAATCGATTATATAGGTAACGTATTCGCAAAAGTTAGCGCAACGGAGTAAATATCGTAGCTCGTTAAATTTGTTAAAACACCGTGAAATATCTCGCTACGTCGGACACTCGCGGGATTCTAACGATGGGCCCTATCAGCGTCTTATACTTTCGTAATACTTGCCTTTGGGGATTTTGCGTCTTGAATGTATGTACGGTTCGATAAACTCCGTAATAGAATGCTGATACGACGTATGAAAAAGTTTTGTTGATGGAATTTTTAAACTTATTAATAACCACTTTGTAAATTTTAAAAGGCTGCTCAATGCCGCGGCTGTAAGTGCGCTCGGTCTGTTATTGTGGAAGTTAATCAGTCATCGTCAGGGTTGTTTGTCAAATCGGGGACCATATTAACTATCTAGATCTCCTCCATGTTCGGAACGCATATTAAATCTTTGGTCCATAGTAAAATTGTATATCATATGATGCATATTTTTTGTTAAACACACCTTGTTGGAATGATCAGCATTTTCTTATAAAATACAATAAAACCCCCGGAAATATTGATATAAATGAAAGTGTTTAATAATTACGTATCTAAGTTAAGACTAAAACCAACATAGATATAAAATAATACTAATATTTCTTACATTCACACCAATCAGCCTAGCTCAAAGTTAGCATAAGGCTTATGTTATGCATACTAAGGTCATGTATAAACATAAAGATGTGGTACATATGTAGATATGTAATATTTATATAAATACCCATGACTCAGGTACAAATGCTCGTATCAATCACACAAATATCTGCCCCTTCCGAGACTTGAACCCAGAACCATCGTTGGGAACAGCTGGATCGCTATCGTTGCACCAAACGGTCATGTATAGATATATAAAAAAGTTCGCAAAAAAAGCTTCCAAGTCTACTTCGTCTTGAAGTTAATTAAATTGTTTGTTACAAAATCTCTCATTGACTTCTCAACATAATTTGTAGAAATTTTCGTAATGTCGTCTTCGTACACCCACCACCAGGAACATACATACATACTACTTAAGCACTCATCGGAGCATTCCCCAAACAGCCACTCATAAAGCAAAAAGCGCAATAGTCTTCTGATGGTGCTATAGCAATTTATCCGGGGATCACCTGGGGCCGTTCGGGTCATCAATCTACAGCCCTTGGGGCCAGTTTTCCTGAAGATTCAGTCTTAACACCACCTCTTTTATTGCACAATAGAGATGGTTTTGCGCTGGCTGCTAAATAAATAATGCTATAAGCAGTAGCATTAAACATTATTATATCGGGTTTACCTAACAATAACGACATTGTTACAGGCAAAAGAAATTTTGAGAGAAGACACTCTTTTCATAAATTATTAAGTAAACAGTAAGTTTTTTGCTAAAACCGCTTAACTCACCGGGGCTAAACTTGATAATTTAATAAAGAACTATCTTTTTGTTTTTACTTTTGTGTAAAGAATGGCGCTGAGCAGTGTCTTAAAATAAAGTAAATCTGATAATAGGTCACCAAATCCAAAATCTGTACAAAAAAAGGAGTAAAATTCACACACACAATTTTAAATCCACGTTTTTATAAACGGACTTAAAAGAAGAATATATTTTTTTGCCAGAATTGTGATGGAAAATTCTTTTCCCGGAACGATAAATTTTCAAAGATATATGTTCAAGTGCTATGATGTGATATGACTAAAAACGTTGGGCGGGCGGTTTTCAGGCTTAACTAATTTAATTTACTCATTAGGAGCATCAGAAGTGGACTAATTTTGAGTTATAATATTAGAAAATTTTGCGGACAGACACGAACGAAAGCAAGTTAGTATAAAACGTGGTAAAAAGAACTATGTTCGCTGCCATGATTGTACTTAAGACCTCCGTGATCGAGTAGCTCATATACCGGTTTTCATAGCAATGCCTCTACGAGGCCCCAGGTTCGATTTCCAGCTGAGCCAATGTAGAAAGCCTATTGCCTCATGTCGGCGTGTTGTAGTACCGTCTCTGTTTCTGGATTCCATAACACAATTCTTTAGCTAGTTAACTTGGATGGATGTGATGTTGTCTAATACTAGCTGACCCGGCCACGCGTTTTTGTGTCTCAGTTATAGATGTCGCTGTACCGAAATGAATCGCGCTAACGTTTCGGTTCTATAACTACACATATAGCTAACCGTTCTTAGCCTATTTGAATGTAGAATAGAATGGAAAAAGAGCGGGAAAAAGAGCGGACAGACAAACACACAAATAACTGTGATCTTAGATTACAGATTTATTATTTGTTTAAATTGTCTTGCGACTGTTTAATTTACCATCTATTGTCACAATTTTTGCCTCCACTTTTTAATGTGGATTTTTAAACTACGTTTCATTCGAGCACCCATAAAATGCGCCTATATGAATAGTAATATTATACATCTCGCGGCTGCAATAAAATGCTAATGTGGAAAATGGTACACATAACTTGTTTTAAATGCTGTGGATATGACGGCTCCGTATAAAAATATTCGTGGACAGTAAATGAGAGCTGTCGGCTACAGGCTGACTTTATGATAACCGACCATTTCTTTTATGTAAACAACAATAATTATTAGTGCAGTTAAAAAAGGCTACCAAAAAGATTAAAAATAATCGTTTTGATTTTCATCGCATTTCCTCGTTATGTCTATTAAGATGTACAACAAATTACCACAGGTCGTTAATAATTAATGTAATTACAATGCCTCTTTAAACAAGGTAAAATCATTATCTTATTGACAAAACCTATTATAGTATGTATGAATATCTTAATGAAAAACAAACGAAATAATTATATGTAATCATTATATAATTATATGTTAAATATAATATTATATAAGAAAAATCAATATGTTATTCGCATTTACGAAAATAAAAAATAATAGTAATATATATTAACGGTTATAACAATATTTGCAATAACAATGACAATACTGAGCGACGACCGTTTGGTGCAACGGTAGCGATCCTGTCCTGATGACGTTCCTAGGTTCGACTCCTGGAAGGGGCAGATGTTTGTGTGATGATTACGAGCATTTGTACCTGATTCATGGGTATGTATATATATTTATATTAATATTACTTATCTTTGTATCATATAATTATGTATGTATATCCGTTACCCTAGCATCCATAACACGAGCTTTACAGTGCTTACTTTGGGCTAGGCTATTGGTGTGATTGTAAAAAATATTATTATTATTGTATTAATAATCTAACAAATTATTGGAACTTTAATATGAATAATAAAAGTGCATAATAGGTTAAAAAACATAAATAAGTAATAACAATATGATTTTAAGTAATTTAAATAAATTTAAACGTATATTAAACGCAATAGCATTAGAATTTGCAACCACTCTCCTATCAAACTCTGTTGTGCCCAACTGGGCTCATAATTGATTAATTGTATTTTTATGTAATATCTTTAAGTAACATCATAGATCACAATAAAGAATAGAATAGAATTAAATATTAAAATGCATAAAAAATCATAAACACGTATTCAGTGAAAAACTTAAATCATCATTTCCTAATATATTTATTAGTTTTTCTCATTATGTTATCTTTCAATGCTTTCCTCTACGGCTAAAGTTTTCTACTGTGAATTCTCTATGATAATTTTAAATATAGATATTAGAAATGAAGATAATTAATAGGATTTTTTGCAAATTAAAACAAGACAAAAATAAAATAAATATTACCTCAAGTCAACTGATATAATCCAGTGCAATACTTTACTTTTATATTATACTCCGGCGTAAAACGATTGATCTAAGGGTTGTTTAATCGTTGAAAAATGTTTTACAAATCCCCAATTCGATGGACAGTGACTATACATAACAAAATATAGTCGGTACTTCTTAAGTAGCTGATACGATACACGAAATTGCTCCTTCACGATCAACTGAGCCAATAGCCCGCTCAGCCCGCTTCCTCAATTGACAACTTACTTTAGTATTTTCGTAATGGACTCAAAATTGGAGATCAATTTGAGCTGATACCAATCTGGTTCCCATGAAAAGTTGTTGCATTGTCAACTCGAACTATAATCAACAGTGCTAGTGCTGCTAGCAATGGCGATCCACGCTTCGTTCTAACACTTGAGCGGACAAAATTGATCACTCTGCAGATTAATATGGCAATCTATAATCTAAGATCACAGTGGTTTGTGTGTTTGTCTGTCCGTTCTTTTTCCCGCTCTTTTTCCATTGTATACGCATTACCATACCTAAGAATAACATTCAAGAAGGCTAAGAACGGTTAGCTACATGTGTAGTCTTAGAACCGAAACGTTAGCGCGATTCATTTCGGTACAGCGACATCTATAACTGAGATACAACAACGCGTGGCCGGGTCAGCAGCAACGCGTTAACCGCAAGTAGTTCGTCTACCGGACGCTAGATGGCGCTAACAGAAAAATATTTAATAATATAGTAGCAAAAAATTTAAAGAATTTTGTTCACCCGTGCGAAGCCGGGACTGGCCGTTAGTCTATAATCTAAGAACACAAATTTTTTGTTTGTGTGTTTGTCTGTCCGCTCTTTTTCCATTGTATACGCGTTACCATAGCAACGCGTTACCGGGTCAGCTAGTATGTTTCTAACCCATATAACCTGTTTTTTTATTAAATATATACATAAAATCACGAATTATTTCCCGCAGGGGTAGACAGAGATCATAGATTTCCAAGATCTTGACATACACGTCTCACTTCTTCAACTCTCATCAGAGCTTTCATGCAAGCTAAGGATAAGGGTACTTTTGACCTAGCTTTTTTTCAGGGCATCTTATATTTGGTGCCTAATAAGAAGTCTAAATAAACGACTTTTAAAATTCAATTTTTTATCTATGAAAATCAACACAAAACACGTCGTGAAACCTTTACAACAACAACGTACTCTAGTAAGATTTTTAATATAATGGTTAAAAAGATATTGTAAGATTTGTCACGAATTTATATTAAAATAAAACCCAGTAAAAATAAATGGAGTTAATTGTATTAAAAAATTGAACCGATGTCATTGCGTTAAGACTTTATCACGAATACCATCACCAGCCAAACCAAACTCAAAAATCATTTGATTTGAAATCGATTTCGGAACCTACGCATGAAAAATAGCAGCAATACACTAACCATTTATGTTAGCTAATCCAAAGACACATTATCTATATAAACGATTGTATTTCTAATGAATTAAATGTTCTTTTTATGAGACATTTGAAAAAATCCCAAAGTAACGAATTTGCTTAAACAAACATACTCAATATTCAAGATTCGTGTACTACAACTATCTATAAGTGGATGGGAAGCTTGCGTAAAAAGGTCAATGGAATATTTGTTCGTGCCATTATCCGTACCTCTAAGAGATAGGGTAACAACTGGAAGGTATCAAAGAACTTCTGATAGTGTACCTTTGGGTCGCTTCAGTGCCTCGAGAACAATATTATTTGCATTCTTATGAAAAGGGCTAACCTTCAAATAACTGTTTGAGAAAAGCTTCTTGTTTTAAGATTGTGTTTTCACCGAATGAAAATATCACGAATTAATCAAAATACTATAACCACAAGTTTAATAACAGCTTATTTTGCCTACATCAAGTCCGTACTACGATATGGACTTATAATATGGGGTAATAGCATGGACATTAATAAGGCATTTATTGCTCAAAAAAACCATTTTTTTTTTTTTTTTTTTTTGCCTGTAAAGTCGGTTTTACGGGCGAAGATTTTACGTGACAACGTCTTTTTCTCGGTAGAATATTTATTGATATGAATATAATTAAATTGCACAATGCGCGCGGCAGACCGATCATAGTTGAGTGGGAGAGAGACGCAAGGCATTCGGCGGGCCTCTCTCTCGTTCGGTGACTCATCGTAACGTTACCGAGCGTTACACTTTTTCATAAGTGACTCCCAGCCGCAACCTAATTTAAGACGTTGTCACGTCAAAAAGGTCAATATGTAGAGCAGTATCAGATGAACCTTGTCAACCTCTTTTCCAATTGTCTAACATTTTACCACTTCCTTGTGTTTATAACTTATATTATTTTAAGAAAACCAAAAACATATATTTACGTAACACTAGAAATGAGGATAGACTGGTATCTGTCATGTTTCCTAAGGGTACGCGGTTTAAAAAGAACTGTTACTGGATGTGTATAATTTTGAATAACAAAGTACCCAAATCAACACAGGAATTACCTTTTAATAAGTTTAAAATAGCATTGCATTTTTAGTGTCACTATAAGGTACCATACATTTATTTTTATTTATTTTTTTTAAATCTTTAATGTGTTTGTATTTGGATGATGCGCATATGCATGCGCCTATGTAAGCTGAAGTAGGAAATTCTGAGTAAGTGATAGCTGAGTTTAATTTGACCTATTTAAATCCAGCCCTGCTATCTTATAGCGCGCTCGAGGTTTTTTAAAAGTACTTCATTCTATGACTTACTAGCTATAAGGCCGACGAAGACGTCTTTATTACGCACCCCTGTCTGACACAGGTCTTTTATAACTATTACTATATTTATATATTGTTCACATTTCATTACCGAAAGAATCATTAATTAATTGAGTTCGATCCCAATGCGAATTACATGTATTTCTATAATAATATTATTTCTTTCATTCACACCCATCAGCCTAGCCCAAAGTAAGCAATATTAAGCTTGTGTTATGGATACTAAGGTAACAGAAAGACATACGTATATAATACATAGATATCTACTATTGATAGAAATATATATAAAATACCCATGACTCAGGTACAAATGCCCATATTCATCTCACGAACATCTGCTCCCTCCGGGATTCGAATTCAGGATCGTAGGTGCGAAAGGCAGAATCGCTACCGTTGCACAAAACGGTCGTCAATTTCGTCGGTTATTTTTGGTCATTGCAAAGGAAGTGATTTCGAAAAATTACTTAAACTAGGATAGAGTTCCGCCTAAACCACGATCATTGAGATTCTCAACTTCGCTGATGTTACTTAGGTATGGTGAAATTTCTAAGAAGCATTATTTGTGTGCTCGAAGATTGCTTGCATATATAAATAACATATTTTACAAATCCTAAGAGATTTTTATATCTGAATTACCTAACAGTCCACAAAGCAAAATTAAAAACACAAAAAAAATTCATAGCCACTTTTCCAAATATTTTTTTCACCTAATTATAAAAATTAACCAGAAATTAAAAAATATATTTTTTTTGCTTTATTTATCCGTATTCTTGGTGGTTAATAGCGCTACATGATCGTAAAACTAAAATAAACTCTCAACATCTTGAGATGGGCAGTGTGTTCAAAATAATCTTCAAATAACGATAATTTTTTTACAGTCATATCATTTAAGGCAATGCCTCAATGTTGTACCATGCTTGATCTGGCTGTGGAAACCACCAGTAAATCTGGTCAGTTGTTTCGGAGATTAACGTGTATGTACGTACATGCAAGCAAACAGACATAAAAGTGCTCTGCAGCTAAATATAAGAAATATGGAGGCGCCTCAATTTGGTAGGGTCTGTAGACGTTGGTTACTCATGCATCGCTTGCGCGCTGTGGTTGGCAGCTGCTTGTAGAAGGAAAGCGATGAACTATAATAAATCCACACTATAATCATGTAGATATTTATATAGGATATCTATATATCTATCTATAGTCCGCCAATCAACGTTCCCACCGCTAGCACTATATGTTTACCTTTGCATACCTTTTTAGATCAAAACACCGTAGGAATAATACTGTATGAATTGCTTAATGTAAAACTAGTCCGGCTATAGATACTGTTACATAAAACCTTTTCCATTTTTCAACTTTTTAATTATTTATATAAAGGCATAGAAATATTATTTATACCAATTAAAAAAAAATCACGATTTAAGAGCATTACAATAAGCAATTTGATAAAGTGTACGCTCTAAAGAAGTTGCTTAACACGTTACGACGCGGTACTCCAGTCCACTATGACACTAACAATCTTCATACAAATGTTTCGTACACCTATACCCGTACTGTTTTTCACAGTATTTTAGTGTACACGTGTTTTTGACACTAGGAACACAAGCCTCCTTTACCGAATGACAGTAAGACTGCTCTCTATGACACTCTAATGTAAAATCGACGGTTGTTGCCGTAGTAATTTTTAGATTAATTTTCGTGAAAACGGCGATATCCGTACTGTCATAATATGTATTCCACCTTTACTTTATATGCCGTTACCGCGGCGTAACGTGTTAAGTGGTCGGAAAGGTACAACGTGGCCATCATTCTGCGTCAGTGGTGGTTTGGTGGGGCGTGTCTCATCAAAGCGTCACAAAGCTACATTTTTGTGAAAAAGGAGTGAAAACTTCAGCCAAAGGGTATCAAGAGACAGTTTTGGATCGTATTGTGAAACCTCTGAGCAATACACTTTTTAAAAATGTACAGTGGACTTTTCAGCAGCACTCTGCACCTGGTCACAAGGCACGAACTATCCAAGCCTGGTTTGAAACCTACTTCAGGACTTTATAAAAGCTGAAGACTAGCCGTTATCTAGCCCAGAACTCAACCCATTAGACTACAAATTATAGTCAGTTTTAGAGTACATGACCTGCTCTAAACAAAACGGCGATATCGAGTCTCTTAAAAAATCTCTGGAGTATGCAGTGGGGAAATTTCCCAGTGCGTAAATCCATAGATTCGTGGCCAGACAGATTAAAGTTCTGTATAAAAGCCTAAGGTAGAATGTTCAAATATATATATATATATATATATATATATATATATATATATATATATATATATATGACGACGAGGCCTCACGCCGGTCATCGGAATGCTCTTTATTATCCATGACGAGTTGCAGTGATCGTCAAAATAAGAGCGCGTATGGTTGAAGGATAGACTCCATTATTATCTGAAACCACTTGCGGCCTAAAACCGCAAGTGATGCACGAGATTTCGATAGATGAAAAACGTGGTGATCCCCAAGATGGCGTGACAACCTCCTTGCGTGGCGGTCCAACGAAAAGTGACGTCCCGCTCGGTATAAACTATGAAGTAAACGTTATAGCTTTATAGCGTGCTAACGTCACTATAAACTGTTTCACGCTTATAGCATGCTAATTAAACGTTTTACACTTATAGCACGCTGACAGTCTGTGCTTATCAAGAGTCATCTCAGAAACGTTCAGTGTTGCCAACTTGCAACGCCTCCTCAAAGTCACGCCATCTAGGATTTCACCCAGGTACTAACCTGACGTTTTCCATTTGATTAAATCGTATTTTGTAAACAAATCCTTACTGACAAACATTATTTTAAGCTTAACCTCTAGAGTTTAATTTAATCTTAGGTTTAATTTAAATAATCGAATGCTTCGACACGGCCATCCTGCTTGTTCACTCGTCCTCGAGTGACTCATCTGCAAGAGAAAGTCACAAGAGTAGTAACCGTTTCGCTCGGCTTTCCTGACAACATTTCAATTTCAGGGGAAACATGTTAAAATTAAAATTGCAACAGGAGCACAAGACAAACAGATGGACTGATTAATTAAACAGTGCTCCTCCTCACCATATCATCCACTACTCTATGGCAGTAGCAGGCACTCTCCCCCTATCCATCATCGCCATCATAAGGTACACATCTTATGTAAGCATTCTTCGTCACCTTCGGCCAATAACGGAACACTTTTTTTTTAAAACCATACCATCAGAAACAATTCTGACAGCGCACACACCATATCATACCATCAGAAACCATTCTGATAGCGCACACACCATATCATACCATCAGAAATCATTCTGACAGCGCATACACCATATCATACCATCAGAAACCATTCTGACAGCGCACACACCATATCATACCATCAGAAATCATTCTGACAGCGCACACACCATATAAACAGTGTCATAGACACTCTTCGTTATTTCCGAAGCATGACGGAACACAACAAAACTCTGTTTGTCTTATGCTTACAGAAAATAAATTTAACACTATCTACTTAACTTGAAGCAGAGCCCTGGTCTTCGTCTACAGTCTCAACGTCAGGAGGAACGTAACCTTCCGGCATCCATATAGACAGCTACGTAAGTATTTGCAAGGTCACCAAGAGCCTTTATTACAGCACGCTGAAAAACAGCAGGAGCATTGCGCAGTCCGAATGGCATGGTTACGTATTCGAAATGACCCTCCGAAGTAATGAACGCAGTCTTCTTAACGGAATATGGATGAACTGGTACCTGAAGAGACAGAGATAGTGCCGGACAGTAAAATGTTCTTTCACTTCAAAAGCAACGACCCTGATCAGCGATTATACGTATGGGAGCACCTAATAATGCCCTACTGTTCTTTATTACTTTGACAACTAACTTATTAAACAAAACTAAGAACATTTAACTAAAAAAAATTGTCAAAAGCATCATCATTTAGGTATACAGAAGTAGCTAGGCTATGTACCATGATCGTTCACAGCAACACTTCATTAATGCCATTTCTAAATTTAGTTAATTGGACACTCGAGTACCTCTATTTGCCACGAACTTCACAGAAATATAAATTGCTGTACTTGTACCACTCTGTACATCCACAACACCGTGTGTATCACCCATTGACTACACACTACGGTCCACCGGGACCACGACCTTTACCTAAGTCAAATGCACACCGCGTAATGACTCTAGGTACGGTCGACACCTTTACGGCTCAAGAACCCGCTCGAGTTCCCACACAAAAAGTAATTATCATTGATCAACATGTAACTCAACTTCAACTTCGACTGGTACATAACCCTTTGGCATCCTTCTCAACCGATCATATGGGTATTTGTAAGGTTAGAATTTACAGCTTTCAAAGTTTAACTATTACCATACGTAACGATACGGACGTATCGATAATATTTAGATCGAGGGTAGGTTCATAAAAAAATAAAAGAATTCACACTAATTCAACCAAAAATGTTTCGGCCGATCTTAATATAATTTTGCAAATAAAGGTCTTGTAAAACTTAAAAAAAATCTCAAATGGTTAATCGCTACACAACATTATACCTGTTCTGCGCTGAATACTTGTGTTTGGCTTATACCGGTCATGACAGTGACATTATTAAAACGTTTACCAGTCAACTTTGAACAACACAATCCTTAATATACGAGCATTCAGCACCAACATCGTACGAAAAACAATATCGCTCACCGGAGTGTTGTAAGGTCCAAGCAGGTGCGTTCACAACGCACACGTCGACACGCTTCTCTCTCGATGAGTTGGTTCCAGTCCCCTTCTTGTTTCGCTCAGGGCAGCTCGACGCATTGTGGCCCTGACCCCGGCAGTGGAAGCAGGTGATGGAAGCAGGCTTCCCACTCTGGACAGGATGAGGCTTCTGTTGATGGCGATCCTCTTGCGTCTTCATGTCTCTCTTTGTACGGCAAAATGCGGATTTGTGTCCAGGTTTCCCACGGTTAAAGTTGCGCCTTCTTGACGCTGATCACTCACACACATGTTCGCGGTTGTAATCCAGGCACGAGCGTCAACGTCTTTTTTTCCGGGATCAAAATCGAGTAGACGAAAATTGTTACTCGTCGTAGGCGTTTGCATTGCTTGCACCAAAGCCAAAAAGTTACGGTTTTGCTGTTCCATCAGTAACCGCCATTTTTCGTCGATCGTGTTATTTTCCGTAGCACTTGTCCCGTTATTAGACTGTCCAGCGTTTAATTCACTATTCACATTATGTGGCGCGTTGTGGTTGCATCCCACTTCTGATGACGACGAGGCCTCACGCCGGTCATCGGAATGCTCTTTATTATCCATGACGAGTTGCAGTGATCGTCAAAATAAGAGCGCGTATGGTTGAAGGATAGACTCCATTATTATCTGAAACCACTTGCGGCCTAAAACCGCAAGTGATGCACGAGATTTCGATAGATGAAAAACGTGGTGATCCCCAAGATGGCGTGACAACCTCCTTGCGTGGCGGTCCAACGAAAAGTGACGTCCCGCTCGGTATAAACTATGAAGTAAACGTTATAGCTTTATAGCGTGCTAACGTCACTATAAACTGTTTCACGCTTATAGCATGCTAATTAAACGTTTTACACTTATAGCACGCTGACAGTCTGTGCTTATCAAGAGTCATCTCAGAAACGTTCAGTGTTGCCAACTTGCAACGCCTCCTCAAAGTCACGCCATCTAGGATTTCACCCAGGTACTAACCTGACGTTTTCCATTTGATTAAATCGTATTTTGTAAACAAATCCTTACTGACAAACATTATTTTAAGCTTAACCTCTAGAGTTTAATTTAATCTTAGGTTTAATTTAAATAATCGAATGCTTCGACATATATATATATATTTTTTTTTTTTATTTTTCTGAGACTTTAATAAATATGTTCATATAAGTATTAGTAATATTAAATTACTTAATAAAAAAAATGCATTTTCATTTGTAACAGAACTTTGGCCGGACTAGGTTCATCGTACTCAACTTTTGTTTTCAATGTCTTATACGTGTCACTTTTGTTCATAAAAATACCCATACTTCTTTAATTTATTATAAATTCTTTTGATACAGTTAGTTGCAAGAAATTTCCAAATAACAAACATGTTGTAAACAGTATGTAAACGTTTACAAAGCTTTGCCGATTTGCATGTGATAACTAATTTAATTATGCAAGTAACTTCAACATTGTATACTTAGGCACAATGAGGTTAGATTAATCACGATATGATAGAGATTAGGCATATTTACAGCCTCTGTTTCATATTCAGCATGTCCTTCTAAATGGGCCGTAATTTCGTGCCTTAGGTTACTTAATTCACACTTGGTCATTCTATAATAGTTTATTCAATTATTATCAAAGACCTAGATAATAGTTGAAAATAACATTATTCCCAAATAAAATAATTTTAGGCGAAGTTCACATAAAAATTCAAATAAATTATGAATATACTTTCTTTTAGGGATAAAATTCCCTGTAAACAAAAACTCACTACGCGAACCCAGTATGTACTGGTATACACTAACGTCTTGAGATGAAATCAGAACTAGTGGCTTAATGTACTTTCCGAAACTCAAAGGAGCTCAGGATAATAATTTTTTGTTTCCCATCCGATGACTAGACCACCGAAAAGTTATTAAACCTCTGCAGTATGATTCACTACTGTGACGTCGTACCCCTTATTAAGTGTTAGTATAAATTAATAGAAAAAATAAAGCATTATACACATACATAAAATCACACCGTTTTATTTGGCAGAGATCGCAGATTTCCACTTACTAAGATCCCGACATACATCTCTGACTTCTTTAGCTCTCATCAGCCTTTTCATACAAGCTCGATGGTTGAGGGTACTTATGACCTGGTCTTTTTTCAGGACATTTCGGTTTGGTCCCTAAAAGCTTTTATGTTAACATATAAAGTAATTCATATTTACAGGGCTACAAATTACTATGAAATATAAATTAGCCTGCCTCAGCCAATGGCAATTGGAAAAAACTGGTAGGTCCAAATTACATTGTGGTGGTGAGCAACTACTAGCTTATACGGGATTTACACGGGTCGATTTTCGTCGTGCGGCTAGTCGCTTCACAAATCGCCTCACCAAGCCGCATCGCTGGGCCATTTACACAGGTGACTAAAATCGCACGCGGCTCGGTCATTTCCTTCGAAAATGCGGCGGGCGATCGCCTGCAACTGATCGCTTTACACGATCGATTTTAGTCACCAGCCGCATGCGGCCGGTCGCTGTGCGGCCAAAGTCGGATGCCTCCCAACTCTGGGGCTTGCGGCTTTAGTCACTTGAGACCCAGTCGAATTGCCATTTAGACGGTCGATTTTTGCCGTGCGGCGGAAATCGTGCGGCTTTAGTCACCCGTGTAAACCCCGCTTTACCAGATCTTTGGCGAAACTGTCATCAAGGAAGTCCCGCCACACGCGCAAATCGGGTTACTTCTTGTAAAGAAGGTCCACGTAACGTTTTTAATAACACTTTTCACCATTTTTTGCACATAATTTATATTTAATCCTGACGTTTACAGGACTCCTTTACAGGAGCCGTGATCACAGCTGACTAAAGCAATGTTCGTCATATATGTGCTTCTATCTTCACAATATTTGAATGGGGCACGTTCCTAACCGTTTAAATGCATAATCTTAATATATATAAATCACGTGTCACGTTATTAGTCCGCGACGGACTCCTAAACTACTAAACCGATTTTGATCAAACTTCGTAACTATCTGTTATTTGATCTAACTTAAAAGATAGGATAGGTTTTATTTTAATTTATAACACAGCAACGCGTGGCTGGGTCAGCTGGTAATATATATATATTTTATTATTATTTTACAAATCGAATTATATTATGCTTTACACAAAAATATAAAAATGTTATTACTATTTATATTTATTTTAACAGTTAGGAACATGCCCGTTTAAAATATTACGAAGATGGTAAAACATAATATTATATGACGACCATTGAAATCAGCCTGTAATCACGGCTCCTGTAAAGAAGTCGAATCGTCAGGATTTTATATAAATTATGCACAAAAAAACCTGAAAAAGCATTTAAATTAAATTAAGTTACTTACTCAGAAATTTTGAACGTAAATTAATTATTGGATTAGTCGTGCCGATCCAATAGCTCCATTTCTTCACATTTAAGGATGGCGTAAAAGATGATTAATAATATTGGATATAATCACCACACATGCTCCGCCCCGTAGCGCACTAAATGGGCAGCAGTGTTTTCCGAATTATGGTCTTTTATTGCGATCTTCAACCCGCCTGCCTAGCGTGAAGATTATGGCAATCCAAACGTATTTCCGCTCATACAATTAAACCGATACGTCGTATTTTCTTTCCATTCTGTAAATTTTGATTTGATGTTTATATATAATAAAAGTGTAATTTTAATTATTTTTAATACATTTATAGGAAAAAGAATTTTATACTAATGCACTTAATTTTTTTTTAAATCGTCCAACATGTTTACCTACCAACCATTCAAGAAATTTAGTGTTGCTAGTAATTTTTTTACTCAATTGCTTGTAGCATCTAAACTTAAGTGCATTGTTCACTACAATTATTTACCCTCCTAATGCAAAAACAGTCTGTGTATTCAAACATTCCTTCCGTAACAGAGCAGCAACAAAACAGCTGTTACGTGAACTAAATTCCAATGGTTCGAAAAGGACAACGCACAGTACCGATTTAGCTGCATATTCGACCAGCTCCAGTACTTAAAAATTTAGAACCATATCATACCAACGATTGGATTGTAATAGTATGAAGTGTAATTAAACTAATAGTACCTATAACGAGTAGATTTTTTCTAGTATTTTTCTATTATAATAATTTATCTTATAAAATCGCATTGAAAATGCATAAAATATATAAAACTAAAGTCCGTTTTTTTTAGCATTAGAAAGAACAAAATTTGGGTACTTTATTGCACACATATAATGTAATAAGCAAAACGTATCATCGTGAAAAGTTTACACTAAAAGTACCTTAAGAAGCAGAGGTTGCAAACTTGTGGAACGAAACGCTGGTCAGTTTGACACGACAAAATTTAAAAAGTACATGCCGATGTTGTAATACGTACCATATTAGGTGATTTTTAAAATGATCGCTTAACATGGCCGCCATTTGCAACAATAGCGGCAAATGTCAACGTCTGCATTTATCTGTTTTGACTATTTTCTTTGGTTTATTGTTAAGTTTCTATTGTTTTTGTTGAAGTTTTTTGTTAAAAGTTTTTTTTGTTATTTGTTATTTAATCTGTTCAACAATGGACGAGCCTGAAGCCGGTCCAAGTGGACTCCAGCACAAGGTTAGCCACCACTGCACTGTGGGACATCCATAGGTCATAAATCTTAAAAACCTGCTTTCTAGTTTTACATTTTATTCCTTGTCGTTACATTGGATAGTTGCGGTACCTTCTGAAACTATAAATAGGTCAGTAATTAGAGTGCGCCTTCATTATCTATTGTGCATTCAAAGAGAGCGCATCGCAAATCGTAAATACTGTTATCAGTGAGTCATTAAAAAGCGTGACGTCATTTGTTGTCATTGCGGGACCTGTGAGTGCTGTGTGTGTTTTTTCTGAAATGGATATCCAAGAACAGGGTATGTAATAATTAATATTTTTATTTTTATTGTATCTTAGTATATATTTTCTTTAGTATGTCATTGCTACGAGGCGACTTTTCTTGGAGTATTATATTTTAATATTCAAAGTTTGAATAAACTTTTAAATATGTTCCCACTCGCTCCGACTATGGAGGTATATTGCACCATAATCTTTAGACTTTCTTATCTTAGGAAAATTAAAACTTGGCTGCCCTTATCTGCCCTTTTGGCGATGACAAGGGTGCTACGGTTGCCAGATTATCTCGTAGCATTTGCTACGAAATTAGTTTATTTAGTCTTAGTGCTTTGTGTAGGTTTTGTGACTGAATTTTAACCGTTTTTTTTTTGTTTTAGGTAATTTATATATATGCTCGTTTTCAAGAATGCATATTCTTGAAATATGGCTAACTGTCAATACCGATAATGACTCGGAAAAGTGTCGTCAAGTCCTACAAAGTTTGTTGACTACTCTGAACGATGCTGAGAACATTGATATTCATTATTTAGAGAAAATTGTTAATAATTTATGTAAAGCTATTGCTCGATTCTAGAAAAAATGTAATAGGGATAAAACCAAGCTTTTATATAAGAATTCCGATTAGTTTAATGTTATTGAAAAAATTCAACTTGTGAAAAACAATAAGCAATGTACTCCGTCTGAAACGTCGCCGTGTCATTCACGTGGTCGTCCTCGAAAACCTTTTACGCAATGTAGTAAAAGGACTAAACGTCGGAGAGTAGCTGATTTGTCAAAGTCTGATGATTTTACTGTGAGTGCATTGCTTGATGTTTCAGACTGTTCATTCGATTCGTGTATATCTAGAGTTAGCACTGATTATGTCTTGTCACTTGTGACTGATGCTCAGTTGACAAAACATCAGTATTTATTAATTAAAAACTTTGTTAATAGTAAGATTTCTCCTAATGTATTACCATGTTACCAACAAATTACTAAAGCGAAACAGAGATGTTACCCTTCTAATATAACTGTTTCCGAGTCTTCAGCTGAAGTTGAATTACAAAGTCTTTTTGATCACACAGCTTCTCGAATCCTTGAATCTCAAAAAGAGGTCTTAGATCAGATTCCTGATGATTGTTTTTCTAATATCTCTTTACTTGGGAAATGGGGATTCGATGGCAGCACTGGACATAGTGAATACAAACAATTTTTTTCAGATTCAACTTTAGAAGATAGTAGTTTGTTTGTAACATCTTATGTACCCCTTCAAATTATTGTAAAATTAGCTGAAGATAATTGTAAAATTTTATGGAAAAATCCTCGACCCTCTTCCACTAGGTACTGCCGTCCCATTCGATTTCAATTTTTGAAAGAAAGCACAGCAGTGTCTTTGCAAGAGGAAGCTTATTTTAAGGATAAAATTGAAAGTTTGCAACCTACTTTTATTCAGATCGACAATCGTGAATTGGTCGTTTCTCATAAGTTGCAGCTTTCAGTGGTAGATGGTAAAATTTGTAGTGCTTTAAGTGAAACATCTACAAGTAGATGTTATATATGTAATGCTACCCCTAAAGAGATGAATAAAATAGACGAATGTTTACAAAAACCTGTAATAGAGAGTAGATACCAATTTGGATTATCACCACTACATTCTTGGATACGTTTCTTCGAATATTTTATTCTTCTTTCATATAGATTAGACATAAAAAAATGGCAAGTTTGGCTAGATAGTGATAAACAATTGTTATCAAATAAAAAACAATATGTACAGTCCCAGTTTAGGGAACGATTAGGTTTAATAGTTGACAAGCCGCGTAGTGGTGGAAGCGGGACGTCTAACGATGGAAACACGGCCAGGAAGTTTTTTTTGGAATCAGCTGTATCTGCTGAAATTACAGGTTTGAATAAGGATCTCATAGATCGTTGTTGTGTAATATTACAAACGTTATCTTCTGGACATAAAATTAATGAATGCAAGTTTAAAGACTATGCATTACAAACAGCATACAGCCTGGTCGAGGAATATCCGTGGTATAGTCTTCCTGCTTCTGTTCACAAGGTGCTCGTACATGGATCAGATATTATAAGTTATGCATTGTTATCTATAGGAGAACTTTCCGAAGAAGCTGCTGAAGCGACAAATAAGTATATCAAAATTTATAGACGAAGTCACACTCGAAAAATGTCACGTGAAGTTACCAATCAAGATTTAATACAACGACTTTTATTACATTCAGATCCTTATATTACAAGTCTTCGGAAACTTCCCCCTAAAAAGAAAAATACTCTGTCACAAAGTGTAATAGAATTGTTACATGTTTAATATTGTTAGAATAAGAATAATTTATTTGTATTTTGTTAGTTGTTTTGTTTTTTTTTTGTATTTAATTAATTTTAATTTATTTATTTCTATTATTTTATTATAATTAAATAATGTTATCAATGTTTTGACTCTTATTTTATTTAAAATATATGTTTTACATTCCAATTTTTAAGTGTTTGTTCATGATAAATTTAGGTAAAAGTATGTTATTGTTTATATTTGTTTTTTACTGAAGTAAACGTTTTTTATTCCGTAAATACATGTACTTCTTTCATTTTAATGTTCCTAAAACACTTTTACAACTATAAGTCACTAAAATAATACAATGTATTGATAGTAACAGGACTTTAACTATTTAAGACCGCCCTTGTATGGAGCGTGTCCCTCCGTGCACTGCTTCTATGTTTACATAATTTCTAATGCTTAAAAAAATGGACTTAAAGTCAAAACAATAAGCTAGACAATATATATGAAAATATCAATAAAACTTATATAATAATAATTACACTTCTGATATTAACAAAATAAAATAATATAAATAACAAAAATAAATTTGTCGTTTCAAGCTTCAGTTTGCAAAGCACACGACCATACAAAAAACGTGGTGTTGAAGCTATTAAAGTTAATAGCGACACTACTAACAAAATAATTAAACTTTAATGTAAAGTTAATTTAATGTAACTCATAATTAAAGACAGCCCCGCCGAGTTTCTTACAACTTCTTCTCGGTATAAGGTTTCCCGGAAATGGCGTATGACGTTGACTTTCAATTGGTGAATTGTAATTAGTAATATTGAATAAAATGCATTTCCTTATTTTCTTTATATTATACAATTTATGTATGTTTCCAAACGGTAAACATATAAATTGATGTATCTAAATAAATAAACGATTTCCTCCTGAGTGACTCACCGACAGACAACTCACAACTTTTACCTAAGCAGGTTGTTCTGCCTCCATATATGGTTCACCTCAGAACTAACGGCAAAAGAAAATAGTTAGCAAGTTTTAAATAACATGATTATACCTTTAAAAACAGAATATATTGACGGACACCTTGTAAAATAGTTTATTAAGTGAACAGGAAGGATTTTGACGTTATGTTAAATGTTAAGCAACTCTTATATTACATAGAAAAACACGATAATTATCCCATTATTCTATTTATTAACTGTTTGAAATAAATCTCTTAATAGGTATTGCGATACTAGGGTAACATCTATTCTCCTTCTGAAGGAATACTCGTTCTGTAGTTATTGTCTTATAATAGATGTCGCTTGAAGCACTGTTTATAATATATTTTTGTTTCAAACACTTTAGTCTTCCTTTTATATAGGTTATTTTTTTTTTATTGCTGAAAGTTGGCAAACAAGCAAACTGCCCACCTGATGGTAAGTGGTAACAGTCACCTATAATACATGTGGCTCTGGCTCTTGTGAGATTCGCAGCAAAACTGCAATCCCCACAAGAACCACAGTGTACGTTGCTACTTTGTGACACAAGATGTAAAGTCACTGTACCCAGTACTTTCACTGCCATATCTTACCCTTCAAACCGGAACACAGCAATGCAAGCACTGCTGCTTTGCGGCAGAAACAGGTAAGACGGAGGTACCTAAGCAGACGACCCAGGTACAGAGTCTCCCTCCAGTGAATTTTATTTGTATTATTTAAAAAAATGAGTAATAAAACGTTTTCGTACTTTTAAATGTTCATGATAGAACACGAATTAGTACAAGTACATAAATTCATTTCAATAATTATTGTGAATGTCAATTAGTCGCTTCTAGAGCTATTTTCGACGTTGACCTTTGCAAATTTACAAAGGGTGAAAATGCTCTCGAAGTATGGATTTGGACAATTCTAAACCCTGAGGGTGTGAAATAAGTGAGAAAATTTTATTTAAATATCTCTTATTTTTAATGTAAGATAAGATAAGGTAAGATAAAAGATAGGTAGAAAAGCTATTACAAAAGATTATATATTATGATCAAGTGTTGCACCAGGCACTGGCACGCAAATATTACATGATTGGTTTTAATAATTATGAAAATCACATTATTAAATTACATTATTAACTTACATTATTAAATTACATTATTAAATTACATTATTAAATTACATTATTAAATTACATTATTAAATTACATTATTAAATTACATTATTAAATTACATTATTATATTACATTATTAAATTGCTGAATAAAAGATGTCAAATAATGTTACGTAATTATATAATCGCACATTACTATCATCATCAGGGACCTTATTTTAAATTATTAACAGTAATATAGCATTTTAATATCAGACAAATAGAGGTATAATGCACTAATAAACAATTGAATTCGCAATTCATTACAATTTGTCAGTTAGGTATTCTTTTAAATCATAGTAACACTTGAGCAGAAGAAGCTGCAACAGTTGTTTTCTAAACAAGTTTAATGGCAATTCTTTAATAATGTAATATGCAAGAATTTATCTTTAATCAAAATTATATCTGATGCTTAAATAATTTATTGCGTTTTTACTCCTTATGATTTTGACATGAAATCACGGCAGAGGCACTGCTATACTTCATGCCTAAGTTATAAAAATTGAAATGTCATAACATGAATTAATGTCTTTGTTGTTGTCTTTGAACCAGCGAATGCAAGTTCTTTTTGTACTGAAACTTAAGTTATATAGACAAATAAAAGTTAACATTAAAAAATAATGCAAAATTTCAATACTGTTTACTTCTACAGAATTTAACTCTGATGGATATAACTCAGGCCATCAATGAAAACCATTAAAACTTGCAATTTGTAAAATCAAACAGTAAAACAACTAGACTCGTGTTATGGACTCACATCATGGTTAAGCCGAATAAATGTATTAACCTTGCATATTATATAATGTGCAAACCATGCAATAGATTACGACAGTTAAAACAACGATTAGAACAATTATAACGATTATCATTTATCAGGTCTTTTTTTTACTTTAATTTAAATGACTCCGCGTTAACTTTGCAGTTTACATTTTACAGAAAGACATAGTCATATTTCTGAACTTGCTTAAGCTTTTGTAATAAGCGTGGATATATTACATATATTACCTACCTACTTTAATCTTAGGGCCAGATATATCACTTATTTAAGGAGAGAAACTCAATGCTAGGGATGAATGAATCATTAATAATATAAGACAGAACCCTTTCCCTATAGTGATGTAGTTTCGTCTAAAGTTGCTCACTCTTATTAATTACGAGAATACTTATAAATGGCATAAATTTTCATTTTTATATACGACTTCTAGTTTATAATAGAAAAAACAAACAATGTTATACGTTTCATTACTTATTTTTCTAAAATATACAAATTTTTGTTATTAACAGTGGCTAAAGTAGAGTTAAAACTAAATATATTGCTTAAATTTAAATATGTTATATTACAGAAAGTAAGCTTTTGTCTTTAGTATGTGATAAAACATTGAGATATTCTTATTCAAACATGCATCTACACGTTGTCCTCATTTTAGATATAAACAAAACATACGCCCTCGTAACTCCGGCACGGTCACCTATCTAAGAGACCATAAAATTCTTTCCTTTCCACATTACCAAAGCAGGAGGGATCATAAATATGTATAGTGGGAATCAAGCATGCGTCGCGTATAAAACGCCACCGAAAATGCGATCTCACGGGAGACGAAGTCACTCTGCGCGGAAATTCTACCAATGGATGTGCTACATGGACTTTTGTAAAAGAAATTACTCCTTGAATAAGTAGGAGTTAATAAAATCCATGTAACAAAAGAGTTTTTAATGTAGTTTTGTATAATTAATTAGAATTGACAAAAGATGGTAACAATTTAAAGACCTCATTGATGAAAATCTTGGTCCTTACTATAAAAATAAGCTTAAAAATCAGATCTATGCACGTAGCACAAGGAGACTTAGCACACTCTTATAGCAGTCCTGTGAGTGAGACACCGCTATCGCACCAGTAGTAGTATCTTGCTTACAACGCTATGATAATGTTTTAATATTTTTGGACAGTTCACTTTCAGCAGAACACAAAGGCGCGTCACATAACGATTCCAGCGGCTGTATTTCGTAAGAGAGCCAACTCGCACCCGGTTTATTTGCCGCTATTTGCATAGAAACGTTTTTTGTGGGCGTCCTTATTTGTATAGTGGATAGGTGGAGAAAGCTTCCGCGCTCACCGGGAAACTTGGCATATACGTCGCCGGCAGATTTGTTTGAATTGAATGTAGTGTGTACTGTGGCTTTTATTTTACTCCTTTTAGTATGACGACCTCTTTGCTCGGGTTTTCTCGCCCCAAATAGAAACAGCTCGAAAATAAGGGAGTAAATTGTTTTAGCCAGTCGCTGTATTTTAGTATATTCTGTTGCAGTTAAATATGTTTAATTAATTTTATGTTGTTTGTAGGGATATTAAATAAAAAAACAAATATAAGACATCACATACATTATTCTGAATCCAATTTAAGTAGATAAAGCCATCGTGTTATGGCTTTAAAAAAACGATGGTACCGCAACATCCAGACGAAGTTCGTTTTCTACATTGATCCAGCCGGGGATCGAACCTGGGACTTTGAAGTGCCTTTACTATGGAAATCGGTATATGAGCTACTCGACCACGGAAGGAAGTTCTCCTCTTCCAATAGTGTTCAAAAATATAATAAAACTACTAAATTACAATAAAACAATTGTTGTTTGGTTTCGTGAAAGTAATACAGCTGTGAATAGAACAATAAATTATGTAATGAAAATTCTTTCTTTTACTAGAAAAACATTGAATTTATGATTAAGGAATTCATAACGCAATGTTATTCTCCAATATCTAACTAACTAGCGGCCCGTCCCGGCTTCGTACGGGTGGACAAAATACTTTAAATTTTTTCTAGCATTAAATATAGCATATGTTACTAAGCGTGAATGTAGCTTTCCAATGGTGAAAGAATTTTTGAAATCGGCTTAGTAGTTTTTGAGTTTATTCGTTGCAAACATACAGAAATACAAATCTTTCCTCTTTATAATATTAGTGTAGATTGTTTACTGAAATTCAAAACTTAAAGTAACATAAGTTGATTATAAATGATGTGGAAATTTATTGAAAAACTAAATTAATAAAATTGAATTTGAATTGCAGTGTTCGGTGCAAGGGTAGCTATACTGTTTTTTACACTGACAGTCCTGAGTTCAAGTCCCGGGAAAAGCAGATGTTCCTGTGACGAATACTAGCCTTCTTACCTGAGTTATGTTTATATATATTTCTTTAAATATTAAATATCTATGTAATATTTTTGTATGTCTATTCGTTCCCTAGTATCCACAACACAAGCCTTACAATACTTTGGGCAAGGCTAATTACTGTGCAACGATGAAATATAATTATTATTAAATATAATGTTCTTGTCTACAACATCTGCGCCCTGTTCTACAGTAAACTGTTAAGTACCGGCCATTATTTCAAATGGTGTATAATCCTTGCACTTGCATACGCCAGTCTAAATGAGACGATATCTTTACTGAGGATCTTCGTATGCAACGTCACGTTTGCATATGCCGTATTTCTCCTTTCTTTACTGCCACTTTAGAACTTTCCAGGTGCAACATTCTGCGTTCATAAATAAATTACTAACTTTATGTGCTTTATATAAAATTCTATTCTTGTTTATATAAGTGATGTTTATATAATGCTATCCATTGTTCGGTTAAAGTTTGATATGAATATCCGAAAGTTAGGAAAATAGTTTGCCGAATGCTACTTTTCGAATAACACACTTTTTTTACGGATTTTGCGCATATTTTATTTTATATTTAGTCCTGACGTTTCGACTCCTTTACAGGAGTCGTGATCACAGGGTGACTAAGATTATGGTTGTCATGTATTTTCTAATTGTAAAATTTTTTTTTAGGAACGTTCGGAAGGGAAAATCCGAAAAAGAAGGGAAAAAGTGTTTTATTCAAATGTGTAATGTGCGCGGAAGTGTAAGAACAAAAGAATGCACATTTGATGAACAATGTAATTTAATAATTACAAATGTCATATTAGCGATTAGTCTTATATTTAATTACTCAAATGTTCGAGGTCACTATATAATAATATAATACTCTATTATATACACAAGAAAATTAGCCCTCCCGATCCCCCTGAAAATTTACCTGTGAGCCTAGTCGATTTTTTCTAGTATTTTTCAATTAAAGTAATAAAAAATTATCAAAAATTTTATTCAATTTTTACTATTCCGGTGTTGGAGCCCTAAGTACGAAACAACTAAATGGCAAATTCTATACTTATTCTTTGAAAAAACTCTTGGAAGCAGTTTTAAGCTGTAATGCCTCTATAATTTTCGTCATTATCATGATTTTTTTTCGTTTGATTATATGTTAATTACTGTTCATTATAATAAAATAAGCTATATTATTGTGTATAAAAATGTTTATTTTTCCTTTAATAACTTAATTGAATATTTAGATTTTACAAAACTTATTGGATATATGGTAGATATGTACCAATCCCGTATATTTAGAAACTAGTATTAGAAATACAGTTTTAATACTATATGTAGCCTAAGGAAGGACTGGAGGATAGAATTGTATTTTGTTTCTGTGCTTAAACATGTATAAATAAATACAATTTCTCAGTACTGTGGTGACCTCCTTGCATTTGACACCGCATTCCACCTCTTTACGTATATTTGCTTTATGGCAAGAAATGTCACCCTTTTACAATATAGAATATTCCTGAAGGCTAGAGAACATAAGAGAATCACCAGTAGTGTCTGATAGTGTAATCGGAGTTGTATTATATTAAAGAGTTCAATAATATAATAATTAATAAAATAACAGGGTTTCAATATACGTCCAAGTAGATAACGATACCGGAGCGCGCGTAGGGCGCTACAGTACCTATACTTGTCTTCTTTACATAACAAATACGTTCTTGTATTCTAATTAATCTTTGTTCAGGTGCAGTGTTTTACGTTTTATTTAAATATGTAGACGCGGAGACTAAAAAACTTCAATAATAAATAAAATTAATATTTTATTATTTTTAAAGCTTAAAACAAATACAGCAAATGAAAGTTGATTTTCACTTATACTTTTAAACATTTAAAAATGAAAGAACAAAAGCGTCCCTTTCAAATTTGAAATTTCTATTTCAGAAAAACTCAAGAATACTTGAACAAAATTGCATGAAGCAATAAGCCCGTTGGAGTCAGCTTCAAAGATTTAATAAGGAATATTCCCGCATTCTAATTTTGTTTACATTGTTTAATTCGTGCCGTAGACGGCCACGGCTGCCCTTTCTTTATCCCCGGTGTTTGTACAGTAATCCCTTGAAAATTAATTACCACGACCAAGCCTTTAGGTATAGCCGTAACGTAGATTAGACGACCTCTACCTCTCGGGTTTATTGCAATATTAAGTCGAGTTGCTAAAAAATATAATACAAACAGATATTGAGAAAAAAGAAAAATATAAATATAAATACAATATTAGAATATTGTCGCAAAATGTATTTTAAATGATATTGTTATAATTAATAATTTTATATGATATTATTATAAAAAAATACTTTGATAGTATCACAAAATTTGGAACAACTTTAGCTGTTGTTAGAGTAAAACCTAGCTAGGTTTTAGCTACAATGTTATCTATACTAATATTATAAAGAAGTAAAGTTTGTGTGTTTGTATATTTGTTTAATTGTAAGGGGTAATCTCGGTATCTACTGAACCGATTTTAAAAATTCTTTCACCAATAGAAAGGCACATTATTGCTGAGTGTCATAGGCTATATTGAATGCTAGAAAAAATTTAAAGAATTTTGTCCATCCGTGCGAAGCCGGGACGGGCCGCTAGTCTCTTAAAAAACGAAATATAATAGTAGTGTTATATACAGATGACAGGGACATATATAAAAAAAAATTTTTTTGAAAATAATTATAATATATTATACATTCACCCCAATAAACCTAGCCAAAAGTTTTGTGGTTGTGTTTTATTTCCCCGAAGATTAAGTAGGTAAATCTATACTAATATTATAAAGAGGAAAGATTTGAATTTTTGTATGTTTGCAATGAATAAACTCAAAAACTACTAAGCCGATTTCAAAAATTGGAAAGCTACATTCACGCTGAGTAACATAGGCTATATTCAATGCTAGAATAAATTTAAAGAATTTTGTCCACCCGTACGAAGCCGGGACGGGCCGCTAGTAAATAATAAATATAATACAACACACATACCTTGTTCTGAACCCAAGTAGCTAAAACTTGGGTCATACAATTCAATAATAACCACGGTACTACAACACCCAAACTCGACCCAATATAGAGAAATTAGTTTACTACATTGATCTGGTCCAGAAACAAACCCGGCCTCTCGGCGTGGTATTATCATGAAAACATGTATGTGAGCCTTTCCACCATCCAGAAAGTCGTTTTTATTAGCATGTTTGTATTTTACTAGTGTTGCATTATTGTGTTGTATTTTTTTTAAGAATGTGTAAGATATTTTTTTTTAATTATCTGTATTGTAATCAACAAAAAAGCATCATAATAATAACAGTCATGTGACGTGTGATGTTACTTAGTTGAAAATAAATAGGATATTACAAAATTACCGTACAATAACCTGGTTGAGATTATTGAGGTCATAATTAACAGCTAATAAATAGTATACTTTGTCCAACGTAGGATGATACTTTTGACAGGTGTCACTTCCTTATTGCTACGTTCTAAGGTTGCGTTTGTTTCCTTATTTTTGGCTTGACATTACAATAGCAACTTTATACCCTCTTTATGGGTGTCAACTGTCAAAAGTATCATCCTACATTGGACAAAGTATAATAATATTTCTTACATTCACACCAATTAGCCAAGCCCAAAGTAAGCACTGTAAGGTAATGCTGGGTATCGGATAGACATACATTTGATAAATAGATATATTATATTCATATCCTAAGTATCTGAAGGGTAATTTGTCACAGGAGCAGTTCAAAGTTTTGTTTTTGTCATAGTTATTCAAATATTTAAAATATTCTAAACAACTATTGACATTTATTATAACATACACTTTTCATAGCTCTCCTTAATTAATATAACTCTTATCTATTATATATATTTTTTATTTTATATTTTTATTGCATAGGATATTTCTGCATGATATTTATATTAATGCAGAACTATCCTATGTCAAAAATATACACATAGGATAGTTCTGCATTTAAAATTCACCTCACAATACCATATTTTTCATTGTAGAACTATCTTATTTCACAATATGGCAAACACTATAGAATGGTTTTTCGCTCAAAATATGTATATAGAATGACAAAAGTCTTTGCAATACAGTAGTGCCGTGTCAGAAAATTGAATGGATTTCCGCTTACAGGATATAAGAATCTTGGTTTTAAATATTTTGCTCTGTTAACAAACAACTCACCTATAGATGAGTGATCAGAAACAGATCGCAATAATAACTAAATTCTTGTTATACTACAATGCCGTTTATTTTGGGAATAGAAGTGTATAATAGTCATAATAGTACTATTCGCTATCACAAAAATGAAATATTTTTTATTCAACTGGATGGAGTCGTTGATACTTCCACTCCCACATTTCCACATTGAAGATTTTTATAGAACCAATGGTACTCTGATGGTATTACCTTCTCTGCACACAGTTTCATCAAGTCCTCATATTTGTCTTTTCCTATTTTTATGGGAGTACTCCTTAGTGGTTTGAGGGTGTAACCGTTATCAGTTACATTTTGCCTCAAACGTTCAAGGGTATTCACTTGAATGGCAACATCATTGTACCCGTAGTAAATATAAATCAAATTGGGATTTTGTGGGCAAAACGATATAGATTTAATTTTGTTCCACATTACCCGTGCCCCATGTTGATCTTTTTCCCAATTTTTGGTGGTGCTTTTCAGCAAGTCTTTTAAATCATATATTTCTTCCTGTGGCAGTTCTGTTACGACATATGGCTTCTTTCTGCAAGCTGTTCTTGCAATGGTATACCATTGACTGGGCAAATACACGGGTAAATTTTTTGCTACCCTTTCTATAACACTGTGCACAGAATCACCCTCATTTTGGGTGTGCCCTTTTTCAAAATACTTATGTGTAATTTTGATGCCATATTTTTTTACACACAGTATATACATACTGTAAAGGTATCGGTTTCTGTTCTGTCCTGCACAGTTATCGGAGTAGAAAATAAATTCTTTGATCCCTGTGGCTACTCTTGTAGCTATGAAGGACATAACAGCACTACCTATCTCACATGCTCCTCTCATTGCAATTCCCTCATGCCACATGTAACAATATCCTTGCTTGTGTCCTACGTCGAACACTGTCAAATTATAGACAGATAATTTCCTTTTATAATACAGCTGAGAAATATCAGCTTTTGGACATTGCAGAACTTTTTGTAGGTCAAAGATAGCCAGGCAAGAATTCTGGCTATTGGACATTGCCAATAATTTATCGGCTTCTTTGGCCTCTCTGGCAAGAAGTTTATTTTTTGTATGCTGTTCATACTCTTCTTTAACCGTTTCCTTCTCCTCATTATTTGACTGTTCAAACTTATTACAGAGATCGCATTGATCTTTTTTTGGAATAAAAAAGGAAATGTTGTACTCTGTGTTAAATATTTGGCGATAAATGGAGAGAGAGGCAATTTTGGGTACACCATTCGTCACACAGTCCTCTTTATACAAGTTGTACATCCGTACTAAATTAAGTGATGAGGGCAAATATTTTTTTGCAGAACGTTTTCTGCAATAATGGCTGTCAACAGCTTCAAAACGATCAATGTGATTCCTCACAGATTCTTTTACATTAGAGGGCAACTTGGAATTACACTGCGCTTTGCCTCGTCTGTCATCACTCACAATGTTACGATTTTCTGTGGTAGTTTTTTTCCCAACAGTTTTCACCACTTGATGGCTTATAGACAGTGTGTTGAGGAAAAATGTCTGGCAAACTTTGATCCGCGTGTCCTCAGGTCCAGGCAAATGATAATAGTACGACTGCTTTCTTCTAGATTCATTATTTAGCTGGCCTCTGGACTTTTTCTTGAAATCAACATATTTCAAAATGTATTGCCTCTGCTTATTTATTTCCCCCAAGTTACGATACTGATTAAATATTTGTTGCCTCTCTGTCTCATTCATTTTGAGAACACATTTCAACCTGCAGTTCTCCTTGCAAGGTGGCTTCATTTTGCGTTCTGGAACAACTTTGTTTTGCCAGTTAACGTAACTTCTTCCAGCGTTCCTCTCACGTTTTATGACATTACGTCTCCATGCATTTTCATTCCTTTTTCTCTTTCGAGTGATAGAAACAGGATTTTCCATTGTTTTTGATTCTGAAAAATCACAATGATATGAAAGAAATTAAAGAAGCAATATATAAAAATATACTGTAATAACTGTCTAAATTTGATTTGGAATAAGGCAGAATAGAGTATCTCTTAAGATATGATATTAAAACAATTTTTATATTAAAATGCAAAAAAAATATAACAAACCTTGAATTTCTGAAGGAGTGCTTGATGTGAGACGTGTGTTTGATTCCATGATTGCTTCTTCACAAATAACGCCATTATCGTCCATTATAACGATGTTACAGTCTAGAAGAAGTAAATAACAATAAATTTCACAACGAAATATTATTAGATACCAGAAAGCAACCAAATAAACAATGTTTTATAACAAACCTTGTAGAGGAATGTTTGACGTGAGACGTGTGTTTGATTCCATGATTGCTTCTTCACAAATAACGCCATTATCGTCCATTATTATGATGTTACAGTCTATAAGAAGCAAATAACAATGAATTTAACAACAAATTACTATTAGATACCAGAAAACAACGAAATCAACAATGTTTTATAACAAACCTTGACTTTGTAAAGGGGTGTTTGATGTAAGAAGTGGGTTTGATTCCATGATTACTTCTTCACAAATAACCCCATTATTGTCCATTATAACGATGTTACAGTCTAGAAGAAGTAAAATTAACAATGAATTTCACAACAAAATATTATTAGATACCAGAAATAAACAATGTTTTATAACAAACCTTGATTTTGTAGAGGAATGTTTAACCTGGGACATACATCAGATTCCATGATTGCCTCTTCATTAATGACATTATTGTCATCCGTTGTTGTTATGTTACAGTCTAGAAAGTACATTACATATAAAATAAGCAAAATTATATACATTACAAATAAAATACCTACTACAGTATTGTTTTAAGGTAGAAAAACGACAGGTAAATAAAAATCAGATTGATCATTAAAATTACGGTCAAGGATAACAAATTGTTCTAAAAGTATGTTTGTATAGTACTAGACTAGTACACTAAGTGTACAATAATAAAAACGACATTATAAGTTTTATTATAACAATAATTATATGAAAGTATAATGTTGCCTTACCTTTCTGAACATTGGAATTTAGTTTTAAAGCCATTTCACACATTTTTTGTCCACGGGAACTCATAATTAGACTTTTTTTAAATTTTAAAGCAACAAAAACGTACGCACCGCGCCGACAAGCTTTTTCAACTGACAGCTGCAATTCATAGCTCAACTCCATAGAGGTGCACCATAGAGAAATCGAAATGGCGATTTGAATGTATGCAGAAGTAGCCTAACTTCAAATTTTGTTAGTTAGGATAATTCTGCATTGCATACTATGAACTGACTGTAAACCATTAGTAAATACAGAATTATCTTATCTACAGAGTCGTTAGTTAGGATTATTCTGCATTTACAATTTTGGTATTATCAACTTAGGATGAAAATGATTAATATGAAATTGCTTAACAAAAAAAAAACGATATGAGTTAGGATATTTCTGCACGTAATACATTTATCTATGGTCGACATTTCCTCATACTCAACTCATTATGACCAAAATTTACACTTAGGATAGTTCTGCATTAAGGTAACGTAGTGTACCCAAAGTGCATTGTTCGGTGTTGAATACAGAGGAGAACGACATAGTAATGATTTAGTTAACTATCCGATGACCGTTTCTTACGAAAGTTACCTTATCTACTATCATAAGTTGAATGCTGTGCCATTGAGCTCGTGATTGTTAAGATTGCTAAGGGTATATCATAATATTTCAAACCGGTTTTTTCACTGTTTTGTGTAAAAAGGTTATTTTATTTCTATAAATGCTCATAATAAACCAAATCTCAATATCTTCAAACATAATATAATTTAATAAAGGAACTTTGTGTGCAACTAAATTCGATAGTACCTAACAGCTTCCTAACTATACGAGAAGCGTTTCCACCAAACTTTGGGCGCTAACCTCTAACTTTTCAATAATTCACTTGATTTAATGTAATTTTCTTTAGAAACCGCATGTAAGTAAGTATACTTCTGACCATAGAGAAATTTCGCATTACAGCGTACGGATTCGACTTGCAATAGAAATTTGTCCAATAATCTATAATCTAAGATCACAAATTTGTTGTTTGTCTGTCCGCTCTTTTACCCGCTCTTTTTCCATTGTATACGCGTTACCATAGCACAGCGTTAACCGCAAAGAGTTCGTCTACCGGACGCTAGATGGCGCTAACGGAAAAATATTTAATAATAGAAAAAAATTAAAGAATTTTGCCCACCCATGCGAAGTCGGGACGGGGCACTAGTAGTACTTAAAAAGTTTAGATTAGAAGCTGCACACAAACGCACACATACACACACACAGTGAACTACACTCAAATACAAACTGCTCTTAATATGTTAGTATATAAAGTAAATTAGTAATTTTAAAAGACAGAGGTTTGGGTCACACTTTTTTCCGAGGGGAAATGCGTTACGCATACCCCAACGTTGGGTAGACGGTGGGGTAATATGGGACTCACACGTCACTAAGGCTGACGGGCATACCCACTAAAACCCCCGCTGTAATTTTTAGATTCCTTTTTTGGGAGACACCAAAAAGCGACCCGAGTCCCTTGAGAGTCTAGCCCGGTGGTTAGCCCGCTTCAGGCCCCTCCACGGATTGGTGATGTCTGAGTACAGTTCAGGCGTCACCCCAGACAATGGAGCGAGAGTAATGCCACCAATAAGTTGATGGCTACTCCACTAAGGTTTGGATCACACCTAAGGATTTATTATTTTGCATTACCTATTTTGCATTTCATATATTGTCAATCTTGACAGATTTCGCATCTTTGATGGTAAAATATATTACAATACTACCGTTTTTAATAGCGCTGTATCTAATCATTTCTCCTTAACAGGAGCACTGCGTTATAACTACATCCCGAAGGATTGCGATACCTGAAGCTTCTTAGTAGCTTCCGTTCCTGAAAGGGTGTGTGGTCAGGTTGGGCTCTCTAAACTTACCTTGGAAACCAATTTGTTAAATATTTACCAACCCCGTGAGAGTCCACAGGTTTTCCTAAGGAGCTTTTAATGTTACTGCTTATAATAAGATTACAGTATGAGCGATACGTATAAAGAGGTTTAGTACTTGAGATAGAGGGGGTTTGTAATGGATCCGTTGGGGATTACGTTATAGGAGGCGCAAATTTATTTTGAAATTATCAGATTCTTATAGAGTTTTTAATTATTTCCTTTTTTAAATTTATTTTTTTTATTCACCAATAAAAATAAGTTAATATATCTGTTGAACTTAAAATAGAATACTGGAATACAATATGCAAACTGAGAACTATGACTCTTTGTCTTCGGCATCCTTTCAAACTAAAATGAGGACTGTTATCCTGATAAATTTTCCCAAACAAATAAACTCTATGAAATCTTTTTTACTTTCCCATACTAACTGAGCGCAACAGCTGATTCGCGTTTTATGGAAAAATAAAAAGTAAAAACTGCGAGTTTAAAACATTTGTCCTTACGTTAGTTAAAAATTATTAATGACATAATACTATAGATTATTCACTAGATAGATTTAATTTGAATTGCCATTGAGATCCTGCTTTTCGCACCGACAGTCATGGATTGGAATCCAGGAAGGGACAGATGTTTGAATGATGAATTCGAGCATTTGTACCTGAATCATGGGTATTTTATATATATTTCTATAAATATTACATACCTATGTATCATATATGTATGTCTATCCGTTACCCTAGTATCCATAACACAAGCCTAAAAGTAGCTTACTTTGGGTTAGACTAATGATGTCAATGTAAGAAATATATTATTTTTATATATTGTTTATAATATATGTCTTTATATTAGACGAATGATCATTCGCCATTATAATCTACAAAGTATATTATCTTAGGCTTTATCGTTTTTATACAGTGTCATAGTGGTCTTTTTCATTTTAACTTTACAACTTTGCGATTCCATATGGAAATTACGATCTACTCCAAACTTGCCTGTGACTATCGATAAAAATGTAAATATCTCCCCAAGAAACTACAAAATCTCCCTAAAAATATTTGACACCGTTTTCAGTGTTGAATCAGTAAAGACAAGGAAACATACTGAAAAAATTAATATGATCACCTCAATTTACGTAAATGAACACAGAATTAAAATTTATTTAAAGAAGAATAGTTTTTAAATAATAATAGCGCAAATGTGGCTTCGTCTTTAATAATAAGACACTGCATTTCGCTTTCCAGACAGTATAATAATATACCGAGAAATTAAATTAGAACAACAAAACTCCCACTGCTTGTGCTGTTTTATCTTCGTCCACCTGATACAGCTAAAACAAAATTCAACATTCTCTCAAAAAAAGTTAATTAATTACGTATGCAAATTGACGAAAAAGTCGCAGCGAACTGTGGCGACTGACCAATGCTAAAACTATGCGACTTATATCATTAGAAATATGTTTTATTGCATTTTTTATATGTTGTTTTTTTCTGAAAGCACTCGAAAGTTATTATAAACTTTGTACGAATATTGAAAAAGTATATTAAATAGGTATCACAGGATTATAACGTGGTAATGGCGTCTCTTATCCCTGGAGGTTATCGCTAATAGAATAGACTTTAGAATAGTGTTCTTTAAAAACAACAACTATTTAAGTGGACAAATATAAGTTTACACAAATGCAGACCAAGACAAACTTTCAGGGACCAAATAGAAGATATCCTTAAAGAGGTAAGGTCAAAAATATCCTTAAACGACGAGCTTGTATGGATGGTCTGAGAGAGAGAGAAAGAGAGAGAGAAGAATCGAGAAATGTATGTCAGAATCTGTGATCCTAACCCTACGACAAAAAGGAACAAATGCTTTTCTTTTCCATCACACAAACATACTACGCCGATGCCTTATACGTTTTATTGATTTATCTTATTGTTTAATGTTACTTTATTTATTACATTTATGATTGAATTTGTAATTAAAATTGTAATTTAATTAAATTTATATTGTATTTATTGTTGAGAAATATTACTGTGTAGCTTAAATAAAGCATTTGAATTGTATTAAATTTATTCAAATCTGAGGTCGTCAAAAAAACAGATTGTTATATAATTTGACTTTTTCGTAAATTATATTTATAAATAATAAATCAATATCATCATTATTTAATGACAGTTATTTAAAAATATATAAAGTTATGACTTCGCTCGATGCATGTTTAACACCCTCAGTACGATAGGAGATAATGAGATTGTGCGAAGCACGTACCGACTGGTGCTTAAATCATTGCGATGGAAAAAATGAGTCTTTAGTGATTCTGATGAGTCTGACCATGAAACATACCTCAGTGAGATCATTTCTCATTAACCGATATCAGACAACGAAAAACATACGTATAGGAAATTGCCGTCAGCTTAATAAGTAATGATTTCTAAGTAATCTAAATCATGTATGTATGTTATCGAAATACAAACAACTTATATTATTCCCTGAAGATTTGAAATACTAAGTTTAGTTATAGTAGGAGCAACTCAATAGCTGTGTATCACGCAAAACGATATGGTCTTACATATAAAAATAAATAAATTTAAAATATGTTTTAATTATTCCTAAAAAGTTCTGCAAGATATCGAACTTAAATATATGAAAAATTTAAAATCCCTTATTCAATTCCTAAATGTTATAAAAACAAAGCAAATAGATAGACGCAGAGACAGACTCAAAAATGATAATTTATAATTAGTCATCATTTCGGAAAATCTCACTTTTCAATTATTATTTGTCGTTAATTAATATTAGATATTAACAGATTTTTTTATATATAAAGCTTTATAATCACAAGCATTCTTTCGCAAGGTGTTTTGACTTTTAATCAAATATCTGTAAGGTATTTCACCGCATGTTATTTTATCATAATATATTTCATAAAATTCAGAATTTCATAACACGCTTTAGTCCTTTTCTTATTAAAAATTATATTTTGATCATCAAATGAAAATGCGAAACAAATTCAACTGCACTACAACTCAATGATTCGTCAAAAATCTCACTTCATGCAAATAAATCGGCTGACGTTTCAAAATCCTTTCATTTCGTGTCGCGCCGAGTTTTTCATGTATACGAGAATGCAGAGACCAGACCACGCTCGTTACACGTCATTAAGCGATACTTTACGGCAGACGGCTCTCGAGACTGCCTACCCCTCCATATACCTTTCTAGTCTAGAAGCGGATAGTTCTGCTGGAAGGGGTTGGTCATGAAGATCAAATATAATTAATCTTTTTAAATTCAAAGTACCATTGTATCCTTGTCAATTTGATTGATTGAATTTGTCTACTTTTATATAAAATACCAAATTGTCGACAAATAAACCTTCAATCAAAGAATGGATAGATTTTTAAATCTACATTTAAAATATAAATAGGAAGACCATTTACAGTAAAACTAGTACGCTAAAACATCCTGAAATAGTGTCACATTAGGAGCCATTGTGATGTAATTTTGGTAGCTCTAATCAGACTGTCTTAAGCTGATAATGTAAATCTTGTCACAGACCCCTAATATCAGCTAACAAGACCCCAGGGGAACGCGTACCCCATTTTGAGAAACCATGCTCTATCACATCAAAATACATTAATACTCTATAATCCTAATTAACTATCTGACGATGCGGTAACATGCAGGAACCAAGAATTAACTATCTGTGGATGATTTTGGGATCAGTATGTTGTTACCCATTATTGCTATCGCAAAAGATGTGTAGCCATCAGATGTATGTAATAATAGGTCTAGGGCATCGAAACTTAACTACTAATCAAAGCAAATTGCCCATACGGCCAAATATGTATTCAAAATCCTAATCCTTTTTTCAATAATGAATACCACATCTAGTATAAGTGTATATCCCAAATTAAGAATCACAAAAATGATTTTTGCTGCCTTCTGAAGGCATACTAAATGACATGGTAGAACACATTTGGGACTGTTCTGTTTCGTTCGTTAGTATGATATGATACATTATTTGAATCAAAATCATTCCATGCTCAACTTTTTATCACTAATCAAGTTGTGATTTTTGTCGGAAATCTACCTGATAATTAAATTTCCAACCGTTGCTGAATCAACGAATAGTTTGTCGTGCATTAATTAAACCTTAAAATATTGAGTTGCCGTCGTGGAGGGCCCTAAATGTACACGTTCGTTAAAATTATTTTTGTTGAACTATTTTCATCGTTCGTCATGTTGTCGCAAGTGTAAAAATCTTAGCAGATTTATTTTATTAATGTTTATTTTTGAATTTATTTTCATACACCGCAATGTACTTATTGAGTATACTTTTAAATGAATGAGTAAATTAAGTTTAAGCATAATTACAGTAAAGTAGTAAGTGACTATAATATGATAAAAAAATCGTTCTTTCCTGAATTGTTTAAAAAAAATTAATTGTATTAGGTATCATATAATTTATATAGTGTAGATTTTTTATTTATTAATTTCTTTATAAAATATATTGTTACATCAGTCGTATCATCATATCGATAAAGAAATATTATGCTTTAGAGCTAATCGAAGCATTCCTATCTCTAACTTTGATTGTACTATGCGAAATATTCACCCTCCCATAACCCTCAAATATATGTTTCTCATATTGATGATCTCGTGCTTAAAAGCATATGCTTCAAGTTCGAACTTTAATTAGAAAGTTTTGAAACGGTATCGACTGTGGTGATCTATCGAGTACACCTATTACGTATGTAATTCAAGTTTGAACTTGAACTAATGATATTTATAATAAACATAAAAGGACTCATATAAATAATATAAATAACATTGGAAGTAGAATACCCGCTTTTGTTGATCATAATTTATACAATGCAGGGGCACTTATTTACAATCAAATTACAAAACCTTGCAAAAGCTGCTTAAAATTCGGAATGGCAGGCCGAACGTACTAGCTTCAGCACCATAGAATTCCTCCAGCTCCCAATAGTAAACTTAATAGTATAGTGCAACATTAACACTATAAAATCCATTTAAATTAATAAGGGACACTGTCTTTCTAACATTTGAATAATAAAGAACTGGCAACTGCCTCTAGTGGCTTAGTTTTGTAAGTTTGTTTTTTACTTGAAACGATTTTCCATAATCGTTTCCGCAGTGTGTGGTGTGTCATTAGTAGACTTAGTTGTGTCCGGCACTAGTGCCTCGGTGAATGACAGTACTAAGGGCGCGTTCTTATTATGTCATAACAATAAAAAGTGTCGTGGTTTGTACACTTAAAATAATGGTCTTCAAATTAAGAACGATACGAGTAACTATCATATGCACCAATTTTTAGTGTTTGACGAACAGACATTGAAAGACAGTGGTGACACCAAGATTACAGTCCTTCAACGATAAAAAAGAGTTATGATAGCGTGAAAATGCTCCTTTAAGGTTGGTGCTCATTACAGTATTCCAACTCGACACCTCGATTCATTCATCCCAACTCATTCATCACAAGCACAAATATTAATTGTACTATCTTACACGTACATCACCACCCTCAACATTAACTTATTAACGTGGCCGTGGCTCGGACACAGGCCTTCCCGTGAATTAAAACACCTTAAGGACAATTGGCTTTGTGTATTGGACTAATTGGTGTAGATTTCTGGGTGCTAATGGGTGCTGCACCTTCAACTAAGACCAACGGTTTAACCTGCCATTCAAAGCATGAAGAAGTCAACGCGAAAATTGGCTAACATCTACAATCACAAGCCATGCTTACCAATGCGTTAAATTTCTGAATATTCAAATTAAATACTTAATTATATAACCAAATACCATCCAGAGGTAGAATATTATTTAAAACAATTTGTCATCGTTATTTTAACAACTAGTGGCAACCACAGCCTGTCTCTTAAGTAAGCTTTACGGCAAAAAGTTATACCAAACATAGGTAATTAGGCTATTATAATTCTGGTAATGTAATGAAACTTCGCGGCCGCGCCTCCTAAGTCGGGCCGCAGAGTACTGACATTGCGAATCCTAAATTAATATGAATCTCTAATTTGAGCGTCACACGTGTTGCGAGCTCACAACTTTCCAGACTACGCCAAATTGGATAAACATGTGCAACGAACGGAGGCCGTAGGTTGAAAAATACGACCAAATATCTTGACGCAGTTGTATATTGGACATTTTTCAATTAGTCTATGTAAGTCGTAGATAACTATAAATTCTAAATAAACATCTAAAGACTCAAAAAATTCTTCTTCTTATGTTGTCTTCTTATGATAATGTATCTTGAGTCGAAATAATATAATTCAAAACGCCTTCATTTCACCTCAGTTCATTATACTTACTCAATGCGTGCGTTTTATGTAAAACAAGGTCAAGTTTGGTTTTTATTGGAGCGGAGCGAGCGAAGCTCCCATGGATCAGCTTCAATGGCGCAATGTCTGTTACGCCATAACTCTTCTTTCTGCTTTCTCAACCGCTTTTAATATTTTTTCTGTGGAATCGAATCAACAGGTTTAGGACCAGATAGTGACGGAGCCCAAATTTTGAAATTCGCAAAAATTCCCATCGAACCAAAAAAAATATCATTTTTTTAGATATTACGCTCCGCTCCAATATATGCTGCTAGCGTAGCTTTATGCTTAGCGACTGCATCGCCTAAATCGAGATAAAATTGTTTAACACTTATAACTCCAACTTAGACACAGTAGAAACGCTATTCCAAAAAAATAGAAGATACTAGGCTGTGAATGTTAAGACTGCTTTTGCTGTTAGACAGTTGTACTTTATTTATCTTTACTGTTGTTATTTGAGCTTATCATTACCATAAGTCGTGTTCGTTTGAGAGCTTTTTTGTTCGGTGCACGAGGAGAAAATAATCCACCAATATTTAGCTGCGCAAAACTAGGATAATGATAACTAGGATTGATATACAATTGGTGATTTTATCTTACGCTTAGATGCCTCGCACATCTCTAAGCGCAACTCAACTTTCTTTTTTATGTCGCATTGACGATATAGCAAGTCGCAGTGTCGTTTTTGGGTGAAATGTAAGACTGTATATTCGTACGATAATAGGGCAGCTGAAGCGTTAAGAAGCTCTGTATGTTTTTACCCAACAACAGACGCTCTCAAATGAACACGGCTTATGGTAAATGATAAGAGGGATGTTTATAGCGCAAATGACAGCAGTAAAGATAAATAGAAGTACAACTTCAGTTCTGAAATTATCATAAGATATTACGTTATATAACATTATAATTTTTATATATTTTTTGGATTTTCAGGCGGGTTGAATTCTCAGACGGGAAATGAGAATTCACTTGTGAACCGAGTCGTTTTTTCCTAGTATTTTCCTATTAAAATAATATGTCTTTTAAGATAGCAGTGAAAATGCATAAAAATATATAAATAAAAATTATAAAACTAAATGGCTGTTTCGTCTTAATCGATTGCCTAAACATTTGTAAAAATGTTTCTTTCGAATACGAGAGGATGTTCCTCTCATTGATAAGACAACGCTGGCTTACAGCGTAAAACTAGAAAGGTACTAAACATTTTGACGGATGTTCAGAAGGCTCGGTAGCTTAATTGGGAGAGCATGAAACCGGACTTAAAAAGGTTTCAGGTTCGGTTCCCGCCTAAGAATTCACTTGTGAGCCGAGTCCAGTTTTTCTAGTATTTTGCTATTAAAATAATTAAACGTTGTTGCACGATTATGGAACACGTAGGTACGTAATAGTGAAGATTTCAATATGGGTAAATGTTCTCTAAATTGTACATAAAATAACCAGAATTTATATAATGATTCTTTTGCGCGCTATGTTTATTATATATTTACTTGTATCTGCTTTTGTTTTTCTATTTGTTGAATTTAAGTATTGTGTAAAATTATTAATACTTAAATTATTCTTTACTACGCTTACACTTTTTTACTATATAAATTAGTACATAGACTAGATTATATAGTAAAATTATAATTAAAAAACCGTTGTGTGTACTTATATACGCACGTAAGACAAAGATAACTAAAAATTTCTTCCAATGTGCGCGTATTCTTTGTATGTGAAAAGAAAGATAAATTTATAAATGATATAGTGATCAGTAAAAAACATCAAAAGTTAACAGATTTTCTATATATCTGTATGCAGAATCAAATAATATACCAAAAACCATTAAAATAAACTGTTTAACCAAATTTATATTAAAAACAGATAAAAAGAATACATACCGACAATTTAACTCAAATCAATAAACGCACTTTAAAAGTTTATAAAATATAAACCACTTTTAAATAAATTTTTATCTTTTGATATAAAATTGTTATAATAGTTTTATATAAATTATTGTTAACTACCATATATAATTTAAATCACACATACTCATTCATAATTAGCGGCCAACTCCATCCTGCTGGTTTATTCTATGTCGCTTTTGCGGCCAACTTCAACATGATAATTTTGTGTCACAGTGATGCGCGCGCATCTTAAAATTTCACTCTCATCATTTTTTCATAACGCGCCTTAAGAAGTATAACTTCAATAAAATATAGCAGCTAGAATTTACTGAAATATTAAACTTACTTGACTAGTAAGAATATCTAGGAAGTGTCAAACAATAGTAGTGGGTGCGGCTCATATCCTGTCACGGCTTGACTTAACTTCCATAACTTCCTTGTCACACGATGGCACTATACCAATTGAAACACAAGTTTTCTTTTGAAGTTTGCATCGACAATAAGCTGAATAAGCGGTCCCATGTTGATTGTATTAGTCTCAAACTCGTTGACAATAAATGAAATGATATAACAGGAAATGAATATTGTAAGAAATAAAGAAAAAATATTGTAATAATAATAAAAATATTTCTAACATTCACACCAATTAGCCTAGCCTAAAGTTAGCTTGTGTTATGAATACTAGGGTAACATGCACACGCAGAACAGTAAAAAGAGTAGAAGTCGCAAGACGCGATCTTTTCAAGGAAGCCTTACTCACACATCTTCAAATCACGATAATATTCCGATTTAGAAAAACTGAAAACGTTAGAGCCATATATCACAAAATGAATTATATCATATTCAACTCTTTTGTTATATAGTTATGGTCCATTTTAATGAAAATAACGTAGCCAATAATGATAAAGTGATTTTTATTCGATATGACCATTTACAATGCATGTATTGAACGTCAAAGCTACGCCATGACTTTTAAAATATTTTTTGAAATCATATTTATTTAATCACCTTTCTTAAATTTACAAACTTATTTGTATACAAAAACTTTTCAAAATTAAGTAGTAAAATGTTAAAATTAAAATGACCATTCTACGAAATTAGTTGCAACCAATACGCTATATATTAATATATGCTCGTATTCATTATACAAACATCTGCCCTTTCCGAACTCCAACTCAGGACCGTCGCGCGTCGGTGCGAAAGGCAGGATCGCTACCGTTGCATCAAACGGTTTCGTAATAAAAAATTATAATAGTCATAATGTCTAATGAAGCCATAAAACGGCGTGTGTTTGACTCGAAAACTCATCGACTTACAGATTTGGTTCTTAATTAAATGATAAAACTTAATAAGAAATATTTGACGACCTTCCTTCCGAATTCGGAAAACTTACGAATAAATCTCTTAGCTTTTATGTGAGCTATGAAGCATTAAATATTAGCACTCTAAAAGTTGAAAAATAAAAATAAATGCTTTACCATTAGATCTGATTTTGGGAAAACCTTCAATTGGTAAATCTGACAATTTATTGCACATCTTCGTTTTCATTTCTTCGCTTTCATTACAAGTTTATTGCACATTTTGTAGTTTTGCGAGCATCTTTATAATTGGTGTAATACCATTCTTTAAATATCACAAAAAGAAACTCTAAATATATTCAAATATATAAAAACCACGAAGATTTAAATTAGCTGGGTTGATGCAACCTATTCAGAATTATGCGCTTTGTTGAAACTAGGATGAATTGCATTAAGGAGCGTAGTGAAAAATGCACTAATTCCAAAGTAACGTTAGCCTGAAGGCCAAAGTGCAATTCATTCTCATTAGCCGGAGCAGCGCTTTTCTCATAACACGATGAAATCTCCACAAGCCACGCGGCTCAAAGATTTTACTTTCTTGTTGTATTTATATTTTAACAAAACATAATTTTTACCTTATTTTATAAAATATACGGCCTATATAAAATAGATATTTCGACAAAAATAAGTCATATACAAAATGGTCATAAAGAATCGTCAAAATCATCATTTATAAAATATATAAAAAATCCCTGTCACTATGTTTGACCACAATGAACTCCGAAACTACTCAACCGTTTTTATTGATTTGATTTTCATTTTGATATCTTTGTTCCAACTTTGGACATAGGACAGGTTCCATTTATAACCCAGCAATGCATGCCCGGATCAGCTAATCTGTTTATAAAAATCATTTGTTTATAAGTGCATTATTAAAATCACGTTAAAAATTTTCAAAAGCTAGTGCACTGATATTTTGTGAAATTTTGTTTTAAAAAGTAATACCTCTACCCAAAAACGTGCTTCTTGTTTTATTTTTGTTTCTTGTATTTATTGTATGAACATGTATATTTACGTATATTACCTATAATCTTTTCAAACAGTTCCTTATTAACACCAATAATAATCAGAATTGCTAACGATCTCACCCATTAGCATTGCATACTTAGAACAACGACTACATTTTTATTACTTAAGTTTAGTTTCTTTAGTTTGATATTAGGTAAACTGCATTCTATTACTATTCAACGCGAAGTTAACAGAGATAAAAATTCAAATTTAACGTCCTTTTAGAAATTCTACTTACCATTTGAAAACGCAGTGTCATGATGATATTGCAGTTCATGACAAGTTCTTAATGCTCACTAATTATGCTTTCTAAATTTTGAACCGGGTTATATTACTCTCTATAGGTTATAGATCTGATAAAATCTCTTACATTATGGAACTTCGTAGAATTCTTATATTTGCGCTTTCTATGTCTTATGTTAATACTTTTTTACTTAACATATAAGTACTATAAATAGTTTTTTTTTAAGTCATTTAAACATTTAAGTGCTAAAATTTTATATCTAAGGAAATTAAAATAAGAAAAAATCATTATAGTAATATAAGTTATTTACGGGACTGTTACCAAGAGCCATGATCACGGAGCAACAGTTGCTCAGTGTTAGTAATAATCACGTAAATAACTTATATTACCATAATGTCACCACATTCCCTCGCTATTCAGGCGATTACTCTTTCAATTGATCCATCGAAACCTCGACAGACGCGTCAAATATTTCCATCAAACAATTTAATTACTTGATGTTGTTTTATTATAAAATCATTGAAAGAGTTCATGTTTAAATAGAAAGGGGATAAAGGTTCAAATCCCGTCTGACACTTGAGACAAATTATATTTTTACTTTCTCTTATTTCTAAATACATAAAAATTTTGCATTTAAATACTTAAATAACAAAAAAATATATAACAATGATATAGCTAATTCATATATTGATTATGCTATATGTTGTAGGAAGTATTACCTAGAATACGAAGAGACGGCGATGGCTTCAACTTTAAAAATACTTGGAATAATTCGACGGGTCGGAAGACATCAAAGAGTACTCTCCCTAATAGCGAGGGGATTCTGGTTGGACTCTCGACTGACACCTAAGAGAAGTTTTTTTTTTAATAACAACAAGAATAAACGTGTTTGATCCAGTCAAATAAGTTTTATTTAAACCTGAATCAATTATTTCAAACATTTGCATAAAACAGTAGTAAATGAAATGAAAATAACTTTATTCAAATTCACTTAAAATAAATTGTTTTGAATCGTCTAACATTTTTACCTACCACCCATTCAGAACGTCTTTTAACTGACAAGAAGAATGGGCGATAGAAACTCGTCAGCTTTAACAGAAGTAACGACATTTACAATAAAATACGTCGTCACCATGCCCAATCCACAAAATAAAAAAATAAAAATACAAAATTATTCTGTTATTACAATAATAGTAGTGTTATGACATCATTATTTCGTTGATTACAACAAAGTCGACAAGTATTTGTTTTAAGTAAGTACCCCTGAACATTGCAATAACATACAGGGAATAAAAGACAAATTTAAGAAAGCATTTTGACAACACAACGAATAAAGAAAGCTTTATTACTTTTGTTATTAAAATATTAACCAGACGCAGCCTTTAAACGCATAATATGAAATCAGAGATCTTTAACGCAAACAGTAGCAAGCGTAATCATCATAATTTCCAGTAGAAGGACATCACTGTTGGACGGAAGACTCTCCCTAAAATATTGGAGGATTTTAACATAATCTCGCAGGAAAAGACCATATTTAAAATTATGCTACTACCCATTCTGTGGCCTCGGGGAAGTGTATGGTGATTATCTTAAGCTCCATAACTCCCCTTCCACAACACCCTTGAGTGTAAATGTTTAGTGCTAATCTACTTGAAACCACTCATCATACATGTCTATATAAGGCATGGCAATATAAGTAAAATTCAATTAATTATAAACATTAATTGCCCATATGTACCTTCTAAATTCCTCAAGACTTAGCATACCAGACACTGACGCGACCGCGTTGCGGCAACAACTCTCCATGTTTTATAAGCTTAGAACAACGTGGTCTCTGCTCTGGACAGGAGATCGAGTCGCTGTAAGCTAGGAAGTTTATAACTGTCTCTTTCGCAGGTATAACGTTGTTATGTTGAGTCACGTATTCAGGAATATAGTCTTTGTATCTCACTTTCATCTTACCAGATGGAATTCCATTGTGTCCCCATCTATAAAATTGGGGATTTAACCCTTTCCGTGCTAGATACGAAAATACAATTTAAACACTTAACATGTATTTTTAATTCCTAATGCCAAACTCTAAAAAACCGATCTTACTTGTAGTGCCAAGAAATATTTTTTTTGTATAAGATGCCCAAAAAAAATCCACGAGCATACTCGTAGTCGGCACCATGTTACAATAACGCACTACGAGTATTCTCGTAGCTGGCCCGGCAAGGGTTAATATGCTGATTAACGATAACTTAAGTGTGAAGGGTTTATGCTATTCTATTCTACCGGACATTAAGCAGTTTCGCATATTAACCCTTTCCGTGCCAGATACGAAAATACAATTTAAACACTTAACATTTATTTTTATTCCTAATGCCAAACTCTAAAAAATCGATCTTACTTGTAGTGCCAAGAAATATTTTATTGTATAGGATACCCAAAAAAATCCACGAGCATACTCGTAGTCGGCACCATGTTACAGTAATGCACTACGAGTATTCTCGTAGCTGGCCCGGCCATGTATAATAGCACAGTTTTTAATCTCCCAAAAATATAACTAAATAAAAATATCCTATCAAAATGTTCAACAGTCAACCATATGATTTTCTTTTAAACATTGTTTTTTACACTAAATATAAAATAACAACGAGGGCCTGACATAATTATCAATATTTCACATACAAATCCCTGTTATATCTTAAAGCGAGCCTTGAAAAAGTCACGGTAATTAGCTGCCATGATAAATTGTCCGAGTCACTTTTTAAACAACTCTACTCAGCTGCAATGATTGATGATGTGAACCAAGCAGCATCAAAAGGCTTCTAAACGGCTGCTTTGCTATTTGAGTGATTTGTAAAACGTGACAAGTCAACGAGATTTTTAACTGAAGATTAAATGTAAAAAAGCTAATTTCATTAATTCACTTTCGTGTTCATTTATTAATTCTTTCCATATCTTTTATTTAATTTTGCTGTTTCGAAGCATTTTCAAGAGCCACGTTTAAAGCTTAAGTGATCCAAATTAAGTTTAATTAATTGTTTTATTAGGAATTTGCAGAATAATATCAATTCGTCAACATCACATTCGTTGTTTTTATCCCAAGTTAAGTAACTAAAGCACTTGTTTTACGGCATTCAAAAACAACAATGTAACACAACACTTAGACCTGAGTCAATATAGAAAATCTCATTTTCTACTTTGACCCGACCGGGAATCTAATCTGGGACCTCGAAGTGGCTTTACCATGAAGAATTGTCTTATAGACATTTTTATATTTAAACCTCACAATCGTAACATAACTTAACCCTTTTAGTGCCAAGGCGATGAGAGATGCCTCCCGCCGCGGTGCGCGTAGCGACAGAAAACGCGCGCGGGGACGGAGGCGCAGATCTGCCTATCTTAGCGGTGTAATCTGCTTCTCCGCGCGGAGTAGCAATACAAGACGACAAGGTTCCGCGCTCCCGCGCAGATTCTGCGCGCGGGGCGCCTACCCGCGCTTTGCTGCGTCGACAGTATGTTGTCATAGACGTGTTTTCTATATAAATTAAGATTCTTGCATGCAATGGTCAAATCTGCGGCCCCGCGCTATGCGACGGGGCGCGGTGCAGTGGGTTAACCGCCTCACTCGATTTCCGCATTCACTGGCGTCACTCCGGCTCTTCAGCTTTAAATCGGCCGGGCTGTTAAAAGTGTACTACCTGTTTGTGTTGGATTGACGATCACACACTCACGATCAGTTTGGCGAGACGCGCCGAGTTGGATTTATGATAGTCTCGAAAATACGTGGCGCGTCATCGGTTAAAACTCTGGAGTGATGATTCGACACTCACGATCAAATTTTGGATGGACGTCAGTTCAACTGATGCGAAAATCTGATCGTCAATTTGCAGCTTTAGAGCGATGCAAGTTCGATTGTTAAGGTGAGACACCGCCTTACGCGGTCTCTAGTGGCGTCTCTGTTCATTGGTACTTCAATGAACAGAGACGCCAAGTCGTATGGCTGCCGTCAAAGTTGCTTAATCTCCGTAATCTTAATCTTAATAAGCGCTAATTTTGCGCCACGGAGCTACTCCTCATTAACTCTATGGGATTCATAAATAATTATCCTTGCTTTTTTGACAGTTCGTATAATATTGGAATTTGTTATCTTAAGAAAAAAATGCACTTTGCTATCTTAGAGAATATTTTGTCTTTATCCGTAAGTTCTATCTGTACATTTTTTTACTAATTTTATGATAAATAATTGTCTTATAACTGAGTGATACCTATCTTTTAAAATTTTATATCTGTCTATCTGTATGTCCTTCTATAAATCAAGAACGGGTTTTCCAATTTTGATGAAATTTGGTATATGGCAAGAAAATGTGATTATGCTAATGATAGGTTTTATATCATATCTATACTACTTCAAATGTCTCTAGGTTCTGTCTGTACATTTAGTCTTTGGACAAATGTTAGTATAAATATTCGCTTGATAACTTACTGATATCAATACTACATGTTTTTCATTTCAAAAACGGGTTGACCGATTTGGAAATGGTAAAAACAACAGACAAAAACCTTCTAATATTATAAATACGAGAGTGTGTTTGTTACACTTTTAGGCCTTAACTACTTAATCCATCATCATGAAATTATGTATACTCATATGTATTGTCAGGGGTATAGAAAAGTATACAGGGTACCCTTGATATAGAAAAAATACTGTTACCGAGGCATAAAAATGTAACTTTTAATCAAACGTCTACATTAACGAGAGCGAAACCGTGGGTAAAAGCTAGTTAAGATATAAATATACTCACATCCGCTTAATGAATTTCTAATACTGGATAAAAAAAATATATACAGAAGTATTAGCGCAGCAGTTAGTTGACAATCAAATCAAAAAGAATATCATATATTCAGATGTAATAACCCATATATTGCGTGTATTGGACAATGGTATCATACATGCCAAACATTCTTTCAACAAAAGTCACAAACAAAATAAAGTACAGGCGTTCGCCTTTCAACAGACCTCCGGATAGAACAAAAGGGTCGCTCATAGATTCAGCTTTTTTGGGTCGCTATCATTTTCTATTTGACAGGATCGATTCATACGAATAGATGGGAATAGCGGACGCTTTTTGACATGCAAAAGGAATCATAACAGGGACATTTGTCGCCGGCATACGTTACGATGGATCCCAAGGTCTCGTTCACACTTGTCTCTATCGTCTAACCAGTGAAAGTCAGACTTACAGAGAAAAGCAAACTTAGTTAAACGAGAAATTTTATCAAAGAATTATCGTCACGCTTTTTGTTTTATTTGAGATTCCTCCCATGCACTCAAATTAATTGTACAATGGTAAGTATTTGTAAGAAAGAGTTGAAATGAAGATTGATTTGATTTATTTTGGTTAACATACCGACACCGACTCTCGTGTTTGAAATATAATTTCTTTTGAATCCCATTTGATACTCGGGAAAACATTTTGTTCGTCATTATTATTTAATTATCGTTTTTCGAGATTCTTTTCTTTTAGGCAAATTTGTTGTTATAATTAAGAATCCTGTGAATCAAACAAACTTAATCCAACATAAAATTATTGTTATTTTGGACAGAAATGCTTTTTTCAAAGTGTAACATTGAAATTATCACTCTAATTGCATGAGTTAAGTTTAATAGTAAGAGTTTCGTAAAGACACTTATAATAATCATCATACACAACCCGTAGAATTATAAATCGGCGGCAGCGTTTTCTGTATTATGGTCCTTTAGAGCGAGGCCATACGATGCGGTGCGGTGCGGTGCGGCACCACATCGTAATGAATTCGAGGTATAGGGTGCCACACGGGTGGTGAACAGCGTTGCGCTGCGGGCGCATTACCCCTCCCCGCTTCGTCTCTCAGGTCCCAAGTCCGCCGCGCTGAGGTGCGACGCCGCACGGCGACCTAACGCATCGTGTGGCCTCGGAATTACTGCTGTCCCCAACTAGCCGAAATTCATGAAGATTATGACAAAACCCCTCAATTTTTTAGGAAAGGCTTCTTGCCTGACAGTGGATGTCTTTCAGCTGAATTATAATTGTATAAAAGTGTGATAAAAAAAAATTTCTCCTTTTTCATCTTCATGTACCATTAGTTAGGCTGAATCCCTAATAAATTTGTATTCCTTGCATTTAACACCATTTGATATTTTGCATTTGTGACATTTTACGATTATGGTATTTTGAATTCTTGACATTATGTCTTTAAATCAGTTGCGTCAAGGACATGCATTATGTAATGATACGTATGCAAAAAATAAATACTAATTGCTTTCTAACACAAGTTATATGCTGATCGATGTTTCACTATGCCTATTAAATTCCAATAGTAACATAAACATGTTATATAATCCGAAATTGATATTTATTACGTCACTCCACTGTGTTACTCGTGCAGGGACCTTTAGATGTATGAATATTGTATGAACTGGTCCGGTGGGGCATCTCACGGATAAACGTCCGCTTTAAAACGTAAACGTTGGAATTTTTCAGTAACGCCAGAGATACTTTTAGATGCATCAGTAACGAACTCAGGTCTAACGGAAACAATAAATTGGGTACTTATATATATTTACTATAAATAAACACTTTAATCTTTTAACTTAACGTAGTTATGGTTAAGTAACTGAAGTAGGTAAATACCTAACAATAAAAAAGCTAATAAAAATTTAATATTTGTAAAAATATTACTTTCGATGTTGAAGATAGTTAGCGTTCAACATTGGTGGAACGATACTAGCTCATAGTAGAAGTTGAAATACGTTTGTAAAATTGACACGTTTGCCAGCGTCTCGGTAGCTCAGCGGTCAGAGCAGTCGCCCGGATAGCGAAAGGTCGTGGGTTCGAATCCCATCTGAGGGCTCGGATGCGTAGTTGTTTTTTACACACGTATTTTATATCTTATAGAAATATTGCATTGTGAATGCAAAAAATTAAATTAAAAACATAATTATAGCTGGTTCCATCTTAATCGATTGTTTAATATTTGTAAAAATATTACTTTCGATGTTGAAGATAGTTAGCGTTCAACATTGGTGGAACGATACTAGCTCATAGTAGAAGTTGAAATACGTTTGTAAAATTCGACACGTTTGCCAGCGTCTCGGTAGCTCAGCGGTCAGAGCAATCGCCCGGATAGCGAAAGGTCGTGGGTTCGAATCCCATCTGAGGGCTCGGATGCGTAGTTGTTTTTTACACACGTATTTTATATCTTATAGAAATATTGCATTGTGAATGCAAAAAATTAAATTAAAAACAATTATAGCTGGTTCCATCTTAATCGATTGTTTAATATTTGTAAAAATATTACTTTCGATGTTGAAGATAGTTAGCGTTCAACATTGGTGGAACGATACTAGCTCATAGTAGAAGTTGAAATACGTTTGTAAAATTCGACACGTTTGCCAGCGTCTCGGTAGCTCAGCGGTCAGAGCAGTCGCCCGGATAGCGAAAGGTCGTGGGTTCGAATCCCATCTGAGGGCTCGGATGCGTAGTTGTTTTTTACACACGTATTTTATATCTTATAGAAATATTGCATTGTGAATGCAAAAAATTAAATTAAAAACATAATAAAAAAGCGTTATAAAATTCCTTGGTAATTATTCATCCAAAACGTACACATATCAAATGATAGAACTACGAAATAGGTTTTCGGATGCATAAAACTAATAAAAATGTTTTTTCAGAAACAAAAACTTACGTGGAATTAGTAAATCTACCATATCGAAATTTGTACTTATGCTATTTTAATTTAAGTGTTTTTTTTTTTGGGTAAGTGGTAAGGTAAATAAATGGTATGACTAAGGCCGTGACAGTAAGTCATTATCTTACCAAAGACTAAATAAAAGTATATAAAATAGCAAATTAAATAATGTTATTTGGGGTCGAATAACATAATTTTAATTTGCTATACCGAGTAAACCAAATTTGAACCTAGCCGACGTAGGTACTATCGATATGGACCCACACGCAAACAAGCATCTATTATACCTCGAAGGGTTTATTTATTTATCTATATAACGTATATGATGCATTTTTAATATTCTCGAAAATAAAAAAAAAACATTCCTATCGGTATCTATTTCTAACCCTTAAGGTATCATAATTCTTTATTTGATATCGGGGGCCAGAAACTTATTCGATGATCAGTAGAACTCGACTGGAATACCAATGTATTCTGTTCCGTCTAAGCTTTAGACACTAAAAGTGTTGTTATAAGATGTTACTAGCGGCCCTTCCCGGCTTCGCACGGGTGGAGAAAATTCTTTAAATTTTTCTATTATTAAATATTTTTTCCGTTAGCGCCATCTAGCTTCCGGTAGACGAACTACTTGCGGTTAACGCGTTGCTATGGTAACGTTATTGATACAATGGAAAAAGATCGGGAAAAAGAGAGGACAGACAAACACACAAACCACTGTGATCTTAGATTATAGATTATACAGTTTGAATCTAATTTTCTTATTTGCAATAAGCAATTCGGGTTTAAAGACGCGTTTAAATCCTTATTGCTTCTCTGGAGGCAAACACACATACCGTAGTATTACACCGACTTCTTCCATACTCCTACAGAATTAGAATTCCTAAAGGTATTCCGCAAACAGGATATTACCTCAGCGATCTTGATTTGCATTTTATACGGTATTTATAATGACTCAGTAAATATTGGTTTCTCATCATCATCGTCTTAGTCGCAAGACGTCTATTGCTGGCCGAAAGCCTCGCACAAAGATCTGGAGATTTTCCAATAATCTATACGTGTATGTGGAGATGTATGATGACTACCTTCTGTATCATTGTCTACCTTCCGAATACCACGCTGTTTAGTAGTTAGCGCCATCAAAATGTCGGTTTCTCAACCAAATGACAACATTAGTCTCAGTTTGGTCTTTTACGGCAATTTCCAACCCGCCTCCCAATGAAGATTAAGACAAAACTGCCCATATCGCTTCAGTTCCGCTTTTAGGGAAAAGAATGTGTGTCTTGCAGTTGAAATAATATGTGCAATATACATTATGTAATAAAGTAAATTGAGAAACTTATATTGAAAAGAATTCTGTTAAATAATGTAACGCTTGGAATGGTTAAAATAAAATAATAATTTTTTTTATTCGATTGAACCATTCACAATGCAAGTATTGAACATAAACAGATTTATTAGTTTGTATATTCACTAAAGAATTTTTTTAAAGTAACAATTTAATATAATTTACATACAGTTACAGTCTTAACTGAACGAACACTGGTAAGGGTGATTTTCATTTTCTATACGGTTGAAATAAAAATATATAAAACTTGAAATTGAATCATGCAAGTTTGTTATAAAACATGCAGAATTCTATTATTCCCTTATCAATAACAAGAGAAACAACCGTAACTTAAACAAACTAAAGGTACCTTTCACCACTATGAAACTAGTATCATCTGGTATCCATGCCATGCTAGTTAAGATCACATTACTAATTATATATAGAACCTAGAAAAACAAACTTATATTGACTTATTATTAGTAGACTCAGGTATTCTTTTAATTGTGAATAAATTTATATTGACAATTAAAAGAATACCTTATTGCTAAATGTTATTACGATTTAAACAAATGTTCGTAGGATAAAACAATAAAACTTATTGATGATGATTTAAAGATATGTATATTTTACAAGTAAATAATTATAATGTATGTAAAATGATGTAATTTTGAAAATATATTTTAATTTAAGTAATTATTTATGAATGCTAATTTTGTTATATTGTGTTATTTCGAAATTAATAGCTTAATTAATTAATGTTGCTGTGCTCTTGCAGGGCATCACATGTATACATCATTGAATGTTCCACCTTTTTTTCTAATGTGATATACAAGAAATAAATAGATAAATAATTAAAGATATATGTTCCTGACACTTCTTAAATTAAAACAAAACTTCACTTCATATACATTTAAATTTGAAAAATATAGAAAAGTTATATTCAGTCTGTGGACCTCATTTGCCTAAGGCTACGTACTTATTTTCCTTCTAGACGTCCCCTTTATTATGTTTTGATTTAAGAAACAGATGTTCCAGACATGTTTACCCTATTTGTAGCAAAATGAAGTATAATATTCAGAGTTCTTCAGTTAATTTGCGTAAAAGCTTTACAAGTAAAGGCGACTGAAACAAAATAATAATAAAAACAATATTTGTTACACTAACGTCAATAAGACAGGTAGGCACTGAAAGTCTTAAGTTATTCACACTAGAGTAACAGATAGACATTGACATTGATACGCACATATTTATTTTTTATAGAAAATAGGCATGCGCTTGACCACTATCTCGCCTGATAATAAGCGTCGATGCTCGTGACTTGAAGACCCCTAATTTGTATTTGTCAGGTAACACAGACTCAGGCAAAGAGTTCCACTCCTTAGCGGTACGTATCATAAAATTGAAACCAAAACGCATAGTGCGACTCTTTGGTATATCCACCATATAACGGTGTAGCCAATTTGTAAGTCTGGTTGTCCGATGAAAAAATGGGGACGGCGGAACAAGGTTGTGCAATTCAGCTGCACACTCTCCGAAATGTATCCTATAAAATACGGATAGGCTTGCTACCTTCAGTCTACTTACGTCTATGCTCAAGGCTTTTGAGCTTTTTACAGAAAAGATCTTCATTGCCAATGAGCCTCTTGGACCTCCTCTCGATGGACTCAAGCGTCTGGAGCTTCGGGCGGAACCGTCCCAAAGATGACAATACTCCATACACGATCGAACTTGTGCTTGGTAAAGGGTGAGCAACTGTTCCGGTGTAAAATATTTTCTCATCTTCGCCAGAATGCCAAGTTTTTTTGAAGCCACTTGAGCCTTGCTCTCAATGAAAGAGCCAAAATTGAGAGTTGGTGACATACCTAGAAGCTCAAGATGGTCAGTGATCGGCACGGATACACCTCGGAAAGTGGGAGTCAAGTTGAAAGGACTCCTTTTAGCGGAGAAAAGACACGCCTGGGTCTTTGACGGATTGAACCTTACTAGATTAGGGATATGATGTTTCTGAAGATTTTATGAATTGATTTTGAAGACAATAGTTTGATTGGAATAAAAAGCAACTTTTATATGATTTAATTATTTATTCATCATCTATTTTATCTTCTTCTAACAAAGAGTCGTATACATTTTTGTCACTTTCGTCGATTAACATTTCTGACTCTATAACCAACAATAGGTAACAATGGTATAGCTAGTACAAATTAATGTAGCCATACATAAAATAAAAGCTTTTAATAAAAGTACTTTTAATAAAATGACCGGGTGATTTGTTTCTTCTTATTAAACGAGTTTATCGATTATAAAAAAATAATTTTGGTAACTCCTTTTACGCAACTGTTTCGATTCACGCGCCAAATAATAATATTAGTTGCGTAATTTAAACAATTACCGAACCAATTTTGATAAATATTAGTACAGCGCTTGAATGGACCTTGGAAAAGGGTAAGGCTAATATTATTCACATAATACTTACGGAAAAAATAATACCGCAGCCCATTACTGACCAATAAGCTGATCGGTAGATTAAAACATACGATACTTTTTATCCCGGAAAATTGAAGTATTCCCTAGGGATGCGCTATATAGTCTCTCTACATATAACAAACCGAACACTACGTGGGTGAAACTGCTTTCGGAAATTAGTATAAAACAAAAGTGTTTATATTGATTAATGCTATTCCGAAATTCGTAATTAATAGCCAGCCTATTGATGTCGCCACTGCAGATAAAGATAAAATAATTTTATCTAATAGGTGTGATCATTTACAATGCGTGTATTGAATGCCAAAGCTACGTCATGGCTTTCTAAGTCTTACGTCGGGAGATCTTGTACCGAAAAGAAGCCACAATTAAAAAAAAACAGGCCAAGTTCGAGTCGGACTCGCGCACCGTGGGTTCCGTACAAACCTGTAGGTATATAAGTAAAAGTCAATTATTAGAAATATTTATATAATATGCTGTAACTTAAATTAACGGTTTTAGCAATTTTCCCTTTATCTGTGCTATAAGACATTGCTTCATACCAAATTTCAAGATTCTGAGTTCACGGGAAGTACCCTGTAGGTTTTGATTCCCTTGTGAGTGCCGAAGATTTGCGGTAATTTGCAGCATAAACGGCTGTATCTTTTGATTGCGTTGGCTCAGAAGTTTGATTTTTTCACAGCTCCAAGGGACAGTAGACCTGAGTATTTGATATAAATCCAGATTGATACTTTCACGCGTTCCTGAGAAAAAGGGTCTTGACAGGCAGACAGACGGACGGACGGACAACAAAGTGGTCCTATAAGGGTTCCGTTTTTCCTTTCAAGGTACGGAACCCTAAAAACACGGCAAGGACTGGTTTCTTTTCACCCTTGCAGGGGCAATATAATGGTTTATATTTTGGTTATTGGTTTAGGGGTTTAATGCACATAACGCATTCTGTTAACCTTGTGAATTACAATTAGGATAGACTAATCTCTTATGAGACCTATAGGAGCAAGACAGTGCCAGTTCTTTGACTATAGGTTGAAATTCCATAGATGACAATGAAAATGTCCAAAAAGCATGAAAGGTCAATAAAAAGAGCATAATGCGAAGTATTATTATACAAAATGATAAATATACCAAATGTATATGTGTAATAATAACTTTATGGATAGGAAGTGTATTTTAACTAAGAGAAATTTATATATTGTTTTTGCGTTTTTAACCCAGATAAGCCTGAAACTATTTTTGTCTTAGAAAGTTGTGATTTTTATATATGTTCTTAATTATTGCCTGAGTTAATCAGGAAAAATAATAAAAAAAATTAGTGACCCATAGGAAAAGCTGGAAAATGACGACCATATATGGGTCGGTCGGCATAACATATACTATTTACTAAGAAGTTTTCAAGAATGTATGGAGACATAAATAAAAGACTTTTTGTTATGAAAAAGTATTATTTATTATTGTTATAGTAACATTTTAGTTTTTGTCAGCATTTTATACTGATGATGATGATGAATGGTAACTAAGAAAACACTTTTTAGGATGTAAACGTATATTACACTTCACGCAAATATAATTGCAGTTTCGTTTACATACTTTGCATTTGAGAATCTTGCTATCATAGCTTATTAGGTGACCCATGTTATCGTATCGTATATTTTCAAGGTGTCTTTTAGGTGCAGGACAAGATCCACGTTTTTCACACCTTCTGTTGGTTTCTAATAAGGCTTTTGTAACAGATCTGCGAAAACCGAGGTGATCAAGTTGTCCTCCATCAATACGAAACATTTGCCATGCATTATGCAGCGTCATATCAATACTGTGACAAAATAAAGGGAAATACCATTTTTTGCCCCTGATACTGGTCCTGTACAGGCCTATATTCTGATCGGAACGATCAACTCCTCCCATATTTTCATTATATATTTTGACAATGTGGGGCTGGTCAACATGTACATATTTTTTCAAATGTTGAGAGAAACGCCTTGTTTTTAGTAACGGTTCAACAGACTCCACATTAGAGGCAATATTCCAATAAAATATTTCATTTCACTGGTAGTTACATTGCCTGGTTTATTTTTTTGAGAAGCATACAAATTGGTATACTCTATAAGCATATTTATAACTTCGTCATTGAATAATTGTTCAAAATAGTTTATCGGAGAACGTAACATATTTTTGGGGCCTTCTAAGAGTTGGAAACTAGGTATTATTAACTAGGTATCCATTCGTAGGTTTTGTTTTGTACTGATGGAGGGCGAATTACTGTATCTTCTTGTTCGGTAGATTTAGATGGCCTTGGCTGTTGAAGGGGCTGTTCAATGCGAGATCTTTTCTGTAAACTAGCCAAGGAAATGTCATCATCACTCTCAGATTCAGAATCAGCCTGATTGCCATAAGTAACTTCCGCAGGTGCACGTAAAATTGAACCGGGCAGGTTATGTATGAAAATATTATCCTCTTCTCCCGAATCTTCATCAGTAACAGCAGTTTTAGCGTTATCTGGTGGTTCAAATGTTATGCATTCCGGAACCAGGTCATCACTATTCTCTAACTCGTTCAAAATGTCGTGCACTGATAAAGGTTTTGATCTGAAATATGCAAAAAAAAAACAAATTGTTAAAGCTTTCAATGTACTATGGTTGTGCCGACAGACCCATGCATGGGTTCATAGAAATTGCGGCCATATAAAAGTGACAAAAAGTTAACTTATTATAATTATTTTTTCAACATAAATACTAAAATGTTATTTATTTTCTATTTTTACTTCTATATTTTTAAAACTATTACAATAATTTATTACAAACTTACCTTTTTGAGGACATGTTTTACAATTTTCAAAAAAAAAATTTTCAATCACGTTAAACACCAAGAAACTAATAAATTCACTGCGTTACTTGTCACTACAATTAACAGTTATCGACTAAAGCTTCTAAAAAATTGTGTAACTTGGTTTAAATAATTTAAATAATGAGGGTAGATTTTTTTATTTTTACGAACCCATGTATGGGTCGGTAGGTTCAAGTGGGTTAATGTTATCTTATATGATAAAATTTGAATTTGAATATTATGGGAACAAGAAAGTATTAACACGTTATATGCATACTTTAAAATATGCATTATAAAGTAAAAATTTTGTCTAAAAATTATGCTATGCCTTTTCTTTGCGAAAATTTCGAATATCGTAAAATGGTCGAGCTTTTATTTTCCCCTTAATTAGATATTTTTCTGGGTACTCAAGATTTCACAAGACTCACTGATCTGAAAGTAAAAATTTTCGAGGAAACATCTAAATTTAATATTCTTGAAATAAATTTTAGTTTAGTATGCTTAATATTAGACATGGGTAACTCAACAAAAAACTGTGAGCCGCAGATCAGATCACGGTTCACATATGTGAGCTGGACCTGCGAACCGGTTTATAGATCAGCTCACTCAGTACATAAATCTAAACGTTTCGTTTCGCCGTTCGCGGTTCGTTCGTACTCTCATCTATGTGACTCTTTGAGTGAATATACTTAACCTAGTAAGCCGTGAGTTGTTTGTTTTTTCGTTGAGCTACAGATCAACAGTTCAAGTCTATTTGATCTGAATATTTGCACCGGTAAAGAGATGCGTTACTCATGCCTGCTTAATATATTTGATATTAGTATTTTTAGAGGCAACGATACGTATTTTGATGTTACTTGAAAAGTGTTTGAAACCACACGTCCTGGAAAATCAAGCTAGGAGTTCTAACCGATGACACTGAATATATCTTTAGAAATAATGGTTTTGGAATAATGTTAAAACCGTATCACATAACAGTAGTTATAACCTTTTTTTGCATACAAAAAAAACATATGAAATCCTAAATTATGAAATCTCAATAACGCAATTGTTTATGCAAAGAACAGTCATTTACGGAGATTAAACAAGTTTCCCTACGGTCGTTCTTCGAAAAAGAGATAAAATAAAAATAGTGCCGTCAAGGGACGCACGAAAGAAGCGATGATTTATAGTATAAAGCGTAGGAACTAAAGTTAAAAAAGAGATAGAAAGTCATGCCAGCAACGCACACTGACATGAGTAAAAACGATACAGAAGGCCAAGCACACTGAGGTGAGGAGTCAACTGGCTCCTATCAATATCGAGTAACGGTACTTAATCTGAAGTTCTCGTGTAACGGTAAGATCTGACGCTTAGCAGGGATAGAGTGGCCGTGCGGTGAGCGCCTATATGCGAATGGCCCGAATGTCAGTATAGAAGCTTTGCTTCAATAATTTCGAGATCATCCTTAGTTCGGAAATTACGGTAAATCTAACGGCTTCACGTGAATTATATAGCACGACTGCAAATGCAAATGGTATATATAGTCATCAGCACACGCCATCCCGTAATGGACCCCTGGGGTTGAGTATAATCGATTCTTCCTATGGTAATTTCACCCATAAGGATGGCTTTTGGTTATGTTGAATAATATTAATAAGCCATTGGTCAAATGCAAAAGTATTTCACAGTTTTAATTTTAAGTTATATAAATTGAACTCAACAATTCACTTTTTGAGATTTGAGTAAATAATAACACATACCACAGAACTTATTACTTTTTAATACCTATAATTTCACATTGATTTCATTTTTTATATAGTTTTTTTTTATTAAGCGGTATATTTAATGGAAATGAAAAATTCGCATAAAACGGGCCTGAAGACAATACGTTTTGAATTTATTTATAAGTTCAAGTTATGGTATATGTTGTTATAACTGTAGTACAAAATAAATGATATCTTATTGTAGTCTAATAAGTAATATGTATATATATTTATTCAATGTTTTTAACCCAATAAATAGAAAAAAAAATCTTATCATCCTCCTTATGATTGCCTATTATTGAAAAAACCGTAAGGAGATTGTTGATCACACATTCCATTATCGACTCTTGCGAATGTTGCTTAACCTTGGCAATCATAAACTGAACGCACTTATAGCTGTACCATCGATCTCCTGAGAAAATATACTGTGAGCAACTTTGAAATATTGAAAAGGCCAAGCAGGCACTGAATCGTAAACTAAGTAAGACTTATACTTCAACACCCTCGATCCTCTTTAGGCTTTGCAGACTTTGGTTTTGTGTTTTTTTAACTTTTTTCAACACTTACCACCCTCGCGTCGCATATTCAATGGAACAAGTTGATAGGATCTAAATTACTCTGTAGCAATACACTTCTGAGATTAAAAGGGTGTCTGAAGCCTCAAGCGCGTTCATGTGGGAAGGTTTAAACAAAAAGACATGACAAAAACGGTTTAATCACTTGTCTTATAAAACAAGTAGAAGAGAATGCACAATATAAAAACAATGGCAATACCAAATATAATGACAGATAATGGAAAAAATAGATTTTTTACAATGCATTCACTGAAAGTCAAATACTACGCCATGGCTTCGTAAGCCTTAAGTTGGGAAACATTGTACCGAGAAGAGGACGCTATAAACTCGGCAAGGGCTGTTTTTTCTCCAATTACTTATCAAATATGTGTTACAGAATTTCTTTACTAAATCTAGTGCTACTAAATAAACACTATAGAATTTACTTTATAATATTTAATCAGGAGTATATAGCAGTTCACGCATTTTTGTCCTTTAAATAATCTTGACTTCTGTAATGTAATAGCATTTGCTCATAAGTATTTTCAATATTTTTTTCAAATTTCACTACATATAGTTCACTGACAAGGTATGGCACCTCATTATGCAATACATCTACCCCAAAAATAGAAATTTCTTACTATATAATTTCAAATTGGAGAAGGAAAACGAAAGGGTCAAAAATATGTATCCATTTAACAAAAACCAAACCTTAAAATCAAACTTTAACCTACTTAGGGTTTTTGCGCATATATTAAATTTAATTCTGACGTTAATTTTAATCAAGCATGTTCCTAACTGCAAAAAATTTATATAAAATTTAACAGAAAACATTTATGTGAATATTAAAAATTAGGAGCTACCCTATTAAAATATTGTTAAGGTAGTAAAAAATATATATAACGACCATTGCCTTAGTCGGCTCCTGTAAAGGAGTCCTATAAACGTCAAGATTAAATATAAATTATGCGCAAAATACCCTAAGTAAGTTGTTTTATTTCAAAGTGTTAAGTTCGTGGAAGTGTAAAACTAAATATGTCAACCAGTCGACACTATGTTTTATATATTTAAGGTGCTCTTTTCATGTATCAAATTAAAATGTATGTAATAAAATCATTGATACAAAGTTGACTTTTATCAAATAGATACATGTTTTTGACAGACACCTTTGATTGTACTTCTTGTATTTGTATAGTCGCACATCACCTTATTAACAGCCTATTATTAGCCTTTTAATACCCACATGACTAAGAGCTGGCATTCCCTATGAATAAAACACAAAAGAGAGACATGACCATAACTCCTGTACGACCTATTGCGTCTTCAATCGATTTTCAAACTAAAAGTTTTTTATATGCACTGAAAAAAATAATCTGCGTCTTCCCATAATTTTAAACTATATGTTGTGACCTTTCTTCAGAAGCCGCGTTCAAAAAGTAGAGTTATAAATCCGTTTTCAGTATCCATAAGAATTATTTTATTTCAATAAGTGGATATGAAAGGGTAGGAACTAAATATATTTGAAAGTTATAAATATCAATAATTATAAATAGGACATTATTGTGTTGGTAAATGTTGTGTGGTGTCGCCCTATATTATAAATGTAATTGCAACATAATTTTCACAATCCATTTAAATTTACATTTTACTTACAATTAACAAATTTTATGATTATGAAGCTTGTGTTATTGCTTTAAAACATATAATATTGCAAGCATTTTACTGGTAACACGAAACAAACAGATGAGTGGTCGCCAAATGTTGTATACGAATATTGTAGGTACTAAATTATTTCCATTTTACAATCGTAATGTTCGTGATAATTAAAATATTTTTTTTAAAATACTGATGTCTTTATTTGTGAAAGATTTGTTAGTTTATTCTAAAAAACATATTCAACATACCACACGTAAAACCTATAGATGTAGGACTATGGGACCTATTTTAAAGTATGCATTATGTTCAATATCATATTGTTGGCCTAGTCTATGGCCACTGTATATATTTTATGTAAAATATCGACGAAAAAGACAATTTTAATATTTTTTTATTCAAAGTATATCGGTCACTCTTTCTTAACCTTAATAATTTTACAAAGGAAATCAACTACCGCTTTGATCTCATCCCGCCATTGCATTAACTTCACTCTTTACATCTTTGGGTAGTAACTCGAAATAAATGTTAGTATATAGTTATCTCGAAAACTTTTAAGGAAGGGTCCTCGAATAGGTTTTCGATTACACGTGATTATTGTTTTTATGTATAAGGTTATAAAATGTTTCAAGAAACGAGTAAAACATGTAAATACTAACCCCGCCGATATGTTAATTTTAGCCCAAAAGATACATTTTGGTTTTAATTAATTTAAAAAAATAATAATTTGGAAGTTAGTCAATACATTAACGTAGCATTATTAAGTATAAAATATGCTTCTGGGAAAACAAAAAACAATCAAAACACCGTATATTTTGAACATAAGTCAAAAATGTACTTTATTTGCATAAAGTGGACTGGAAAGCTCAGTCGCACTATACGCGGTGCATAAGTGACCAGTTTCGAATCAGCAATTCAGGCTGTCTTTTAAAGCACTCCTTGTAGGTTTAGTATGTATACTTTTTGAGAAACTCGCTTGTTAATACTTACCTCTGTTAATAGTAGCCCGGTCTCCCCGATGTCAAAAAATACATTATTCATAGCGAATGTATTATACCTGCTTCAGATCAGGGTGACAGGATTGTGAAAATATTATTATTATTACATATTATTTCTGAAAGACAGAAGAACAATGAGAACACTGTCTAGGATTATATTTTATATTAACGTTAAGTAACAAAGGCAGAAATGTAGTTTATGAAGTATAAAATCTGATGGTTGACGACCTACAATTGATTAGGATCAATTTATGACAGAGATCAACAAGTCTAATTAAAATATTTCAGAACCAAGTGACTCTGAGCTTTTTAAATAGTGTTGAATCTTAAAAGAGAACACTTATAATAAAAAATATGAATAATTCGATTTTTTTTTATTAATTATTATTAGAGAGCTTAATAACTAGTCTTTTACCAAACTATAAGCAGTATTTTTGTCATAATTTCTTTCATAAATAATATTAAGAGTGCACATCTGGTGGTTCATTAAAAACAAAACCAAGCTCCCGGGTAAACGTTTTCTCGCTTAAATAATTGGTACAGAACAAAATTCTTAACCACCCGGCTTAAGTGGTCTTTAAGGATCAAAGGGAATCAACGGAATCCGTTTTAACCAAAAATTTTTAAAAGGTAAATTGTCTTTCCTTGTCTTAACAGACAAGTAACCTATAAATGTATAGTTCTTTTTAACTGGAAAAGTTGAACATTCTGCTTTGTAATTGTGTCAAGTACCTACCTAGTTCAAATATATTCATGTGAAATATGTTATTTCATAAACAAGACTAATACCAAACATAAATCTTGTTGCTTTCTTAAATTTGTCGTTTATTCCGTGTATGTTATTGCAATGTTCAGGGATACTTACTTTAAGTAAGTACAGATACTTGTTGACTTTGTTGTAATCAACGAAATAATGATATCATAACACTATTAGTATTGTCATAACTAAATAATTTTGTTTTTTTTTTGTGGATCGTGTATGGTGACGACGTATTATATTGTAAATGTCGTTACTTCTGTTAAGGCTGACGAGTTCTTGCGCCCATTCTTCTTGTCAGTTAAAAGACGTCCTGAATGGGTGGTAGATAAAAATGTTGGACGATTCAAAACTACTTATTTTTAAGTGCATTTGAATAAAGTTATTTTCATTTTCATTTTCAAGGTGTTCAGAAATGAAAATGGAAGAGAACTAGATAAATAACCTTTTAAATATATATAACATAGTTTGGTAGAGATTTTATGTTTAATTTAAAGAATCTACAAATAGAGCAAAAAGGTTATTAACATTATCAACATTGCGATACCGTGCGTTGTGTAATGTCACAAAATGTCCCTAAAATGAAGGGTTCGGTTTCCAATCAGCTAAATGTTCAAAATAAACTTTTCTAGTTGTTTCTGAATTCTTTAATACAGGTGGTTTAGCTACTTGTGTTCAGGATAATGTTTGTGATGGTGTCTTATATTTAATTATTTAAATAATCTCTGAAAATACTTAAACCATACTTATATTATCTGTGGATATAAATTATAAATTAAAAAAAAACAAAAACATCACCAATAAATTATAGTCTTTCCAAATGTTTGCATTATACTGCTACCTATTACTGTAAAATACAATATTTGCAAAACGCTAGATTATTATCAGTAATTATATTCAGTTTAATCTCAATTATTGACAAATAAAACTACTTTCACTGGATCCATGATATGTTTATCCTTGTATTTTATATTTATTTCTGAAGTTTTGACTTCTTTTCAATTGTCACATGCTGCTACCTTACACTGTCAGATGCGTTTGTAATTACATAATTTATTGAAATAAAATTCTTTGTCTTACATAACACTTTATTGAGATATTTTTTAACTGTACGAATTAACTTCTAATTAAGTCATAATATTATTTGGTTGATTTTTTTATTATTTGAATGTATTATGTATTTTTCCTTATTGAGCTACTTCCTTTTAAAGATTTGATTCGGCCTTTACAGCTATTAGGAGTAAGTATTCGTGTTCGCAACAAGTTAGATAAAAAGAAGGGAGCAGAAATGTATGAAATAATATAGAGCTTTAAGATATAAAATACGTGTGTAAAAAACAACCACGCCTCCGAGCCCTCAGATGGGATTCGAACCCACGACCTTTCGCAATCCGGGCGACTGCTCTGACCGCTGAGCTACCGAGACGCTGGCAAACGTGTCGAATTTTACAAACGTATTCCAACTTCTACTATGAGCTAGTATCGTTCCACCAATGTTGAACGCTAACTACCTTCAACATTGAAAGTAATATTTTTACAAATATTAAACAATCAATTAAGATGGAACCAGCTATAATTATGTTTTTATTTAATTTTTTGCATTCACAATGCAATATTTCTATAAGATATAAAATACGTGTGTAAAAAACAACCACGCCTTCGAGCCCTCAGATGGGATTCGAACCCACGACCTTTCGCAATCGCCCAGCGATCAATCGCAAGCGGTCAGAGCAGTCGCCCGGATTGCGAAAGGTCGTGGGTTCGAATCCCATCTGAGGGCTCGGAGGCGTGGTTGTTTTTTACACACGTATTTTATATCTTATAGAAATATTGCATTGTGAATGCAAAAAATTAAATAAAAACATAGAGCTTTAAGTTTATGCCACTCATGAAATTCTTATCACTGCACAACAGTGTTATGAAAGTTTAGGCGTAGTTTTATTTAAAAATTGAATATCGAGTCATTTGCTATTGCTATTTGGTTAAAGTTTGTTTCTAAGCTGACTCCGCTTTGTGTCTGCAGTCGTAATTGTAACTTAACAAAAATTCAAAATTCTAAAATAATTAGCTTGTCCCCAAGTCGTCGCTATCCTGACTACCGATTTTGGCTATCGTTTAATGAGTTAGAAAAAAACCAGTAGAAAAAAACAACTTACTTCAGGAGGAGGAGGAGGCGGGACTTGAATCCACGCCCTCACAATATCCAGATTGTGCTATTCCAATTGAATTACCTAAAAGCAGCCGTTGAATTTCTCCAAGAAACACTTGTAAAAATTCACAAACATTGACTACTGAGAAAAGTTGATTTTTAGGAATATTTGTAGAAATTTCTTTGAATATAAGAATCGACAAAAAAGTATAATAATACATTAGTCGTCGAAAAAGAATATTTTTTAGCTATCTTTCTAATTGTAAGTAACAAATGTATTTTATTAACAAGTTCATTAAAAAATTAGATGGAGTAAGTTAGCTTCATCTGAAGAATATAATATAAGTACCACTCGGGAAACAAACCAAATTTTTATTTTCTAAGGTCCATAAAAGTTATTTCTCGTCATCATCATCTCAAATGAAAGACCTCCACGCAAAACGGACGCCCTCCCTAAAAATTAGAGTTTGTTTCGATTATCTTCAAGCTTAAGAGGCACGTTGGTGATCACAGCAAAACACACCCTACTGCAAATTATGTAGTCTACTATGATATTTGACTTTTACGACACCGTTAAATGTGAAGGTTTAATGCTCGTCTACTCCCTTGCAGACGCACACCACACATTTTATAAGTCCTTAAATGCATATAACAGTAATTTATTTTATAACAGATTAACTTTGGGACAAATTATGCAATAGCTTATTCGTTTTTATATTACTTATTCGAGTTCAAAAGATGAGTGAGAAGTTATTAGAGTCAATACCTACTCTTATATCTGTATCGATACTACAAGTAAATCAAATAAATGTCTCCCAGGGTCCCACATAGCAAAATAATAGTGGTTGAACGCAAGGACCATTTGGCGCTTTACTACTGAACGACGCCATCATTGTCTCTTTGAAATCCTTGCATACTTTTCGGCACATAAAAAGATCCTCATATTTCTAAGTGGTTTGGGAATGGAAAGCTCTTACAAGGTCACAAGGCCCTTTGAGTTAAATTGCATTCCCTAGCAGATGTTTAAAACGGGCAGCCTGAAATCGGTACCTATGATAGATGATATTTCCATAATTTATTGATGTCAATAGTGGAAAACCTAAAGTTTACGGAGCCATCAATAAAATCGAAATCAAAATCAATTAAGTGACGACCGTTTGGTGCAACGGTAGCGATCCTGGCTCTCGCACCGACGGTCCTGGGTTCGAATTCCGGAAGGGGCAGACGTGGGTGTTTATATATATTTCTATGTATCATATATGTATGTTTATCCGTTACCCCAGTATCCATAACACAAGCCTTACAGTGGTTACTTTGGACTAGGCTAATTGGTGTGAGTGTAAGAAATATTTATGTATTTATTGTATTATTTTTTTATTAAATTCGTTCTTTTTATATTAGGTAATTATATTTTAAGTAGGTATTTTACTTATCTTAAGTAAATGAACCCATATACATACTAGTAGGTATATTTTATATGTTGTGTAATGTATGTAAACAGAAAGAAAATGTGAAAAGAATCGATGGCCGTTGTTTAGGTTGTTCCGTGGGTAGCCCCGTACAAGATGGACCGACGGACGACCTGGATAAAGTCGTGGAAAGCCGTTGGATGAGGGCAGGGCAAGGTCGATTGTCGTGGAGATCCTTGTAGCAGACCTATCCGTAGCAGTGGGGGTCGTGTGGCTAATATAATGATGATGATGTAGTAACGGTATCCGCCATGACAATGTCAGGGAAAATATGTGTATTGAACAAAACCAATAGCACTAGAGATATGGATATATAAGTGTAAATGTTATTAATATGATCACTGCCTTTATAAGAAGTATAATTATTGATGTGAAATTATTTAAATCACGATCTTCTATTAGTAATGTGTATACAAATTGTCGAAATTCTAGCATAAATTAAAGAACATCGTTCGTATTGAAACAAAAAAGTCGTCATTGCGAGACGGACGAGTGACACTGTTACGGATCAAATTGAATTTGGGAGGTGAGGATTGAAGAGGGTCGAAATGACGGACGCCGACGTGCTCGGCAGGGAGCGGATGAAATAATAACGTGACCGATTCGACTTAATGGGCTCTTTCGTGATCAGAGGATGAATGCAGCTGAATGTTTTTGAAATATTTAACGTATCACTTATGATATGTTACACGTTTTATAAAAATAACGTTATTTTAGGTATTAGATAATATCGCATAATCGCGATGTCAAGTCGTTATTGGGTATTTTCTAAGCAAGCGCGTTACACTCTAGATCGCTTCGTTGCTTACCATCAGACGGTCAAGTGCTAGCACATCTATTAAAAATAAATACGTAGAAGTAAAAAAAATATTTTTGAAAACCACGTTTTTTTAAGTGGACTAAAAAGATGAAAATATGAATAATGAGCTGTCATCGATAATCTACGTGTGGTGAAATTTTAAACTCTGTAGGAGCATCAAATGTGGTCTAATTTTGAGTTCTAAGATTAGAAAATTTTGAGCACAGACCGATTGACCGACACGAACGAATGCAAGTGAATAAAAACGTGATAATAACAAACGATATAGGCTTAAAATATAATATGTAAGAATAAAAAAAAAATTCGTTTTTGTTAAAAGTAAATGAAGTATATATGTGTGTGTATATATATATATACATATATTCCAGTATTTTATTACAGCGGAATGATAATATGAATAAATAATTAAAAATAAATTGTACTGTTTTTATTATTACCGTAGGATAAACATAAATGAATCCACATTTTCTTTCAAATGATGTTAAGTTAAACTAGCGGCCCGTCCCGGCTTCGCACGTGTGGACAAAATTCTTTAAATTGTTTCTTTTATTTAATATTTTTCCGTTAAAATGGAAAAAAATGGGATAAAGAGCGGACAGACAAACAACAAATTTGTGATCTTAGATTATAGATAAGGGGAAGGTTTAAAAACATGACAATACAAACAATTTCAATTTAGTAATTTTTGTTGTGTAATGAGATATACTTTTTACAATGATTACATGTTTTAATTGCATTTTAGGGCGAAAAGTGTAGATTAACATTTACTTCTACATTTTCCCTTTATCAACTTCTAGAGAAAAATAATAAAAGAATCTCTGAACTCGGGACTAAAAAAAGAAATAAAAATCTCGTCTTGACTGAATTACTATGAAAAGAATGTTTAATGTGCCAACCTTATAGCCAAGATATTTGTTTTCTTCACGGAGAACACCTCGACATCAAGATTATTAAATTGTTTTCCCGTCACTGTAGACTAGCAACTTCTAGTTTTAGCTTTATATTAGATCCTTACATATGAAATTGGCGTTTTGTCGTACTGGCCACTTTGATCTGAAATATCTCCTGTTTGTTTAAGAATTCCAAATTCAAATTTATAAATCAATTCAGCTGGTACATTTGAGTTTCGAATGGCACCAGTGCTGTAGAAACAACTCGAAAGATTAACGATGCGTATGGCAGTGGTGTCACAAAAGAAATCACGGTACGTTTTTGGTTTCAACGTTTTCGTTCTGGAAATTTCGACCTTCAGAACAAGCCCCGTGGCCGGCCGGAGACCAAACTGGATATCGTAGAATTAAAGGCTATTATGGAAGCGAATCCATCGCAATCCACTTCAGAGTTAACTGCAAACTTCAGTGTGAGTGTCGAGACTATTAATTCACTTGAAACCAATCGGGGATATAAAAAAGCTTGGAAGGTGAATAATTGAATGAATCAAACACGCGTTATCTGCTGCGTTACATTGCTGAACCGACACAATAATGAAGGGATTTTAAATCGGATCATTACATGAAAAGTGGACCCTGTACGATAATCGAAAGCGCTAGTCGCAATGGCTGAACCCTAGAGAATCAGCCAAAGCCTGTCCCAAGCGAAAATTGACTTAGAAAAAGTTATGTGTGAGTATTTGGTGCCGGTATCTTACATCATAGCGTTCTAAAATTTTGGCCAGATTTTACGGCAGATATCTATTGTCAGCAACTGCAAACCATGATGAAAGAATTAGTTGTTAAACAACGGAAGCCAGTTAATCGCTCTAGGCCATTTCTGCTTTAGGACAACGCAAGACCACACAATACATAACAAATGGCCGCTCAACTAGAGGAGCTGCAGATCTTGCTTCAACAGATTACAATTTTTTCCGAAATTTGGATAGCTTCATAAAAGGAAAATAAAAATCAATTCACATGTGAGAGTCCGAACTACTTTCAGTAAGTCTCGCCCCCATGTTTTTTTGGGTTTTCGTAAAGGGGTCAATGAATTACCCATGAGATGGCAAAAGTACATAGATAACAATGGTGCATGGAATGTAAAACGACTTTACATTCCTCCCATACAAAGGCCAATGTCATATCGTCTTTGAGCGAGAAAGAGTCGCTATGTGTTTTACATACTTTACAGGAGACGCAAAAAAACTGACTTCCCTTATATATGGAACCTTCGAAGTATGAATGTCACATAGCTACATTCCAAAACTCTTTAAATATTTAATTTATTACAAAGCTGTTTTTACAGTATGTGTGCATTGAAATAACGACCAACACTGCATAAAAATCCGAAAATAGCTAAATAACGCATAGCGATTTTTGCACGCGCAACGACGATATGTAAGGACCTAATATGTATTTAACTTTGGGTGTAAAGAAATGCATTCCCATATTTTCATAAACATTTTTTAAACTTAGGGCAAATAATTAACTAAACATATTAAAACTACTTAGAAAAACACATTAATACACATTTATAAAAAAATATATGCATATACTTATGTATTTTAAGGTCGATAGATGTAACATTCATTTGATATTCGAAAGGCTCGAAATCGCACCCTCGATGTGATCAGATAATTTTACCCGATAACTAAATGGGTTTTATAAACTCACTTGCATTACCTTAATTCACTAATGGATTCTATGATATTAACGCTCGGGGTTTCAATGAAGTTTGTTAAAAAAGGTTCCGAAACTTTATTTAATTATGAATTTGTTTAGTTACATAATCCACACCATATTGATACTTAATCATAGGGAATTTAATATATAAAAGTAGTATATTTCAATAGTTTATCGTTTCTCTGAAAACTGGTGAAGAACACAAAAATATATTAAATCGAACAACGACTTAAAGCTATTCCTGGCCAATACAATTCCTCGGAAGTGCCCGGGGAATTCTAATTAAGTTAACTAAGTCTGCATTCTCATACAATGCAGAACTTGGAGTTGGTTGAATGAAAAAGAATTTTAAATGTAAAAACAACTTCGATTGTTTCATTCCGGGGCTTAGGCAAGTTTTATCGAACTGATACTGGAATATCCAAGGCGAAGATCGTATACATGTGAAAGAACACGATTTGAATTGATATGAATATTAACTTAATGGGTTTCTGTCTATGTTATTTGATCTGGTTATAAGTATTTTTATGTATTATGTATTTTACTCGGTTATCAGTATATTTTTCGAAATGATGACGTTCAAACGGAACGTTACATAAAACTTGTTTAACAGGAATTAAAATTAAATACTGAACTAATAATAAAAAACCTAAATACAACTAATATTACCAGTTTTATACATATGTTATTTTATGAACGGACTGCTCAGTTTCGTTATTTGCTCAAAACTTGGAAAATATTTAAAATTTAAGGTTGTTTCGTTTCCTATATATACAATATAGATAATGATTATTAAATTATATATAAAACACTCTCTGACTAATATAAGGAAAAAAACATGCACGTATGCCGTGCATAGCTGCGTCCTGCGAATAAAGGTTTTGGAGGAAAATTTTATTTAAAAGAAAGTTTTCTAGAACTCTTAACAACACTGAAAAGGTAAAAAAATGTTATATTCAATCAGTGGCCAAATTTTTTCCAGGCATTTGTACAGAAACCTAATAAATTTTTTGTACAATTGTTAGAAATGGGCAGTCCATGTTATGTCGTCTGAGATATACAATCACATATTTTAAAACGGATGAGCACGCCTTATTTTTTCCAGCCAAGCACTCTAAAGACAGTTCTTTCCCTATTATTAGTTCTGGCCAACTAAATTATTTTGTTATTTTTATTGTATCTTGACTTTACACACATGTAAAGCCTTTACAATCCTGTTAACACAGATCCACAGAATGGAAACAAAACTTCAATGGAAAACTGAATTACTCAGATATTTCCCATCGTCTAATGTATAAGTGACTACCAATATCTATGAATAATTGGAAATTCTATAAATATATATGCTTACATTCTCCTATCCTAGCAATCATAACCAGTGTGTTGCGATGGTAATACGGGTAAAGTGAACGGATTAGTATAATAGTTTAATGATACATAATTGGATCCAAAGGGCTTAATTCACGCGTATCAGGATATAACCACAAAATGATGATCGGAATGCTGCTTGCCGGTTATCCTCGTTAATAACAAAGTCATTCAAATCAAAGCGCGTTTCTATAAACATGCTTTTCTTGCAATGACATTAATTTTCGGGTTAATTACTTAATTGTTACCAAAAAGGCGTGTTTGTTTTTCAATTAATTAAAGTTTTTAAATTTCAATATAACGATTAATTAATTATAATTTAAACACGCCTTCTTTGGTAACCCGAAGTTAAAAGTAATAAATACATTTAAATAACTCACAACAACATCATACAAATAATTTGGAAAAAAAGGTCCTGTCATATTAAAAAAAACAGTTACTTATTTAATCATAACTCCAATCGATCCTAGATTCAATTCAAATATCTGGAATGGATTAGGATTATAATAACAAAAACTTATTAAGACTTTTTCTACTAGTAACTTTAAGTCATAATATATATTTTATAATAGGTGCAATAAAAAATATTTGTCAAATTAGTTTCATTCATAATTCTTATAAGTGGAGGTTAACACCTACAAGGCGTAAAAACTTTGATGTTCTTCTTCTTGTATTTTTCAAAATTAATGAAAGTTTTTAAGTTAAACGCAGTTTTGTTTTTTGACGATGTTTGTTCCGAAATTGGCCATCAGCTCAAAAAGGCTGCCGCCTTTATAAAACTACTGCTCTCTCCGTTTTTTAGAGATACAAATTTGTTTTTTTCAATATTTTAAAATACAATCATGGTTATATAACCGTCCAGAGAAAATACACTGCAAACCTCAACGATAGCAATAATAAAATTAAACTTGACCTTTTAAAATATGACTTGACCTATTGAAAATTAAATTCAAGTAATGTATCCTATTTAAAAATTATATGCGAGTATTTTTCTAGTAGAAAGGGTCGAACGTAATAAACATTATTATAATTATACGAAAAACAATTTTATACGTTATCGATGAGTCAATCAATTATCACATTTTTCACGAAATCATTAAATTGTTAAATCTAATTTGTTATCATGAATCAATGCGAAATGTTCAAATAATTATTTTTGTTGACTGTTTTTTAACACTTACTAATACAGCCAAATAAAATGACAAGTTGATATATATTTTTAATGATAAATCCTCCTTTACTAACATTATACCTGCTTTTTTTGTTTTGTTTTTTGCGCATTTAAACACTTAATAACTTAGAAATTGTTAATAGACAGCTATTTATCAATTGCTGGGTACTTGTAAAAGTATTACATTCTATGTTGTAGGTAGCACTTAACGTATAGCCTAGAACATAAATGGCGCTGTCGTCAATTTAAAAATTTTAAGGGTGTGTCAAACTCTCGCTAGCTCTATTGGAAGAGTACTCGTATGGATAGCAAGAGGATGAAGGATGGTAGACAAAATACGAGCTGTTTTTTTTCTATTTTTTTGAACATATTTTGTATTTATATACGGAATTAAAAGCATCATTAATTCTGTTAAAAGTGTTTATTTAAAGGTGTAATATGCGTAGAAGACCTAAATTAATACAGAATATGTTCAAAAAATATTACTAGAAATTTGACCTTCTGAAAATGATTTGACCTATTAAAAATTATATTCAAGTAATGTATCCTATTCAAAAAAAATATACGGGAGCATTTCTCTAGTAGAAAGGGTCAAACGTAATAAGCATAATTAATATTATACGAAAACAATTTTATAAATTATCGTAGAACCAATCGAATAATCGATAATAGATTTCATGAAATCATAAGATTGTTAAATTTATTTTTTTATCATTAATACTGATAAAAGTCACTTTATTTTAATGAGCTGTATTTTTCAAGTGTAAATTTATGTGTGGTAATGAAAAAAATGGGGTAGGACGTAAACTCACCACGAATTTAGTTTATCACAAATTCCGTTAACATTGGTACGTTTTTGTAACCTGCTTAAATTAAATTATTAGACGCATAATTATAGCTTTTCGTAACCAGAGCTTCTTAATTTATTATATTAAGCAATTTGATTCTAAAGAGGCTTCATTTACTTTTACAACAATACATACATTTCGATAAACATAACTCGCATTCACAGAATTGTTCAAGGAGTACACGCATCGCTACAATTTATATCTCCCCCTCGGCTTATGACGAGAGCGACAAATGAAACGTAGCTGGTTCACGTAGATAAAGAAATTATACCAGCGAGTATGATGTGTTTTATTGCCGCCCGTTATGATGACGAAGCTACCCGGCGCACGTTCGGCCTTTGGACATGCTCAAATGAGGGCTGAAATTAGTCATTGGCTTTTTATTACATACTCAGAAGGTGAAGTAATTTTTCAAAGGTGCTTATGAGGAAATTACAATGAAATCCTCGTTTATAGAAGAGTGGCAATTACTGAATTACCACAATACCGTGATATAAATAACGTTTAAAATTTATTTGTTAATATTTGGCTGATAACGTATTATAAAGAATAATATAATATTAATATTTCTTAGTCTCGCACCAAGCGGCCTGACCCAAAGTAAGAATTGTAAGGCCTGTATTATAGACACTAGGGTAACGAATAGACGATATTTTAATTATGTTGTACCAAACTGTCGTCAAAATTTTATCAATGGACATAAATAAGTCAAACATTACAAAGTTAATAATATCCTCTTAAAGGTGAATGCTACTCAAAACGTTAATATACTTTCCTCTTAGCTATTTCTTTGCAGTTTTTCTATAAGAACATAATCACACTTGAAACAAAAAAAATTTAAGAAATTCAAATTCCAATTTTTTATTTGCATTAAATAAGTAATACATGGATGTTAATTATAATACAGAGCTTATACCCTATGTAGCCATATCAGAATAGCATGCAAATATTTCAACACATTACAATTTATACTAGGCGATGCAGTCGCCAAGCATAAAGCTACGCTAGCACCATATATTGGAGCGGAGCGTAATACCTAAAAAAAGAAAAAAAATTTTTTTTTCGATGGGGATTTTCGCGAATTTCAAAATTCGGGCTCCGTCACAATCTGGTCCTAAACCTGTTGATTCTTTTCCACACAAAAAATATTAAAATCAGTTAAGAACTCGGGAAGTTATGGCGTAACAGACATTTCGCCATTGAAGCTGATCCATGGGAGCTTCGCTCACTTCGTTCGCTCCGCTCCAATAATTCTAACTACTACATTTCTTTTAATGTGTCTTCTAATTAATAATAATAATAATAAATATTTCCTACATTCACACCAATTAGCTTAGCCCAAAGTAAGCACTGTAAGGCTTGTGTTTTGGATACTAGGGTAACGGATAGACATTTATGATACATAGATATGTAATATTCATTGAAATGTATATAAACACCCATGACTCAGGTACAAATGTTCGTATTCATCATAAAAACATCTGCCCCTGCCGGGATTCGAACCCAGGACCGTCGGTGCGAAAGGCAGTATCGCTACCGTTGCACCAAACGGTCGTCAAAAAAAATGTATATATAAAAATAATTAAAAAAATAATAGTTCTCCAAACCTGATCGCGATAGTACAAATTAATGCATCAACACCTTAAATATCTTTATGTCTTAAGAAATACTTAGCAACGATTCTTTGTAAACGTAAATTCCAACACACACACGAAAAAAGATTTGTACACTATACATTTCTAGTGAAAGTGAGTTTCAAAGCCGTTCCGTTCTTTATTGTAAAAGTTTAATAGAGCTAGGATCCGTAAATGGACCAATCAATTCTTTATTGTACTTTTGCAATCCCCTGTTTTAGGAGGGTGGAAAAATAGCACCTATATACATAAAAATATTTAGAGAATAAAACTTTGAGAATTCATGGCGGAAATGAGGTGAGCACACAAGTTCTTGCAAATATTATGATACAATTGTTTTTGTCAGTATTTTATACGCAATATTAAATATAAAATAAGTATTAAGTATAATGGCAACCTATGAATTTCATATATGAAAATTACTGAAAACCCATCATATAAATAATTGTTTTTGCATAAATAATCCTAATAATTGATCAATCTTTCTTTGTCTATAATTCCTCAAGAGGAGCCAATAATTTGGGAAATCAAATGCCAAAGAACTTGCTAAGCTTAAAATAAAAGGAACTTAATTTAATAAAACGATATTTCATGTAACCAGTCAGATAAAATGCAATATCTCGGCTTTTAACGTGTATTCTTACTATTTTATAACGATGAAGAGAACTCAAAAAACAGCAGACGGCCAAAAAAATTAATGATTCTAAAAAGAAAAAAAGTGCGATCTTAGAAGGAATGAGCTCGCGTCTTTCCGAGTTATAAAAGGTAAAGAAAAAGCCTGCATTTAGTGAATACCCATTCAGGGCTGAGGAAATTCAGACCACTGTAGCCTGGCTCTGCACTTACGAATGCAAGTCCCTTTGAAGGAGACTGGTTTTTTTCGACAATCAGACCTGAGGCAAAATTTTATGTTAAAACTGACTCTTTAAAAGTTCGACGCCGGTTCAGTCTTACTGGCTTATTCAGAGCGGTAAGTGTTGCGTTTTGAGTCAGTTCTTGTTTTATGAATACTATGTTTTCAACAGTTTTGTATGTATTTAAAAACATTAAAAATACCTACACGAGTTCTTTATTCTATACACCAATCAGTTCATATAGTACTAGCTAACCCGGCCACGCGTTGCTGTGGCCCAGTAATTAAAGTTTGCAATTTTATGAATGTTATTCTAAGGCTTTTACTGACAATATGGTAACAAACACACACACAAAGTATTGTCATAATATACTATAGTATAGTATAGGGATAACTGTGTGTTTCAATGTTATAACTTAAAAAAATCAAAATAAACACGGCCTTCAAAACGACACATTGTAATATTATGTTCCAATAATATACTAATTATAATTACAAAATAAATAACACAGGGGAATAAACCGAAAGTCAAAACCAGTAAATCCCTCGAAATCTAAGTTGAAACTGCTAACTGAGCTCTTTAAGACCATCGAATACTCCAACAAATTCCAAGATCAAAAAGCCTTCCAAGTGGATGCCGGAATTTTCCATTATACCCTTAAAAAGGTTAAAGCATATTGCCTCGTGGCCTAATTTTCTGGTTAAACACAGCTTTCAAAGAAAATTTTAACGTTTTATCGTAATAACGTTTGAATTTAAATACTTGAAAACATTAAATAATTTTAATAAATACACTTCTAGCCCTACATTATCAGACTTTTATTATCACTCTATAGAGGGTATAAGGTAATGTAAAATAAGATTTTATTTAATTTTTGCTAGATTAGCTATGTTTTAACAAACATTTACTAACTTGACTTCTTCGTTGCTTTCTACGTTTCTAATCAGCCCGTTTAGTAATGACCAGCCGTTAATCCTAAAAAATATTATTTTGATATCAGAAGCGGTTTTAAGCACCAAGAATAATATTCATATATAAATATTTTAAACGTTAAATTAAAGTTTTATGAACAGTTTATTAATATTTTTTTTTGTTGTTTAAAATTTTAATTACTACATTTTTATAACTAAAGAAATTATCACGCCTGACACCCGAGTTAAGGTTAATTATTTGCTTCTTTTTTATCGACTTTTCGATACGTGTGCAGTTTTACTTGAAGTTTTGCCTGGGACACGATGAATTTTGTTTAGGACAAAAAATTTTCAAATGAATGATCTTTGTTAAAAATCTTAAACCTTTCGTTTCATAATTATTTGTAGGCATTTTTAAAATTTCATATATGTCAATTTCATCTAGATAGTGCATAAAAACTAAAGACTACAGCAAATAACAACATAAAATGCTTTGTTTTTAGTAGCAAAATTTGAAAATCTTTTATTCTCCTCATAAAATACATAACAGTAAACAGACATAATTGGCGAAACAAGGAGGTGGAGGAGGTGCGAATAGCTCATATTGACATTGATAAACATCTACAAAAAAGATTTGATTCTAGTAGAATATTATTACCACTTTTATAGATAATTCATAATAATCTCAAAGTTTTAGAATCATATTAATAATTTGACTTATTATAATTAAATCATAATTTCTTTTTTAATTTATAATAACGCCCGTTGGCTGGTTTGTTTATATTTAAAAGTAAATTTCTGTAATCCGTACTTTCAAATTACATGAAAACAAATTTTACCCCCGAATTGTTTACAAGAATTTGGGACGGAAAGCCTTGCTGTTGCTCGTCCAATCCAATTTGTATAACACTTGCAACGGACCTTTTTAATCAGAACAGCTGGAATCCTCTTTTCTGGGCTTAGTTTGTATTAACGACTCGCTTCAATACCGTACAAATATAATAAAAATAACTTCGGGCCGTATTTTTGCATACCGTAAAATGGGGTGACTTTGAGCAGTTTTAAAATTCAAACGCTTATAACTCAGAAAGTATAAAAGTTGTAAATTAAAAAAAGAAATATAGTGACGACTAAATATACTGAATGAAATGAATTGTTGAAAAATAAAAAATCGCTTGCAGTTTCTGAGAAAAAAAAAGTTTTATGGCTTATCAACTCCATACTTTAATCGGGGTTGCTTTGATTGACCCCATTTTTGTTACTGAATATGAAAGTAACCCCTTACAGGATTCCAAAACACAAAAAAAAATTTTACTCCATGCAGTAATTTTTTTATTGCAGAGTATTAAAGTTCAGCGGGGTGAGTTTGATTACAGGGGTTATTTTGATGATGCTTTTTTATTTAAATATTCTTATTACATAGATATTTGAATGTCATATTAAGAAAATTTATAGATAAATATATTAAAACTAACACTAATTATCAAAATTATTTATTTAAATTACTTATAGACCACTAGCAAACATGTATTATTTGCATAAATGGCACAAACAGGAACTATGATAGGAAGGATTTATTTTGAAATCAGTCTTCTTTGTGTTCGTTTGAACATAAATCTCTATAAAAATTCTTAAGAGGGGATAATCAAACATTTCAAAATTTGTTTTGTACTTATAACTATTAACAACTTAAAAAAAATCTTAATCTTAACATTGCAATTAGCACCTTCAAGGTCTTTAATCAACAGTTTTAAGTCAACATTGAGATCAATAGTTTAATTAGGTTTCTAAGGCTTCCCCCAAGCTCTCCTGTGTATAATTTTTATATTCGCGGGTACCCGGAGGTTTCTTGTATTTTCGCACCATGTTGAACTACCTACAAAAATAAACAGGGGTAACTTTGATAACCTCAATGTAAACCTACTGTTAGATATAAAAGGACCTTGGGGTGTGATTGATAGCTATCAATGTAGCCTCGTGTCATTCATCAAAGTAACCCCGTTGCACAAACTTCAACCCAGTAGCCAAAATGGCCGGCCTTGGCAAAAAATAATATTATAAGAATATTCACAAAAAATCATATAAATACACAAGAAAACTAAAACAAACCAGAATACAATACTTACTCTTGCACCAAAGAAGTTTTCTAGCACATTTTATCACTACAATTTCCACCAGAACTTTTAAAATATTTTTTTTTGTATTTACGATTGTGCTGTTGCGCTGACGCCTATAGAAAAGTTGGCTGAAATATCAGTTTTGCCATTATATAAAAAAAAAAAACAAAGATTCGTTCAGGAATTTCCGAGATTTTATTAAAAAACGTACCAAAAAAAGCTATCATCAAAGACACCCCTAGTTTTGAAAGTCGCCCCATTTGACGGTACTCTTTAAATTTTTACATTTTAACACCGTTGAAAGGCGCTTCAGGTAGACACAACTTAATCCTTTTACAGATATTTTATATATCACGATTGACATATCGATTGGGGATTATAACTTTTATTTAAACACAACCTCCATGTAATAATTTTTCTATTTTTCCTCTCTTTATTTTATTTAGAGGTATGTCAGCAGCATCATATCCTTATGGAATATCTTACACAAAACAAATATAAATAAACACGAACAATCAGGACATTCATAAAATTATAACTGTGTTTATTAACAAAGAGTGACTTTGAACAGAAGTCTATTAAATCATCTAATGTAAGATTATCTCATTTTATTTTGTTTTTAATATACCGTCGAATGTCAACTTTCCTAACACAAAAGAAATGTCTTGAATTATCAACTTAAAATCGAAATAGAGCTTGATAATCAACATTTGACATTTGCGAAGACTTGTTACATGTTTTATTTTAGTTTACTGTCGCGCAAAAACTGTTCTAAGATCACAGTTTACATATTGGCGTTTAATTGAGATTGAAATCTGTCAATACAATTTGTTTACCTTAGAGAAACCTGTAATTAGGTTACCTAGAGGTAAATCTTGTAGGACTACCAACAAACTTAGGTATGTGTATAATGTTTTTTGCGTTTCACTTTAGTTTTAAATAAATGGAAACCTGTTGGTTTCTTTTCAAATATATAGGTAAATGTTTATGTTCGGTGACTATTATTGTGTCACGAAAAAGTTTTAAGAGTAATCTTCTAACTGATGTGTGAACACATAATGTCATAAAAAATATCTTTATTACAACGCCATAATTCCGTCCAGGAGCCAAAGCGTACACTAAGTTATGTGCTAATGTCAAACCACTAATGTCCTAGTACTGAAAAAAAAAAACTTAATGATCTTAATCTAAAAGAAAAGATTTTTTAAGGAAATTAACGGATTTCATAATCAAACTCGGACTGAGTTCAAGCTGACATATCAACCGATAGGCTATGGTCGCTTAAATTGCCTTTCGCGGCATCATAATTATCCTTGGCATTTGTATTTTACATTGGTGGTGAAATTCTCTTACACAGAAAAACTCGGCCTTACCACCTTTTTCACAAATCCTCACTAATCATTTTCGTTAAGGGTGCATAATAAACAAGAAACCCTTATAGTTTCGTAATGTTCGTTCTTTCTATTTGTCTGTTAGAGCAGTGATTCGTTAAGAGACTTTTGTGTAAAAGTGGTAAAATAAATGTTTTCTTGGCGTTAAATGCTGATAATATTTTTCACATCAGTCGAATTGTATGGTTGAATTGAATGTTCAATGATATTACGGGTAAATGTTAGATCGAAATGTTACTTACCCAGCTAAAGAGTTTATTACTAATTAGTAACCATTTCTATTTCTAAATTAATGAGTTATAGTCGCCCCTCTTACAAATCTACGTGGAAATGTAAAAAAGAAATTGTTTACTCAATGAATATGTACAAAGCATTACATATTACGTAGTTTTTTTAAGGATATAGGTAATATAAATAATACTCGGGTATACTAAAGTAAGCTCTGTGATAGCATCAGACAAAAAATTCTTTTATGTCCTTACGACTACAGTGACCCGATACGCTTATTTTCATCAAAGGACAAGAATTTTGTAAGGACACTAAATGATAATTAAGGTGCCAATTTTAATTGGTCATGATTTAACATATATTAAATAAATTATAACGCTCGTGACAACCATTCTGCCCTATAAACAAAGGGAACACAAAAAAAACCGCAGGGATTAAACAAAAACTTGAAAAGGTAAAGTGTGTTTCGAGGGTAAACAGAGCTTAGCTTAACACCAAAGAGGTTGTAAAACTACTGGCGGAAAAGTTAGTAGCATTAAAAAACATTCTATTTCAATCTAGACAAGACTTTTCTAGATATTTTTAAATCAATCTTGGCTTAGGTTGAGTAGATTTTTCACCATCTATATGAGACTCGTTTTCGATGCCAAATCGAAAAGGATTGAAACCTTGCCGACCTTTTTTTTTAAAGTTTTGATTACATACTTTTTGTATAATCTCGATATTAAGAGTTTGTGACATAGACTAACATTATTAGAATACAACACTGGGTGCTGCTAAATATATTAGAAGAGAATAATACATTTCTGTGAAAATGAGGATGCTTTGGTGTGAGTTAACTTGATTCAACCTTTTATTTAGTTATTTCACAAAGAGAAATGTTACCCCAAACTTTACTAGGTATTTTAATAGATACTGCTTTTAAATTGCTACGTCTATTATGAAATCTTACTCTAAAGTAATATTATTGTCGAAGAACTTTTATTGTATCGATGTTATTTATCCTTTTTATACCCAAAATAATTACTCTTGTAAGCCATCGCCCGCCCTTGTTTTATTAGTCCTACTAGGCGATGCAGTCGCTAAGCATAAAGCTACGCTAGCACCATATATTGGAGCGGAGCGGAATACCAAAATAAAAAAGTTTTTTCGTTCGATGGGGATTTTTGCGAATTTCAAAATTCGGGTCACCACCTGGACCTAAACCTGTTGATTCGATTCCACACAAAAAATATTAAAATTGGTTAAGAACTCGGGAAGTTATGGCGTAACAGACATTTCGCCATTGAATCAGATTCATGGGAGTTTCGCTCACATCGTTCGCTCCTCTCCAATAAATCACGCTTATTATTAGGTTCCAATCTTAGCGGAACGTAAACTATGGATAATAATCATTGTATACAATAAGGAAATAAGTGTATAGCAAACATTAATCTGGAAGAAGTGTTTACGCTCAATACACAAACATATGCCCCGGACCATTGGTGCAGTAGAAACTATCGAGGTCTCTCGTGCCTTACCACTTTGTAGAAATATTCGTTTGAACTGATCGCATCGGACACGCCCACACCATATTTATTATACACCCACACTTATTTATGAATCGAAGACGCATAGGTAATGTAATAAATATGTAAGTAGTCATGGATGTATGATAAAGATAAATGCGTGATAATTATACCTGTGAGTGATGTTATCATCACTCATATAACATGGCTGATAATAACGCGATCCGAACAAAGAATTCATCAATGTTGGCAAACAGCTGACGGGACATAATTATCAGCTTCTTGTCATGCTATTGGAGATAAAATACTAACTTTGTAACCTTAAGTAAAATAATTCTAGTGAGAGTTAAAGCAATAGTTATATAGTTTTCACTATTTTTATAAATCCTAGGTAGGCCTAAAATTTTACCGGATTTTTTTTAAACCGATAATTACCGGTATTTCATTTGAAATAATAATAACATTTGTCATAACCATAAGCAGTGTGACTGTTTTTTGTATATTCGGTAGGTACTAAATTGGTATAATTTGGGCTCTTTAAAATTGAGTAAGTATTTCGTTGGTATAATTATAGAATTTGATACAATTTGAAACTTAGAACAATTTTTAACATATTTTAGGTACTATTTCTGGGCAATTTTTTTTTAGAATTGGTATAAACGAGTGGACCAAATGCGTAGAGCATGTAATAAAAGAAGAAAAAATAATGTCCTTGGATTTGATTACTATGACTTTCTTTTTAATTTGCAACTTTTATGTTTCGCGTTGGGATACTACAGATAAACGACAAAACTCATTTACAAACTCATTTTAAAGTTATATACATTCTATTTAATTAAATGTATTTTGCCTCCGTTCAAAAAGCGTCTTTTAATATTTTACCGATAATTGAATTGTTAGGATGGTGAACATATAAAAAACTCTAATATTAACATATTTACAGGTTGCGGTGCAATTTTTTTGAGAACAACCGAACTAGTGTTCGTTGTTTCGCAGTCGATCGATTAATCGGCGACGTCATTGACTGCTGGGTCGTATCTTAACGCTAAACGTTCATAAATAATTGTGTCGCCTGAACTCGTCTGAGTGAGTTCTTCCGGAGTCATGGAAGATAACGCGTGAGAAATTCACATTTTATTTGTCTAAACCCTGAATACGCTCCTATTCAGTCTCGTCGACTTGACTCTTATAAACTTGGTTTGCATTACGCGTACGCCGACCAATATTTTAACGCCTCATTGGTGACATTTTCTTAACAATTAAATAAACCAAGACTGAAGGCAATTGAGTAATCCATAATACAACGATAACTCACTTAGTTCTATAGAATACTATTGCTGATATTAGAAAAAATAGAGTTTAATTTTTTTATAAGCTTGCTTAACTTGCAATGTATGTTTGTTCGGGTGAAATCTTGCAACTCTTGAAGCAGATATCTTCAACCGATTGAGCTGAAATTTTGTATACACGTTCAGTATGGATAACAATGCATGTTTATCTGTGTGACGTCATTCTAAATCCAACATGGCGGCACACCCAAGATGACGGACTAGTTATTTCTTATGCAATCCTACTCTATGGGTATCAAATGAAAGAGCTTGCTTAGAATAACTCGAAAAATAAAGTGACGTTACTCTAAATTCAATTAGCGGTGTTTCAAAATTTATAACTCAATTTTGAAGGAGATATCTTCAACCGATTAAGCTACAATACATGGTTAGCTTTGTGGCGTTATTCTAAATCCAACATGGTGGAACAACCAAGTTGGCGGTGGCAAAACGCTACCACCTTCTTTCCCGATGCCTGCTCCTAATGAGGGAGGAGTTTATGCCCTCCTCCTCTCGGTGGCCTCCTTCTGCGAGAAGACATCCTCGCAGAAGGATGCCGTCTCCCAGGACCTCTCGGTCGTCACCATGACACTCACCGCAGCGGCGAGAGAAAGGTCTCCCCCTATCGCCGCAGCCAGATTGCCGCGCTGAGGAGCCCACGTCAGACACACTTCTAGGGTGTGCTGGGCGGTGTCCCCGCAACTCCGCAATAATGGCACGACGGGGTCGGCTCCCTTCGAATCTGGAACAGGTATTTACCGAAGCACCCGTACCAGCTTGAAGGTCACCGACCCGTGGCGCCTTCCGCACCACTCTCTGAGCACGGGTCCTAGTGCTTCGAGAGTGGGCTTTCCGAATAGTGGGTCAATGAGGGACGCCGCCAAGTCCCCTATCAACCTTTTCTCCGCCTCCCTCCGAACTCGCCGGGCCTTCTCATGTGCGAGCCTATCTCCTCGCGCCCGGGCCTCCTTTGCAGATACACCTTCCGTAGGACATGGCCATCCCATGGCTACCACTCAATTTGCCACCACGACCCCCTTCGGATCGTTTGAAACGGAGCGCTTCGCGCTGAAGTCCTCCACCAGCAGGATCTTTCTGGGGGCCAATCTCCGGAAGGCGCGTCCCAATCCATTGATCCACCATTGAAACTCAGTAAGGGCGCGATTGGGCAAGAAATACGCCCCCACAACCTTTTCGTCAACGAAGGAAGCCCAATTGTCCCGCGGAGAGGCACAATAGAGCTCCCACATGATTGCGAGGTCGATGGACCACTGCGCCAGGTGTTGCATGAGGAGGTCCTGCCCACCTGCAGAGTTGTTAACGTTCGCCTGGAGGATGTTGAATGGTCGTACAGGCATTATTGGACCAATTCAACATCCTCCGTGGCCACCTGGGGCTGTGTCTGCCACGCCTCGAAGGTCTTGGGGATTGGCTTTCCCTTGACCGCCGGGGCTTTACAAGCTTTACCCCATGGTGTGGTTATGGAGGCATTTCAGCGACAGACAGAACGCGCAACTCTGGTCTGCTCTATGCCCCTCACCGCCACACCTAATAGCATAAGGCACTGCGGTCAATTTTCGCCGAGCAGAGCACCCCAGTGTGTTCCAGCTGGAGACACCGGAAGCACCTCAGGATGCGGACCTCTAATACTTTTATGACGGCCACAGCCCAGCCTACCCATATTTTGCCATCCCTGACATTTAACTAATGCGGCGCCCATGCCGCCGTGCCCTCTCTGATTTAACCCACCCTTACCTGTTCGGGTGGCAGCCTCCTTTGGCAGTGAGCGCGGCCTGCAACTTGTTAGGCCTCGTGGAGCCATCCAGGCCGCTTACCCGCAGGTCTGCGGTCTATGTAGTCCTGGAGACTATTGCCGTTCCTTGAAGGACTTCTTTTATTTTAGCAGCGAGACCGTCTGCCTTGGCCCCGCTGTCTTCGCCGCCAACCTCTATGCACTTTGCCGCTCTTTTAGTATTCAACAAACAACTTAAAATAATTTTTCAATATTCATAGCTTTATCATTGGAAACTCTCAAAAATCAATTAAATAAGATTAACTGTTCGGGTCAACTACATTTAATAAACCAGTTACTGTAAGCAAAAACATAACAGCCAAATATTGGCATTTGGCAGATCATTATTTTGAACAAAAAAAATGTGACGAATCCGTGAAAGGTGGAAATATTGCAACATCATCCATCTGTCCGATACACGGGCGACATTTTACTCGAACAAAAAGTTTTCAGTGAGTAGGGTGACCAATAATAATATTAAAATACTTTTATTTTTAATTTTCGAACCATCTCGAAAAGATATTTCTGTTGGTTATATAATAACCCTAATCCCACAATGGTAAGATAAAGGCAAGCTAGAAGATAAAATTTGAGACCTCGGGATACTATAATGGTTTACGTTGTATAGGAAGCTTGATAATGCATTGGTAAGTGCATCCAGTCTTTGGTTAGAAGTAAACTACAAAATATAAGCTAATAATATATTTGTAACCAAAAATGACTATCTTGCGGTTTCAAGTTTCAAATGGCACGTTGAGTCATTGATCTCAGAAGCAGCTGGTGTCGTTAGCATCCACTATTTCACGCATAAATCATCCGAATAAAAATAAGTATGGACTCCGAAAAAGTGAAAGAATGCAAAAAAGCACTGCAATTGACCTTATATTTGTCTTAGTGTACAATGTACATACATGCTTACAACTGAACGGGCAGAAAGACTGAGAGTTCGAGTCCCGCCTGACTCTTGGGAGAAGTTGAGTTTTTCTGTTTTAGGACATAAAAATCTGTCAATTAAATACTTACACAACAAAAATTAAAGTAATAAATGAATGGACTAATATTTTCACCTTTGTTTTAATTAAATTGAATGACAATGAAAAAGTTAGTAAGAAAACATTTTTATTTATAACATAGTATTTCTTTAGATATAAAAATCTAGCAGTTAAATGATTTAACAGCAAAAAATGTATATCTTAATCCTCAGAACAATAAGTCTTTATCGATTGTTTAATATTTAAAAAGTTTTACATTCGAAGTTGCAGCTTGAGACTTTTTCATTTTTTTCTGGTAAAAACTAACAGCAAAAGAAGGTTTAAAAACTGTAGATAAGACATTTACTTGGACATCATATAAAAAATATCTTGGCAAAGTTTTGACCAAGTAAAAGCGACAATATAAATTTCATAATAGTAATGTAAAGTTGATTTGTCGATGTCAAATACTGAATGTTAATATTAATGCTTTCGAACAATGCTTAAAAAATGAGGTAAAATGCTGAGTTATACTCATGGTTTCAAAAGCATTGAAGTTAATTTTATTCAATCGAATAACAAAGTTCTTATAATCTAAAAGATAATTGTTCTAGTTCCCAAATGTGATTATATAGGAATTGTTTAAATATTTATTTTTTAATTAATAATTTAATTATTTTTTCTCTCTGTACTCTTGAGCGTACATCAAATTTCTTTTCTCTCTTTATCTATCTATACGTCTTATCTTCTCTTCCAATATCTTTTATTGGAAGTATTTGGTGAAGACGAGGCCGCTGCCGATCACAACATCGCAGCAACCGGTTCAAGACCCGCAGAGGAGGGTCGCGGGGGAAACACGGTATAAGCAAAGGACGGTCGACAAGGACACTTCGCTTCCGCGCGGACAGATTATCGCAACGTTATTCAATGTTCGCGCGCGGCTTGCACTGTATTTTCTAATTTGACAATACGAGTACCATTACAGTTTTACAGTCCACTCTCGTTTATTTCATTGCATAGGACAGGATTCCCTTTTCTCCCATCAACAAGATAGAAAGGGCACTGGCCGCAACATATGGTCTTCGAGCCGTCAAAAGCTATCAAATTGTGGAAATACGTGCGTACGGGCGAGTCATCAATGTCAGCTGGAGATCATCATCACAATCTTCAAACCACAATCTCAAGAATTGCTGATCATTATCAAGAGGATAGTGCACAAAGACCGTGAGATCGTTCCAATTACTCTTTTCACTACCTACTCCAGTTTTTGTTCTATCATTGTCTTACATTGTAGATCATCCTAGTACTCAGAGCTTCATTAACAATAATTTTTCAAAGTGATTTTTCAAATAATAATAATTACAAATACCTTATACGCAGAAAATACATAGTATTAAACAATTAATATAATTTCTGTGTTTTTTGATTTAAAGGTCGGTACTTCGAAATAATCCAACCGTTCAAGACGGGCGGACTACCCTTCGCCTTCGAGTTGTTGGCTCTCGCAGCGCGAGCCGTAGCGCGTAGCTGCTACAGCTACGACCGCCTGTGACTGTTACAACTAAGGACAGTATTGTTCATTAATCTTTTGTTTATCAGTAGCCGCTTCATAACAAAAGAAACTTGTTTTCTCGCATAAAGTTATTGTTGTAGTTAGTGCTTCATTTAATCATTGTAGTAGTTATTTTGAGTTTAATTATAGAGGACTATTATAATCAATTCAATTGTGACTATACGCAATTTAATTATATTTACGATTGATTAATAACTTAGTATCGTGATACAATAATGTTATTTGGTAAATAATTAGTTATTGCTTCTAAGTAAAAGTCACATAACAGTTTAGTAAGCAAATAAGTAATTTGTTTTATGCTTTTTAATACAACTGTTCATTATAAATAAAATAATTTTCTACGTTAAATACTTATTGCTATTATAAATTAAATTAACTTATCACATAATGGGGAAAGAAGTTGAGGGGGACATAGAAAAAGAAATGAAAACTTTGAGAAAAAAACGTGGAATATACAAAGCAAAACTTACATCATTTGACAATTATTTACATAACATAAAAGATAATAATGAACAGTTAAGCAACGTAGCGCTTCAAATAGAACTAAATTTACGCCTTCAAAAAATTGAAAACTTATACAATGATTTCGATACATTACAGGATGAAATGGACAGTTTGTTGGATGAACCTGAACTCGACGTCAAGGACGTGAAAAACAGTACTTCTCGCTTGTTTCTTCGGCGCGCGCGCTTCTTAAAGTTCAACAAGACCATGAGGCGTCTGAGGTAAGCTCTCGTAATGCACATCAATTTGTGAGACTTCCTAAAATCGATTTACCACATTTCAACGGCTGCTATCAGGGCTGGCTCGAATTCCGCGACACTTTTATTTCGCTCATCCACACAAATGATAGCATAGATCCCATCAACAAATTTCATTATTTGCGCGCTTCTCTTCAAGGTTCTGCCGCCTTAGTTATTAAAAGCTTGGACTTTAAGGCTGCTAATTACTCAGCGGCATGGGATTTGTTGTGTGAGAGGTTCGATAACAAACGCCTGCTAGTAAACAACCACGTACAGGCGCTCTTCAATGTAGCCAGCATACAAAGAGAATCGAGCAAAGCTTTGCGATATATTGTGGACGTCACTAATAAAAATCTCAGAGCACTTGCAACCCTAGGTCAGCCGACTGACCACTGGGACACTTTGGTGATTTATATGATGTCTACAAAACTCGATAGTGTCACTAGCCGTGAGTGGGAGGAACGTAGAAATTCAATGGATGATCCCCCCACCTTAGATTTTTTTGTTAAATTTCTAACAAACAGAGCGGATCTTTTAGAATCTATTGAGGAATCAAAACAGGGCCTTAGGAACAAGACAGACCACACTTCCACTCTTCCTTCGAGACAAAAAAGTTTCATAACTTCAGCCAGCAAGGGTCACACAAATAGCGTTAACTGCCCCTTGTGCAAAAGTCCCAACCATCAGTTGTACAGTTGTGAGTCTTTTCGAGGATTATCTGTAGAAGCTCGCAATCATAAGGCCAGGGAACTGAAGGTCTGTTTGAATTGCCTTAGATCAGGCCACTCAGAAACGAAATGCAAACTTAGTCATTGTAAGTATTGCAAAGTAAAGCACAATACATTGCTGCATTTCCATAATTCACAAGAATCACTCACTCAGGGTCAAGTCGCGTTATCAGTTAGGGACACAAGCCTTACTGCGGCTCCGCAAATATTGCTTTCTACCGCTCTAGTTAAGGTATTCGATTACAATGGTACTTCGCATGTGGCCAGGGTTTTACTGGACAATGGGAGTACTGCCAACTTCATTACCCAAGCTCTGTGTCATAAGCTAGGCCTCCAAACATCTTCTACTTATTCAAAGATAATTGGCATCAACAATCAGACGTCTCGTAGCTCACAACGATGCTCTCTTACAATGGAGTCTTATCAGGGCGATTTTAGGACAGACATTGACAGTTTCATCTTGCCAAACATCACAACATTGCCAAACACATATATCAATATAAATGATATACAAATACCTACTGACATTTGCTTAGCCGATCCCACTTTCCATATACCGTCAGCCATTGACATTTTAGTAGGCGCGGACTTATTTTGGAACGTGTTCAGGCCATCATAGCGCCTGACCTTATGTAACTAGCAACCCGATCAACATGAAACAGATGGCTACACATTTTGCATAAGAATGTTTCAAATTAATATTCTTATTACCCTTCTTTCTACGCTTTTCTCTCTGTCAATTATATACTTATACATTACTTTGTACAAAATCATTACGCTGCATAAATATTATCAGAAACAGTTTTTGGGTTTCATTTTGAGGCTCCATTGTGTCCACTACGAGACATATTTTGGTGGCCCATGAGGGGAACTAAAAGTCATCAAAAAATTGCAAGTTCAAAAATACGTAGAATTCATCAAGCCGAAGGAGGTGCCAAGGTTCCAGCAGCAGTACAACTACAAAAGTGTGCCTGTGCCTGAGCCTGCGAGGAGACAATTTGAAGTCAAAATTATCAGGGCGTCGTGTGCATATATCAATTCAGAAAATATATAATATTTTCCGTACGTGGTACCCCGACAAAAGATAAGTGTCCTTCATTTGTCCCTTTCACAAATCATATAAAGTTATTTAAAATTGTTATTTGGTGTGTGCAAATTTTGTTAATAATTGAGATTTAAGACATAGTGTTCAAAATAATAATCGACAATCATTAGCTTTACTGAAATTACGTTACATTTTGTGACCACAGGTAACCACGTGCAACGTGTTATTTTATGTGTAAAAAAGTACTAACATTATTAATATTTCAACACAATTTATACATAAAACGATTTATCGGACAATTAACTTCATATTAATATTAGTAATCAATAATATTTTCTTTTTTTTTACAAAATACAACTCCGTGTTTAGTTTCAAAGGCTGAGTTACACCCCTACATATCTCACATTATTTTACCGTATATTTTCAGACTATCTGTATGCTTCGTGTTGTTGCAAAGCCGTGAAATTAGAAAACATAAGTACCTATTTATGTACCTATGCTAGTGGTACCTAAGTGGTCAAGTGAGCTGTTCACCGTCGAGCCAGTTGCCAGGGCGAGGAGCGTGAGCATATACTTTTATTTTATTTTGGTACTTACTTAGTCGTTTATTTTACATTTATTTTGCTTTGATACATATTTGTTTGGCAAAATGACTGATAAAGATACAGAGAGTTTTAAGACAAGTAGTGCAGCAAACGCAGCAAGGCTAAAGGAATTATTGGTCAGACGTAGTTCCACAAAGGGTCAAATTACAAAATTTAAAAACTATTTAGCACAACTTTCTGGGGAGCAGTTAACTAATATACAGTTTGCTGAACTACGTCTCAAAACAGCAAAGCTTGAGTGTTTGTCTTCAAAGTTTGATGATTTGCAAAGCGAAATTGAAATTTTAAATTCAGAAAATATCGCCGTGGAGATTGATGTACGTGATGATATTGAGCGTGACATAATATTTAATTTGGCGGCAGCAAAAAGTTTGCTTGAAATTCATACTGATAGTTCCAAAGATCAGTCAGTTTGCTTACATGATCATCAAGACCAAGGTTTTAAATTACCACAGATACAGATATCAAAATTCGACGGAGCTTATTTTCGCTGGCTCGAGTTTCGCGACACGTTCGAAAGTCTTATTCACAATAATAACCGTATTTCACCAATTCACAAGTTTCACTATCTCCTTTCTTATTTAGAGGGTGATGCGGCAAGAATAATAACTAATTTAGAGGTATCTTCTAAAAACTATGCGGAAGCATGGAACATTATTTGCGGTCGATACAACAATAAAAGGTCATTAATAAACCATCACCTAAAATCTTTATTCAATATTCAACCAATTGTGCGTGAATCGGACAGGTCGTTGAGATTCCTTGTGGATCATGTTACAAAAAACCTACGTGCCTTAGCTAGTCTAGACCAACCGACAAATCATTGGGATATTTTATTAATATATATGTTAACTTCAAAGTTGGATAATCAAACCTTAATTAAGTGGGAGGAGTACCGCAATACTCTTGAAGATATTCCAACTTTGGCTCAGTTTCATAAGTTTTTGACAGACCGTGCTGACGTGCTCGAGTCCTTGTCTCGTAACAAATCTGATACTAATAAACTGGTACAACCTACTTTGGCTAGCTCAAATAATAATTACAGTACAAACAAAATGAAACAAAAAAAACACAATAACCATAATTTTACAAAATCATTCGCTACTACAAATCAAAAGGTATTAACTTATATGTGCATAATATGCAATGGCAATCATAAAATTTATGACTGTACAGTCTTTAAGTCTAAAAGTGTTGCAGACAGGTTTATTGATGTATCTAAATACAAGTTGTGTTCTAACTGCTTGAGACAAGGGCATCCTGAGAGCGATTGCCGTATGGGTCCGTGCAAAGAGTGTAAACAAAGGCACAACACACTGCTTCACGACCCTGTAACCTTTACAAAAAACGATACAATTGGTAATGAGTTAATATCAAACTTTTCCAATCAATGTCACACTGAAATATTGTTGTCTACAGCTCAGGTAGATGTGTCTAACCCTATTACACACCAAAAGGTAAGGGCTCGAGCATTACTTGATTGCGGTAGTCAATCGTCTTTCATGAGTGAATCTCTAATGAATATTCTATCTCTAAATTCACAAACTATTGAATCTATTAAAGTAATTGGAATTGGTAACAATTGCAATAACAGTGTAAATAAAATTTGTACTGCCAAAATGAGTTCAATAAACAGCCAGTTTCAATTACCTATAACTTGTTTTGTACTAAAGAGAATCACGAGTGAGGTGCCTAAAACACCTGTTATTTTACAAAACTTGAACTTACCTAAAAGTTTGCCTTTAGCTGACCCTGCCTTTTATCATCCAGCAGCTATTGACTTACTTATTGGGGCTGACGTTTTCTGGGATCTCTTGGGAAACGAACAATGCTCTCTGGGTGCTAACAGACCAAAACTGAGAAGTTCGAAATTGGGTTGGCTGATTTCTGGACCTATGGTTTCAGATATACCCCCAAATAATATTAACTGCAACACTAGTTTGCTCCAATCTACATCAACCCAAATTGATGAAATAAATCAAAACATTACCAAATTCTGGGATATTGAAGAGCTTCCAAAAAAGCTAATTTTAAGTCCAACTGAGAAACAATGCGAAAATCATTTTATTAACAATTATTTTCGACTTGACACAGGGCGTTTCAGTGTCCGGTTACCATTGATAGATACACCAAACTGTTTAGGTAACTCATATAATCTTGCTAAAAAGAGACTATTGAATTTAGAAAAGCGATTCAAACGAAATCCGCCTTTGAAGTTAGAATATACTAAATTCATTGAGGAATATGCAGAATTGGGACATCTAACTGAGTCACCTATCAGTAAACCTCATGATTCTTACTTTTTATGTCATCATGCAGTTCTAAAAGATAAAAGCGAATCTACTAAACTTCGTGTAGTATTTGATGGCTCTGCTCCAACAACTTCCGGGTTTTCACTCAATGACATACTAATGGTTGGTCCTAGCATCCAGGATTCACTCTTTTCCATTTTAATAAGAAGTAGACAATACAAATACCTCTTAAGCGGTGATATAGAGAAAATGTATCGCCAAGTGCAGGTCCATGATGAAGACCGTAATCTACAACTTGTATTGTGGAGAAGAAATGAGTCTGAACCCATTAAAACACTGAAGCTGAATACTGTTACTTACGGAACCGCAAGTGCCAGTTATTTAAGCACTAGGTGCCTCTGGCAGCTGGGGGAGGAGCAGAGTGATGAATTAATCAAAGTAATAATACAAAAAGATTTTTACTGTGATGACGTCATCACAGGAAACGATAATGAAGAAATGTTGTTATACATACAAAAATCTCTGACAGCTGCTTTAAAAGCGGGTTCGTTCAATTTACGAAAATTTAAAAGTAACTCCAATCTTATACATGAGCATAATATTAACATGATTGATTCTAACTCTAATCTAACCATAAGTGAATCCTCGAGCACTCTTGGGCTTGGGTGGAATCCTGCCAGTGACTGTTTGAATTTTCCGTTGAAAGAAATTCCCAATAATGAAGTCGTAACTAAGCGAAACATTCTTTCAAATTCTTTTAAAATTTTTGATCCTCTTGGATTGTTAGCTCCGTGCATAATTCAACCAAAAATGCTGCTACAAAAACTATGGCGGGAAAAGATAGACTGGGATCAACCAGTTCCGGAACCTATTAAAATGGAATGGCTAAAATTCTCAGGTAATTTGCATCATCTTGAAACATTTGAAGTTGCAAGGTTGGTTCTATGTGACAATTATAAATCTATAGAACTACATTCTTTTAGCGATGCATCTGAAAGGGCATATGGTGCTTGCATTTATGTTAGATCTAAAGATTCAAGTAATAACGTAACTGTTCGTTTACTATGTTCAAAGTCAAAGGTTGCTCCAATAAAACCCACGACTATGCCACGCTTAGAGCTGTGTGCTGCGTTGCTCGCTGCCAGGCTCTCTAAAGCTGTCCTTTCCTCTTTACGATTTAAACCAACATGCGTTGTACATTGGTGTGATTCAAGTATTGTAATTTCATGGATCAATAGCGAAGTAACTAAATTAAAGGCATTTGTGGCTAATCGAATTAACGAAATACAAGAAATAACCTCCTCTGCTTCTTGGCGTTATGTTCCAACAAAACAAAATCCAGCAGACCTTATATCCAGGGGCCTAAGTCCCAATGAATTGATAGCGTCCAGTCTTTGGTGGTCAGGCCCAGACTTTTTATTAAAAAATGAGCTCAATTGGCCTACTCTCAAACATAATTCGAAAGCTATACAAGACCTACCTGAGATAAGGTGTAATCATGTCATTGTAATTAAATCTATTATAGATTTCGAGAGATTTTCCAAATTTAATAGACTGGTAAGGACATTTGCGTTTGTTAAAAGATTTATAAACAATGTAAATATAAACAAAAGTAAGATTACAGATGAATTATCTTTGGAGGAGTTTGACCAATCTTTTAAAGAACTATGTAGAATAGCTCAGAAACAGTCCTTTACTAATGAGTATGAGTTGCTCTTAAAGAACAAACAACTCAATACTACTTCAAAACTTCTCTCGCTGTCCCCTTTTCTGGATAAAGACTCCGTCATGAGAGTTGGTGGAAGACTAAATTCCACTGATTATAATTATGAAAAGAAACACCCTATTCTTTTACATTCATCACATCGTCTTACAAAACTTTATTTTGCTAGGGAACACACTATTCATATGCATGCTGGTCCACAGCTGCTATTGGCAATCATAAGAGAAACTGTCTGGCCGGTCAATGGGCGATATTTGGCGAGAAAAACTGTCAATAACTGTGTCATATGTAGACGTGCTCGTGGTAAAACACTGTGTCCTAAAATGGGTAATTTACCACCTCAAAGAGCGACACCTGACTTCCCATTTTTGTCTGTTGGTATAGACTTTGCTGGTCCCTTTTATATAGTTAACCGGAAAGGTCGCGGCAGTAGATTGGTCAAGTGTTACCTTTGTTTATTTATTTGCCTGAGATACAAATGCATTCATTTGGAAGTAGTCAGCGACTTGTCTAAGAATTCTTTTGTTATGACACTTCGAAGATTTATCGCACGCAGGGGCAAGCCAGCGGAAATATTTTGTGATAACGGTCGCAACTTTGTCGCTGCAGCCAAAGAAATAGGCGATTTTATAAAAAATAATGAGAGATCTTTAAGTGGTTTTGCCAATCAGGAAAGTATCAAGTTCAACTTTTCACCTGCTTATGCTCCTCACTTTGGGGGCATTTGGGAAGCCGGTGTCAAATCCGCGAAATTCCATTTGAAACGTGTAGTCGGCAATAGTCATCTGACTTTCGAGGAACTAGTAACATTATTTGCACATATTGAAGCAATTTTGAATAGCCGTCCACTTTGTCCCTTATCCTCATCGCCTGAAGACTTTCATCATCTCTCTCCTGGACACTTCTTAATTGGGAGACCTCTTACTTCATTGGCTTCACCTGATCTTCGAGAAACAAAAGAGATCTGTCTTCAACGCTACCAACGTATTGAGAAGATTCGCCAACACTTTTGGACAAGGTGGCAGAAGGAATACATAGCAGAACTTCAGCAACGCACAAAATGGCGCACTAACGCTGTTAAGCTTAACCTAGGAGATATGGTTATAATACAGGAAGATAATGTACCTCCGCTGAATTGGCGTTTGGGAAGAGTTGCTCGCTTATATCCTGGATCTGACGGAGTTGATCGAGTGGCAGATATATGCACCGCAAGAGGACTCATTAGAAGACCACTGGTTCGCCTGTGCACTTTGCCAACAGCTGAAGAACTCTTGTGTTGAAAGATACCTTTCAATGCGGGGGAAGATGTTCAGGCCATCATAGCGCCTGACCTTATGTAACTAGCAACCCGATCAACATGAAACAGATGGCTACACATTTTGCATAAGAATGTTTCAAATTAATATTCTTATTACCCTTCTTTCTACGCTTTTCTCTCTGTCAATTATATACTTATACATTACTTTGTACAAAATCATTACGCTGCATAAATATTATCAGAAACAGTTTTTGGGTTTCATTTTGAGGCTCCATTGTGTCCACTACGAGACAGAACGTAATAGGCACAAATCGTATTCAGTTAGGCAAACACAAACCCACATTATTTGAAACAAAGCTTGGTTGGCTTGTTTCCGGCACTCTACCCAAACCTAATACGGATGCGCCTGTGTGCATGTTTCTGCAAGACGCATCACCACTATCAGACCTCTCTCGCTTTTGGGAGTTGGACTCAATTTCACCTAAATATGATTTAACACTTGAAGAACGTGCATGCGAGGATAACTTTGTAAATTCTACCACGAGGAATTCTGATGGGCGTTTCGTCGTAACCTTGCCATTGAAAGAAACCGCGCACGCATTAGGCAACTCGTTCCAATCGGCGAAAACCAGATTTCTGTCTTTAGAACGACGCTTGGAAAGAGAACTTGACTTAAAAGAAAAGTACGTAGAATTTATAAAGGAATATATTAATTTGGGACATATGAGCATAAATACAAACGATAAAAATCTAAAAACTAATTATATTACAAATTTGAAAAAAAATTACAACATAAACACAGAATTTAACAATAATATACAAGAACACTCTTACTACCTACCACATCACGGTGTTTTAAGAGAGTCTAGCACAACAACAAAATTGCGCGTTGTCTTCGACGCTTCTGCTGTCACAACGTCAGGCAAGTCTTTTAATGACATTCAAAGGGTCGGGCCTACTGTACAGGAAGACCTACTCTCTATTTTACTGCGCTTCCGCCAACATAAATACGTTGTCTCATCCGACATTTCAAAAATGTACAGGCAAGTAGAAGTGCACCCATCACAGCGCTCACTACAACAAATAATATGGAGGTTCGATCCCTCTGAAAAGCTGAGCACATATACTCTTAACACCCTCACTTATGGAACTTCATCGGCCCCCTACCTCGCCACAAGATGTCTTAAACAGTTGGGTCTTGAATCAAAAGATGAGAAAGTTCGGCGCGCCATCTGTCGGGATTTCTACGTTGACGACCTTTTAACAGGCCTAGATGAGATTCAAGACACCATAGCATTGTGTCACTCAATTACCGATACATTGAAGTCGGTCAAAATGGAGTTGCATAAGTGGCATTCTAACAACCAAACCATCTTGGAAGCTGTTTGTGATAGGGAACCTCACTCTGACTCGGTCAACCTGAGCGAGCATGAACTTTCCAAGACACTAGGATTGAGTTGGTGTTGCACTAATGATACGCTTACTTTCCAAATTAACGTTGACACACAAAGTAAGGTCAATAAGCGTGCCATACTATCTACGATTGCTCAAATATTCGATCCCCTTGGTCTCGTTGCACCCTGCATTGTTGAAGCAAAGATAATAATGCAGCAGTTGTGGAAACTTAAGTGTTCTTGGGACGAAGAAGTTCCACATAATATCAAAAAGGCATGGTCTCATTTTGCAAAATCTTTGCCCCTTTTAAACAACCTAAACATACCAAGACATGTCATTGGTGCATCACCAACACAGATCGAAATACACACCTTCACAGACGCATCAGACTTTGCATATGGCGCATGTGTCTATATTCGTAGTATTGCAGGTGATGTGGTCACTGTCCGCCTGTTAGTCTCTAAAAGCAAGGTTGCCCCAATTAAACCAACCACCACCCCACGTTTGGAGCTTTGTGGCGCGCTTTTAGGTTCACGACTTTGTAAAAGGGTAGTGGAGTCTGTCACTTTTAAACCTAGCGGCATTTTCTTTTGGACGGACTCCACAATAGTATTAGGATGGCTCTCGTCACCTCCACAGCAGCTAAGGTCATTTGTTCGCCATCGCGTTTCGGAGATACAGGAAGATTTAGGTGAACATGGGTGGCGGTATGTTCCGACTAAGGAAAACCCTGCAGACTTAGTTTCTCGAGGCGTAAGCGCGGATGAATTAGGCGCATCGTCAGTTTGGTGGACGGGTCCTGCTTATTTAAAATTAAATCAGTCGAAGTGGCCTACAAATCCTAATGACACACGCAATGAACTACCAGAAATTATACAAACATTTCATTTAAACAATCATTCTAATTTATTTTCTACATTAATTCACAAACATTCAAACATTACGCGACTACAACGTATAATCGCATTTATTTTTCGCTTTATAAACACTGTCCGTCGCAAACCTAAAGTATCTGGTAGGCTCTCAACCAACGAACTTCAAGATTCATTACGTTTTATATGCCGAATAGCTCAACAGGAATCTTTTCCTGATGAGTACAAATTACTCGCCTCAAACAAGGACTTGCCACAGAAAAACAGATTATTGAATTTGTCACCATTTTTTGATTCATATAACCTTATTCGTGTTGGTGGCAGGCTTAATAATTCTAGTTATGACTATAACGTTAAGCACCCTATCTTGCTTTGTAGTAGTCATCATGTCACGAAGCTAATATTTCAATCTACTCACAAAACAAATCTCCATTGTGGTCCACAGCTTTTACTGGCTTTGATAAGGCTTAATTATTGGCCTGTAGGAGGTACTAACCTATCCAAGCGCATAGTGCGTACTTGTGTCACATGCAATCGGCACAAAGGTCAAAACGCACAGCCAATCATGGGAAACCTCCCGAAGCAACGTGTGCATCTCGAATATCCATTTCTGGAGACAGGTGTGGACTATGCTGGGCCAGTTATGATAGCAAACCGTAAAGGAAGAGGTTCCACATTAATAAAATCATACATTTGTGTTTTTGTATGCCTAGCAACAAAGGCAGTGCATTTGGAGCTTGTGTCAGATCTCTCAAAGGAAGGTTTTATTGCTGCTCTTAACCGTTTCATTTCTCGCAGGGGTAAGCCGCGGAATATTTTCTCCGACCACGGTGCAACCTTTGTGGGTGCATCCAACGAACTGCGCCGAGTAATCAAAGGCTTAAAATTAAATATAATAGAAAACGGTATAAACTTTTCTTGCATTCCAGCGTATACTCCACATTTCGGCGGATTGTGGGAGTCTGCTGTTAAATCTACAAAGTACCACCTTAGGCGCGTTCTTAGTTCAACCCATCTGACGTACGAAGAGATGTCTACTTTGTTGGTTCAGGTAGAAGGAATCCTCAATTCAAGACCTCTTACTCCACTTTCCGATGACCCTTCCGATCTTTACCCCTTAACTCCTGCTCATCTTCTTATTGGACGGTCTTTAATCTTTGTGCCTCATCCACAGATCAAGGCAACCAGGATCACCTCACTGCAGCGGTTCCAGCGCATCGAGTTCCTGAAACAGCAATTCTGGAATCGGTTTTCTAACGAGTATGTTTTGTGGCTTCAGCAGAAAACCAAATGGCAGCGTTCACGTGGGCAACTGAAACAGGGGACCCTGGTCCTTGTCAAAGACAAGGCATTACCTCCATTGATGTGGTTGCTTGGCCGCATCGTACGCACCCTTCCTGGCCATGACGGCGTCGCTAGGGTGGCCGACATAAGGACAAAGAAGGGAATCATACGCCGGGCATTCAACAACATATGCCCCCTGCCGCTAGAAACCATTGAAGAATCTTCAACGCGGGGAGTATATGGTGAAGACGAGGCCGCTGCCGATCACAACATCGCAGCAACCGGTTCAAGACCCGCAGAGGAGGGGCGCGGGGGAAACACGGTATAAGCAAAGGACGGTCGACAAGGACACTTCGCTTCCGCGCGGACAGATTATCGCAACGTTATTCAATGTTCGCGCGCGGCTTGCACTGTATTTTCTAATTTGACCATACGAGTACCATTACAGTTTTACAGTCCACTCTCGTTTATTTCATTGCATAGGACAGGATTCCCTTTTCTCCCATCAACAAGATAGAAAGGGCACTGGCCGCAACAGTATTTTCCCTTTCTTTTCGTAAAATTTCTTATTCCCCACACTTTTGCCATTAGTTTTATTTCTTTTCTTCCTCAATTTTTTTCTTCGTAGCTTTTCTTCTCTATAGATTTTGGTCTTCCCATATTATAACTTAATAAAATAACACTAAAACATATTTATATACGTACAAACAGATACATACATCTAAACATACATCATGTCCATTTCCATTGGGGAGAAGGTAGAGTATCAGTAAATAAACACATGTAACATTATTTTATTTGCTCCTAATGTAACAAAGACTGTTTTTCTTTCAGTATTGTAGGTATGGCTGTGATTACCGGCGAGTAAATTGATAAAAATACAAAGAAATTAATAGAACATATAATATATAATTTGGATTAAATACATTAATCTTTCGGGCATGAGTCTGACGATATATCACATAACAAGTTATTTCTACAAAACTTAAAACAAAAATAATGAGTTTTTATTTGAAGCCCTCTCAAGGATATATTATTATACCGTCATGTTTTCAGGACACCTCAGTGTAAATCTTCTCAAATTTGTGACAGTACTAGTCAAATTTGAGAAGGTCATTACTTTGAAACACTGTTGACACAAAAGGCGATGTTTTGGATCAACCAGGAGACCCTCACCTCATGTTTTGAAGTTTATTTGCAAAAATGTACAATTTCATAAATAGCTATAAAAAGAAGAAAGTTTAAGTAGTCACAGGCTTGGATTTGTGCAATATATGTCCGAGTTTAAGGAGTTGGGAGATAATTTTACTTCATCAATGAAAACTTTACTCTAACTACATGAATGTATATCAAAAGGAGCTACAATACATTATATTTTGCAATCAATACATCAGATGATTCATTCTTTTTTTTATAATTACATGTATTACTGACGTGAATTACACGACAATGATGAGAAAAACGTAAAAATAATGGCTGCCAGCTCTAAGTTAGCTGTTATTTTAGATTGTCAGGCATAAACAATATGTTCTTTTTTGTGTTTATGTCAAATATCTATAGTATATTTTAATTCAATATTTAAAACATACTATTATCCTTATATGCTTCGAAAACATAGCACCTCTAGAAACGGATAGCAACATTCAATGGAATTGGCTATAGCCGCGCGAGCGATAGTTCTCCAAAGGGAATCCTCTCGGGATAAAAATTAGATTTGCGAAACTGAAACGTGCCGCCTGTGCTGAACGTACACAGCCGCAACTCTACATTCCATCCAGCTCCTTTTGGGCGAAATTTCGTACCTCAAAAATACTTATTTTTGGATTCACCAGCTTATTAGTATACCTATTACTGTGACATAGGCCTAATCTAAAGATTAAAACACCTGAGAATATATCTTATCCAACCACGTGGGCCCAATGTATATTGGAGTGTGATAAGAGTTTATTACTATATTATTACTGTGTGAACTGCTCGCATGCACACGTAAGTGGTATGAGTAGTAATACATGTTAATTTAATGTATACGAGTATATAATACACACTAGCTTATATACTTTTTTAATATATCATAGTCTTTTTTGCATGTTCATTATTAAGAGCAAAGTAATTTAACTTAAATTAAAATCTTTAATATTTAAACGGTATAGAAGAGAAATGCCGCAGGCTACAATCCCTTTGAACTATTAACTAAAACAAAAGTTTGGTATGATATTAAAAATCTTACATTAAAATAAATTAATTTTTCTAATTGGTAGAATTCATAAAAAATGTCTCAATAATACTTTTGTACAGAAGTACGATAAAATATCAACGAGAATAAGTCAATATTCCTAAAACGAAATATAAGCAGCAGAGAGCGGTAAACATTTAATATTTATAAAACATAAAATAACTAGCGACACCTGGCAAACGTTCCCCTACTTGTGTTAGTTTTGCATTAAGTGTAAATTTGACATGATGCAGAGCAATTTGTGACAAAATTAAAAATACTTTCCGTACTTAAATACCTATTTAAATCAATTATCATAATGATGCCGTTCGGTTGTTCAATATAGAAACTTATATGATGCAGTGCTATATACTGGCTAGATCGTTTTTTAACGAAGAACTTTCGCGGGTGTACAGTCACAAGCATTAGGATGTATACATCGTCGAACCGTGACACATTACATCAAGTATTTATCTCTATACTTTTGCCTCTTTGCCTTCAGTCTATTTAGTGTGACATAGTTTTACAGTGTAAATATCTAATTGCTCGCGACTTAATGCAGTACAACTTGTTGAAATTTCACCACAAGTTATCTGATGCATCATATCAATGGTTTAACTGGTATATAGGGCTTATATGCGTTCCTAAATCATTCAATTGACTAAAGAGGCCGCAGCTCATCGGTTAAGAAGTCATCTTCGAACCAAGCAGACACTGTTCGAACCTCGCTGAAACGTGGACCCACTCGTAGCACAACTAAGTGGTGTAGCAACAAGAATAATTATTAGTTAATGGTGTTAAGTCATAAGGGTTTTTTGCAATCAATTTTGACTTTTGCTATCAATTAATTTATTTATTGTAAATTAAAACTTAAGTTGCAGCATAGCGGAAATCTTTGGTGATCCTTATCTCAATACCAGCAAATCCTACTAATGATAATAATCAAAATGTGGTATATAAGTTATTTTAACATCAAATAGAATTTTTAACGGTCTGTACTTCCTGTCTCCTATTGGATCTTATATAATAATCGGAGTTAATCACACCGTTTAATTGAAAAAAATTCTGAGCATTTTTTGAGTTTAAATGCATTTAGTTTGCATCACACCAATTAACTAATCCAGCTTAGTTGAAGATGTATATATTTATATCGTTCTCATTTTGAATGACTCGTGCAAACTTAATGGCATCTGGTTGCTTTGAATTTAAAGCAGCAGTATAATTTATGAATAGAGAGAAAAAAACGTGGAGCTAATGTAAGCTTTGAAAATCACGTTAAACTAACGATCAAATAAGATCTGTGCAATGAACTCTAGGTGCCTCAAATACCATAAGCAGACATTTGTTTCATTATGATACACAATTTTTTTTGTTTAAATTTAATCCTTAAATCATTTTGAGTGGTACACTCGCGTAAGTAATTTCATTTTAGATTTACCGACTATCCAAACAAATATACATAGGTAGATTTAATCTCTAAACGCCGTTTGAAATTATAAAAGCATTACCAAATAAAAGAAGTTATATTTATAGCTAACTCTATAATAGTCCTCAATATCCAAATAAAAATGTAACGAAAAGACGGAAATCCAAGTCAGCAATCCTATAACATCAACCGTTTATTGTCAAGAAAATATAATGTGTGAATAATACAATCCTATTCAATAACGGCCGTACCTTTTTGTTCGATGTGCCCCGAAAATAGAGATCCCTTTAACAAGATTACATTATGGACTATATATTTGGGTCAGCTTCCATAAAGCGTTAGCCTCACAGCTCCTACAAAATAAGAATATCTTAATTTTTTTCCCTTTAGGTTGATTTTCCTTACTTTGAGATTTTGTGTTACTACATTCTGTGTCATGCAATTTGAACGAATCGAACGTAAACCGCATCATGTGTGAATATTCTTTGCCAGTCAGTATTCCTGGGAGAGCCAGTAATCCGGATGATGAAAACAGGGCAAGCAGCGGCTAACTTTCGTTTAACCGTGTTTAACAGACCTTTTCAGTACCTCGTTTCTTAGTAACGATATTCGAGCACCAAAAAGCTTTTTAAACAGATTGGAAGATATTTAAAATTATCCAACGTTCACTGGTACACATTTAGTATACATTTTATACCACTTGATATAAAATGTATACCATAAACATAATAGGTATAAATATGTGACTTCGATGAGGAAAATTATTATAATTATTTTACACCACAATTTCATAAAAGTTATCGAAATTTACGTACATGTTTTTAAATATTACTTAGTGTATTATATGAATAATGCTATTGTACGTAATAACTATCCATTGTCTAGCCCGTATAAATTTACGTTTTTTCGATGTTGGGCTTGTAGAAAACACAATTAAAATGAAGATGAATAAACCAATTAAATTTACAAGAAGGACAAGTGTGTATATTAAATTCGTTTAATATCTCTTTATATTAAAAACACTGTAAGTGTTTGCCGTGATGAACTTAACGAAACTACTCAACCAATTTTGATGTTTTTTTTTGTTCGTTTTGCTGGATTTGCTTTAACTTAGGACATATTATGGTTTTATTTTAATTTATGACAAAAAGAATGTAAATAATAATTACTGAGTCAGCTAGAAGTTAAATACAATTTACTATGATATGAAAATCTAACAAAAAAAGTTTGAAATCTTTCTTGCACATATAATAAATGAATTTTAAATAAGTTTATGAATGTAATGTAGATGTATCAATACCTCAATAAATTTTATTTATACAATAACGACCTTATTGAGATCCTTTTTTATTTTCACGCTTGTTGGCTCTCACAGACGTTCAGTAAGAAATACGGTATAAATATTATATTATTTTTATCATAACTGAAAAAGATATGCCACTTACTCAATTAGCTGAACGTCTACACATATTAGAAATCTCAGTAAGATACTTCACATTTTAATGTGATTCTTGCGGGCATGAAATACCTAAATCGATCAAAAATTGTTGATCAATATAAATACTGTTTGTAGTAGTATAGAAACTTTTTTTAATAGTAAATGGTAAGCGATGAAGCGATCTATGATGTGACGTGCTTGCCTAGATGATAACAAAGTCAAAGTCAAAATTATTTACTCGTGACTATCTATTATATCGTGACTTGAAGACCTCTGAATCGTAATTGTCAGGAAACACAGACTCAGACAAAGAGTTCCACTCTTTAGCGGTACGGATCACAAAATTGTAACCAAAACGCTTAGTGCGACTTTTCGGTATTAATAAATAAATAATATTATTAATAAATATTTTTTTACACGCACACCAAATAACTTAGCCCAAAGTAAGCACTGTAAGGCTTGTGTTATGGATGCTAGGGTAACGGATAAACATACATATATAATACATAGATATGTAATATTCATATAAATATATATAAATATCCATGACTCGGGTACAAATGCTCGTATTCATCATACAAACATCTGCCCCTACCGGGATTCGAACCCGGACCGTCGGTGCGAAAGGCAGGATCGCTACCGTTGCACCAAACGGTATATCAACCACATGCACCTATTTGCAAATTTGGTGGTCCGATGAAAAAAGGGGACGGCGGAACAAGGCTGTGAACATCCGAAATATATTCTATAAAAAACAAATAGGGTAGCAACCTTCCGTCTATGCTCAAGTCTCTTGAGTTTGATATAAATAAAATAATATAATAATATAAAAATTACTTTGTCTCGTTTTTTTTATGAACTAGTCATAAGATGTAATCACAAATTAATCTTAATACAGTTTTAGAATCGTCAGTCGACTACCCGTCACCGAACTAGGAATAAACCTGTATCTCGGTTGATGAGGTGTAGACAAACGAAAGGAAATCTTCTATGCCGTCATAGCGATAAAAAAACGATAAAAAACTTTAGATAGTAGCACTTACTTGCGGTAATTCCAAAACAAGAGTAAATCTGTTACTTGGGAATTGGTGTCTTACAAAACATTTAGACACAAAGCAAGTCTTAAATTTTATAACTCCTATATAAGTGTACAGCTGCCAGCAAGCAAGTTGGCAAGTGTGTGAAGGTGAGATCGTGAAACTTATAGTGTACGTGTGATTCTCATATTTCAGGTGTATACGTCTTCTGTGTTGGTAAGTGTGTAAATGGAATACACGTTGTGTGTTTGTACAAATGCGCTTGTTTCAAATAAGTTGTAAGGCTATTATATATATATATGTAATACCACTGCACCAAATTAGTGACCAAATTAGGGTAACAGATCCTTCGTTTTATTGTAGCTCGTAGTCAATAACCGTTGTTGCAACTTCCTTTTGGCATTTCGTTTAAGAAGAGGATATTGTGTTTACTTTGTTGTAAAGAATACAACTTAATATACTAAAATACTGCTTGGCAAGGACAGTTTTATGTCGAGGAATTCGTTCTTGTTATGAGGTAGCTGCGAATGTTTGCGTATAATTGTAGACATAATAAAAAGCTGTCTAACAGTCAAAATTGAGGCATCAGCATAAAGATGAGATGTGATGTATCGGAATGATTTTTTAAATTATTATTTCCTCAAGTGCCCTTTGGGCTCTCTCAAGGGGTAACATAAGGTTTTCTAGCACCATCCCACGGTGAAATACAATAGTTCAGAATAGACTGGCACAGAAAAAAATACACAAGTTCCAAGGTTCTGGTGTCAGTAACGAGTTTAAATTTTTAAAGATTAGTATTAAGTTTCTAATTCTTATTATTAATTAATTAATATTCTGTTCCCACCTTAAGAACTAGTCAATGTAGATGCCCAGATACTTAACTGCAGCTGTTCTTGTTATCAATTCCCATCGACAGTGAGAGACGTTTTGACATGTGGGGTATTTCACGTAAAGCGGACAGCGAAAATTATGTCAGATTTTGTATTTTGTTAATATTTTATATAAATGTGCTTTTATATGCTCTGATTAGACGTACATATTTTTTTTATTTTTATACCCAGTTATTATTTTACGAGAGTTCAAATAATTGACGAAATTTGAAGAACGATTTTTTCGAATGGTTTTCGAAGGTGCAATTTTTTAAAACTATAAAAAAGTGGACTTTGGATAAAAATTGAACGATTTTCTTTGCAGGTACTACGAATTCGAAAATTGTTTCATATAAAAAACTGGAAGTTAACATCTCAAACTGGATTTCACTCAACTTTGGTATTTTCTAATATTTTTTATTTTATTCTTATAATGTAGGTAGTAGTCCATAAATAATGCGTATAAAGTTCTAGAGTGGAATCTGCATTAATTTTGAAGTTAGACGGACTATGTATAGTGCGAGGAAGATGACGCACTGAGCGCTGTATTCGCAATCTATTATGTCAGCTGTTTTTCGAGTAAACGGTTTCAAAAACGGTTAATTATGCATAAAGTAAATACAAGCTGTCATGATACATAAAGTTTAATTAATTTTAAGACTTTTTAATTATATTCATTAACATCTATGTGAAATATACTAAATAGAACCTATTGTAATATGAAAATTAAACTAAGATACATTTATGAACACCAATCATGACTTATTGCGCCAACTGGCATTTCTGGAAGGTATAACTTAGTATCAACATTCTGACAATATTACAATATCGTAGGGTATGGCTGTATTAGCCACTAACGTTGCTAGATGATCGAAGTTACAAATTATAATGCGGAAGTTCATATGAAAAACAGTTAAGATTTTGTTTTAATGTACATACTATTGTGACCACTGGTCTGGACGACAGCTAAGGGCCGTTGAAACACTGAGTTCCTCCAGTTCTGAGGATAAAAAACTAAAATTAACCAAAGTCATGGAATTGCAACCTCAGGTGGCAAAATACATATATACAAGAGGATTTTTCACAGCGTTGATACGTTTGAGTTGTCCATACAAGTGTGACGTATTATTATAATGTACAATTGTAGACGTGGTATAGGATAGCAATGGCATGTAGTGATTATATAGATGTAAAGTGTAAAGTGTGTTTGGACAAGAGTGTAAGGTAAACATAGATGTGTGAGTGATAAGTAGAGTATTACACAAAAGAAGCAGCAGAAATAAACTAAATACTTATATACTATTAAAAACATTTTTGTGATTTTTTATTCGCCAAACAAGGAGCCGCTTTATACTTACAAATATATAAAAAATAAAAAGTTGAGTTACAAGACAGAACAGTCATTCTGATTTTATTACAATAAAGGCTGTTTCGGAGTCAAGCTTAATTGGCTTCAAAAGTTCATTTTTGTACATATATTTTGCCATTTACAGCCCAAAAAAATATGTAGTTATTTCTTTTTGAAAACTCGCGACACTGATAATACAATTTCCGTCCACTTCCTGGGATGAACTTCGAGACATATATCGCGGAGTTTTCACCTTTAAGGCCAATTGACGACGTATTCAGCTTATCTTCTTTTCAGCGAGTTTCATTATATTTGCGCATTGCAGCCAGTAAGTTGTTTTTTGCGTAGCAGTTGTAAAAATCGAAATTACAGTTCTGGGTTTAAAGAAATTTTCCTTAAATATCATTGAGGGTTTCTTTTTCGTTACAGGGTATGTTCCAAATTTCAAGAGGATGGACGAGATGAGAGATTTATGTCATTTACTTTAGTTTTCAAGTCTTGAATATTTCTCACTTACGTTTTTCAATTTGTCGATTCTCGTAGATTGTTTTTTTAAAATGAAGATTTTGTAGTTTGATTTTGTTTATATTTGTAGACATCTTATTAAATAGGGCAAATTGATTGCTTTGTAACGCCTCCATCACATCTTGCTGAAGAAAACTCAGCCCGGGTACGTTAATAGCGTGTTATTATGTTGGGCGCGTCGGGTATATTCGGTATATCTAAGTCTGACTGTGATATGACTGGAGTTATGGGGGGCGTCGTTGGAGTTGGAATTATTGGAATTAAATTTGTTAATATGTATTATTTTATATGCAACTCCAAAACATTGCTAAAGCAGTCGTTTTATAACTGATATACTTGTACGTATTACACATCAAATTAGTTCTGAACAGCTGTAATTAGTGACTCCTCAATAATTTACCGTGCACAGGTAGATGCCGTAGCCGAGTCGTAGATGTCAAGGACTCTCTCCTTGACATCTACGACTCGGCTACGTGGGCGCGTAGCTCGCACGTCGTAGACAAGAACCGTAGACGCTTAATTTTATCGCTAATTTTGCACGTAAGAATCAAGCGCCGATGGTCGAGTAGCAGTCACAGCAGAACGTTCAGACAGACAACGAATCAAATCCAGCCACTCAATGACAAAGCACTACGATCTTGATTTTTAACGATGTGTTGACGTTTTAATATTAATCTCACTCACGACACTCCCAGTAGGAGGAGCAAAGTATTAAAAGCGCCTCAAGAGAGAGCAGGAATTGGAAATTTTGATAATTAGTCAAAAACGAATTTTGTAATTGAATTAAGCTGCACTCAGGTAGTACACGTCGGCTCACAATGACAGCACAAAGGCGAGAGGAGATCGCCACTGTCAATGAACTTCTTCTTCTTCATGTTATTTAATTGGTTCATTATGAAGTAACAGCCTTACCACGACCACGACACCTTAGACCACGTAAACATGATGCAAAAAGCAGAACGGACAGTAACACATAATACCTGGCTTATACGTAATGGATAGATGTTAGCAAATTCTAGTGGCATATATTGGAGCTTGAGAAATATATTTAAATGACAAACAAGGTAAAAATAATATTATTGACCGAACCATACGAATACACTTCATAAATGTTGCGGAAAAATCAAATATTGTCGTTTCATTACTTAGCAAAAGCTGTTTTACCTTTACGAAAAATAAAGTTGCTTCCAGTAATCTATTTATTTTGTAAAAAGTTTAGCAACACTCCAGCGTAATAATTTATTTATCTTTATTATATCTAAAATAAAATAAAAATGCATGTTACTATTATGTGTTAATGTTTGGTATTACCGTTTGAGAATTTTTAAATGAGAAGGTTTTCCAGCTATCTATTTTATGGTTACTCACTACAAAATAGTAGTAGAAAATATTAACTTCTATTCATGTTCAACCTAACGACAAGAAAATCTTAAGAATTGAAATCTTGTTACACTTTTTTAAATCCCAGTACTATTGGATTATTCATCGTTGATGAATAACAACATACACAAAACAACTTAATGACAGTACCAATACATTATTAAATACGTTTATAGTCTAATACAAGATGCTGTGATAAGTAGACTTATTGAGTATTTTTTTTGAATATTCAAAATGCGTCTAAAGCTTTATAAATTCTTCGTAGTAATGAAAATGCTTGTATTACGATTGGAACCAAGTCTGTTAATTGTGCATCGATCGGTATCATATGACTTAGTCACTTTGAACGAAAGTTGACGTCTTAACCGGCCTATGGCGACCTCTATTAATATTATGGTCAGTTTTAATGGAGGTTTCATTTAAATAAGTGTATTCGATACAAACTGTTTCAAATCTTTAAATGCGTAATCAATTGCTCACTATGGTATCTCCGCTCATAAAATGAGTCGTTCCCAATTTGATATTTTCATCTTATTAAAAATTGTAAGTAATCAAATGTTTTCCCCTAAATTATAGCATAAGGTAGGTTTCATCACTAAATGATAAGTATTTGAATGTATTCGTGCTACCCACCGCAGGTAAAGATTACACACGTTATTTTTCCTGATTAAAAGCTTGAAAAAATATAATGATCATTATTGTAATCTTGAAATGGTACTCAAAAATTTATATTTTCAGAAACTCGTCATGTAAAAAACCTTTAATATGTACTAACCTTGCTACATAAAATAAATGGCATCGAAATAAAATTAGCTTCAATTACTTTAAATCATGTTCATGCAACTGTTTAAATTTTTAATTATAACTTGTCCAATTACTTTATTATTTGAATCTGAACTTTAGGTCTGTTATAGTAAGTTAAATAGATATTAAGTATTTTTGTAACAAAATGACTGTTTGTTGGAAAAAAATAAACAATTAAAAACTTTCTCTGTTAAGATAAAACATTCTGTTTCGAGGCGAATAAGTTTTATGGTTTGTAAAATATTGGAGGCATAAATAAGGCAGCTGTCCTTTATAAAAGCACGTCCGCCGCCACCTTCAGTCGTATTTTATCGTGGATTTTCTTATACCGTGAAAATAAAAAAATGGTTATAAAATCGCTAACGTACATTTTGTGTGTTGTTACACTCAACCTCACAGATATTAAGATGAGTGTATACCTAGTCTTGCCATAAATATTGTAAGATAGAAAAAACATTTTTTTTTACTGCTTAAAACATTTATTACTTTTACACTATGTTAGTTTTGTACATAAATATAAAACAATTAAAAATATATAAAGCTTATTCGAAGTGGTCTCCATTGGCTGCAATACAGTCCTTTAAGCGTTGAGGCCAGTTATCAATAGAAGCACGCACTCTTTCCATGGGAAAATTCTTCACTGCCAATCGTATAGACTGTTTTAGGGACTCCAAATTATCATGGCGTTTAGAGCAAGCTGTACTCTCTAAAATTGACCATAAATCATAGTCTAGTGGATTAAGATCGGGACTAGACGACGGCCAGTCTTCAGCTCTGATGAAGTCCGAAACGCTTCTAACCAAGACTGCGTGGAACGAGCTTTATGACCCGGCGCCGAGTCTTGCTGGAAGGACCATACTTGGTTATTGAACATGGTGATGTTAAGGGGCTTAACTACCTTCTCAAGAATGGTATCTTGATATACTTGTGCCGATGTTTTGATACCTTTTTCACAAAAATATGGCTCAGTCACTCCTTCATAGCTAACACCCCACCAAACCATCACTGAACTCAGATAATGTCCACGTTCCACTCTGTCGACTAATTGGGAAGCTTCCTTAGAGCTTTGAGCATAAATACGGTCATTTTGTTTGTTGAAATGTTGCTCTATTGTAAAAATTTTCTCATCCGTAAACAAAATTTTTCTGTGACCTCCCTTTGCGTACCGCTTCAGTAGTTGTTTCGATTTTACCACCCTATTCTTCTTTAAATTATCAGTTAAGAAGTGACCAGTACGTCTCTTATAGGCTGCAAGTCCTAAGTCATCTTTTAAAATACGTGACATGGTTCTAGGTGCTATCTTCATTTCCCGAGATAAAATCTTTTGCTTTCGGACAGGATTTCTACGAATTCTTTCCCTTACTGCTTTGACCACCTTTTTCGTACGAACACTACGTGGACGGCCAGATCTTTTTCTATCAAAAACATAGGAAGTCTCATTGTACCTACTAATAGCCCGGTACACAAACATTTTACTAATACCAAGGGTATGGAGAGTTTTAAAAATTGCATTTGGCTCCATACCTACTTTGTGTAATGCAATCACAGCGATTCGGTTCTCTTTATCACCCCACTCCATTTGATTATCGCAAAATATTATAAAAAATATTGGCGCCAAAATGAGAAAACACAATGAAAAACCGTATAAAAATGACAGATTCGAAATTCAAATGTAATATTTTTTTATTTTTAAGTGTAACAGTATTTAAGGCCAGACTATTTTTAAAAGAAAAATTATGTTTACCTATTAATTAATGGTGTTTTGATATTTAAGTTTATTTTTATATTTAGTAATATGGTCAGTTATTGCTCGGTTTCCGTTTAATTAATTAAAGAATGAATACCCTTCTTCTGGTATGAAGTATGATCTACTTAAATAAACTCTTTTTCTTTTTCAAAAAAGAATCAAATTTATATATATTTTTTTTAGTATTAAAATACTCATAAATTTAGTGCAGGAAGTTAGCACTTCATATTACGTTGTTCAGACGTAGATGTATACTAGAATAGGACCAACCCTTAAGGGTTTGACTAAAACAACTTGTTTACGGATTTTGCACATATTTTATTTTATATTTAATCTTCACGTTCATATCGCCATCTCCCGTTTTCCATCAAACATCCAGACGCACTGCGGGCTCCTACCCTTGCTTGGTTGCTATTCCTATCTGTCCCACCAAGCGTCTCTCAACATCTTTCATTATGCACACATCAAATAATTGGAACTCCTTCCCTGCGTCTGTATTTCCGAGTCCCTGGCCTTGAAAACCCCGTCCGTTTTCAAGGTCAGGGTGAAAAGGCACCTTCTGGGTTAGCTCGTTCCATAGTGTATTCGCTTTTCTGGTCTGATCAAGAGCGAACCCGAAATGCTTTATAATGATCATTTTTACTGACTATACATATAAACCATCCCTGGTATGCATTTACAACTAATCAAAGTTTCATCACAATCTGATAAATGGTTTCAGAAAGCATACAGAATATTGATTTTTACAAAAATATATCACGTTATTAACAAATAAAAATAACAAATTATGTCAGTCGTTGTTAAAATCTACTAATACAGCAAATCTGAATTACGATTAACAATTACCCATAAATCAATATTACTCAAGGTTTAATCCATATCCACACTACAATCAGTAGTGAAACAAATAGTTTTGTCTAACAGGAAGAAAGCATTTCAACGAATACGTACACATCACAAAGCATAATAATTATTTTTGCCAAATCAAATGTTGGGGAAAATGCGCTTCCGTATTTTGTTAGAACGAAGTTCTAATACAATCCCTTTCGTTGATAGTGATTTTTCAAGAGAGAAATAAATAAGGCAAACCTATATTTCCCCGTTATTCTAGTTTTGCTAATAAAAATTTAAATATAACAAAAAAAAATAATTTTGTAGTTCTCTCAATTATTAATTTAACTATTGCTGCACCTGACATGTAAATCTATTAATGTTATCTTTAAGTAAATACATACGCTTTTGTGGTTTGGAATTCAATTTAGACCTTGGAGCGGTTATAATAAGGTAAGTTTTTTATAAGACATATTCTTCTAATACATACATGTATAGAAACGCAAATCGCAATCCAGATTGACTGTTTTCGGTCGTAAATCAAACTAATAAATCTTTTCAGTAACACTTTGTGGAAAATCTGCACAAGACTATCAGCTGGGTCTCGAGAGCACGCCGAGTTATATTCAATAAAATACCTAAATGTGATCACATTTAGTATACATGACGATCAAAACATAAAAATTTGAACAAATCACAGCATTTCATTATTTATACTTTATTGCACACACGAAATACATGGAGAATTTAATGCCAATAGGAAATCTCTAGCAATTAACAGGAGAGTTGGAAACATATATCTTACTGGTGCTGGACTAGTAACGGAAAGCAGAAAAGAGGAACTGTATACTACAAGAACGCACATTTTAATACATAAGATTATTATTTAAGTAGTTGCTTAAGTATTGATACACAAACTAGATATATTTAAATGTCCGATTAATCATTTAGTTCCAAATTTAAAAGCCCAGAAGTGATTGTGCTATCGATTCTAAATAAAGACTATTATACATAAATAAATATATCACAACCATGACTCGGGCACATATGCTTATTCACTTGTCAGTCCACGATAGCAAATGCTACCATATTCAAGTTTCCACGTGGCCAGCTGTTTCTTTTTTAATTACGATTAATTTTTGAGTTACGGAGAACCAAATATTCTGTGATGGCATCTTTATTTAATCAGCTTTACAGTAGTATTTTTTGTTTGGTTTTGTTGTTTAGCGAGAAAATGCCATTTTTATCTAAGAGTCCGACATTTTATTTTCATAATTCTGTTGAGAGGGGTGAGGCGTGCGATAGTAGACTGACAAGTGTCTATACTCAACACATAATCATATGGTCCCAACCCTACCCTAGGATCACTATCAACTGGTCATCAATAATAATAATGAACAAGAAATTAAATTAAAACCACAATAAATAATTAGCCAATCAATGGCCACTATTGAACCATACACCTGTCTTATAAATCAAAATACCATAAAATATTAGGCCATATTGCTTAACACGTAAACACGATGGGGTTTGGTGAATGTAAACTACTGAAGATGCAGATGAGAACAATCAAGGAGTAGTTCGAGTAATTTTTTGGTCATCTCTCCGATGGTGGCCATTGCGAAAGTTCTTCAATATCTGCAAAACCTTAGGCAGAACGTGTACCACACTTGCGCCGTCAGACTCCTTAAAACTAACTAATAACTTAAACAATCATATTCTCAAAACAAAATAAGATATAAAAGCCCCTTGCGCTTGAATCACCCTTGTGTAATTTTATAAGTCATACACAGCTGATTTTAATGAAAATAAAGTACGCATCTTTTAATATTTGTTTTTCTAAAATGTTTTCCTTTTGTAAGACATAACTTTTGTTATACGCTAATGAGCTTCTTGTGCGATTCGCTTTTGAAAATGAAACTAAGCACAAAGTAAAAAATAAACTTTTTTTTTAAGTATTTAAGTTCACTACTTACATTTAATGCTATCAATATTATGCTATTTTATTTAATACTGCTTCTAACCAAAACGTGACTGTTAGCAAAAACTAATATATTTTTTATAGAGACATACTAGCTGACCCGGTAACGCGTTGCTATGGTAACGTTAATTGATACAATGGAAAAAAGAGCGGACAGACAAACACACAAGCAAACCAATTTGTGTTCTTAGATTATAGATTTACTATTTTGAACTGATATTTACATTAATACCATTTGGCAGTTTAAGTTTCTGATCCATAATTTTCCAGAAAATTCCATTTAAGAAGATTTTATTAACTCTCTTAGGTTATCTCATTTATAGTTTTCGCGTATTTGAACAACATAAAGATGCGGGATACTGTCTATATTAAGTTAATCTTATATAGATCTTTATCAATTGTTCGATACTTGTAAAGTATTAAATTCTATGAAGGAGGTAGGTAGGTAGGCAGTAGCTACAATATTAAGAGAGAAGAAAAATACTTGGAAAATTTTGACAGTCTCCGCCTTGCTCAATTGGACGAATACTCGCCCGGATAGCGAAGGACATCCCTTCAGGGTTCAGGTCCCGTCTCACACCTCAGACAAGTTGTTTTTTTATAGTTTAATAATTTCTTTAGATATTAAATCCAGCACTTCCATGCTAAAATAAAAAAGTATAAAAATTCATCTCGTATTTAAGTTTTTCAGAACTCCTGTTATCTCAGCCAAATGGCGTCCACTGGTTGACAAAGGCCTCCCCCAAGGATCTCCACAATAACCGGTCCTGCGCTGCCCGCATCCAGGCGTTTCCCGCGACCTTGACTAGATCGTCGCTCCACCGAGTAAAAAGCCTGCCTACACTTCGTCTTCCGGTCCGTGGTCGCCACTCGAGAACTCTTCTACCCCAACAGTCATCAGTTCTTCCTGTAACGGTGTTCAAATCATTTGATTTTGACTAAGGACATTTACCGAATTGTATTTTCCCAAATGAACTTCAACTGCCTGTGTTTTTAGAAAGACCTGTGTTCAAATCCCAAGTAAGAAGAACTTTTTCATTTATTTTTTTTGTAAAGAACACTCGTGTCTTCCAAAACTATAGAAAAAAACTTTAGTACATTATTAGTTCTAGTGTAACGATAACTATCTGGTAACTATCAATACCTACATGAAACACTTTTCATACAGAAATACGCGAAAACTGTAACTTTATTTACAAAAAAGTGGGAATGAAGTGTCCTTGCGACCGCATACATAAGGGACCGCCAATAAAACTTTTCCGCAAAGATTTCGCCGCACGAAATGAAAAGATATGGACGTAAAATTGCTAACCTACTCCTTACAAAACGTCAACCGTATTGAGACATCGGCGACTAAATGGATCGCCTTTAGTCCTAAGAAAACACATGAGAATTCGCACAGAATCTTGATTTCGTTTTTGTGACTGATTTATCGACGGTTTTATTCAGTCGCTCTCCATGATTTTTTCCTCGTTTCGCACGGAACTTCCGGTTCATATGAAGGCATACAAATCACGTCACATGATGTTCCTTTAACTGTGACAGCTATGAAATGTTTAAACCCTTTATACTGGATGATGATATCCTTATAGTGTAGAATGTACTTATCAAATTTTATTTGAAGCTTTATTTTCCTACCCTATTATCTTATTATATTAAATATCAATTAAATTACTACTGTATGGATGTTTTTTAAGAAAAAAATATCATACATTTTTATTTTCTTTGTAATAACTTGAATCTTCGTAACAAAAAGAAAAGAAAATAATGTGTAACTTTTTAACAAGATTTATTATTTATAGGCGTACATTTTGCGCAGTCAAATATTAGCTAAAGTAACTTTTGTTTTAGAGAAGTTATTTGCATAATAGTATAAAGGAGAAAATCAACGACAGTAATTTAATTGTTCAGGATTTAAAAGAAAAGTAAATAAAGTATAATAAATACAAATTATTTATATATACAGACAGCATTAGATTCTTTGTTCTGAACCCAAGTTTAGTAGCACTTGTGTTATAGAATTAAGAAACAACGGCGATGCTACAACACCGTATAATCTATACATATAAATAAAATTGGAGTGTCTGTTTTTAATATTGAAACAACCGTTTTTTACTACATGCATATGAATATATATACGATACATACACCAAAATAACATTTTTTACAATTTTTGTCTGTGTCTGTCTGTCTGTTTGTTCCGGCTAATCTCTGAAATGGCTGGACCGATTTTGACGGGACTTTTATTGGCAGGTAGCTGATGTAATAAGGAGTAACTTAGGCTATTTTTATTTTTAAAAAATCTTTAATATTACTGTGCCACAGCAACGCGTGGCTGGGTCAGCTAGTCATAAATAAAACCATCAAGATATTAAATAATTATTATATCTTAGCTGGGGGTTCTAGGAATTTACCTACGTTGTAGCTTACCAAGAATAATAAATTATAAAACGAATATTACCTTTTATTACCAATTCACAAATTATTTTGAAAATATACAAGATACAGTGACTTCCGTAAAGTCGGATGAGTAGTAAATATTTCACGTTCTCATTTCTATTTTATGTTATAATGGAACATTGAATTTTTAGTTAAAATGTAACCAGACGATGCGAACCAGAGCGTTCAGATCCAATCGTTAACTTCCGACATAAAACTGAGTAGTTAAAGTTTCCCCGCTTTACAAAGTGTTGATTACTCTCTATATCAGATTAGTGATGCAGTTAGAAAGTCAATTAACATATTACAATGTTACCAGGAAAAGTTATCATATTTCTTTTATGTACAATAATAGTATGTTACAATCTTGAAGCTAGATGCTGCAGCGATTAGCGCGTTTAATTGATGATCAACAGAAGCTAAGCAACTTTTGCTAGGCTATAGAAGGTGCGTTACGAGATCCTTGGGGAAGACTCATCAGTGGGTGTCGTAATTCTGCTATAAAAAAATAAAATATTAAGAAAATCTTTGTTTCTTCTCTATGTGGGAGGTAGAATGATAAAAGAAGGTAGAATCGAATGGGTGGGATTCGAACCCACGACCCACTCGGAGGACTCGGAGGCGTAGTTATTTTTTACACTCGTATTTTATATCTTATAGAAATATTGCATTGTGAATGCAAAAAATTAAATTAAAAACATAGATTACTGGTTTCTCCACAATCAGACCTGGTGGAACAAGGTAAGTGGGTTTTTTTATTTGCTTATTATAGGATATTATGGACATTTTTACTCTATCAAAATTAATAATGATGATAAAATAAAATCCATGATGTTAGAATAGTCCTAAGCTCCAACAGCGGGTACCCTAATAAGCTGTTAATGATAATCAACAGGCTACAGATATCCCGACGAAAATTAATAATTGGTTTAATTGTTCGCCTTTGAAATACTCGTCAATAGCAGTCAATAAAAAAACTACAGATAAATCTAAGGGCTTGGTTCTTGAAGCATTTTTTTGTGAAATTGCTGATGTGCGATATAATAATAAAACTTGTCACAAATTAACTTTTAAATTCTGTTATTGTATAGTCAATAATTATTCCTAGCTGAGAGACACGATGTTGGGTGGAAACCATCCGAAAATTAGGGGGTTTTTCTATATTCTCACACTCAATAGAGGGAATAGAGGAAAAAATCATTTTTCGGAAAATGCTGCCCGTTGTATGATCTGCGGGAGGGTATATTGTAATTGCCTCCATTATCATTAGTCACCTTATACGACACCCTTAAATGAAAGCATTGTTGTTAATCAACGTTGCCGTCACCATATGGCTACAATAATTATGGTTGATATGATGTTACATATAAAGTATTTTCTATAAATCTTGTATTTTCATCCTCAGTAACTGGCGAACCTTTTTCAACTTTCCTTTTTTATACATAAAAAGAATGCCATTTATAGCTCACCGATAAACTCCCAAAACTTTCAGTGTAGTGTGATCAATTAGAGAATTTTAAAAAAATTCGGGCTTGTTGCCGTATCCTGTACTGGGCCCCTACCATCACGTCTTATAGCGATTCAAGTTTAGCTGTTAGAAAGAGACGCCACTATAGTGTCTCATTTTGACAATCGAACTTGCACCGCGCTAAAAAATGATGGTGTAGGCCCTCTGTTCTCAAAGACAGCGGAAGTTCTTTTTTTTGTATTAATTAATTCAGAGAAACCTTGTCGTTTCATTGTATTAACATTAGTATTTAGTTAAACAGCTAGTTTTTCGAGTTTTTTGAAACATAAAAGATATATGACAAGGTTGTAAGTTTTGAACTTTATAAAAATATGATTTACGGTTACGGTTCTCTTTTACTTTCTTATGACTTTTGAATCTCCACAATTGTCAAATTGTGAAAGCGAAATAAAATATTTATAATGTAAATAAATACATTACTATAGCTGTTTCCATCTTAATTGATTGTTAGATATTTGTAAAAATATTACTTTTGATGTTGATGGTTACAATATGTTAGTTGAAAAACGTTTGCAAACTCTACGCGTCAGCTAGCTCCTCGATAACTCAATGATCTTATTTTTTTCACTGTTACAATATTTATAACTAGAATAAATTGTTCATATACAACAATATTGAAAGACAACTCCAGTCAAAAACCCAACTCTACTCAAACTAGCCCTTACGCTTAGCGGGTAGGTGTTACCCTGTCCTCATGTGCACATATATTATTAAGTGAATAAGTAAGGATATTGCAATTACAAAGTCAACTTGTTCTTTATTAAGTCATTACGAAAGTAGCTTTTTGTAAAATAAATTTGCATAGTTATTTCTCTCTACTTGCACACTTGTGTAAAATGTTTAGATTTCTGAAAATAAAATTAGTGAATACATAGAAATGGGGTTCATTTTTAAAGAAAATTTCATTATTCCTCACAGCTTCATAATAAGAAATTAAATGAGAAGATACCTTCTATATAAGATTTTATTGCATCAATCCGCAGATACGAGCCCGTAAAGTTAATTAACTTCGAACAGAATACTTCGCAGTGGTGATTCACTTGTATAACTTAATATTTTTTAATATTGTGGCATTGTTGTTTATCATTACCGAAACATATGGATTGCACCTTCTACAAATCGCTTTAGGCACTTGTCATCTGAAATATTGTCCCCGGCAAATAAGTTGAACATGATTTTGAAATCACGTGACATGCGCAGTAGTGAATAATGTACCTAAACTTGCTACTGCGCATGTCACGTGATTTCAAAATCATGTTCAACTTATTTGCCGGGGACTATACAAGGCCTGTAAATATCCACAGGAACTTTTACAAACATTATTATCTTTGCCTTGCCTAATGTGTAAGGTACGTACGGTGTGAAATAAGTCATTATTGTTTACTTACCTATGTTCGTGTGATGATTTTGTGAAACAAAAGCCATATAGCACTGACAAAATTTATTTGTAACCTATTCCAGTGGGGCCATGAGTATTAGTTCGCTGATGATACTTGCCTATTAACCGCACGTCGAAACTTAAAAGTCGCACAACATACAATTCAATAGAATTTGATAGGTTATGTAAATGAGCATTCGTATTGGATTATCTCTTTTCTTTCAGAAAAACAAATTACTTCATATAAATTCACGATATCTGATATGTAAACACATACCTCGAATTATGGCTCACGGCCTTAACTGTATGCACTTGCAACCTAAGTGTGTACATATCTAGAAACAATAAAAGAACTTACAAACAATAAAATACATACTTTGTTAAAAATTTATAATAGATTCAACTGGGGTGCTTATATAGAACATTTATATAAAAATGTAATTTATACCATATTTTATCTTCCTTATTTGATAGAATCAGGCGTTACTTGGCGGAAGTCCCGATCTTTTAGTTATAGAAAAATATGTAGCTTACTTGTAGCGGAAGTAAGCTACATATTTTTGTTTTACTAATTTATTTTTCTTGTTTTACATACATACAATTTCGACGCGGAATTCTTGCGATCTTTTTATTAAAAATATAATGAAACAAAAAATAGCACGCTCAAAGTCAAAGCGAAGATTAAGTGAGAAAAGAAAAGTTGTGGCAGAAAAATAATTGCGAACTTCAAGACACAGTTACGATTGTTAAGGCAAGGTATTATCCCACAGCGTCAAAGCTCATAGCAAGTTTGACCAAATGACGTTGTCTCTTTAAAAAGTATTTTAATTCGATGAAGAAAGTTCAACGGAGAGTCGACCGCCAGCAATACGTTCTGAGACGATTTGCATTTTTATGAAAACGTTTTACGTCGGGACGGAGGGCCCTTTCACAATGTGCCACGGCGGTGTAAATTTTGATAAGGTCGAATAGTAGAATAGGGGTTACTAGACTCTTATTTTGCTCCAGTAATATTTTATATCTTTACGGTCAAAACCTTGTGAGCATTTCTACGGCTGAATGTTGTTTTTAATTCTGCCTTGGTATTTTTATAAATATTATACTGGTCACCTTTTTAATTTAATTCAATTCCAATCACCATTTTAATATTTACATATCAAACATTTAATATGAACAAAAGGTATTACAATAATTACACTCTCCTAACCGTTAATAATTTTGTTAATATGGATTTAATGTTGCGCCTTTCGCATTGCAGTAACAAGTGTCCTTGATATATATCGGTCATTAGCAGTTAATGAATAATTTAGGTAACGAGTGAACTCGGGCCCTGTTATTGGCTGAATTATTCCCACCTTTCCTCTGTTCAAATAGCATTTCTTGTTAATTGCTGTCTGACTGGTGTTCACTAATTGCTTAAGTTCTGGGATCTCTTGACTCTTCACTTTAAGTGGTGGACTACTATTAAAGTAAGAATTTGTTAAGAATTTTTTAATTTCCGTCTTCAATTTTTTATTGAACTTCCAGACATATAAAAATAATAATCAAATACAATCATCTCAATAACGAGAGTCTGTTTATGGTTAAATAAACTATTGGTTTTTTAAATAACTCTAACCATTATCAATAGGTTTAATATCTTTGTTAATTCTTTATATACTGATTAACAAAAGAGAACTCATTTATCGTATTTCGTTTATACCATTACCATTGATCAAATATGATTAGTTCATGTGCGTTTGCCAAACAATAAAATAAGTCCATAAAATTATTTACCATATTTTTCTTTATCGATTTTTCGATCGAATTTTGTCTATTGGTACGTGTTAGGAGCGTAGACCCCGCTTTCGCAAGACATCAATTGCCATCATCATTGTCATTATCATCAAACACTTAACTTACCCTCTGCTGAGGAACAGGAAAGTGAAAACCCTACAGATGAAAATGCACCCATGGGCCTAATGCACCCGTGATTGCTATTGACTGCAAATGCTCCCAGGATCAATAGTTTAACGTAGCTTTTAGAAATTTTACATAGCTATCGCAATCATAGCTGAATGAGCTAATTACTGCGCTATAGGACTATCTTTTTATTGCCGAAACAACTGTTCAGTATTGATTCATGACTAATCGTGTGGCTGCATTACTTGTAAACACATAAAAGGTAACTGCTGATCATTCACATTGCATGATCATCTATAGTTTCATCGTTCTCCTTCATGTCTTTCAGTCTATTTCGAACTATATTTAAATAATCAAAAGTTATGACAATAATATGAAAAAACTAATAATCCCACGATTTTCAGTGACCAAAAAAGAATAAAATAATCCGGCGGGGCCAAGCGAGGGGCCACTCAAAACGTGGGGGTGCATCTTTACAAATACTCTCAACATCTATGCATATCATACATCTCCATAAGTAACATGCGCCCCCACGTTTTGAGTGGCCCCTCGCATGGCCCCGCCGGGTTATTTTATTCTTTTTTGGACACTGAAAAACGTGGGATTTTTAGATTTTTAAATCTAGTATTATAATTTTATTCCTTTTAATCATTAACTCAACGAAGTAACCATGTGTTACGCAACAATCGGATAAGCCCCATACCAAAGTGAAAGTTGCCGAAAGTTGACCTGAAAGTGCACCTAGAAAGTTGAAAGTTGTTTAAGCGTGCATTGTCATCGGGTTCTGAACTACCCTGAAAGTTTCAACTCGCTAGGTGATCGGGAAGTGCCTCAAAATTGAGATACAAGATTCCAACCGGACAGACAAGACGACAGACAAGAAAGTGACCTAAGAAAAACGTGGGAAAATTGGAGGTCAGTGTGCCATGTATCATGGTTGTTAACCAGAAACTATGATCGAAATAATAATATGCAAAAAAAAATATGATAAAGCTATTTAAAAAATATAAATTTTAAAATATATAATGTTTTTAACATTCAAACGAGGAGTGCTATGGGTTACTTAAGTTCCACCTACTATTCTATGCTGGTTCGGAAACTCCCTCATGGGAGATGCCGTCCATCTAGAAAACCATTATGGTAGCTCGCTTGAGGTACATATAAGGATCTCGCCATCCCAAAACCCAGTATTGTTGTTGCGGTCATCTGCGACTAATAACATCACACATAAAAAAAAGCGGTACGCTCTTTTAGCTGCCAGACATCGATCGAAAGAGACGTGTTGTTGCTTCGTGCAACTAGTTTAATTTTTCGTTTCATATAAACTGTCTGAGAGGGTGATTTATTTTTATGTTTTGTAAAGTAGGTTATTTTAATATTGCTTTGGACTTTTAGGTTAAGTAAACGATTGTATTTCTTTATGCATTATCATTTCCGATTCCCAACAATATATTGTTATGCCTATATTCAACATTACATTGAAAAGGTAATTGCAAAAATTTTATGAAAATGTTTTTTCTTATGTACTAGTTACATGCGATAGTTACAATAAGTCATTGTGAAAATCCTTTTATTATTCCACTATTATAGGAATTTGGGTATCATCATGGCTATCTTGCTTTTGGAAATATGGACGTACTGCTGTATTCAAAAACCCTTAAGCTCTTTAGACGAAAATATCTTCTTCCAACGCTGTTCTTCCTTGCATTTTATCGGATTGAGAATTTATTTGGACCAAAATACGATAGTTTGCTGAAGTTGATAATATTAATAAACTAGTGATACTTAGTCTGCTACGTCACGCCATGATATTTTTAGTATGCCGCAGTAAATCGATATCTCAAAGGTTTCGGATTATTAGCTTGCTTCAAGAGTCGATTACTGAGAACATATTTTATTATTGCGTTATTGCACGGTCTAACAGCTCCTGATGAAGCTCCGTGTGGGGGCGAAACACGTGTAGAGTAGTTGGTGAAGGTGCCGGTGTCTGCGGTTTCTGCATTTATTTGCGGGCGGGCGGGCGGTGCACACTGCTTGAGTTTTGCGGAAGTAAGCTACATATTTTTATTTTACTAATATATCACTAAATTAAAAAATATATAATAACAATAGAAAGTACTTACAATAAAAAGTTATCTTAAATCCAGCCTCTCTTATGCTCCTTTTTACGTCACGTTTTCTATAAAAGTGACTTTTGAATCCAATACAGAATTACTTTTTCACGATATCCTTATCTATTTAGGAACAAAGGAGGGTAGTAGCAGGAGAACGTTTTCAAACTAACCGTGATTTATACCACGGCCCGAGTTTCGCGGCCCATGTCAAACCTGATTCTGAGAGTTTCAGCCATTAATATTCATTACAATCCCCAACTTGTTCGCGTTTATTTAATTTTATCAGGAATAGAACACTACTTTACTATCAGAGCTGTTCGCGAATAGGATGAGAAAGGGTCATGCTGAATTGTTATCATATATTATGCATTATTTTGGTGGATTTTGTGATTATTTTTTCATACCTCTCACTCCATATACACATCACACATTTTGGCCGCAATTTCTCATTTAGAAGACCACAGTTTAACAACTAAGTAATTATGGTACAATAAATACATCAAATAATGTATTTATTTTATTTTTGGCATTAATAATGGCCATATTTCGATTAGATATAAAATACGGCTGTAAAAAACAATTACGTCCCGAGCCCTCAGGCTCTTGTACATAAAAATAACTGTATTAAAGAACTAATAAGTGGTTTTTCATCTTTTCTGTGATGTCCTTCAGCTTTTTACCTTGTGGAATATAATGAATTAATATGCAAATGTAGTATTACATAAGTATTATTAATATTACTTAAGTTAGAACTGGCACCGGCTAAAAGAAAATCAAAATTGTAGGCTAATTTGTTTCAGACCATATCTACTGTCTTATTTGAGATTTTCAATGCTTTATATTTTGCGGTTATAACACTAGTTATATACCGAAATTAAAAAAAATAGAAAATGCTTTTTACAGGAATCCTTTATTCATGCATTAAATTTAAATTACTCTAAGTAAAGAAAATTTGTCTAAGTTATAGAAACTTGAAATAGAGATAAATTAAGTTTTGATTTACTCAAACATGTTTCTAACACCTGTTAGAAACATGTTTGCCTACCTAAAGAGTCGGGGTTATTATTGTTTTTATAAGCGTATTTTAATTCTTAAAGAAATATGGCACTGTAAAAACGAATAATAAAAATAACACATTGTTTCTAAATAACTAAAACTAATTAGTTTCCTTAACAAGCACACTATAAGAGAAGTAAAACAGAATAATGCTTGATGCGAAAACAATATCAGAAAATTATCTTTATTTTCCTATTTCAATCTAGTAGTAAAAACACTTCAATCCACTCGGAAAATTATCCGAATCGTGACTTCAGCCGCAACCTGGGTATAACGCGGGTCGGTCACTCCCTGCGGTTTCGCTTAGTCTTCAATTAATTTGATCCGAGTCCCCCTTCTCTCTACAAACCGCAACATGCTATGAGCGCCTTCTTATAAACTCCTTTCAATCCTTCTGGTAGATCGACTGCGGAGCTCAAATGTGTGGCATAGACTTTTTATCAAAATTACTTATTTAACAACAACATATAACTCACGATCACACACAATTTATTATTATATAGTTTTACTATAATTCTTTTAGAGGTTTCCCATGTTTTTTACTTCTCTTTCCTGAATCAACTCAGTTTTGTTAGTAAGACGCTGTATAAAGTTTTTAAAAGATTCTAATATATATATATATATATGTTACCGGCAATGTGTATAATTCAGGTATTGTATACAATCCCTAGGTAATGTATACAATCCCTGGGGCGTCCAGGCAATGTATAAAATATCATGAATATCATTGTCCATTTCATACTTTACCTAGGTATTGTATACAATTCCTAGGGATTGTATAGAATACCTGCTGGTTCACCGGTAATGTGTAAAATAAATAAATCTTAAGACTAAACTAATATTAGGTAAGCCGGTTAATATCAATAAATCTTAACAGACTTACTTATCAAATAGCGGACAAATAAAACATGTTGTATTTACTTGAAATAAACTTTATTATCAACTTTAGGTTAGGTTAGGTTGCGTTTTTTGCGTTCGAGTGTTACATTACCTGCTGCAAGTTTGGCATTGTATAGAATACCTAGGTAATGTGTAAAATAAATTCTATTTCATACTTTAGAATACCTAAAACGGGCAGGCCGTTTTAGGTATTCTATACATTGCCTAGGTATTGTATACAATACCGGATTATACACATTGCCGGTAACATATATATATATGTTTCAGACCATATATATGTGTGTGTGTGTGTGTTTTTCTCTAGAAGTCAATGTTAAAGACTTTGTTAATATATTCCATATTTGCTATTTTTTTCTATGAAAAAAGTCATTCAAATTTGGTTCGTGTAAAAACGTATGCAAGTACTAGGATGCGAAGAGTTCTAGTTTGCCCATAGCTAAAAAAAATGTAGATAAATTTACTAATAAACATTGTTTTTTTGTGAAATAAAGAATTATACTCCTAATGATTATATTATTTTTGTACAACAAGTCTTCTCATTATAAAATTCTAAAAGAATAAATAAATTAAAATACTTTCATGGGTTATTAATGTTCTAACTTGCCTTTTTATAACATAATATTTAGAGCAAATCAATGTTGAGGAAATGTATACGGTGTTATATCTTTAAATATTCGATGACCTCGAGTAATAATCCGGTAATGTAGTAATACTCCAATATTAAAAGGTATTCCACTTTTTATACGTTTTATATCATTATATATAGAGTTTTTCTCACAACATTTTTATTCCATGAAACTTTCACAAAAATTATTTACAAGAAAAACAAATTTTAAAATACATTTCAAATCTATATTCATTAATAGTTATCAGTAGAGTTTTATTAAAGTATTATTATCTTAAGTATCAAAGGCAAGTTTTCGGACAAAGGGTAACTGGTTTACTATGTGAAAAGTTTACACGGTTTAATTAGGTTTAATACTGTTACAGTATTAATTTAGATAATTAAAATGTAAATACAAAAGACGCCTTTGTGAAAGTCTATCAATATTAATTAAGTGTTCTTTATAATACTCATTGTAAACGGATTAAACTTAGTGTTTTACTTGCCTATAATTTATAATTTATCATTACAAAAATGTTATCGAAGCAAGTAGCTGACTTAGGTGTTATTCTGGTAGGTTGGTCAAGTATTTATTAGTTTAAATGAACCAAATAAATTCAGAAATCTACTTGTAGTTGAGGATTTTTCTAAAATGTTAACATTAAAATCACCACACACAACTTCTTCCTCATTTTTCTTACAGACTGATTTTAATACAAGATGTATTAAAATCAGTAAAAGTGTTAAAATCATAAAATATCTATTTTTTCACTATTCACATATAAGCTTATATCTTAATCTTTACTAGAAAGCCCCTGAATAATTTGATGAACAGCCTAAGTATAATCAGACTTATCATTATTCAGTACATGGCAAGAGGGCCCCTCTATCGTCTTATCTGATAATTTAAGTTATTAAATCAAATATTAGGTCTTTACCTATGAAATTGCCGTTTTTCATGATATAAATGAAGCGTATTTTTTTCTATATTTTTTATTTTTATTATTCAAAGTAATCACCCACGCAATTAAGGCATCTTTGCCAACGCATTGGTAGCTTATTGATGCCCTTCTTGAAGAAATCAGCTGGACGGGAGGCAACAAATTCTTCAAAGGCATTTTGTACTGCCTCTCGGGTATTGAATTTTTTCCCTCCAAGAAGTTATCCAAATTCAGGAAAAACTAGAAGTCTGTAGGCACAAGGTCTGGTGAATGTGGCGGATGCCGGAGAGCTTCCAACCCCAGCTCTTGTAGCTTAATAATAATAATTTGTTCATTTCTTCACAGTACACATCTGCAGTAATAGTCGTCCCGTTTGGTAAGAAGCTGTGATGAATTACACCCGCGTTAGACCACCAAACAGTGACCATCACTTTTCTAGAGGTAAGTTTTCGTTTAGAGCATTGTTTGGGTACTGAACCAGGGTCCAACCAACTTGCTGAGAGCTTACGATTGTCGAACAGGATCCATTTCTCGTCACAAGTAACAATGCGGTTCAGAATTTCTTCATTTGTATGCCTGTTGAGCAATGCAAGTCACGTCTCGACATTTGTCAAGCTTTTTTACCTTGCCAATTGGACGCAAACGGACCAATATTGTTTTGATGCTAACGTCGAAAGCTGCTGCTAATTCAGCCGTAGATTGAGTTTAATCAGCTTCCACAATCGCCTTTAATTCGTCATTGTCCACCAAAGTTTTCGGACGACCACGGGGTTCATTTTTCGGGTCAAAATTTCCAGAACGGAAGCGATCAACCCAATAACGGGTGGTGCGTTCGTTTGTACGTCGTTGATGTTGCGTGCCACTTGTGCCGCTTTGCTGCCACAGCGGTACTCATACTCCATAATTACTCGAATTTTTAACTTATCCACGACGACGAAAAATGTTCGAATGCGTTGAAAACAAAACACTCACTATTAAACAAATGACGACTTTCGATAAAAGAATTCCATGTTTTTAAAAAAAAAATATATTTGAAATGGCCAGTACGGCAGAACGGCAATTTCATAGGTAAAGACCTATTATTTGGAACATATTTGAATATCTGAATTGTGTTATTCTGTTTAGTATTAACAGCATTAATAGCCAAATCCTTAGCTATGCAGTTAAAACAAAACGATAGCATAGACGCTATTTGTCTCTTAAAATAATAAATTAGATTATATTTAACTTTTGTCAACCAAAAACTGTTCAACAGTTTATTTATGTCAATTATATGGAACTTACTGTTATTATAATAAATGAGCGAACTTAAGGTTAGATTTAATTTATATCTAACATTTTCCTCATCGTTTAAACTTTTACTATATGGTAGCAAAAATATTACAATTTTATTAACACCTAGAGAGTTTAATGTTGTAAAATATGAGATAAAATCTTTTTTATTTACATTGCCTCTTTTACCAACTAATATAACGAATATTCATTTAAGTTTAGTTAAAAAATTCGTTTCATTATGATACGTAGATCAGAGCCCGACATACAGTAATGGACAACACTTTCGCCTGGATGTGTAAAACCAAATGTGTGAAGTTCTCTCTTCCAAATCTAAGACAGATGAATACGCCAATAAATGTGAATAGCAAAGAGGCAGAATTCGTGGAATACACAAAATTCTTGGTAATCACTTTAGACGCGAGTTCACAGTGAGATCCCCATATTGATGCCTTGTCGAAAAGGCTTATTTCCTCCTTGTACGCTGTTAAGAAAGCCGTTTAGCTGTTTCAGCTACTGTCACAGTGTTATATTCTACAGAGTATTGCTGTGGGGGTCAGCTGCTAATATTGAAAATATATTTGTTATTTATAACTGCAGTATCTTCCCAGTTAGATTTAATAATATTATGTTTCTAAAAAATATATTGCATTTTATAATAAGGTACCAGACTGTGTAACTAAGAATTTAAAGAAATTTTAAAAATTGTTAAAAACCCCTTATGAGCTAATTTTTACAAGCGCTAGAATATCTTTCTTAAATTAAAAAATCTGTAACACATTAAAGGAGAAAAAATAGCCCTTGCCGAGTTTCTTGTATTATTTTAAAATAATATAAAAAGAAAGTATTTTGCAATTTATGCATCTCAATTAAAGTCAATTTAATTAAGTTTATTGGCATACTAATATGTCAATATTTAAAAATTGATTACATGGAGTAGTCGATAACTACGAAAAAAATTTTATGACATACATTTTAAAGATGGCATTTTTCAAAAGTCTTTAATAATTTTGTGATACATTTAAATAGTGTAACACGTCCTATCTATAATTAATATTATTATCACTTCATCTGTGCCGAAAGCAACTCATCGATTTCGTTTTATATTTTTAATAAATGACTCCTTTCCATACCTTCATAGCCGCAGCTTAAGACGACTCTCTTAGCAGCGAGGCAGCATTAAATAAGATTCTGTTTTATGTTGAATCAGCCTTGGCTTCTGTAAAACTATTTCCTATGAACTCTTCAAACATTCAAGCTTCCGTTCGCAAATAAAACAAATATTTACCGAGTCAATATTCTATTTGGCCAAATAAAAACTCTTGAGTTTATGGCTTATTTAAGTTACTATAATAATAAGTAAAATCAATTCTTAATGTTTTCCTTACAAATTTTTATCATTTAATATCAATATAGAAATAGTCAGAAAATTTTGAAACATATTCCATAATTTAAACCTTACCTTAAATATATTTATCGACTTCAGCTATAAAGAATATAATCATTCAAAGTAGTTCATTTGGCCTCTATTATGACGAGTGTTCCACTTGAACAACACAGAACACATACACTAGCTAGGAGGCTAAGATTGTTATTTGTCATATGGGTTTCACTGTTTCGGATTATATATCATTTACTCAATATATTACTTTTCCCTATGTTTTCGCTTTTTTATTCATTTTTCCCTTGACCCCTGCCTCCATACCGTTGAATATATTGATATTATTATTTATTATTATTAATTATTATTAAAAAACAATGCAAGTTTACAGATTTCTCCAACACACATGCAGGTCACAAAAAATAATCAAAAGAATTACTTAATATAATAGTAATAATAAAGTAAAATAAATGGGTTGAGAAGCATTAGTCACCAAAAAAAATAATTAAATAATTAACAAATAACAAATAAATAAAAAAAAGCTAAAGAACATCAAAACAAATGTCAAAATATAATTAATTTAAATGTAAAAGGCTTAAGGCTTACAATAAACCAGCAAGAAACTGGTAAGCCTTAGTACAAATAAGTGGCAACGTATCAGCGAACAGGTCAATTTCATCGCATCTAGTGAGCATTGATGAGTATTGACCTTTGCTTGACTTTGGACAGCGAATCCCACTACTCATTCTGACTATTGATTTGTGTCAAACCTGTGCTTATCTTCTCAGCACACTGTTGTAATTGTATCCTATAAAAAGAACATTAGGTTGCTATTCCCACACCATGAGCACACACCATAAATAAACAGAGGCAGAAATTAATAAGCCCAATTATAATTTACTGTTATAATTGGGCTTATTTGTAAATGTTTTTGCTCATTAATAAAATGAAAAATAAGATTAATTATTAATTTCCGATAACATTACATATTATTGTTATCGGAATCTATATTTGATCTGATTCAACTATTTAAATGAGCCTTTTTCGTAACTCAATGCGAAAAAAGCCTATAAGTTAATAACTAATAATTCACTAAATTGATCATTGGTGACAACTGTAAAAATAAGTCTCATGAAACTTTTTTGATTCTTTGATTTATTGCCAATTTTCAGCCCTCTAACACCTGTACCCAAGTTCGTGAGGAAATTGAGGTTTTTCTTTGAAATACAAAAATAAATGTTGTTGCTTTAATAATTAAGTCGTATTTGTCGCGATGGATAGTTAGTGCTTCTTTATTTTATCTGTTGCTTGATAATAAAGAAAATATGGGATTGTCAACACTTTATATATTTGTGTCCGCTTTTCTACGAGAAACCTCGCATCAAGCCGCCTTATACTAAGCACCGTCTGTAAGCCAGCAATTTTATTTACATTTAGTACAATTACATTGCTCTTAACTCAATAATAATTGTGTACTTTCCAAACAATTATATTTTAATAAAATAAATACAATGTTTAGTTTGAAAAAGTCACTTATTTGTCCCTAACGAAAAGCAACCATAAACAAAATTATAGGTATTTTTTTAATCATTATATTGTGACAAAAATGTTCAACTTATCATCAAAATCTACTCAGCTGGGGAGGAAGTCTTTGTTAAGAATAAAAACATCCGAGGGGGGGAAATCAGCTATTATACACCACGTGGTCCCAGTGTGTATTAGTGGGTATGAAAAACTGCAAATTTAGGCGGGACTTACCTCCCGAAACACGGAACAGGTCAAGACATAAGTAATATTTCATTTTGGTCACTTATCTTAAGCCCAAGAAGACGCAAAGACATCTACAACGCTCCGGATAACTAAAAACCAGTGGCGCTATATTGACCCAAAAATTTTATGGTCACACGATCCAAACGCTAAGATGAAGAAAGTCACCTATCGCATCTCCGACCTATGTAAAATTTACTTTAAATCAGTACGCTTAAGCCGAACACTGATTTTTCAATAAAAATCACTAAATAATAAATAAACTTCAATAGATCACTCCCTTATCTACCTCTCGTAAAGTCGATCAAACGGAAACTAGCATTCTTACAAATAAAAGGAAATCGTACGTTGAACATTTCGGAAATAAATAAAACCAGCGGCTGTGTTAAAAGTACAAGATAAACTCGTTTTCCATTCAATTCACAGGCAACAGAACACATAGACAGTCTATTTGCATTTTTATTGGAACCGTTTAAAGAAACAACGGTAACGCAGAAGCGAATATCGGACAATTTAACGCGTATACTGTGCGAACGTCACGAATGGAACAGTGTTAAAAGTAATAAGTTTATCCATATTAATATCGTAAAGTTATAACAAACTTATTAATTATCCTAATTATATTATGACAATACTTTGTGTGTGTCTTTGTTTCCATATTAACCGCAAGTAGTTCGTCTATCGGACGCTAGATGGCGCTAATGGAAAAATATTTAATAATAGAAAAAAATTAAAGAATTTTGTCTACCCGTGCGAGCCGGGTCGGGCCGCTAGTTGTATATAAATATCTAAATGTTAGGCTGTTTAAAGCTTCTACGCTTTATGTTATATATTTTAAAAGCAGACCGAATCCACATCAACTTAACATCTAAAAGGAATGAAACAACTTTATCGGTAACTTCCTAGAAAGATGGTGAAAACTTATGGAGAGTTCTCAGAACAAAACCACTGAAATGATATGCTGTAAGTTAGTGTTAAGATAACTTGAACTTTAACGAAGGAAAAAATATTTCAATGAAAATATCCTTGATAACCCACCACAAATTGCATAATCATTATTATGATTTTCTTGTTTTAATACATACTAGCTGACCCGGTAACGCGTTGCTATGGTAACGTTAATTGATATAATGAAAAAAAGAGCGGACAGACAAACACACAAACAACGTAACAACACCTGCTTACCTGCTTAGACTATTTCTGTTTCTGTTACTCTCATTTGTATCTCCATTGTTGTTGTTAAAAGTTAAAACATGTGATCTATTGTTTATGAAATATTTTTAACCATGCTGTGTGTACACGTTTTTGGGTAATAATCTAGTTACTAAGCATTTCATTATGTTTCTCCTAACTTTTATATGATTCTTACTTGTTGTGTATGCCAATAAATTAAATAAATAAATAAACACAAACACGGGTGGACAACATTCTTTAATTTTACGAACTACTTGCGGTTAACGCGTTGCTATGGTAACGTTATTGATACAATGGAAGAAGAGCGGGGAAAAGAGCGGACAGACAAACATACAAACCACTGTGATCTTAGATTATAGATTTGCGATAAGTTTTATTACTATTAAGTAGTATATATAAGGTGATCAAGCGAATAACGTTCATGACACTATAGATATAAAGAGTAAAAGATACTTTTAAAAAGTTAACAAAAAAATTACGAGGATTTTGAAAACGTAACAACGCTATGAGAATGAAAGAGGTCTGCGCTTAGACTGTTGACATCCCAAAAAAACCATACGCTGGCGGGTGAGAACTCAGGGTTGAAATAAGGCCCTCACAGACCGGGATAATTGACTAAAAAGGAAAAAGTACTAAATAAAAAGTACTATATAAAAAAGTCACTACTACCAACGTTTAAACCAAAACCGAACCGTGTAAAATATAATCACGTAGCGCCAAAAAGTTTTAAATACTAAAAAGTTTCCTATAGAAGACTTTTAACCCTTAATTGGGCGCGCCTAAAAAGTTGCATAAGTGGTCGCATGGGGTGCCTAACACCCCTAATTAGTAAATTCAAATAAAATACGAAATACACGCAAAATCAGACTTTTATTATGAGAATATTTTAACTTACATATTAATCAACTTTTAAACTTCTCTTTAATATTATAAACAATTGTTTTAAATATGATTAATTCCTTTAACAAATCTTAGTTTTCCTCGATACAATTTTGGCAGACTACAATCATAAGGTCATTGCACCCATTTTTTCTAACTTAGTTCTTGGACATATATGGCACCTTTTGTATGACTGCGATCGGCTTGCTTCAGAACCGATTCTTGGTCATGAATTTCAATATGACTTTTCAGTCGTTTTTGCAGCTGTCGTGGTAGTGTGGGTATGCTGGCTCTTGATATTTGGTGTGGTTTAACACAACCTCAAAATTGTTAGAGTATTATAATTCAACAAATATAACATCTTTTGAACAATGGTTTAAAACAGAAATACTTTTACCAAATATGCACTTATCCGCAATTTATACCACACAAACAGTCACCTGGGGTTTCGTACACCCCAAACACGCTCTCTGCACCCAACCGACCACTACTGAGTGCCGATTGCAACTAAATCGAGTACGTTATTCGTCCTTACGAAGCTACCTAGAAGACCAGCGCGCTAAATTCAATTTTTTTAAAGTTATGAGCCTGAAAACTTCCTTTGGGGTGCACGACACCCCACGCGACCAATTAAGGGTTAAGGTGTCTGAGCGTATTAAATTAACTATTTTTCTCGTCCAGATTCATTAACCATATAATGTGTCTTAATTGAAGATGTAGAAGGTGTCTTTAAAATCTCCTTTCTCCAGATGTGACGCCAGGTTTGTCACGTTTCCTTTTCCCTTTCATACAGTGTCCATTTACTGATATCGGCATCCATCCGGAGTGTACGGTTAACCTTTTTCAAAGCCCCTTCGGCTTGCTAAAAGAGATTCATAGCACTATTCTATAAATATTTGATATATTTTTATCGTTTAATCATATAACAACTATATATTTATAACAAAATAATATTTTGCTAGGAAATATTAAATCTATCTCAAGAGTTTTGTAAAAAATCTATAAGCATAAAAATATAGCAATTACATCGCTTAACAAAAAGGTATAATAATCACATTGCGGTTTCAGTTTTATCGACTGTTTGATACTTGCAAAAGTATTACATTCGATGTTGTAGGTAAAAGTTTACCTAGAACGTGAAGAGATGGCGTTGGTAATCAGCTTAAGAAAAACTTATGAAAATGCAACGAATCCGTTAATGAATTGAAAGAGCACTCGCTCGAATAGCGAGAGCTCCTAAGATGGGTCGATTTTTATATAGTAACTAGATTGTTCAGGTCAGTTGCTATAACCTCCAATGTTATTTCCATGGTGAGAGCTCATTCATTAAGTATACTCTTGCTAATTAAACAAGCTTAACTAAAGTCACTGCATAGTACTCCTACACGGTAAATGCTCTTAGTTTGCATAAGATTTTGTTCCGCTTTCCATCTTTCAATAATAATACGAAAAATAGGTGAGTATAGGTATACAGGCATATGCCTTATTTATGATACGGCATACCTTTATTCCGTACTATTAATGTTTGAAGTACATCGATGTTTTTGTTCCAATCCCAACCACTTAATGCTAAAAATGTCACATTTTGAGACGTATTAGGTTATTACGTATACGTTAACAAGATTTTTGTCTCCAAGGACTTATATTTTATATTTTAATTAAAAAGTAAAATATAATTAAATTGTTCGGACAAATGTAAGTTGTTGTTGTGTTAACATTATCCCCGCAGCCGGCCCTATAGCAGTGAAAGCTAAAAACGGAATGCCAAAAGAAACAATGAAGAATAGTGCGCTATACGTCATAGGTAAGTACCATCGTCTCCGCACTCGGTGCAACGATCCTTCAAAGGCAGCTGTCATCTTAATATGACTGTTTTAGTCTTATTTCATGTGACATTACCAGCTCTCCAAAGAACAAAGCTTTGAGACTTCTGAGTCAGATGTTTACTTGATTCAAAATGGCCGTGTTTGCTATTTAATACAGTTTAGTACAGTAAAATAATCGGAAGACACGCAGTGAGACTTAATTCAAGAAATATTTTTTTTATATACTGCACTGTTTTATTATAAATATAATTATTATAAATATAAATTCCCTGTCACAGTGTTTCGCGATGAACCCCAAAACTACTCAACCGATTTTGAGAAATTTTATTTCATTTTGCTGCATTTGTTCCAACTTAGGACGTAGGATAGGTTTTATTTTAATTTATAATTTATAATATTATTGCAAAATATAATAACTGATCAGTTAGAACAGTAGATATACAGAAAATTATATTTGCAAGAAAATTTGCACCAGTGAATATTTTAATATTTTTTCAATTGTTAATATAATTATTTTATCATAACATATATTCCATTTATTGTTAAATCAGCGTATTAAAAATCCACAGAGGTTTATGACAACATTCTTTTAAGCTTAAATAAAACGACTAAGTAACAAATTAAAGGTTATGCATATTATATCGATATTATATGTCTTTGTAGAAAGTAAAATACCTTGTAAATAAAGGACAAAGAAGTTTTCACAAAAAAAATTATTAAAAACTTTGTGTTTGTTACTATTGATACTTGATTATCTAATTGGGTCTCAGTAAATAGTAAAAAACAACGTGTATGATTTTTTCTGTCTGTTACCCCGCAAAATTTTTGCTTAACCAAAAAATAAAATTGAATACAGTTTTTCCTATCATTTAGAATTTTTTCCCTAGGATGTTTACATATATCGCTGGTTTGCGAGAATAGTGGCGGAACAAAAGACTTTTGAACAAATGATTTTATAAAATAAGGTTTTCAAATTTCTTATTAAATCCTCTTTCGAGCGAACAGTGGCGCGATGTCTGCGGTGCCTCTCTGTTCAAGATTAAATATCAAAGATTTAAGATCTTTTGGCATATTTAGTTCCATTTTATCAGATTTTTGAGATGCGTAGAAATTCTCGCAGACCAGCGATATATAAAATACATATATTCCAATCCCATCTAAGTAATAATTTTGAAAGAAACGGGGAATCATTAATAATTTTTTTAACCTAACAAATAATCTACTCAAATCTACTTATTAGTTCTTGGCTGCATCAATTTATGCAGAGTAAAGCAAACACTTAAGCCATCGTATTATCAGTATCGTTGTTTAACCTCTGTATGCTGTAAAATAGGTACTCATCAACCGAATAAAACCGTCGACTAACCCTCAAACTACAGCGATCTATCGGAGATTTTTATACAGACGTCTTTAGTTACAAACAATATAAGAAGTTACTCTTTTTCACTACCTCGCTGAACATCCACATTTGAAATGGGCTCTTTTTCTAATTCATCCTCCCTACAAAGTTTTTTGTAGATACACCTTTAAGCCAACAGCAGGGCCATAATTAGTTTGAAAATGTTTAGCTTATGTATTAAATTTTACTCACCATTGAAACACTAATAGATTGAATTTTATTTTAAATGAACGAAATGATCTTTCGGTCGTCCATTCATTAATCCCTATAAATGACAAAATTTATAAATTTAATGATTACTAATATAATGTGTGTGTAGATAATTTTTGTAAAAATAAAAGACAATTTATAACACTTATTACCCTGAACTAAAATAAAATTGACCTAAGCAGCAGCATCAATTTAAAGTCCAAAAAATTATAAGAAGATATATTTTATTTCCTTGTATAAATATATTTAGTTCTTACATTTCCATGCACATTACACATTTGAATAGAACACTTTTTTATGGATTTTGCGCATATTTTTTTTATATTAAATCCTGACGTTTCGACTTCTTTACAGGAACCGTGATCACAGGATGATGTAGAGTAATGGACGTCATATATTTTCTACTACTAATTGTTAAAATTTTATATATATCAAATGGTTTTATTTTGCATTTTATTTAGTCATTAAATTCTCACTACGATTACATTGTATACTACTGAGTCTACTACCAGTTCGGAAATTGGGAGGCCCTTTCGAGAAGAACTGGCGAAAGAAACGCTCTTACCTTCGTCTCTATGGATGTTTCCTGATTTCAATAGCCTCGCGTAGCATCCTAGGAACAATTCTTTGTTCTCTAACAAAAATTTGAGGTGTATCGAAACGAATGTAGTAGTTTGGTCCTTCAAAAGCATGCTCACACACAGCAGACCTATGTAGCACCTAAAGCGATTTATGTAGTACTTACAAAGCATTTAAGTATCTTTTGACGAGCAATACATTAATGCTCATGATAAATTAAAACCATTTTATCTTTTATCATTATTTGATAAGACATTGTTAATATTTTCATATTCTCATTTAAATTTATATAATCCTATTTTTTCGCCTCCCTTTCAAGACCTGTCCTTAAAACTGTAATATACTCTACCTTTGCTATAATTTTGTCTTTAGTTTTGTTCCTTTAAACGATTTCGGAACGATTCGATAGGTTGAAATAACCTTTCAGAAACTGTCAGACTTAGGACAGAGTTAGAATCAGCTTCACTGTTTTGTGTATCTGAACAAATGGATCACCGCTCAACCTTCTATAAATAACTGCTTCGCAATCGGACATCATCGATGCTTTGTCTTTATACGTTTCATTGTATAAATGTGCTTTCGTTTCTTACATCGACAAAGATCATAGTTCTCACTATACAGACCGATGAGTACATCAATTTGAGGCCAAACTTCCTTATTAAAACTGATTGCTAACTCAAACATTTGCACACCGCAATGTAATTATGCTAACAATTTGTTATTATTAAGACAAACAAGCGAATCTCGTTAGCTGGAAAATCCGTTCATACAAACGGTTTACACTCACTGAAAGTTGAATTTTACAATAAACAAAATGTTGAAATTTCTTAGCATAGATATTTAATGAAAGTATACTTCGTCAGTAAGTTACAGTTAACGGAACGTGTATTATAAGAACAATAAGAAGAAAATTTATTGAAGTTACATTGCAGAATATTGACAAATTAAAGGTATAGTCTAAATGACCGGTAATTCAAAAATTCTTGAAGATGATTGCCACAAAATGCAGTTTTTATTGTTATATAGAAAAATAAAAATTACATTAATTTGAATTCGCGTCTTAAAGACAATATAAGACCAGAGGCCTAACCATAATCTTTTAGCGAGATGCAATTTCGTCTGTCACTATAAATACAGCCATACGTGGTCTATATTGGCGCCTCTCTTCAACAATAGAACTTGAATCGCGAAAAGAGATGATGATGTCAGGTCTTATATCTTGATTTTCAGAGAAAAAGGTGTTTCAATCGATTGACTTCAAAATAAGCCATAGCAGGTATCTAGTGTTGATAAAATTAACCCAGATGAACCTTATGATTACGGCATCTTACTAGATGTGTAAAGAATGGTAAACTGGTAACCTTATAAATCAATAGTTCTGTAAAAATAACACAAAATAAATCTAATATAGTCTTAAAAAAAGATATAAGTGGTTATATTACAAAAAAAATAATTAAAAGCATTTTATTACCTGGGTTAGAACGAATCCTGGTAATTTTTACAATACGCAAAAAGATCGTATTTCTTTATCAACAGTGTCTTTATTTTATGGTTAATCACTCACAATACCATATTTTTAGAAGATTTCATACATTATTATACATACAATTACCCCATCTCCGACATCTTTGATTCATCCTACCTAAGAGATGTGGTGATTTTTTGATAAGCGTGTTTTAAAATCTTATATCAACAGTGTGAGAGAACAATTGTAAGCGATGGTTTCATTCAAACTGTTTTTATTGTAAAGTGTTACTGAAGAAGGCCGTCCTTTGTACTTTGTTTGTATGTTTGTGTCACCTTGTCTTTATTTAATCCTAGAGTATTTTTTTATATTTTGTATAATGTACTATTAATTTCTTTATCCAGCTACCCATAGTGCGTACTCGCACCATATCGGGAACACACTGGTAAATAGCTTATTTGAGGTAAGATTTTCAATAGAAATCTTATAAATATCGCTGTTTAGCACCAATAATACATAATAAATTATACATACACGCATTGAAGGAAACCGACACAAGCGAATTTTATACAAAATTTATTGAAAAGGCAAAAACAACTGAAGACGCAAAATCCAACATACAAATAAACATATTCATATGACGCATCAACCAGACGCGGTAATAATTTCGAACTCATCGCAACATCCAGCGCCTTCTTCGGACCGCGAAAGCACCACTAATTTGGCTCCACTGCTGAATAGGCCAGTCTTCATAGCGAATTCGCTGCCAAAAAGTACTCGGTTTCGGCACTCTTCGCGCCAGTTTACGGCCCGACGCCCTGTAATTGCACACATTATGCTAATATGTGTTTCTATTTTGCTGTTACAGCACATCTGGGGTAACGAGGGATTTTTATTGCTCTTTACTCCCAAGTTTCGCAGCATTTATTACTTTATATTGTAAGTTCTGACACATCAAAAGTTTAAAATTCTTTAATACTAATTGCAATTTTTTTTATACATATCACATTTTCCTATCAGTACGTTGTTCCATAATTACATATTATATGTACTGAAAAAAAGATGGCTTTAAAATAAAGCACTTCGTACTCTATAAATTTATTTTAAAAATCGTCTTCACTTCAAATATAATTTTACCTTTCATGAAACAACTGTTAATTTCCTAAATAAATGACTTACCTTTATAAAGTAAGGGAATGACTTTTCTAAACAAATGAAGACGTCTTACGGTTGATTCATGAGCAGTTATAGCTAGGATAGGACACGAAGGAGACACATTTGAAAGCATTCGAGCTGATCGTCCACTAGCCGTCAACAGAAAAATGGCGGCAGCTTTTGTTTTTAACGCTGCTAGAGATGTGGCAACCATCATTGTCTTTGGCAATATTTGGGGTGACTTGATCTGAAAAGTATTTTTACAAATATTGCACTGGTTTTCATTTCCCATAATACCATTAACAGGTAAAAAGTCAAATGTTTGTAATGGGATCCGAAAACGCCTCGAGTTTTATTTTATCTAGATATTTTGACACACTTTTAGCCATGATAAGCCGCTAAAGTGTAAGAAGTATTTGCTTATTTTTAGCAACGTTTTGTTTTTAGCAAAGCAACATTTCTAACAAGATGTGTGTTTATGTGTATCTCATGTCCATGTCCTCCATTAGTCCAAAAAAATAATCTCATCACATTTTTATCAATTGATGCAAGCCGTAATTGTCTCTCCAGCAATATTGTTTCTTTTGCAATGTTTTGCGAACAGAAACGTTTAATTATTTTACAACGAAATAACTTAACTCACAAAACATGGAACATACGATTTAACGTAGTTTTAAAGTTTCCATTATTACTAACCATTATACCTAATTTTTTATTTATCGTAAAAGTATTGTGTAAAGCTTAGAATCATTAATTCTTTGGTGCAATGTAAGATCAATGATTACCTAATTTTGAACTGACGGCATAGTTTTTAACAGCAAACTGTTGCATTATTTACACAACGTATTTTTTTAAATGCACAATATATTTATCATGTTTCGAGGAACCGTTACGACAGTAAAATAGTAACTCGGTAAAATATTGATTGGATGAATCATTTCAATAACTTTTAAAATTTAATGAAAAAATGTAAAATAAAGGTGCCTTTTTAAATGAGTAATAAATATGTCGATGAAGTAAAAACCAAACGAAATTTATACTTTTGCAAATTCTTAAAAACAATTTTAAACATAGCAAACTAAAATAAAATTAATGAGACCAAATTACCACAACAATACTTTAAGAACAGTTTAATATCAACGAAATCTTGCAAACATGCATAAAACCTTTGTGTACATGCATATTTTACGTATACCTATGAAATAAATAAAACTTACACTCATTCTCAGCATGCTATGCCATTTTTCAATATCTCGTGTTTGTTCTACTAACTGCAAAGCTTCTACCACATCTAAAACAATATCTTTCCATTTTGGCATCGGTGTATGGTTTCCGGCAATCACCACACCATCCATAACACCATCCACTATTTCAGCGGCAACAGATAACATTTGGGGTCTGCTATCAAAAAGACGAATTTCTTCAAAAACGTTTGATTTGTAATAAAAGAGTGGCTTTTCATACTAAAAACAATAAGCAATTTTAAAATTAACATACATAGTTAATCCGAATCCTTTACACTACATTTCGATTACTTACCTTTTTACATAAACAAGCTATGTAAGACATCAATCGTGTAAAGTCCGAAAATTCGAACACTATCCCATCTGAAATCTATTGGAAAGTAGAATTAACATAGTTTGTCTGTGTAATTAATACCTTTGAGTAAATGAATGCTTTACTTTAACCAAATCTGCTATCTCTTCAGTACTATCCGGCGAGATCCAGAGAAGGATAGGAATTGCAACTTTCAGACTCCTTTTATATTCTGTTACTTGATCTTCACAAAATACATGTTTAATTATTATGAAGTCAATCTGGAATGAAAGTAAAATATTTAATTTAAGTAGGTGTTTCATTAGGAGCGTAGCATAAACTTACAAACCACCTCGTGTCGTTTTTGAACAAGTTAATTAATTTATAGAATATAAATAATAAGTTGATTATGCACTGTTTGTTTAATTTAAAACAATGGTAAAATGTAATTTAGTTTATTACTATTTAAAAAATGTTATCACGTTTGTCCTATTATTAAAACAAGTATAATTATATACATTATTAGAACAATTATTTTAATAATAGGACTTTAATTAGAATTAACCATTATTACCATATTCTTGCCTGTTCATCAACTTCATTCAAGTGTTTCTCTATGTAAAAATGTTTTATAACCGAAACAAGTATGAAATCAAAAACACGAAATAAGTTTCATAAAGACAACATTTGCTGGGGCGAATACCTTTTTTCTTATTTTGTAATAAATTTTAATGTTTCATGTAATAAATATTTGATCACTTACTCTTTCATCCACTTGTATAGGCTCATTCACTGACATTGTGATTGATAATGCTACAGGTCTAATGTATTGAGGGGGAAACATCTCAGGCATTTGTGTAGCTTTGCTAACTGCTTTCTTGAGATTTTGGTACAACTCCTCATTTTGTATAGTCCGATCAACATTAAATATGTTTACTCCATTACATAATAGTAAATAAATGTCAGAAGCATCAAAATCATTTTGACCTAAAATTTAAATTAGGTTTGTGTATATGAGCGATTGAGCCAACGCTAATCAAACCTAATAAAAATTACTAAAACTATATCCATTATTTTTCTTATTATAGTAATTGTTATTCAAAAATGTACTGTATAAACTACAAAACGTGAATATGCCTTAAAATTACTTTCAATTTAAAAAAAATGTTTTTTCTTTTTTTATTTTTGACGTGACAACGTCTAATAAATTGGTTTGCCGGGTGACACTTCAAGAAACTGCGTTACGCTCCGCTCACGTTATGCGCTTACAATGAGAGCGAGTGAGAGGCACGCGTCCCTTCAACTCGGGCATGGTTAGCCCGCCTAAGAGCGAGAGAGACAGACATAAAAAGTGGAAGGGACGCGTGCCTATAAATTAATGTTTTAAATATAATTCTTTGTATAAATAAATGTTTTAAATTGTTACTATTATTTCATCCTTCTTCCTACTATACGAATGAATATTCACATTAAAATTATTTTACCACTCAAAGTCGTTGTCACGTAAAACTTTCGCCCGTATACCGACTTTACAGGCAACCAACCAGTTTTTTTTTTACTATTGGTTCCCTATCGACTTCATTTTGTATACTAAACTTAACATTTAAGTTATATATAATGTAATTAGGGCTCCCAAATTTTTCGCTACGTATGCTGCTACATGCTACGAGCGTAGCAGCACTGAGAAGGTCGCAATGAAACTGTTAATAAACACTCGAAAATGAGTCCCATCAAGGTCTCAGTTACTATAAAAAAAATTGCAATTTCCTCTCAATCAGTTGTTTGATACTTGTAAAAGTATTAAATTCGATAATACCAGGAGCATGAAGAAAAGGCGCTGATATTTAGCTTCAGAAATACTTGCATCCTGCATTTTTAATTATACTCACTTATATCAAACATTACATTTACTGACTGGAATAACCTGTCGCTTAAGGCAGTGTACTTATCACAAACCTAGAAAAGCAATATTAAAAATAGATTATTGTTATTGTCAAACATTTAATATAAATAAGCTTCAGTTTTTTTACACTATTGCTTTAACAACTTCAAAATATACCTCCATATATGGAAATCAAAAAATACAAATAATCGTTGCCCACATAATATGGACAGATTTCTTTCAACGTTTTATTTTTAAGTAACTTAATATGCTTAAACAACATATTATGCTTACCGCTTTAAAAGCATTATTCATAGTAGATCTATCTACCCACCAGACCATTTTTTATTATTAAATTACTACTTTTGAATGTATCTGACCAATTTTTTACGCTTAAATCTGTCAAAGATCGTAGCCCTATGGATTGACAATCTACGACATAAACGAAACGTAACAATTACCTTAACGATTTTTTTTTGCTTTATAATGGCATATTAAACGTGATCACAAGTATTATCTTTATAGTGGTTACTATGGGAGATGACAGTAACTAAATACAACATTTGTTTACTACAACTGGCGGTGTCTAGTGACTGGGTGGCCCAAACACTGGCTGTTACAAGTTGTTTGTGAGAAATATACGGGTATATTTTGGATCTACCGAGAAGAGCATCCTCCGTTTGTCGTTTTTTATCATCAGTTATAAGCGGCTACCTAACTGTTTCTCAAGCTATTGGCTACTGGTATAATTCTAAATGTAAAGCTCATAAGAAATAAGAAGCTTAAATCTTAGCGAAACTAGACCAGGAGTTTGAATTCAAGCGGGAATTTATGGTGAGCAGTTCAGGCGTAAAATTTTATTTAAAAGCGGTTTATTATTGCCTTCCTACAGGTAAAATATCTTTTTATCTCAATAAATTTTACATATCTCTACAAAAATATAAGTTAATAAATTCACATCTCTGCACTCTGTCACCTATTTAGTTTAGTACTACACACACAAATACTTTGGTTGGATGGAAGAGATCTCATTTTTAGAAGTAAGCCCACCACTGCCTAGATATTAAGGGGTATATTTTTTACATTATGCCTCCCAAAAAGACATATACATTATTTTATTATAATATGAATATAACAAAAGTATAAATGTCTCTCATAAGAAATTCCATATGTATTTCAAACGGTCAATTGTAACTGTGTTTCATACGGCATAATGATGGCACTCTCTCCTTTAGCTTTACCACAAAATAATGTTTAAGACACGATATTTTATGAGTTAAAATGTGGCTACATCCATCGTGTAGCGAGAGCACTTCAATTTATGTGCGTAATTAAGTGGAGTTTGCGTTCGGGACGGGCGCTCGGCACTTTCCAGCGGTAAATGAAATTTACGTACGCTCCACCTTTCGAACGTATCTTGAGATATTGGTGCAAAACATTAGCGCTCTATTCGCTCTATATGGCTGATAAGGGCGAGCTTTTTTTATAGATTTTATAGCCCAGTTTGATTCAATTAATCATTTGTAGATGATTCTTTAGAGATGGCAGTATGATGTAAGATTCCTAAGAGTTTACATGTATAGATTTAATTATTTACATCTTATGGCTCGTGTTAAGATGGTTGCTCTTAATTCGCAGTTGCATTCACTGAAATAAACACTATACACGTATTTCTAACATGTCAAATTTCAAATATAAGATAATGGTCAGGTTGTTCATTACAGTTAGAAACATCCAAAGTGATAAAATGTACTGAATATCAATTTTATCAAATTGATGAAAAGACTTTGATTATTATGATAAAATACTTCAAATATAGAGCGTTGTCATCAATTTTAAATTCTAGCTATTCCGATATTTTTTATCTTTTTAATTTTGTACTCGTACTTTGAACGGCGGACCGAGCCTCGTCCTACAGGCCAGTGTGATTTAAATAATTATATTGTGAGTTTGCGGATATCAACAAGAGCGTTTGTAGACTTCTCAGCTAATATAGGTTCAGGAGAGAGATCCGGTCGAACGCCCATAAAACAAAACACATACAACAAAAAAGAAGAAAAGTGTGCAGTTTCAAAGAGAAGTAGCCTCAGTAAAGTAGCCCTCTTAGAACTTTTCGATCATTAATATAGAAGTTTGCAATATTGAAAAGTTTAAATAAATACATCAATGAGGCAGTCAGCTATTTAAATTGCTTTAAATGTAAACGGGATTCCCAATTGTTTTTGTATTTTGTTCACCCATCCCACCACTAACTCTATTGCTAACTACAGTCGCTCTGGATGCTATAACAACAAGACTTTAATAATTCTTTGCATGTGCTTATTATATACAAAATGACAATGTGACACTCTTTCACAAAATATCATAAGGTGACTTCCATTTACACCAAAAATAGGATTGAAGTATAAAACAAAATTACTACCTATTGAAGCTGTCCTATTCAAACACAGAAAAAGTATCTAAAAATGTTATTTATTTAAACATAATTAAACAAAAAACTCAACAAATGATGGTCAAAACACCATTGAGCATTCCATACCAGTCACGCGCTAAATTAAAGGAAAGTAATAATTTATGTGTTATGGGCCACATTGTGTTACACTCCGCAAGCACAAACACGTATGCGCATACTCATATACAAACACACACATTATATTATATTGGAAAAAACTATTCGCATATTAGAAGTAATCATCATAGTTGAGGGAAAATTTTACTAAGAATCTCTCCTCTCAGGATCTCACCTAAATAATCTTAGCCTATTGTAGGATTAAATAGTATTGTAGTGTAGACCTGTGCTTCGGTAGTGTGAAAATGAATACGCTCAGATGAAGACATTATAAATATAAATAATTATTTGTTTATTGGACAGTCAACAAAAATATGCACTAATTACAAACAATAAATAACTAACTGTAATAATTTAAATGCAGTTTTTTTAAAAAGACAACCACGGCATGCATAATTTACCGAATTTAAATGTAAGTGTGTAATGTTGTAAATTCTTACAATGGCTATGTGGTTTGTTATAGACAAACTTGTTTTCGCATAAATGCCTATTAATATGAAATAAATATTTTTTTCTATGCTTATCTAACCGATGGGAGCACGCTTTTAACTTGTTCCACAACGTAAGGCTTTTAGTCTAGAAACGTAAGAGAAAAGGGTGCCCGAGACGCTGACTCTGCTCGGTTACATTAATAACATTTAGTTCCCCAAAAAATGATAACTCCCCCATCAGATTAGACTGCGGCAGTTAGACGATGATTCCATAACAATAATTATTTTTAACAGTGTTGGGTTCTTTGCATTTGTGAAGGCATCTTATATGAATTCTGATTACTAGAAATTCACATTATACTATGTTGTGCATTTAAATAACTCTGGAATATTAAAAAACCTGAATTTTGTATCATTTGTATGATATTGCATTTGACTGTTTTTAATATAAAAACGCGATTTTTTTTAATATACAAAATAATAAAGGACAATTTGTTTACAAACGTAAAATAAAACCATTTTCTTTCTATCCCGAATATTGTAGCTAGCTTGCGACGACAATACGCATTTGTGTCGGTAAATTAAAATTAAAAGGAGGTCATTTAACTAATTACCATAAATTAATTACACGTGTTTTTATGTATCTCGTTCCCTTTATTATAACGTAATTTTATTTTGTTTGAAGATTTTATTACCAAGAATCTGTGATTTACCACATTAAATCCTTTATAATCCACATAATCCTTTAGGATTATGATGTCCTTAAAAGCTTAATATATGCAGACTGTAAAATTTTTCTTTACCTTTTTTATGAAATCAGGGTAACTAATTCATAATGAGCACACACTGGTACGATACATTATACACGACATTGTCTGTTATACGCAATATATTTTTAAGATACAAAAGTTGTTTTGCAGTAAATATGCTACATTAATACAATGAACTGTATGATAATTATGTTATAGCTTTGAGATCTGTCAAAAATTAAAAGGCGATTCCATTCCTGTATTTAGATTTTACACTTTCGCGTTGTTCAATCATTGATATGAAAGTAATTTTAACAAATAACAAAACGCGTTTAGTTTCAAGTTTTAGACAGTTTCTGAAAGGTAGCAAACATTAGATTTCAAACTAGAAAAATGAAAAGCAATGCCGTATAGTGGTCCGTTAAATATATATTTCATTGGTTAAAAGTGAAGTTATTAAGTTACTAAAACCAAATATGCGACGATTTCTCTGCTTATATTGCCATATCCCTTGTATGAAATACTTAACAGTAGCCTCGACTATGGTAAAGAGATTCGAGTGAGTAACCTTCCGTAAGTAAATAACCAAAATAAAAATACTATAAAAATAAAATAAAAAAAAGTATTAACTACATGAGACATTCCTGCACCAGGGGGGATCTACTTTAAAACCAACCAACTTTAAAAAAAATACAGGCAACTTTAGGCTACAAAATCTTTAATTATACGATTTTGACTTATCGAATAACTGTAACCTTCTGGAATATAATCGAAAAAAATACTTTTATTGCGCGCATAAGGCATACAGACTTGAACAGTTCTAACTCAATTGTTACTGGTTTTACCTACTTATCTGCTCTGAGAACAACATTGTGTTTATTTCTTAGAGCAGATAATTATTTTCGGGTTTGCTTAAGCAAAAATAATCGCAATATTTAGACTTCATATAAATGAACTTTGTAGTAGGCTTTTAACACGAATAATTTTAATTAATAAAAAAATCGAAAGGTGTTCACAAGGCTCAGTAATTCGATTGGGAGAGCATTGAACTGGACATCCAAAAGCGGGTTCGATTCTCGCCCGAGAATTTACATGTGAGCAGAGGTGATTTTTTCCAGTATTTTTATATTAAAATAATTTATCAAATTTAAAATGTTATAGCAATGGTCAAAGTTGCACTAAATTCATAAACATTAGTAAAGACATTAGACAAATAATTTACTAGGGTGTGTAATTCTGTTTGATAACAATACAACGATCCAAGACGAACCTTTCTACACGTTCCCCTTAATTAAAAACGAAGTATTACTGTTGTCTAAATAAAATTAAAATTCAAGCCCGCTCATAGCTAATTAGTTAATCAGCGATTGTTAGTGGCCTGCCAAGGATCGAGTCCTCGCCGTTAATATTGTATAGGGAGTACCCGTCCACTGTTATAATGAAGTGAAATATTCATCAGACACCGTCTGGAGACCTAGCAGCTGCAGCCTCCTGAACTGTCGGCATGACCGTATTCTGTAGGATTATTCTCGCCGATTTATATATAAAAAGTGCTACGAAAATCGAAATTGACACAACATTTAAAGAAACAACTTTAGACGGCTGTAATTAGTGTTACCAGGTGTCCCGATTTGCGCGGGACGTCCCGATTTTCAGGGGTCTGAATGTCCCGACAAATCATAAAATAAAAAAAGAAACAAAAATGGCACAACATTTTTAAAGACAATCAAAACTTTGCAAAAATTATTTTCTTTTATGGCTTCAATTCCAGTACCAAACGCAACAACAGAAAGGGTATTAGGGCTAGGCTAACTTAATTTGATCTGAGAGGCGAAACCATTTGACACTCGAGCATGAGAAAGCAGAAATTCAAATTAAAACCAACTTTAATATGACTTGCAGTGAATTTTATAACTATGTTATACAAAACAAGGCCATTCTAAAGGCGGCAAAGTCCAATAAAAAATATAATTTTAATAAAAAATAAATAATTTACATAAATACTTACCTTATTCTTCTGAAGTGCGTAAATTACACTTAAAGTACGATTTTATTTTATAATTTCTACTAGTCCATCAAGACTGATTACTTGTTATGTAAGATTAAATACATATTTAATTTAGGTAATATAATACTATGCTTGCACTAGTAGTTTAAAACGCAATAAATAAAACCCTGATTTAAAAACATCTTGTTTTTTGTTTGCTGTCCCGATCTGCAACCCTAAATCCCGATTTTTTTTTTACCTCATGTACATATTTAAATCAAAGCTGACCTGGCAACCCAGCTGTAATTCATAAAATTCATGTAGAAGGATTGTTCAAAACTTGCTTATATTCTATTGATTGAAACGCACAATAATCACATTTGATTTAAGTATTAACATTATTGTAATAATTTTTATCAATATATAATAGCGTTGTTTTTTCACATTATACGATGCATTTGAGTCTTTCTAACATTTAATCAAATAACTGTGAAGGTAATTGTCTATCTCCAATAGATAGATAGATATTTGGATTTTGTATGTATCGGACAAAAATAACTAAAAGTACATTAACAGTTTTGCTATAGTAATCGTGCATTTCTGTGCCTATATCAAACATACATGCGATAAAAAACAACCTTCCGTTTCACCAAACATCTTTTTTCTACTTTCGCTTAAATTAGCCCATTACCCAAAAAATACTGAAACAATTCTCCTTTACGAGTATTTTTATTAACAAACTTATCTCATTTATGTTTCATCTCATAATAGGTACCATGTTACCGTCGTTGAATTGTGTAGATATATTTTTGCTATAATTTGCTACATACATACACAATTACAAATACTACATACACAAATCTAAGTCAACACGTATGGCTTTGTAAAGTGACATTACAATTAATATTGGATTTCATATTTTAGGGACCAAAAATTATGGAAAAAAATAATTTCTGGGATGATATACAAGTTCCAGAATCCGGTTACTGCAGACTTAAGTCGTTGAATTTTTGAGGGCCCCGTGTGAGTCTGAGCGCATATTTCGAATGAAAATCTGCGGCGGGGCTGTGAGGAAAAAAGGAAACTCATTTACGTTACAAATTTTTAATCTCTTACGTTTCGTCGCATCAACGTGAGGCACCTCGTAATACTCAGTGTTATACAGTGCCATTGTATTGCCACATTCGTACTCTTCCCAACTTTTATATTGCCTTATATTACGTACGTTACGTTATGTTTCGTTATATTACATTTTAACTGCAGGGTTTTCATAAATATCTAACTAGTTATAACTATAACTGTACTAGTTATAAGGCAGTGGAAGGGGAGTGCGAGTGTCTTTTCAGCCAGCACTGGACCAAAGTGCTTGTTGGGTGAGGCCAAGTGTAATTTAAGGGTGTGTGTCGATTTTAATTTATTTTTTTATAATTATTTTTTGACATGCCCTATTTAATTAATAATTGTCATGATTTTTAATATATGTACTAACTTTAATTTTCCATTGTTACTAACCATTATGAGACTTTGATTCTTGAAATAAATTGAATTATTATTATTATTATTATAACTTTCAAGACCCTCAGAAACAATAGTTACTTTAGGGTTAGATGTTCGTAAAACTATTTAAAACTTTGGGCTCTTAATAGTTATTACAAAGACTCGAACAGTATTTTGAGTCAACATGCAAATAGATTTAAACAGTAAAGCTTTCAAATTAGTTTACCAGACACAATTCTGCAATAGGATAGGTATGTTGCTGCCTTGTCAGATACATTTATCGTTCGAAAACTGATGTTAAAAAAGCTAAAATATTAGTAATATATGGTCGCCCTTTATAGGGCCGGCCAGTTTGCAGTAATTATTGATAGTTATTATTATTAAGTATTCCATTCACTGTTGTTCCCTAGTAAATTTATTAATAAGAATAAAATAACACGTAATGAGTGAGACTGGAAATTTGTTTAGAGACATTAAAAAAAATAATTTTCTATAAAATTTTCTATTTAAGCCGAGCCTATAATATAGATTTTTCAATAACAGTTTCAACTTAAAAGAATTAAATTTACAATATTAACCTTAATAAAAAATAATATTCAAATTTAAGTTTCTAATAATGTAAATGGTGTTTTTGATAGCAGAATTAACACCATTTTTTTACTTGGGCGGACCAATTTTTCTGTGCAAAAAAATGCCATAGTGAACAATGATCTGCTCAATAATTTATTCCTAATTTCGTAATAATAAAATTATTAGTTAATGTAAAAACTCAAATATACATTTTCTTTAAATCTTCATATAAAATGGCCATTTTGTTGGCGGTTAAGACCCATATAAAATCAATAATTAATCAAAATATTGTATTTTCGTATTAATCATAAAAAAACAGCACAAGAAACTTATTTAAATAGAAAATCTTTAATATATTTAAAAACACCTCTATTAAAAATTTCACAACTTTCTCTCTCCCTCTTTAGCCGGTAGGTATTGTAAATTAATGCATATTAAGAGAACTGAAATTAATTTTTAATAATGTTACCAACCTACAAATATGTATCTATTATTCATCCGATTGCGCTAGCTCAAAATAAAGAAATATTAGGATAAAATACGATCTTAAATTTTGGTTGTAGTTGATGTCGAACAAAAGCATTTTATCTTTGTTTATGAAAATATTGACAAGCAGACATAAATGTCAGACTCCGTATGAATTAAACATCAAAAGTCGCGTTCTGAAGCTATGTGACCTATAATGTAGGCAATAGGCGTACAACTTCTAGTTGGTTGATAGAAAAAAAACCAGTACTTAAAATATAGGTCAATTTAACATTTTTTATTATTATTTAGCTATAACCCCTTGTAATTCTCATTAGCTATGTACATCTTGGATATATAAGATGTATAATATGCAAAAAGTTATCTTTAAAAGATTGTTTTTAGTGTTAAGATCGCAATTCCCACTTAAGTTTAAAATTTTCTATGTGTACCTACTGATATTTTTCTATTTATTAATGTTGGCAGTAAATCACTGCTTAAATCGGTTTTTTGTCTCAATTATTATCTACGTGTATCGTAGTAAATATTATATATGTCCAATTAGTTAATATTTCCATTATAAATATATTAAGTCAAGATTTAACATTGAATCAATAAAAAAGGATACAACGCTTTGTTACACAAACGAATAAAATATACAACTCAAGCCAAACTTTATGAATTGTAAATCTTTATGTAAATTAGATTGCCAAAAACTTAAAAAAAAGTACCAGTTCTTTAGAGTTCACTCAATGCAATAATGTTTCTTAAATGTAGAATCTACTTTTGAGAGCACCTACAAGATTACTTATTAAGCGGATTATCCAAGCTGGATTCGAGAAGCGCCATCTTCAAACCCATTCAAGGCACAGACGGTCGATGAATTTTTGAGAGGCGCGCCCAACGTGTGAGAAGGCTGAAAGCATTTTTTAGAACAGGAATCGCAGGTAATGAGACCGGTATATGTGTTTAAAATATAACATCAAATCCAAATAACATGTATTGTAAAAACATTTTATTTACTCTCATGTTAACATATGATATTCCTTTGATCTAGTGGTCTACATAACTAGAGTATTAAATAAAAACAATCAATATTCGGTGGATCATTCTTGAATATAGTTTTCCATAGTTTAGTTGCAAATATATTATATCCTATTCTTCCATATTCTTATGAATCAGAATCTAGGGACTGGGATACGGATAGGAAGCGGAAGGGACAGAGACAGCTTTGAGGAGATAACCGATCTCACAATCTTTTGGCTTTCCACTTGTGTGTCGATGACCGACAAATTTACAGACACTAGCATTAAGAGCGCTTTTTAACGCTATCGGAGTAATCATCAGCAAACCAGCAAATTGCGATGTGGAGTCTTCGGTTTGACCTTTGTTTGGATTCTGTGAAAGCTCAAATTATAGTTATCGGTAGCTCTAGGTTAGTCGAAAAAACGACTAATTTCATCTCCCAAAAATAATTCTTAACGGTCTTAAGTATTACTCGAAATAACTTGCTAAGGTTTTTGTCGATTAGTATGCTGATGCTAATTGATAGAAACCTTGGACAGTCTTAGACTTTTGAGGACAAGTTAGTTAGCAGAATCCAATTGTACATTATTGGCTCCGAAGGTTGGAATAAGATCTAGTATCACTACATAGTATAAAACAAAGTCGCTTTCTCTGTCCCTATACCCCTATGTATGCTTAAATCTTTAAAACTAGTGTACAAACGGGCAGTAAGACCAGCCTTACTCTATGGGTCGGAGTGCTGGGCAATGAGAAAAGCAGACGCACAAAAGCTTCAAGTAGCGGAGATGAAGATGCTACGCTGGTCCGGCGGTGTCACCCGGATGGATAAAGTGAGGAACGACCATATAAGGGGTACATTCAAGGTTGCCGATGTCACCACCAAGTTACAGGAGAGCCGCCTGCGCTGGTATGGGCACGTAATGCGCCGAGAAGAAGACCACTTAACGCGGACGGTAATGCGCATTGATGAGGGCAAGACAGGCCGAGGACGCCCACCTATGACCTGGATGAAGACCATTAACAACGACCTTCAGACGACGGGCCTTACGCCCGACATGACAAGACAACGCCCTGAATGGCGGAAACATATCAGGAGAGCCGACCCCAAATAATGGGATAGAGCGAGGATGATGATGATGACATGCATAATATAGTAGAGCATTGCATCCGTGCGAAGCCGGGGCGGGCCGCTAGTTTCTATAATAATTCTGTGTTATATTTTCATTTTTTGTATTTTTTGATGTACAATAAAGTATATTAATATTGTATTTTACTGATATATATTGTAGGTTGGGTTAGATATTTTTGAAGTTATACTTTTTTAGACGCGTTATGAAAAAATGAAGAGAGTGAATTTTTTATATAAACGCGCATTACTGTAACATAAAAGTAACAGGTTCAAGTTGCCCGCAAAGCAACATGGAATAAATCAGCAGGATGAAGTTGGCCGCTAATTGGCTGAAGGTAGTTACTCAAATATTTATGAATGTGTGTGTGTGTGTGATTTTAAATTATATATGGTGGTTAACAAGAGTTTATATAATACTAGCGGCCCGTTCCGGCTTCGCACGGGTGGACAAAATTTTTTCTAGCATTCAATATAGCCTATGACACTCAGCAATAATGTGCCTTTCTATTGGTGAAAGAATTTTTAAAATCGGTTCAGTAGATCCCGAGATTACCCCTTGCAATTTAACAAATATACAAACACACAAACTTTACTTCTTTATAATATTAGTATAGATTACTGTAGGTATGTATTCTTCTTTTGTTTATAATATCAATTTAACGATGCCAAAGAAGTATTACTTCTCACGCGCGTAAATAATTACACGCACCCATATTTTTTTTATCTAGTACCACCCAGTAGGCTAAATCAATTTTGCCCTTCAAAATACGAAAATTTGAAATATGAAAGTCAAATATAATATTGGAAAAAATTTGAACGTTGATTCTCACGAGGTTGACGGTTTTTTAACGCAAATTTTTCGTGTTTTAATTTCTTTTTTACCTTTATGATATGATGTATTTCTGTGTGGCATATCAGTATGACATATCATCACCCTATTAATGATAATTTTTCTCACATACTTAATTGTTTATTTTTGCGAGCAAACGACGAACAAATAAAATAGAATATTATTACTGAAAATAGATACTAGGTGTATAGGTACCGGTTTAATTAATGTTTGGTTAGTTTACCATAATAAACCTCTGAATTCTTACTCCAACACGAAGTTAAACAAGACGATTACCACAAACGTTAATATCACGCCTTACATCAAACCAAAGTCAAACAAAATGTCATGCCTCTTCTCATTATAATCCCGTATATATCCATGAACAAAGCTGACTCGAAACTAATTACAGATGTTGGTATAGTGGAATTAATTATACATGAATAGTATATCGATCGTGTTAATAGTCGAAGCGGATGACAAACCGTTATAAATAGAATTTGGTTTTACTGTGATGTTAACATATAATATTCCCATGATGCTACAGTTCAAATGATAGAAGTAAGAAATAATAACGCACCAGTGAATGAAGATCTAAGCAAAGTAGTTTTGTTTTAAATAGAACGCAAAATTTGACGGTGACAGAAACGGCGACACAGCGAAAGTGATATGGCTTTAGACGGGAACGGGGATGGGGATTAGTAGATCCTATCTTGGCCCCAAAGCTGGATTGAGATCAAGAGCAAACCCATTAAAAATTGTAAAAATTATGTTTTTTTATTTTGTGTAGTAATTATATCGATGTAGTTTGCTTGTGAAATTTCTTTATTGACATATAAAAATAATACAATGTTTATCAAATACAGATTAAAGAAATACATGTCAGTTAATAAACGATTTATCGGGCTAAATACGCCTACAAATTGTTACAATAGTGTAAGCTAAAAAATATATTACTCATTACAACTTAAAGTTAATGACAAAGAACAGCAATATACAGTAATTAAAATTTGTAGTGTGAGTTACTTCAACGTAAAATCACTTAATTCATGAACGGGTAATATAAAGGTTAATTGCGGGTAACTGCTAAGATACCTAACTATGAATTTATTAAAACGACCAGTTTCTAGTAAGCTAATAGAACTTCCCCACCGCCCGCGCCCGTACTAACTATGGACAACAGAAGGAGAACTCTAACTATGGAAGACCGCTAAGTTACATTAGGTTGGTCATGCGCATACTCATCGCTGGATTGTCGTCGCCCATAAGACCGGTTCGAGGAACAATAGAGTGTTGAGGCAAGCGGTACGCACCGTACGTATCGATATATTTGTGGTCTGAAATTGAAGTATTACATAAATTGAGTATGAGAGGACTTTTGTTTAAATTACGTGATAATTTTTAACAACTTAAATAATCAAGGGATATTTTATCTTAGAACGAAGATCCTGTAGATTTGTTTTAAAATCTTCAGAGCTTTATTCTTTATTGACTGACATATTTCATAATTAGTTAAACACGTGTTGCTCCAGGCTGGACATGCGTACGTGATACAAGGTCTAACAAGTGTAGAATAAATTCTGATCTTAGTTTTAGGATTGAGATTGCTTCTACGATTCAATATTGTGCTTAAATCACCGAGCGCTTGTGCACCCTTGACACGTAAGTTGGCTACGTGCTTAGACCAGTTTAGCTTAATAGCCATCGAGACATCAATATATTTTACTGAGCTAGTCCATGGTACAGGATGATCACCAATTTTTAATAAACTTTTGGGCAGGTTTCGATGTCTTATGAACATAATAGCTTCTGTTTTGGAGGCGTTAAACTTTAATTTCCGTTTAATTAGGTAACCTCACACAAATTCAATGGAGAACAGTAAGCGGCCCACTATGAGATCGAGATCTTTAGCAGTAGTATAAGAGGCAGTATCATCAAGAAAACAAGTAAGGTATGTGCGGGATTGTTTTGGTATATCGTTTAGATATAGTAAAAATAAATAAGGGTACAAAATGGAAGCCTGCGGTACGCCAGCAGGAACATTCTGTTCATTAGATTTAGTGTTTCCAATATGCACTCTTAATTTATGATCCTTAAGATATGATTGGATAAGTTTTCCAATGTAACCGGTCAATCAGCTTTTAAAAGCTTGAAAAGGAGTCTTTCGTGCCAGACGGCGTCAAATGCCTTCTCTATATCTAAAATGAACATACCAGCAGACTCACCAGGGTTTAAATAATGTAAAATATGTTCAGAAACTCTAACAAGCTGCTGTGTGGTGGAATGAGAACAACGAAAACCGAAAAACGAAAACAAATTGCTCATGAATTAGAACGTAGAAAGTTTACCCAAAGATAGCAAGAGACTAATTGGGCGATGGTTAGTAGGTTATGTAGCATCTTGGCCAGGTTTTTAAGGAAATGATTTAAGCTGATTTCCAAGCTAGAAAATAACCCAAGAACAGACAACTTTTAAAGATCTTAGTGAGATAAACTAGTGCTTTTTGAGAAAGATTTTTAAGCACTATATTATTTATACCATCATCCCCAGCAGCTCTACGGGGCTTCATTAAACGTATTTCAGCTGGGTGTATAAGATGGAACAAAACGGAACTTAAGAATAGTTGTCAAGTATTGTCAAGTATCCGACTGGCAATATTTGACTACTATTGAATGTGAGTTTCATATTTTCATGAAAAACAGTAGCAAGATTATCGCACCGCTGTTTAACCCTGGTGGTAAAACTTCCATGGGAATGCTTAAGAGGAGGATAATGAATGCAATTTGGTTTTATAGATTCACAGAGTTTCTACAACTCTGAGGTCGGATTACCAACCTTCGACAACCTTTTGTCCCAAGCAATATCCAGACGATGCCTAATTTCAAGTTTTACATGATCATAATGATGAATGCATGTTTTTTTATAGAAAAATAGGCTTACTCTTGACCACTATCTCGCCTGATGGTAAGTGATTTGAAGTCCCCTAAATTGTATTTGTCAGGAAACATAGATTCAGCCAAAGAGTTCCACTCCTTAGCGGTACGTATCACAAAATTGGAACTATAATGCTTATTGCGAATCTTTGGTATATTTACCATATAATGGTGTCGCCTATTGGTAAGTCTGGTTGTCCAATGAAAAAATGAGGACGATGGAACAAGATTGTGAAATTCTGCTGCACACTCTCTTAAATGTATCCTATAGAAAACGGATAGGCTTTCTACCTTTGGTCTATGCTTAAGTCTTTTGAGCTTTTTATAAAAAAGATCATCATTGCCGATCAGCCTCTTGGCCCTCCTCTCAATGGACTCAAGCGTCTGGAGCTGGTTTCGGGCGGAACCGTCCCAAAGATGAGAACAATACTCCACACACAATCGAACTTGTGCTCGGTAAGAAATGAGCAACTATTGCGGTGTGAAGTATTTTCTTACCTTCGCCAGAATGCCAAGTTTTTTTTAAGCTACTTGAACCTTGCTCTCAATGAAAGAGTCAAAATTGAGGGTTGGTGACAAAGACATACCGAGAAGCTCAAGATGGTCAGTGATCGGCACGGATACACCTCGGAAAGTAGGAGTCAAGTCGAAAGGACTGCTTTTAGCGGAGAAAAGACACGCGTGGGTCTTTGACGAATTAAATCTTTGGCATCGCCCCATTCGGAGACAGCCTTCAGAGATAGGTTCATGCAGCTGACCATCGCCTCTCTATGATGCTAAATTGCTTCACCTTTCGAATTTTTGATATCACCTTATGAGTAAATTACTAAATAATCAGTTGGATGAGTTGCTCGAGCAGTGTAGATGTTAAGAAGTAAAACTAATGATTATAAATACCTAATTGTTAAAGTGAAAGTAGACCCAAGATTTTATTTAAATGAACGAGTGTTTTTTTTTATCAATTGCTGATACAAAAATTACGATAGTCATGTCGGTTTGGGTATTTAAAAGAGGACAACGCAGCGCATTCGAAAAATCTTTTTAATCAGTTTTTGTCCTAAAAATTAATGGTTCTTTTTTCAATAGATCTCATATTAAGAGCACAAAATAGTAATATCATGGTATCTATGTAAAATTATGTTGTTTATTAGAACTTAAGTGACGATAACTAGAATTTAATTATATATTTTTAAATAACTAGTAAGTAAATAAGTGCCTCATTAATATACACTACTACATCGACTTCATGACAATCTTTAAAATAACCATTTAAAAATGGTACAAAATAATCGTTCCTTAATTCAGTTTTTTGCGATTTGCAAAAAAACTGACAACACTACTGTTAGGAAAAAATGAACTCGAGATTTTAAGTTTAACCACGTTTATTCACTGGTAAGGTGAACAGAGACGGCTGGAAAAGCACACCAACACCACAAATGACAAATTAAAAAACTAAGTATTCCCTTTAAAAAAATGCATATAAAATATTTGATGTTTACTCTATCAACAATTACTATTTGCGAACAGAGTTTTTTGATGAAAGCAACGAGAGAATTAACTAGCCAATATTTCAACGACTTTGAATCTCATCCGTTTGTATTTGTTGTACAAAAAAGTGACGCCAATTAGCAGCTGTCTGACACAGTAGCTCTCCATCGAATATGACGTCATGGCGAAACAATACTCGTGACAATCGTTTTCCCAGAAATAACGACACGCTCTGGTGTAAACAGAGGGTCGACGTTAAATACCACAATCGCATGGATTTATAAAATATTACAAATTTGAATCATAATACGTTTATAAAGTATTGTAACATATTTTGCCAATACATTCATTATATACAATTATTTTTGGTTTATATTTTAGTGACTTATTAAACAAGCATGACTCGGCAGCAAATTCTTATGTTTATCATATCAACATAACCTAACCAAGATTCAAATCCAGGACATTGAGTGTAACAGTCAATCATGTTTCAAATAAAATAGTTGAGTCTTATGTGCAGTCGAGAACGATAAAAATTCTTATAATAATAGCAATGTTAAAAGAGCTTACTCATTCAACATAAAATGTAATATATTACACATTAATTGATATTATACACCCCAAATATAGCTAAAATTAATTATTTTATATAATTATTTAGTTTTCAATAAAAACTAAAAGCGATTCTTCATTTACGGCATATGTGAGCGAAATGAAAGATGTTTTCTCAGGACTCCTATTCGAGAGCTACAATTCTGTTTGATCAAAAAGTTACCTTAAAAGTGAAATTTACTTTGCGATCACATCAGTACCCATTCACCTTATTTGAAATGGACGAAAATAACGACTACAAAACATGAACGAATAACCAATTCAACCCTAATACGCCAACTCAAAGTAGATAGCAGAAACGTACTAAATTCACTAACGAGTTTATACGTCCCTCTTGGTTCGGACGGGTGGGACGTGAAGGATCTAAATAAAGAGAAAATGTTTTCTAGAGCCCTCTTCGGCCTCGGCAAAGCCTGCTTGCCCACCTGGATTTGCATACAGACGTCCTTAGACGTTGTTATGTGTCCTTAAACCATCCATCCAGATATATGATACTGCTACTTACGATTTTTTTAATGACGCTCTCCTTATTTTTGCCCTTCAGTAACGGTTAGTTGTAATAAAATGCTATATAACATATTGTCATCATATTTACTAATGCTACAACCATTGTAATATTTTACGAGCGAAGCGTAGCTCCCATGGATCAGCTTCAATAGCGCAATGTCTGTTACGCCATAACTTCCAGAGTTCTGAACCGATTTTAAATTTTTTTGTGTGGAATCGAATCAACTGATTTAGGACCAGATTGTGACGGACGGATTGTGCCTGAATTTTGAAATTCGCAAAAATTCCCATCGAAACAATTTTTTTTTTTCTTTTTTAGGTATTACGCTCCGCTCCAATATATGGTGCTAGCGTAGCTTTATGCTTAGCGACTGCATCGCCTAGTATTATATATTCAAATATCACTTTGTACTGTAAGAACTGTCTGTTATACATCAATGTATATGCTACGTAATTAGTAACGGCATCTTGAAATGAAATGTATATAATTTATTAGGAACACGATGTTGCAGTGTTTAATATGCATGTGATTGCAAATTTAAATAAACTTTCATAAAGAATTGTCATTAATTGGATGACCATAATCTTACAATCCCGAGCTACTTTTTGCTTTGGAAGGCACTTAAAGCTAATGGTGGATTTAGACTGACTTTCATATTGTATTTCCATTCTTAAGGAAGGCCTACGCCGCTGCAGCCGGGAACACAAATATTATGGTATCATATTTTTAAGCGTTATTGACATCAAATTTGGCTCTTTCGTAAGGCTTCAAAAAAAATTGGTATTCTAGGTGGGAAGGTTGCGCAATCTTTACCAAGCGCAAGTTTTTCGATCGTGTGTACTGTTCTCATCTTTGGGTCTGTTCCGCCTAATACCAGCTCCAGACGCTTGAGTCCATTAAGAAGATGGCCCAAAAGCTCATCGGCAATGATCTTTGTTATATTAAGCTCAAAAGCCTTAAGCATAGACGGACGGAAGGTCCGACGGAAAGCTTTTCCGTTTTTTATAGGATACATTTCGGAGATTGCGCAGCAGAATTACACAGCCTTATTCCGCCGTCCCTATTTTTTCATCAGACAACCAGACTTACAAATAGACGCCACCGTTATATGGTTGATATACCAAAGAGTCGCATTAAGCGTTTTGGTTCCAATATTGTGATCCGTACTGCTAAAGAGTGGAACTCTTTGCCTGAATCTGTGTTTCCTGTTAAATTCAATTTAGGGTTCTTTAAATCACGTCACATTCTAGATCGCTTTGTCGCTTACCACCAGGCCAGATAATGGTTACCTATTCAAGGTAAAAAAGCATATTATACCTATCTTATAATATTTGATGGTATCAGCTAATAACTTCTTATATTTAAGGCTCTTTCGCCATGTAGCCGATTGGATTGCTTTTTATCTGTCCGGGTCATTCAAAAAAAAAATGTAATTTGAAATTTAGGAATTATATTTAATTAAGGTTCATATTAAATAACACTAAATAGTACAGGTTTCTATAATGCACAAAGAAACAGTAGGCATCACAAATAAAGTCCTATGCTTAGTACTATCAAATTAATTTTAGAAAGTATCATTAAGTTTTAGGTGCCTTCTAATTAGAAAACACTGAGGAGCGTAATTAAACGACACTTAAAAAGGTACGATCTCTTTTGAAGCTTTGTGACGACGTGCTGGTAGATGGTAATGCTCTTCTTCACTTTTTTAAATAACTTTTTTTTTAATTTTAGTTTACTATATTTTAATGATATACTTACCTTTTCATTCTTTTGATGTCTTGTTTGATGTTGCAGTTAGAGACAATAACGCAAGCACGTAATCATCGGCAAGAATAATGAGGATAAAATATTTTTTTGAAATTATCCATTAATTGTATGATATGTAACACTTTAAGTATTTACATACATTGTTTCATATAAAATGCGTATTTGGTAGAATCTATATCAATATATATCAATAACTGTATGTGGTAGTTAGAACAGAAAAACGTGAAAATAAGTGAAGGAACTTAACGATTACGAAGATTTTTCTGGACAAGAATTTTGAGCTAGCGGTAGTCTTCAGAGTGTCATCAAGAGCAAGGTTAGGAAACTTTTGCGAGAGCCGCTCAACGTATGACCCAAAAATTATTATCTATGTAGAACTTCTTTGTACTTCAGAAAGCCCATCGCCCCAGCCCAGCCCAGAAAGCAAATCGTTGCATTCAACTGCATCTCGTAATCTTAAGCACCTATCAAAACCAGCTTGATTCCCTACGGTATTTTCATCCATAAGAGAAACTTGCCCCAGAAGTCGGGACATTAATAGGCTGATGAAGAAGGGTTTTTTAATATCTACGTAAGTGTGTAAAAGCATCATAAATTTTTCACGTCGTATAAAAGTCCAGTCTTTACTGAACGAACTGACCAAGTTGCCCTTATAATTATTGTGTGTCGATGGCAACTTTGAGAGGTTGTGTTTTATGTATCGTAAGTAAATAAACTCTTAATTTAATATCTATAATGATATAACTACCACAAAACCATTAAGGAAACATGTTCAAAACTCAGACAAAAGAATCTCGAAGCTATCAAGAGTGCTCATACATCAATTAGACTCATGAAAACTTTGCATTTTTGTTTAATAAACACGAAACAGAATACTCGATAAATGTATTTAAATTGCTAAGACACTAAACAGGCTAAAAACAAAACTAATCTAAATATTAACAACTACGAGTATTATATGAAATATTTATGAAACTTTCATGTTAAGATCTTGTCATGTCATATAAAAACATTTTTCCATTGTAATTTGACAATACTGACAAGTTGTAATCGTTTATCGTTCAACAAAGTCGTGACTATCTTGTTGAATTTATTTACCAAGTTGTAAATAAGTTTATTAGTATTCATTATTGTCAATATACTTACAAAATTACAAATTAAAGTTCACTTAACGTTTAATAATAAACATTTTGTGGTGGCATCCTCAGTTCTTTTTTAATTATAATCGATCATTGGTATATTTTGAAAAGAAAAATCGGTACGGAGCCTTCATGTGTTTATATTTTTTGTTCACTGTATAAAATTTTCCACTAAATAGGATCATTAAATACCAACCTTTGGATTTAGTGACAGGGGAAGATGCAAAAAAACAGATTGTTACAATAATTTAACTTCTAATTATTGTAAATAAATATTATGGAACGATAAACAAGAATACGATAAAAACAAGTGTATGAAAAAATATCAAAGTACATAAATAAAAATAAATAAAGAAAATACACACATTGGTGTAAGCATTGTAAACGTACATTTCCAATAAGCTAAATTAATATAGAAACAGCTTAGCAATAATTGGAAAAGATAGAGCTATTTCACTTGATACTAAAAGCAGCGCAGATCGCAGCTGAAAAAGAACAACAGTAAAAGGTTGTCATATCTGACGGGGTTTCAAAATATAGGTAGATTTTCTGATGGCCGAAGAGGGAAAAAGTTAGCTTAGTGAAGAAAATGCAAGTCTTATTTGATGAGGGTGAGTAAGATTTAAAATATATATATATAAATTGGAGAAGAGAAAGTATATGAGTGATCCGGCGAAGTCGAAGGCGCTTAAACCTGTTTGGCTGGTGCTTCGTTATATCAAAGTAGCTGGCATAGTTAAGCACAGGGAGTAGCACTGATTATGAGAGCGAAATTTAAGTAGCAGCGGATGAAAATTTACGTAATCCCCGCAAAGAAGACGCCAATAGAAGTACAGAGTTACGGTTGATAGCTTGAAGTTGCGGCTTCCAGCTAACAACCGTTCAGATAACTGACTTATGCTTACTTCTAAATATTTAGCTCTTATACTGCAGAGAATATCAACACCGTCGAGATTAACTTTTGAAAAAACTTCTAAATATTATGTTGTTATTATTATATTATTACTAACTCGCCGGTGTCGACTGACGTTGACGTCAGTCGACACCGGCGAGTAGTCCAGAACAACAATACTTTTATTTTGACTGCCTTAACGCGGAGTCCAAAGTTTTTTATCCATAGTTTATATATTTTATTAAGGTTTAGATAATTTCAGCGGAAAGTGGTAGTAAATCGTCATAAATAATCGCGACGGATGCTTGATTGTAGAGAATTAAGAAACTTGTATCGAGAAGGGAACTGACTTATTTAATTGTGGATGAGGCGCTCGAGACATTGGAAAAAAAGGGAAGAATGGATATAGGACGAAACTCAGAAAGTGCCTTAATTTAACGAACGGTAAGGGAATGCTTAGGGAATCTTATGCGAAATAGAAATTGAACTATTGAAAAGGAAGATGAGTATTTTTAAACGAAGTTGCTTTAATAATTAATTACACACTCGGCTTGTTTACACTCTTTTTCAGTTTGCGTTACATTAATTCAACAGAAATAACGATATTAACAAATTAATATGTCGGTAGCATAGTTATACTAATAAAACTATAATCACATAATTTATTTACTCAAAATGTCATAATTCATAATGTTTCTATGATTGTGTTATTTGAAACAGAAAGTATATAGCTATATTTATATTATAAAAATATAACTTTGAAATGTGTGCTTTTTTTCACTTTACTTTTTTTTAGGATGGGTTAGCTCTTGATCCTTATCAAGCCTGGGGGCCAAGACAGAATCCACGGTGGAACGAGTTAACCCAGAAGATGCCTATTCACCCTATCTTTGAAAATGGATGTGTTATAAGTTCTCGGAAATACAGACACAGGGTAGTAGTTCCACGCCTTTATTTATATACACTTGTTTGCCTAAAAGCTATCTTCTTCTAGACATGAAGCCAAAAAATATGGTTAAAAAATTTTTATAACCCCCATAATAGAGTAATGAAAAGTGAGTCATGTATAAGGATTTTCATCTCTATCTACATAATCTTATCTCATGACTAAACAGCAGACCGATTTTCGGTGGCACTTGATTCGTAAAAATGTATGCGCGCACCGTCCTCTCAACACCTAACTCACTTGAAAAGTCTAACCCGAATCAAATTCACACACGAGTGACTTTCAAATAAAAAATCCCTCGGTTTTTTGCAGTGGTTTTGAGGATTCAATCGATATAGGTGTACGTCGATCGAAGTGTGCCGTCTATTTGATTCTGATCAGAACAGGTAGATAAATTACATATGTGGGGTTCAAGCAAAAAATGATTTAAAAGGTTCATCTAAATTTAAGTTCGTGATAATAATATTTACGCTGTACAATAATAATAGTAAAGATGAATTCAAGAAAAATAATTATTATTATCTTGGAAAGGAGGAATATTATTTTGGAAAGGAGATTTTTTCCGTTACTGACAACTCAATAGGCTTAATGGCATATTGATAGATTATTTTAATAGAAAAATACCAGAAAAAAACGATTCTGTGAGCCGAATCGATTTTTTGAGTGAATGATGAATTTGACGAATGAAAACCGAGTGATTTCTGTAGCGGGAATCGAACCCCCAACCTTTGGAACTCCGGTTTAATGTTTTTAGCTTTTTATTAATTTTATATATTTTTGCATTTTATCATTGCTATCTTATAAGATAAATAAAGGAATATAAATGTCATAGTTTATTATGTTTTCACAAAATATTTGAATATATTCCATTTTGACAGATGGCCAAAACGTCATTCGATTGAAGTCAAGTTGCCACATTCTTTTTCCTATCCAATTGACCAAATCCGCAACTATTCCAAGGACTGTTTTCTTTGAAGATATTATTAATGAAACACACGAATGGCAGTTCACAGACTAAATTTTATTAATATTAAAGGAGTGACAGATTAGAGATAAGTTCACATAACTCAACAAAGATGTCGACCTTGGTATCACTAAAGATTATAAATGTATTATTTTGATAGTAATTCTAACATCTCCACTTATCAAAATAATCTAAACATTCTGCACAAAACTTATTAAACTATAATAAAAACCAAAACATCCTTTATTTATTACATAGTCTGCCTTTAAACAATGCTCTGAATACCTAGTTTCTTTATAAAATAGTTATGTTTTACTCTATTTAATCCCTTTGTTAGAAGGTCTGCTGGCATTTCATTTGTTGGTATGTAAATTATCTTAATGAGATTACCAGCAACAGCTTCTCTGACAAAATGATGCCGCACATCTATGTGCTTGGTTCTTTTGTGAAACAATGGGTTCTCAGTCAACTTCTGAGCACCTTGGTTATCATTATATAATATGATGACATAATCAAAACCATTTACAATTTCAGAAAACAAGTTTCTTAAATAAATCGCCTCTTTACAGGCTTCTACTATCGCCATATATTCTGCCTCTGTACTTGACAAGGCTACAGTGCATTGTTTTTTACATTCATATGAGATAACAGTTCCAGAGAATTTAAAGTAGAAACCTGTATAGGATTTCCTATCAAGAGTGTTTGAGGCCCAATCTGCATCAACAAAACCTTCCAATCTACAATTATCTTTGCTAAACATAAGCCCATATGATTTAGTTTTACATAAATACCTTAGGATACGTTTTGCATGCTTCCAATGTGTATAGGAATAACAATTACTGAATTGGCTCAAATAGCTCACACTGTAGGAAATGTCTGGACGAGTTAAAACACTTAAGTACATCAGGCTGCCTATTAGTTGTTGGTATGGACATTGTCTACAAACTTCTACACTTTTTTCTAATTTTAGGTTACTTTCAATGGGAGTATCAACAACTTTACAATTTGTCATATTAAACTTACTTAAAATATGATCTACAAATTTTTCTTGATCCAAGGAAATGCAGCCATTTTCATACATCTTTACCCTCATACCCAAACACTGTTTTACTTGCCCCAGGTCCTTAATTTTAAATTTTGACATTAGATTAGTTTTTAATTCCTTAACCATATTGCTACTGTTTGAAAAAATGAAAAAATCATCTACAAAAATTGCTACTATATTCTGCTCCTTTTTGCATTTTTTCATATACAAACATGGTTCTAACCGAGATTTAACAAAATTTAACTTTAATAAACAATCATTTATTCTTTCATTCCATGCCCTGGCTGATTGTTTTAGACCATAAATTGCTCGATTAAGTTTGAGAACACAGTTTTCTTTACAATCCAAATTGGGTGGAGCTTGCATGTATACATTTTCATGTAGATAACCATTTAGGAATGCTGTTGTTACGTCTAAGTGAGTAATTTGAAAGTTAAGTTTAACACTTATAGCGAATAAGAGTCTTAATGTAGAGTAACGAAGCACTGGTGAGTATGTTTCATTATAGTCCACACCCTCTCTTTGGGTGAAACCTTTCGCGACTAGTCTTGCTCTATAGCGCACACTATTATCACTTTCGTACTTTCTTTTGAACACCCACTTACACTGCACTATTCTATCAGCTTCACTCCTGTCTACAAATATCCATGCTTCATTGTCTTTGAAAGCTTTCAGTTCATCCATCATAGCCTGTCTCCACTGTTCCTGATCTGGTCCATTCATTGCAGATTCATAATTAAGTTCTTCGCAAGTTTCCAGGTTTTCCAGAATACATAGATTGGTTGTGCCATACCTTTCTACTGGCTTTCTATCACGTTTACTGAATGGCTGTACCTGAACTTCTTCATGTATGACAGACTCTTCTTCAGCCACTGATTGATAAGAATCATCTTGGGATGTGGATGTATCATTAATATAAGTTGAGTCATTGGGATCTGAGACTAGGCTATCTGATGAACATTTATCTTCTTCTAAGTTTTCATTGTTCTCTAACTTTTCTTCACTATTATTCACTACTACCTGAGCTGTGTCTGATTCTGTCTTCTCCATGACTATGACATCTCTGCTCGTAGTGATCTTTCTAGTTTTTGGGTTATACAATCTGTATCCTTTAACATTATCTGGATACCCAACTAATATCAATTTATCAGCCTTTTTATCCCATTTTTGTCTTTGTGCTTTGGGGACATGTGCCATTACCTTACTGCCAAAAATTCTAATATTGCTTAGGTCTGGTTTCTCACCTGTCCACCTCTCAAATGGTGTTATCATGCCTAAACTGGCGGCTGGTGTCCTATTCTTTAAGTATACTGCAGTATTAACTGCTTCACCCCAAAAACTTTTGTCAAGGTCAGCTTCAAACAACAAGCATCTTGCTCGTTCAACTATGGTTCTGTTGAACCTTTCTGAGAGTCCATTCTGCTCCGGAGTGTGAGGATTGGTCTTTTGATGAACTATACCAACTTGTTTCAAGTAATTCTCCATCTCATATGAGCAAAATTCACCTCCATTGTCGGTTCTCAGCTTCTTTATCTTGTTTCCCGTTTGATTTTCAACTAAACCTCGAAATTCTTTGAAATGCTGAAACACTTGGTTCTTTTACTTCAAGAAGTAGACAAAAGTCATTCTGCTAGCATCATCCACGAACAGAAGAAAATACTTTGAATTACCAATTGACCTGGTCTCCATCGGCCCGCACAAATCTGAGTGTACTACATCCAGTAGGTTTTCACTTCTATGGTTGGCTGATGGGAAGGGTAGACGTGTCTGTTTCCCCTCACAGCACACTTCACAATTCTGTATCTGAATGTCAGCTTTCTCATCAAAAGAAACTCCTACCACAGCACCTTCATTCATTTTCTGTAAGGACTTACTGTTTACATGTCCTAACCTCTTATGCCATGTTGACATTGCTGATATTGAATTCTCTAATTTTCTTGTGTTTAACTTGTACACACCATTTATCAAATTTGCTGTACCAATAAGCTTATTCACTTGATTGTATATCAAACAGACATCTTTTTTGAACACTACTCTATTGCCATTAACTATAAGTTGGCTTACTGACAATAAGTTTGTCGTGAGTTTTGGTATGTACAATACATTCTTCACAATCACATTATACTGAGAATTGTTCACGCATGTCGTTATCTGCGTTTCACCAACACTAACTACAGGCACCGTCGTTTGATTTGCCACTACGATTTCTTTGTTTTTGTGCACCGGTCGTGTTCGGAGTAAACATTTCTGATTCGACGTCATGTGAGCGCTTGCGCCCGAATCGACGTACCAGTCTTCTGTGTTATAACAACCGTTGAAAAACGCCGCACTAAAAGCATTTACTTGTTTATTTGCTTTTAATTCTGGGCACTTGCTTTTGTAGTGACCTATTTTGTTGCAATTATAACACTTTATTTGTTTAATGCTGGTTGATACGTCATTGTTTGACATTGACGTTGACGTTGATTTTTTCTTGCGGTTAGTGTTGCTACTTTTTCCTCGCTGATGTTTTGTCAAAAAAGCAGAATCCGCTCCAGTTGTACCAACCTCCGAACACATATCAAGTAATTTTGTTTTTATGATGTCAGCGCTAATGGCGCTCCCTGAATGTTCTATAGCCATTATCATCGGTGAATACTTTTCTGGGAGTCCAGCCAAAAGTAGCGATCCAATCCACTCGTCTGTGATTTCGAAACCTGTCCCCTTCAGTTTCTGTGCTGTATCCACCACTTGAGATACATACGATGTCATAGTTTCACAGTTATCAAGACGTATTGAAATCAATGTTCGAAGCAAACTTATTTTTCGTTGATATCCCGAGTCGTCAAATAACTGTTTCAACTTTTTCCATACATCGCCCACTGTAGTCTCACTCTTGATATGCACATATAATGAACAGTCTATCGTCATCACAAGTTTCGCTTTGGCTTTCTTCATCTCATTTTCATTGATGGTCGCCGGCACGTTTTCAATGTCAATGCCTTCCAGCAACAGAAAATTACTTGCTGCGAACGCCCAATCGTCGTAATTTTCGCGTCCTTTAAGCTTTGGGACATTTACTAAATAGCCTGACATCGACATTATTACTTTTACACGATAAAACTACTAGAAAAACTCGCGAATATGGGACTGGGCCCATAACCTAATGAAACACACGAATGGCAGTTCACAGACTAAATTTTATTAATATTAAAGGAGTGACAGATTAGAGATAAGTTCACATAACTCAACAAAGATGTCGACCTTGGTATCACTAAAGATTATAAATGTATTATTTTGATAGTAATTCTAACAATTATGTGAGTGTACATCTGTAATTAGGTTTGTGTTATCTCCAATTATAAAATTTTATACTGAACTATTGGTCTGCCCACAAACAAAAATCTTTTATGATTATTAACTTTTAACTTTTAAATCTGCATAAAAAATCTCATACGTATTATAATAACATAAAAATTAAACATGGGTTCAAAAAAATGAATTTCTTCCGTAAAAATATGTTGGAGCTTTTAAGAAATGTATTGTTTACGTCGTGGCCAAAGACAATGCAGATCCAGAGGATGCGATGCAAAGGATACATGAGAGTAATCAATAGGGCGAAGTATCGTCAAGATGGAGTTAAAACAGACTTCCCTTTATATTGGGAAAGGTCGAGCACCCTACACCGTGAGCCAGCCCTCGAGCTCCCTAAGGACAGCTTTCGGCACGTTCACACTATACGCATTCTGACTATGCATTTGATTTTGCCTAATTCAATTTTGTACGACATCGGCAAACATAAGGGACAATGATTAAGCTTACAAGCTTCAACACATTCATCACCGGCTTTATGTCTGTACCAAAAATAATTATTACACAATATACAATTTAAATAAGATGATTGTGGTCATCTCAGATAAACTGAGTTGAAGAATCTTGGTAAATGGTGGCGTTCATTTAAATAATTTGTACGTAGTGTAAACTTCAAAATGAGATCTAGGATAAAGTGATCAGCTTTATTCTAGATAAAAAGTCTTGTTAATGTATTTTTTCTCGTTAATTCACTATTTATCAGGGAAATAGCCCTCCGTACATATTTTTATTAAATACACGCTCCTCAAATTGTTAACTAGTCAAATTTTTTTATTGATATTAAACAAAAAAATTGAAACACGCGTTGTAAATAACAACGGTAGAGACGACTGATGACAATATAATAAAATTAAGATCCTGCATTGACCCAGGTATCGAATACAGCAAATTTACTAACTAGTAGAAAGAAAACAGTCATAATTATATATTGAAGAGAGCTACCATTTACCTTACTAACAACATTCCTCACTGATGATTTTAGCTGGTAACAAATGAATTAAAAAATAAAATAGTGAATTTTACCAATGAGGTTTCTTTATAAGCAAGTAGACATGTGTGTACGCAGCCTCCGTCTGCTGACGGCGGCCTCTTGCCAAACTCGAGCGAGGGCGTCTCTGCTTTGTCAAACGACTCCCTGATACACGGGCCTTATTATACAGCACTAGCGTCTACCCAAAATCTCTGCATACCTTACTATGATAATGAATTTTGCATCTAAGATGAAAGGGATGTGGTTTCATGCAAAAAAATCTATATTGAAACAACAACACATAGAAATATATTATTTTAAGTATAACTAAAAGTAAAATTTCGGTAAAGCTATTAATATTACGTTAAAAAAGAACTATTCGATACTATATCGCATACATTATCATAATGATTTGTATGTGAAAATAAATCATAAGATATATAAATTCGATAGCAATGCATTGGCCAACAACAGCCTATTAACGTACCCACTGTTGAGCCACAGTAATATGCCTATAGAAGAGAATACCATATGCAGAATGGGCAATAACTCTTCCACTACCATGACTTAGTACAAATTGGAGTCTTCATTATTTTATTGGATTTTAATTTTTGTACTCAAAATATTGAGAGATCAACTATTTTTGTGTAAAAGAACAATGTAATAAATATTTTTTTTTTATTCCACACAGAAGTAGAATAAATACATAATAGAAAAAAAAATCATTTTATATCTTCTGAGAGTAAAGATAGATAAAAATATTCGAACAGTCGAAACAAATAAATACCTTATAATAACTTTGTTCTTAGTTTTTTTTTCTATTTGATCGGGTGTAAAGATTAATTAATTTTGGCTTCCGTAGAAATATTTCAGCTAATAATCATGACTGGTATAACAGTGAATAATTGATACGGAAGTTGTGTTTAGAGCGCTCCGTGCCGTCGCTCTGTTACTTATCTGTTCTACAGTTAGATAATTGGATCAAAATCTATTGTGTTGTATGAACATTACGCGTATAAAAGGCATCGAACTTATATATAAATATGTATTTTTAGAAAACGAACACTCTTTAATCTCAATTAAAGCAATACATAAATATAAATATTAGACACAATCATATACATAGTTCCGAACCCAAGTAGCTTGTGTTAAGGAATCCAGAAGGAACGTCGGTACCACGATACACAAACCCGAGGCAAAATAGGAAAATTCATTTGCTACATCTAAGCCATTCGACTACAAAGGTCGTCGAGTATATTTAACTAATAATAATACAAAAAGCAAACTTACGTAAATACTAATAAGACTCAATGAGTTGGTGGTTAGAAGGCCTGAGTACGTAGACTTGATGCAAATTTTCAAACACATTATTTACATCTATAGTAATAAATGTATTATTAAAAGCAGATTTAGCTGACAAACTTAAGCTTAAGAGCTTCGTCATCGCATCACTGATAACTTCAAAGTTAAGGAGTTAATTTCAAGCAGTTTTTTGTTTCTAATAATTTTGAATTCATAATTTTGTTTACATGGAAGAGAAAACAGACTTTTTGTCGTGATTATATTTAATGTAATTATCCGCTCGTTGATTTTAGCAGCCATGTGTATCGCGTACTTAGGGAAAGTTGTCTTACAGGGGCCTATTGTGGAAGCAGTGAATTATCTCGATGAGGACTAATTAAATTTCTTTACGTCTTGCTATGCGGAAAGCGCCTCAATTCAAATCGGTAATTCGCTGAACAAATTGCCTGTTTGTTTGTTCAAGCAGTTGGTCCTTTTGTTAAGAGTTGTTGAATTAAGTTTTGGATAGCTTTTAGAAGTCGGGACATTAATAGGCTGATGAAGAAGGGTTTTTTAATATCTACGTAAGTGTGTAAAAGCATCATAAATTTTTCACGTCGTATAAAAGTCCAGTCTTTACTGAACGAACTGACCAAGTTGCCCTTATAATTATTGTGTGTCGATGGCAACTTTGAGAGGTTGTGTTTTATGTATCGTAAGTAAATAAACTCTTAATTTAATATCTATAATGATATAACTACCACAAAACCATTAAGGAAACATGTTCAAAACTCAGACAAAAGAATCTCGAAGCTATCAAGAGTGCTCATACATCAATTAGACTCATGAAAACTTTGCATTTTTGTTTAATAAACACGAAACAGAATACTCGATAAATGTATTTAAATTGCTAAGACACTAAACAGGCTAAAAACAAAACTAATCTAAATATTAACAACTACGAGTATTATATGAAATATTTATGAAACTTTCATGTTAAGATCTTGTCATGTCATATAAAAACATTTTTCCATTGTAATTTGACAATACTGACAAGTTGTAATCGTTTATCGTTCAACAAAGTCGTGACTATCTTGTTGAATTTATTTACCAAGTTGTAAATAAGTTTATTAGTATTCATTATTGTCAATATACTTACAAAATTACAAATTAAAGTTCACTTAACGTTTAATAATAAACATTTTGTGGTGGCATCCTCAGTTCTTTTTTAATTATAATCGATCATTGGTATATTTTGAAAAGAAAAATCGGTACGGAGCCTTCATGTGTTTATATTTTTTGTTCACTGTATAAAATTTTCCACTAAATAGGATCATTAAATACCAACCTTTGGATTTAGTGACAGGGGAAGATGCAAAAAAACAGATTGTTACAATAATTTAACTTCTAATTATTGTAAATAAATATTATGGAACGATAAACAAGAATACGATAAAAACAAGTGTATGAAAAAATATCAAAGTACATAAATAAAAATAAATAAAGAAAATACACACATTGGTGTAAGCATTGTAAACGTACATTTCCAATAAGCTAAATTAATATAGAAACAGCTTAGCAATAATTGGAAAAGATAGAGCTATTTCACTTGATACTAAAAGCAGCGCAGATCGCAGCTGAAAAAGAACAACAGTAAAAGGTTGTCATATCTGACGGGGTTTCAAAATATAGGTAGATTTTCTGATGGCCGAAGAGGGAAAAAGTTAGCTTAGTGAAGAAAATGCAAGTCTTATTTGATGAGGGTGAGTAAGATTTAAAATATATATATATAAATTGGAGAAGAGAAAGTATATGAGTGATCCGGCGAAGTCGAAGGCGCTTAAACCTGTTTGGCTGGTGCTTCGTTATATCAAAGTAGCTGGCATAGTTAAGCACAGGGAGTAGCACTGATTATGAGAGCGAAATTTAAGTAGCAGCGGATGAAAATTTACGTAATCCCCGCAAAGAAGACGCCAATAGAAGTACAGAGTTACGGTTGATAGCTTGAAGTTGCGGCTTCCAGCTAACAACCGTTCAGATAACTGACTTATGCTTACTTCTAAATATTTAGCTCTTATACTGCAGAGAATATCAACACCGTCGAGATTAACTTTTGAAAAAACTTCTAAATATTATGTTGTTATTATTATATTATTACTAACTCGCCGGTGTCGACTGACGTTGACGTCAGTCGACACCGGCGAGTAGTCCAGAACAACAATACTTTTATTTTGACTGCCTTAACGCGGAGTCCAAAGTTTTTTATCCATAGTTTATATATTTTATTAAGGTTTAGATAATTTCAGCGGAAAGTGGTAGTAAATCGTCATAAATAATCGCGACGGATGCTTGATTGTAGAGAATTAAGAAACTTGTATCGAGAAGGGAACTGACTTATTTAATTGTGGATGAGGCGCTCGAGACATTGGAAAAAAAGGGAAGAATGGATATAGGACGAAACTCAGAAAGTGCCTTAATTTAACGAACGGTAAGGGAATGCTTAGGGAATCTTATGCGAAATAGAAATTGAACTATTGAAAAGGAAGATGAGTATTTTTAAACGAAGTTGCTTTAATAATTAATTACACACTCGGCTTGTTTACACTCTTTTTCAGTTTGCGTTACATTAATTCAACAGAAATAACGATATTAACAAATTAATATGTCGGTAGCATAGTTATACTAATAAAACTATAATCACATAATTTATTTACTCAAAATGTCATAATTCATAATGTTTCTATGATTGTGTTATTTGAAACAGAAAGTATATAGCTATATTTATATTATAAAAATATAACTTTGAAATGTGTGCTTTTTTTCACTTTACTTTTTTTTAGGATGGGTTAGCTCTTGATCCTTATCAAGCCTGGGGGCCAAGACAGAATCCACGGTGGAACGAGTTAACCCAGAAGATGCCTATTCACCCTATCTTTGAAAATGGATGTGTTATAAGTTCTCGGAAATACAGACACAGGGTAGTAGTTCCACGCCTTTATTTATATACACTTGTTTGCCTAAAAGCTATCTTCTTCTAGACATGAAGCCAAAAAATATGGTTAAAAAATTTTTATAACCCCCATAATAGAGTAATGAAAAGTGAGTCATGTATAAGGATTTTCATCTCTATCTACATAATCTTATCTCATGACTAAACAGCAGACCGATTTTCGGTGGCACTTGATTCGTAAAAATGTATGCGCGCACCGTCCTCTCAACACCTAACTCACTTGATAAGTCTAACCCGAATCAAATTCACACACGAGTGACTTTCAAATAAAAAATCCCTCGGTTTTTTGCAGTGGTTTTGAGGATTCAATCGATATAGGTGTACGTCGATCGAAGTGTGCCGTCTATTTGATTCTGATCAGAACAGGTAGATAAATTACATATGTGGGGTTCAAGCAAAAAATGATTTAAAAGGTTCATCTAAATTTAAGTTCGTGATAATAATATTTACGCTGTACAATAATAATAGTAAAGATGAATTCAAGAAAAATAATTATTATTATCTTGGAAAGGAGGAATATTATTTTGGAAAGGAGATTTTTTCCGTTACTGACAACTCAATAGGCTTAATGGCATATTGATAGATTATTTTAATAGAAAAATACCAGAAAAAAACGATTCTGTGAGCCGAATCGATTTTTTGAGTGAATGATGAATTTGACGAATGAAAACCGAGTGATTTCTGTAGCGGGAATCGAACCCCCAACCTTTGGAACTCCGGTTTAATGTTTTTAGCTTTTTATTAATTTTATATATTTTTGCATTTTATCATTGCTATCTTATAAGATAAATAAAGGAATATAAATGTCATAGTTTATTATGTTTTCACAAAATATTTGAATATATTCCATTTTGACAGATGGCCAAAACGTCATTCGATTGAAGTCAAGTTGCCACATTCTTTTTCCTATCCAATTGACCAAATCCGCAACTATTCCAAGGACTGTTTTCTTTGAAGATATTATTAATGAAACACACGAATGGCAGTTCACAGACTAAATTTTATTAATATTAAAGGAGTGACAGATTAGAGATAAGTTCACATAACTCAACAAAGATGTCGACCTTGGTATCACTAAAGATTATAAATGTATTATTTTGATAGTAATTCTAACATCTCCACTTATCAAAATAATCTAAACATTCTGCACAAAACTTATTAAACTATAATAAAAACCAAAACATCCTTTATTTATTACATAGTCTGCCTTTAAACAATGCTCTGAATACCTAGTTTCTTTATAAAATAGTTATGTTTTACTCTATTTAATCCCTTTGTTAGAAGGTCTGCTGGCATTTCATTTGTTGGTATGTAAATTATCTTAATGAGATTACCAGCAACAGCTTCTCTGACAAAATGATGCCGCACATCTATGTGCTTGGTTCTTTTGTGAAACAATGGGTTCTCAGTCAACTTCTGAGCACCTTGGTTATCATTATATAATATGATGACATAATCAAAACCATTTACAATTTCAGAAAACAAGTTTCTTAAATAAATCGCCTCTTTACAGGCTTCTACTATCGCCATATATTCTGCCTCTGTACTTGACAAGGCTACAGTGCATTGTTTTTTACATTCATATGAGATAACAGTTCCAGAGAATTTAAAGTAGAAACCTGTATAGGATTTCCTATCAAGAGTGTTTGAGGCCCAATCTGCATCAACAAAACCTTCCAATCTACAATTATCTTTGCTAAACATAAGCCCATATGATTTAGTTTTACATAAATACCTTAGGATACGTTTTGCATGCTTCCAATGTGTATAGGAATAACAATTACTGAATTGGCTCAAATAGCTCACACTGTAGGAAATGTCTGGACGAGTTAAAACACTTAAGTACATCAGGCTGCCTATTAGTTGTTGGTATGGACATTGTCTACAAACTTCTACACTTTTTTCTAATTTTAGGTTACTTTCAATGGGAGTATCAACAACTTTACAATTTGTCATATTAAACTTACTTAAAATATGATCTACAAATTTTTCTTGATCCAAGGAAATGCAGCCATTTTCATACATCTTTACCCTCATACCCAAACACTGTTTTACTTGCCCCAGGTCCTTAATTTTAAATTTTGACATTAGATTAGTTTTTAATTCCTTAACCATATTGCTACTGTTTGAAAAAATGAAAAAATCATCTACAAAAATTGCTACTATATTCTGCTCCTTTTTGCATTTTTTCATATACAAACATGGTTCTAACCGAGATTTAACAAAATTTAACTTTAATAAACAATCATTTATTCTTTCATTCCATGCCCTGGCTGATTGTTTTAGACCATAAATTGCTCGATTAAGTTTGAGAACACAGTTTTCTTTACAATCCAAATTGGGTGGAGCTTGCATGTATACATTTTCATGTAGATAACCATTTAGGAATGCTGTTGTTACGTCTAAGTGAGTAATTTGAAAGTTAAGTTTAACACTTATAGCGAATAAGAGTCTTAATGTAGAGTAACGAAGCACTGGTGAGTATGTTTCATTATAGTCCACACCCTCTCTTTGGGTGAAACCTTTCGCGACTAGTCTTGCTCTATAGCGCACACTATTATCACTTTCGTACTTTCTTTTGAACACCCACTTACACTGCACTATTCTATCAGCTTCACTCCTGTCTACAAATATCCATGCTTCATTGTCTTTGAAAGCTTTCAGTTCATCCATCATAGCCTGTCTCCACTGTTCCTGATCTGGTCCATTCATTGCAGATTCATAATTAAGTTCTTCGCAAGTTTCCAGGTTTTCCAGAATACATAGATTGGTTGTGCCATACCTTTCTACTGGCTTTCTATCACGTTTACTGAATGGCTGTACCTGAACTTCTTCATGTATGACAGACTCTTCTTCAGCCACTGATTGATAAGAATCATCTTGGGATGTGGATGTATCATTAATATAAGTTGAGTCATTGGGATCTGAGACTAGGCTATCTGATGAACATTTATCTTCTTCTAAGTTTTCATTGTTCTCTAACTTTTCTTCACTATTATTCACTACTACCTGAGCTGTGTCTGATTCTGTCTTCTCCATGACTATGACATCTCTGCTCGTAGTGATCTTTCTAGTTTTTGGGTTATACAATCTGTATCCTTTAACATTATCTGGATACCCAACTAATATCAATTTATCAGCCTTTTTATCCCATTTTTGTCTTTGTGCTTTGGGGACATGTGCCATTACCTTACTGCCAAAAATTCTAATATTGCTTAGGTCTGGTTTCTCACCTGTCCACCTCTCAAATGGTGTTATCATGCCTAAACTGGCGGCTGGTGTCCTATTCTTTAAGTATACTGCAGTATTAACTGCTTCACCCCAAAAACTTTTGTCAAGGTCAGCTTCAAACAACAAGCATCTTGCTCGTTCAACTATGGTTCTGTTGAACCTTTCTGAGAGTCCATTCTGCTCCGGAGTGTGAGGATTGGTCTTTTGATGAACTATACCAACTTGTTTCAAGTAATTCTCCATCTCATATGAGCAAAATTCACCTCCATTGTCGGTTCTCAGCTTCTTTATCTTGTTTCCCGTTTGATTTTCAACTAAACCTCGAAATTCTTTGAAATGCTGAAACACTTGGTTCTTTTACTTCAAGAAGTAGACAAAAGTCATTCTGCTAGCATCATCCACGAACAGAAGAAAATACTTTGAATTACCAATTGACCTGGTCTCCATCGGCCCGCACAAATCTGAGTGTACTACATCCAGTAGGTTTTCACTTCTATGGTTGGCTGATGGGAAGGGTAGACGTGTCTGTTTCCCCTCACAGCACACTTCACAATTCTGTATCTGAATGTCAGCTTTCTCATCAAAAGAAACTCCTACCACAGCACCTTCATTCATTTTCTGTAAGGACTTACTGTTTACATGTCCTAACCTCTTATGCCATGTTGACATTGCTGATATTGAATTCTCTAATTTTCTTGTGTTTAACTTGTACACACCATTTATCAAATTTGCTGTACCAATAAGCTTATTCACTTGATTGTATATCAAACAGACATCTTTTTTGAACACTACTCTATTGCCATTAACTATAAGTTGGCTTACTGACAATAAGTTTGTCGTGAGTTTTGGTATGTACAATACATTCTTCACAATCACATTATACTGAGAATTGTTCACGCATGTCGTTATCTGCGTTTCACCAACACTAACTACAGGCACCGTCGTTTGATTTGCCACTACGATTTCTTTGTTTTTGTGCACCGGTCGTGTTCGGAGTAAACATTTCTGATTCGACGTCATGTGAGCGCTTGCGCCCGAATCGACGTACCAGTCTTCTGTGTTATAACAACCGTTGAAAAACGCCGCACTAAAAGCATTTACTTGTTTATTTGCTTTTAATTCTGGGCACTTGCTTTTGTAGTGACCTATTTTGTTGCAATTATAACACTTTATTTGTTTAATGCTGGTTGATACGTCATTGTTTGACATTGACGTTGACGTTGATTTTTTCTTGCGGTTAGTGTTGCTACTTTTTCCTCGCTGATGTTTTGTCAAAAAAGCAGAATCCGCTCCAGTTGTACCAACCTCCGAACACATATCAAGTAATTTTGTTTTTATGATGTCAGCGCTAATGGCGCTCCCTGAATGTTCTATAGCCATTATCATCGGTGAATACTTTTCTGGGAGTCCAGCCAAAAGTAGCGATCCAATCCACTCGTCTGTGATTTCGAAACCTGTCCCCTTCAGTTTCTGTGCTGTATCCACCACTTGAGATACATACGATGTCATAGTTTCACAGTTATCAAGACGTATTGAAATCAATGTTCGAAGCAAACTTATTTTTCGTTGATATCCCGAGTCGTCAAATAACTGTTTCAACTTTTTCCATACATCGCCCACTGTAGTCTCACTCTTGATATGCACATATAATGAACAGTCTATCGTCATCACAAGTTTCGCTTTGGCTTTCTTCATCTCATTTTCATTGATGGTCGCCGGCACGTTTTCAATGTCAATGCCTTCCAGCAACAGAAAATTACTTGCTGCGAACGCCCAATCGTCGTAATTTTCGCGTCCTTTAAGCTTTGGGACATTTACTAAATAGCCTGACATCGACATTATTACTTTTACACGATAAAACTACTAGAAAAACTCGCGAATATGGGACTGGGCCCATAACCTAATGAAACACACGAATGGCAGTTCACAGACTAAATTTTATTAATATTAAAGGAGTGACAGATTAGAGATAAGTTCACATAACTCAACAAAGATGTCGACCTTGGTATCACTAAAGATTATAAATGTATTATTTTGATAGTAATTCTAACAATTATGTGAGTGTACATCTGTAATTAGGTTTGTGTTATCTCCAATTATAAAATTTTATACTGAACTATTGGTCTGCCCACAAACAAAAATCTTTTATGATTATTAACTTTTAACTTTTAAATCTGCATAAAAAATCTCATACGTATTATAATAACATAAAAATTAAACATGGGTTCAAAAAAATGAATTTCTTCCGTAAAAATATGTTGGAGCTTTTAAGAAATGTATTGTTTACGTCGTGGCCAAAGACAATGCAGATCCAGAGGATGCGATGCAAAGGATACATGAGAGTAATCAATAGGGCGAAGTATCGTCAAGATGGAGTTAAAACAGACTTCCCTTTATATTGGGAAAGGTCGAGCACCCTACACCGTGAGCCAGCCCTCGAGCTCCCTAAGGACAGCTTTCGGCACGTTCACACTATACGCATTCTGACTATGCATTTGATTTTGCCTAATTCAATTTTGTACGACATCGGCAAACATAAGGGACAATGATTAAGCTTACAAGCTTCAACACATTCATCACCGGCTTTATGTCTGTACCAAAAATAATTATTACACAATATACAATTTAAATAAGATGATTGTGGTCATCTCAGATAAACTGAGTTGAAGAATCTTGGTAAATGGTGGCGTTCATTTAAATAATTTGTACGTAGTGTAAACTTCAAAATGAGATCTAGGATAAAGTGATCAGCTTTATTCTAGATAAAAAGTCTTGTTAATGTATTTTTTCTCGTTAATTCACTATTTATCAGGGAAATAGCCCTCCGTACATATTTTTATTAAATACACGCTCCTCAAATTGTTAACTAGTCAAATTTTTTTATTGATATTAAACAAAAAAATTGAAACACGCGTTGTAAATAACAACGGTAGAGACGACTGATGACAATATAATAAAATTAAGATCCTGCATTGACCCAGGTATCGAATACAGCAAATTTACTAACTAGTAGAAAGAAAACAGTCATAATTATATATTGAAGAGAGCTACCATTTACCTTACTAACAACATTCCTCACTGATGATTTTAGCTGGTAACAAATGAATTAAAAAATAAAATAGTGAATTTTACCAATGAGGTTTCTTTATAAGCAAGTAGACATGTGTGTACGCAGCCTCCGTCTGCTGACGGCGGCCTCTTGCCAAACTCGAGCGAGGGCGTCTCTGCTTTGTCAAACGACTCCCTGATACACGGGCCTTATTATACAGCACTAGCGTCTACCCAAAATCTCTGCATACCTTACTATGATAATGAATTTTGCATCTAAGATGAAAGGGATGTGGTTTCATGCAAAAAAATCTATATTGAAACAACAACACATAGAAATATATTATTTTAAGTATAACTAAAAGTAAAATTTCGGTAAAGCTATTAATATTACGTTAAAAAAGAACTATTCGATACTATATCGCATACATTATCATAATGATTTGTATGTGAAAATAAATCATAAGATATATAAATTCGATAGCAATGCATTGGCCAACAACAGCCTATTAACGTACCCACTGTTGAGCCACAGTAATATGCCTATAGAAGAGAATACCATATGCAGAATGGGCAATAACTCTTCCACTACCATGACTTAGTACAAATTGGAGTCTTCATTATTTTATTGGATTTTAATTTTTGTACTCAAAATATTGAGAGATCAACTATTTTTGTGTAAAAGAACAATGTAATAAATATTTTTTTTTTATTCCACACAGAAGTAGAATAAATACATAATAGAAAAAAAAATCATTTTATATCTTCTGAGAGTAAAGATAGATAAAAATATTCGAACAGTCGAAACAAATAAATACCTTATAATAACTTTGTTCTTAGTTTTTTTTTCTATTTGATCGGGTGTAAAGATTAATTAATTTTGGCTTCCGTAGAAATATTTCAGCTAATAATCATGACTGGTATAACAGTGAATAATTGATACGGAAGTTGTGTTTAGAGCGCTCCGTGCCGTCGCTCTGTTACTTATCTGTTCTACAGTTAGATAATTGGATCAAAATCTATTGTGTTGTATGAACATTACGCGTATAAAAGGCATCGAACTTATATATAAATATGTATTTTTAGAAAACGAACACTCTTTAATCTCAATTAAAGCAATACATAAATATAAATATTAGACACAATCATATACATAGTTCCGAACCCAAGTAGCTTGTGTTAAGGAATCCAGAAGGAACGTCGGTACCACGATACACAAACCCGAGGCAAAATAGGAAAATTCATTTGCTACATCTAAGCCATTCGACTACAAAGGTCGTCGAGTATATTTAACTAATAATAATACAAAAAGCAAACTTACGTAAATACTAATAAGACTCAATGAGTTGGTGGTTAGAAGGCCTGAGTACGTAGACTTGATGCAAATTTTCAAACACATTATTTACATCTATAGTAATAAATGTATTATTAAAAGCAGATTTAGCTGACAAACTTAAGCTTAAGAGCTTCGTCATCGCATCACTGATAACTTCAAAGTTAAGGAGTTAATTTCAAGCAGTTTTTTGTTTCTAATAATTTTGAATTCATAATTTTGTTTACATGGAAGAGAAAACAGACTTTTTGTCGTGATTATATTTAATGTAATTATCCGCTCGTTGATTTTAGCAGCCATGTGTATCGCGTACTTAGGGAAAGTTGTCTTACAGGGGCCTATTGTGGAAGCAGTGAATTATCTCGATGAGGACTAATTAAATTTCTTTACGTCTTGCTATGCGGAAAGCGCCTCAATTCAAATCGGTAATTCGCTGAACAAATTGCCTGTTTGTTTGTTCAAGCAGTTGGTCCTTTTGTTAAGAGTTGTTGAATTAAGTTTTGGATAGCTTTTACTTAAAAAAAGCAACGCCTACTAATTATTAAGTCGTATAATAAACTATTCATTCGTTCAATAAACTACGCTATGATATTGACCTGTTTTGTTCCAGCACAGCTCCGGTCAGGAAACTTTTTCTTATAAATTTCTTTTCGATGAAGGAACGTTAGCTGGGTTTTATTTATTTTGTATCATTTAATTTAATGCACTTTGGAGCTTTTATAAATTATTGTTTTAGTTAATATTGCTCAGCTGTCATAATAAAATTATAAGCATCTCACTTAAAAATGGATTTGTGGAAATTTGTAAATGGCATGGATTTTAGCTACTTATTTCTAGTATATGATATTTGTCTGTAAATCTTCCAAAAAATAAATAAATTAATAAAAATAATAAAACTATACATTTTCGTATTAATCTACAGTACGAACAGAAATAATAGTGTTGATTTTTTTCTCTATTCTCATTAATCATCATAAATTAAAATTAAAATGTTGACCGAGTGAGTATTAGAAGTAAACTTGTTTTTATTTATACCTTAAGCTGCTCTTCCAAATCGAGATCAAGCAAAATTGTAGGGGGCAAAATGATTAACATCTTAATTTGTCGATTGACTAGATTAGTTAACATTTTGACAAAGTGGCTATCACAATAGCGAATGCTTTAGTGACATAATTAACGTCAAAATGAAAAAATAGTTGAATGATTCGTTTTCCTCACTGTGTTTTACTTGCGATCTCTACATCTTAATAAATATAACAAATTACAGGTTAATATTTAACGCCTTTACACTTGTATCAATTAAATCAATAAAGGCCATGTTAATCAAATAAAAGTTTGTATCGAATTTGGTCGTATGGATATTTGCATACATATTTACGAATACAGATGCATACTTTCGATATTTTAAATAAGGATACATACAACTAACTGGCTTCTCTCGTTCCCTTCCCTTAATCGTATGACCATATTGCGACCGGCTTGGTGCTATAAATCATAAGTAGGTAGCATCAAGCTTTTAAGATTTAATTTTTTTTAGTGTGCGTAAAATATATCAGTCCCATAGTAGCCTAATAGTTAATGGTAAGTTATATTAATATATTACAATCCTTTAATAAATAAATAAAAGCCACAGTCTGCAATGAACTACCAGTTTATTAACCAGAAGGGCAGAATCTGCTATTTATACGTATAGTGTGAATGTACTGTGTAATTCTGTTTCTTTTCTGAAATTCATTATGATCTAAACGTGTACTATTTGCTATCATCTTTTAATTTATTTTGCTGATTCTATTTAAAAAATCTTGTCAGCACTTGACAAGTCACTTTATAAAATAAATAAATAAAAAGCTTTATCGCAAGTTATTTCTGTGTTTTAAAAACACATTGTAATGTAAGAAATTGGTTTTTATCAAAAATGCTTTAAGTAGAGTCACGTTTCGAGCCGGTTCTGTACTCCAGTCACGAGTTTAACTTATAACTCATCGCTACCCGAGTAACCCTCTTAATTACTATTATACAGATAACAAGTTCGGGATAAATAAATACAAGATAAAATGCTGAATGTTAGGTACAAAGGTCATAAAGGGCATGGCATAAACTATTAAATTAGGCTAGTGCTCGTTAACACGTCACCTACAGAATATTCAGTGGCACAGGCATTGTCATTGAGCTGTTCACATGGGTACGAGAATATCTACGTGCCGAGAACAAACGGCCCATATGAAGGTTTTATTTGATTGAATCGATTGGTTCACTTTGTAGTGAAACGCCGTTTTGCAGAGAAGATATTATAGTGTTGTAATGGACTCTAGTCTTAATAAGGTTCTGAATAAACCTCGAGTCTCATTTAATATTTATATCCTAAAATTAGGAGACAGTTACGACATGAAGATACCTATAGCACAGATGAAAATATTTGTATGTTTTTTTTGTATCACTTCCGAGTATTAAGGAAAATAAATCGAATTCTAATTTTACTCTGACAACTTTTTAGGCTTGGATTCTGATATATTCGATACTGATAACAAACATCTTAGTGTAAAAAAAATCTCATGCTTTCATTTTATTATGACGTAGTATGAAAAAAAATCAATTTTTTGACTTACGTTCGAGAACCGGATTCCCTAAAGTAATTAAACTACATAGATTTAAGTACGAAATCTATATATATATGTATAGAATTCCGAAACTACTCAACCGACTTTGATGATTTTTTTTCATTTTGCTGGGTTTGTTAGGACTTAGGATATAGGATATATATAAAATACGCATGTAAAAAACGACCGCGCCTCCGAGCCCTCAGGTAGGATTCGAACCCACGACCTTTCACTATCCGGGCGAGTGCTCTGATCGCTGAGTTACCAAGACGCTGGCTGGCAAACGCGTCACATTTTACAAACGTATTTCAACTTCTACTATGAGCTAGTACATGCGTATTTTATGTCTTATAAAAATATGGCATTAAAAAATTCAATACATCAATTCTGTATATACAATCTTTATAATATATAATGTTATTATATAATGTCATTGTTATTATATAATGTTGTTGTTATTAAATAATGTTGTATATAATGTTTATAATGTTTTGAGATTGTTATTTAACTTACATAATAGATTGTTTATGTTTAATGCATGCCGTGGCAGCCTATAACTAAGGCAGCACTATTTCTAGTGGTATTTTTTATGTATTTGTTTTGTCATTATCTTTGTGTATGTTTTGTTGGTTGTCCTTAAATAAATGGAAAAAAAAAACTTGCACGCAAAAGGAGGAGGAGCTCCGCCTTGGTGTTAAAGAAAATGATGCCAGAGCCGGTTTTCAGATGACCAAAAAGCTGTTCCATTCTCCGTTGATCCCGGCTACATTTGGTCGTTGCGCGTGAAAGAGTCGCTATGTGTTTTTTATAAATTTGTTTTAGCTATGGGAATTATAACACTTAACGTGTATATATGGAACCTTCGAAGTATATATGTCAGATTGCTACATTTCGAAACTCTTTAAATATTTCATTTATTACATACTTGTTTTTACAGTATGTGTGCATTTAAATAACGATCAATACTGCATAAAAATCCAAAAATAGCTAAATAACACATAGCGATTTTTGCACGCGCAACGACGATTTACAGTCTTTTACCGACTTGCCTAAACCCGCATGGTTGTAGTGACCCAATCTCCCTACTGTGTTTACATCCATAGAAAAGAATTATATTTATTTTCCTTTCACATAAAGGTGATACATTAACCAATGCATATACAGTATGAAGTATTTATGTAAGACCAAATAGTTTTACATAAATATATGGAAGAGTGAAGCCAGAAAAATATTTGGGAGCTTCAATGAGTTTCCCATAATTTATAAGTAAAAGGGTGGACTATATTCTAGCCATGGAGACATTAATAGGCTGCTGATGATTAACTACCAAACACGAAACGATCATCTATTAAACAACCCAACAACACCAGAGATAAAGTGCACGTCGTTTTACTATGGACAAAGAGAGAAAATAACATTCATTGTTACATTTTTTCACACAAAGGCTGGCATTTGTTTTACCGTAGCCGACACGGCTTTGTGATATCGTGCATCAGTAGAAAACATATCAAAGAATGCTTGTGATCAGATGTTTACTGTACGTTTCATGTTCTGTGTTCTGCAAAATAAAACGAAGCTTCGACCTGTGGCCTCGACGAATGTACCAAATAATTTCGACAAATATATTATTCTTTTTTTACATTACCAAGATAACAAGGAGAAGATCTATCAATAAAATAAATTATTAGTGGTTTAATAAGGCCTGGAGAGTCTTGATATTTAGCTTAGAGTTCAGTTAATTTTGCTGAGTAGAACACCTTGTAACGGAAAAATACAGAGTACAAAATTGTAATGTCACTGTTGTCACAGAATAAAATATTACTTTGTTCACAAGTTAGAATTCACCAGTAAGACAATAAGAGGCAATAGATTCTATCCAATCCTGGTATCTTTTGTGGTAGATGACGTCTTCTAATATTACCATTTAAACAAGTTTTATGTAAATTTGGTCTCGCCGACCGAGGAGAGCTTATTTTCGAATGAAATTTAAGACGCCTTTTTTTGCAAGTTTAAAGGCAAAAGTTACGAGATTTTTGATACTTGTTTTGAAAGTTGTTTCTAAAGTAGATAATTATTATTTGGCATTATATGAATAAGTTTTTGTTTTCCTGGTGAGTGTATAAAAAGTTATCTTATAACTTTTTATAATTTTGATATCATTAAAAAGCTATTTGATTAAGCACCTTGGAGTTATATATTATTGGCATGATAACTAACTACGGCAAAGTTTGCAACAAAAAGGAGCCAAATATTTGATTTTAAGATATAAAAAAAATATTTTATTGAATTTAATAGTTTTTATTGCTACCTAATCACCTATTTAAGGCGAAGAGCAAGGCACACTAGCGACGCCAATAGCTTTATTTTGTTAGCTACTAAACTGGGTCTATTTTAAATAATATGGACCGTCAGAATCTCGGCAATGGGCGTGACTAGTGCGCCTCACCCTTCGCCTTAAGAATTTTATCTATAAATTAAAAATTAATAAGGTAAATAGATCCGCCAAAAAGAAATGAATACGGACACGGATACGGATCTTTCTTCTGCCTCGGATATCCGCGGATACGGATACGGATATCCGGCACATCACTAATTATAACATATAGAACTAGATATTGTTGCAAGGTAATGCATAGCTTCGCGGGCAGCTTTCGTGTGGTTAGCAATCGAATCGCGAGCGAATTCGCTAAATCTAGACGTACCCTGAAAGTTTTCATAGGCCTGAGAATACATACTCGAATTATCGACGGGATCAAGGAATTTCATTATAAAACTCAATAGATATTAATTACCACCCCTTAAATGACAGTAAAAAATATAGCGGCTGGTTGTTGCAAGCTATCTTCTTGTAACCTAGTTTGGGTTTGCATCTTGGTATAAGGGCATATATGACTGTAAGGATGTACAATTTTGTAAATATTATTACTTTTATTACTAGTTTGGGTTTGCATCTTGGTAGGTTATAAGGGCATATGGCTGTAAGGATGTACAATTTTGTAAATATTATTACTTTTGTTAAAACTTTAGATTATTTGACCAAAAAATTGATCAGAACGCCTGTAAACATTCTTTTTTGTATATTTGTCCATTAATTAATATTGTACAATAACAAGCACTGCTTAGTGGGACCCAATAATTTAAGAAAATAATAAAAAAGATATAAATTGGGTAAACACAATCCAATTTCTGTAAACTGTCGACGCTTTTATAAGGAAGTGCCAATAATATTTAAATAAACTAATGACTGTATAGTAGATATTTCTGCAAGAGTAATTCTGAAAGCTTAAAATAGTATTCGATCGATATTGAGTATCGATAGAATTTTATTTGTTCACTTCATCGATCTGTTAATAACGGATGCAGTGATACATTATAAATATATATTGCAAGCTCTGGTCTTACATGTTAAATTATTTATATAACATAAGGCGTAGGTGCCTTTGAATCGCGTTTTATTTGTAGATAGCATCTCTGAAGTTTTCCCCAGACATAGACTACCTTATTTATTACCGCCAGACGTGACGTTTCACATATATTTTAGTAGCTACTCGCTATTCTGAATAGCAGCTATAAACTTTGGTAATTATTAAACTGCAATCGCAGCATGTAAACAATGCACATGAATTAATAGTAATATTGGATATTTACAAGAAGGTTTTCATTTTGCTATACCTCTTATGATTTACAAAAAATATATTGTAAAGTATACGTCTCCTATTTATAATTATCCTAATTTTAAATATTTGTTAAAATATTTTTCAACATTTTAACTTTGAATTAATTGTAAATAAATAAACCCAGTACAGTATCCGTTCAGTAAGCGCTTGCTTTGCCTTTAGTTCAACTGTGAATAAAATGGGACATTTATGCTGACTGGAGGCAAAAAAAATAATATTAAAAAATGGCTTAAACAATGTTCTGAATATATATATTGAACAGATAATTTGGTATTCTTTCTTCTTTTTTGTAGATTTTTATCTAAATAGACAAAAGTTACTTTTATTCCATGACACTAAAACTTATAAAATAATTTGTCAGTAATTTTGTCACCGCATGATATCTATTATAGCTAATTCCTAACTAAATAATTACCAGTTACAAATATATTATATGTTTAAATCCAGATTTGTTAAGCAGCTCTTTCGAACCTACTTAACAGCGCTGTCTCGAAGCCGTCAGAGGCTGACCCACAGAGTCTTAGACTCATATGGATTGCCAATGAATGCTTCTGACTCCTAGAAGTTGTACTTGGCTGTTGACTTCCAAAAAATGCTTGTTTCATTTCGAATTGTGTGTTAAAATTGTTTTTGAAACATAAGAACCATAATATACGACATGCATATAAACAGGACGCAATGCACACAGAACCGAAAATTGTTGGGAAAGAACGATCTTCTCTGTCTACAACAACTACCAGTAACACGTTATATACATGGGTAAATTTGAGACTCAGTGGATCGATGACCTGGTGAGGTTTCCGAGAAACTGATCGTAATATTGTTGTATATATTAAATCACAACAGATGAGTTTCTGTCTAGCTCACCAATTTATTAACCTATACAATGGAATTCTCAAATTTACTGTTGAAAAGTTGAACTTTTTGCTATACTGTTGAAGTTTTTGTTTTACGGTTGAAGTTTTTATTGGCGTTACGAGTTTCAACTCGGCACGTAACAACGGCCGCTAAAAACGATCTATGAGTTGTTTTTAGGCTTTATTAGATTTTAGGACAACAGGTCATAATGTTTCTGGAATAGGGAAGACTTTCATTATAATACCACAAAAGGGGTGTGGTATGGTTTTAAAATTATGAGTAATAATACTTCAAAATGGAAGAATGGAGGAAGGAAGATAACATTTAATGTTACTTTCCGTTTATAAGTTACTTTAAGAATACTTTTTCTGCACGATTTTATCTGTGTTTAAGTTTAACTTGCCAGTTTTCTTTTATATTAATTTAGTAACAAAGCAATTACCTTTATGAACTTTATACGTTTTTATTAGAAGTACGTAGAAACTTTGGATATTCGGAACTCAATATATTCACTTTTTATATATAACATATCAAGATGCTCCTAGTCTTTTTAAAGTACTTGAACTAAAAGCTACACTCCGTATCTATTTATATGAGAATAATATTGACAAAGTTGCATCTGAAGTTTGTTATTATATTTATAGAACTTGTTATATGTAGATTAAGATAAAATAAAGATTATATAAAATAAAAATTTTCTTCTTACCGGACTCGAATTTGAATGCTATGTCTAGAAGCATCGCCATCGGAAAAATATTATTTGTTTGAATGATTGTATACGAGTATTAGATGGCAGTGATTCGTATAATTTATAAAAAAACCATTTACAGTTACCTAAGCATGACTGATGCAAAATTTTGATGAACAGTATCATAATTAATTCCTCATAACGGTAAGTGAATTCAATGAAAAGTAGGTTAAATTTGCAATAAAGCATCAAACGTAACTAAAGATCCAGATAAGGAAGATTGAAAACGAAAACAGATAAACGAAGGCTCCATTACGGAGATAAAGTTAAAGACCTCGATAGCACTCAGTGTCTCTCAAACTGCTGCGTCGATATCGCGAGTTTTAACAACGAAAAGGCAATACTTACTCGAATTGCTGCAAGGAAATAGGAAAACGTCCGAAGCGAGCTCTTTCTTAATTGCGACGTAGAAACTAATAAGAGTGGTGGTTAGAGAAATAATTACCACTACTAAGCTCTTTTACTGCAATTTCAAATTAGCAATCCTATTGTTTTGAAGTTTTGCCTCGTTTGAGCGAAATTCTTTAGATAAAGGAAATTGCGTTATCTTACCAAAACGTCTCCGAAGAGAGTGTACGGTCACAAAACAATAAACAAATTGCCAAATCTAATTGCTACACAAAGACATAAAAACAAATTAGATGTTATCCTCTTAGATCCTGAATATTCCAACGTGGTGAGATATCATAAAATTTTAAAATGCCACTAAACAAGTTCAAATATATTTGAATCTCTCGATCACGTTTTACTCATTTACTTATACTTCGTAAGAGTTAAGCTCTCATTTCTTTTACTTGAAATGAGAAACGAAAACCGAACTCAGAATCAAAAGGAAGAAAACAGTTACAGCCAAGCTTAACTTTTTAAATGGCGGCCGGAGCGATCTCAAGTGATTTATGGACCAGTTGGCCTATCTGAGAGGAACTATTTAAATGAGAGTGTTGTCCTCCGATAGCCCTCTTGGTGGGGGAGTGCGATCCATTATCAATTGAATTATTAACTGGAGTAGAAAGTGCGGGAATGAGGAAATGGCAATTCGATGTGTAGCTACGTACAATTTGTTTGGTGGTTTCCTTAAAACTTTTTTTGCGAAGTTTAATTAAAAGATCCTTAAATTCAAGTTTTAGCAAAGCAACCTCGTTTATCAATCATCTCAACTTAGAAAAAACTTTAAGTTTAGAACTCGTAATAGACGAGCTTTTATGGATGGTGAATTTATTTTTAAAGCTATATAGCGGAGTTTGTTGTTCCTTTATTTCAAGGAAAATAAAACATTTACGAAAATAGACTGGCCTAGTCTGTTTCAGGCAAGAATCTAACACCCGTATTCACAAACGATACTTGTCTAAGGAATGTAGCAACGCTGTGCGAAGTAAGACACTTCTCAATGCGTTCCATATGGCAAGCCTTTTGTTTCATAAACAATACTTAAACCACTCTTGACTATGCGAACGCACTGCGTTGAACAGAGCTCTGTGATTGGTCCGTTTATGTTACGTAGTTCACTTCGCTGAGTGACATTCATTTCATTTGTCAAAACATAACGATCGGTTCTTGGAACTATCATTTGTCCTTTTGTTTTGTGGTGATTTGTGAGGTTTAAAATAGTTCGTTAAAGCCTATTTACAATGCACCGGGTTGAGTTGACTGTATAGATATATTTTTAATATAGCACATACAATAAATTTGTATATTATATACCTACATATATTTCATTAGTAAATTAAAGTATTTACTTGAAAACTGCCAGAAGAATAAAATCTTAAGGCCACCAGCAACTAATAAATAGGTGACGACGTGAAGACCTCTCGCAGTCAATTTATCTAGGTCTTCATTTATTAGTGGCAAGAGCATAAAAAGTACCACGTCTTTGGAAATCCTGTAACGTCGTCTAAATTCCTCCGAACAATAATAATCAAAAGGATCTTGGAAATCCCGTTTCACTTTTCTAGTAGGTACTTATTCTGCTTTGCTCATTGATATAATTATCAAATTCTTCGCTACTGTCATCCATTGTAAAAGAAAAAAAGCTTCAAACAAAACAAAACCACACTTCGAAAAACAACCAACTTAAACTTTTGACGTAAGCTGAACACCAAATAGACACTATGCGTTGCATAATACACGTAGAAGGCTACCTTATCTGTGCGTTCATTTTAAGGAACGCATAGTGCCTATCGTCACTCAAGTATTGTCTATGAATAGGTTTTTGGGACCCCGTGCATGCGCGCACACTGTGAGACCACATAGTAACGTTTATGAATACGGGTGTAAATCTACACTTTTTTTCTATTCGAGCGGCTGCGACGACTGCATTGGGTTAATATAGTGACAAAAACAAAGATACATAGTGCCAAAACAATATTTCGGGCGGCTCACATCAATAACTTAGTCCAAAGTTTAAAAGAAAAGAGGCAAAACACACTAAAACTAAAATTTGTTTACAAAGCGTTCGAATTTTTACGGTTAGTGAATAGTGAAATAAAATAGTATTCTTTAAAAGTCACATCTAGAATATTCGCCTTCTACTAGTTAGTATATTTTCGATGTTTTATATATGAAGGAAAGATAAAGATAATCCTTAATATTTTGAGTTGAGAATTGATAACATTTAAAAAATTGCTTAAGATTTAAAACACGCAATGCTCTGGCAAATGTGTCCGTTACAACACCTCTCCGCGTTTACTAGAAAACTCATCTGATGAGAGTTTTTTAACACATTTATTGATTTTAATATTGCAATATGCACTATATTTTAAATTAAGTTTAAAGAGTGTGTTGTAAATTCAAGCTTATTGTGTAATTAAAAAGAAATAACATGAGATTTCGGTAACTTGCGAAAGACACCTCTTTATCGAAAACACTACAGATTATACTCTTCGCCTAACGCAAAGCGGATTGTACTCTACGTCTACTGCAATCAAGCTCAACGTTTAAGATTTTTTAGTAACATCGCTTTTACTATAAGGAATTGATATTTTACCTCGCACAAGCCGCTAACGGACATAAATTTCAAGACGCAAACGTAGCAGATGTTCCATTGTTTTGGGGAAATAAATACGGATTAGACGAGGCAGTGTAAAGCGACTTTCACACAACTCTTGAATTTATTGATCTACATAAGAAATATAGGGGAAGGTACAGCTTCATACAATTAATTATTATTAATACTATTATCAAAGTATTAACTTGCTTGACTTTTATTCGTGTATATCACTATCTAAATTAATTTAAGTATGTACGTACCCTATCGAATAATTATTACACATTACCAATTCATAACTTCTGTATTGTCAAGATACATATGTGGAATTGTGTAGGGTATATCGACGTTAAGTTAAATCCTTCACCATTTTGTAACAAGATTTTCTTAGTTAAATAAATAAAACCTCATTCTCACAAAATAAACTTCACAGCGCTACGAACGAGAGCTACGCGCTACGGAGCTACGTGCCAAATAGATTTATTGCTACGGCGTAGAGCCGCTGCGGGATAGGACTTGTAATTAATAAAATTACCTATCTCCGTTTCGCAGTTGTCAAATAATAAAGATTATCTTATAGTTTAGTCTTCTCCAACCACTATGTACTAATTATATGCACCTCTAAAAAAACTGTATATTTATTTGAAATCTCTGGAAAAGCTAATTTATGAGAAGAATCGATTTATAATTCGATTACTGCATTCATAACATAATAAAAAAATGTTTTCTTTTTACTGACGTGAGTTTTTCCACAATATGGTTGACTAACTATTTTGCTATTTTATATGTTTCATATAAAATTAGGTACACCAAAAAAATCAAGTTTAGTTAATAAATTGCATCTGATTTTTTATTATACAAACTTAAGGGCCAATCGACCAGCTCCGTTTCTCATATTTAAGTGACTGACTGACATAACTGTTATTTCTATGCACTATACCTGTACAACAATTTCAACCTTAGTTAACTCATTTAAACACCACTTGAATTGAAAAAGTAATCATAACTCGTTTGATAGCATATATGCGACACCTGTTCTACAATTCGCTTGACTGGCCTTAACAACTACAACTACTTTAACCAATATTCAAGATAAGCTCGTGTAAATTTAGAGCAATTCTTTACTTGATTCTCCCTCTATAAATAGAGTGGAATCACAAGCATATCCTGATTTTTCAATTAATTTATAAGCGCATGTAGATCAGTTAGCAATTACATTATAGACTTTCTCTTCAAGATAAGGTAATTAAAAAACGAGTTAGTATTCAAACCGTACCTAACTTAATTTAAAACGCTGAACTTCCTGGACACCTAGAATGCATATTAAATCAGCCAATCTTTTGAAGCTAGTAGCAGCAGTAAAGTCAGGATGTGACAGTAGTTTTGTGTTGTTTGTTAACTCTTATAGGTTAGAATTAATGTGAAAGATAAATAATAACAATGTTTTCAGTTCTTTTATAAGTTATTAATTATTAAACTATGTTTTGGCTCATGAAATTTATAGATACAAAAAATACGAAAGGTAACACAATAAAAAACCAATAACAGAATATTAGAATTGAAAACATTCAGTTAATTAAATCTTCTCGAACGAATTTGAGTCTGTCTTTATTCCTCAAGTAATGCTGTTATGGATTTCACTTAATTTCTATATTCAAAAAGCAAAGAAAACACAATTTATCAATAGTTCGTTCTTTTCTAGTTCTGTATCTATACAACTTTCATCATAAAGATCTATGAAGAGATTGCGCTGAAATACCAGTTTAAGGGATATTTGGAAAAAAACAAGATTAAACGTGCCGTTAATACGTTTAAAGTGGTTTTATTTTAATTCATTGTTATAACATCAGCCTAAGATGGTGGTAGCTAGCTGGCCGGACTTATAACAAACACTATTGTCAACCATACCGAACATAAATATGCACCCTCCATAGGCATCGAACCCGGGATCTCTGTGCGTAAGCCCAGTAGGCAAGCCATTACATCACAGATGCGGTTGATACGTTTTACATTTGTAAGCTTAAGTACAGCGTAGTTTGAACAAGTAATAAATAATACCAAGAATCTTAAGTCGAGTCTAAGAAGAGAACACTAATTCTGAGCTTGGTAGGGAGTTCTCCTTGCATTGTGATGTGTTTGATACATTATTTACACGTTAGGGTTAAAGTTTATTATCCTTAGAAAGGTAAATTTATATTTCCCTCCGTTCATTCAATTTTATTTTTTCATACCTTTACTATTTCGCTCATTTAAAAATAAAAAAAATACTGAAACAATATAGCACATTATTTTCCTTTTCATTTTTTCCTATGTTTAAGTGTTAAATTCTTATTATTTTAGAAAATTAGAAAGAATCTTTAGTATAAGATAAAAATACGTGTGTAAAAAACAACTACGCCTCCAAGCCCTCAGGTGACCCACGACCTTTCGCTATCCGGGCGAGTGCTCTGACCGCTGAGCTACCAAGACGCTGGCAAACGTGTCGATTTTTACAAATGTATTTCAACTTCTACTATGAGCCAGTATCGTTCCACCAATGTTGAAAGCTAACTAGTAAATAAAAATAAATAAATACCGTAATTATAGCTGGTTCCATCTTAATCGATAGTTTAGTATTTGTAAAAATATTACTTTCGATGTTGAAGGTAGTTCTTGAAGTACCTTTTCACTTGATGATGAAACTGGAAGGAGGCTGTTAGATTTTTTTAGTTAATTCAGTTAAAAGCGTGTTTTTTGGGCTGTTATTATTAATAATACTAATAATAGGTGGACTCCTTTTTCCCCCGCTAGAAAAACGGTACTCTGCAAAAGAAATACTAAATCTACTATTTTTTTTTATATTTTATTAAAACAATTTTTGCATATAGGTACATTTCTTTTGCACATTTTGGTGACGGCTCAAACGATTTGGATTAAATTTTGAATTTACATAAGGTTTTGCTATTTAAGCTTACATTTTCACATACATCTTTGTAACTCTTATAAAAACACAATATTGCCCAAAAACTATTTAAATAGTTCTAAAAGAACCTTCCATCCGCTTTCATTCTAACAATTAAAAAAAGCCCCATCTCGTAAATTTTTTGGTACATGTATTGTTGCCGACGGATGGTAATCAACTGTTATCTCAAAATTTTGTTGGCAGGCGCCATATAATATTATATTAATTTGGATTTTATTAAAAAGTTACTCTTCCTTACTACTGCTTTGGCTCGGTTTCTAGGAAATCATTATTATTTCCCGTCGTTTATCAAAAATATGTGAGCAACAAAATCTTAGTAAGTAGCCTTATGTGTTATTTATTAAACGGTTGTTACCCAATAAATACCCGAATCAGAACGTCAATGTTGAATGCTTTTTGCTTATTTATAAAACTAAGAAACTCATAAGGTTAATTTTTATGTGCATCTGTAATAAAAGAGCGTATTATAAATTGAAGATTACCTCTAAACTATGGAGAACTACGCCACTAAAATTAGTCTCGATACCCTTAGCTAACTTAGACTAACTTTTGTCATATACCGCAACGTAAACAAACATTTAGGTACGTCACTCATCTCAGATTTCAGATCAAAGAGGTTAGAAGCACTGTATTATCAAATTCCTAGTTAGTATGGATGCTCTTCTTGCCAGTTAAAATATTGAACGGATGCTGTTTAAAAAAATTGGTCGATTTATAAGAATTTCTGCAATTGAATGGTTTATATTCGTTTTTATTTTTATTTTATTCTTGATAGTATGCGTCTCGTACAATATTAATCTTAATATATATATAAATTACGTGTCACGTTGTTTGTCCGCGATGGACTCCTAAACTACTTAACCGATTGTGATCAAACTTCATAACTATCTGTTCTTTGATCTAAATTGAAAGATAGGATAGGTTTTATTTTAATTTATAACACAGCAACGCGTGGCTGGGTCAGCTAGTATCCCTACTAATATTATAAATGCGAAAGTAACTCTTTCTGTCTGTCTGTCTGTTACGCTTTCCCGCTTAAACCTCTCAACCGATTTTGATGAAATTTGGCACAGACAATCTTTAGTCCTTGAGAAAGAACATAGGCTACCTTTTATTGCGAAAAAAAGGGATTAAGACGTTGAAATAGGGGTTGAAAGTTTGTATGGGATTTCTTAATTTTAAAAGATAAAACCATGAAACTTTATAGTTAAGCACTTGATGAGATATAATTAAACATTTGTTCTAGCATTTTTGAAATTTCGATCAGTGAGGGGGTGAAATAAGGGTTGTATGGGATTTTGTCATTTTTGGGGATAAAACTATGAAACTTTATATTTAGGAACTTGATAAGAAATAAAAAAACAATTTGTTGTAGCGTTTTTGAAATTTCGACCTGTGAGGGGATGCAATAGGGGTTGAAAGTTTGTATGAAGTTCGTCATTTTGAAGATAAAAACATTACATTTTGTATTTAGGCACTAAATAAGAAACAAAAATCGTTTGTTCTAGCATTTTGAAATTTTTACCACTGTGGGGGTGAAATTCTACAAACGGAATTCCCGAAATTCGAACGGAATGGAACGGATTCGGAACGGGAACTACGAAGCCAAACTTTTTGTATACAAACTTTTAACCACTGAACCTAGGAACATAATATTTAGAAGTTTTGGGTGTATCAAGTTAAAAAAAAATGGCTTTTGACGAATACTCTGCATCGCCGCCGCTGTCGTCGGTCGTCGTCGCGCACATTCGCCGAAGTGTGGCGGCAGGCAACGGCGCTGACGTGTGGTGAGGGAGCGCAGGAATCTACTATGCCTACCCGATCGGGCAGACACGTGAGGGCAGACGTCATTGTCGGACGCATGCGATTAGAGAAATTTGCGCTACAGAAATTTTACATTTTTCGATCCAGTAAAATTATTTTATTGTTTCGTATAATTTTTTAAGTAAGTATTTTTTATTAGTTAGGTCCTGTAAATTAATTTTGTACATTTTGTACATCCTTACTAATATTATAAATCGGAAAGTGAGTTTGTTTGTTTGTTTGTTTGTTCCGCTTTCACGCCGTAACTACTGAACCGATTGCTTTGAAATTTTGCAGACGTAAAGATAAAAGTCCGGATTAAATAATAGGGTACTTTTTATCGTGGAAAAATTGATATTCCCGAGGAAAAACAAAAATATTGTTTGCTTGATGGATGGATTGTAGATGGCGCTGTGTGTCGTTTAAAACAAGGTAAAATATTGCAAACGAATATAAATATGTAAATTTAGAAGCTAAATGATACGAAAATTAATCCCCGAAAATGAGGAATTCCCGAGGGATGACGTACTATTTGTTTTATCGTCTAAATTGTTTTTTTACATCTACTTATATGTTGCAAACGAATATGAACATGTAAATTTTGAAGCTAAATGATACGAAAATGAATCCTCGAAAATGAGGAATTCTCGAGGGATGACGTACAATTTGTTTTATCGTCTAAATTGTTTTTTTTACATCTACTTATCCTGAAATCACTAAAGTCAACGAATTACTAATTGGTATAAGTATTAGTTACGTTATTTAGTTGGTAGGAGGTATGCGATAGATGGCGCTGGGTGTTTTTTAAAACATGGTAACGATGTGTGTGGTAACGATGTGTAAAATACTGAATATTTATCTGTAGACACAGTGATAGAAACAGAATATAGTACCTCATATCCTGTGGAGTTCTTAAATTCTTTGGAATTATCTGGGGTGCCTTCTCATAAATTAAAACTAAAAGTAGGTATTCCGGTGATGCTCATGCGTAATCTCGATGCCCCTAGACTGTGTTATGGTACTAGGCTGCGTGTTACTCAGCTTGGGCGGAACATTATTACAGCCACTTTTTTAAATGGCGCAGCAAAGGGTGAAAGTGTACTCATTCCTCGGATTTCGATTATTCTAACAGACCTCCCATTTCAATTTAAAATACTACAATTTTCTATAAGGGTTTCATTTGCAATGACCATTAATAAAGCACAAGGCCAAACTCTAAGGGTTGCTGGAGCACACTTGGAAAAACATTGTTTTTCGCATGGTCAGCTCTATGTAGCGTGTTCCCGGGTTTCCATTGCCCATAATCTGCATGTTTTTGCTCCACAAGGGAAAACATAAAATATAGTGTACCATTCAGTTTTGGTTTAACAACTAATTGTATCCAGCGTTACATAACGCTTCTTAGGTTTTTCCGTGGGAATGAGAAGTTTTCTTATAGTTGTGCTTCATACCGCAATATAACCGAATTCCACGCGGGCGAAGCCGCGGGCGGAAAGCTAGTACTATATATTGTTTTTAACTTTCATGGTCACTAACATTATAGTAATATAAGTTATATGCAACTCCAAGTTGCTCACTCAAGTTGCTCCGCTGTTGTTGCAACTTATATTACTATAATTAATATACTATTTTATAGGTATGTTTACCTATTTAGCTCCAAATGAAACAATTTAATTATTACCCCATTTGTTCCATACAATAAAACATATAATTTATTTTTGTTTGAATAATTCCAATGAAGTAAAAATATAAGGACAGCAACAAAGTGTACTATCGAATTAGTAAATTTTTTATTCTTTATCTGTGTCTATTAGTTAAATTGGTCGTTGATCCTTGCTTCTTATGTACCCATTAATTCCAATAAGATCGTATGATGGGATATAAATTCTCTCATCTTACGGTGTTTCCAGCGGGGTGCCAAGGACAACCATAAGCTGCTAATTATGACGATCATTAGACATTTAGCTGTGTCCAATGATCTGCAGTCTAATTTATTCTTGGCTGATTTTAGACTTAGAAAAAGCCTTAATTTTGAACCTTTTTTCAAATTCTAGCTATTCACAATGAGATCTAGTATTAACTTATTACCGCAACGATCTCAAACCTTGCAGTTCTTGTTTTAACATGTACTGTAGTATTTTTTTCTTATAAGGAGATAACTGTCTTAAAACAAAATATTACCCATATTGTAAAATAGTAATACAAATTTAGTCTATTATTATTAACTAGTTGACCCGGCCACGCGTTGCTATGATAACGTTAATTGATTATAAAAACTGTTATTCTTAGACTTATGGTAACTATTTATGGTAACAAAACCACACACACAAAAAGTATTGTCATAATATAATATAATGTACTGATAACCAGGCATCAAGAGGGGTTTGCTATTTGAAACAAAAACAAAAGACAAACACCATCACATGCAAAGGGTAATTAATTAAATACATATGCCCGCATGTCACTCTGCTAAGTTCATATTTGCTTATCTTTGATTACGTAGTCGCTCCGTTGTTTGCTCGGCCTGAACAATCGCGCAATAATTCGTGAGGGTCGATAATCTTGAGCTCTTATCATGTAAACTCTAATGTTAACCCTATAAGTGAGTGTATGTTTTTAAAAATCAACATATTGAGATATTTCCAGAACATAATTCTAATAAAAATGTAAAAAAGTTTGGAACCGATCTGTACATTTCGGTGACCTCTTATGGTAAGAATTTGCACTGCAGTCGAGCGTAACTTATTGATAAAAAATACACTACTTTGCATCATTAAAATCACATACAGCACAAGATTACAGTAAACGGTCACTGTTTTGTATATGTGTGGAAACTTTATTGTTATATGTGTATTCAATATATGTTGTGTATAAGTCTAAGATCTTATGTATGTTACCCTCAAAAAATAAATAAAAAGGAAAATTTAATTACTATAAAGAATGTGTGTTTCTATAAGATACGCTTCCGAGTGTTCTGTAGTATTAACGAGCATATTTCAGAATAAAACACTTTTTTACGGATTTTTGCGCATGTTTTATTTTATTTTATATTTAATCCTGACGTTTCGACTCCTTTACAGGAGTCGTGATCACAGGATGACTAAGATGATGGTTGTCATGTATTTTCTACTACCTTCACAATATTTTAATCGGGCACGTTCCTAACTATTAAATTATTTTATATAAATCAAGTTATTTTATTTTATTTTAAAACATTATTTAGTTATTTAATTAATTAATTTAATTAATTCTCACTACGTTTTACGTTTTACATTGTATACTACTGAGTCTACTACCAGTTCGGAAATTGGGAGGGCCTTCCGAGAAGAACTGGCGAAAGAAACTCGGGCAGGGGGACCGACCTCCATCTTACTGTTTAATTATTTGCAAAAAGAGCTAACTACATCATCAGGTCTTGCAGTGTGTGTTTTTGTAGGTATTAATTTATTAATTATGGGGTCCCAAGCAGGTGGAACGCTCCAACCTTCGTCTCTATTGAAATTAGGATGTTTCCTAATTTCAATAGCCTCGCGTAGCATCCTAGGAACAAATCTTTGTTCTCTAGCGAGAATTTGTGGTTTATCGAAACGAATATAGTGGTTTGGCCCCTCAAAAGCATGCTCACACACTGCAGACCTATTATCGCGCCTATGTTTCATGTCAGCTACGTGTTCTTTAATGCGCGTCCCTATACTTCTCTTTGTTTGCCCGATGTATGAGAGCCCACAGTCACAATCGATTTTGTAGACACCCGCTGCCTGAAGGGGTATATTACACTTGACCGATCGTAAGAATTGGTCAATCTTCCTGGCTGGTTTAAAGTAAGTTTTAATAGAAACCCGCTTCAGAATGATGATGTAGTTAGCTCTTTTTTACTAGAAATGGGAAGGAAGTTCTTCAGCTGGTAAAATGCTCGTAGTGTGCCGATAATTTTGCGACTTAAAGAGTCCACCTGAACCCTCCAGCTCAACGCCCCATCTATATTCAAACCCAAATTCACCACATGAGGTACATATTCGATTAAGGTGTTCTCGTATAAGGGAGGTGGAACAGAGCGTAAGTCAAGACCAGACAACGTGCGTGAGCTCCCCACAATAATACCCTGGCACTTACCCGGGTTGACCTTTATACCAAATATTTGCGACCATTTATCTATTTTCTGCAAATCCTCATTCAAGGATTGAATAATATCGTTCAGTTGGTTCACCCCAGCTTGTGCGTAAATTTGCAGATCGTCTGCATACAGATGATGAGAGTTCTGAAGAATGGAAGAAATCAAATTGATAAAAATGGAAAAGAGTAAGGGAGAGAGAATGCCGCCTTGAGGTACACCCGATTCCAAATCACACCAGTCCGACATTGAGCTTTTAATACGAACGGCCTGTTGACGCCCCCGAAGGTAAGAAGAGAACCAGTTCAATTCGAAAGTTGAGACTCGCAGATGTGATAAAATAGCTAGAAGTAGATCATGATCAACGGCATTAAAAGCGTTGGAGAAGTCAATGAGAACTAATACCGTCAACCGTGAGAACTCCATGCCATCGCGTATGTCCTCAGTGACCTTCAACAAAGCCGTGGTGGTACTATGACCTATCCGGAAGCCAGACTGATATTGGCTAAGGATATCATGTGTAGCAACGAAGGCTGAAAATTGGCGATGAACAATCGCTTCTAAAATCTTAGAAAGGTAAGGCAGTATGGAAATGGGTCTCAGATGGTTAACAGATGATGGATTGTTTATTTTGGGGAGTGGCAGGACGTGCGCCTTAAGCCAGAGAATTGGAAAAGTTCCGGTAACAAGTGAATCTTTATGATGTGGGTGATAACTGGAAGGGTGCTGCCCAAGATTAACATTATCATCTGTCTGCTAATAACATCACACCCAACCGCTGCAGACTTCACAGCCATAATGGTTTTGCGGACTTCCATCGGTGAGACTAGAGAAAAAGTGAAATCAACAGGGGGTTGTTTGCAGAGGGAAGAGATGGCTTGGACTGCAGGGGTCTTGTTAGGTAGATGGGAGCAAGAAGTGGCTGCGAAATACTGATTTATATCATTAGGGGTAAGAGAGTGTGGTAATGAAATGCTTTTAGATTTTAACATACCAAGGGACCTTAAGAATTTCCAGGTATCAGCTGGAGAGGATTGACGAATGGTTTCATGAAAGTAGCGGCGTTTAGAGGCTCTCACCATCTGATTGCAGCGGTTACGGCAAGATTTATAAAAAGTCCAGTTTTCCCCGGTTTTACAGCGCTTAAATGTGAGGAAAGCCCTGTCCCGTCTCTTCATAGCTGCACGTACCAGTGGAGTAAACCAGGGAGCCGGCGGTCTCCTAAGCCTAACCGTACGCAATGGAGCATGCTTATTGAATAAATTTAATATTTTATTATTAAATAGTTTGACCTTCTCATTCGTATTTGAAGCGATCAGTATTTCAGACCAATCAAAGGCCGAAACATCACGCAATAGATCACCGGGATAAATCCTAGCAAAGTTCCGCAAATTCACAAGTTCAGGTTTGCGTTTCGGAGGGTATAACTCGTAAGCAAGATAGATAAGATCGTGACGGGAAAAACCAGGAGCAGGGAATTGACCGTGAAAATGAACAAGGTCAGGGGAGGAGGCGACAATGTGATCAATCCACGAGTCACTGGTGTCCAAATTGTGGTGAGTAGCATTAAGGTTTAATAAGAATAAAGAATGTGACTCAATGGTTGATCGTAACGAACGTGAGAAAGGGGAGTCCTTAAGGAGGTCGGTGTTAAAATCTCCCATGATTATGTGATGCGTATAGTTGGCCGCTACTGAATCCAAAACGTCGATAAGAGAAGATTTATAATCGACAGCAGGTGGGCAATATACGACACCCAGAACGGATTTCACCCCAGAAATAGATATTTCAAGAAACAAATGTTCCATGCCATTACCATGTTGGTCAGAAAAAGAGAGGATTGCGAAAGGAATATCGCAGCGCAGGTAGATGGCGACACCACCACCTCCTTTAACTAACCGGTCATTTCGTATCAGAGTGTGTCCAGGTAAGGCATAACTATTTGAATTATGACATGGCTTCAACCAGCTCTCAGACACTAGCACTGCATGAATGGAATCTGCCGTAAATGTATCAAGTAAATCTGTATAATGCCTCGGTATGCTCTGAGCGTTAATGTGACAAACGTTAAAGCTTTTGGTCGCGGAAACAAATAAATTAGCAAGTTTGGCACCTAAAGTTCCTTGAGATTCACTTTCGGATTCACCCAACGAGTGAAAAGATGAGTCAAAACTATTGCAAGACTGAAAATCAACGATATCCTCCGAATCTGACATTATAAACTACATAAATATATAAGATAATGTTATAGATATAAATAAAGACTTTAAACAGAAGTAGCTTAAAAACACTATTAAATTCAACCCGCCAGTTAACCGAAAAGAAATCAGTAAAGAAATAAATATACACTATATAAAATTGACAAAAATGAGTAATAAAATTAGGTAACATGACAAAATAAAAGAATATAAGAGAGAGCAAGACAAGATAAAATAAAAAACATCACATGTTAAGTCACTTGCCAGTGGAGCCCGCTAGAACACAAAACAATAATCCAAAGACAAGGCTGTATAGGGATAGTACCCTTTGCCTTCTCTTACACGAATCATAACTAGTAAAAACAAAAAAAAATCTGAAATGTCTGGTCTGTCGGTAAGTCAAAATAAAATAACAATGACAATACGTACAAAATCAAACTTGTAAACTGATTACCTCCAGTTGCAAGAGAAAAAAAAAAGCAAGTACCTGGTAGATAAATGCAATTAAAACTTTGCGCTCCATAACCGGGCACCACCAACAAATGGACTCAAAACATTAACCGTATCAGACTATCTGTTACTTCTTGACCGGTCTCCGCGATCTGACACTGCTTTGCTTTGATGTCGCAGAAGCTGAGCTAGAACCAGCTACTGGTTCAACTTGGGATATTGGCGGCGACTGTTCCATAAGTTTGGCCAGCTCCTATCTGTCATAAACGCGTTTAAGCTTTTCATCAGAGAGCTTGACCACTATGTTGCCATCCACCGTCCACACTTTACGGATACCGAAGTGTTTGCGTGCCGTAGCAAACAGATCCTGCCGTCGTCGCGTTAAAAACTCTGAGAGCACTATGGAGGAACCTTTTAGTTTGGTTTTGTTGTTCCAAACAACAGATCTAGTGGTCAAGTCAGTAAAGCGAACCAGAATCAAACGTGGCCGTTCCTTTTGTTTGACACCAAATCTACGGCAAGCTGAAATATTTTGATTCGTGATGTTGCTGAGTCCCAGCTTTTGATGACAGATCTTGAGGATGGCTCCAGACATGTCCTCATCATCTTGCTCCTCCACTCCACCCACAAGAATTATTTTCCTTCGATGCCATGCTTCGATGTCATCAATACTGCGGGCCATGGCATCGATTTGTTGCCGCAAAAGTGCTAATATCCCTCCAACAATGTTTTTAAATTGGCAAAACTCACTGCTTAAGGCCTTGAGATCAACACTCGGCGAAGGTGCAGTACTTGAAGACCGGAGAAGCGCCTCAAAGTCAGACATACGTTGCATAAGTGATTCTTCAATGGCTTTTTGGGTCTCAATAACACTTGCATAGTTAGTCATGATGTTTAAGAAGATAACAGTGTAGATATTAAAATAGTGCAGTGGTGTGATGCTAATGTGGTTGTACCTGGCAGGCTGATGAACTCAAACTTCTTCAATAAGCATGTAGGTTTGTTGCCCACACAATATGTTGATTATCAACCTCAAGAGTGATTATTAATACTTATTGTTTCAATTATTTTTCACTGAATTAAATTAAATAATAATTTTAAAATCAGCTGATGTGTTAACTTATTTAGCACCTACCCACGAATCATTATATCAAAATATCAAAGTCGTTTGATGTTCTGATTAATATGATAAATACTAGCGAACTTCTATGTATTTTGAGACCACTATCGCCTCCTCATAACCTGGGAGCAATGTAGCGGCCATCTGTGACAGCCAGCAAATCAATAAAAAAAATATATTTTGTCGTTCTTAAATTTCAATGGTGATGTTAGGATCTAGATGTTTTGTTGAGAAAAAAAATATTTTGGTTGATTGGTGTGGGTTGCACAATCGATAAGTTTAGTTTCGGTTCCGATGTCTTGAGAGATTTCAATCAAACTAAATTTAACTTTTGGTTTGCAAGAACTATATTCAAATTACTTCTTAATTAATGAAACCTAGCTTATGAAAATAAGATATTATTAGATTTCTGTACTAAAAATAGTTAAGCTTCTTTTAGTAACGCGATTGTGGTTTATTTGAACCGAAATAAGAAACCTGTGAAATGTGGGTAGATAACACTTTGTGGGACATAAGGCAAAATATTATTGGGCCCATGATGGGAAGCATTATGCTTCGCTGTGGCGATATTAAGCAGATACTCCTGATAATACCCTAAGGAATGAAAGCCGATGAAATTGGTGCCTATCCGAAGAGTTTAGTTTTATGGCGTAATATAACATCTACGTAAGATGCGAATGCGGTTATAGAGAAGAAGAAGTTTACGCGCTATCCGATAGAGTTTTGAGATACGACACATCGGGAGTTCCATCATCTTAAAATTGCTTTTTCAATCTATTGAGTATGTTGTTTAATTAGATATATTGAATTTTCTAGGGAATATACGACCTCTCAAACTTCATAATCGGCCAGTCGTTACCAGTCTATGTTATGGTATGACCGATAATAAAACTCAAAGCCAGATATTATTCGTATTGAGGGTAGACTTTAGTATTCACTGCTTTTCCCATGGCCAACTCTTAGTAACTGTTCCCTGTGAAAACAACCCCAGTAACCTTATTGTGTAGGCTCCAGATGGTTCCAGAACTAATACCGTTTACAAAGAAGCATTTACCTTAAGAAGAGAAAGTTGTTTTGCAACATCTTTAAGTTTCTCACTAGAAATATTACTAAACCTAGGCAAGAAATTGTCATTCGAATGAATTCGCAAGTACACCGAATAGTAATAATAATAAATAGACACATATACATACTTATTACTAATCTGGAACTTACAAGCAACAAGTTCTACGGTTACTAAATATTAGAAATAAGTACGAAAATCTATAATCTAAGATCAATGGTTTGTGTGTTTGTCTGTCCGCTCTTTTTCCCGCTCTTTCTCCATTGTATACGCCTTACGATAGCAACGCGTTAACCGCAAGTAGTTCGTCTACCGGACGCTAGATGGCGCTAACCGAAAAATATTTAATAATAGAAAAAAATTAAGAAATTTGTCCACCCGTGCGAAGCCGGGACGGGCCGCTAGTACTATAAAAAAAGATTATGTTCTTCACACAAACATAAGCCCTTACCAGATTTTAAATCCAGGACTGTGGTGTAGAACGTACGTTAACCACTGTTTCACTAATCACTAGTCATTTAATATAAGATAAGCCATTACTGATCTGCTCGAAATAAAAAAAAAATAGTCTTTTAATATAACTTTCGACAGTTTATATAACCTTACCCACTATATTTTCAACATCCAATAGAATATGTCATTTTCATTTCACAATTACGCGCTATAAAATTGAATTAAAAATTTGTTACTCTTCATACGCTTTTCTACTTAGTAGAAATATTTATCAATAATTTTATATTAATAAATAACTGTTAATGCAGAATTAACATACTATGTTCAGTGGTCGTTACAAAATTAACAATTAAATAGAAAATGTTATTTTATAGGAATAAAAAAGCAACTCTATTGAATGTTACCCTTAAAAACGATCACACGAGGTTTTGAAGCAATCTATTTAAATTTAGGTTTTATAAAGGCACAAAACTTTGAAACTTAATTTAATTTTACATTACTAAACTTATTTCATTTTACATCTTGCGTATTATTCAGCAGCCCCACGAAGTTAACGTACCCAAAAACAAGACAAAGGATTAAAGATGAAAGATTACAAAACCTTTGTTTGATACCCTTAAATTTGATTAGCTGTGCAAACTATGTGCATGAGACCAGAAAACCCTTTAGAGTTTAATGAAAGGCCTAATTTGTCTTCTAATCTCATGAGTGTAAAGTTCGACCCTTTAACGAACACACCGCAACAGTTTTAAAAGCTTAACTAGTTATTTACCATATAATTTATTGGTGTTGCTTTGGGTTAGCTTAAATAATAACACACTTTTGCAAAATTTATGATGGGTAATTTATGGAAATTATAAAAGAGGTAATTTTTTCTTCAGTCTATTTTTTATGATCTTTTCACGTATTATATTATTGCAAATTTTAAACAGAAAAATTGTTATTTGTTATGCAAGCCTGGAAAGTTGAAATTCGGCCGCGAGTTACATCTATTGAAACCTAAGCCAGTAAATCCTAAGCTTAGCGAGGATGTCAAAGGTATTAGACACTAAAACCTTTGATGCCAAAAACACACAATTTTTTACCTCACTACAGTGAGGAAAAATTTTTGTTGCAAGAAAAACAGCTTAAATATAATAGTTAATTGGTTTATTTAAATTAAAACATAAATTGCTACAATTAGTTTTTTTAATTTATTAATTTCTATTTAATGTGAATTGACAAAAAAAACCATAATCACTTTGACAGTTCTTTTTCGGGTGCGGTTCGAAATCCAATCATATGTTATGAAATCTCACCCACCAAACATTTAAAATTCATATAAAATAGTAATTTAATTTTAATCATATTAAATAGTTTATTCTAAATATCATTTCTTCTTGTTATTTTATAATTAAAGGAATTATAATAATTTAATAAAACCAAAACAGAGTATATACTCGTAGTATTAATTTAAATAAGAATAAAGTGTAACTTATAAAGACTATAATGATGATACGGAACGTACCATGTGTGTTTTTCTTTGAATAGAAAGGTTCTAATTTTAAAATACTTTTCCACGCTAGCGGATAAAAAGTAGTTTTCTATCCTTAAAATGGGTTGGGATAATTTATCTAAAAGCCTATGTTATGTTAATACATAGATTAAGATACTTACCATAAACAAAATAAACCATAAACCATTTAGTTTACATATAATTTGATTTTTATGATTTTGATTTTTATTTGTGTAAATTGTTTTTTTTTAAGTATTTGATATCAGTAATTAAGTTTTTAATAATTTTATTTTAATGATTGGACAATTTGATTTTCATATTTTTTGGCAATTTGATTTTATGAATTAAAAAAATATATATTTTAAAGTAAAATAGAATATACGTAGTAACAATTTTTTAAGTTTCTTTGTTACGAACAGATTATGAGACTTTGTTTCTCGAAACAAAATAAATAAAATAAAAAATAAATAAAATGGTCTTTCAGATAAGTAAAGTAACACATAATAAGTGCCAAATAATGTTGATGTTAAAATAATAATATAAACATGGCTATAGAAAAACCTCTGTTCCAGATTGATATATAAAAAACGCAATACATTTTTCCCTATCATCTAGAGATGACGTAATAGAAGATACAACGAGGTGATTTTTTCCTTTTATTTTTCCACTTCCTATCGAACTTCAGAAGAGGTCCGCACACGAGTTACTTAACCGCAGTCTCACGTACTGGCTTCGAAAAATAAATCCCAGTTTCACTGAGAAAGTAATGCTTCGGAAATTGTGGCAGATTAGAAGATTATTTTTCGCTAATATAAAGTAACAAAAATATTTTAACAAAGTACTTGAATTCACTTTGTTATACTTTATATCGATATCGATAAATGACCTTTTCATAAACAAAAGAGTTCAGAATATTTAATATAATTTGAGACACAATCTCAGCGATCTATAAGTTATTAGTATAATTAATATTAAGGTGACCGCAGCTCATAGGTTGAGATGTCAGCTTAATCCAAGCGAACCGAGTTACTTCCTCGCGGATCTACTATAAACTACTCATACCACAAACATATATTTAGATAAAATCGCTATAGAAATATTGCCCCATAATATCACCGTATTTAATAAATATGCGATATTAATATCATGTCGAAAGTTTTAATTGATTTAATATTTTTATTCTTTACCTAAACTACTGACGCTTTCCTCGATTAACTTAATAGATGCGACTGCGTCTTGCACAGTTTCTCAAAAAAAAATTGCATTTAAATCTGACTTAAGTAGTATTAATCATAAAATGTTAAATCAATTATAATTATGTAAAACCTTAATAAAATCGGTAACGAATAATGGAAAGTTAGTTTTTCACTACTACATAAACTATTAAAAAAACTTTACCTTAACCTTGGTCGTCTCGTCTGTCTGTTTAAACTTAAAATCTAATAAGAATACGACGATGAGAGTTAGAGGAGAACTGTGAAGCCCACATCAAATTCTACCTACATCAAAAACTTTATCCTTCAAGTACACCAAAGCAAACAATAAATTAAATGCCCAAGCATGCGACACGAGTGCCACAGACTTGGAAGCCACAAATTGCTCACGAAACTTACCTCCAGTGGTGGTCGGGGCAAGTTGGATCGTAGTTTGCTTAAAGCCGACTCTGTGAACTGCATCAAGCTTAGAAGGCTTCTTCAAGGATTGGCATAGGTAAATTGGTAGGAAGACTTATATAGGAATAATTGAAATAGTACCAAGCAAACCTGCATATGCATATCTATAAAACACTATATTGTTTTCCTAACTTAAGAGTGGTTTCACAATAAATAAATAAACATTAGACACATACATTGTTCTGAACCAAAGTTAAGCAGTTAACGTTGGATCAGAACCACAACACCCAGGCCCGACGCAATATAGAAAAGTTGGTGTTCTACAGTGACCCGACCAAGGATCAAACCCAAGATCTCGGAGTGGCGTTCGAGAGCCACTCGACCAGGAAAGTCATCGTGACAATAAAAAACAATGGAATGAAAAAGCTGTGTTACCTTATTTCCTTATTCAAAGTAGCCCCAATTCTGTGAAAAACTCATAATATTATAAAAGAACTGACCTCAAAACAATACCGCAATATACTTACGTTAAAACACTTATCAAACTCTAACCCTGCACGGACCGACATTGCTAGTAATAAGTCGAGATCACGTTTTATATTGCCTGTATGCAGCCAGAGATGGCACTCTATTTGTGTCACTTAGAACGCTGACGCTGCAACCAGGAGCATTGCTGCAGAAATGGATATGTCGGATCAATTTACTTTAACGTTTCTAACAAAATTTGAACGCGAAAGCACGTCTTTATTTATTAACAACTCTCCTCATCTTTGTAAAAATAATGTATTTTATTTTTCTTCTTACATTATTTTATTTATAAAATATACAGTATTTTTAAATTTGACTAATAGTAATCATTAGTGGTATCAGTTTTCTTTGCGATATTCTTTGGCTATTCTTTGATTCAATTGCCTATATTCATATGGAATAATAGACTTTTTTAAAGAGTCAGTTGTTTACTTTACTCCCCACATATTATAAACAATGTTACAAGACCCATTCTTTATAATATTAGTCCATATAGATGTATCAATATGGACGTTGATGTGACAGCTCAAGGAGGTCACATTATGGTTTCCATTCCTGCTGCGACTGCGAAAGCTAAGCAACTTGTGACTCAAATATTCCGGGCTTCAAGAAGCAATAGTATTAGGTTATCACCTACTACTTCTCATAATACCGGGTGGTGTTTAGACTATAGTCCAAAAGAAAAGCCTCAGTAGACGTATGCAACTTCTTAGTAGGTTAATAATTTGTTTTCCATATGTAACATAGATTCTTTCTTTAAGTCTTGGTAAATAGGCAGTTGTTACCTTATTACGTTATGAAGTATGAAGATAAATCAGTGGCAATCCTTAGTTTGGTACTCATCTATACTACTATATAAATCCGTTGACGTTGTCTGAACTTTTATTTTTGACAAATATGATAAATATTCGTTTTATAGTCACTGATACAGATTCAACTTTTTTTTAATTTCTGCCTGTCTATTTGTCTGTCTACTCTATTTGTTTGTCCTTTTATAAGTCAAGAACGGGTTAAATAATTACTATGAAATTTGGCAATAGTTAAGAACACGTATTGCGTAAATGGTAGGTTATATATCAGATCGCTAAAAATCTTTTAGTCTTAACTAATATAATAAATACGAAAGTGAGTTTGTTTGTTACACTTTCACGCCTTAACTACTAAATCAACGTCTTCGGACCAAAGCGTTCGGATGTGGCATAGAGCTTTCGAAGAGCAACTAAATAGTCGCTGATTCTTAAATAATGGTTTGTGACGTGGCCTTAAGACACACACACACACTCACTGCAGATTATTTTATGTAGATTTAAGCTTTTGTAGAGAGATATCAAAACAATGCATTATCTATTCAACTACCAAACTGCTCGATTATAAAACAAAGCCCGGAATGCAGTCTTAATTTTGACGATAGTTGCTATAGGAGCTTGTGTGCTAATAACTCGCAATATAACGTTCGGTCTGTCAGGCTGTTGTAAACAATACAATTACAATTTTAAGCAATCCCACCCGCGAATGATTTTGTGTCCAACTCAACGCTTACAAAAGCCCGCAACCTAACAGAGTCTAAGGATTCTATTTTTGGTTACGATCGTATTTTTATTGCTAAAACCAAGAATATTCAAAGAAAAACTCTTTTAAGATCTGAGTAGTTCGATGGTGCAGCGGGTAGCACTTTCGGTTACCATAAGGCTACGGAGGGTAAGCAACTTTCTTAGAGGCTGGTCATTAGATCATCATCTCAGCCGAAGAAAGTTTACTGCTGAATGGAAGGTTCCACCAAAATATGAGAGGGTTTTTCCATTATCTTCACGCTTGGGTGACGGGCTGTAAATCGCAGTAAAACACCATGATACGAAGAACATTGCTACCCATCTTTTGATCTTCAGGCGTTGTATGGTCTTTACCTCCAGTACCAGTAGTCACACAGCATTACGTCTACTTATTTAGGGGTCTTTTAGGAACCGTGTTGATCTTCTGATAAAGAGTTAAAATGTCAGGATTAAATAAAAGCATATATCTCATTTAATCACTATTCCTAGATTCCGTTTGTGGCAGCATGTAACTTCACTGGGTATCACAAGGCTAATTACTCCTCCTAGTCAAGTCTAGGTTGGCAGGTAACTCTAGAACAATTCTTATCGCCCTCCACGCAAACTTATTTATACATAACGTTGCTGCAGCTTGCTCTCATGAATAATTCAAGGATCCCGAATAAACAGATGGTGACGATATCTATATGGTTGCGGTATAATTCTATTCTGTGGCATGGCGCAATGAACGTTGTATATGAAAATAACGTTTTAGATACATGGTTTCAAATTCCCGGGTTTTCATATTTATTTTAGTTTTAACGCAAGATAGTATTTTTAAAAGTTTAGTTTAGTTAATTAAAAGGTTAGGTTATGCAATTTGATTTTGAAACATAAATGGCATTTTTACCATCAAAATCTAAAAATAATGAACGAATGGATATTTCATTCAAAAATGTATGTTAATAAAATAATTTTACCTGTGGAAAATCTTGGGAGCTATGAAAACACCAGTCACAAAAAGGAAAAATTAGAGTAATTAAGTAATTTCCTGCAGAGCCAACTTGACCACAAATCAACAACTTCGCTGAAAGCTACACAACACAAACATCATTATGAGTCAGTTGTAGCAAAAACCTTCCTCACGTTTGTAAAAGCGCAAAAAAATTCTTTATGCGTCCCAGTAGGTCGATACGAGATGCTTAGAAAGTGAATTATCCACCGGGGAGAGAGGGCAAATAGAACCACCCAAATAAATAGGGCTAACAACGTACACGTAGGCAATCATTTCGTTAAGAAACTACGAGTCGACTTATTTCTCCAGGGTGTGAGGGAGCCGGGGAAGTTGGCCAACAAATCACTATTATGTCAACTTGCAGTGGACTTTGTAGTGTGGGCAGTAAATCGTATCGCACTTGTTAGCTTTATTTAGCTTTTCCTGTTTTATGGAAGCTTTGGGAGCAGTTATAACTCTCGCCTATATGATATCCTTTAAATATTGTATTGATTTGTATAAATAATAAAAATATACAACCTACATTATGTAAATACATTAGCCTTTAGTAGTATGTTAAAATTAGCCGTGTGGCGCGTGTTAGCGTAAAATAATACTATCCCTTGACACTCAAGAGTGTTGTGAAAGGCAAAGGCAAGACTAGTAATACCACAAAGAATCGTCATACACCTCTCGCAGAACATAAAATGGGCTCCAGAGCTTTCAAAATTATGGTTCTCTTCTTTCTTTCTCGATCTCGATTCTCGATCTCCAACCCGTCTGCCAAACGTAGAGAATATGGAAAACTCCCTATTTTTGGGGCAGGCTACCGTTGAGCAGTGAACGTCTTTCGGCAAAGATAATGATAGATATTACTTACTTACTTACTTAGATATATATTATTACTCAAAAACTATACAACTGATAGATTATATCTAGACAGAAATATAACAGCTTTTTACTAAATTCATGGCAAAAAAAAAGGTTTTGCCTGTCTTTGTGTTTGTTTGGCTCATTTCCAAAAGAACTGGATTAAAACAGGATTTGCACTACCCGTAAACTGCCAGTAATTGTTATAAGAACTTAATGTACTTTTTTATTAGACCAGGACCCAAAAAGGGGCTATCCGTAATGCTTACAGATAGGTTTTACATATATTTGACTTTTAAGCCATACAATTAATAAATGTTAATTTTTATTCTGAATACTGAGCGTAAATGCATTTTGAGTGCGTTATAAACGATGTTATAACAAAATTTATATGTTTAAGACAATCAGGTGTCATTTTACGTAGGTCGATATCCACTAGACGACTAAAATATCTAGCTTACTTCCGAAAAATATTGCAAGATGCACCGCCAACTAGCCCGCAAGTTTTTTTTTCGATGGTAAGCGACGATGCGATCTAGGATGTGGCTCGCCTACCTAGACGATACCTATTCACTCGTAATTTGAAGACCCTTAATTGTATTTATCAGGAAACACAGACTCAGACAAAGAGTTCCACTCTTTAGAGGTACGTATTAAAAAACTGGTTGGTTGCCTGTAAAGTCGGTATACGGGCGAAAGTTTTACGTGACAACGACTTTGAGTGGTAAAATAATTTTAATGTGAATATTCATTCGTATAGTAGGAAGAAGGATGAAATAATAGTAACAATTTAAAACATTTATTTATACAAAGAATTATATTTAAAACATTAATTTATAGGCACGCGTCCCTTCCACTTTTTATGTTTGTCTCTCTCGCTCTTAGGCGGGCTAACCATGCCCGAGTGGAAGGGACGCGTGCCTCTCACTCGCTCTCATTGTAAGCGCATAACGTGAGCGGAGCGTAACGCAGTTTCTTGAAGTGTAACCCGGCAAACCAATTTATAAGACGTTGTCACGTCAAAAATTGGAACCAATACGCTTAGTGCGACTCTTTGGTATATCAACCATATAACGGTGGCGCCTATTTGTAAGTCTAGTTGTCCGATGAAAAAATGGGGACGGTGGAAAAAGGCTGCGCACACTCTCCGAAATGTATCCTATAAAAAACGGCGAGGCTGGCTATCTTACGTCTATGTTTAAGTCTTTTCAGCTTTTTGACCCGATGCTGGAACATTACACGGTTTAACTACCCCCAATGATGATGGCATAACACGTGTAGACTGGTGAAAGTGCAAGTCGCATCGCTGTCTTCTTATCTATTAGTAATTTTGTATTTATTTGTCGGTTATGTATATTTATTGGTTATTAATTGTTGCGTAAATAACTTGGATATTTCTGTTTATTGATGACCGTTTGGTGCCTTTGGTCCTGGACCGATGGTCCTGAATCGTGTCCCGGAAAGGGCAGATGTTTATGTGATGAATATGAGCATTTTGTACTTGAGTCACTGTTATTTATATACCTATATTTCATACCTATGTATGTATTTGTATATATATATATATATATGTGTATTTCTATCCGTTACTCTAGTATCCATTACACAAGTCTTAAAGTGCTTACTTAGGCTAAATGGTGTGAATTTTATAACTATTTATTTGATAAAATAATTCCAGTACACTTCCATAATTTGAAGAATTTCTAAACTTAATCCAAAAAAGAAAAGTTTTACAATTTTTTATCCGGTTATTTATGCACATGCTTTAGAGAAATACACATGTGCTTACCACTGGTCATGGGTATATGCTAAACCACACATCTCAGATAGTTTCTAACAAACCACTTCAGACTTCTAGTTCGCGAAAGTTGGTAAGAAAATTCTGTTTGGTATTTAACTTAGGCCAACCATTATTTTTAATATAAAATACTTAAGCTTATAGCTCGGTCTAAAGAGGTTGTTAAAAAAATTGAATGAAAAGCCGAGTTTGAACAACTTAGTAAGTTCACAAGTGGACCTGTAAAGTACTGAAAAAGCTTCGCTTGAAAATTTTATTCGCGTTTTCCTGACTTAATGTGTGTGATATGTTAACAATTCTTATGGAAACGATATTGGTCAATAGTAGTAAAACTGCCCGAAAATAGTTGTAGTTTCACTTCCAAAAAAAAATCAGCTGCATACATGTACACTGTGTAATAAATACAGTTATGTACGGATATAGTGACATAGGAGCTCCGAATATCTCATTCAGTACCCTCAAACGGGGGCCTTCAAATATAATTTATATCCTCTGAGCAGCACATCCTTAGGGTGAGTATTTTCTGAAAAAATGACGGTGAATATTCTCATAACGAGTGTTAGGAGCGAATGCCCACAATTAGCCCGTGGCAAATGTATTGAGGCTTTCAATTACTAAATTAATGTAGGTGTGTTTACATTGTTTTTATAATGAGGGTTAAACCCATGTCATTTAATACTTGACGGTTAAAATTCTGATTTTCTATCATATATCATCCATTACACACAATGGCATCTAATTCCACCTTAAAACAAAAAAGACAATTTTTTTATTGAATTTTCTACATTAAAATTAGATACAGACAAATACAACTTAGGCCAAACCACATCACTTGTGTACAGCGCGCTACATACACTTCTTATAATAGTACTAATAACATTTCTTACAATACATAAAATAAGCGTGTAAAAAACAACTACGCCTTCGAGCCCTCAGGTAGAATTCGAACCTAAGACCTTTCGCTATCCGGGCGAGCGTTCTGACCGCTGAGCTACAAACGTATTTCAACTTCTAATATGAGCTAGTATCGTTCCACCAAGTTAGCAGTTAAAATGAATAGGCAAGTTAGCCCTTAAAGTTTTCAATGAGATATCTTGTAGATTCATTTAAATATAAAATAAAAAAATAAAACTTCTGACGCACGTTCATAAGTATACGCACGTTTTTTTTTATTTTTCTTATTGTTACCATTTACCAAAATCTTTGTACTACCTAATTCACAAAACGTTTGTGGATTATAAACAATAACAATTGTTATAATTTGGACATAACAACGTCTTTTGGGTCAGCTAGTTATTAACAACTAGTTTTGACTAATTTACAACTGATCATTGTCATAAATGAAGCTATCGGCAGATAAGATTTATCATCAAGTTCATAAGTGGCTATAAGTGACCCATCGAATACCCGCACGGAAATCTCGCTCACTCACGAAAGACTCAAAAGGTTTTACCTGGGCAAATAATATGAAACAAACGAACGGATCATCGATGGCGAGATTCGCAAATAATACCTATCGTTGCGAGCCCGTGCATGTGGACATTGCACTTCAGTTCTTCTATCGGATCTCTGCAAAGTACGCGTTCAGGAACACTTCGACCTTTGGAATCTTATTGGTATATCCATACCCATACAATCTATACAGTTGAATAAACGTCGTAAACGATAGAAAAATCTTGTTGTTCAAATTAAGATTTTATTGTTAACTTTTATAGTTTTCTTGTTTTATTGTACATACTTCTGCTCGAAACAAAGCTGCTGTTCAAAAGTATTAGTTGTGACCGGAAGAAGAGTTATATCATGTAGAATAATGTATCTGCTTGTATTCATATAGTCAACGCCCATTGGTGGGTATGGAATTTCCATAATAACCGGACATGCGTTTACCACATTCACCGGTTTCCTGTGAACATGATCGGGTTTTCAGTGCCGCTTGTGGGGTGACTCCGGTTCACGATCGCCATTTAAAAACCGCTATAGGTATTCCATTACCCGCTCAACAATCTAAAGTCCCATTAGTGACTTCTCAAAACATTTCGTCTTGAAACATTCAAGTAATTGGGATACGAAGAATTTTCTAGCTTTCCGAATGCTGCCGAATTTTTGTCTTGTCCTTGTTCATCATAAGACCCGCTCCATGGAACTTCTCCGACTGAGATTTTTCCTGTCCCAAGCCACTTCTCCCGGTGGCTGAGCTAATCGAAGATGTCCCTCCTTTTTTTAAGTCGACGAATGGCTTCGGGGATGGTGAGCTGCCCAGCGAGTTCATTCCGGTGCCTGACCGGTCTGGCTTTGTAATTCCCAGCATGACAACTTATTTCGTCACTGACTAGTGGGACATTAAGATTTTATGTAACTCTGCTGTAGTTATAAACTATAGTGCACTGGATATAAATATGTTTTGGTATATAATTTTGTGCTCTTTGCACTTTCGAGGCCGCTATATTTTAAGTTCATTTCTTCTCTTTTTTTTCGACATTTTTCTTCCATGTGAGTCTTCGCTAGTGGTGCATTCCAAAATATTTTACAGAGTTATGGTGTGGGAGTTAGGTGCTGTTTAAGGTAACCAGTTCATAATCAGTTTGACGACCATTTGGTGCAACGGTAACGATCCTGCCTTTCGCACCGACGGTCCTGGGTTCGAATCCCGGAAGGGGCAGATGTTTGTATGATGAATACGAGCATTTGTACCTGAGTCATGGATGTTTGTATATATTTCTATGAATATAACTTATTTATGTATGATATATGTATGTCTAACCGTTACCCTAGTATCCATAACACAAGCCTTAAAAGTGCTTACTTTGGGCTAGGTTAATTGGTGTGAATGTAGCAAATATTTTTATTATTTATTCATTTATTTCTTTATTTTTGTAGAGTATAAATGTGATATGCACGGATTTGGATACACTGACAGCAATTCACCATTTGGCTAACCATTCTTCAATCTCGTTCAAGCTAGTTTGCAGGATGCGAGATGCTTGTGTGGGACATTTGTTCGAGGCAAGTAATGCCGTGTCTTCCGTGAAGGTGGCAATTGTGATTTCAGAACTTTGTGGTAAGTCAGAAGTAAACAGTGTATATAATACAGGCCCAAGGACCGAGCCTTGTGGTACTCCTGCAGATATAACATGAAGTCTCGATCTAGCAATACATAACTTTAATTTTAATTAGTATAGATGGCGCAAACAATTTAGCATGGGCTATCGGATGAATGACAAAATTATATTATTTGAGCTCCTTATTTTACTTACATGTACACTGTTCTCCCAGCTGCATCTGTACCCAGCAATCCGCACTAGGCACACGTGATGGGCGTACGGCGTTTTTCATCTAGTTCTAACAATGATATAACGAACCCAGCTAATAATATTTCAAATTATTTTTAATTCAAAAGTACTCAAACCTTAGCCCAGCGCTCTGTTGCATGTCGGCAGCTAAGAGGCGACATAACGGCATTATAACTCGGGTACGATCCACGCCTCTCGTTGTAATTGTCCATTAGAAGCAAGTCGACCAATTACACCTCCATTAGGCGTGAATCTCCCTAATGGCAATTCAGTCACTAGAGACTGGTACGCTGTAACCGGAATACGCCTTCAATAAATATAAAATATAAACGTTTGGTAAAGTTTTATTGAAAAAATAAATAATTATTTTGATTCGAAAAACAACGCCTTTGCGTATCGTTTTATTGTGCTTATATTTTAAGCGTTGTAATGCAAACATCAAAAATAAAAAATCTGTAGTTTTTGCTATTTGAGATTATTTTGAGAACAATTTATACTAAAAAACTCATCTTGTCTCAGGCATCACTCGGGGCTCGAACCCATAACCTTTTCCTATGCGGGAAAAGATTTTTGGTCAGCTTTAATTTTTTAATGATATTTCATATGGTAATTCGCTGATAATAAAGAGATAAACGTGTGATGTGTGATGATTTTTTACATTTAAGGGTATCGAAAACCGCGATCAATAATCCGGAAATAATTACCAAACACAGACCACTAAATGGACAGCAGCATTATCTGGGTTACGGTTTTTTACTCCGATTTCCTACCCGCCTATCAAGTGTGGCTGAGATGAAACGACAGAGAAAACTACGTTAAATCATAAATATGTCACAAACAAAATAATAACAAATAAAGAAACCTATAAAGAATAACTTTACTTGCTTCATTCTGTTGGACATTCAATAGCTTTAAAATATCGCTAGTAAAATATTATAAAGCAACTTTCTGAATGGTTCAAGATGTAAACATATTCATAAAATTTCGACGGACATCAAAGGCATGAAAAACATTCGTACTATTAGTTCTCTAAAAGCTGAATTTTGACTAGAACAAACATCGAAAGCACATCATTGAAGATATGGTTACCCAAGATGCAACTTAACCCCGCATGAAACTCGTAATAACAGCTAGTGATAAAACATGGGCTTATTAGAACAATATACAAACAAGCCCTAATAAAAAGCAAAATTAACATGATGCTGACAGAATTATTTATAAAAAATAAGTACATAAAAAACCAAACTATGATTTGCTTCAATTTTTTTCCTCCAAAGGGACAAACTTTAAATATTTTAACATTAAACTGTTTTAAATAATAATTATATACTGAAAAATGATTTTGGTATTTAAAAAATACATACTAGCTAGAAATAAATTTACATATAAGTCGTCAACTGCAGTTTAATCAGTCAGAGTTGAAGTTCGCAAGTTGAAAACATCCAACTGTGCGCCATGTTGTTTGTAACTCCCTTCTCTAGCGGCCCTTTGCTATGCAACGCCTTGTTGTCCCCTATTATACAGAAACAACATTACAATAAAGTTGCGTCGACTGACAACTACAGATCAATTAAGTACTGTACAGTTTAGGTAATTATTTAGACAGATGAAATACCTACCTCACAGTTTCTTTTTTATAAATTTTGATTTTTCGACTCAGCATAAAAATCAGTCACTAAGCATAAAGCAACGCAAGCACCATATATTGGAGCTGAGCGTATTAACTAAAAATGGAAAAAAAAATTTGGAATTTCAAAATTCGGGCTCCGTCACAATCTGGTCCTAAACCTGTTTGAATCGATTCCACACAAAAATATTAAAATCGGTTAAGAACTCTAGGCATTATGGCGTAACAGACATTTCCTCATTGAAGCTGATCCATGGGAGCTTCGCTTCGCTCCGCTTCAATGAAAAAAAACTGATCTCAAGTGATGATGTGCACTACAAGAGACAACTTGAAATAGTTTATTTTCTCTATCCATGAAAAGTTCCATTTCTTTTAAGTTCTGGAAACACATAAGTAGATAACGAATTCCACTCTCTAGCTTTGGCATTAGAAAATAGTTAACCCTCTTTGCGAATGGCTGCAATATCAACAACGTATAGCTAAAGAAAACATTGCCACATTTGGTCTTATTCATGAAACTTCCAATTACTTCGCCGAAAAAACTTACTACTTTCGAGCGAACTGTCAATTAATACCCATTACGAGACTAACAACTCATAGAAGTACTTTATAGACGGTAAAGTGAAGAGTTTCAGATGTAGTCTACACATGTTTTATATGAGACTTTATAACATCCTTTTCACATAACGTAAATTCAATAAAGTTTGCGATATGAACATCAACAACATCACCAACATTGTTTTAAATCCAAGTGAAATCAGATCGATGGTTCGACAACACCCAGACTATTATTTTATTTTAGATGTAGGGGAAATCCTAAATGGATTCAATTTAACGGGGATATGTAGGCCTCCCTCTGCCATTGCAGCGTAAGCAGAGGCAAACCCCAAACAGAAACCGTTGGAACGAATCCCTCCAGTCCGACGAGGTCAGGTGGGACCGTGATTAAACACTGTCTACCAAACGACACCTAGACCTGGGCCAATATAGAAAAGTCCGTTATCTACATCGGCGAGGATCAAACTCGGTCTGTTTGGGTTAAAGCCTACCAACCAATGCGCCTAAAGATTTTCACTTCAAAAAATACAGAAACTTTTATATCGTTATTACCAATTTCAACTTAAATACTTACAACTAGAGATCAACGATCAAACGACGTCTGCCTGATATATCTTTATACAGGTGTTTGAAATTTGGCTCTTTTAATCAAGTAAAAACAAAGACTTACAAGTTCCAGAGGTTTCACTTATTTGTTTAAATTCACTTCTAACCTAACGAAGTAAGACTGTAAGGATCTATAAGTTGATAAGTGGCTATCAAATTATGTTAATTCTTTCATTAAATCAAGCAAAGCGATCCAAGATGTCAAGAAATCAATACTTCATACTTTTTTCTCAGGTCACAGAAATATCTTACAAAGTATGTTCAATGTCCATTCTCCACATTTTTAGTAAGTCGGAACGTATTTATCTTATTCTCCTTGTCAAACACTGACCTTTTTGCATACAACTATTGATTTCTATTAGTAAAGTACTTAGTAGTTCCATGACTCGTTTATACTTGTATCATTTAGTGTTATCAAACGAAAACATAAAAAAAAAACTAGTTTAAAACTGTTACTTAATTAATTAGTTATCAAAAGTTCCGGCAGAATAATAAACACGTAATAATAATTGAACGGATATTTTATTGTTAAGAGCAAGTGAGCTTATATAATGTTAAGTGTAGTTGTTTATTTAGCTATGTAATGTGGCGTATTTACATTTGTGTTTAAACATCATGCAAATTTATTGTTTGCAAGCAATTTAAATTATCATAGAACATATTATTGTCTTATTTATATGATTATTATTATTTATTTTACATAATTAAACGGGGTTAACCCAATTACATAATTATGAATAGCATTGTTACATTATTCATAGACTTGTATCTATTTTTTTAAATAGGATCTAGGATTGTCAACAAAGACGTCAAACTCTGGATAAGCCATAAGTAGCGAGTTTAGTTTATTATATATATATATATATATTAGCGCATTCCTTTGTTTACCAATAGCACTAGTTGAAAGTGTGATCAAGAGAGTTTGGAATTCTGTTATCATATTTATATTATTTATTTATACTAAGTACAAGGAATAGCTATACTTTATAATTAATTACGTTTATTATCTACAACAATTTTGTTATTAAATAACAACGTAATGCACATATTACCTAATATAATTCAAGTATTATGCTGTATTTCATTTAGTATATATATGGTTTATTTTCATAAAATATATTTTTCTCATTTTCAGGAAGAAAAAATTGAATTTCCCTGCACCCTCATTCATTTTTACTAATTTCGTATACTCTCCCTGGAAGGCACAGCGAAATTTGTTTTTAAAGAAAACGAACTGCAGAAATATTGAGCCTCCGGAAACATAATTATTAAAGATTCTTGGACTCCTGATTATAAAAAGGAATTTTCATATCTGTTCTAAATTAAAATATCGTGTCATTTTCATCGGTTTTCTCTTACAAACTTTGATTTTACAATATCAATAATCTGTAAAATGCCATTGTGGTTTATTAAACTGACTTGTATGTTTTAGAAGGTCTCCAAATAACCGAACCCAACTTACCAATCACATCAATTAATTTAGTCCAAATCTATGCAGCTGTACTTGTTCTATATAAAACGAAATATGAATACACGTTTATTTTCATATTTTTATTAATAATAATATATTTTCGGATACTAATGTATCTGCACATAATATAAACCCCTGCTTCATCTATAATTCGAACACGCGACCGTAAGTTTCGATCCTCTAGCTTGACTAAGCTTTCGTGAAATGGGGCGAATTTAAGTACTTCTGTACTATGACACATATAATACTCTGCGTTTGTTATAATTCATAACATGATATATAAGACTCATAAGTTGAGTAGTGAAAAAAGGTAAATAATATTGATGATATTGAAATCTAATCGAAAAGTGAGTAAAAGCCTCGCTAGCATGGTGGTTATAGCAACTAGCCTGGTTAACTAGAAAGTCGTTGGTTCGTATTCCTTCAAAAGAGCTTTGTTAAAAGCTTAAAAAATTAATTCACATTATATTTTCTGTTTTTAAAGCATTTTACTGCAAGATTTTTCATCTAAAGAAATTCTTACCTGACGCCTGAGACTGGCCTGAGAATAGATTTTTGTCAAGTAGCAATTTCTTTAGATATATAAATATAATTCTTGTTAGTACAGAGTATAAAGCTATAATAAAAAAATATAGGTATTATCGCTCCAGGTGAAAAATGTATACATTTTATAATTTAACAACCATGTTAAATGTAAATATATTATGCACCAGTGACGTTATCACAGAATCAATAATATATATTTTATAAACAATAGTACTGAACAGAACGCCATTTCGTAAATGTATGAAATGAAAACAATAAGCTTGAAATCAATCGCATTAAGCGACTGATATTTGTATTAAAAATGTCCTGCTTATACTGCTTTTGTTACTAATACTATAACGTAAACAAATACTATGTAATACTAACGCAAAACAATGCCCAACCGCAACTCTCAAAGCAGAAAAACATTAGAAAAGTTAGATCACAGAACGTGTCCGAGTCCCTCTTCTTCCATAATTTATGGGTTATTCCTTATGGAATAGGTGGTTTGATGTCGAGATCACGGGCGATACTTGGTGACAAGGGAAAGCCTTCAGACGGTCGAATATAAAAAGATCCCATAAGAAATTTATACCAACTGATGCGTAGCTTTACGTGAAATAATAATTTGGAAATAAAATTGTTACTTATTGAATAAGTGTAATGTCGGTCTATAGATTCGTTTATTAGATAGTTGATATGAGCACAGATTATTCAACATAGATACTAATGTTATTTAAAAGATAAGAGATTTATAGGACAGCAAGTCTACTGTGTCTTTCTATGAACTTATAATTATACTACCTACAATATCACTCACTAATTACAAGAAGCACTTAATTGCACACATATGAAATAAATTTAAAAAGAACCCAGTACATATAACCCGTCCGTTTTCAAAGTCAAGCTGAATAGAACTGAACCCATTAAAAAAACCATCAACAAAGAAGAAAGTATAGTGAGACAACCCTACAAATCGTTCCATTAATATTTGTGTGAAGAACTAAAAAGAAAAAAAATATCAATTGAAATTTAAAAAACTTACCTTACGTCACGTTCGTTATCAACTTATGTAATTAACTAGCGGCCCGTCCCGACTTCGCACGGATGGACAAAATTCTTTACATTTTTTCTATTATTAAATATTTTTCCGTTAGCGCCATCTAGCGTCCGGTTGACGAACTACTTGCGGTTAACGTGTTGCTATGGTAACGTTATTGATACAATGGAAAAAGAGCGGACAGACAAACACACAAACCACTGTGATCTTAGATTATAGATTAGAAGCAAATAAAAGTATAAGTTTACGTATGACCGCTAAAGAATCTAACATTGTGTCTTTCTCAAGCAATAAAAATGTTCTTTCAAAAATGAGCTCTATTACCTAAAGACATTTTTAGAAATAAAATGGTAAACAAAGTGCTCGTATAACGAATGGGTCTAAATCCGTAGTACATCGGCGAGGATCGAACTGGATCCGCTTGGGTTGAAGGGCTGCGGCTGACTTGAATAACCTACTTCTCTTCCACACTTAAAACTTATCAAATAAAACTTCATATTATTAGCTTTTATTTAGTTTGACCCGTTCCGGTGCCTATCCGTCTGTAATCAAATCTAGCAAGTTAAATTTGTCCCAATTCCCGTTTCGATTGAGCTGAAAATTTGAATGCGTATGTAAATTGGATAACAATGCAACATTATAATGAGATGGAGCTGAAAGTTGGCCATGAGATCTTTGTGATAAAACAGCGCAAACCAAGTTTCGGCTCATGTACTATTTTAAAATATCCCTAATACTTAGATCGTAACTTAGGATTACGTTATGGATTACTTTTTAGTTAGTTTTTTATTAACAATAGTTAATAAAGTTTGTTAATCTCAAATAAAATAAATATCAAATACATATTTCTAATTTAACGCAATTAAAATAAACGCCCGTTCATGCCCCGTTTATAAAGCATGTTTTTTACACTCGCAAGAGAATCAAAACCTATAAGGTACTTCCTGACGACCTAGAACCATATAACTGAGTAAGAAGCAATGTCATGTAGAGCAACTAAAGAAAGAATTCGTTTACTTTAAATTTTCACATCACAGAAAAATACCTTTCATACCCACAAATTTGTACGGAACCCTCGGTGCGCTAGTCACACTCACACATGGCCAGTTCATTGGAATTAATTAATTATCAATTAATTTAATAATTTACTAATTTCAATAATACAAGAAAAGGTTTATTGATTCTTCGACAGCAAAGAAACAAAAATGGTTTTAAAGCTCACGGAAAAAGCAACAATACAACACAAGTATAAAACCCAAACAATTGATTAGCAGTGTTTAGATAGAACAGCAACAAATAACAAACCAGCATCCAAACGCCCAATAGATCTTATTGCAAAATTTCGTTCACACTGGTGACTATAAAATTATAAGCCATTCTATTCCGTGTGTACATCTCAATCTATATATCTATCTTTATTTTGTACAATAAAATATAATAAAAAGTCCAAAGTAAGCACTGTAAGGCTTGTAATATGAATACCTATGTACTACTATAAATAGTTAATGTTTTCTGTTTACTTTTATAATGTACAGAAATAAATAATGTAAAGAAGTCGAAGGTCGTAATTTTGCGAATGAATTTTTATTTGATCAATCTTTTCCTGTGAAAAAAAAATACCTATTGTACTTTAATTACAATATAACCACTCTAGGATCTCAAAATGTGATATATCAAAAGACTTAAGTCGGACAATCCGAATCTGTTCTCTTTTCTTTTCAAAGTTAAGTAAGACTAACAATCCATATTGAACTTTTAATAGAAAAATCTCTCAGAAAGAAACAAAGATTACATTCGTTTATACTTCAAAAGCAACAAACGATTTCTTTAAGCTTCGCAGCTTCAACCGAAAGAAAAATAAACAGATCCGTCTTATTTCCCTCGCCTCCAGCGAAAATAAATCGCAAGATACAAGAGACGTCGCGAGCACCAGCTAACTCAAAATCAACATTGTCCCTCTGTTTGTCCATTAGCCCCGCGAACAAGGCAAATACGAAGAAATACGAATTCAGAGATTCGTTATACCTTCCTTTCTTTGGTCACTTGCATTAATAAATTATTATCAGTTTCTTTTTCCCTACTGCTGCCACATAAACATTTCTCATAAATTTGAGAAAGCCTTTTTTAAAAGGAAAGTTCTACTTTATGTGTTATCTCGAGTTTCCCATCAACAACACCAACAAATATGCTTAAAATTTTTATGTATCGTATAGAAATGTAAAGAAACATATTTGAAATATAAGTGGTTGCCCACTGGTCGAAATTAAACTGTTATTTATTTTTATTTCTTACGTTACGTTATTTCATTGTTTTATCAGACTATAAGGCTACACAGTTAATTTACATTTACACAATTACGTATGTAAATTGGATAACAATGCAACATTATAATGAGATGGAGCTGAAAGTTGGCCATGAGATCTTTGTGATAAAACAGCGCAAACCAAGTTTCGGCTCATGTACTATTTTAAAATATCCCTAATACTTAGATCGTAACTTAGGATTACGTTATGGATTACTTTTTAGTTAGTTTTTTATTAACAATAGTTAATAAAGTTTGTTAATCTCAAATAAAATAAATATCAAATACATATTTCTAATTTAACGCAATTAAAATAAACGCCCGTTCATGCCCCGTTTATAAAGCATGTTTTTTACACTCGCAAGAGAATCAAAACCTATAAGGTACTTCCTGACGACCTAGAACCATATAACTGAGTAAGAAACAATGTCATGTAGAGCAACTAAAGAAAGAATTCGTTTACTTTAAATTTTCACATCACAGAAAAATACCTTTCATACCCACAAATTTGTACGGAACCCTCGGTGCGCTAGTCACACTCACACATGGCCAGTTCATTGGAATTAATTAATTATCAATTAATTTAATAATTTACTAATTTCAATAATACAAGAAAAGGTTTATTGATTCTTCGACAGCAAAGAAACAAAAATGGTTTTAAAGCTCACGGAAAAAGCAACAATACAACACAAGTATAAAACCCAAACAATTGATTAGCAGTGTTTAGATAGAACAGCAACAAATAACAAACCAGCATCCAAACGCCCAATAGATCTTATTGCAAAATTTCGTTCACACTGGTGACTATAAAATTATAAGCCATTCTATTCCGTGTGTACATCTCAATCTATATATCTATCTTTATTTTGTACAATAAAATATAATAAAAAGTCCAAAGTAAGCACTGTAAGGCTTGTAATATGAATACCTATGTACTACTATAAATAGTTAATGTTTTCTGTTTACTTTTATAATGTACAGAAATAAATAATGTAAAGAAGTCGAAGGTCGTAATTTTGCGAATGAATTTTTATTTGATCAATCTTTTCCTGTGAAAAAAAAATACCTATTGTACTTTAATTACAATATAACCACTCTAGGATCTCAAAATGTGATATATCAAAAGACTTAAGTCGGACAATCCGAATCTGTTCTCTTTTCTTTTCAAAGTTAAGTAAGACTAACAATCCATATTGAACTTTTAATAGAAAAATCTCTCAGAAAGAAACAAAGATTACATTCGTTTATACTTCAAAAGCAACAAACGATTTCTTTAAGCTTCGCAGCTTCAACCGAAAGAAAAATAAACAGATCCGTCTTATTTCCCTCGCCTCCAGCGAAAATAAATCGCAAGATACAAGAGACGTCGCGAGCACCAGCTAACTCAAAATCAACATTGTCCCTCTGTTTGTCCATTAGCCCCGCGAACAAGGCAAATACGAAGAAATACGAATTCAGAGATTCGTTATACCTTCCTTTCTTTGGTCACTTGCATTAATAAATTATTATCAGTTTCTTTTTCCCTACTGCTGCCACATAAACATTTCTCATAAATTTGAGAAAGCCTTTTTTAAAAGGAAAGTTCTACTTTATGTGTTATCTCGAGTTTCCCATCAACAACACCAACAAATATGCTTAAAATTTTTATGTATCGTATAGAAATGTAAAGAAACATATTTGAAATATAAGTGGTTGCCCACTGGTCGAAATTAAACTGTTATTTATTTTTATTTCTTACGTTACGTTATTTCATTGTTTTATCAGACTATAAGGCTACACAGTTAATTTACATATTTTTATAAACAAATTATTTAATAATTTAAATAATCAATAAATCCAAGTAATAAAGACTGAGAAAAAAAAGATATTAAAGTTTTTTTTACACTCCTTTTTTACGTCATCGAAATTTTAGCTCATTAGCTGATAATATTAAATGGTAAATTGTATTTGCAAGTCTTACAAAAGTATTTTTCACTTTCTTTTATTGAAGGTACATTTGAAACAAAACCATTATTTGCCAGCCTTATGTTAAAATATTTATTTAAACATAAGGTCTGCTACCAAGCATAAGCGTATGATAAGCAACGCTACCGTGCTGAGTTTTAATGTGCGTACTTTCTGTGCTTTACCCGTAGAACAAAATGAAGTGAATGCAGTCCTGTCATAGACAAAATTTAGGTAAACCCATAATAAACCATAACATGGAGTTCAACCATAAACGTAGTACTAAATGGGTGTATGTGTGTCATACACGCGTAAGTATGTGCCATGTTTATTTTATTTCATTTGATGTATTTCTAATGCATTATATATAATATATTAGCTTTCTGCACGCCTTCTCTATATAAACTTTAACTGTGCCAAATTTCACTCTCCTCTATTTACGTTATTACCATAAAAAGGGCTACCAAGACTTTATCTTCACACAAAAATATATTCTCTTATATCTTTATGTACAGGAAATAAATACTCATTTATTAAGTTCGCTCTTTAGGTAATTTATTACCTTGCGAAACTTGAACATAATGTTGCACAGAAAAGTATTTTAAAGTTCAAATAAATTCAGATGAAATGTGTTTTGTTGTTTATCTTGTATTTTACTATTTATAAAATATATATTTTAGTTAGAAAATAAAACACTAATTTAATTAACTATAGCGAAAAAACTGATCATGTATTTAGCTGTGGTAAGGGTCAGGTGTAGTTACCAACTGTCATAGTATTCAACCGCTTTAGTAGCAGTCTGCAATTACAGTCAGAGGCAAATTGGTACTGCAGCGGACTCTATGGAACAACGAAGAAATTCAGTAGCGCTTTATGGCACAAAAGGCTAGCATACAGCCTTGGTAATTTACATTAATCACAGTTATACTTTTTGGTTCTATAATAATTACAGTTAAAGGTACATTTTTTATGTATCCTACCTACCTTGTCCGTCTGTCTCTCAAGACATTTTTCTTAGGAATCTGCTTAAATATGAAATAGAAATTAATATCAATAACATAGTTAAGGTCCCTTAAGCAAGTAAAAACACCAAAATTCTTTCTCAATACCATTGAAACAAACATCCGTTCATGCCCCGTTTATGCCGCATATTTTAACACTCGCAAGAGAATCAAATCCTATAGGATACTCTGTGACGATCTAACATCATTTAATGTGGTATGCAGCAATTTCATGTAGTGCAAGTTAAGGCAATAATCAAAAAACCTTAAGTGACATGGCCAATTTCCGGCATGTGACGCACAAAAAATACAAAATTCAAATTAAATGACAAATTTAAAAATATTTCGGATTTTAATCAATAAATTAAACTTTTTGTTATATTATTATTTGTTTATCTTTTTAAATCTCTATTAGTTTTTTTAAATTGCAATCTGGGTCATTACGTCTCTGAGGACCTCAAAGATGACATGGATGAATAATGAGAGAACAAAGGACGTTGGCTGTTAGATGCAATATATTGGCTTGTATATTTGCAGTGTGTAGGTACACATCAAGTTAACGTGGCGTTTTTCAATATACTGTCAGTCCTTTTACACATACAGTATGTAGGTCAACTATTCGCGGAAATCATACATCGCGCTCCGTGTCCAACACAACGATGCGCTCATGATGTTGTAGAGAAAGCCTAGACATTGCGGTGCGTGCCTCCGCAATGTTCGCGGAGGCTCGAGCGAATTGGTTTTAGGCTGCGGTGCGTAAGCGCATCGTCTTAACACTGGTGCGTCTGCGTTCCTTGCTGAACCCCATTCTGAGCACCATCGCTGACCACTGGGACTCGTATTTCTTGAGCACTGGATTCACTTGCATGTTTCCATCTAACCCCTTGAGCTGCTGTGATTGTTTTTATATATCAACTATTTATTATTTGTTTATGTATTGCAATTAATTATATATTATTAATTAATTATAAACGACAATGGTTTGAACAATACAAATATAAAACCAAAACAATACATTAGCGGTGCTTAGAACGGTAATAATTATCATCGAAAACGTCATACGAACAAAGCAGCAAAAACCAACCAATCAGCTGTCCATCGCCCGCTGTAGTGCAATGAACAATAGACCTTATTGCAAATTTTGGTTTTCATAATATTTTGATGCCATAATTATTAATTCTCGCATCGGTGCGAGCAAGCGAAAACCAATTATAAGACGACTAACCTTTTTTATTCCGCGTTTCTAAATATCAATCTATGTATTTGTATAAATATTCTATTCGTGCGAATTTTACTAATCTCCTCCTAAAATTAAAAACTATTCTCGAAGCAAAAAGGTCAACAATGGTGTTGCTAGTACAGAAAACATATTTAAAGTGTGAATGGTGTAATAAGAAATACACACACTTTGAAAAAATTCTAGGCTTTTTCACAACACCTCTAATGTTATATGAATGTTGTAATCCACAAATGTCTGGGAAGATTAGTACCTAATTAACTAAAACATCATGTGATTACAGTTAAAATACTTGATTTTTTCAGATAATGTAGGTACTAGAAACCTTAAAATAATAAGATGTGCCAACTTGAGCATTTTGTCACTTAGCTTACGCTTCGTATAATAAACTACTATGCGTAGCAAGAACGGATAGTTTTTTGAATATAGAAACCGGCGGTAAGTGACATTGAATCAGAATGCAGTCCATGGGTGCGTTTGGCAGAAAAAGCGTTCGACGGCGCTCGCCAACGCTAAGAAACAAACTATACAGTTTTCGGCTAGGACACGTTTTCTAACTTTCGCAGCGCTGACGTTTTCCGCCATTTTGCTTAAATAAGTTTGTTTACAAACTTATGTTAACCGATGGTTTTGTACAATCTTTAAAATAATAGTAGTAATCTCGTCGTCTTCAATATTCACTAAATTATTCAATATATTATTCATAGTTTGAAACTTTTTTTCTGCCAAACGCACTTCCTGCCTTCTATATAGACTAATGAGTGTTTTAAGCAAATAAAAAGTAAACACGGAACGCCAAGCACAACGAAAAATGGTAGCTTTTTCAAATGCGTATTATGCACTTGTATGTAGACCAACCTAAAAATGGCGATCCATTTTTCATGTCATTCGTGACGGCTCTATTTTATACGGTTACTGTATACTTTTTTTCAGTATCACTTCATATATTATGTCATTCATCTATGCTTTAAATTTAATCTGATTTATAAAAACATAAAATTGTCAAAATTTTTAAACATCTACAATGTCACTTTGATAGTAATATTTATTATTTTTATTTAATTCGTAGCATTAACAATAATAAATCGACTCTTAGCGGCTTTAATTAATGAATGAATTTGTATGTGTTTGAAGTGTCATGTGCGTAAATGTGGGTAGCTGAATGGTATTCACAATTGAACTTGATAGGTGGCGCTGCAATCGGGTTCTGGAATTTTTTTATTATCATACAACCTTCACTTATAAGAGATTGTTAACTAGGAGTTGCGTAAGGGATTTTATTAAATCAAAAATAAAGCCGCAGTAGTTGAAGTACTGTGACAATACAATTTAAAGTCATAATGCAATAAATTCATAACCTTATAGTAACCAATAATCTAAACAGCGCCATTAAGAAAATGCACACTATACGTCAACGACATCTTTTGGAATTAAGCAATTACACCAACATTACGTTTAACCCAGACGAGGCGAAGGGTGGGACGCTCTATTGCTTATAAAACCACAGCAGCACCTTTTTGCTCTCTGCTAAAAATTTACCATGATTACAATCGTGAAAGAGTTTTTACATGAAGTTGTGAAATATGTCAATTTTGATTAGAACTTAGGAATATTTTTAACGTCTTTTGATCGTGTTTATTTGTGAAACTAATTTATTTTTATATGTTATACATTTTTACTTGTCTATTTATTTTAATGTTTTGATAACTCACAACAAAACAGCGACAGTTCAATATCTGTGTCGGTCATATTTCCAAATGATGAGTTGTCAACGAAAGTTTTCTTGCCACCAGGAATTTGAGTCAGCATATAACTACAAGGACTCTGAACAACGTTATATGATCACTCCTTTTATTGTTACATTTTGTAAGTATATAAGTTAGGTTTAGTAATAAAAATATTATTGAAAATACAAAATGAAAAAAGTTACTTTTAGTACCAATATTTTATAACTGACTGTTGATATTTAGCTCCTATTGTACCAGATTGTTGTATTGTATTGTATTATACCAGACAAGTATCAGTAGGTGGCAATAGGGGCTAGATATCAACAATCAGTATGATCATCAGTGTTCATAAATTCTGGACACACCAACATTTGTGGGTTAGAATTCGACTTATAGAAAATGACTATTTTATTCTTTTGTGAACGTAAGCGTTACTTTCAAATGTATTTATTTTAAGTGATAATAAATTCCAGACAATGTATGTCACTTGTGTGATTACAAACTCAGCAGGGCTAATATAAAACATAATTTAGTTAATAAACCATCTTGACTTGTGAACAAATATTTACAAAGTTATGCATGAATATATAAGAGAATTACATAAACTTTTTCGGAACTTATCAGGATTCAAAGCCTTCTTTAATGTCCGTTTCAACCGCGCGGCCACCTCATAATATTTGATGAAACTTTGCCAGGAATTAGTGCTAATTTGTTACTTTACACACCTCTTTTCGTGAATTTGTTACAAAAAAAACTAAGACGCTATGACAAAAAATAGTTGGCCACTAGAACCGCCACTTGCCGTAGTCATCGTCCGTGATTACACAGAAACTATATAATGCAGATAGACGAATGATGCACCAAAAGAAAAGTCTTAATTTGTTCAATTTGTTACAAAAATAAAAAACGTGAAAACGTAAATAAACAAAAAGTTATGCAATATTTAGTTTTCAGGTTATGAGTAGGTAGGTATGTCACCATAAATATCAAATTATTAGGGGCTAATGTGTATGGATAATTAGTTACTAATTTGTTACAGCGAATAAACGTAAAAAAATACTAGAAAGTGGGTTCAATAATTTGTTAGAGTCGATTTTAGTTGGCCGCTCGGACGGCAACATGCCTAAAATACAATGGCATTTATCTCGTTATTAAAAGTAGGTTTAAGCTTAGTTAGAGTACTAGTCGACGGGTAGCGTAACCTAGTTTAGATAAATATGGCGAATATAACTGCAGCATTCATATTTTAGAAAATATTTGCAAAAAACCGTAATATGAAACCGTATGAGAGTAGGGTGACTATGAATACATTAGTACAAAGGCATGTTTTTAATGTTGTACTCTGTTTGAAGGAATATGCAGTTCGTTGTGCAGCCATATTGATGTCTATTGTTCTTAATTCTTTAAAGTATTTACTGATAAGATTTTCGTTTCATTGACATTCCGCAGGTGTTTTATGATGGGCACGATTCCCGAAAAACGATCTCTTTTGTTTCCAAATTATTGTTAAAAATATTTGTCGGAAGGGGTTTAAAAAGCAATTATTGTACGTTGTGAATATTGTCATTATTGTGCTGGATTTTGAAATGTGTGCTCGTACGTATTTAGTTCCCGTGATTTTCATACTACTAAGTTACTGAGACAATTATCAGTAAATCCAGAAGTGTCTAAAAGTGCTTAGCTATGATTTGTGCCCACTTATATGATTTGTTAATATAGAAGTCACCACCAAAAAGTGTATTGCAGAGGGATCCAAATTGACTGCGGTAAGTTTAATTTTTACAATTTTATGATGACTTGAATAAAGTTATTACTTTATTGCTACAGCTGTTTTCGTGACGTGAAAGTATATGGCATTAAGGCCATTTTGATATACTTACGTCAATTTAAGTGAAGTTGTGGGTTGGATCTTTACCATGTAAATACGTCCAATTATATGTTCTTGTTAACATATTGGTGCCTTAATAAAAGAGAATTTTAAATTTAAAATAATTTGACTAAACACTTTTGTTATTACATTCTTAAATATACGTATATATTCATTGAGCTTGCATTTGCGTGCTTTCCCTGGAGTTTTTAAATACATAAATATCTGTTGCCATAATCATGATTGTAAGAAACTTTAATAGTTACTACCAAAATGTGAGGGGCCTTCGAACTAAGTCGCAAGATTTTTTTTCTCAAGTAGCATTGTCCAATTACGACCTTATTTGCTTAACTAAGACTTGGCTAAATGACAATTTTTACGACCGTGAGTATTTCGACGTAAGTTTCTATGTTTTTCGTTGTGATAGATCTCAGGAGGATAGCAGTTTCGAGCGAGGGGGGAGGGGGGGTGGCAGTAGCCGTGCGATCCAAGCCGATGCCGTTGCGCCGCGACTGGCCCGTGCCCCCACGCGCTCACTGTGATTGTGTGTGGATTTCTATTCCTTTGGATGCAACTAATCGTAATATTTCTCCTTCAATACCAGCCGGCCGTAAACGCCCGCGTTATTTAAATGTTGCTTGCATATACATATTTGTTTAATTTGATTATTTTTTTCTATTTTTTATTCCATTACAATTGAAACATAATGGCTGTGTTACTGTTGTCTACATGTTGAGCTATCAAATGACACCTTTTTAATGTTGATAGGACATTTACATGGGTAGTGGTGGTCGAATTATTATGAGAGCCCAGGTCTTGGTTATCAAGAAAACAAAATGGCGGCCGTAAGAGCCAAAAATGCCATATTTCACACCATTAAAGGCTCCGACACTGGTGACGGGACACATTGTATACATAGGATAGACAGATAATAGCTTAATTTCTTACTCCACTCACACTAACATTATTAACAGAAATACTATAAGCATATTTTAAAGCAAATATCAAAAATGGTAATTTAAAGTATGCCTTAACTTAAAATGTATTTATATAAGCACTCTCCCTAAAAAAATAAAATATGAATATCGAACATTCCAATAATCATAGTCACCCTACTCTCATACGGTTTCATATTACGGTTTTTTGCAAATATTTTCTAAAATATGAATGCTGCAGTTATATTCGCCATATTTATCTAAACTAGGTTACGCTACCCGTCGACTAGTACTCTAACTAAGCTTAAACCTACTTTTAATAACGAGATAAATGCCATTGTATTTTAGGCATGTTGCCGTCCGAGCGGCCAACTAAAATCGACTCTAACAAATTATTGAACCCACTTTCTAGTATTTTTTTACGTTTATTCGCTGTAACAAATTAGTAACTAATTATCCATACACATTAGCCCCTAATAATTTGATATTTATGGTGACATACCTACCTACTCATAACCTGAAAACTAAATATTGCATAACTTTTTGTTTATTTACGTTTTCACGTTTTTTATTTTTGTAACAAATTGAACAAATTAAGACTTTTCTTTTGGTGCATCATTCGTCTATCTGCATTATATAGTTTCTGTGTAATCACGGACGATGACTACGGCAAGTGGCGGTTCTAGCGGCCAACTATTTTTTGTCATAGCGTCTTAGTTTTTTTTGTAACAAATTCACGAAAAGAGGTGTGTAAAGTAACAAATTAGCACTAATTCCTGGCAAAGTTTCATCAAATATTATGAGGTGGCCGCGCGGTTGAAACGGACATCTTCTTTATTGGCTTGTAGACATGGATTGCTACCGTAACACTCGTTGATCTTCAACTTTCTCTTCGAATAATATCTCTTTGATTTATACATAAATAATTGACGCGGAACCTAATGAATATATTATCTATTCTGAACGCTTAGTAAATACTTACGTTAATTTCTTTAACAAGTATTTAATGACCACACATTGCTCAATAATCTGCGTTTTCTTCAAACGCTACACTTGATCTCTGTTAACTCTCTTTAACTTTATAGAGGTAAATATAATTTTAATCTGTGACAACCAAAAACAAGTGAAACTAATAACAAAATAAAAATATAATGAGTATTTATGTGTGAGGCCCCGAAACTTTCAATCCACCCTCGTACGAGTCATAGAAAATGTGTTCCTAATTAGAATATATCAAAAGATCTGACACGCCTTACAATGCTAAAATTGGTAATAAATATTATTCAATAATATTAGCAATATCTTTGTAGGTGAGGGTACGCTTACTGACATCGATATTCAAAGCTTTTTGGAAGCCGGCCTACGAATCGTGAGGTTCAGAATGGGTCCCATGAAGCGCGACAAACTGATCCTCTTTGACATGTTGAAGTCTGCAGTTGATCTTTGCTGCAAAAAATATTATGTCGCTACTTGGCCAGTAGCCATCACCATTGATTTGCCAAACGCACTTATACAAACAGGACTTATCAATAAAGTGAGTCCCGCCTGAGAATAACTTGTGAGCCAAATCTGTGTTTTCTAGTATTGTTCTAAAAATTTTTGTAAAACAAAAACAAGAACCTAGTTCAATATCACGAATATGCAACGTGTGGGAAGTTCTGTGTAGAAAATCCTAAAATTTGAATTACATGAAAATGCAATATTCTATATATTTTTATGACAATTTGTTATTTCTTTGTACTAAAGATGAGAAGGTACTTCATGCCGGAACAGTTGCTCAATCTTTAACAAGCGCAAGTTCGATCGTGTATGGAGTAATGTTCTCATCTTTTGGACGGTTGTGCCCAATACCAACTCTAGGCGCTTGAGTCCATTGAGAAGAGATCTAAGAAGCTCATCGGCAATAACGATATTTTTTATAGAAAGCTTTGAGCATAGCGGGAGGGTGGTTAGCCTATCTGTTATTGATAACCTTGTCCCGGCGTCCCCATTTTTTTATTGGACAACCAGATTTACTAATAAGAGTGAAGCGAAGCGACACGCTTCTATATACAAATTGGTATTGGTTGATGAAACTTTAATTATTACATGCCAAAGTTATAATTTTGTATAATTTTTCTTTTCATATAAATTATTCATTCAACAGGATTTGCAAACATCAGAATTGTTTTTTGAAAAAGGAAACTTCGTAGAACTTACTAGTGATGCGAAATATTGGAACAAATGCGATTTAAGAAGAATTTACATCGACGATAAATATATAATTAAGAGGATTAAACCTAAACAGCAAATTAGTATACCTGTAGCATCCCTCAATTTAATCTGCACGGAAGTTATTAACGACAAAACAGTGAAGTGCGAAATAATTTCTGATGGGCTCTTGACCAATCGCCAGGTGGTTTGCTTTCGCGGACTTAAGATAGACAAACCACCTTTAACTAATTTAGACATGCAGCTAATTGAGTTCGTTAAAGAAAATGAGGTATTTATCGTGCTTACTCTATTAATTTATGCTTATTGCGTTATAAACATCTTGAAGCTCAAAGCCCAGAAAATTATATAAAACGCTACTTCAAATAAAAACAATGATAAGTACAAACGCAAAACAATCTAATTCATTAACGTTATTTGTATTACAGTTTGATGTAGTAGTGATAAACTCCATTCGCAAACCAAGTACTGCGCATAGAACGAGACGTTTTTTCATTAATTGTCATGTGCCTTTAATATTCGGCAGTATTGCTGAAGAAGAAGGGCTTAACAATATAGATGATATAATAGAGGTATTGATACCAATATTACCAATAGTAATATTAGTTGTTCTTAAATCAATGCTTGTATTACATGTCGGCATGGATGAAAGTTTTAAAAATGTACATCAAAATTTGAAAGATTTTAAAACGATTTTTACCAGACTTGGATATAAAACTTGAATGTTTTTTTTTTATTTTCCAACAAAATAAGTTGGTGGTATAAATACCTAAAGCAAACAAAAATAAAATTCAATAAATGTTACAGGCATGTGATGGCATCGTGTTAGCAAGAGAATTTCTTTCCGAATCCATTCAAAATATCAATCAAATGACTGCTGTACAGCTTAACATTTGTGCAAAGTGTAAACAGGTAAGCGCTATGATGCAATAATTTCACTAGCACTTATTACAAAAATACATTTGTATAATAAAACACTAAATACTTTTTGTTCTAAAGGGCTTACTGTAAGTCGTAGTTAAATTCTTTAAACAAAATCGTATAAAGTAAAATATTAAGATTTTATTATTATGTTTTGCCTATAAGAATAATGGGGCCCCTATGACTTTGACAGAACACTTTTTTATTAATAGAATAGACAATGAAAGTAGATAAACAAGGTTTCAGATTTTTTTATTTTAATTTAAATATGGCGGTTCTCATATATTTTATATTATCTAAGCATGCTGAAATTCGATAGCCTTATTTTAAGCGAGAGCAAAGTAGCTTCGCGCATGCAAAAGCTAATAAGCAAGTCGATAATATACACTCGCGAGCAACCAAATCGACTCAAGCCCTCATTCTGCTTACAAACTTTGTTTTTACGTAAAGTATACAAGGTATTTATAAAAAAAGACTGTCATTAGAAAGCTCAATATACAAGCTTTCATAAAACACTAATATTGTTTTTTTTTTTTAAATCTAACGCATTCATTTTTACATCAATAGCACTATGAGTCGTTTTGCTCATTACGCTATCCGCGACTTGCGCTAACTGCCACCCCTATAAAAGCTCTCGCAACCGGCACACCTTATCAGTCGCTTATCACAAGTTGACATGTACACATCTCCGAGAATTGCAATCATTTTTTCCACGTTACAATGGATACCACACCTGAAGAAGCCGCTCAAGTTGTTGCCTTGTTGGAACAAGGACTTAGCCAGCGAGTAGTCGCTGCCCAGCTTCGCTTGAGCCAGTCTGCTGTGTCCCGGGTCTACAGACGATTTCGAGAGACCGGTGCCTTCAATCGAAGACCAAGAACCAGCCGCCACCGGTGTACTTCTGACAGAGACGACCGTTTCATTGTCTCAACATCGCTGCGCAATCGGCATCTGACGAGTGTTGATGTTCAACAAGAACTCAGGCACGTTCGTGGTGTAGCTGTAAGCGAGTGGACAATAAGAAGACGACTGAGAGCAGCCAATCTCACTCCAAAAAGGGCTGCGACGGGTCCCAAATTGACTGCAGCCCACCGACAAGCGCGGCGTCTTCAGTTTGCTCGAGAGCATGTCAATTGGACCATTGCCCAATGGCAGTCGGTTCTCTTTACTGACGAGTGCAGAATGTGTCTGCATGGCAACGACAGAAGAGGCCGAGTCTACAGGCGTCCGGGCGAACGATTTGCCCAATGCTGTTTCGCTGAAACAGTAGCATATGGCGGTGGTTCCTGTATGATGTGGGCCGGCATCTCTTTAGAGGGAAAGACGGAGCTCGTTTTCGTGCCTGGTGGAGGCCGAGGAGGCGGGCTTACAGCTGATCGGTACATCACCGATATTCTCCTGGAACACGTTGTTCCCTATGAAGGATTTGTCGGCGAGGACTTCGTCTTAATGCACGACAATGCTCGTTGTCATACAGCGCGCATTACCCAGCAGTTTTTGAATGAAGTCCAGATGCGTACAATGGACTGGCCTGCGCTCAGTCCAGACTTGAATCCGATCGAGCATTTATGGGACCAGTTAAAACGAAGAGTACGAGCCAGAAATCAAGCCCCTTCGACGGTGGAAGAGTTGAAGGCAGCATTGTTGGAAGAGTGGGTTAACATACCTCAAGAGGACGTCAAAAAGTTGATCAGATCAATGAAGAATCGACTTCAAGCGGTGATTAGGGCTAGGGGGGGGGAATACCAAGTATTGATTTATTAAATTGTTATGTATTTTCTTAATCAATTTTCTTTTATTTCTAAAATACCCAACCACAACATCTTCTCACAAATTCCTGTTTTTCCTGTATTTATGTTTAGATATCATTAATTACAAAGATAATGAACGGATATTGATAATGGTGATATCTTATTAAAGCTGCAGTTTGGAGCTTTCAGATGATATATAGTTTTTAAAAATATCTCCTATAACTTTCTTGAAAACAGAGTCTATACTCAGAGTTAGGGCTTGAGTCGATTTGGTTGCTCGCGAGTGTAGTCCCTAATTGAATTGTTTATTTCAGAAACCACCTAAGTGCGCTTTTTTCAACTTTCCTAAAACTAAAAAAAACTGTTTTGCAGCTTAAGTATAGGTCTAGTCTCCTTCTAATATTTTTTTTACCAAACCAAGGACATGCTATTGGAAGAATCTATTTTGTTTATTTTTCTTTTTCCTTCAAGTTATTGAGTTATAAATTTTTGAAAATTTTTCACTTAGGTGGTTTCTGCATTAAATAAGTGTAATCCAAAGTGACTTTTTTAAAATTAATATTGAAATTTAGTCAAACGATTAATTTTTACCTGTTTTGGTATCAAAGGTAAGTAACAGACACACTTAAGTATAAACAAGAGTGTTTTTATTAGGCATTAAACGGAAAATACTCGTACAAGTAGACTACACGCCACAGAATGTCTATATCATACAAAAGATCTGGTCTATTCAGCTTCTGGAATGTCTTCTGGCAACTCGAGGTCAGTTGTTGGCTATTCGATGATGGTGTCGTAGAAGGCTTCATATCCAACAGTGTACTTCATCAACTTTTTAATATCATCAATCTTTTTTTGGTTGATTGGGACATAAAAACAAAAATCTCACTATACAAGACCCGATAAATTTTAAAATTTGTTAGGTAAGTCCTACAAAAACGTTTAGCTAAAAGTAAAAATAAAAACTTTTAAAATGACCTTGTTAAAATATTAGTAAACGTACCTTCCCCAAAGGATAAACTTTCTCTTTTGGTAGTTCCGGAGCGTTGGCAGTTTTTAGCTATGTGAAGGTAGATGTTGCTATTCCTCCAATGTATTCGCTTGCGACCAATTTTCCCAGAGTATCCTTGTTGTAGAGAAACTGCTTGTACTTGGACACTGAATGGCTGCTTATTTTCTTTGGGTACGTTCCTACCTGAAGTTTCATCCGAATTTGTCATTTTCTTATATGGTTTGGGCCACCACTTTTTGAAACTGAGAACATCGTCTGATGTGAGGTGATATACAGTAAATCGGCCACACTTACTAGTTTTTAGCATGAGCTCTGCATATTCATCAGGAGTATAAATCCTGTCAGTCTTTCTCAAGTGACGCTTTATGCTTCCAAAATCTCTGTCACATGGGGAAAATGAGAGGCCACGTACAGGGAAGTTGTGAGTTATTGTTTCAAACCATCCTGAGTCACAGAGATTTAGTTAAAAACGCACAACTGTATGATTCTTATTTTGGCCTGATGGGCCATCACAAAACAGTATGAGATGCTTCACATTAACTGGAATGTCATTGAAATAGTTCAGTAGCATTGAACATACTTTGTCTGGGCCTTTGTTTGCTTCGCCCTCATGATAGACATACAGTTTAGAAGCATTAGTTTTCAAATCGTGTAACGAAAACACATTTACCCAGAGCTGCCTCATATAAAAAACCTCCTGTACAGGTATGAGTGGCAACGGTAAGTTTTGCATATAGTCGAAGGTTAGTGCGACCGTGTCGTCATCTTTGTTTTTTCTTGCCTCATCCATAGCTTTGTAAAACTTCTTTGCTCACCTTGAGTGTACCATTTTTTCAGCAGCTACATTTCTTTTAGCATTGTTACTTAAATCACGTGACACGAGTCGTCAAGGCCGCCAAAATCTTGCGCCAACCGTCGCGAGTGAAATATACCGCAGAAAGAACCTATGCGACGGCGCTTGGGTTCTTTCTGAAATAAACGGATTCTTTTCAAGGCTGCCAAATGGCATCGGTGATATGGAACATAGGTTATTTCTGCACTAATAGATGTATTCACTCCCGAAGTGAACAGTACCAACAAAACAACATTTTTGGAATTTTTGTCGCTTAGGTGGTTTCTGAAATAAACGATTCAATTGAGGTTTGATTTACTCTAATTAAATAAGTTTTTCAGTAATCAATGGTTTAGTGATCTGGCAGGAACTAGGGGGCCCATATCGATCGCGGGACCCTGGGCGTTAGCCCAGAGTACCCAGTGGGTAAGAGGGGTCCGCTGGGAAACATCAGTTGAAAAACAACTGGTATTTCCAAGATGTTAGATTAATAGACTAGTCTGAATAACAGGTGGATACAGTAATAATTTGTCGCTGAATACATTTATATATACTGTGTTAAACAAGTAAAAGCATATCTTTTACTTAGTTCCCGTTTTTAAACGTCATTAAATACAAATAAGGAAAGCTTATTTTTTACAACCAGTCGCTTCTATTGCCAATAAGCTATATTGAGTAAAGTTGGGGTTAAAGAAACGCGGCTCCGTATTATGCACTTCAACAATGTATGGTGGAATTTCGGGGACTCGGAGAGTAAAATTATCAAGGCACCGATAGTGGCGCTATTCCCGCGTTGTTCTTCTACAGCGGGTGAGCCTTGCTCACGCATTCACGTACCTCGTTCAGTCGCTGCAAATGCGCACGTCGAAAGTCGGTCTACCGATAGAGCCGCTATAATAATGTTCGCCGTATCATGTACCTGCGTCACTGACGCCGAAGCCGCGTTGATTAAAACTCCAATTTAAAATACCTATAGCCTTACTTAGGTTTAATTGGTAACCTTTGCTATTTCTCGTCATTTAACAGAAATATATTAAATTCCCCAAATTGAAGATATGCCTTTTGGTATTTTACAATTTCAAATGTGAAATGTCCGGCGAAGCCCTTTTCGGTTAAGTAAGGTCAGGTGGTGAGGTTAGGTAAGGTAGTGCTTCGCTCAGTATTTGCAAACAGCAGCATGTATTGCAGACCTAGTATTGAAAAACTTCAAATTAGACTGCTGGAAACCATTGTTCCTCTTAAAATTAAATATAATATCAAAGATAATTATGATCAACTGTTTTAGTATTGTAATGTTTTGAATGTCTTCGATAAAGGTCAATTATAATTGTTGTTAAAAATAGTGAAAATAATAATTTGTAAAAAACTAAGAAAATACCAACTTCTTTGCGTGCATTGCAACTTTTTGGCGTGTATGAAATACCTAAATGGACCAACAACTATGGTAAAAGGGTTTGGATGTGTAACTTTTGATATTAAATCATTGCCTAAAACTTTAGTTTAGAAATCAAAGGTAAGAATACTACACAAATAAAATGTATGCTAAAGAAATATTACTTAAAATATAAATACCAAATCCCTACATCAGAGATAGGTTCCAAATCCAAACAAACCAAGTAAAAATAAAAGGACAACTTATGCCTCTAATTTTAATCTTCAATTTTAAAATTTCGCCTGACTGTATGTTATATAGTTTTTTTTCTAGGAAATAAACAGTTTAAAACAATAAAAAAAATTAAACAATCTAATGTCACATAAAGATAATAATAATAAAAGTCTATTAAATATTATATGATCTCTGTGCTAAATAAAATAGTACCACAGTAGATCATGAGCTGATCTGAACAACGGGAACAATACTTCCCATTAGCCACTTATCTCATTATTGAGAAAAATTACTTTAATTTTATCTTTTTTTCTTGTATATTTTCCGTCATTTACAAGGACACGAAATGCAAATACATTATATAAAATTACAACTATGCCAGAAGTATATTCATAGTTATGATCATTACAATGATGTGTTCTACTTTCAGGTCGGCAAACCAATCTTCATCTCTGGTAATGTTCTTGAACAGACAATGAGGACCGGCCAAGTATGTTACAGCGAAGTTAATGACGTAACAAATATTGTGTTACAAGGAGCCGGGCTCATAATGCGCCAAAGTAGCGATCCTGCCAACGTTTTGAAAAGTTTATACCTTCTTAGTTCTATCAGCAAAACCGTCGAGCCAATATCACAGGACAATAACTATTGGAGATTGACTATGGAGGTAAGTGTAATAAAACTTACTAATCATTACTAACATAAGCTGAACCGAACTACTCAAATGAAATAACTTTAAACAATTACACTCTGAGCTTCTCAAAACTAGTTTTTATATTTTCAAGTTTTGAGGAAAACGAACGGGATATATCTATTTATGATAAGCTTTTTAGCATTCCTATTTGGCTTCACTTGGACCGAAATGTTAACGACTTCTCTGAGCAACTTTTTACATTATTTTCAATTCGATTTCTAATTTTCTAACAATTGTTAGACATAAATTATATTTACAGTTACAGCCACCAGTAAATGCAGCTGAAGCAGCAGTTATTGCCAGTGCTGTTGCTGCACGTCAATACGGCGCAAATGTAATCATCTTGTTGACGGTGTCAGGCAAGACGGCAATGCAGCTTTCTCGCATCTTCCCAAAATCCTTCATTATCTCAGTCTCCACTGATGCCAAATCTGCTCAACGACTTCAACTGTTTCGTGGCATAATACCCATAATTTACAAACGTAATTGCCTCAGTTCTTATAAATTTTTAGTTAATAATAGATTAAGGATAGGCCAAGGTTGTCTCGTTTCTGTTTCATGCTATAATAGAACTGCACAAACAGTATCCTAAATATATGTCGTCCATCTAATTGCTTCGAAAGGAAGTTTAAGTCATTGGTTCCGACTGCATTTGTAGTCATCGACCTGGATCCACCTTCAACCTGGTGATGATGAGGCCCATTCCTAATGCAGTGTTTCCATCTATAGGGATGGCCTGTGCTCCAGTATTGGACTAATTAATAGGCTGAGGATTAAAGGACATAGCTGACAAAGTTGACACCAATAAAACAAGTAAAGGGAATGTATGTGTGCCAAACTTGTCTTACTAATCAAGGTCTTTACTTAATCTCAACATTCTGCTCGGAGTTAAAAAATGCTGTTTCTATCCATTAGGAAAAGGAAAAGAGGATTGGTATGCAGATATGAAAAGCCGAGTTGTATTTGCTATAAAACACTGCATTCAGCATGAACTGCTCAAATTCAAGGCGCCTTACGCAGTTCTGCGAAAATCCTCTCCAACTAGCGCCTTCTGCGACCAGTTTAGCTTGAATTATGTAACAGGAGAGGAGGAGACAGATCGTAACAAAATGTGTTTGTAATTCTTCAATTTTTTTTTTATATTCTTATCTAACTAAACCCATAATTGGTTTGGAAGCAATATCAACCATGTTTTCAAGTCGTATTTCATGTGGTTTTTTAACAAAAGACAATATTATTTATTAATTTTTTACTTTCCTAAAATTATGATTTTATCTCTCAAATAATATGTTGTATGACAATACAAGACACGGTTATTTGGATTTTAATTTGGTATATTCTAGTACTTTCAATAAACATTCATAATAATCACCGTAAAGATCTAAAACTATATATAGTGAATTAAACCCAATCGGGATCCTCTAAGGCAGTCGACAACACAACTCAAATTCTTCATGAACTTTTTGGAAAGGACCACCTATTAGTCCAATGTGCCATCTCCTTGAGCCACGTACTCTACTAAACCATTGTATTATGGCACATACCTGTACATTTTTTTTTATTGTACTTCCCAAGAATGTCGTCGTGCCTGTGTGTAATGCTCTGAAAATTGATAGAGAAATAAGTATCACGATGCCGATACTCTAATTCCCTCACTCAAGAAGATGGCACTTTACACGTAGTGATGCTGCTTAGTGTTGCCCAAATGCAAGAACAAGACGAGACTTAGCCAGTCTTGGTCTTGGTCTTGCGCCAATACACCTGGTCTTGGTCTTGGTCTTGGTCTTGCGCTTGCAGTCTTGGTCTTGGTCTTGGTCTTGCAGCAAGAGTCTTGCAAGTCTTGCAATTACCTATTAGTCTATTGCTATTTATTAAAGTTTACTTTAAATCTTAGAAAAACGTATTAGAATTGGAACATTGTGAGCTTGAATTAACATAGCCATAGTAAAGATCAATCAGATTAATAAATAACTGAAGATTTGATAAGAAAGTCGAAAAATCAACTGACCTATATGTCGTTTTCCATGGAAGTAACTGTTTCTTAATAAACATTTATGATTTATAAGCTTACATTTGCTAAAACATGTAAAAAAACAAATTAATTACAATAACTTGACTGTATTTTAAATAACAATGTCTGTCTAGAAAGAGATTGAACCCTCAACTTGCATGAAATTTAATAAAAGAGTTTTATGATTTATCATTTATTTCAATCAAAAATAAAATACAACACAAATCAAACATAACAGTACACAACAGCTTTATTATTAGGTTATGTTACTTTATATCAATTCTTTTGACCAAGAATTAATACAAAGTAACCATCTGGCTGACTCATCACCAGTGGTCGGAGTAGGTATATTGAATTAAGGTCACTGACATCAAACGTATATGTTAATATGGATACGCCTCCGAGTTTCCGGATTATTATGATAAAAATACCGAAACATCGAAATTATTACATGAAACTAGTTAAAAATGTATCAATACTCTCAACGCTATGCTGCTAGTGGCGTAGATGGCCAGAATTTAATAGTAAAAAAAATTGGTTGCCTGTAAAGTCGATATACGGGCGAAAGTTTTACGTGACAACGACTTTGAGTGGTAAAATAATTTTAATGTGAATATTCATTCGTATAGTAGGAAGAAGGATGAAATAATAGTAACAATTTAAAACATTTATTTATACAAAGAATTATATTTAAAACATTAATTTATACAAAGAATCTCGCACTGAATTTCATATATCACCGCCTAAGCGAAATAGAAGCGCAAGACATGAACCGGTGTGTATGCCTATCTCTCTCACTCTCTCTCTCGCTCTGTCTCTCTCGCTCTTAGGCGGGCTAACCATGCCCGAGTGGAAGGGACGCGTGCCTCTCACTCGCTCTCATTTATAAAATGATATAATAATAATATTCATTTCAACACACGACATCCGGCAAACAGGGTCTTTTGTCCTCTTATGTCTATGCTCAACGCATCTGACCAATTAGAATCAAGTATCCTGGATGACTCATTGACTGTTTGTTCGAAAACAATGCTCGCACCGACATCCAGACCAAGTGGCTCACTCACTTATTTCGGTTCGTGGAGTGCGCTTATTTTATGTGTTGTGAATATCTTGACTTGACCCTGGCTTGTGTACTGTCTTCTGAAATCTACTTAAAACGACGAATTTGGCTTATAACTACGGACATCGATTTATTACTCTTGGATTGGGCCCATTTGAAGTTGTTTTTGTACGGGTAAGTTTTAATTATTTTCACTATTTAAGAAGGTTTTAGAACTTGGAAACAGTTAAAATATCACTTTATAGCAATCATCATAGCGCATGAGAGTCCGGTACGCACACCGCAGGGCTATCACCGCTTCAGTTAAAAAAATCACTTTATATGAAACAGAATTTCATTATCGACTTTACAGTTGTGTATGTATATATTGTAAATTTAAATCATTGTTTTAGGTGACATATAAATAAATATGGCAAAGGTCAAGGCTGAAACAGTGCTAAAGTGGTTATTGCACTATCCTGAGCTACTTTACGATAACGCTAGTGGCACTATATACTGTACAAAGTGTGAAAGTCATTTGAAAGCTGTGAATAGAGGCAACATTACCAAACACATTGAAGGCGCTGTACATCAAGGAAAATTTAAGAGACCGCAAGAGGAATTTTACTTCGACCTCATTAAGTTCCTGATTCTATGCAATATTCCTTGGTCGCAAATGAAAAATCCAGCGTTCAAAGAGTTTTTTCAGAAATATATGTGCAGTACTTGTTGTTGCGTTTGTACCAATCGTAAAGTGGTTGACGAATCACAGTTACGAAAAGTTTATTTGGAGAAGTTTTATAGGAATAAAATCAATTCGATTTATGAAATTAATAAAAATGAGAAACTATGGATATCGCTGGATGAGACAACAGACATTTTTGGTCGATACATAGTCAATTTCCTAATAAAACCATTGCATCCTAGTAATAGTGCAGGCCGGCCTTATTTGATTGCTTGTAAAATGCTAACGGCAGTAAATGGACAAACAATAACACAATTTGTACTGCAATGTCTAGAAAATTTATGGCAAAACACTTTTGAAGCGAAAGTTGACAATATTTTAATGCTTTGCACTGACAGTGTCGCGTACATGCTATCTGCAGGGCGAAATTTAAAACATTACTTACCTGAAATGAAGCATGTGACATGTTTGGCGCACGCTCTTCATCGTGTAAGTGAGCAGATAAGGTCAGAATACAACGATATTGATATTCTTATATCAAATGTTAAAAAAGTATTTTTAAAGGCTCCTAGTAGGGTAAACATTTTAAAAGAAAAATATCCTGACTTACCGTTGCCTCCGCAACCAGTCATTACCAGATGGGGTACTTGGTTACAGGCAACATCTTACTACGCTCAACATTTAGATAAAATAAAAGAAGTTTTATCCTGCTTGAGCAGTTCTGATGCTATAGCCATACGAAACGCAAAAAACATTTTGGAAAAACAAAATTTAGAAAATGATTTAAAATATATCGAAGAAAATTACTCTATTATACTACTAGCCCTAAAAGAGTTACAAAAACAAAATTTATCTCTAGCTGATTCACTTTTAGTATTTGATCAAGTAAGGGCTACGCTTAACGAGTGCAATAATGAGAATATAAAAAATAAAATAGAATCAGTTATGGAACGAAATCCAGATTTAGATACAATTAGAGAATACAGCGAGAGTATTGAAAAAAGCGTAGCAAATAATCAGAAACTTTATTTCAAATTCGCTCCATTGACATCTACAGATGTTGAACGATCATTTTCCACTTACAAATGGATCTTAGATGTTAAAAGAAATAGCTTAAAAATCGAAAATATTGAAAAAATTATAGTTATTTATTTTAATTGTATAGAGACAGAAAATCAAAATGTAGAAATTGTAACCGATGAGGATTAAAAATAATTGTTTTTAATAAAACTGTAATAATGATTATTTGTATTCACAATAAACAATTTTGTTTGCTTACATATGGTTTTTTATTTTATTACTCTATTTACCAAATTTTTGGAAACTCCGGTACATTCCGGAAGAAATGCATGTCCATGTTATGATATCATGACGCAAGTATCTAAAATCAATATACCTACTCCGACCACTGCTCATCACTTAACCTATTTCTATGTTTTCTAATTACTAATGATGCTTTAGAAAATAATCTCTCAGCAGGTACTGAAGTTGCAGGTATTGAGAGAAAATCACGGGCCATCTTCGATAAAGTCGGATACTCTGTCTCATGCGTCCTCCACCAATCTAAAATGTCTTCCGAGCTGGCAGTTCTTGGTTTTCTCAGGTACTCCTCCAACTCGTCTATCACTAAGCCTTGAAGACAAGATCCAGATGACGTCGAGGGACATTCATAGAGTTTATCAAAGTCTATAATGTCTTCATCTTCATCACATACTTTATTTTCTTTTCTTGGCAATTCCAGAGATTTGTTCAGTGAGTGTAGACTTTTATATTCTTCATAAAGTTCATTGAACTTGCGCAGACTTTCTGTTTTAAGTTGCTTCCCCCACATTGTCAGGTCAAAAGTCTGAGCCTTATGCCTTGGGTCTAAAATTAAAGAAGTACAATAAATCCAGTTGCTCTTCTTATAATGTTTAAGCATTTTGTCTCGAGCTGCTTGGAAAGCTAGAATGAGCCTTTCATCCACTTCAGATCGATTAGGTTTCTCATCTAACTGTTTTACCATGGATTCAATTTTATCTAGCAAGAGATTGAATGATACAATGACTAGCGGTAATGTAACATATTTGTCTCCACCAAGTTTTGTACTTAAAAGTTTAAAGTTTATTAGAAATTTATGTAATTTTTCGAGTACCTGCCATTCACTAGCTGTGATTTGAAAATCATTCAATTCGGTGACAGAACTGCACAATATGTTAATGCCCGCTCTCACTTTTAAACCAAATCCAATCATATCATGTGTGGAATTCCATCTTGTTGGACAGTCAAGAATGGCATTTAGATTTGATGGCACGCCAGCTGCTTCACAAGCAGACTGAAACTTCTTCTTCACTATCTCACTTCTTTTTATTTTACTGGAAATACTGCGTAACTTTGTTACAGATGTACGCGAGTCAGCAATATTTGGTGCATATTCTTCATCTTCCTCAGTTTCGTCTGCATAGTCTTCATACTGCTGATCTTGCGCGTTAGTGTCAGACTCACAGTGTAATGCTAAGGTCTCTAATAAATCTTGTACACCAAGGTTTAAAATGTGAGCAAAGCACCGGAAATGTTGATTGTCTGAATCAAAGTGTGGCAACTGTTTGCCCAGTTCATACATAAATTTGGTATTTGCAGTTGCGTTGTCGACCGTGATACCTTGTATTTTATCAATTATGCCATATTCCAATAAACATTCATGGAAAATCGTTGCAATATCTTCCCCAGTATGTCGACCGCGTGATGGTATAAAATCAAGAACTACAGATCGATACTTCCATTCGTTGTCTATATAATGCATAGTAACCCCGTAGTAACTCCTACCAGCAATTGACGTCCACCCATCAATGGTAAATGACATTTTAGATGATAATTGTTGAAGTCGTTCCTTGAGATTAAATTGGAGCTCTTCAAATCGCTCTTTGACTTTCCTTCTAAGTGTAGACCTTTTAGGAAACTCCATATTAGGGCAAATACGTCGAAAATATACTTGTGTAGCTTCGTCATCGAAAAATGAGAAGGGAAGATATTTTTTCACTACCCAATCAACTGTAGCTGTCGTGATGTTGTCACTGCTGTTTTCCGACTGAAATAAAACAATAAATCTTGTGTTATTATTTAAAACATACTAGGTTTGAGCGTTTAGGAGGAGGAGGTTTGTTGTTGTTAAATCGAGAAAATCGTTAAATTGACATTTGTTATATTAAGGTTGCACTGTACTGTAATTTACCAAAATAAAGTACTTAGTTGTTACTGGCCGATTATGAAAACAAATGAAAATATAGGTGTTTATAAAAATATTTAAGACGATAATTACATACTTAATATGTCGCACCCCTAGATGAAAACACCACTAACTCAAAAATACTTACGTAAGTTAATGGCGTTTTTGAAAGTATCGCATGAACAGCTACGCGGAGTTAAAATTCCCGTAGCGACAATTTCGACCATTGTTAAAAATGACGCGAAATATGTACCTATGTATTACTATTTTATCAATATCTATAAAATATTCCGAAGTCAGTTTAAAGTCATTTGTTCAAAAAAGACTTTTTTGAGTTCCTGGAGTTTTCATATAAAAAAAATATATTCTTACCTGTCCACTTCTTCCAGCGGTTACTAAAAAGCTTGTGATATCTCCACTTAATTTTGGTTTAACAGGAAGAAATATTTGTGATTCCTTTTTGTGGAAAGATATTAGATGTTTCCTTAAGCCTGAAGTGTTTCTGTTTTTCATTTTTATTTCAGTCTTTTTATGTTGGCACAATTTACACAAGGCAGTTTGGGATGCATGAATTATTTCGAAAAACTCCTCAAATTTGCTTTTGGGTCTTTTAGATCTGTGACTCAAACTCTCGTTACTCGGACTAGAATAATTTGAATCTTCGTCACTCATATTAAATTGTACACGTGATACGTTTTTAGAAAACAACAAGAATTAGTAAAAACAATTATTAAGTTAGACTCGAAGCACAGCTCAATTGGAAATGACTGGAATTAAAATAATTCCTTTGTTTATAGTACGTTTCCTTGCTTTCTACCGCGCCGCCTCGCCACGTGCCGGCTCTATTAAAAGGATGCCGCCGCAAATCAAACGATGCCGCGTGCGGCGTACAAACACAGATTATTACCTACTTGTACAGACGCGACGCGTGAATAAAATATATGTAAAGAATTAGTGCCAATCACTATTCTTTACATATAAGTGAATGTTTTGGCGTACATCTATACTAATCTATACTAATATTATAAAGCTGAAGAGTTTGTTTGTATGTTTGATGACAGAAGTTTTAAAATAAATAAATAAATCCTGAACGTCACTATACCTCCAAAGTTACTATTCTTCGTGGGCGAAGTCGCGGGCACTGCTTGTAAATACTTTTTTTTTTTTTTTATTTATTTTTTTTTATTTATTTATTTCATATACAAGAAAAAAAAATACAAAGATACAATTTAGTCCCACAAAACCGACTTGTCGGTTTGACTGAGGGATCTTTAGTCTCTTAGCTTATAATTATAATTATGTAGGTATATAATACAACTATAACTGTATCAGGTAAAGTTAAGTGCACAATAATTGGATTTAGACTGAATTACAACAAACTGAAGGAAAATTTAGCGGTGATAATAATAAGATACAATTGTTGTAAGATATAAAATACGTGTGTAAAAAACAACCACGCCTCCGAGCCCTCAGATGGGCTCGGAGGCGTGGTTGTTTTTTACACACGTATTTTATATCTTATAGAAATATTGCATTGTGAATGCAAAAAAATAAATAAAAACATACAATTGTTGTGTTAAATAGTAGTCATCAGATAATCTTTTAATATTTTTTTAAATTTATTTTTATCCGTTTCACATCTAATAGTTTCGGGCAACGAATTAAGAAGATATGGTATACGCTTCTGTAAAGTTCTGTCACCAAAATAATTTTGAACCCTAGGAATTACAAATTTCTTTTTTGAAGTGGCTCTAGTGATCTGGTTATGATTTATGTATTCAAAAGTGGAGACACACTCTCGGCTGCCGTGATTATTTACTAATAATAAATCGCAGGCTTTTTATTTTATTAGTAGGTAAGTACCTACGCTTTTTATATTATTTTATTAATTATGTAGAATTTTTTTACACGTTTCAAGTATATTTAAAAGTGGCTACAATATTTATCAAACGGGTGATATTTGAACACTTTTTTGCTATTTTTTCTTGTAAAAACTTAAGAAATATAATGACTAAATGTACAATAATAGTACCTAAGTAATTAGTTTAAAACCATATAATCAATATTATAATATATACTTACTAGAATAAATTATTATGACATCTACTACCTATCCTTACCATTTTATTCTAATCATAATACTACTTGCGTGATCAGTATAATGTATTCATTTTCATTATAAGCACTCTGAAACTTATTTATTCTTTGGAACACCTGTAGGTACTCTTAAAATTCGAAATTATTTTGCATGAGTATACCTACGCCTACGCCCTGTGGCGGCAATCAAATAGTGTCAAATGTTGTGATTTCGGCGCGGCGGCAACGATTGTTGTATATGATTTCAAAAGAAGCCGCCGGCGCGTGTATTATAACCATGTGCTTCCGAAAAGCAGCAAATTTCTTTGAGAAGTAAGTACAAAACCTTTGATGCCGCATTATCAAAGTGCCGATGGTTAAAACATAACTATGCATGCACTCAGTTTGATTTTAATGGATATTTTTTTATTCGCTATGTAGGTATGTTTATGGTATTAGTCGTAATGCGCATAGATCCAGTTTTTCATATTCTTTGATACAGTTTTTTGCGTCTCATAGAATTCCTAAGCGTACCTATACACCGAACTGTTACACCTAACTACTCCGTGAAATAGCGCTAAGTCCTAGCTGCAAGACGCAAGAGTCTTGCAGGCTTAGTCTTGTTCTTGCTCAAGTCTTGCACGGTCAGTCTTGGTCTTGGTCTTGCTAAAAATACGCGGTCTTGTTCTTGGTCTTGGTCTTGCAAAAACGCAAGAACAAGACCAAGACTGCAAGACCAAGACTGAATTTGGGCAACACTAATGCTGCTGCACTGCAAAGTTTCTCTTACGCTCTTTATTGCAGTTTTTTAACAGTGTAATCATGGCATATAAATAGCATAGAGTATGCTCACTATGCCCAATCGATTTGAACTTGTCGAAAATATGGACTTGACTACATTTAAATCCAAAATCCAATATCATGCATTTATTCAATAAATAAGTAACCAATGTCACAATTATAAATTTATTATTATGTATATTTTTTTTTCTAAGTTAAAATTTCAGGATACACATTTCATTTAACGTCGTTAATGAGTGTAAACATCATTATAGATTTTTTATATTTTTATTTTTTCTATCTTATATTCAAATAGGTAAGTAGGTAGTAGACTTATATCTGGTCTTGTAATCAAGGTGAAACGTTATAATTTTAACAATTATATTTTTATAATCAAATTTGTATGATATTTACAATTTACTATTATTTTGTAGAAGTATTTACAAATAGCTTTTGTTACAATAAAGTTTTATATGATTTTGAATAAATAATGCATTTCATTTAAAGTTTTCTTTGTTTCCTAAGTACAATATGAAGAGGCTATAAAAAGATATCCGGACTAGTGTCTCATAAGTATTCTATCACGGACGAGAAAAAAGTATAGACAACAACACAATTTATTATTTAATTTTTTTACCGAAAAGATAAGTTTGAATTCACTTACCTTACTCCTAGCATCCATGCCGTCAGGGTCAAGGAAGTACTCATAACTTACATGATACACATTCCAACATATGGAGCTCGAAAGACTCGTGAGTCTGGGATTTCCAGAATATATCTCACATTTTATACATTTCCCTGACCCTTTGAGAAACTTATAAACAGTGAACAAGAATTTAACAGATTCACTTTACTGGGGGCCACATCTCAACTATTAATGAGGCCATCTTTAATGAAGTAACGAAAAACATATGATGTCTTCATAAGAATAAATATCTTTAAACCGAAACTGAAAGTTAAAACCTTACTAGCTATACAATGACTCGAACTGCAAGCAAATCTTGCAACTCGAACTTATATAAGTTTTCAGTATTATGATCCTACCAATACAAATGAAAATTAAACCTAGTTCGTTTGGGAGCACATCAATTGTGAACGGCTGGTCCGATTTGGCAATATTTTGGGGTAAGAAAAATTGGAAAAGTTTCCCTTAAAGTCGGAATGTTGCGAAAAACTGAAAGGGCCTTTTATAGATTTTCCGTATGAATTCAAGACCATAACTCAATTTAAACTGGGAAATGTCTGTTGGATCAACTAGTAGTGAATAATATCTATGGGATAGAGTGATATCTAAAGTACAGTTTGAGATCGCAAGCGTAATAATGTTCTAGTCATTGAATTATAGTATATTACTAGGGTAAAGTCTGACGATCAATATATGCAGCGGTAGTATCTGTTCTGCCTGTTCACCCATGGCCCTAGTTTCGAACCGTGTGGTAGGGGCACATGTTTGTGTAATAAACATAAAAAATTGTTCCCGAGTAATGTTTGTATGTATTCTTTTTATGTACTATAGCTGCTATTAAGTATTCATAGTAATAGCTTAGCTTAGTGTGAACTAAACAATTTATATAAATTGTCAGAAATATATGAAATGGTTATAGTGTGGTATGCCAGTTATTAATTTGATAAAACTAAGATTACTGTGCCTATAAAATCTCATAACAAACCGTTTTTATTTTTCCGTACCACAAAATGATATCTTATGAAAGTCATCCCTTTAGAGTTTCTTTTTCCTGAGAGTTGTCTGTATGTGTATGTATGTTAACACTTAGAGATGGTCAAAATGGTATTAGTATTAGATATACCGATAGTGCGTTAGTCTTGTAAAAGCAAGCATCTTACTTACCGCAAATTCTACACTTATGAATGTGACTCCCAATCAATAAAAATTTTTTTTTTGGCGTAGAACCTTTAAATTTGGCAGAAAGTGACTTCTCGGTATGCACAAGTCATCGAGCACATATCCCAATAGAGTGGTAATATTGGGCTGTCCGCCTCCACAACTGATAAGTGATTTTGCACTTATAAATATTAACGCGAGCTCCCACTAAAACAGTACAAAACCAGTATTGGATCTGTGCGTACGTGTCTGCTTATTTCGAAATTTAATTTCAATTAAATAGTTACATAATGGCGTGCTGTTCTATTCGGTGGTGTGAAAAACTTGAAAAAAACTGCAGAACTTCAAATTATAAAACCGACGGAATAACCTTCCATTGGTAAGTTATAGTTAAAAATTACTTTTTATAAAAATATGTCAGGGCTCAAGTTAAACTGGACAATCAAAGTGAAATGGTTGACACACGTGTTCAGGTGTCTATGCGTCCTGCTTCCACATAACACAATTTCCCATTACGCCATCTCTTTCTAGTCTACGCTCTCATCACTAGTGCTGCATTCAAAAGATCAAGGGGTGAATCGATAAATGACATTATTGTAGCTTATTACATATTTTATTCAAACATAAAAGTAATTTTGAAATTGTAAAATTTGCATTAATAATCTAATTGATAGTGTTCTGCATTATCGATTATATAAATCTTGATCGATTATACCGATATATTAGGTATCTAGTGTAGTTGAAATAAACGGTTGAACGGATTTAATACTTTTTCAATAAATAGGTTTGTAACAAAGAAATTGTTTTTGACGTGATAACGTCTTATAAATTGGTTGCGGCTGGGAGTCACTTATGAAAAAGTGTAACGCTCGGTAACGTTACGATGAGTCACCGAACGAGAGAGAGGCCCGCCGAATGCCTTGCGTCTCTCTCCCACTCAACTATGATCGGTCTGCCGCGCGCATTGTGCAATTTAATTATATTCATATCAATAAATATTCTACCGAGAAAAAGACGTTGTCACGTAAAATCTTCGCCCGTAAAACCGACTTTTTTTATTAGTTTTCTTAGCAATAGAAAGACATGATGAGAAACAAGCAGTAAACCAATGAATGGTTAATTGATTATTTCATCTTTACTTTTAATACAACTAAATAAATGTAATTTGATAATTGGTTTGGTTCTTGTTGAGGTGCAATTCAGCGGTTAATATCTTCTTATTTGATCACTAGCAGCATTTATAAGCATTTATTTCCATAAGAGAACACGTTTGTATTATTCACTATTGCTATAATTACTGATGCATTGGCTATCGATATCGATAAACCTTAGATACTTGGGCACTACCACATCTCTAAAGTGTTAGTTGACCTTAGGATAGCCAATCGGAGCGCAGTGTGAAAAGCGGCGAATTAGCGGAATTGTTTTCAAACAAAATAATTGTCATTTCTGCTCTATTGGGGTATGTGCTCGATGGCACAAGTGAAGAATCCGGAAATCTATACTTTTATCAATTATTTTTTTTTGCGATTACCGAAAAAGGTATATTATTATTTATTTATTCTGAAGTACAATGGTTCAATCTTATTACGACAAATACGTTCATTTCTATAGTATTACTAATATTACTTTTGTGCCTAAAAAAAACTTTAGTTGAAACTGGGCACAGCAAAACTTTATCAAAATTTTTGAAGATTTGATTTAGTTGGTATCTACCGTTGGCTAAACAACTGCCCTGAAATTTGGCGAGAGTTGAGCAGTGAAATTTCATGTACTTATAAATAAATAAAGTTTGTAACTGGATTATAGACCGTGACTTATATCAATGTATGAGTTTTTTGATATTTAAGTTTGAGTGGAACCCTGTGTGTGCGAGTAGGACACACTCGTACGAATTCGAAATAAATGTTTACATGAAAAAGTTTCAAACTTTCTTTTTTTATTCGCGGTATGTCAGAAATGGCTCGAAAGACATTGACGACAACTTTAGTTGTCATTGGATTTTGCTATAGTTTTCAGTTCAAATCTTTTTCATTTGCTAATCAAATATATCTTTGAGATAATTATTATCCATATCTAAGTATAGCTGTATATTTTATATAAAAGATTTTTATATTTGTTTAGTTATATTAAGTGTTTTGTGCATGTTACTTCAATATGATTCGATCCAATTTACAATCGGTTGTAAGCGATCCATCATTTATTTTAAAACCTTTAAATAAAAAGAGAAGAAGTACTGTAATGGTTACAATATGTACGTATAAAATAAAACTTTTTATAATTACCTTTACGATTTCTATATTTTTTTAAATATGATCCCAACTGTGAACATTTTGTTCCCGGACGTAGCCTGTTATATTATTATCTACGTCTCTCCTACAAAAGCAAGATGCTTTTATCTATTTAAACAATCTATTAATAAAGCAACATTTAGGAGGAAAAGAAGAAAATCGGCAACACTGCCAACTGAAACAACATCGCAAGATCTAAAATAGCCATAGTGGCGTGGCTACCTAATGTGCCGAATCATATATTTTAATTTTAAGTCCCGCATACTGTCCTTTATTCTGTATACTGTCCTTTGTCCTCTATCCTATTGGTAATCTACACTAATATTATAAAGAGGAAAGATTTGTATTTTTGTATGTTTGCAATGAATAAACTCAAAAACTACTAAGCCGATTTCAAAAATTCTTTCACCATTGGAAAGCTTCATTTACGCTGAGTACCATAGGCTATATTGGATGCTAGAAAAAATTAAATAATTTTTTCCACTCGTGCGGAGCCGGGACGAGCCGTTAGTATAAAATAAACTAATTTGAGGGGTTGAGTCCGTTAACCTTAACAGCTTTTTATTTAACACTTAAAAATGAAGACACTCTGTGCACGAATAGTGATCATGTATCTTTATTAAAAAGTCTTTTTAAACTAGCGGACTCAACAATAACACCAGTCGATATACAAAAGATGTTGGAAGTTGGAATGAACGCAATGAAATTGGTAATGTCTCACACGACCTATGGTAACAAAATGCGTATGCTTGGCAAACTAGACAAGGCGTGTCTCAAATGCTGTAATAAATATGGAGTAACCGATTGGCCTGTCGCTACAAGTATAGAGTTAAAGACCTGTATTGTTAAAACCGGTCTATTGGAATCAGTAAGTTGAAAAATTTACAACTCATCTTCACTTTTCCAGTCAACATATTTTTTTTGGTAACGTTTAACCTAGAATACTGTCTCGTGAAATAAGGTACATATTACATTTTACAGCTTTGACGACCTTCGTGATCTAGTGGCTTTTCATGCTAACGCCATTTCGAGGTACTGGGTTCCATCCCCTACCGGGAAAATGTAGAAATTTTTTTTTTTCTAAATTGGCTTCGTGTCTGTCTGTCGTGTGTATTGCAGTACAGTCGTTGTGTCTGAAGTCCATAATAATGCTTTGGCTACTTAAATTGAATTCAGAAAAAAGTATGTTTATCATAATTTATTTAATTATATCTGTCTGTAATTTTTTTCTTATCAACATTTTGCAGTAACTTTTAACCTAAAATAGTCCCCATAAATAAAATAAATAGTACATATCATTTTACATACGCTTATTTTAGTTACATTATAGCAGCGGTAAATATCGCGCTTTCACTTAGATCAAAATTGTGCCCAGTAAATTTTGAAATCATTTGCTGGCCTTTTTGATCTGCCTTAAATTTGCCACAAAAAAGAATGAGGATCAAATTTTGCGCCAAATCACAATAAAATAAAAACATCATTAAAATAGTGATTTCACGTAAGCATATTTTGTTTGCAAATTGGCAGAACAACAATGTTCGTAATAGTACTTCAGATTTATTTTTCAACAAAAGAATTATTATCCATCACTGAAAGCTTAAATTTTTTAACGAATAATATTGCTCTGATTTTCAAGTGTGAAGATTCTATACCAATAAACGAAGGATCACATATCCTTTTGACAAACAATACGGAAGATTACAATTGTTGCAACCAACAGAAGATATTCGTCGATAACGTTAGCTTAACCACTGAAGCTAAAATAGGCACTGAAATATCTATTGGTGAAGAGGAAATCGTACTCAATTGCACTGAAATCATCGACGACAAAGTGATTGGATGCACCGTAACAAAGGGAGGTCAACTTTTTGATCTAGATTATGTATCTATGCGAGGTGTCAAACGCGTGAGATCGACCCTTGGCAAAATAGACTTTGAAATTATAAAATTCGCTTTGGAATATCAGGTATGCTTTTTATTTGAAAAATATTTATTATTTCCCATATTTTAAAATGGTTCGTCATTGAAATAACACACTTTCATCATTACCGGAACAAAACGTGGAAACTAAATGAAAGGGTTACATATAATTGAATTTATATACAAAAAATGTGAAACAAATTACTGCACAGTACTAATTTAATACATGTAATATCTTCTATCTATGATTTGCTATGTATGTTACTTAAAATATTAATTATTTGTAATTTATATACATTTTTATGACTTACCTCTAAATTGCTGCTCGTACATTATTTTTAGTTAGTATGTCATAAAAACGGTAAAAATTGATTAACAGTGGTTTCGTTTCGTCTAAAAAATTATTAAAAAATAAACCTAATAGGTGAATATATTTGCAATTTTATATTTCTAGTTCCTATATTGCTGTAATTTATATTGTAGTAGCTGACCCAGCCACGCGTTGACTAAATAAAAGCAAACCTATCCTATGTCCGAAGTCAGAACAAATCCAACAGAATAAGAAATACCACCATAATCGGTTGAGTTATTTTGGATTTCATTGTGGTCAAACACTAACAGGGATTTTATTTATACATTTATTTGCATATTTTATTAATTTACCTAATTAACTGTTCTTATTTGCTCTTATACGTAGACTTTAAAACTTAACAATAAGTTTTATTAACTTATCTTGCCTTCTTACAATACCTATTGTCATATTAAATACCATCTTACTTATATTAATTCTTTTCAGGTGGATATGCTCATAATAAATTACGTCAACCACGCAAACACGCTTAAACGTATAAAAAAATTCATTGGTCAAAAAGTGAAGAGACCATTTCTCATAAGTGGTATATGTACACAAGAGGGTTTAGATAACTTAGATGACATTGCCGAGGTTAGATGTTGAACATTAAGATTTATTACAAGTCAAATTGTATCAGAAATTAAATTTTACTAGCTGACCCGGCCACGCGTTGCTGTGTCTCAGTTATTATAATATGCAATAAAAAATGAATATAAATTCAAATAGATTTCCTATGTCCCTAGCAAACATAGCAAATCTAGCAAAATAAAAAAAATCACAAACCTCGGTTACATAGTTTCAGAGATCATCGCAGTTAAACACTATGACAGGTGACAAAAAAAATAGTTAATTCTTGTGTTTGGCAGAAAAAAGCGCTTGCGAGCGCTTACCAGCGCTGATAAACAAACTATACAGTTTTCAGCCAGGAAACGTTTGCTAACTTCAGTTGCGCTGACACAATCCACCATTTTGCTTATTTTCGCTCAGGGATCGCCATTTTTGCCATCGCCAAGTGTCTTACAAGCGCTTGCGAGCGCTTGTAAGACACTTGTAAACACAAGGATTGATAGCTTAAACACTAACAGTTAGTAAAAAAATAAAGAAACTAATGTTATACTTTCCTACTATATTTAAACACGATTTTTGCTTTTCTTTATCTTTAATTATCTACATCTGTGCATGCGATTTTAAAGAAGTTGGAACTTAATATAAAACTAATTTCCATGTCACAAATTCTTCTTCCACAGTTACTTGATTCTATTTCCTATTAGGAACTTAACCATTTAGACCTACAACATCGGAACTCACATGAGCATTAGTAGAAACATGAGGGAAACTTTACACGTTCCACTTAGGTGTCTAACAAGGGTCGGAGTAACGGAACACGGGTACTTCGTTCAGCAGCATTGATTTCATTACTATGTCGCTAGTAATATCGTTCCGTTATACGATGTTGCACTTTCGTTAAACTAATTGGTTACATACAACTAAAATTTCTTTTTGTTGTTTATGTACTACAAGACAATTAAATTCAATCTATTTTAATCAATTCAAATCTATTATAAAATATCATATATGTTATGAAATAGTAAAACACGAATTTCATTTAAAATGTGTTAAAAAATTTACTTCTGTGGAAATTTGATTGGTTACGTCCTCTAGCCTAATTTGCCAGGAAGATGTGGTCACTTGGGTAACGGATACTTTTAACCACATAGGCCAACTTTAGCACCCCTATCTATATTTATCTTTGTATCTACTTTGTTTGTTTTGTCCAACGTAAGTAAGATTCCCTGAGGAGAATTTATTAAAAAAAACTCTTATTTTATATTAAGAGTTTTTGCATTTGTTATTCTAAAAAAATAACAAAAAACTTAAATTAGAACCATTTTATCAGCATGATCTTATTACATCTGAAATCAGACGATATGCAGTTAAATTTCTGGCATTCTTGTAGGAGTCCGATGCCATATTGCTATCGAGAGAATTCTTACCCTTTGAATTGGATGCATCAAAACGGTTACGATTATACAGGATACAAAAGTGGATCGGAGCTAAATGTCAAGCGGTAACCTCAGAAATTAGTTTTGTGTTTCAAATTCAACTTTTTACAGTTACTGTCTTAAAAACCTTATTTCTTTTTAGTTTGGAAAACCATATTTTTTGTCCGGCGATATTCTTCAAGATTCCTTATCAATTGGTGAATATACAGACCGTGAAGTCTCGGATATAACGAATGCCCTTTTTGATGGTGTTAGTGGATTTATACTGAGAGCGAGTATAGAAACAAATTACGTTTTACATGCTATTCAAACAATTAATATGATCTGTCAAAGTATAGAGCCATACACTGATACGCAAGCAGGTTTCTATCGGGTCATCGATGAGGTTGGTTGTAACTTTACTTTTTAAAAAATATCAACAAATTTATGATATGCATATTATATATAATCCCATTAACCCCCCATGAGAAGCTAAGTGATTGCATTAATAGTGGGTCAACGTCCGTTAACATATCGGCGATAATAGAAAGCAGCAGATTGGGTTAAAACTTAGTACTACCTTAACTACTATCATACAACGTGATGAAATACTCTCGATAATATTTGTAGCCGTAATAGGCTAATATTTTTACATTTAAAGAAGGAGCTGTTATCACGGCTTGTCTAAAGAAATCGAAACGTCGGGATAAAATTTAAAAACAAAAAGATTGAGGCGTTGTTAATCCGGTGAAAATGGCTTTATTTAAAAGTGCGATAGGCGTGGAAACTAAAGAACTAAATGTCTGTTAGTTGACATCAGGAAAGATATGTAATAAAGATTAAACTACTTAAAGTTGTTCTCTCCCTTTAAATAGTCATGGGGTAAGACGTGGTGCTTGCAGAATAATACTGTTAATTGAGCATAAATTATCATAGCTTTACTTTAATCATTGTCTGATGGTGTTTAGGTAATAATAACTAACCATGTCTAGGTTTTTACTGTCGGCTGTTAAAGAAAAGTACTAGCAAAAATCCCAATCCTATTTAAAAGCTCAATTGTAGTCAAGACAGCAATCAAAAATCGTTTTTACCCGTATGTAATCAATTTTCAGATAAAGTTACCACTAAATGCGGCTGAGGCTGCAATGCTCGCATGTGTATCTGTAGCATATCAGTGCAAAGCAGGCGCTATTATAATACCGACAGTGACAGGGAGCACCGCCAGAGCACTCCTGCGCATGAATCCTGCATGTCTCGTCATCACTGTCAGCACTCAAACAAGAGTAAACAGACTGCTGAAATCATGTAAATGTGTAGTGCCTCTGACTTACGTAGGTAAATACCTTACTAAATCTTATATTTTGTATAATATTTTCATAAACATATTTATGCGTACTACGAGTATATTATCATATACAAATTTTGGGGTAACTGGCAGAGAACAATAATACCCATCACATTTAAGGATGCCGTGAAAGCCGATTAATGCCACCAATCCAGAACAATACCCTGCCCGTAGACCACGAGACCACAGTAGCGTTTCCTAATTATGCTATTTAGGGCCCGCCTACTAAAGGAAATTATGGCAAACCCTATCATTTTATGAAGGAAGCTTTCGTCCAGCAGTGGACATCTTACGACGATGATTTTATCTTTACCAAAGTAGATATCTTGACGCAAGTTTAACAAGATCACAAATATGATAGACTGTCAATTGGTTTAACGCTTCAAACCCCGAAACGATCAAAACGTAAAATCAAATATTTGTGTAATCTATAAAGTATTTAAATACTTTTTCTTGGTAAAGATGCGGGTTCCATAGCGTTCATTTATTTATTTAAAAAATTATACAGGGTGTTTCTTTTAAGGCATCATGCCGGTGCTGGGTGATAACTGAGCATCATACCCATCGATTTAATCCATATGTATGTTTTACTTTTTTTTTTTTTTTTTTTTTTTTTTTTTTTTTTTTTTTTTTTTTTTTTTTTTTTTTTTTGCCTGTAAAGTCGGTTTTACGGGCGAAGATTTTACGTGACAACGTCTTTTTCTCGGTAGAATATTTATTGATATGAATATAATTAAATTGCACAATGCGCGCGGCAGACCGATCATAGTTGAGTGGGAGAGAGACGCAAGGCATTCGGCGGGCCTCTCTCTCGTTCGGTGACTCATCGTAACGTTACCGAGCGTTACACTTTTTCATAAGTGACTCCCAGCCGCAACCTAATTTAAGACGTTGTCACGTCAAAAATTGATTAATAGTAAAAGATTGGGAATAAGCAGGACTTCAAAATTAAAAAAATAATGTCTCCCTTAGTTTCTGACTAACTTTAAAAACTGCGCGACAGTGTAAGCTTTCACAATAATACAAAAAAAGATGTACTTTATGGGACATTATTTGCTGAAACTTATGTCTGATAGTATTGAAGCAGACTCACATATTTTGTCATTTTTAAGATTAATTATTCATTTAATTCTAAGTTGAGCTGAGGTAAAGAAAAACAGTAAAAAAATATATGATCTCAGAATTCACTTGTGATCCGAGTCGATTTTTCTAGTATTTTTTCTATTATAATCATTTATCTTATAAGATCGCATTGAAAATGCATAAAATATATAAAAATTATAAAACTTAAATGGCTGTTTCATCTTAATCGATTGACCAAACATTTGTAAAAATGTTTCTTTCGAATACGAGAGGATGTTCCTCTCATTGATGAAACAACGCTGGCCTACAGCGTAAAATCAGGAAGGTACTAGAAAATTTCGACGAGTGTTCACAAGGCTCGGTAGCTCAATTGGGAGAGCATTGGACCAGATTTCCAAAGGTTGCGGGTTCGATCCCCGCCTGAGAATTCACTTGTGACCCGAGTCGATCTTTTCTAGTATTTTTTCTATTATAATAATTTATCTTATAAGATCGCATTGAAAATGCATAAAATATATAAAAAAATATAAAAAAAACTTCATAAGGGGGACATAAATAAAACTCAAATTTGCTATCATATATTTTAACATTATTTTTTATATTTACACCAAGTGTTCAAAATGCTGGCCACCAACTAATATACACATTCGGCACCTTCGCAAAAAAATTCTTCTAAAATTTACAAGGGCTTTGTGTTGCTACCTCATATGATTTTGCGCTTCTGTCAACTTTGTTTTTAATTGTTGAATATTTTCGTATTCTGTACAGTACACCAGCTCTTTGTAAAAGCACCATGCGAAAAAATCTATGGAGTTTAGGTCGGGTGATCTAAGCGGCCAAGCATTGTTCCATCGCGACCTATCCATCTACCAGGGTTTTGTTGATTTGATTCTTCTCAAATGACTTTTGGCATGAGGCTCCGTCCATTTGATAAAACATCTGCATTCTTAATAAAAGATTTACGTCTCCTAGAAGTATCGGCAAATGTTGTTGCATGAAATTTAAATACGTCTGTCCATTTACTTTATCTGGCAGTTCGGAGGACTTAACCAGATCTCTATTTTGTATTCCCGCTCAGAAGTTAACCGAGAATTGAAATCTGTGAAAATTCGAATAATAAGTATGCATGTCAAAAATGTCATTTTTTGTAAATTTAGACTCATCCGTCCACAGAATTTTATCAAAAAAATTGGTATCTCGGAGTCCTGTCTTATCATTTCTTGGCAAAAATCTACTCTTCTTTTATGATCGGTCGGAAGTAGGTCTTGCACTTTTTCAATGTGGTATGGGTGTATTCTTTCATAACGCAAAATTTAGTGTACACTCACATACGGAATTCCTGTGCGCTGACTGATAGCCCTGATGCTGGTTGACGGATCGCGTGACACTTCTTCCAAAACAACCTCTATTCGATCAGGATCCGCTCTGAGTGATCTTTGTGTATTGTAAAAAAATATCTTGTATTAAAGTAATGAAGAAGATTATTTTACTCACAAAACTACAATCAACAGGCATTGTATTATAAAAAATTTACTCCAAAAAAAGATTAATTCTTTAAGTCACTAAATTATAAAAATATATATATTATAACTCCAAAACTACAAAAAAATTGCGGAATATACATGGACGTTAAATCGATAGGTATTGTACTCAGCTATCACCTAGCACCGACTGTATATTCATGTATATTGAAAGCCTTTTGAGCTGGTTTGAGGTATGGTTGCTTTCAAAAAAGCAGACAAATTATATAATCTGTATGACATCATATACGGCTACAAACTTTAAATTAGGATAGTAGTTCAAATTAAAATAAGTTAAAGATAAAAAATTTAAATAAATTAAGGATCATACATAGTTTTCATTACTTTGAAATTCAAAATTCAATTTGTCAGGTGTAATAATCAATTATCCTTGCTGCTTTGAATAGAATATACAATCCTGCTTTACAATATACAATCTAAGATGGATATAAAACAAAAATGTCTGTATAAAACAAAAGTATCTGCCTTAATAGACATACCAAAGTAAACAAGAAAAAAATTAAAATCTTTATTAATTTTCATTTTTGTTTTCGTTAGAACAATAAGTCTCGTAACACGATTTTATTTTGTCCTAAACTTGTCCGCCTTATAACTGATACTATATATTGTCACGATATCTGACCATCAAGGGCAATCCATAAGGAAATTTCATCTCTATGTGGAAGCTAAAATCCTCTTCGCCATCGAATATGCAGTTAATCATAGATGGCTCGAATTCAAAGACATGTATGTAACACTACAAAGGGGTACAGAAGACAGTTTCTACTGTGATACGGTGCGTGTTTGGCCTGTCACTAATTACAAGAAGCCATTAGTCGAGTGAGTATTCCACTATCACATTACTATTAACGACCGCCATCTGAGTGAATAAGCCATTAATATATCATATCTTAAAACTTTTAAGAAAGCGTGGATCTGTTTTAAAATTGATGTTGTCTCTTTTATTACAACAAAAACAGACACAACATCACTTCTAATTTGAATTTGGAATGTGTAACCATGACATCATAAATGTGATTTCATAAAAAGAGTAAAAATATGATCCAATTGATTTTCCACACCTCTATAGCTATGGATTTCCCAAATAAATTCACTAACCAAAAATGTCGAAATAACGGGAAGAAGTTATGATGGTAGTCGTTAAGGGTATATTTACAGCTTTATCAGTGGTAGTATGTTGGTGTGTGAGTACAAAATAATAAATTTAAAACTCTAAATATACTATGTATTTTATCAAAATGTTTATTGTAAAATGAGACAATATGCATATTTCCTCAAGCATTGCCAATTTTATTATTTTCTCTAAACACAATATAATTTTAACCTGATTTATGTATACATATTTCAGATGTCCCGATGAAGAAGATGAATATAAGCTCAAAAAATACGAATCTGTTAAAGTAAAAAAACATTTCATTTAGATCTAAATTTAGTTGGCAATACGTAGTTTAAATGTAAAAGGCAATGTCGTTAACTACTAACGTTTATTGATTCTGAAATAAATAAAAGCGATACAAAACCAACTGTATATAAACTTATTCTTACTATTCCCAACATTTTTTCTTGCTATCAATACCGATAAAGTAGATGGTATTTCACATAATTCGTTATTCTTTATTTTGACATAAAAAGTAAGTGGAAATCACAGTATTAACAGCACTGACGCTTTGCAAACCAAATGCTTTCACGTCGACATTACTCCCCGCCGGTTAGAGAAGGAAATGCCAATCACAGTCAGTCACGCGCTAAACCGTATCATCTGTTTTCTTTCTTTTTGATTAGTTTCGAATGAAATTAGTTCCGAGTTAGACCGTCTCAGCCTCAGTGGCATAGGAATATAAAGGATACTGACAAGGTTTTATAGATTATACGCCTCTAGTAAGTTCCCGAAGTTGACCTACGAATATTGACGGTAAGAATTTGTATTGTGAAAACTTTAAACTAGAACTTGGAAGTAATATTGCAAAACTTTGGTCTCGCAATCGCAACTTATGCTGGACGTTTACAAACGACTATATTTTTACATCTGACCAAATAAAGAAGTAAAAACTTTCACAACGACTCTTCGCGATTCACATGAAGCTTTCGTAATATTAGAATGCTTAGCATTTTCAAACTGCCAATAATAGTATTATTTTTCTAATACATTACAAATAACTATAACACCGTGTTATGCAAACTACAGCTTACATTAAGTCTGTAAGTGAAATAGGAAACTAAAGAACCTGCTAATGGTTGCAGTTTTTGCAACTTAGACATCAAGAATTCTGCCTACGACCTGCTCATCATACCGATTTCCACTCCAAATTTTTCATGCTCACTACGATTCTATTTACCTTTGAATATGCAAAAAGCTCTAAGTAAGTCTTTAAAGGCCTGTCATTTATTGTCATTTATTCATATATATCTATAGTCTCCAGTAGTAGTGAATAATCTACCTAAACTTGCTACTGCGCATGTCACGTGATTTCAAAATCATGTTCAACTTATTTGCCGGGGACAATACCTTGTTAATTTATATTGTCGTATGCTCATTATATGCCTATATATAATGTGTAAATTTATACATATTTAAGTTTTTTTTTTTCATTGCATCGCTCGTGTGTTTATACACTTACTGGTCGACTGGTAGAAGAAGTCGTATTCTGTTCTGCTTTCCCTGTCCATGTTTGTGACCTTGGTCAAGTGGCTCGCATACAGTTTTCATAGTTACCGCTAGTTACCCGCGACCGGGTCAAACAGTAAACGAACATTTCTATAATGGCTGGGGTTTTGTGGTACCGTCGTTGTTTCTGAAATCCATAACACAAGTGCTCTGGCTATTCAACTTGAGTTCAGACCAATGTATGTAATGTTATCTTATATTTTAAACTAGCTGACTAGGCCACTCGCGGCCGCTTCCACCCCTACCCTAAGGGGATGATACTAGGAGGCAGGGATACCAAGGAAATAGTCTTCCAGAGAAGACCAACCTTGGATGAACGAAAGGGTAAAGGGAGCGACGTATAAGCGTGCGTAGCTCCTCTCACCGGGCGGGATTAGCTGACGGTGGATGGGTAATCCTACCGTCGGCATTGGACTCTCCCCTCTGGGGGGATTTGATATCATTTAAGTATTTATCATTGTTATCAGCGTATTAATCTCCACACTGTAATTAGAATACATGCCTGCCTTATGGATCAACTGCAGGTGTAATGGAAGATCAATCACCATGCAGGTCCAGAACAGGTTGGTAGGGTAAAGTCGAGACCAACGGATTAACGTGCCTTCAGAATTAAGAAGGAGATCGAGCATTTTGGCCGCCCGTCTCATAATCGGCCATTGGGTAAATTACTTAACCTCTATTATCATACGTCGGACGCGCTTACCTCTATGACATCGAGTTTCTCCAATGCAAGTGTATAATTTTAACAATCTTCTGTTGGAAAAGCGACAAAATATTACATAATAATACATATATAATACACATAGTTCCTGTTTAACAAACGAAAAAATATGAATTAACTCCGATATTTCAAAAGCGAATGCCCATTAAAATGTTTATAGGATAAAGCAACATCGGAAGAATTTACATTATCCTCACAGATGTCCAAATTTTTGCTGTATTTTTTCATTTATCTCATCCACAAACCTCGTTTTGATCCCCTAATGGTTTTCCCACAGATAAAACTTGGCATTGTTTATTTTCGCGGGCTTTATTTATTTTTGTCGGTGTTGTTGGCGACAGCTGTGCCGCTTGTTTATCATTCTGCTTACCCTGATCGGGATTCTTGCCTCCATTTTGTAATTCACCTGACTCCGCTTAGCGGAAGTCAGAGTAATCCGATGTTGATCCAGTTAACGCGGGAATTGAGGAATCGTAATGTGGTTCATTTGACAAATGCTTCGGATCAAACGCCTTGAGGTTAACTGGTTGTCAAAAAGCAGATTATTATAAAGCAATCGCGTTACACCGCTTACTCAATATAACTTCCCAGAAATACACAAGGCTTTGCGAAGAGTAATAAATTCAGCTGTATTTAAAAATTCACCTTAATTCGCAAAGTTCGAAGAGAGCTTGAAGATTGACTGTTCGCTTAAATGGACAAGTGGTTGAAGGATCCATATAATTGTTTTACACTACGTAAAATATTTAAATTTTTTGTCTGTCTGTCTGGCTATCCTTCTATAATCGATCTACTTTTATAAAAAGGTAAGCGGAAAAATATTTTCCATTAAAAAATGTCATAAATTCGCTGATGTAGGTGTCGCCTCCACATTGTAAAGACAGCTTAATAATGTTATATGTATATAAACTAGCATTTTCCTTTAATTTAAACTAGGATTTTGATTTAATAACATACAAATATATAAAAATCAACCAATAGAGTTAACGTGCTGTTGTCCGTATACTATACTACTTTTTCAAAGAGAGTATATTTCATAGATTTAATTCTTCTTCTTCGCCTCTTTGAATAGTTTTTGACTGAGGTTTTTGTGTACTGTCCATAAAATTGTACATTTAGATATCGTATTAATTTTAATAAACATTTTGTGTTTCATAAATTTGTTTTCTAGCATATTTTTAGAATGGTGTGGCCTACAGATCTTGATGAAAAACTTGGCGAGGTTAGTAACTTTTACAATTTTTACTGCCATCTAAAGCTTGTCCCTATCATATGAATAGTTACTAAGTAAGGCAAAATTATTTGCCCCTCTAAAACTGTTTGCTGTACATGTGTATATGTATTTTACATGAATCTATTTCACAAATGCTATCGTATTTTGAAATGAAATTACAAGGTAAATGCTTAAGTATACAAAAAGTTACAAAAAGGCCTTGTAAACACCTTATTTAGACACCCTGGGCGTCTTACGAGTGTGGTTTATCATGATATTCGCACCGCACTCTTCAGTGTGTACTGTTTAAATAAGAAGCTTGTGTTAAGCATTTTTACCCTCAACAAAGGAATTTATAAGACATATACCTGTATTTATTTTAGTTCTACTGAAGGGAAGTGCTTATACCGACATAATCTAAAAGTAGAAAGGTAATTATTGATAAACTGTCTTTATTGCCTTTAACTTCTATGTCTGTTTTCCATAAGTGAGTTTATTTAGTGGTAAGTCTAACTTAAAAATTTACCACTAAACAAACCAATGAATTTCTATATTTATGCGATCAATCTTTAGTATAACCCATTACTCACTTCTTACTAATAGAATAATTTGTATATTCATGTTTGATTGATGTCACAGGAACCCTTACATCTGTCATTCGCTTAATTTTATCTTAGAAATTAAACCGAAACTTTAAGGGTTTAAATTTCTATTATTATAAAATAGAGCAACTTTAAAGTTTATTTGTGGATACTTAGAGGTTTATTTGCCATTATTTATCATCTGATGAACACATTACTAATTTTAAATCTAAACTAAATCTAATGTAAACTGTTTCAGTATGACGCAATGGAACTACCTGGTCAACAGTTGAACGCAACAAATGCATTCACTCCTCTAGACCATGTCCTCAACTTGGATATCAAAGCTGCACCAGGATGTCAAAGACTAACCTCTATCATAGCAACAATGGGTAATTAACACTTGTCGTTACCTACCACGTTTTAAATAAATAAACACAAAGAAACATGTTTAAATATGTTAGCTGTAACCTAAAACACAAACAGTATATAATGCACAGTATAACAAGTAAAAATTAACCGATACTAGTAAAAGCCTCTGTTACCTAGAAGTTGAGTTGTATATAGTTTGCCGAAAGATGTGTATTCGTGTCGCATCCCATGAGGCAAAGTTTTTCAACACGTCGTATTGCTCTTATACACTTATGCTTTTGCTTCTAATACAGACGTACTATTATTATATTATCTTTCCCCTTATAACCCTTAGTGAATAGTGTATATTACTGGTGTAATCTAGTTTTTTTATGTATCGTCTTTTACTATGCATGCATATATTTATTTTATTTATGTGATATGTAGCTCTTTGAATGTATACATTTATTTAAATACTCTGAAGGTATTTACCCGCTGCCTGCCAGAAGAAATTGCAATCTGAAGTAAACTATGGCCCTGTACTTTGTTTTACAGAGCCACAACAGCAGGTACACAACAAATGATTCTTGTATATACAAAATTATAAATAAATATTTGATCTTTAAAACCCAAATTATATTCTTTTTTGCAATCAATTTTCATTTCACTAAGTGAAGTAAACGCATTAAGCATTCATTTAAATAGTGAACATGTAAATCCGGCATAATTTAATGCTTAAAAATAAAAAATCTCCGGAATTCCCCGTCATCGTCTAGCCGGGGTGCACTACCATGGTAAATTAAACATTTTTTTTTAATTATAATACATCAAACCTTATTAATATTCCTGATAACTCCTCGCTAACCGCCTCTGTTATAAATGGGTCCACATTAATTGTCGAGAATCGAACTCGGTCCGCTTGGGTTAAAGCTGACATCTCAACCGCTGGGCGGCCGTAGCCTTAATTTTTAATATATGGTAATTATACAAAATATCTCCCATACATAATGTATTTTAGATAAATAAGAAACTTAATCATTCGGTGTAACTGACGGGGATTCCATACGCACTATTGTCCAACCCGCTGAGAATAAAATTATTTTCCTCGTACAAAAAGATGCGTAACCCAGACAACGAGTAGATAATAAATGTTTAATAGTTTGCCGTATAATATCTGTCCGTAGAACAGTCTGTATGCTTTCACACACTTTGGTTATATTTGTTTTATTATTTTGCATTTACAAGCCCATATTTTTATATAACTTAAAAACACCTGTTAAAAACAACCACATCTCCTACTGAGGGCTCGGGGATGTGTTTGGTTTTTACAGGCATATTTTAAATCTAACTTTGGTCTTTCTAAACTTCAATATAGCATAAGTTGCAGAAAGACTACATCTAAGATTTGATTTCTTTGATACAAGTTTTTTTTTTAATAAGGGGTTTTGGCTTGGTATAGACCTTTGAGCCATTTCTTCATATTATGTCCATTCTTGTTTAAAGAGTTGATATGTAAATGATATGAATAATAGATTATCAATGGATGATGAATGAAAAGTGAAATACCTTAACCTAGGTTTCAGTAAAGATGTGGGGTTTTACTGAAAATTTCTCGTGGACTTCTTGAGAGATCGAAAAGACACCATCCATTGTTTTGTTTCACTTGCAAACACTCGTGCATATACAGAAATACTTAGTGGTTAATAACCCACCATTATTACACACTAATATCAACCACAACACAAATTTTAACAAGAAAAACAAGACCACCATAGTGACGCTTCCCGCTCCCGCCAAAGAGTCCTTTGATACAAGTATATTTATATGACCACAGAGGTTGTATCAAAGACGTCAAATCGAAGAGACGTCATTGGTTGCCGCTTTATGCAATGTTGCTATTCGCAGGCAAATCCACCAACGACATAGAGATAATGGAGAGGCTGATTGCCTCCGGAATGAATATCGCCCTTCTGAATATGTCATTCGGTACAAGGGAAGAGAATGTGGAAACTATCAAGATGTTGCGCCAAGCTGCCATGAACTACAGCGTGAATATGGGAAGACATTATCCCTTAGCCATTGCTATCCAACTACCCGGTCGGAAGATAAGGACAGGGAGAATTGCTGACGTATTTTATTTTCTTTTTAGACTTTAGTTTACAATTTCTGTGAAAGTTTCTACTTTTGCGCCGAGAATAAAGAAAAGGAAATTTTAAATAGATAATTCCAATAACGAGAATAATTTTATTACACATAATTATGTGACTCTAAAACGCTAAATAATTTAATTTCCCTTAACATAGCTTTTTTCTTTAACTGTTTCTTCACCAAGTTACTTAGAAATGTTCATACAATAAATTACAAATTATTGGATTAAAGGAATTTAATAATAATCTGTTATATCTTTCAGAGTTACGGCGAAACCGTTGAGTTAAAAACAGGTGAAGTTGTAAGACTTACAACAGATGAAACTTATAAAGATAGATGTTCAACGTACACAGTCTATGTCGACTTTATGTATTTTGCTGACCAAATGAGCAAAGGCTATCTTGTTTTGATTGACAATGAATCGATTATGTTGAAAGTAGAAATGATTTCGGCTACAACCTTAACCTGTAAGATTGAAAGGGGTGGATTTTTAGGGTCGTACAAAGATGTGTTTGTTCCAAATGTTACTTTTGATATGCCCAATTTTACGGAAAGAGATAAGATCGATGTAGAAATGGCAATTAAAAATCAGGTATTATTTTTTTCATTTAACTTTATTTTGCACAAGTGATTTGTCTTAACAGCATACAGATATTTCTTTAACATCAGTTTAATAATAATTAGCTATATTTTATTCAAAGGTCGACATTATCATCGCACAATTTGTGAACTCAGCTGAAGCTATTACGGAACTCAGAGAAATATTAGGAGAAAAGGGAAAGAAAATCTTTATTCTCGCTAATATACAAACCAACGATGGTTTTAAACATTTTGATGACATTATCAATGTTAGTAGATATAAATATTAAAATTAATTTGGATTATTTGGATTTGGAAATATTGAATAATATTATTTATTTCTTTTTAACTAACCTAGGTTGCCAATGGTATAGTTGTAACAAGGCAAGAATTGGGATCGGATGTAACTCCAAAAAAGTTGGTCATAGCTCAAAAGAATATGATAGCTCGAGCGAACAAGGTATCTTTAAGTATATTTTCGTATCTAAATTACGATGCTAGTGAATATCAATTTAATTGTAATTCTGGAAACTTAAAGTACTAAGTGACGCGGTGGTTAGCACGTTCCGCCAATAATTGCAGAATTTTAACAATTTGAACAAAAAATATTATCTCGCTGTATCGTGCTTCGGAAATCACGTCACCTAAAAAATATGTAATAAAGTCGTTTTCGGTATCCTTAAAAAGTGCTTTTATTTAAATGAGTGGAAGTATAAGAACTGAATAACCGACTACTAAAAAAATAATGTTAATGCCATTCACATACTTTTTGTAGTGGCGGCGTAAATGAAAGAAACGATTTATTGGACGATCTTCTTTTAACTACAATCGACTATCGAGATACTATGAACGTCATTCGTTTAGTAATAAATATTATGAATCTTAATTTATTATCAAGGAACTCACGTCATATGTTAAATGTACAGTCAACAGCACATCAACTTATACACGATTGTCGAACTTCTCCATTCGACCCAATATCAACTGAAGAAAATTGACACATTGTAATAAGTTAATGTACTGTTGTCCGCACATTGTTGACATGCATTTCTAACGCTTCCAAGTAAATATATATATATTATATATATATTTTTTTTTTTTAAATGTCCACTGTTACCTTTTAAAACTGTTCTGTCTTAGACTCCTACTGCAAAGTTAGTAGGATTCTAAGACGTAAGGCTAGGAAACGGTTTCTTTTGCAAGCTAAAGAGAAGTCCATGTTTACTAATGCTACATTGACCTTTTTTTAAATATGAAATCTTTCTTAAAATAAGAACATTAAAAATAAATACTTTTAGGCCAACATTCCTGTGCTTATTAGTGCCCACCTGCTAAGTAGTATGCGATACAAGAAAATACCCCTGAGGGCTGAACTTTTGGATGTCGGAAACTGCATACTTGATGGTGCTGATGGACTTATACTCACCGCTGAAACGGCAATAGGGCTATACCCAGAAGAGACCATAGCTTATTTAGCAAATGCTTGTAAAGAGGCTGAAGCTTGTGTGTGGTCAAAGCAGCTGTTTCAAGACTTAGTGGATAAGGTATATCTACAAGATCTCCATGAATTATTAGCATAAAAAATGAAGGTGGACGTATGTTAATCGACCCAAGGGTCATAACTACGATGCTGCTGAGACTTTTACCAATCATGACGAATTAATTGTTAATTAAAACTATCTACTTTTTTGTAAAAGTATCTTTAAAATTGCTTACGGAATATGTAATAGTCGATTACGCTACGTCCCCTTATACCCATTGAAGTGATGGACCACATCAATGGGTATAGAGACAGTGAGAATGTGACGGAGTCAGGCCAGGAAATAATAAAAGGCGCTGGGGCGTCACTTATGTATTTATAATATGGAAATTAAGGCACAAAATAGTGCCTTAAAGAAACTTATAGACTTTGTTATATATATCAGGAACTGGTGATACAGAATCTTGTGGGTTGTTGTAACTTTTAGTATAAGCTTATTATAACTGATCGGCACTTTATAAATATATTTAAATAATTGTTAGCGATGAGTCAACCGCTCTACGCGCTGACTCTGGTATGAATGAACTTCGAGGACAGAACAATAAAAAGAGACAGACAGTAAATTTAAAAACGGAAACCAAGAGAAAAATGGCCAGAGAAGAGCGCAATGACAGCAACGAGTCGCTAATATAGCTATGGCGCCTCGTTACAAGAATACTATTTTAATGACTTATAGTCCCATTATTTCCATTACCTTTGTGTTTACTTACACTGATATCAAATTAAATTAACAGTCGATGAAGAAATAATACTGTGAGTATTGTTGCAAAGAATTTAGTAATTTGAGGAATTTTAATAATTTTTTGCAACTTATTTTTGTAGTGTTACCTGTTGTAACTAATAATAATAACATTTCTAATAGAGGATAGTGTGTAAAAAGTTACCACATTCACCATTATAATAGATTTAGAATGGAGATAGTGGGAATTAATCGGTGTGAAAGTAAGAAATATTATTATTATACTAGCCTATTTTACAACCGAAGTGAACCAAACTCGATATATTATTTTGTTTTATTAATAAATTAATACGTTAAATATATTACTTTTCTTATTTATTAGACGCCACTTCCTTGCGACCAAGTTACTGGTGCAGCTTTAGCAGCAGTACTAGCTGCGCAGAGAGTGCTAGCTGCAGCGATTGTAGTGGTGACCACTACAGGAAAGTCAGCCCAAATTGTGGCCAAATATCGACCAAGGTGCCCAATTATTGCAGTCACCCGATACGCACCTGTAGCCAGAAAGTTGCATTTATGGAGAGGTGTTATTCCGGTTGTTTACGAAGGTAAGACTTTATTTGAGACTGTGTAGTTACATTGAGAGCGTTGTAACTCTACCTTTGTTTAAATTTTAGAATATAGCATCAATTGAAGTAGTCATTGTAAATAAAATGTCTAATTACCTTAATGGTTTTATCACAAGACATTGGGCGGAGTTAAAATGAAAAAGAGACGGTAGTTTGCAATTTCTGTTTGGTATTTCTTACAATATTGGAAACGTCAGGTGTCTATCAAACAATTTATTGTATCACGAAAACCAAAACTCTGTATTTTAGTAACTGCCTGATTATCTAAATTTAGGGCTAATTAAAGTTATACCGTTTATGATGAAAATTCTGCATATTATATGTTAATGAATTTTCATACTAAAGCTATTGTATTAAAAGATCGTGAGGTTTTAATCGAAATAATACATTGTAAACAGATTCACCTGACGTGGAGTGGCAAAATGACCTCGAGAAAAGGTTAAATTTTTGCACAAAATGGGCCATGGCTCTTGGATTCGTCAGAGTTGGAGACCCTCTTGTCGTGATTTCCGGTTGGAGGCAAGGCGCCGGGTTCACAAACACTATGAGGATTGTATACGCTGCCGCTGATACCACACTTGGTTAATAGATATTATTTAATTTTCTCGTATTTAATTTTGTTTATAGTTGATTTAATTGTAATAAATGACTTTTAGAAGTGATGATCAGATTTATCTACATTTTTTTATGTAATTAAAGTATGATATACCTTACTAAAATTCAAACTATGTATTTGAATACAGACGAATGACACCAAAAAAGATAAACATATGACGATAAGTAACGTTAAACAAAAAAATATTTACGGCAAATAAAGGTAGGTAAATCATGACAAAGTTTTGTACAAAACATGAATCCAATTAAATAACCTCTCTTTCTATTGACCAAACTTAACAGTTATATTGATATGAGGATGAATAATTACTATTATTTTTGGAAAACTACTAAAATAAATTAATTCTTTTACGTGCAATTAAAGTGCTTTCAATAACAAAACTTCAATAAAAGAAGAATTTGACCAAAGAGCTAATAAATGATTGTTATTAGGAATAATAATGAAGTATCGAACAAAAATATTTCACACGTTATTATTTGTAAATAGTACACATTTATGCTCAATACAAAATATACTCTATTTATTTGTTCACTTTTTTGATAATTTTTGAGTAACCAAACTATGAACGTTAATATTTCATTTTTTTAATTGTTATTAAAGACATTATGCTGCATAAACAAAGGCGACATTCCACTTCAGTTAAAACCTATTGAACGCAAATAATAATGAAAATTCCAACTAACAAGGCTTATTCATGATAAAAAACTCATCAAAAACTTTTTAGACTAAATAAATAATCAAACAACTTTATTATCATCAAATTTATTATCAAACAGTCAAACAATGTTTAATGCAGCACTCGGTTCTGTGAAAAAGTTTTAAAAGGTAATATGTGCTCGCAACCCAGAACCAATTATTGAAAATTAATTAAATGAGATTAAACCATATCATTTCGTTAAAATACGTAATGATATAAAAGTTAAGTATCTACACGCTTCATCGGAACATGGAACAGACTAAGGAATAATAAAGTTCATATTTTATAATTTATACCTGACTACGTCCCTATTTCAATTTGATTATAGACAAAATTCTCAAGATCAATCAGTTTCAATTAGGAAAACTCTCATTTTCATTGAAATTTTTAATTAAACTGTCCCAGTTATTAACCGTGGTCGCTTCAACCTCTCATTAGGCAAAAATGCTACTTTTAGCAATCGCAATTATTTCAAATTCCGTCATCCCCCGACGAGAATCGAATTAAGTACACAAATAGGCGGAAACGTCCTTGTCGCAAAAGCCGTGAATCCAGCAGGACAAATTGTGCGTAATCTCCTAGAGTCCCCCACAAAAAGGTGAGCGCCTCCATTATGAATAACTTCCACCGCCCTCATCTAATTTAACTTGTAAACATTACAATTTAGGCTTCCATCTCGACTTGATGTCTTCAAAAGTGCTATCTGCTACCTTTATTCCCGAAATTTTTACTTTTCTGTTTTATATTTGCTTGTTGTTTTTCCTTTGTGTACAATATAATGCCAAAACTCTGCCGCTTGCAATGCCATAAAGTTATCCTTTGTCTTAATACTATAAGATGAACCTGCTTACCATAATAATTATAAAAATACTGAATCATTATTGTCTCAGTTTTTAAGGGTACATTGAGTAATTCGGACAAATAAGCACTCAGAATCACCAGCTACGCAGCAGATACACGACCACAAGTCTGAACCACCACCACCAAAAAGAATGGAACAATAGTGTAGGCTGCAGGCAAATGAAAAATACCATTCCGGTGGCTTCGAAAAAGCTTGCCCGCAACCTCACTAGACTTAACAGGGACATAATCCGTAAAGTAGTAGGTACTATCACCGGACACTGTCCTCTGAACAAGCATCTATTTACTATAGGTGCGACAGATAGCCCTCTGTGCAGAGGCTGCATGGAGGCGGAAGAAACGCCACATCACGTATTCTTGGAGTGCAGGAGTGTGGCAGATCAACGGGCACAAATTCTCCAGTCTCCAAAATCACTACCGCAAGCAAGTAGTAACCTGAATAGGCTAATAGCCTTCTGGGATGGGCTGGGATGGCTACAATAAAAGAAGAAAAACCCTATCACGCACAATGTCCCAATCAAGAGGCTAAGTGCGGAAAATGCCCCGTAAAACTAACTAACTAAAGTCTCAACATATACATAAATAAACGTTGATCTACCATACAAATTGAGCGTCAAGCGGTCTTAATTCAATATAAAAGGTGTTTCTGCAAATTTACATTTTAGCTCTAGTAAAAAGAAGACCAAAAGCTTGTTATTTAAAACTAGCTTAGTCACGCGGATTTGCACGTGTAGATTTTTCTTTTTTGACACTTTCCTGATTTTTCTCATGTCTGCTTGTAGAAGAAATCAAATTGAACTCTTTTGTTGAAGGATATATGAGCAAGAATCCGTTTTAAAGTTTTTGCTTAAAAGGCTCCTCACACGCTTTCGCCCTTATAAGTGTATTAGTAATACAGTCAATATACAAAAGTACATCGCTCTCCTCAAATAAGTTATTTTATAAAAAAACACAAAATTATTGTTTTACGCTTACATTTATTTTCATTTAGTACATAAATATTTTATTTTATAATTGTTTTATTGAAGATCAATAAAAAATCAAAAATATCACCACGTATATAAAAATCACTTAATTGCTAAACCGACTACTGCGTTTGAAGTTTTTAGTAACCATTTCATACATATTCTCATAAAGCCAATAAAAGTTCACAAAAATTATTAAAAAAACGCTCTAAGCTAGATAAAGATTGACTACAACAACTTGCAGTTTACTAGAAATACCACCTGTACTAAATCTGAATGTAGTTGTCAAAGATTTAAAATAAAGCGATAATATTAAATTATTAGAATGTATTTGTTTTGACAGCTGCTGGCATAAGCCTCTTTTAGTTAACAAGGAGACGGCGAGGGTGTGGGGTCCTCAAATCAAACGGAGGTAATGCGTATAGTTAGTACTCAGTAAGTGTATTCATATATTCAAACCCTAGAACGCACTACTTAGCCATTGCCGAGAAAAAAAATCCTAAAGTTTGAATCAAAAAAAATAATGTTTATAGCTCGTTATTAACAATTCCTTATGAACTTAAATTTTAACTTTTTAATGTTAAAGACATGCAAATTTTAAATTCGCATAAGTTAAAATTAAATAAAATTTTATATATCAAAAATAATATAAAGAATTATAAAAATATCTTCAAAATCTGGAAAACTCACTACGTCTTTTACTTTTCTCACGAAATGCCTAAAATCTTACGAGGGCAAAGAAAATTTTCTTCTTCTCATCGATTCTTGGGGAGGACAGACGAGGCTCCAAATGTATGATGAAATGTCTATTTGTATATTAAAGTTAACTCCAAAATGTACTCCACTAATACAACAGTGCGATGTTTACTACTGACAAGTCAAAAATTTAATTAAAAAATAGAAAACTGTTCGCAAATAATTGAAGAAAATCGGGAAATTAAGTATCGTGAAGATTGTATTAAAAGTGGTAAGCCAAATGCTTGAGAAATGAGTTTGTCTAGTCGTAGACTCGATCGGGTTACATCTGGCATTTCAAACATGTCGATAATTAATAACAATTTAACAAGAGTGTTTCTTCTAGTACTTTTATAAATTCTCTGGCATTGCTAGACATTTCCCATTCACACTCACCCAAAGCGTGAATCAGCGTCGTTATGAACCAACCTGCTGCATATTTTAACCTGAAGTTGAACCATTAAATTGGATTCAGTAGAAAGCATAGTCAGTGTAAATTGCCTTGTTCCTGTAGCTTTGACAATGCGACGGCCACTGTCTGCGAACGAGGTACCTACTACAGTTACCAAGTATAATGGACTATGAGATATGAACTATTTTTCTTTTGTTTCTTTAACAAGTTTGACGTAATTTTCATTTTTTTTAAGTTTCGTTCTCAGGAAGCTTTTTAAGATTAATAAAGCTTCTGAATTTGTCGAAGATATTGAAAATTGTGCTAAAATAAATGAATTCAATATTTCCGAAAACAGTTCGGTACAAGTACCGTAGTGCCTTTTGCATCGACGATCCTAGGTTTTTTATTTTTAGTCTAACCTATTTACTAGCATTTATACTTTATAACACTAAATGAAAATACTATCAGGACGATGGCTTGACGAAATCAGCGGTTATTTATTTTCAAGAAACCTCTTAGCTGTTTATTATTGCCTGGTACTTATATGAAACCCTGATGAAATGCAAAAACATGAAAGTGAGTCGAACGCGCGCAATCACTAGCGCGTTTCTAACTCCATCTCTATCAACTGCAAATTGGCGACTTCGATTCGAACGGAATAATCCCCTGCTCGAATAATTGTGTCCTTGCATGCTCTATTGTCTGACATATTACGTCATAACGTCATTCAATGTCATAGCTATTAATCTCTGATTATCCTAGCTAGATACATATAATAAATAATTATGTCAAGTCATTATAGGCCATAATTTCTGTTTGGAGCCCCAATTTCAAAGCGCATATTGTTCTTTGAAAAAAATGGGAATAAAATGATATCGATGTTCTTTTGATCTAATTATTTTTGATCTACATAATACAGTTATATCGATATTTACGTTTTTAAAAGAAAATCCACCTGAAGCAATTAATCATAAATAGTCTTAGATGCACTGGTATTTAACTTGATTAATGATTATTCCATTTACTAATTAATCAATAATGGTTTATTTGATAATTAAAATAAATTGTGCCGTCATATAACTATATCATATTACAAGCTTTTTTAACATATAACTATGTCTGAAAGTTGCTATACTTAAACAATTATTATTAATCCTTCAGATATCCTTCGACCATATGTGTCTTTCATATGTGTTTACTTACTTGTTAAACAAAATTTTCTCTTGTTTCATTAGCAGTTTTTTTTTAATTGATTTTTATGTAATTTCAGTACTATGTTGTTCTTTATCGTTAAGTAAATTTAAATTAACCAGCCAATGTGTATGTTATAGAGTTAATTTATTAAAGAATTTTTCTTCGATTTCAAGATTAATTTCATAACCTAGCAGTAGTGAATTACAATTTAGTTAGTTAACTCATAACTACCACAAAACATAGGCAAGGTCGCCAAAAGCAGTGTAATAATTTTAACTTTACAATACTGTTCAATGTCCTGACATTTAATATAGAGCTGGCGACACTAACAACGACTGTGAGTAATTGTGTCCGTTTCTGACGATAAAACCCGGGTCGAGCTTGACCTTTGTTAAAAGTTACCTGAGAGAGATACGTCTGTCGTCAGTTAAGTGCATTTGTGGTCTTTAGGTTAGAATGCAGCCAACTTTATTTTAGCGAATAACATGTAATGTATTACTTTTGAAATGGCAAAAGAATTTTGTAAATGAATTCATTGATTCTAGAGAATTTAAATTCCCTGATTTGACTACCGTTTGGTGTAAGGGTAGAGATCCTGCCTTTCGCACTAACGGTTGTGAGTTCGAGTCCCGGAAGGGGGCAGATATTTATGTAATGAATACGAGTATTACACCTGAGTCATGGATATTTATATATATATTTCTATTAATTTCATGTTTCATTTCATATATGTATATCTATGCGTTATCCAAGTATCCATAACACAAGCCTTACAGTGCTTACTTTGAAATATGCTAATTGGTGTAAATTTAAAGTGCCACTAGCAAATGTTCGAAGCACCAGTACGAAGAAATAAATTGCATACAAATTCATTCAATTTCTTAAAGGAGCATGTCAAGATCAATAAAACTTGTCTTTTACTTAAATATTTTTAAATTAATATACAAATAAAAATACTTATTTAAATTATGTAGAGTGTGTGTTATTTTATTTAGAACTCATTCTTTCGCTTAAACTCAACGAAATGATACTCTTTTTACCGATACCGGAAAATCTTTTTATATTTAAGTTAATCCTGGCGTTTCCCTTATTCACAGTATAACGGTGTATATACTCTTGCCAAATTCAGGGTTAAACTGGCAAACAATTTAAATTTAGCTAGGATTTATGTTTAGGACCTTCTCTAATTTAGGCTACGGTTTAAACACACCTAGAGACATTGACCTTAGTATCTCTGCTTTATAGTAGAGCAACTGTACTTTATAATTAAGATCTAATTGGTGCTTTTATTTGTTACTAAAATCCGTTATATATTTTTCCGCAGTTAGTTTTTCATTTGTTTTCACTGCGTCAGAAACTCTACCTTGGAAAAAGTTTAAGTATACGTTCCATGCGATTTTCGTATGGCATGCAGTATCAACGATGTTTGTATATATTGTTGTACCTCGAGCCCTTTAGGCAATTGGTGACTTAAATCATAATCAACAAAAACGAACTATAAGCCATAATGATAAATCATTTCAACCGCACTAGCTTTTCCCGTGATTTACGTGTTGGGACGGTAAGAAAGAAAATAGGTGGCGTAATAACTTAATGAACGACAATAATAAAATCTATAAAGGAAAGGAATATTATTACGAAAAATGAAAGGGGTTTTTTATTTTACACTAAGCTTAACGTATTGAGCACGTTATTTTTGTAAGACTGTTTATACTATTATAATGGCAAATAAATAATTATGATAATGATTAACGATTGCAAATTCTGAATGTTATGAAATTGTCGCACGCAAAGAAAATTGGACCCTGTGTGAGAATCTTAAATTTTGAAATACTCTTTTAAAACAAAAGACAGCAAATTCTTCAGTGACAATTGCCTTTTGCTTAGTGGTGATTGGTTACTGAAGATTCTGCTGGGCATTTATTATTAGGTAACTAAACACTTTGTATGAACCGACTCGAAGTCCATCAAGTTATCAATACGTAAATTTTATAACTTGTTTTTTTTTCATAATCAACCATCATAATCAATAAAAACGAACTGTAAGCTATAATGATATATTATTTCAACTGTGCCAGCTTTTAACGTGATTCATAAATTGGAATGGTAAGGAAGAAAATAAGCGGCGTAAGAATTTAATGAATGACAACAATAAAATCTAAAAAAGGGATATTGGGTCCGATTGCGTTTCTTCGTCGCACTTATTTAATGCCGTATAATGTACTTAATTTAGTTTAAAATTCGTACTAAAATGTTTAGTTCACATACGTATTTCGTTTGTAGACGAATTAGGTTCAGAACACTATTTATGACGATTTTGAACCTATTTTAGTCTACCGTATGTCTATTGCTATTCCGTTTCTGACAGTTTGACAGTTGGTCGGTGTTAAATGAACCTATTTTTTTAAGCAGAGAACTTATTTAAGGTCGCTCTTAATTAGTCCGTACGTAAATTAATTTCTAAAGTAAATAATAAGAAAGAAAGAAAAATCAGAAAATAACTTTTAATTTATATTTTATTCGACTGTTATAAAAAGTATACTAACTCAATATGTTTAAATAATTTACAAAAATTATAAAATAAATATAAAGTTAATTTCAAAAATGCAAAGAAAATTAATTTCATTGTAAAAAAGCGTGGGGTGCTCGATATTGACTGTTGCAAGTATATAATTAAAACATTTGTAAACATAAAGATAGTATAGAAATTTGATATAAAAAGCACCCCACGCTTTTTGACAATTAAATTAATTTTCTTTTCATAACTTTATTTTTATTTTAAAATTTTTGAAAATTATTTAAACATATTTTTAAACTATATTTTATTAGTAGAGTGTCTTCATCAGAATTTAAACCGGCAAAGGCAGCACGTAATATTTTTTGTCTCCATTTTCAATCCAATAAAACTATACGTTCCGATAGTCCTAAATAAATATAACAACACAAGTATTTTCTCGACAAACAATGCACACGCGCGATAACAGCGTAAGTTCGACGTTTTTTTTTTGTCATTCGACGCAGATGTTGTCATTTTGGGCGTAGAAACGAACTAAATTAGGTTCAAAACCATAGACACAGCAGTAAGTTAAAATTTAGTGACATGGACGTAATTTACAAGAAACGTAATAGCTCTTAGATAAAGACATGGACATAATTAGTAAAATTTTAGTCCATCACTAATTAGATTCGGAGAGAAAAGCAAACGGACCCATTGTAACGATTGCCGATTCTGAAGGTTTTAAAATTACCGCTCGCAGTGAAAATTGGATCCTGTATCATAATCTTAAATTCCGAAATACTATTTTAAAACAAAAAACAGGGAATTCTCCTGTGATGTGATACCATCTAAAGACAATAATTGTCTTGGCAATTATTGCCTTTTGCGTGTGGTGATTGCTTATAGAAGATTCCACTGGGCATTTAGGATTAGCCAACTAAACAATTTGTATGCACCGACTCGAAGTCCGTCAAGTTATAATTATGTACATTTTATAACTTGTTTTTTTTATATACAAGCACTATTTGTTATTATACCTTTTTTTATTTGCGCATGTAACTTCGAGACTTTTTATTCAAAGCAATGTTATTAGTGCCTGTAGCCTTTTGCTGTTAATAAAGATGAAAAAACGAAATATTAGAATATAAAAAACCACCCTATTTGTAATGACTATCGAATACATGATACACATTTAACTGGTGTTATTAAATGCGTTTTTACTTACAATAAGCAAATATATGTAGTCAAAATATAAGCTTATAGAGATAAAAAAATACCAATTCTTTTTTTCAATTATTTCTGTCTAATTTCCATTCAAATTAAGTAAATCCTTAATTTTTCTGGGCTGTTTGTTTTATTCTTTCTCTTTTCTCTCGCTCTCTCTCGAACCATGGTATAACTGGTTAAAGGTTGTATCATGATCCTTAATAATAGATTCCAGAAGTATAAGCGTTCTGACAGTAGATCCTCTATAATTTTACATCTCTGTAGTACAACCATTTCAAGATAGAAGATGTACCATGGATCGGGAGAGGATGTATCGTTTAGTACCGCCGATTTATGATCCGTGATTAACATCACGCAAGGTTCAAACATTCGTAAAGCAACAATAATGACATGAATTTGTAGTAGAGTTGTTAACTCTATGATTATATACTTATCAACATATTCTACTCATTAGTTTACATAGAACAACAAGCTCAAGTTTAAATTAAAAAAAAAATTACAGTTATGTAAATATCTTTATATATAAACAAGTTTTGACGTGACAACGTCTTATAAATTGGTTTGCCGGGTGACACTTCAAGAAACTGCGTTACGCTCCGCTCACGTTATGCGCTTACAATGAGAGCGAGTGAGAGGCACGCGTCCCTTCCACTCGGGCATGGTTAGCCCGCCTAAGAGCGAGAGAGACAGACATAAAAAGTGGAAGGGACGCGTGCCTATAAATTAATGTTTTAAATATAATTCTTTGTATAAATAAATGTTTTAAATTGTTACTATTATTTCATCCTTCTTCCTACTATACGAATGAATATTCACATTAAAATTATTTTACCACTCAAAGTCGTTGTCACGTAAAACTTTCGCCCGTATACCGACTTTACAGGCAACCAACCAGTTTTTTTCCAAAAAAAAATCTTAAATGTCAGGCAGGACTCGAACTCTCAACCCCTCACTATCTGGGCGAGTATCGTTTCACAGATCCATATTTTTTAAGTATTTCTTAAGCTGACTCCAGCGCCGTATATTCATATTCATGTTGTAAAATTGAAATGGAATAAAGTAGTGGACTGTATAAAACATGATATATATTGGTCTTTATAATAACAATATTGCAAATTCGCGGTAAACAAAACACGTGCATAAGGCAGCGGATCCCCCGCTCGCCGCTCCCGCTGGTGTTGAGACGGCTGCCCCGCCCGTCTACTCGTTTAGCGCGTGAAAAATGTTATACTCTTAAGTTTGTTTGTTAGAAAAAACAGCTATGTAATTATTTCAAGGTCTCAGTAGCTCAATTTGACTTGCCCGAATAGCGTGAGGTTCGAATCCAACTGAGATACCTACGTTGAATTTTCTTTTGTAATAATATATTTAGATATAAAAATCTAAAGTTAAAATAATATAATATACAATTGTTATTTATATACTTAAATATTTGTTTCCACAACTGTAAATATATTTATAACAGATATCTTCATTTTTTTATTATAAACAATCCATTAAATTATTCTTCCACAGAATAAGAAATAGATACGAAAAAAGTGTTTGTTAGGCATATATTCCTATAAATTTTATATTACCAACAAACCTTACTCATGGCAACACTCTGTACATTGCAACTTTTTGCGTATTAAGAACTTATTATATATCAGCCTGTGTAACTGCATTTAACAAACGTTAGACAAAATAACTGATAGTCGAAGTGCTGCATCGTCAATTACTCCCACTAATATTCTATCATAACTAGTTAACCCCGGTAATTGCTACGTGCAAGTTGTGCAAACTTGTAAGCTGTGTGTTCGTCGTAGTGTACGTATCTACAAGAGTGAGGTAACATAAATTCAATTTAGGTACCTCTGAGCTGCAAATTGCCTCGTCGACCAACGACTAAAGTAACCCTTTGATGCCGATCGGTGTTGCCGTTCTGTCATCCGTCCGTGTCCGTGACAATACTAGGAATAGCTCCGGAGCTGTCATGTGTAAACTTAATCTATAGGATAGCTCTTAAAAATATTGCTATACCTAAATTTTAATTTTGTTGACAAATTAAGTAAATCAAACATTTAAAAAAATATAAATTTTGAATTGCTCGTACTAAAATGCTACGTTAGAAGCATCCTAGCCTAAGTCAAAATAATGGCTACTTTGGCAACAATAAATTTAATTCTTAAAGGCTTAACACATTTTAGGTAGCTGAAGCCAGTAAATTATTTTACTAAAATTATTAGGGCAATAACATTAGGTTGGCATGGCAACTGCATCTGAAGTGCAGAAGGGGTGACTGGCTACTAAAGCTATACATATAAATAACACTGCTTTTAGTTGTTATTTCTGAATAACAGATTTTTATTAAATTTAATAGATTTGTGGGGATTCTATCAGCTAGAAATTATAGATCTGATTTGGATGAAACCTTATAAAAATATTTATTAATTTAGTTCCAAGATATAGTATATTAATCTGTTATATATCTGTTAGCCTTTTAGTCTTCCAACAGCCAACTTAATCGATTAAAAAAATATTAGTTAACGGTTTTATTGAAAAATAAAGATACAAATTGTAAAGAAAATATACCTACCTACTCATAAGCTAAAATATAATCCTAGGTACCAATCATTACACCGCTCTCCTCTTCAATCTAGAGCATTAATCAGACAAATAAATAAAATCGTGGGGCATGTTTAACTTCTATTGATGGTCAACCATTCATATGATCATAAATGCTATTTACGTATTTATTTAGGTTACGTTACACCAAGCCCTTTCATATTATACCCATATTGAGCGAGTTGTGAAGAAAAAAGCATGGCTGCCATTTTATAGCGACGGCCATCTTGGATTGACAATATAATAATTGTATTGTCATCAGACACTTTTAGATCTGATATCTAAAAGTGTACCAAACATCAGATCAACAGGAAAGAGGTAGAATGACAGCTACTTACTAAAAGCCCAAACCAATAATTTAACAAACAGGGCAAGCTAAATTAAACCGGCGTTAACTTAATAAATACTTGTAAACATTTAACCAAAGGTTAAAAGGGTCTCTGAAGTCTCGTTAGCTTATTTGGAAGAGTACTCACCCAAACAGTGAGGGCATATGAGTTTGAGTCCCGCCCGACATCTGAGAAAAATTGTTTATTTTTTTAAATATTTGTTTATATATAAATAATAGCCAAATGTCATGTAATGTGTAAAAATATTGACATACCTATTTCATTTTTTTTATTGAAGTTAAAATTCTTTAGGCGCGTTATGAAAAAATGATGAAAGTGAAACTATAAGATGCGCGCGCATCACTGTATCATGTTCAAGTTGAAACCAGCAGGATGAAGTTGGCCGCTAATTTAATGTAAATTGTAATTTTATCGTGTCTAGGTGTTAAGGGTACCGTGTCTGGGTGGTAGGGTTAACGAATATTTCAACCTTGCGTGTGTGAATCACCGATCATAAGTCGGCGGTTCTAAACGCTAGATCTCCTCCCGATCCATGGTACATCTTCTATCTTGAACTAGTTGTACTACAGGGATGTAAAAATATAGACGATCTAACTAAACCTTTAACCAGTTATACCAAGAGAGAGAGATAACGAGAGAGAGAATCAAACAACCAGTTATGACAAAGAAAGGGTATAATTTATTTGAATATAAATTAGAATGAAATAACTAAAAAAATAATAATCTGGCCTTATTTTATCTTTATAAGTTTGTTTTATTATTTATGAGCGATGCATTGACTTTTGCTCTCGTCTTTCGAGTTATAACAGACAAATTTGACTTAAATCTCCAGTGAACAAAACAGTGCAGCTACCCATTGGTTAGTTGCTGTTGCAATAATCTCGCATTGTCCTGCCTAACGCCTCAACTGAGACATAGAACCCTCTTCCCAAATAATTAATCAAACTGCAATCTTTTATTAATTTTTCGGCGTTACTTTATCTGTTGAAGTTTAAACGTCGAAACGTCTAAAATATGTCTGCTGTGTCACAGTAAGGTAAGGCTGTGATACAGGTAATTTTTGATTGAATCTTACTTTGTATACGTTTTACCAGTGCCTTCAAGACCATTTAAGGAAACATTTTTCCTTAATTACTATTAAAATGACGACAATATTATGTCATAAGCCATTATTTTGTTCAGGATTCAAGCGCCATTCAATATGAATCTTTCATCTATCTTAAGCCAACAAACATAAAACAAATATACTAGATCATAGTAGCATTTGAAATACGTTTGTAAATTTCGACACGTCTGCCAGCGTCTCGGTAGCTCAGCGGTCAGAACACTCGCCTGGATAGCAAAAGGTCGTGGGTTCGAATCCCACATGAGGGCTCGGAAGCGTGGTTATTATTTACAGGCGTATTTTATATCTTATAGAAATATGGCATAGTAAATGCAAAAAATAAATAAATAAATAAACAATGTAATTCGATAACACTATCTTGACTTAAAGGTCGAAAATTGTACCTTCAATGGATTATAAAATAATTTATGAAAGATTAAATAATATAGAAAATGTTTGTAAGTCATGATCAACATTAGGTACAAACTTAATCTTGTGCTTATTAAAAAACGAAATAATTCGGTGTAAAATCGTCTTAAATACTAGTTATGTTATCTCTAATAGTTTGTTACTTTAATATTAGAATTTATTTCCCATTCAATTGAATAAGTCAATTAATTCAATTAATTATCTCATAATTCATTAAAAAAAAGTCATGACTGTGAATATTTTTACTTTTAAATACATTTTTATTATAATAATCATTTTATCGTAATTCTGCCATATTATTTGATAGATCGTAATTATGTTAGTACCTACTAAAGATTTGACAAAATGTTCATAACAATTCAAGAATTAATATAAACAATCGGTACAAAAAAACCTCTTGAGATTGAAATTAACATACAATTTTGGATTGATCATCCCCAGAATTTTCGTCTACAATTTCGTCGGTTCATTTATTTGTTAAAAAGTACATATTATTAATACACTCGAGAGCAATGAATCCGGGTCACTTAAAGAATGTTAAAAATCTCGGAAACTAAAAATGATAGGTTAATGCAATAAATTGTATTTAATAGACAATGTAATACTCCTTAAATGAAAGTAAAAAAAATATGAGTCACCATACATTTTATTAACACAAAATTACATAAAGAAAAAAACTGCTGATCTCTCCTTAAAACAAAAATAGGAAACATGAAATGTTTGAACTTTATTACGATTTTCTTGAATTTTAATACTTCGTATTGCCTCCTCGTGCTTCCATTACTGCGTTTACGCGGTTTGGCATGCTGTACACCAAGTTCCTTATACGATTTTGGGGAATATTCTCCCATTCCTCTGTGAGAGCAATTTTGAGCTCACGAAGCGTGATTGGGGGAGGGTTTCGTTGTTTTACGCATCTGCCTAGCTCGTCCCAAGCATGCTCGATCGGGTTGATATCCGGGCTGCGCGCTGGCCACTCCACACGAGTAATGTTCATCTCTTGAAGGTAGTCATTCACAATCCTACCTGTATGAGGTCGGGCATTGTCATGCATAAATATAGCATCCTCACCTAAATTGACCATAAATGGACCAACGTGATCATTGAGGATTTCTTCCACATATCTTACGCTAATTAAAGAGCCGTTTTCTATGATCACCAGCTCTGTGCGACTTTCAGAAGAAATTCCGGCCCACACAAGTACAGACCCACCACCGTAGGCTACATTTTCTTCGATGCATGCTTGCTTGAATCTTTCCCCTGGTCTTCGATACACTCTGTGTCTTCCATCGTGCTTGTAGAGCATAAATTTTGATTCGTCGGAGAACATAACTTTTGACCAATCTTCAATACTCCAATTTACGTGGCTCTGGGCATATCTTAGTCTTGAAATACGAAGCCCACGCTCCAGTTTAGGGCCGTTTGCAGGTCTAAGGGGTTTTAAGTTAGATGCAGCAAGCCGACGTCTTACTGTCCATGCACTTGGGTTACTTCCTCCGAGGCGTCGAAACTGATTGGTGAGTTCAGTTCCTGTGAGAAAGCGATTTCGAAGCATGGTGTTCACCAAGTATCGGTCTTCTCGTGCTGTGGTACACCTGGTTCTGCCCGTTCCTGGTCTGCGTAGGTTAGAACCAGTTTCTTCGTAACGTCGGAGAACTCTTTGTACTGTTGACAGCGACACACCGACAGTCCTGGCTGTATCGCGCTGACTCCGGCCGGTTTCCAGCATTGTAAGTATTCTGGTGCATTCTTCAGGCGTAAGCGACATAATTTCAGCTTGAATAATGAATATAGAGCACTATCAACATGGTTTATGTACCCACATAAATGACAGATTACAAACAAAAGCAAAACCAAATGCTGTAATTTCGTAGTTCCATCTTCGAAAGTGGCCCTTTTTCAAATTTGATTTTTTTATGATATAACTTTACAATAACTAAGAAGTTTTAATACCTTCATTTAAGGAGTATTACATTGTCTATTAAATACAATTTATTGCATTAACCTAGCACTTTTAGTTTCCGAGATTTTTAGGATTCTTTAAGTGACCCGGATTCATTGCTCTCGAGTGTATCATAGTAAAAAAATGACTCAAAAGCTACTTAATCAGTTCAGTGGTCTATCAATGATTGAGCACATAAATTACTTAATTACTTATCAAGTATATTTAATCCTTATTAATTACCATTTATTGGTAAAGTAAACACTTTCAGCTTAAAAGAGAAGAGCAGTAGAAATAGATTGGAGTTTCTTCTTTTAAAACATTAACAAAGTAATGTGCTTTTTTCAAATAAAAATAAATAAATATATTTTCCTGAATCCCAATTAAGTAGCTAAGCAGTAATTCAGAAACAAAGACACTACCACAATACCCGGACCAGAGACAATAAAGAAAAGTTAATTTTCTACATTAACCCGACCGGGGATCAAACCCGGAACCTCGGAGTGGCTTTACCGTGAAAACCAGTGATCAAGCCACTCGACCACAGAGGTCATCAAATTTAATAATTATTTTTTTGCTTTTTTTGCATTTACAATGCCATATTTTGTTGTATCGTTAAGTGTTCTCTATACCTATTTATATTCATATTTTTATTGTATATTATTATATAAAAAGTGTTTGTTTTTTGTTTAAAAAAACATTAGCAATATAGAAAAAATCACACTAAATTCGATTTAGCTAGCTCAATTGAAAGAGTATTCGCCTGGATAGCAAGGTTATGTGGGTTCGAGTCCCGATACGAGTTGATAGAAATCGCTGTAGTCTGAATTGAAATCTAGTGTTTTCGCAGTAAAGATCTTCCGCGTTTACGTGCATCGCAATCTTGTAGCATCCTATCAGAATTTATCGATGTTTTATGTGTCGAGTTTTATTTCTCTCGTGTGTTTATTCCTACTAATCTCCAAATAGCTGGACCAATTTTTAGGGAACTTTCTCCGGCAAATGGCTGATGTTAAAAGAAGAAACATCGGCGTCTTTTTTGATTCATCAACAAAAAAATGGTTAGCAAACAAGAGCGTTGCAAGCGCCGAACATAACAGTAATATAAATTATATTATTACTAGATTTTACCCGCGGCTTCGCCCGCATTTTTCTTTAAGTTTTTCAATAAAAAGTATACGATTTTACTTCTTATACCTCCAAGAACATATGTACGAAGTTTCATGATGATCGGTCTAGTAGTTTTTGCTTGAAAGCATAACAAATAAACTTACATTCACATTTATAATATTAGTAGGGATTTTCGGTGTGTTTCGAAATCTCGATTGCATATAATATGTAGGTAATGAGCTTTCATAGATGCATTAAATTTTACCAGATTCCCGAATTCATTACAACATTCTTGTTTTCTAATAATGTATGTCACAGTAGATATGGTGTTTTTGAGAATTTTGCACCCTCTTCAGTTACTAACTCATGAAGATGGTGAATAATTTCTCTGCAACCTATTAGCATTATAATATAACTGTTTCGTAAAGACTAGAGGCCTGAGATGCTACAAGCAATATGCCCATGTAAACTAGTTATCTAGGCGTCGTCTGTACCGAACTGATGTTTCAAAGGAGCTCCTAATGATGGCATCGGTAAAGCAATCTGCATACTACGCTCCTCCTACATTTTCATAAATTATCAGCAGTACGTGATACCTGAATATGAAATAAAACAGAGCGTCTATCTCATACTACTACATAATATTTTTGTCTGTGGGTCTGAATGCCATTCTATAAGTGAAGAACGGGTTGACCGATTTCGATGAAATTTGATATATGGTAAGAACATGTCATTGCGCAAATGATAGGCTGTCTGTTTGTCTATCTATCTGTATGTACTTTTATAAGTCAAGAGTGGATTGACCGATTTCGATGAAATTTGGTATATGGTAAGAACATGTAATTGCAAATGATAGGCCATATATCATATCTTTACTAAAGGCCATATAGCATAAAAACAAAAATATGTAACTCTGCAGTGGATCCCTGATCATGTGGGTACCATAGGCAACGAAGATGCCGCCGATTCGCTAGCAAAAGAAGCAACAACCATTGGAATTGTGAATAGGTGCTTACAGGTATTTACCGACTTTTTGAGATGAACTAAATTAACCTGTCTAGACAGTTGGAAAGAATACTTCAATGAGAGATGACTTTCAAAAGGTATTGAGTTTAAGGCTATTCAACCAAATTTAAATGAAATCCCTTGGTTTGATAATGCTAGCATGACTAGGGAGATACTGTCACAGTGGTCAGGTCTGCGTTCCGGTCACATTCCATTCAACAATGGGTCCCCGTATCAAGTCGAAAAATGCATATATTATCTATATAATGCTGTTCCTTTAACTCGTTTAGGTACGATACTTTTTAAATCATTGAAATCGGTCCATTGGTTGCGAAGATATTACACATTTTGTACAAGCCGAAAGTGGGGCGGTCAAATAGCTTATGTGACGTCACGATTACCTTTCCACCCGCGCAATCGTTCTCCGCCATTCATTTATTAAGATTCCCTCGATCTGCGCGGGTGGTGTTGTAGTTTTGCAGTTTTTAAGTGAAAATATGCCGGATTATAAGTACTGTATAGTACCGAAATGTACTAATACTTCAATTAGTACACCTGAAAAACTGTTTTTCAATGTGCCAAGGGACTCAAAAGAGCGCAAAAAATGGTGTACTGTTATGAAGAGGGATGACAAAATTCCGCTTTCGTGCCAAGCTTCAAGATTTTGTTGCGAGGATCATTTTGATGTAAATACAAACATTACCTTGTATACAACACAACAATTGTATACCAACTTTTATCATTATTACTCGTGTGGTAAGCAAGTGGGTAGGTAGTTTAGTAGGAGGTAACTTAGTAAAACTTGTTTACGAATGTTAAAAAAATACAGGGTCGTATTATGTATATTTCAATGAGTAAATTAATGATAAAAAGTTTAAGTAGTGAAGTTTCTAATAACTTACTAAGGTCTAACTACAATAAAATGTGCCGTTCCCGGGAATATTCCTCGAAGTTCCACGGAACATAGGGGAATATTCCCGCCTTGGGGAATATATATACAGGGTCATTATATAAACACCATCCAAATTTTTTCTAGGCATAAGATATCATTCAAACACTTCATTTATGAAAAAAAATTGGGAGGTAAAATTTCCGCAAAAAAAAATTTTGTCCGAGCGAATTATTACAACAGCTGGTTACTGGCAAAATAGGTACTTACAGTTGAACGACCGACCGCCCGAAGCGCCCCACCGAGCTGCGCGCGCAAGTTGTAACGACATCGGCGCAATGAAATCAGTCACCCGCGGACTTTCCGCGATGTACAATGTTGCGTTCACGCATTTACGTCGCATAATTATCTACCTAACGAAATGTGTTCACACTTGCAATTGAAATCGAGGGCGAAATTGAACGACGGGTTTATGAGAAGAAGCCTCGAGAACTTAAATATAAATATAATCCGTGCATTTAACGAAGTGACAAAGTGAAAAAACGAGTGATACAATTAAAGACAATGTTCATAAACGTGCAAAACTGTTTAGAGAGAAATCGCCTACACTTTGAAGTACCTAAAGTGATTGTTTTCAAACTTCATGTAAGTGTATTTTGTTTGGATTTTTAATTAATTATTTTGTTGGAGTAAAGCAAAGTGTGTGCAGGGCGGCTAAGACTTGTGAAATTTTTCACAAAAATATAGAACTATTAATTATACATTTATTTATCCTATCGTGTAAAATAGACAAAAATAACTTAGGTAGGTACTAAGGTTTTGGCACTGCATTTTTTTTGCGATTTTCGAATTGCCTTTGCGATCCCTGTGTTTTTTTAGATTCTGTGGTTAAGAAACACCCTTTGCTTTACTCCAACCAATTATTGTACATAAGTTGATTAAATTTTAAAAATGCGACGTAAGTGCATAAGGTGTGGCTTACTTTTATGGTCATTTTTTATTTATTAAAAGTGTTATCGATTAATATTGTTATAATCAAATAACAAATCAACTTATCTCTTCTTCAATTTGACGTTCCTATTTTTTTTCGTTTAAATTTGCAACTTATGAAAATCACTGTAATGTATCAATGAAATACGGGAGGGCGGGGCGGGGGTCGTGTAATCATCTGCTACAACACCGTGCGTAGCGTGACTGTGACAGCAATCGGTAGTTTTCCTCGGATAACTTTGTGTAGGCTTAACTTATTATTTTAGTACTGAGTGATATTAAAAGAAAAAGATCTTGTTTCGTTACTTTCTTCAAAGAATATAATATATAAATTTGGATGGTGTTTATAAAATGGCCCTGTATATATATATATCTATCTATACATGTAATTAAACTGTAGCCGAAGTGAATTCTGTACATTGAATATTTTTTTGAATAATCGCGTTAGGAGGGCTCCATACACGCAATAGAAATCAAAAACATTGTTATTGAATTTCTTGTCTGTCTGTTGTACGATTTCCTTGTGAAAACAGTTAGACGTATTTAAATAAAACTTTTTGCAATCGAGTGTCCTTCTGCCTCTTAAACATAATTTTGTACAATAATCACGCCTTGACCCCAAGGGACTAGGAAGACCACAAGTGAAATTTGTATGGAGAAGTAAGTTTTCTTGCTGCTATCACCACGAAACTTGCTGTAAATATAGTAGGTACTAAGATTATAATAAATAAACCGGATTTATGAAAGTAGTACCTACCTACCTACCTAGAAACAATACTAGGACTTAACAAAGCGATTTCGTTTATTCATAGCTCAAAATTACGTGTCCAAAGAACGTAGGTACATTCCTGTCTAATGAAGTATTTAACTCTAATTTTATTTATTGTATACATAATACTTTTTAAACAGTAAAGTTTCATATTTTTCTATTATAATAATTTATCTTATAAGATCGCATTGAAAATGCATAAAATATATAAAAATTGTAAAAGTAAAGTTTCTACATATTCATCTACATAACAATGTTAAAATAACGGCGTGCACTAATTGTTGCCAGTAACGCTGAGGGGGCCCCCCGCGAACAAACAGTAAAGGCTCTCAAGCAAATAATTAATCATAAAGAGACTCAGTACACCGCTGCCAAAGTCGTTAACCTATCTAGAGGCAAAACAAAAGTCGAATTTGACACCATCTCCGACATGAGGGACGCCCTTAATAGGATTAACAACGCTCCCTCTTCTCTTGGGGTGGCAGCGGTAGAAGAAAGAAAACTAAAACCAATGGTGATAGTCAAGGGCATCACTTCCGACACCAATAAAGAAGAACTGGTCTCTATCATACTCCAACACAATACCGAACTAGGAAACTTCACTGAGTCTGTCATAAGCCTTCGATTCACCAGAAGAAACAGAAACCCTAGCCTATATAACGCGGTCCTCTCTGTTTCACAACCTGTTTGGAGGTTACTGATTGGTCTGGTCCGCATAAAAATTGACTTCCAGAGAGTCCATGTTGACAACTTCTCCCCTTTTAAACAGTGCCGCGGCTGCCAGGGTTTTGGGCATACACTGACCCACTGCAAGAGTGAACGGCGCTGCGGACACTGCGGTAACAATTCGCACACCGACGAAACCTGCCCTTTAAAAAATGAAGCTCCTATATGTATCAATTGCGAAACCCACAACAACAGATTTAAAACCCTGCAAGACACCAAACACTCAGTATTTTCAAACATGTGCCCCAGAGTTAGGGCTATGCAGCGCCGTATCGATGCAAAAGTTGATTATGGCTACGACAACAACCAACCCCAATAACTGTTGTGGTAAAACACACATCTCATAATAACAATAAAATAAAATTTAACACCAACGCTCATGAAAAACAGTAAACTCCAAATAATTAAAAATTGTAAACTCAGAAGCAAATATACTAAGGCGGTTAACACACTGCACCGCGCCCCGTCGCGTAGCGCGTGGCCGCAGATTTTATTATTGTATGCAAGAATCTCAATTAATATAGAAAACACGCCTATGACAACACACTGCCGACGCGGGAGCGCGGGGCGTGAAGAAGTAGGGTCAACTTGTATTGAAAATCTGCGCGGGGAAGCAGATTTCACCGCTAAGTTAGGCAGATCTGCGCCTCTGCGCGGGGGCGCGTTTTCTGTCGCTACGCGCACCGCGGCGGGACGCGTCTCTAGTGTGTGAACCGCCTAAAATAAATGAATAACATTAAAATTAAAACTAAAATCAAATATACCAAATAAATGGATAACATTAAAACTAAAAACTTTATAACATTACATTATAGTCGTACAAAACTTTAGAAATCTTAGTATACAACGAATTCAGGCTTCAAATGAAGCAACATTTCTTTTTATTCTTTCCTTTATTCGTTCTCTTTCTTTCCTGTAATTCTGTCACTCTTTCCTTCTGATTACTTTTTCTCTCAGTTCTTGCTCCTATGTAATAGGTATCTCTAGCCCTGACCCTAGGACGCAATAACGTTTACAAAAACAATAGCCCCAATCTGAAAAACATTGGTATAAAACTATGAAACAGTTTACCTGATCTTTAATAAATAAGAAAAAAAAAAAAATAACGGCGTAGGTAGTTATAACAATAAACACAACTGCCCTGGCTGACTAACCTAAACCTTTTGGTTATTTTATAGGCTAGTCCAAGTACGTGTACCTACCTACATATTATCGTGCAGTTCTAATTATGTTGATAATGAGATTTGCCTACCTCTGAGTTTTCAACCACGAATTTCAGAGCTTGTCTAGTTTAAATGATTACTAAGATAATCAAATACCATGAAGGTATCCACTTAAGGTATATTATCGGATTGCGCTTGCTCAAAACCGATATCTACCTAATTTCACTCATTTGTTATATTATAATAACAACCTTCTAATAAGTATTAAACAAATAAAACCAGTTATTAATCGATTGGGTATAAACTTGTGACGTTACGCTCCCTGTTGGACAAATATCGCAAACAGAATAAAACCGCGCAGTGGTTCGGCGGCATGCGCTGGGTCATTGTGACGTCATCGCATGCGTTCGCGCGGTCTGTGAAACTCGTTCGGTATTTTGCTCATAACTTTGTCAATTTTGGTCGTAGAACAAAAATTTTTGCACTTTATGTTTTACTTTCTCAATGTCTATAGAACTGCATTCATAACATAAAACGTGACTGGTCCCCATTTTGCATACCTAATGAAAAAAACAGGCCCCTAATTGTAGTAAATGTGGAATCATGGAAGATGCCATGTTATATTACACTTTATTACCCAATTTAAAGGGGAGAAAGGTTTTTGCAATAGCATTTTGGCAACCCCGTTACCAAAAACGGCCAAAATGGTATATTATATTGTGCAATTTAGCCTAAAGCGTAGAGAAACTTAATGAATAGTCCTGATGTTTCCTATAAGGGTGGCATTTCTTTAGGAAAACCTTCGACAATATTAAAGAAAAAAAATATTTACGTTGTGGCTGTAGGTACATTTATTTTGTGTTGTTGTGTTGTATGATTAATATTCATTTTATGACTAACTGTTACCATTTTTCTACTATTTTTAAAATTTTTGTGTGTCTGTCTATCTGTATGTTCTTCTATAAGTTGAGAATGAGTTGACCGATTGCGATGAAATTTGGTATATAGTAAGAACACGTGATTGTGCAAATGATATGCTTTATATCATATCGCTAAAAACTATATAGTCCTAACTAATATTATAAATACGAAAGTGGGTTTGTTTGTTTCACTTGCACGCTTTAACTACTCAGTCGGTCATTAGGAAATTTTGCCTACACTTTGCCAAGGATACTGAAAAGTTTATAAGGCACCTTTTATCCAAAAAACAAATACTGTTCCAGAGAGATAGAAATATTACTTGTATTCGGTAGTCTACATTAACACGAACGAAGCCGCGGGTAAAAGCTGGTCAATAATAACAATAAGGCTCAAAACAGGGTAGTAAGGTAGGGTAGGGCTGTTTGGTTAAACCTCATCAACCTGAGCCCCTTATCGAAATTTTCGAACTGTTATAGTTTTTTTTATCCACTGCCCTCAAAGATGGTGGTCGAGGACATTATTCGGCTAATTACCTACTCATTCATTCCAGTTTTCGCTTTTGCTACTTCTCGTACTTTCATACTAACTCTTTCATTTATCAACTTTTATACTTTAACGGGGGGGGGGGGGCGATTTTATAACGAAAATAAGCATATTTATGTACTTATTTATCTTATACAATGTATATTTTCTTACTTCTCTATTATGCTAACTTTAGCTCTATTCCTTTTTATTATTTTATTTGATAGTATACGACTATTATACTTTGTTAACATTCTCGTGATTTATTTCTTCTTCAATTTATATTTCTTACATCTATTTATTCAATATTACAAACTTCTTGTTATTGATAACACTGTTATATTTTATGCTATGTTTACCTTAAGGCTTTATCTGGCTGCTGTTTTACAACTAAATTTTACTAGCTTGGTATTAACATCAGTTTTAAGATTGAGGCACTGCTATTATTACATCTTGCATTCTACAACTTATTATTTCACCATTTATTGCTTACACTTTATCTTCCCTGTTTTTCACACTATTCCTTATTTTGATTTGCTTTATTTCTGTTATAGTACTCTTATCTTATTATAATAACTATTTCATTTGTTATCTTACTACCTATATTTATCATATTTCTTATTCTCATATGACTTCCTGTGTATATAACTCGTATATATATCGTATTTATCATCTTACGCTTTTTACTTTCTTAATCTATGCCTGTTATGTTTTAGCAATAGTTTTTAACCGTTAAACCCTAACAATTAAACTATTTTATTCGCGCAGTTGCTTGACCATCCGCAAACGGTTTCATATTCTCAGAATACTTGCCCTTTGCGGGGACAGTTTTCTAAGCTCCTGTTTCATGTTTAATATACTCTTTGAGTTTTTAAAAATTGTACTTTTATGTAATTAGTTGTAAGCTGTGGAAGAGCACGCGAGGAATCTGTTCTAGTACAGTTATATGTTGTTGGCCTAAAATTGTAAAAACCATAATTTTATGATTTCTATTATTTAATATATTAAAATCTATTACAACACATTTTCTTTGCCATAACAATGACAACAGCTTACAGCCCACTCGCTGACTGATAAGGAGATAGCAACAGTTACAAAATATTGTAATAAGTCACAGAAGAAGGAGGAAGAAAAGCGAAATGATTTTTTGTGAGTTATTTAAATATTATATTAGGACTACAAGTCTTATACCTGTCTAATATCTATAAAGTTATATTGCATTGCATCTAGCATAGTAATAACACCAACCTTTTATAGTTGGGGTGTCGGAAATCGTGTCAAATGGTACACGCGGTAAACACCATTCACTCAACTCAACTTTCATCTATCTTGCCTGCTAAGCAGTGATTATTATAAATAATATATATTATATGACGTTGGGTTTTCATTGTAACATTTTGCACCTTATTACAACCAGCCTCTGGCATGGGGCCAAAAGTTACAAGTGTCATTTCCCTGAATAAATTCATTTGTATCACTGCTAATAGTCTTGTACCTATTATTGTTTTAAAATAAAAAACTCGACTAATTACTTTATCAAAAAACCCTACTTCCCCTTAGAAAATCAAACAGATACTAATTTATGACACAATTTAAAAACAATGTCCCATCCAGCCCCATCTTCCTAATACGATTATTCTATACGACCTGTTTTCTTTACATTTTCAGAAAACTATACATATTCAGTAACTAAACATAAGTAAATAAAGGTTACGACACATTTTTCAACAATTAATCTAAAGGATTTAAAAAAAGAAACTTTTACACAAAGCTTGTTATTGTATAACAGACAATAATGTTAGACTACGAAGCAATCATCTTTTCAGGAATTTCTAAAGATATTGCGAAAAAAAGCTGAAGACTTTCTGACCCATTCTTCTGAAAAAATAAAGCTCGTACCGAGAGTTTAAATGATAGCGATTTTGAAGTAGATTCTGTCGGTATTCTTTTATTTTTGTAAATCTAAAACTTTGATAATTCCAATTTGTTTCAAACAAGCAAATCAAATATTAGTATCTAACCATTACAGCAAGGAAGCATAAATCGATCTTATGAAAACTGCAGTGCAAAATAACAAGTCACCTCAAACCGAGCAACTGTTCACATCGCCGAAATAATTTACATTTTCACAAAATTTCTTGCACTTAAGTGCTGTTTAAAAAGGTTTCATAAACGACGTACTTATTTAAAATATAATCACCAATTGCGTTGCGCATTCTATAAGACTTCCTTATTTATGTCACCATAAAGCAACCAGATAAGGCTACCGCCAACCTCTTCTTCTTTGGAATACGATAGACGTAAAAGGTTATTTATTTCTTGAAATTTATTTCGAGATATTGCCTTTTTAATTCTACCGTAAAGCAGCAATAATTTAATTTTGTTTTAAATTTGACCTTTTAACCGCGTAACATTAACGTATTTGTTTTAATTGATAATTATTAATAGATAATAAATAATTTTTATGTAACACATAATCTCTGTATTCGTTTCGTGTACACAACCAACATATCATCATCATTACGTAACACATGAAAATTAAAAATATATGACAAAATTCTCGATATAAAGGTGAACATTTTAAAAAAGGCTGGAAGAGCAGCATATTCCAAATAAAAACGGCGCAATAACTGCTAGTGTGAAGCTTAAAATGCCTTTAAGGCTCGCTTTCGCCTCTGTAGTGGCGCTCGATTCAGACGCAAGGATGATAGAGCACATTCCCTCTAAGTCTGCCGACGGTCCACTTGATACGCTCTTATGACTCCCTTTTGTCCCTTTCCTTTTGCACCTGACTTAACAAGTGAATGATGCGTACATCTTATATCAAGTTAAGACTCCATCAGAATAAGGATCGCACGATTACTTAGTAAGTAAATGACTTTCATTCAAAAATTTGTATATATGGGCAGACCTCTGTTTTTGCCGCAGATCACCCTTAAAACACAAACCTTTTATCGTTCTGTAAAACACGTGATGGATTTGATCTTATCTAACTTTTTCTCGAAAAAGAACCGTTTAAAAACAAAATTTTGGACAGAAAATCCTCAAAAAGTTACACAACTTAACAAAAACGATTATAAACTGTATAGCGAGCTATCGCCGTAGAGATTTTCTACACAGATCAAAATGCTATCATGCTTTGGGACAAAGCGTTAGAAATTCACTACAACCCTCAAGAACAAAAGAAACCTGGTGGATCTCTAGGTACCAAAAAAGCACAGCTTTGGGCTCCTATCCTATGCTTTAGATAGATCGGGTCTTTTTTTATCTTATAGATGTGGTGTACCGGCCTACTGTTATGTGGACATTCATGTCATAGATGGGCGTCTATTTTGTGCAGAAAGGATAGCAAATAAATGGTAATGAAGTATCTGTTGGTGATCGGTACAGGGCCGAAAAACTTGTGAGAAGCAAGGCAAGCGTTTGTTTTTGCAGATTTGCTTTTGGCTAAATCATATTAAACCAATTTCCACTATGAATTTAGTCGTGTTGCTTTAGTTCTTAGCTCACCAGCTAAGAACAAAAGTAGCACGACTATTCTTAGTCATAAAAAAAGTGCAAACAATACTCTCTTGGTTAGTTTGCTCTCCTAAAATATTAATTTGGGCTAAATTGATAGTAAATGAGGTTGATGATAATTTGGCCAGCTGTCGCCTTAACGGAATCAACTACGTCAAACTTTATGGAATTGTAAACAACATTTTACGAAGAAATACATTTTAATCAAGTACACAAACATATAATATATAATTGATAAGGGTGCTTTACATTGAAGCTACAGTTCTAAACTTCATAAAACTTTTCCCTTTGAACCTAATTTGCGTTTTACACAAAAGTAGGACAGACGGGCTCCGATTCCTACCTGCAGAACCTCGTTCGCTAAGCGTCAACTTCCAGCTGAATCAACTTGTCCTTATTATAAATTGGACAAGAAATATAAAATTTACAGCCTACAATATTATCAATGTATACAAACTTTGATCAAAGGTCTGGCAATCTTATTAAATATTAGCTACAATACCCTTTACTTCAAATAATAAGTTTTTTTATTTCTTACACTTCCGAGCACCAATAAATACAATTACTTCAAAAGGGTAAAGATATAATAAAAATATGTTATATTTTTTGCTTTACTACAGAATACTACTGCCAGCAAAATGTAGATCCTTAGATCAACCAGAGTCCAGGCCGAAAGGCAGGATGAATCCAGGAAATCACAGATTATTAGAGAATGAGAAATTTATATTTATTTTTCACTATGGAAAAAAACACTTAAACTAAATTGATTTTTTGTTACTCAACTTATGTTGTAGTTGACAAACTTGTATGTTGTTAAGATAGCTTCAATCTCTAATGGCTCCTATACATCTTGCAGCTTCACTGGTTAAAATGAATGCTCGTGATTAATCGTTAGCTGTAATGAGATTAATAAATTTGGATGTTGGACTTTAGGTGTTTAATAAATGAGATAACTTAATATCTGAATGGAGAATGATCCAAACAAATGAGCCGAATGAAAATTTGGCGATAATTTTAACGAGTCATATAACTAACTAACTTTTACCCGCGGCTTCACTCGCTTTAATGAAGACTACCGATTAAAAATTATTTATCTCTCTGGAATAGTAAATACTTTTCTGTACTCCTGGCAAAGTGTATGCAAAATTTCAATTAGTTAAACCATGAAAGTGTAACAAAAAAACTAATAAAATTTATCATAAAATTTGTTCAAAAATTAAATGTACAGTTAGAGCCTACAGACTTACATAGAGGTTACTTCTTGAAATTTACCAGTTTTTACCGAATACCGAATAAATTAAGTATTTGATACCGTGCTTTTATTCAATACTGACGTTTCGTTTTCTTTTTAATTATCGTATTCTTATGTGACTATGATATGTAATATACGTTAAAATCACAAGAATTATATTTGCCACAGAAAAACAAGTATTTATTTTCTAATTATTTTTATTTAGTTTTGTCTTCTTACTTCATTTTATTTTATTGACATAAGTAACTAAATAAAGTATAAAAGAAGAACTGTGTATTTACAAAGATTCAAAGCATCTATTGTGGACTTATAAAACCCGTACAAATGTATGTTTCAATTTCAACCTAATTTTAAATAAAGTAATTTTGTTTCTAGAAATATGTTTTGGAGTCCAAAATTATTACACAAATAGAAATTGCTGTCAACTTACAGTTACAGTTACTCGAATAATAATGGCAGTTATTAAGTAAGTACAATTAATGCATGCAATTTCCGCATTCTTTACCTTAACTCCACTGCTGTTTGTTGTAATGTAATCCATTTATTTTTAAAGAATTTGTGACCGATTTAGTAATTGTGAAATTTCTTTCGAATGTTTAACCTCCATTAAACCTCGTTTTGATATTCATTAGGAACCATATGGGACTGTGTTAAAATACTCAATTATTATGAAAACAATTGAGAAAAACAAAATTTTCCCTAACCCAAATCATTACCAAACACTATAAGTACCGCTACTAAATTAGGAATTAGTAAAAATTTAATCCTGATGGTCGTAGTAGATCCTGTGATCACGGCTCCTGTAAAGGAGTTTAAATGTCAGGATAAAAAATAAAATAAATTATAAGCAAAATCCGTTAAAACTTGTTTTGTTCAAAAGGTACTTGAGTGTTGTAATGTAGGTTGATATTACAGTTTTTTTATTTAAAATGGGTTCGCTCTTGATCCCAATCAAGCCCAGGAGCCAAGACTGAATCCTTGATGGAACGAGCTAATCCAGAAAGTTAGCCTAACCATGAAAACGAACGGGTTACATGTACAAGTTGAAAGTATTACTAAACCTGACTTTTAGTGTTTGTCTGTTGACAAAAGGATTACAGATAACATAAAAATAAAAGTTAAAAAGTGCTCTTTAAATAAATCGGTGGTTTACTACCTACCTACCAATTTGCTATATACTTAAGTTCAAAATATCCACACGATACTGCCCAAACACGTGTAATTGTAGCCAATCGGTATATAAGTATGCTCTAAATCTGTCAGTGGCACGGCCGGCGCTGTAGAATTCGCTGTTATCTAGCAATAGAGATAAATTGAATAAATTATGTCTAACAGATTTTACCATCATTGATTTTAAATATTAAATTAATTTAGCGCATACATTTTCGACAATAGAGACGCACCGATATCAGTCTGATAAATAAAAAAAAATAACAGTGCCGTCTAGGTACGCCCGAAAGAAGCTTTAAAATAGCTTTAAAATATAAAGCGTTAGAACTAAGCGTTAAAAATAAAGTAAAAAAAAAAGAGATAGAAAGCCATGCCAGCCACGCACACTGACATGAGTGTAAACGAGACAGAAGGCCATGCACACGGAGGTGGGAAGGCAGCTGGCTCCTATATATATCGTGTAACGGTCATAGAGTTCCATATAAGCTATAGAACTCTTTGTTATCGGTACAATATATGACGCTCTCGTGTAACGGTAAAATGTGACGCTTGGCACGGATAGAGTGATCGCGCGGTGATCTCCTATATGCGAACGACCCGAACCTCCGTAAAGAAGCATTGCCTTCAATAAATAAATCTGTTAGAAGTAGATTTCCATAAACTTACAACGTAGAATTGCTTTAAACTTTCATGGTCACTCATTTAAGTTACGAAACACAAAAATAAAGTCGAATTTAAATTGTTAAGTGTCTGGTGTGCAGTAGTCCATTTGTGTAAAAACACCACAACACAAAAGATTGTTTGGGTTGTTTTGCAATCTGATACCGAGTGTGATCGTCGTTTGTCGAGAACAGTTTCGAGTGAATAGTGAGTTCACAAACAATGGTACCGGTATCGCATGTAATAAAAGAGGGCGAAAGAGGGTAGATAGATACGTCTGCCCATAACACCCACCCGCAAAAAAACTTCAGTCCCTCTTGACGATGGCGCAGGTAATCGCGCCTAAAATATCGTAGTAGTAAGATAGTAATAATGGCGTTTTAAGTTATACTTATATGAGTGACCATCAAAGTTTAAAATAATATATATATTTTTATAGTAAAAAGGTAGGCACTTGACCTACCTCGGCGAGATAGTTCTTTCCTGACGTGAAGCGACGATGCGATCTAGGATGTCACGCGCTTGCATAGAAGATACTTATTCACTTGTGACTTGAAGACCCCTATATTTTATTTGTCCGGATACACAGAATTAATGTTTGCAATTCCATGGAAATCTGTCAAAACAAAAATCGGTTTTCCTGATTGTCGGTGGAAAATAGAAAGTATATACTAACGACCACGCTACGCACTCACTGACAGTAGGCCGCGTGTATTCGTTGTACTTTACCGTTGCATACAACTACGCCGTCATATTGGAGCCTATGTAAAACAAAAAATTCCTGGTAATAATCCCGTTTTCATGAATCTATAATCTAAGAACACAAATTTGTTATGTGTTTGTCTGTCCGCTCTTTTTCCCGCTCTTTTAACGTTACCATAGCAACGCGTTACCGGGTCAGCTAGTTTATAATCTAAGAACACAAATTTGTTGTTTGTGTGTTTGTCTATCCGCTCCTTTTCCCCCTCTTTTTACATTGTATACGCGTTACCATAGCAACGCGTTACCGGGTCAGCTAGTAATACTATAGCTATGTTTCATTTTCGCCGACAAATAATAACTCATCGATTGTAACTGACGCTTACAGTCGAAGTAAAATAACATTTACATATATTACCTACGTGCTGGAAGTAATATAAATATTTCGGTAGGAAATATTTTAAAAAATGTTCCTCTGCCCATGTGCATCAAGGTTTACATATTTTGTATTCATTTTTTATATACGGTACGCGTGAATCGAGTCTCGCCTAATGAGGCGCGTTACGATATTCATTTCATCCCTCTGAGTACAGCTTCGTTAGTCAGCGATATGTAGACGTTAATGTATGTACGCGGCCTATTTTTCAAACGAAATGTAACAACTGCACTGTTGATATTTTATTCCGTAATTTTGTTTTTAGTTAGTTTCAGATATCAAATAATTCTTTAAATACCAGATATGTCTATGTTTTTAATTTAATTAGCAGTTAGCGTTCAACATTGGTGGAACGATACTAGCTCATAATAGAAGTTGAAATAAGTTTGTAAAATTCGACACGTTTGCCAGCGTCTCGGTAGCTCAGCGGTCAGAGCACTCGCTCGGATTGCGAAAGGTCGTGGGTTCGAATCCTACCGGAGGGCTTGGAGGAGTAGTCGTTTTTTACACACGTATTTTATATCTAATAGGTATGTCTATTAAAACACAGAATGTTTAAAATATTGAATTCAATTTCATAAAAAAACAGTTCCATTAATTTCAATCTATACAGGATCGACTTTTTGGGATGGAGTATTAAGGGTAGATTAAGGTACCGTAATTGCTGTAATTACAGAAAATAGTCTTAGGGGAAATTGTCATCCCCCTTAATAGATTTTCAAAAGAATTACAATTGAAAAGAAAATAGGCATTTGCACAAAAAAATGCCAAACAGCATAACTGTTTAAGAGCTTCTATAGGACCAACTGAATTGCACTTCAAAAGTGACAAATCGCAAAATAAATGCAAAAAAAAATAATATTTTTGTTCTCCCTAGTCACCAGTTGTTATATCATGGTAGTGCCATTTTCTTAACAAAAAATTTTAACGGATTGGTTTACTAATAAAGAGATTTGATCAAAATATTACTTCTAAAACAAAAACTTATAATTATTAATTTACGGCGATGACAAATCCTGCCTGTGCGTGGTATGACTTCTACGAATAGCGTCGAAAGGATTCTAACCTAGAAAACATTAGCTCTACATTTGCTGGAAGCTTATTTCTTAAATAATAAAAATCCGTTGGCTGCATTGAAATGGTACAGGATTAAATATTCAAATCGACATGTGTGGCAACCAGAAACGTTACAAATCATTTAAATCTTGCAGAAGGTGGCCTTTTTAAGACAAAATCTAAATGGATGGCATTTAGATTTAGATTAAAATTTAGAAATTTCCCTTAATACCATGGTCACAGGTCTAACCTCACACCTCCTGCCATGCAGCACGTGCAACATGCAAGCAAGCCAACGCTCAGCATTATCATCCCACAAGCACGTTCTGGAAAACTAAAACCTTTGTAGTCATTTGCAATAAAGAGACAAGCACACGGGGCGAAAACACCACCACGAATACAAATTATTTGTTCCTTAGTTTATAATTTGTTTTTAGTTACTTATCTTATTAAGTTTAGTAAGTAAATAGGTAAACTAGATAGTTTAAATGACGAACAACTAAGAACGTTTGAAAAAAATCAAAAATAAAATGCGCAATGATAATTTTAAATCATAAATCTAGAATAAACCAAACGTAGAATTCGAACTTGTTTCCTTCATTGACCTTTTGGCTTTTAAAAAGGTTACCTTAATAATATCTAATAATAACTAGAGAAAAAAAATAAAAGTAGATAAAAGAGTTTGCTTTGCTAATAACAATACAAAATTACTGAAGTATGTATATTCTTCAGTACGTATAAGTTAATTGGTTGAATAAATTAAAAAATTATGATTAAATAAATAAATGCTACTTTACTTTTCATTTATATAAAAATAAAAAATAAATATGCTCATTGTCTAGTAATATATTATTTACATAATGTATTTTGTGCAAAAAAAGAATTCATATTTCATTTTTAATGTAAATTCAGTTAAATTGTAATTTTATATTAATATGTTATAATTAATATGTTATATAAATATGTATTTAGGGTTTAAAATCAGACTAATACAAGAAAATGTAGCTACTCGCATGTAATTAAAAAGTAAATAAAAAAAAAGTAGTTGTGCTCTTTGCACAACAATCCTTTCATAATATATACTTAATAAGGATCAAATAAAATTGGTCGAGGTATTTCCGCTCAACACACTGCCCACAAATAACGTAGGTAGTACAAAAATCAATAGCAAAAAACAAAGCGCCCCAAGACTATTCCAGCACTAATGAGGCCATCTACTTTAACTTTCATCCTCCACAAAAGACCACCCACCACCGCAAAAAATACTCAATTAGTGTTCTACAAAACGTCCTTACTAATTAACTTGATCAAGTTCCTTTACTTTAGTCCCTTTTGCATTTCTTTAGCATCTTGTAACCTTTGTAGGATTAAAACTTGAAATCACGTTAATTTAATATACCTATTGCAACAGATCTCAATTTCTACATTATTCCTAGGCACGTAATTCTGTACTAAGCTACATTAAGTATATATTTTCTTCTAGTTAATAAACTGTACAACTTACTTTACTTGCTTAATGAGAATAGGTTTAATGGCTATACAAGTAATTTACATTAAATAATAGTTATTTATTATACAAGAGTGGAAAGTTCCTTTTTAACCGCGTGCTCGATTTGGATGACCGAGCAAGCGAAGGATTCTAAAGTTGAATCACGAGCGCAGCGAGTGATTCTAAATTAGAATCCTGAGCGTCAGCGAGGGAAACAAACGAGCACAAGGTGAAAAATCTTTCCACTCGAGTGCAATACGTAACTTTTCATCCCACCTCAGCGAGGAAATGACAAAATGAAAAAGAAAACAATTTATAATGACAAAATATTTTTATTTCAATTAAAACACATTAAGATAATCTATAAATTGAAGAAAATAATAAGAAGTAGAAAATAATTAGGAAATATTAAATGTAACGTTGCTACAGTTACTTATGTTAAGTTTAATATTTTTGTTAGGTAATGTTATGTTGGTGTTTGTGAATTGTGCGCTGTTTTGTGGTAAACTATCAGTAATTTTAAATAGTTGTGCCGATTCATTGGATTCTATTGGCGTAAATGTTGGCGAGAGAGGGCTATTGTTTCCAATCTTATGGGGGCTCATTTTAGATGTAGAAGGGCGAGACCAAGAATCTGACAGAGGTTCTTTCAGCGTTATGGCCTCCACGATACTATTACAAATTTTTGATTTACTTTGGATTGAATCCTCTATGTATCCCTCTACAACCGAATTAGACTTCCAGCCTCCATGGCGCTTAAGCGATAGAAGATCAGCCCCTGATTCGGCCAAAAGTGTGGCTGAGGTTCTTCTAAAACAGTGACCGGTGTATAACGGGGGTTCTAAAAGTCCGAGAAAAGTTGCTATTTCTCGTGGAATACTGCCAATTTTATTCTGACCCATAGGTTGTCGGATACACTTTCCGTTGCGATATTGTAGAAAAAATCGTTCAATTGGGGTGTTAGAAGGACGTAAAGCATGATATTTCTGAACAATGTTTACATATTCCTTGCGAATAACGAAGTTGCGGTCTTTTTTTGTCTTGGTATTTAGTACATTAATTAATAGCAATTCATCAGAATTATGAGAATATTTTGATACGTTATTGACATTAAGTAGTGTAAGTTCATTTGTTCGACATGCTCCGGTTATACCAATAATAAGAACAACCTGTAACAAAAGAAGTATTTATAATCGTAAATAAATTAATCAAATTAAAAATATTGTAAGTACTATGTACAATTTTATCAACAACAAAAAATTACACGTATTGACTTACTTTTGCCGCTAAATATACGGAATCAGGTGCTTTATTAATAAACTTTGCAATTTCAGATGCTGTGAAAACCTTCGATTTTTTTGGCTTATAACCAGATGAGGCTCTTTTTAAAAATGCCACTAATTTATGATAGGTGTCGATATGAACGTCTTTCTTCATCTTAATTGTTAATTTTAGCATTGAATACGTACTCCATAGCGTGCTTGCTTTCTTGGTCTCAGATAATTCTATAAAATATGCCAGCAAAACGTTTTCGGAGAAAGTTTTTGCTCCTTTAGCTAGTCGCCACATGTTAAATATATCGTACTGTTTCAAATACTTCTCTCGTGATTGCTGAGGGAGAAGGCTCATTTGCGCATTATTAACTGTTTCAGTTAACTCAGTTGGCGTTAGATAAACTTCATCGTCGCTAATGTCACTCATTTTAGTTGATTTTTTTGTACAGTTTTTAGGTTATGTTAATTATATTAAGCAATAAAACGTGAAAAACTAGAATGGCGCGAAGCACGCAAATAAAACAAAGAAACCAAGAAGGTTCCAAATTTAAATTTTTTCACAATTTAAAAAGTTCTTATCATAAATTTGGCACCATAGAGGTTACATTAAATAGGTTTAATGACGTTTTGAATTTACAATTATATTGAGTACTCATTATATGTGATGTTCTAAATTCAAATCTACTTTGCCGCTCAAGCGAATAAAATAGAATTTTCCAGCCAGATTTCGAAGCGCAAAATTACACTTTCCGAGGTGGTGGGATGAAAATAAATATTTCTTACCTTCACACCAATTAGCCTAACCCAAAGTAAGCACTGTAAGGCTTCTGATATGGATACTAGGGTAACGGATAGAAATACATATATGATACATATATATGTAATATTGATAGAAATATTTATAAACACCCATGACTCATGTACAAAATCCTCGTATTCATCATACAAACATCTGCCCCTTCCGGGTTTAAAACCCAGGACCGTCGGTGCGAACGACAGGATCGCTACCGTTGCACGAAATGGTCGTCGCGTTACATTAATTTGTACTGTATTTTAAATTCTTTATAACAGACATATTGAAAACAACTTTCCGTTATTATTAACCACTGGTAGTGAAAATAGAATAAACATAACAAAAAAGGAGATTTTATATAAAATGTGCTCGTGTATTACTCTCATACGAACAATAAGATGTATATATGTCACCGTAAAATTGTAAATACCGTGAGATTGTAATCTATCTCGTGATATTGTAAACTACCGAAAGATTGTAAACCGTAACATACAGCTTACAATTTAACGCATTCATTTAACGATAGATTATAATCTTTCGAGTTCATGTTAAATTGTCAAATGTCTGAAGGCTGGCCCTGATGCGTTGGTCTTGCAATAATACAAATAAAAATGGCCCTTTTGTGTCTATTGAGTTAGGTTAGGTTATTTTAGTTTATATTTATATTCGACAGCAAACAAATTAATAAACAAAAAATCAGCGCGCTTTCCATCGCATGCCATTTCACAATTTGGCGGTTACACTTCGATAGATTATAATCTACCGAAAAATGATGCGTTAAATTGTAAGCACTATGTTACGGTTCACAATCTTTCGACAGTTTACAATCTTGCGAGATAGATTATAACAGTAGAACAGTAGAACCATGTCACACTACATTATTTATTTCTATACTGTTGTCTCTTTCCTTTCAGCCTATTTAGTATAACATGGTTCTACGGTGTATACATCTTATTGCTCGTGACTGTACACCGCACGTACCTTTGCCGGGTCTTACAATGAGCGCTTGAAAAGGTACAAATGAAAACAAAAAAAAAAAGTAAGTTCTTGATAAATACTTGAGCAGCATTTTTAGTTTTGAGGCGATTTAATAAATTATTTTTTTATACACTTTTGTTGGACATCATATCAAGCTGCTTTTATGAAGTTTGAAAAACGTTTACTCATCTTACTTAAGGTTATAATTTTATCTTACGACAAACAAACTTTAAACTGGAATTAAAAAATCTGTAATTTATTATGTATCTTGTTATTTAAATTTTAGACTTTCATATTTAAAGAATTTTTATTCGAAAAATTCGGTCAAAAGATGATTTTAGTCAATTTATTAAAACTTTGTCTAGCATAGCATTTTTATTTGTTTATCGACGGCGAAGTGCCAATAACCCCTGACTGCTAATTTCAAAATAATATACAAGCTGAAAAAAACGTTTAAATTTTTTACAAGTAAATAATTAGTTAAAAAAATTGTTTATTTATTTTTTAACATGATGCGCTTGCAACTGAAAATACGCTTAGGTAACTTCATTAAAACATGCAAATAACGAATTTGAATTCGAAATGACAAAAAAGTGAATTTCTCGACGAATTTCAGTTAGGAGGTCTTGGCACTTCGCCGTCGTTATGCCTACTATCTTATTGTAAGCAGTTATACGCTGTTTTTAATAATAAATATATTAATTATAGTTTAACAGGTCTAAAGGGTAATGCCAGCCAGCCATTGGTACCGCAGCCAGGATTTAAGAACCGCTTAACCCAGCAGCGTCCATCAAGGTTGTGATCGGTATAATAAATAATAAAGTATAATCAATCAGAACAGTTCCAAAGAATTCATAGTAAAGGATCCCCTTACGACAATATTCAATATTATTCAGGAGAATTAGTTTCTTGATATGTATAAGAAGTACCATTTCAGCTTAAGTAATAGAGGTACTATTTCCGGTTTCTAAATTTGTTAAAATTGTACAGGTAGGTACAACTATTGACTTATCAATAAAATAATACTACATGTATCCTCCACTCAACACTACTAAACCCGCGGTGATCGGAAAAAATCCCATGCATTCCGGCGAACTAATCCGAGATGGTGTTACAAAATGAATAGAGGCTCGATCGTTCGGGCTGGTCCGTAGTACAAAACAAGATTGGAAAATGGGAGGTTTGTTTTCGGGTCGTATCCCAGCATTGCAATCCGGGATGTGGACAAATTCAATTTTCCTCTAGCCGATAACGGGAACAATAACCCGACAGCTCAGTAAAGAATAGTGGGATTTTTACAAACTGCTCTCGTTTAGTGACGTAAACACAGAGTGATTATAAACTTGACTGCTACTATAGATAAATGGAGTTCTGCCATAATCTATTACACCTCTATCAATACTTATTTTATATAAGTTAAGTTAAACTTTTTAATAGCAAAACTACTATTTATTCTATTAGTACTTAAATATTACTATTACCTACTTTTCACGTGATTTATAGTCTCTCCAACGCGCTCACAAATAATTTTCCACTATCCCATAAGGCGTAAGAATGCTGAAATATTATTTATTTAGATACTTCATATCACTATTTCGAAGCCACAGGCACTGTACTTAATTATTTTTTTTTTCAATATTGGAATACTAGTACTATCTCAAAATTGGTTTTTGTTATGGTTACTCTCATAATAATTCAATTAGTATTTTTCTGAAACTTTTAAATGTATGTATTTATTTGTATATTTGTATTATATTTCCACAATATCAAGAATGGTAATTACTGAACACGGACACTCAGTAACATATTGCAAGTGTTAATTATATTAAGTTTGGCGACGTCGCTGAAAACAAGTTTTGCGTCTCGTTTAATGTTCACTAACATTATATTCTCTCTTATTTGTAAATAGTAAGAAAGACAGTTGTAAATATATTTTGTAGTTTTACTATTCCTTGAGTGAAAGAACGCGATGACGTCCCCCACCTTAACCATACATGGCCGTGGCCTTCACCACTTTTTTCAGATACAGGAAAATGCTTTTCGTCTACCCTGCCACGAGTATGTTGAACAATCCAACCAATTCACCCGATACCGATACTCCCTTTTGCCTATGCAGTCATCCACACTCGCCAAATCACAATGAGACAGCATGGAAGTTAGGCTGATGATAATAATAAGTTCAGTTCCAGAATTAGTAAGTTTTTGAAAGAGAATATTATTTCAAATCTTCGAAACTTATAACTAATAGTCATGACACAAGAAGTGATTATCTAAATGTTCATATGAAGTAATTAATATTAGAAAGATATTAGAAATTACTTCAGGTAGGCTAAACCTGATACGTAATAAATTATAAAAAAACAAAATATAATCACTCTCAATGTCAGAACCGTTTTATTTGAATTCATCGCCCTTGATAATTCCAGTTGTGAAGCAAATAACCTAAATAAACCAACTTTCCGTTTAGACCCAATAAGTATATTCTTTGATCTAAGGTTGTAAAGTATTTTACAAAAATTGCTTAATGTTATATTTTTTCTTCTTCTTTCTGGGTAATTTGTTAAATATTATTATATCAAGACCGTTGAATTTCTAATTATTATTCCTTATTTAACTTAAGATATTTTGAAAATTATCAAGCACTTTCATTTGTATTTCTCCATTTTTTGAAAAACAAGTGTTTTCTTGAAAAATATAACTAACTAACGACTTTTATCTGAAGCTAGAGAATCTAATCTTAGGTAATTTTACTATTAAAATTCAACTTGTTTCTAGTGTGAGAGGGGCAGACAAGAGTCAAACCCGCAGCCTCTTACCATTCATACGATTACTATATATTCAGTTTCATTTTTTAAATAAAACTGTTTCAGGTATCTAGCAGCTAAATCAATGCTTAATATACAAAAAATATAATAGAGAAATTTAAGTTTTTATAGTATTTATGATGTTTTTCCCCGACATTCAACCAAGCTACACTTTCATCAACATTCAATCAATCAACTTTTAATCTATTTATTATCATCCTCATCTCGTTATAAAATTTAGGCAAGTAAAAGCATATACTTAGTATAAGTTATGTGAGTATAAGAATCTAGACCAGAGGTTATAACTTTTTTCTCATAGACCACTTTCAAAATTTTGCTGGTTCCGGTGGACACCCTGCAGCTACATTTCTACAATATTCCCAATACTCGACAAAAATATGAAGATCAGATCTTATAGTGTAAATTTACGTTGCGGCTGAGTTACAACCACGAATTAACTATTATCGAAAAAAGTGAGAATTGATTGGTTAATTAATTCATTGATTGTGCTGTGAGTGGATGCCAAAAAAGTAAAGTTGTCCAATCAAAAAAGCGATCCAATTCAACTTTATTATTTTGAAATCTGCTCACAGCACAAGAAACCCATCAGTTCTCATTTCGTAATATAATTAAAATCTATAATCTAAGATCACAAATTTGTTGTTTGTCTATCCGCTCTTTTTCCCGCTCTTTTTCCATCGTATATGCGTTACCATAGCAACGCGTTAACCGGGAGTAGTTCCTCTACCAGATGCTAGATGGCGCTAACAGAAAAATATTTAATAATAGAAAAAATTTAAAGAATTTTGTCCACCCGTGCGAAGCCGGGACGGGCCGCTAGGTAACATTAATAACGTAACGTAACTTCTACAATGCCAATCACAAAATAGTCATAATTTTAATAGGAGGAATGCACGTGATAGATTGACAGCAAATTACTAATATGTGCCTTCAGTTTTGTAAGGAATCGCAAAACTCCCCGTTCTGTGATTTTCAATCTGCTCCTTTTATTTTGTTAAAAGGTTTGTAACAACACCAAAACTTTTTTCGAGAAGATATGACGAGAAAAATGCTTTCTCGCAATTCCCCACAGTCCAGAATATTTGTCGGGTATTTCTGCCTGCAGCCAAAATGTTTGATAACATCTTATAAATTTCACCTTCAGCTTCTCATTAGTGCTAAGCTCGAGTAGCGCCTCTTGTAATATCACATTCTCCACTTCCGTTTTATTAAATATATAAAATCCAAGGTGGTATTTCAATCGTCAGCAGATCTGCCAATCTGATTTTGAAGTCATCATGCAGGGCAATTCAATATTGAACTTATTTCTAGATATCCTCATCAAGACATTCTACCCGTGACAAGTTTAAAGCGCAGATTAATATTTTGCTTCATATATTTCAATTTTCCAAGAAAAGCTGAAATTAGCCCCTTTGTAATTATTTGTAATACTGATTGTTTCTTCAACAAAATCATTCTAAAACCGATTCAAAAATGAGTGAAATCTTGTTACACATGCACCTTTCGACAACCAGCAACTTTAAATATCAGAACTCATTTCATCAATACGTCTTTGCACAGTGTTGTTACTCAAAGGAAATCTTTTGAGTTTGCCAAATGGAGATTTATCGTCGTCGTCTTAGCCACTGCTGGACACAGATCTTCACAATGACCGGTCCTGCGCTACCCGCATCCAGATGCCTCCCGCGACCTTTACCAGAACGTCGGTCCACCAAGTAAGAGGCCTTTTCTGCCCCAACGGCCATCAGTTCTACAATCTATGTGCCCCGCCTACTGCCACTTAAGTTTGCCAATTCTGCGGGCTATGTCGGTTACTTTGCTTTTCATACGGATTTCCTCATTTCTTATTCGATCACGTAGGGAGACTCCGAGCATAGCACGCTCCATTGCCCTTTGGGTGACCATGAACGGTCTTCTCAGGCCCATAGTAAGAGATCACGTCTCCATTCCGTACGTCAAAACTGGCAACACACACTGGGCAAAGACTAAAGTTTTGAGATATTGCGATATTTTGGACGAGGAGATGTTGCGAAGTTTCCCGAATATTCATGCAGAACAGTTTTTAAAACCTCTTCAACAGCGGGTAAAATTAACTGTTCTCCAATGGTGTGTGGTTTTCCTGATTTTGCTAAAAGTAATAAGATATTGTAAGATGCCCGCAAGTTAACATCGCTACTTTCAGACGTTGAAGCGAACATACTGTGCACGGTGGGTCTCTTTTAATATTTTTCCTTCAATGTTTGAAAATATTTCAAATCGTTACCTATTTTCTCAGGATGACATTTTCTTAAATGAGCTTCGTGCTTCGATGGTTTCAAAGAGTCATTGCTTCAAACTTTGTTGCAAAAAAGGCATATGGGCAATCGCATGCTGCCTTTGATAAAAGAAAACCAAATTTTAAATAATCAACACTGTAGTATTAACATTTCTTTTTAGTTTCAGCCATATTTCGTATCAGTTCTATCTGTCTATCAGTTCTATCTGTAAATAAAAAAAAGGTTGTTTTAATAATCTTAAGGCGGTCTTACTTAAAAGGGTATGGCTATTATAATAGAATAGGATTTATTTAATATTGCAATGAAATAAGGTACCGATGGCAAACTAATTTTAATTATTAAAAGCAATAAATCGCTAAGATCCATAATAGAGTTTTATGAAAACAGCCGAACCGATTTTAATGTAATGTAAAAAAAAATCTTATATAAATTTTGATATGTTTATCTAAATTCAATAGAAAATACTTATAAATAATATTTTGCTATAAAACTCAACGATTTTAATTATTTATTTATTTTTAAGTAAACCACCACGCAGACGGGTAATAATAAAGTTCAACTTTTCTTGGATTTCTGTTCTTTTTTCAAGTATTTAATGAAGGCTTTGTTTAGTTTAGTACGTAACTACTACTTTACAACTATACTTATTATAACATAAATATATCTCCTATCGCAGGTGGGTTGGACTAGATTTCTTTTAGGAATAAGCCTCACCTTTAATTTTTCCATTTTTGTTTACTTACGTGTACAATAAATTGTAAATAAATAATAAATAAAATAAAAGTAACAAATAGGCAGGTATGTAAGTACTTTTTTCTGACACTGGCAAAAACTAACATTGATTCGCTCTACTTTTCTTTTCGAAATTCCAGAAACAAATGAGTAAAGAATCCTTAGCATTCGTATTTATATTGGCGAAGAATCAGACAAGTTCATACAAGATTACAAGCGCGCACACAACATGTCGTATTTCGTCCCTTTGCACGTCTGAACAAGTGCTGCGGACGGCGGCTGCTGTAGCGGTGGCGCTTTGTAAGTCTCGACACGTTGTACTGAATATGGAATAAGCAAGTTTTTACGAGTAAAATTCGTTGAACTTCTTAAAATATTATCTGTACTGTGTATAGGTGAAATCAACCCAACATTTTAGTTCTTCACGATCGAAACCAGATAAAATTTGTGGACCTCCGCTTGCGAATTGTGAATTCCTATTTGTTTGTCATGCCAATGTAGACCCCCGTTGAGTCTCCCGCTGACTCCTGTGGGACTACTTTGGGAATCAATCTCTAGACTATTCTAATCAGTGATTGCTTTACAAATTATCTAACATCGACACCGTTGCACTTATGCAGCCTTGCTCTCGTATAACGAACCTCGTGTCATCTTATCATCAGGTAGCTTTGTAAACAAAGCAACGATTTAATCGTAACTGCCTCAATGATTGTTGAAACGTTCATTGAGGCGGACACGCCACCCTCAAATGCGACCAGTATTCAGTGAGGTTTGCTAATAAACCGGATACTCCAAGTTCAATTAACAGTAGCATCCAGTAACTCATCAGCTCTCGGCTTTTGGCAACCTACTTAATACTGCGGCTAAGTTGAATTTACGGTTAACGCAGTAGAGTGAACATCATAGTATCAGTTTTATATAGCCATTATTATATAGCTATTTAAACTTCTTTTATTATTTAAGTTTTTTAAGTTTTTTGTTAATTAATTTAATAGAAAAAACTCGGCTCACTTGTTATTCGCAGGAGGGGAATCATATAAGATGATCATTGAAAAATGAGAAAAAAAAACCGGCCAAGTGCGAGTCCGGAAGGTTCCGTAAAATATTTTTATTATATGATGTAACTAAAAATTTACGGTATTCGCAATTTTTCCTTTATCTGTGCTATAAGACGTTGCTTTGCACCAAATTTCAAGATTCTGAGTTCATGGGAAGTACCCTGTAGGTTTTGATCCCCTTGCGAGTATCGAAAATTTGCGGAATTTTGCGGCATAAACGGCTGTATCTTATGATTGCGTTGGCTTAGAAGTTTGAGTTTTTCACAGCTCCAAGGAACAGTAGACCTGAGTATTTGATATAAATTTCAGCTTGATATGTCCACGTGTTCCTGAGAAAAAGGGTCTTGACAGACGGACGGACGGACAACAAAGTGATCCTATAAGGGTTCCGTTTTTTCCTTTCGAGGAACGGAACCCTAAAAAGAATATTTTAGAAAAATCATAAGATAAAAATATTACTTATCCCAACGACTTCCACTTGTAGATAGAAATTTCCAAAAATAACTTTCCTTTTATAAATCGCTTCGTTAAACTTTCTCAGTTTTTCAATCCATTTAATTAAAGAAATTCTTAGATAAAATTCATGCTGTGTATGCTGGGAAGGGATGATTAAAAGATTACTACTACATCAAGTTTTCTGTATACTCTGTGGACTAAAAAAGGAATCAATCATTCGATAACACAACTCTGAAACACAATCAGACTTTCCACGCTTCTGAGAATCTTTACACATCTGTAAGTTACCACATCTCGGACTATTGGTGTTTAGATAGATCCTCTAACATAAACTAGTTGCGTCGGTGCTTTCAGAGAGTTAGTGGAACTTTTAATAGTGTTCCTGTCCCTAGAGTAGCGCGACGCCGAAGTACAGTGGCAGTTATCTACCAAGTTATTACACAAATACTTGCCAACTCAACAGAGACGGGGTATAAAATGTTTGCTAGAGAATTTTCGTAGATGAAAGTTCTTTAAGACGAATATTTTATCCTGGTATAATGCTAATTAGTTTTCACTTGTATTAAAGTACTAGGAATAATAGATATGAAACTCTTCTATTAATTTGAATACGACAGGGTTAAATCCGCTATAAGTGAACACGCATGCATTTCGTCGAGAGTAGTCGAAAGGGCTAAGACGAGATAAAACCTTTTGAGACCGCTTTTGGATAAATCGCATCTTTAAGTGTGGTAGAGAGGACAAGAGCTCACTCTTATTTAAGATTTTTCGCGAAAATATTCATTTTATACATTCTTAATCATATATATATACAATCAAACTTCATCTGTATTTGAGCATATGTATTAAAAACCACAATAGCTAACAAATAAACTTTCTTAAAATAAAATTTTTGGACTTCAGACGTTAACTTGCATTAGTAATATTTGTCAAAGACATTAAGCGAAACAAATATGGTGGTTTCAGCATTTCCATCTAAACTTTCATAAGGATGTTACAATTTTCAGAACATTTTATAATCTAACTATATGTTATAAAATGTCTGAAGATGTGAACTTTGGAAAAAGTATTTCAATTAATATTATATCAATTCGATTATTTCGATAGAGTACTTTCAATTGTTACTCCGATTAAGGGTACACGGAAATATATATTTTAATCAGGTAGATAGTAGGTAAATTGAGAAATGATTAACCATTCTGAAATTGAAGGGGTAACAATTGATAAAATTTAGTGATATTTCATTGTGACTACAATGACATATCATTAAATTTTATCAATCTTTTTACTGAACCAATTGAACCAATTGTAGGCAAAATAATAAAAGACACCTATTTTTATAAAGAATAATAACTTTTAGATACTCAACTTTTAAAAACTAAAGAATCAGAAAAAAATCTAATATCTCGAAAACTATTTCGCCATCCACGTCTAGAACATTTGGTAATTTTTTCCCGCGAACGGTTAGGTATTCGAACGAATTGGGAACACCCGTGAGACTTCATATCCTTAAATTTCCGATGAAAACAAAGAATCGGTGAATATAGGATCACGAGAGCGGGCGAATGGAAATTTACATCCTAATTTCCCTAGCGACTCGCACGAGTCTATTCGTCAGTGATATCAAAATCGGAGACGGCGCGCCGTTTCCCGAATCATTTTTATAACACCCACCCACGTGCATCTCAGACACACTTATTCCTAGGTACTCAGAGGCCTTTTGTTTTATGCCCATTCCTTACACTGGTTTATCAAAGGTGAGTTTTGATTAATAGTATAATTATTAAGTTTGCACAATACAGTTTGTAAACTGCTGCAACAATAGTTAGTTTTGCTATTCAATTAGTGTTTCATTAATTTTTTATTAGGTAGCATATGTATATTTCAAGTGTAAGTGTTCAGGGCAAGCTTTATTTCGATTTTGAAAGAAGCAGTTTTTGTTGCCGCAAAAATTAAGCGAGCGCGCTCGCAAATCTGAAGCTGGCTCGACAGTTCGCAGACCCTAGCACGATGCACATTGAAGACACCCTTTGATTTTACTTTTTTATCTGTTCTGAACCAGCTTATATTAAGTCACAGTGCATCTATTCCTATATTATTGTAGTGCTTAAAAGAATATTTAATCAAATGTACTCGACAGATTTCTTTAAGGACAAATTTAATTCTTTGTTAATTTCTGTGTAACTCACATACAGTACCGACATTTTAATATTTAAATACTCTAACAATTAATCAATTTCTTTATTTCCCTAAATAAAAAAAAAAACAGTTATCACCATGTTAATAGGTACGAAGTTTGTGCAGAGCCTAAATCACTAAAACTACGTGAGCAATTACAATCTATAACTACACGTACACGAACACATTATAGTGCTGTTCATAAAAACCACTAATTGCGGCAGACTGCTTAAACTGAGCCTTCGTACACAGCCGTCTCGCCGTTAGTGGTGCTTGAGCCGCTGAATTCGTCACCTGTTGGAAATAATTAGGCAAAAAAATCGACGCTAAAACAAAAATTCTGGTGCGGCAACGTTCAACTCTGTTACCGCGTCGACGGGAAATTGGAATTCCCCTTGCAAAATTTTTAGTCGGAAAGGTTGATTTTAATTTAAAGTATGTAATACTAGCAACAACACATCAACTTACTACAAATAGCAATACTTCTCAATTAATATTACAAGGGTTGTTTTTAGATAAGTTGTGCTTTTGCCTTTATTAGGCAGGTTAACTTTTTGCTAACTGACCTATTCTCAACATGCTCATTTACTGATAAAATCTTTGCTCGAAGCTAAAATTTCCAATGGTCAATCGAACTCCATTCCTAGCTGCAAAATAGAAATTGTCTGAGTTTAAAACATAATATACTTTTCAAAAAATCAAATAAGAGTAGGTATATAAAATAACAGCTCTGAACATTGCATTCAATAAAGGTAGAGGTATCCTACTTACTGTCTTACTATTCCGATAGTAATTGTGAATACTATTTCATATATTAATAAATATTAATAATCAGAATAATTTACTGTCCGCCTGAGAATTCACTTGTGACCCGAGTTGATTTTTTCTAGTATTTTTTATTATAATATTTTATCTTATAAGATAGCATTAAAAAAGACATAAAATATATAAAAATTATAAAACTTATTTACAGATTTCACTTGGTAATAAATAAAAAATTAACTAGCAGAATGGAACACTTCTCTGTTTAATTAAACAGCAGTATTATTTTTTCTACTTCCCGATATGATTCCGGATCAAACAAACCATCAGAATTGTTAATTTTTTATCAATTCTTAATTTCTCTTCTTAATATTATAAATGTGAATGTAACTTTGTTTGTTATACTTTCACGCAAAAACTACTAAACCGATTATCATGAAACTTCGTACATATATTCTTGGAGGTATTAGAAGTAACATAGGATACTTTTTATTAAAAAAAAAATAAAAAAAATGCGGGCGAAGCTGCGGGTAAAAGCTAGTCATTATATAATTCAATGCTTATTATACAAAAAATACCATAACAGACCACTCATAAGCACTACGGATACCACAGTAAAAAAATAACCCTTAGTAATACTAATACACAGAAGAGGTTTGTTATCTGAAACATACCGACAACTTATCTCATAGGTAGCTATCGCCTAAATAAAGTCGCTTAAAATTTATTACTCTTACCGGATACGGTTATAACCTAAACTTTATGTTATTTTTAGTCATTTTAAATAATCTATATTTATAATTAATAAATAAATATAGACTAGGCGATCCAGTCGCTCAGCATAAAGCTACGCTAGCACCATATATTGGAGCGGAGCATAATACCTAAAAAAAGAAAAACAAAATGTTCGATGGGAATTTTTGCGAATTTCAAAATTCGGGGTCCGTCACAATCTAGTCCTTAACCTGTTGATTCGATTCCACACAAAAAATATTAAAACCGGTTAAGAACTCGGGAAGTTATGGCGTAACAGACATTGCGCCATTGAAGCTGATCCATGGGAGCTTCGCTCGCTCCGTTCCAATGACATCAAATGATAGCACAACACCCAGATCCGAGTCAATATAGAAAAGTTCGTTTTGTACATTGACCCGGCCGGGGATCGAACCGGGAACCTCAAATTGGCATTATCACAAAAACCAGTATGCGAGTCACTCGACCACGGAGGCTAAAATACCATAGAAATTAACGTAATTAGTAAGGTTGCGTTGAAACAATGATTAACAATAAATAATTAAAAAATTTGGGCTAAATTGATTTAGGCTATATCGACCCGTATGAAATAGACTGGGACCTTATGTATCTCAAGCTACCCCTGATAATGATTGATGACCAACATCAATGTGAAGTCTATGTTATCATAAACGAGTTGCTGCATGGCCGACCTTTCCTTTACCTTTGATAACAGAACAGTGGACAAAAAACATTTATGACGAGATGTTTTCAGAGAAGACTTCTTGACGATTGTTTGATGTAATGGTAGCTAACCTGCCTTTTGCACCAACGTTGCCCAGAAGGGGCAGATATTTGTGTGATGGCCACGAGCACTTTGGGCTAGGCTAATTGGTGTCAATGTTCAAAATATTTTTTTTTATATATAGATCGATTACATTAAAAACTAGTTGCAAATTAGACCACATCATTTAAAGGTATGTTGACGCATAAAGCAACTTGCACTTTCAACCAACTTATACTAACCCGACGGGCGATCGACGAAGTTAGAGTAAGCGGACACGCGCAACAGCATTTTTCACTGACTTTGTGACGAATTCAAGGCACACATCTGATTGTCGGTCATCCATTCACATGTAAATTCGTGACGAGGCCTTCCCACGAGAACTACCGAGGAAGTTTCGGACGGTACGTTGAATCTTTAACAAAATCGGAAAAAAGTAAAAAAAAATACTGTCAAAATGTAGGTCGTGAGCGGGAATGTTTGTGGGACTCTCTTTCATCCCCAACCCGACCTAATGCCCTGTGAAGGGTTGGAAACCTACTCACATAAGTATGCACCCTCGCGTGCTGCCATACTTTATAAAGACATCAATAATAATCATCTATTTATATTTAATTATGTAAGCGTTAAATTGGTAGATTTTTTAACAATTTTTACTAGAAAATATCAACCTTATCTCAGAAATCAGACGAGAAGATTTACTAACTAACGAGTTTATGTTGTATAATGGACCAATAGACCATTCCTGATCACAGAGCTAATAACAAGATCAAATTTTTAATCTTAACCACCCAGTTAACCTTAACCCACGAATTTATCAAAATCTATCAAGTCGTTTATGAGGTTTATGCTTACTCATTAATTGCTCATCATCAGCCTAATTAGTGTCTCCACATTTGGGGTCTTTTTGTGGACGAAATCACCAGGAGAATGGGGTATATTCTACCACGCTAGCCCCATGTGGTTGGCTGGGTTCTAACGACTTAAGATGCAACCGACCTGGACCTCGAGATAATATTATTTTTATCATTTTTTAATATTCCATTAAAAAGTAAGTACAAGTGCCACTAATAAGTGCTGAAATTGATATTTCCATGTGGATTTCGCCTGTAATCATTTGTACATTTTAGTTCTTATTGGTTCATTGTATATAAAAGTATGTAAGGAATCATACAAATGTTAAATAAAATAATTAATGATTGCTACATTCACACGAATTAGCCTTGTCCAGAGTAAGCACTGTAAGGCTTGTGTTATGGATACTGGGGTAACGGATAGACAGACACATATATTACATACAATTAGAAATTAAAACAGAACCTGTTGGAATATTCTTTTGTATGCCTACTATATTAATACTTCTTAGTTCCTGTATGTAATCTAAATTCTATATGACTTTGACAAATCTTTTTAAACCAAAATCTATTGTAATTCTTTTGTACGTCTGTCACTATTATATATTCCTCATACACGTATATTTCAAACTTTTATTTAACCATTCATTAATTTTACAACAGAACCGAATTCTTCAAACCATATTGTTTTGTGGAAAAACCCTCACCCTTGCTCTACCAGATACTCTAGGCCTATTTGTTTTCAATTTTTGAAAGAAAGTTCTACAGTATCTAAGGAAGAGGAAGAGCATTATAGGAAGATAATTAACCGACTATCACTGAGTTCAGACCCCCTTATTAACTAGTCTTCGGAAACTTTCTCGTAAAAAAATCGCCTCCTGTCTAAGGAATTTACAGATTTATTGAAGTTTCAACCTGCATGTTCATTTTTAACTCTTTATTTGGTAAGCTCTTAATATTGTTTACTTTGTTTCGTATTGTTAAGTTATCGCACAATTTTCTGTTTAATTATAAGTTATAATCGTATTTTTATACATTTTAAACATTTTTTTAAAGTTTTCTGAAGCTTGTATATGTTTCATAGTAAATTTGTTTGTATTTAATCAAAAACGTCTATTTTTAATATTCTACTTCATTCCCAATGAGAAAGGATGGTTAAATACAATTTTAGGAGGTTTTGATCGCTCTCCCGTGGACGCGGGACCACCGTGCATTGCTCCAAATTATTTTGTATATCCCACAATTTATCGGATATTAGTGCTACGTCGTCGGCATATAGAAGGTTCCACGGAGTGGGTTTTTGTATTTTTGTTCACATTTATCACATTCAGATAAGAACTAAAGGGAAGACAGTATATACTTAGTATCCTTTGCCGTTTCTTAAGGAAAACTTTTTTTTTCGACTTTGGCATAGAGTATTTTTGTATATACCTATCTGTGCTGTGGTTTGTTTGTATTTACGTATTTACAAATAAATAGATGTGCTTAACTGTTTTTAAAATTTATCATAAATTATATCAGAATGGACCAAGAGATTGCTAAAAAGCTCTTTATAGAAGGCGGTACGTTTATATTTCTTGGGGTGCCCGAAGACACGCAATTTGGTATAGATATGCAATGTTGGAATACTGAAGAAGATTTTCGTGGTATAAAAATGATACCGCCTGGCCTGCACTACATACATTATTCAGCTGTAAGCAAAGGCTCTGGAGATGTATCTCCTAGGTAATCTATTTCAGTAAATAAAAATCTGGTTTATTAAATACTTAAGCATAATATCCTTTTTCAATATAATCCATTAATCTATAGGTCAGGATTCATGCATGTGTTTCATCAAAAAGATTTCCTTGTGAAAATGTGGGACAAAAACACCGAGGATATGAGTAAAGATGAAATATGTGAAGAGAGTATTCAGCGCCTGCAAGATAACCTATTTAACCTTGATAAACATCTTGCACCTTACCCATATGATATTTGGGAGAAATGGAAGATGCTCACTTCTCATATCACAGGTATATTATCATAACATTGAATCTGGTGGTTGTAAAAGGTAAATTGAAGAACCAAAAGCATGTGTGCGTGTGCTTGTGGTATAAAAACAAATTATTTGGAGTTCACTTGTTTTTAAATGTTTTCTGGGTTATAGTGCAACTAAATAGGAGTTAAATAGTATCATTACAGTCAAGTATTAGATCGGGTGTTATTTGGCAGAAGCTCTATCTTTTTGTTAAACAAAAATATGTAGCTTACTTCCATAAACAGAGCACTAAGCACATATTGCAGGTCTAACAGCTCCTGATGACGTTCCATGTGGGGGCGGAATATGTGTAGTCGGTGAAGGTGTTGGTGTCTGCGGTTTCTGCATTTATATGCGGGCAGGCTAGTGGTGCACTTGCTTGGATTTTGCAGGAGTGAGCTACACATTTTTGTTTTATTAACAAATATTTTAACCATTCAGACACCTTATTCACTGTTAGATTACAACCAAGAAAATAATGTTAGAGCTCTACATGGAAATATAGGAATGTAACAACCATCACGGTCAAATTATGGATTGTCATTTCATGAAATCCCAGGTGACTGAAGGGTACATAATTTGATAAATCTTTTTGATTAGGTGCCTGTAAACCACTTATTAGAAATTTAACAGATTCAACAGTTTTTTTTTTTATTGGCTCGCACGGTTTGTGTATTAGCCACAACGGAGTTTGAAAGGTAGGGAAACCAAAACAGGAAAATAAGGGAAAACATCGGGATCGGAAAGAAATTTGGGAATAATAGGAATAGGTAAAGTAGGATATATACAATATATTATAGGTTATATACAATATTGTAAAACAATAAGACTATATACATTTCTATATACAAAGTTTATAAGCTTTACAATAAATTGGTCAGAGGCTATAATTTAATGTTATGAATAGTTAAAAATTTAGAAATCAAATAATATAAATCAAAATTATTAAATACAGGAGGGATTCAACAGATTTTAAAAATGCTGGAGTTCCACAGATTATATACATGTAGAAGGGATAAAGTCATTGCATAATCATAGAACAGAAGTATCAAAAATTTGTATGCAGGTAGGCATGACAATCACATTATGGCACTTTTAGTAATAGACATGGCTAAGTCAACAAAAAACTGTGAGTTGCAGATCAGCTCACGGTTCACATATGTGAGCTGGAGCTGCGAACTGGTTCACACATCAGCTTACTCAGTAACTAAATATAAACGTTTGAAGATCTGCTTTGTGCCCAAGTAGCAGAGTGTTGACCTTAGCTACTCTGACCTACAACACCGAAGCCGTTTCGACGTTCGCTGTTCGTTCGCCGATGATCGATAATACTACTGGCGTATCTATCAGTCAGTGAGACTGTGACTGTTGGTGAATATACCCCACCTAGTGAGCCATGAGCTGTTTGTTTTGTCGATGAGATGAAGATCAACGGTTCAAGTCTATTTAATCTGAATATTTGAATTGGTTCAGAGCCAAGTTACTTATGTCTAGTTAGTAATGAGTTGATTTTTTGATATCTAATAATATTATAATACCTACATTTGTCACTCAATATCAGGTCAATGCTAAGACTTTTTAAAAGTTAAAATTCGCATTCGTATTCCAATTACCCATAACATTTAATGGCATCATATAATATAATAGGGGAGGGGGGGTTTCGGAAAACATCACTATGGATCACAATGAGGGAGGGGGGGGGTTACGGTTACATATCACGTGTATATTTTTGAGTTGTTACTTCTTATAAAGTTACTGTTGAACACAGTCAAGCAAATCCGTTGTCCGAGAACTCTTTTCAGATTAATATGGTATTGTTTATGAATGTTTATAATGTACATAAGGTATTGTGTTTTAATTTATTTATATTAAAAAATTAAAATATCTTTTTAATGAAATAAATACACGTGATGTAAGACCAGAGGGGAGGGGGAGTGTAAAAAGTGTTGTAAAAACCTTACGTGATTAATGGACGGCCCCTTAGTTAAACCAATAAGTTATCATCAAAAATTTCATAATTTTAGGTGATTTAGCAGAGAAGTTGACACCAGAATGCGGTGTCATCAGAGCTGCAATTGAACTAATGTCCATGACAGATGCTGAAAGACCAAAGGGAGTTAAAGTACAGGAGTCCACTGAAAGTCAAGACAAAAATGTAGAAATATCACCAACTAGTGAGGTGATTAGTGAAGATGTAAGTCCAGGGTCCTCTGATGCTAAAAAAGCAAAAAGAATCACTCGGCAGGATAAAGAAAACGCTATGTTGCCAAATTTGAAGCCAGCTCCAGGTATAGTATACCATTTATCTATATCTTTAAAATTAAAATTGAAATTATTTATTAAGACAAATCCTGTTGCAAAAAATGCATCTTCATTCAGGTGCGATTCAAACCTACAGCAAACAGGGTCAGACGCGATTTATGGTAATTAACCATGATGAGTTTAAAGCAACACTACTTGTGCACCTTTGACATATCTGATGGTGTAGCGACTCCTACTGATGGGGCATAGACCTTCCCTATGATTAAAGATACTATTTTACCAATATTTTTATAAGTTTTTTTAAATAGTATTCTTATTTAAATAGTATCACACTATTTTAATCCTGTTTTTTTTTAATATAATATATAACTATACATTTAATATATTACAAACAAAGGGTTTGTTTTAAGGAAATAAAAATATTCAGATCTACCACATACCTCATCAATTTTTATATATTTTAAGGTACAGCCCTAAGGTTTACCGAGATACCAACAGACAAGTACCCACCAGGATCTACACCCGAAGAAATTACTAAGCATTATCTGGATCAATCATATTCATTAGAATTGATGATATCACAACATACTGAGTAAGTACTATATAACATTTTTTATATAATAAATAATTTTTATATTCTGTTACACATAAAAATTTAAAAACCAAATAAGATTTGCTATAAAGCCTTTCCAATAGTTGCCTCAGGTAACATTTTAACAAGAGAATCTGCCACATAGAGCGCCTTAGGTGCGCTTTGCACTTTTTGTGACTAATGTAGATGAAAATAGGTACTGTAGGAAGAATAGGCCAAAACCTATACAGGCCCAATGTGAGGTATTGTCTGCCAACGGTCGCTGATGCAGCCGGGAACAACGGATTAACCTGCCTTTCAAATCACAGACGAGCTCTAGATGTTTTGGTCACCCATCCAATTGCGAAAGTTGCTTTCAATCATATGTATCGGAAATTGCAATTCAAGTAAAAGACTGCTACACCGGAAAAATGAATTTAAGACATAAAAACTGCTTAGCCTTACCTCAATCTTACCTATTACTATCCATAGTTCAAAAACACAAGTAAACACCATAAAAAGGGGTTTGAAGATTGTTGTATTGAGGGTGACCCTAACGTCGATATAACGATAATAACGATTTTTTTTCAAAATCGCGGTGCACAATGAAAGTTATATATTTAGATGGAGGACACTTATGGGTGAAAACCATTCAAAATGACCATTTTGACATCAAAACTTGTCCATACGCAATATTTAACAAAATATTCTTTTGCCTCAAGCAATGAGACCTTACTATAGTAAAATGATACATTACCTTAAATAATATATATATATAGTTTTATGTACCTTGTAAGTATTTAGTAAATGCGTCTCTATTTTCAGACCGAAACCGGATTTTGTCCATACAAAATAATTTAGTAATTACTAAATTAGGTCGTGTGAAAAAGGAATAACGAAAATGAACAAAATAATGGACAGTCGCTGGGAAACAAGTATTTATTTACAAAATAAGTAAATTAGGATAACTTTACCCGATAACTACGTCTAATCATGTTATCTTTACAAAAAATAATCGTATATATTTCAATACAATTTATAGTATTTTTGTTAATGTACTTTGTAACGCTAGTCATGAAAAGGACAAATTATTTTGTATGGACAAAATCCGGTTTCGGTCTGAAAATAGAGACGCATTTACTAAATACTTAAAGGTACATAAAACTACATATATATTATTTAAGGTAATGTATCATTTTACTATAGTAAGGTCTCATTGCTTGAGGCAAAAGAATATTTTGTTAAATATTGCGTATGGACAAGTTTTGATGTCAAAATGGTCATTTTAAATGGTTTTCACCCTTATACAAACAAAAAATGTTTTATAACATGATATCCTGAAGTGTCACGTTTCGGGGTTATTTACCAAAATAAAAGTATAGGTAATATAATTAATCATTATAATTAAACACATTTATATCTGATTGCCATACTGAATTGTCTTAAAAAGTTATTAATGAACAAAATCAATTATTAGTATTAAAATATTTGTTTTCTTTCTTTATCTGATTCAGATTAAAAGTAAAACCATAAACAACATGAAATAACTACTAAATAAATAAATAAACTCGTTATAACAACTTTTATTTTTAACTTTGAATAACTTAGAAACGTGACGCTTTATGATGCTATATAACATTTTATGCTTGTATAAGTGTCCCCTATCCAAATATATGACATTTATTGTGCACCGCCATTTTGAAAAAAAAATCAAAATGGCGGCTGATGTTAGGTCCAATACCTTCAAACCCCTTTATAATAAACTCCCAAATTAATTCAAGATCAAAGTAGTTAATACAAATTCATTTATAAGAAAATTAAAAATCTAGTTGTAGTGTTTGTAAGCAAACTTTTTTATCTATGCAGGAGTTTTTTGGGTCTTGTAAACGATAGTTTAAAAAAAATAGTATAACCAAATATATTTTAGTATGTTAAACAAAATTTTTTAGTTAAATAAATTAGTTTTTTTCAAAATTGTGGTGCCCTTATGGGGTACATGGTGATACTGCGTAATATTTACCATCATGTAAAACTCATGCATGAGACAATAAAGATATTTGTTGGCTGAATGCTCTAATCCTGGCGTCATCAAGCTCTTCACTCATATCATACTGTAGTATATTGTCCACTTAATTTTGTTTTTCATTTTTTTTAAGGCCCATTGACATCATTGGAGAACTTCAATTTGCATACATATGCTTCCTCATTGGGCATTCCTTGGATGCATTTGAGCATTGGAAAAATCTAGTCATATTATTTTGTTCATGTGATGATGCCATACAAAAACACAAAAATATCTTTTTCCATTTTGTAAAAACATTGGAGAAACAAATTGACGAAATGCCAGAGGAATTTCTAGCTGATATTGTAATGAATAAAAATTTAGTATACAAAAAATTAAGAGAATTTTTTCGTACAACATATGTTAGCAGAGTAGATGATCGTTTTTCGGCGTTAATAGAAGGATTCAAAGAACATTTGACACAGAAACTTCAGTGGGATTTCACCGAATTAGATGCAGATGAAGAAGATGAGCTACCAGTGGTTGTAAATCTAAATGAAAATTAATTATAAAATAAAAACTTTCAAACATAGTATCGAATCAGTCTACTTACATTACATTAATCTTACACTGGCAGGCATTAAGATCCCAGTAGGGGGCGTTCAAGTATTACGTAACACAATTTGGGGGGAGGGAGGGTCTTGTAAAACTTTTCAATGCATTATAGGGACTTTGAAATTAGGCAAATTTATTTGTTTAATGTCAGCGACTGAGTTGTTAGTTCATCCCTAGCCTACATATTTCAAAACTCACGTTGTTAGTACGCCCTGCGCCACGGTCGAACTTATCAGATTTTAGATGACCACTTCGTACGTCATAAACAAGTGTCGACTTCTAGAATTTTCCGTCAGTGTGGTGCTTGTGCGTAAAGTTTTACGTTCGTATATCGATTAATATCTGTATGGAAATATATCATGACGACTGCTGAAGAATTAATACGAATACTAGAAGGCGATTCAAATGAAGAATTTATGTCAGACGGAGTGTTTATAATATTGATGAAGAGGTTTTTTTTTATTACATCGTTTTATTCTAATTTATTATGTAGTATGGTAGAGATGTCCTTGGTAGAAAATTTGAAACTTTATGGCGTGAGCCCGCTGTCGATGAAAATGCGCACGCGGCCGCTCTGGGACGGTGATTCTAACTGGTTGCAGCGCGCGTCTCGTGTGTGTTCGCTCGTAGACACGTAGGTAGACTTTATTCAATAAATTATTTAGATATATAAGTTACCAAGGACAAAATCTAGGAAATGCAAACAATTTAAAATTCTTAGGATTAGAAATTGTTCAAGATTGGACTGGAAACAGCACGTAGAAAATGTGTGTAATAAAGTTAATAGATTTTTTCTGCTTTATTCATATTGGAAAAGCATCGATCAAAAGTACTGCTCTCACAACCTACTACGTTTACGTTCAGACCGTTCTTCGTTGCGGTCTTGTAGTATGGGACAAACTGTTATTGATATTTTCCAAAATAATATTTTTATCTTTGTTGTTAACTTTTGAAAGTACTACTACATATCTATATAAGTATTATATAGATTATTATTATTACTTATTACCTACTCTCGTTTTCGTACTTGTGCCTACGTTTAGAAGACTCGTGAAGATTTTCGCGTACTGTACTATTGAGAAATAAAAATGGCGAGGTTTGTCTCTGTACTCATTTTATTGTGAGCAAAGTGATTGTGATTGGCATTAATTTATGAAACATACAAATCTTTAAAGACCTTTTGTTTTACTGGCTTCCAAATTGCATGTAAATTTCGTAGGGTAAGAAGTCATTACATAGTTGTTAATTAACCATGTCCTCAAAATATCATTATTATATCGACTATATTGAAAAAGTTAAGTACACATCCCTCTTCGTTGTAGGTAGGTTCGCAGGTCTTCGATTCACTGTACCGACTGGCTTACTGGCGACTGACAGTGGCTCGACAACTGATATGAAGTCGGGCGGTTAAAAGGTTTAAAATGGTCACATGGTTCTTATGTAACATTTAAGGAGGGGAAGGGGTGTTACAGAAAAACGTTACGGCTCATTACATGGGGGGAAGGGAAGGTTTAAAATCTTCAAGAATTGCGTTGCGTGATACTTGAACGTCCCCATAGATGTGTTGTGCACAAATGTGAACTTATAAGTCGCGGCACGAAACTCGCTCTGACCGTTATTGCGCAGAAGTAAAAAATAAGATGTTTTGGGTTAATACAGGGGTGGAAGGCGGGCGTGCGTTGCGCATATTCGCTCTCCAGTCTTACTCCCGTCTCCCGTCCCCCGTACGTACTGATACGAGGCCCCGCGCACTTCCACTGTACAGTCGCGTTCTAAATTGTTTTATTTTTTTGTTGTTGTTTTTCTGTTAAGTTTGTTGTGTCTGTTAGTTAATTATTTACGTTTATTATATGTTTTTATTTTTATATTACATACCGACCTACCTATTGTTGAGAACATAAATAAATTTTATTTTGACAACGGAACTCTGGCACACTTGAACATTAACTACTTAACTAACCTAATATTTATTAAAGTAATATTTGCGTGCGTGTCAGTACAGTAACCCAAATAGCAGCCAACCTCTACATTTTGTTCACCACTAGACTTACTATTTGACACTACATTAAAATAATGTAATTAACATTATTTTGCTATTATTAATTAAGTACCTAATTAAACTACTAATTTGTATTGCGTGCGCGACAGAACTCATGCGTAGCTATCCTCTCCACGCTTCGTTCAGCGCTAGAGTTACGAGCCGCGACCTGTAACATATACTAAATTCACGATACAATATACCTTGGAAGTCCATTTCAGATAATCTTCACCTACTTATTTGGTTATCTAAAATAATATCGTTCAATTTATATTGAAATGGCAGCGATGCAGCAAGCAGATTTCATGTCAAATAATTTTAAACTTTACTTTCATGGTCAAAGGGTTTAGTATTGCTAGAGACTAAAAAAGTGGGCGCTACAGCCGGGGCGGGCGCCGAGAACTGTCCAACGATAAATACCACTTGTCGATCGTTGCTATTTCAGTGCCATACATGTACAAATAAAACGAAAAAATATTGTTGTAATTTTATTATCATTATGAATAAAACAATACTAGTTTTTTTCCTTAAATTGCTTCTTATTTAACTTGTGTATATTCTTGTTTTCGAATTTCGACTTCTTTTGTATAATTTTTGACTCTGAAAAACACAAGAAGCAACTGGATCAATTAAAGTTTTATAACTAAATGTGAATAAATTTTCGTTGTCAACATTCGCCAAGATATTTGAGAGCTTGGTACTGACAGTCAAAATCTGTGGTAGTCAAAAGGAAGAGACAAATTCTTGTATTACCAACCTAAATACATAAAAAGATTACTAATATTAACCATAAGTATATTTATTTGCTGCCTACAAGATAGTTTTAACAATTATACAGAAACATTTCTAGTCCAGATGACACAAACTGTATTTTTCTAGTAATAATTTCTTTGAACAAAAAAAATCTTGCAGTCAAATGCTGAAATAATAAATGAATAAATAAAAAACAAACTTAATCCTACCGTCTTGATGTCAAATTTAGGGTGCCCACAAAATACATATCTAGAGAGGGCCAAATAGTGCACGTGCCCTAGACACCTAGAATATAATATTATAATATCTAAATTTTGTCTTAAAATATATAATTTTCATTGTCCAATAACCACTTTAACAATTGTTGCTCCAAATTAATTAATATATATTTTGTCTGGCGTGTGAATCATATTATCAAACAAAAAAACTACCTTAGAATGGAAGTATCATGATCACCACCTGACTTAGCGATGAGTTTGTAAGATACAGCTTTAGATGGTTTCTTTAAGGGCTTGACATTACTGATACTATCACTCAATAGTGCCTATGGGAGAAATGCTCTCGACTTGCATAGGAATCAGAAAGCGACTTTATTCCTAACATTATAAAATTTTATATCTGATGACAGAATTGACATTCTGTGTTTAGCAACTTGGGTTTCATAAAGAAACAAGTTAACCGATTCGTTGCGGATGGCACGTCTGGCGTGACATCACTGTCTTTTGCGTGTGGCGCTAGCCACTGGAGTCGTGTCGTTTTTAAATCGATGATAACTCCTTTAAATTAAGTTTTAGCGAAATCTACCCAGAATAAAACTATCTTCATTTTTCACATAAATTAACACGTTAAACGCCAGAACATAAAGTAATACCATATCATTCAGGCCATGTCAGACAATGGTGTCCGACACTAACCTGTTCCATATAGGCCATGTCAGACAATGGTGTCCGACACTCAGACTTATATTTGAACGTCCAATTCTCCGCGTCGGTCAATCTAACAAGGCGTTTCTGCCTTCTATTAGACCCGCGCGGCCCCCTAGTCTAATGCAACCACGCCAGCGCTCAAATATTTAAGTTTTTTTGCGAAAATTTGAGGGGTTTATTGTGAACTAGCGAACTGTGTCCGCGAACTTCGTTTCGCCTTACGATAGATTGTTCTTATATTTTATCTGTGTGTTTCTTTTATATAAATACATGTATTCTACATTTAAAACTTCCTCTTGAATAATTCGATCCATTAAAAAAAAACCTCATCAAAATCTGTTGCCTAGTTTAAAGATCTAAGCATACATAGGGACAGACAGACGTAAAGCGACTTCGCTTTATACTATGTAGTGATAGTAATAACAAAACTGGGAAAATAAAATGTGATGTATTGTTGTGTCTTTATAAATGGATTAGCCAGTTATTTTAAATATTTATTTATTTAAAAATCATCATTAATATTAAGTAGGAACACATACGAATACTAAATACGTCCAAAATATTATTTTATTTAGATCGGTGGGAAATATTATAGCAATCTAAGCGTAGAAATGGTTTTTTTGGGCAATCGTCACAGTAGGTTTTAACTTTTTTCACGTTATTCCTCGCTTTAATTCTTCCCAAGATCTTAACTTTTTCTTTATAGCATTCAGAACAAGCCCTTCTTATATTACTTTTTCCCCTCTTTCTTTATCAATCTATGCTTCAACCTCTTTGGTCTTGTTTCAATAGTCACTAGTGATTTTGGTTCTGAACAATAATTACGCATGATTTCTTTTCTGAAATCAACCATAGAAATTTTTTAACCCGGTACTTTTTGATAGAGAATTAAAGGATTAACCAAAGATGTATTGAGCAGTAGATTGATAGCTAGTTTTTTATACCACTTTATGCTTTTTCGCAAGCGAGAAGAATAGGCTGCAAGTTGATCTGCTAGATCAACTGCACCTTTTACTTTGTTATAGTCCGCGACAATCTTGGACTTTGATACAGTTTTTCCCCTCTTATTGAGCGAAGCTGTCTTTTAGGCAACTCACAAATTTCGCTTGTCTCCCTCCTGCTACTTAAGACTGCGTCGAACAAAAAGCGAAAAAAGGACAGTTACGGTTAGGTTGATATTAACGAAAATATTCTATTTAAACAGTTAAAATTTACATGATTATTACCATGGATAATGTGTCTTTAATGTTTGCGAGGCAAACACATAAAATATGGTATAATTGTTATGAAAGACTCATCTAAAGTTGCACAAATATCTACAAAACGTGTGCTGGGTTTCAGTGGATATTGAATATTTTTTCATAGAAATATTTTGTAAATATTGATTAAACTTAATCTCTAATATGTAAGCTTGAAATTTTGCGGCTCATATTTTTATTAAAATGCCTCAAATATTTAATAAAATTTTATTAAAAATACGCTCCGAATTCTTCATACAAAATTTCTATGAACGCCTTGTGGCTTATAAATACATGCGCACAAACCAACAACAATTTAGTCCTCCACGAGAGCTCAGAGCGTCCACACGTCACTTTTGAGAGCGAGTGCATCGATCGCGAATTATTGTTTTAGCACACTCTACTGTATAGAAAAACAAGGTATGTGACATTTACAAATTTTAAATTTAAGTTCACTACCTATATCAATTAATGAATTCTATCTTGTAACCCATTTTGTTAATTGAGTGAGTTTCAATTTTAGGTATTTACATAAGTTTTATAGCATCATCTATTATTTTAGGATATATCTATAGCATTAAGCAAAATGGGAAAGCGAAAGGAGAGGTATTACACTAAGAAAAGAAACCAATTCAAGAAAAAAACTGTTCTTCAAAATCGGTATGTGCGTACAACGTAGCATCTCCTAGTTTTAGATTGATTCTAATATTAAAGGATATTATATGAAATTTTAAATAAGATTCCATTTATTAATATCATTGCAGGTTCATTATTTATTGTCAATATTTTATTGTTAACCCTAGGTCAGTAGTAACGAATAATGTACAAGAAGATAAGGAGAATTTTACACCCAACTCCAAAAAAGTCAGACACTATGGACATGAAGAACAATCAGATGTAAAAGTACAAGTACAGCAACGCGAAAATCTTTCCAATGTTAGTTTATGATCTAAATATGATTTTTCTGGAATCTGTCAGATGTGTTTTTATTTAGGTACTATTTCGAGATAGAGATTTTTAATAGTGCAAGTAATATGGGCGCATAGTTTTTTAGCTGTGTTGACAGTACATACTCTCATTAAAATATGAAACTGTGTACTATGTACCTTGATTGAGAAACACCCAGTTAATAATGAGTAAAAATATTTGATTGTTGCGGTGATTTGATTAAGTTCTTTTGTTGTATGTTTTTGACCAACCATATTAAATTAATTTCAGGTTACACTAAACGAAGATGAAGATAATTTTTAAGTAATCATAGAGAACGAAATCGATAAAAAAGAAGAAGATTTTGTGGCAGGTGGCAACAGAGTAGTCGATTTTGCGTATATTTATAAGCAATTTCAAAATATTGCAAATCATAACACTGCCTTTGGTTGCAACCTGAATTGTTTGAAAATGACCAAAGAGACACGAAAAGGGCTTCTTTCAAAATTTCATTTTACTTGCCAAATGTGCAATATAAAGCTTGAAATAAAAAGTTGTGAAGTTCCAGAAAATTCCGCAGACCTCAATCTCAATGATAACGCAGTAAGTAGCTTTATGTCTATAGGTGCGGGGTTTTCTGGTCTGGAACAAGTTGCGGCTTCTCTTGATATACCTTGTATGAGTGATAAATTGTTTACAAAGTGCCATACTTAGGTTTGTAAGCTTTGGGAATTGGCCAAAGAGCAAAGCATGGCAGACGCAGCTAAAGAGGAATATGACATAGCTGTGGGCAATGGTGACGTTGATTCACATGGAGTTCCCATGATAACTGTGGTAGCGGACGCGTGCTGGTCAAAGAGGTCATATAGAAAAAATTACAATGCTTTATCGGGTGCGGCGAATATTATTGGCTTCAGGACGAAAAAAGTTTTATATATGGCGGTGAAAAATAAGTACTGCATGGTTTGTACTAGAGCAAAAAACAAAAAAAAGACGATACCTGAGCACATTTGCTTCAAAAACTATGAAGGTTCCTCTAGTGGTATGGAAGCTGCAGCACTCGTTGAAGGATTTAAATCTTCAGTGCAAACTCACGGTCTAATTTATTCTAGACTGATAGCCGACGGTGATTCAAGCACGCATCGAAATATAGAAAGAGCAAAACCGTATGGAAATTTATTAGTTGAGAAAATTGAGTGCACCAATCACTTATTGCGAAACTATTGCACGAAGTTAGATGAGCTAACTAGGACTACTAGCTGCCCATTAAAATATAGGAAAACTGTTGGAAGTAACATTATGAGATTGAGGCGTGCTGTTACTAGGGCTGTAAAACATATTAATTCTCAAGAAAATATAACTTTCGATCAAAAAGTCTTAGAACTGAAAGAAGATTTGTTGAATTCTCCAAATCACGTGTTTGGCAATCATGATTTTTGTAAAAACTACTATTGTAAAAATTCCAGTGAAAATGTTTGTAAAGAAAATTTTGTGCCGGCAATGAAAAGTAAATAGGGTGGTTTCATTTTTTCTGCAATAATGAAATTTCTTTCAAGATTAGTAAATAACGCAAAAAGTTTGATATACAATGTAAATAGTAACATAGCTGAGATTTTTAATAGCGTGATTGCAAAATTTATTGGCGGTAAACGCATAAATTATTCAGGCCGGCAATCTTATTCGGGACGCTGTGCTGCATCAGTAGTCAGTTTCAACACTAAACAACCTTGTACGTACCTCAGTAAAAGGATTTTTTTGAGAAGCCCAAGCAAGATGATAAAGCTTCTCGAAAAAAAAAGAAATGCTAAACGATTAGCATCCGCTACACGTAAACTACAACAACCACCAACTTTTACCAACACAGAGCGTAGTAGGAATGCATCCAAAAATGCCGATGAAAACTATGGTGAATTTTGCCAGAAGCCCGACCTGAGTACAAAAGACTATGATTTTGCTGTAAATGAGCATATGAAACGGTTAACATTGTCTGCCGAAGATCGGCATGCACTAGAGAGACGATCCATTTTACAAGCGGAATCCATTGAATGGCGTCAGGAACGGAAACTTCGACTTACAGCATCAGTGTTTGGGAAAGTATGCAAGCGTAGGTTGATCAAATGTGGTCCATTAGTGAAAAATTTCGTGACGGAAAAAAATTTAGATCATGTTAAGTCAATTCAACACGGTCAAAACCACGAACATCTTGCACGTGAGCAACTAGAATTGCATTTGAAAGTCTCTATTAAAAGTTGCAGTTTATTTATCGACAAAGACTTTCCGTTTTTAGGAGCAAGCCCAGATGGGCTGGTGGAGGATAATAAAGTTGTCGAAATAAAATGTCCATATTCCGCAAAGGGCAAAAGTATAGTTGATGCTGTTAAAGAAAAAAAAAATACTTTCTAGAATATAGATGAAGGAGGTAATTTACATATAAATAAAAATCACGACTGGTATTTTCAAGCACAATGCCAAATTCATATAACGCAAAGAAAAATATGTATATTTGCTGTTTGGACTGATATAGATATGATTACAGAAATAATAGAAGAAGACAAAGCATTTTGGACTATGATGGAAAATAAACTAAAAATGTTCTACTTTGACTGCTTACTGCCGGAAATTATCGACTCAAGATTGGACAGACAAATGGAAATCAAAGAGCCCCAATATATTTTAAAAGCAATCAATGCCCGTACATTAACTGCTAAGAAAAATAAACGTAAAGAAGCAAAAAATGCAAAAAATGTGAAAAGAAGAAGATTATCTAATGATGAATAGATTTGTTATCTACATGTACTACTATATGAATATGTAGGTAAAGTCTGTACATTTATTTTTTCGGACAAATTTTAGGATCAATATTTGTTTTATGTTATGACTCACTCTCGTCTATCTGTCTATCTGTGTATTCTTCTATAAGTCAGGAACAGGTTTACCGATTTCGATGAAAGTTAGTATATGGTAAGAACTGGTATAGTGCAAAAATAGGCTATATATTACACCTGTAAAAACCTTATAGTCCTAACTTATATTATAACTACGAAAGTGAGTTTGTTTGTTACACTTTCACGCCTTATCTACTCAGTCGATTATCATGAAAATTTGCGTACACCTCGTCCGGGGTATAGAAAAGTGCATAGAGTATCTTTTATCTAGAAATAAGGACTTTACCCAAGGGATATAATTATAACTTTTTAATCGGTAGCCCACATTAACGCGAGCGACGCCGCGGCTTAAAGTTAATAATACTAATGTTTGTTTAGTATGACTTAAAATAATAAAATATTTTTATATATTTTTATTATTACACTACCTACTGTTTGAATTGATCTATAATATAAAAATCTGCACTAAATTATTTATTATTTTTTTTTTTATAATGTACAAAGACAATTTTGAAATGTAAAATACATTGATAGATTTAAAATAAATTTATCCTAATATACAAGATTAAAATAATAGTTTTTTACATACCATTGTTTTAATTCTTAAATAGATTTCTCATTGAAATTTTTACATAACATGTTTTCAATTCAAACCAAATTAGAAAAAAGCATGGAGCTGAAGTAAAAATAACGTACAAGGAATCTATTTACTATCAATCAAATCAAATGTAAGTTGCCAAGTTTTGTTTTTCAACGGCCACACATGAGAGCGTTCTTTGTGTGCGTGAAGCCTGCAATTCACGCACACAGCAACCCTCGCACGGCGAAATACCTAATTGGCGCTTGTCATTTATGTTCGACGCAGTCTTAACGGTGCAACGATTCGAACGAATTTTGGCATGAACATACATGATAATAACCTGACGGACATAGGCTATGTAAAAATATAGACTTTACCATGGAGGAATAATCACCGAAAGAAAAATTCAAAAGCTGATCACAGCCAAACCGCTAATACTACATTGATGAAATTTGACGCCAAAACTCACATCGTGGTCGTGACTGATGTGCAAAAAAAGTTTTGAAATCGGACATACCATGGAGGAATAATCACCTAAAGAAAAATTCAAAAGCTGATCACAGCCAAACCGCTGAGACTACATTGATGAAATTTAGGTGAGATTCGGTGAGGTAGTGCTTCGCTCAGTATTTGCAAAGAGCAGCAGCATTGCAGACCTAGTTTATATTATGAAACTGTACTAAATATTTCGTAGACAAAACGTAGATATCACGCTTGTCCTTCCACTTCATACAAATTATGCCATCAAAGCTTTCCGCAGCAGAATACTGTCCTTTTTAAGTTTGGCAGTTAAAACATCCTACCGACCGACCGGCCGATTACTGACCCGCGTGGCTTAAACGGAGGCATTTACACTTATCGTTTGCGCAGGGCCGTGTCGGCCAATAGTGGGTGACGGCGTTTATTTGAAAAAATATTTAGATATCTACGATTTAATTATTGTTTCAGTGGTTCAAAATACCTTATTTAAACATACAACAGTTAAAAAATATATGTCTTTTTTAGACATTTTTCTTTTTTTTTCACCCTTCATATGGATAGTTAGGTGTCACCCAGCCTTGTCCGACACGGCGTTTAACGTGTTAAGCTTGTAGCCTTCTTTCTGGTAATTGTATGTAGCAACGAATCGGTTAACAAGCAAGCTACTTAGCTGAGGGAAGTGGAGGACAGAGTAAGTAATAATATAAATATAATTATCTAAACTTACTTTGATTGGGTTTTATTTTCACTTTCTTAGAGCTATCCTGTTTAATAAATTGTTGCAAAGCCTTATCTGTAGATGTCTTTTTGACAATTTTCCTCTTCAGAACATTAACTTGCACGGCCTCACTGAAAATGAAATTGCAAATGTCATCATAAGTATGTAACTATATATGTCTCTATATTTACAAGACTAATATTTTACCTTTCCTTTGGGTCTGAATTTTCTTCACTTTTATCTTCAGAACTTTCAGTATTTTCACCTGCATTTTTCAACTTTAACTTCTGCTTTTTTGATACGGCAACTGTAACCCTTTCCTTCTTGGGTTTCAAATTTTCCGATTTTATAATTTTCTTTTTCCGAGTCAACTTTTCATCTTTTATATTTGATTTCACTGGTATTTCTGTCTGTAATTTTTTCCTTGGCTTTTCAGCTTTAACATCAATTTTTATTTCTGGTTTCTCTTGCTTCACTTCTGGTGTCACCAAAAGCTGTAATAGAACTTCTGGCACATCTACTGGTGAGAAAAAGTCGTAATTTATTCCTAAATCATTTAACTTCTTCTTAGTTTTGCGGAAGCTAAAAAAATTGTAACAATTTTCAACCATGACTATAAATTATGTATTTGTATTAAAACAATGAAAAAATCTTATAATTATAGATATTCACTTACGTTGACAACATTCTTCTAGCTCTTTTTAATTCACCATCATCATCTAATTTAGCATTGTATGCCTAAAATGAACAAATATTACATTAATAATCAGGAGTCATTAGTATTGCCTTTAACTTCCATCACCACCAGCGTGGCACAGACCTTCTATAGGAGTGAAAACACAATAGGGAGAAAGTTCTAAACATAACACACTAGTGTTCCAAATTCTGCAAATTTTGCTGTAACAAATGGCTTACTTTTAAAGCATGATGGAGTTTGCAAATACATTATTTGGTTGATTACAGGCCATTGTGTTAGATTTTTTAACATCTACAATCTAAAGTGGAATGCTCTGCTGAGTGCACCAACCAGCTTCTCAAAAGTGAGAACTCAGTGTCATCTTAATTATTGATTTCAATGTGGCTAATTCTCAATCTGTACATTCCAAGTGCATTAATATTAAAGTTTAAGATGTGCTAAATTTTATGTCTTTACTGGAGCATAGATCTTTTTGATGATAGAAGACCATAGAAAGAATGGGAAGTGTAGCATCCACATTTATTTTACCTTTCTCATTTTCTTTCTTATTTCATTTGTTGGATTGTTCACTGCATTCCAACGTTTTCTCTGCACAAAACGCTTTTGGTTTTCAGGAGGGATTGATGTAGCTACAATTATTAAAACAATTCATTGATACTGCATGAATCACATCATTTTTAAGTAAAAGACAAGTCATTTCAATAAATATTTGCAATACTAAATACCTTTAATTAATCTTTTCCCCATCAAATAATTATTCATGGTCTCCGCTACCACTTCCGCAACATCTGTATCTCTAAACTCTACAAAGGCATGGCCTTTGGAGCGACCGGTGCGCTTTGAACGTATCACCCTTGCATTAGTGACTACACCAAACTGCTTAAAATATTGAGTCATTTCATGCTAAAACAGACAATAAAACATTATCTCAAACCTAATTCAATATTTAATCAAAAAATACATCTGATAATAATAATCCCTTAAAACTATTTCAATATTTCCCAATATAGTCACAGTACCAAGTTAAAACTTCACCATATTAACTCAATCTTTTAAAATACCAGTTCCTGCTTCTGTTAAATGCTGTAAACTTACCTCATAAAATCCATGAGGTATATGTCCCAAATAAACCAGGCCCCGAGGCTTACGTTTTGGTTTCTGAACTTTCCCATCTTTGATTTTTACATTCTTTGCTGCGAAACTATGTTTATCATTTTTCTGTAAATATAAACACCTACTTTGAGATCTAAGGTTGCATTACAGGGGTTTTGTTATTTAGACTGAAATCATAAAGTAGTTTAAAATCCAGAAGATAGCACAGCAGAATTATTATAACGATTTTAGTAATCGGTTGATCCGTACTTGCAAATAAAAACTTACCTTTATGAGTTTCTTTATTCCTTTGATGGACTTTACGAACTGTTTTTGTTTACTGGAATCCAAAGCAACGTTTTCCTCCATGGTTAATTCTTCAAAGTATAAAATCGTTAATTAATAAAATCTAAACATATACGACGAATTGTTACTCCGAAGAGGTTATCAAACCAAACACTTAACACACTACCCTACCAGCTGCTTTGAGGTTATTTGTACTTTTTGTTGTTTTCCCATAAAGGCAGGCAAAGGGTAAAAAGTCCATACAGCCTAGTCTTTACATTCTTCTGCATTAAATGATGATGAGAGCCGATAAATGAATAATGAATGAATAGTGAAATTTCCCTTACCCTAGGTTTCAGTAAAGGTGTGGGGTTCTACTGAAACCTCCCCGTGGACATCTTGAGAGAGTAGGAAGAGACAACTTTCGCTGCTTTGTTTCACTTGCATGTTCACAAACACTTAGTGATTAATAATCCACCATTATTACGCACTAATATGTACCACAACACAAATTTTAACACGAAAAACAAAACCACCAAAGACACGCTTCCTGCTTCCGCTGTTCTATTTTTTTGTTTGTTAAGTTTTCCCATACAGCTTAGTCTTCAGTTAGTTCTTTTCTTAGATCATGATCAGAGGTCGGAATTAGGGAGAATTATTTATTTACTTACACTGATTTCATACAGCGAAAGAATTAAGTAATGTGTCAGATCCCGAGATTAATTTTAAAGAGCAGAAAAAAAGTTACTCACTTTTCACAATTTAAACCACTGCACGCACGACTTTGCCAAACTTACACTAACGACATCGGATGTCCGAAGTTGCAAAGTTCCAATGCGCACACGCGCAATTTTGCCACATTTGTACTTCGCACAACATAGCTAATGAGAACAAAAGAAAACAATAGCGGTAATGCGGAGCACCCCCTGCTTAACGGTATGTGATAGATTTTGTCTCTTTCGACCACATTCAAACTTTCTGTTAGCATTAATTCGGTTCACTCATTCACTTACTTTCGTAGAAACTCACGGTTCGTAGAATGCGCTCGCTTGATTCCTGTTGTTTTGTGTGGTGAATCCTGTTTGACCCTGACTTGACAATAGACAAGCTATTGGATTCTGGACTCTACTTAATACGACTACTTCGGCACGCATTAACGGACTTTCATTTGGCCTTACTGTATTGGATGAAAATTACGGGCAGTCGTTCGTTGCGGCGAGTCAAATGATGCGTCTGTATTTCCGAGAACTCATAACCCGTTCATTTTCAAAGCCAGGTTGAATAGGCATCTTCTGGGTTAGCTCTTTCCATCGTGGATTCTGTCTTTGCCCCCCGGGCTTGGGATCAAGGGCTAACCCATCCTAAATAAATAAATCAATAATAAATAAATAAATCAATAATAAATAGGTATATCTGCCCCTTCCGTGACTCGAACTCAGGATCGTCGGTATGAAAGCTAGAATCGCTACCGTTATATCCAATGATCGTGTGATAATATTCGATTATTTTCCATTGTGTTCCTAAACACGCATGAGTGTTGGCAAGTGAAACAAAACATAGATGGGTTTTTTGAATGAAATCTCGCACATCACGTTATTGACAACACTAAAAGTAAACCTCGGTAGATCTCTCGCTTCGAATAATCTAAATAAATGGTCTCCGTGGATTATTTGGTACAGAATATTTTGGGTGTACATTTTTTTGTCGCATTAAACTTACGAAAACTTCAAAGTCTGTTAGCCTCTGAATATAGCATATTTACGATGTCGCTTGTCAAATAATTTGCTATAGTGAATTGAAAACTTAGTTTCATTATGCACTTGCTCTTGACTAAAAAAACAATATATAACTGTTGACGGCCGCCGTGCTGAAATGGACCCGTGCAGACCGCGTAATGATCGACCAATCACAGAGCCTACATTTTCGGGTGTCCGAGGGGTGCGGGGTATCGTACGACGGGGTGAGCGGAGTCGTATGATATCTCCGCCAATCACAGGGCCCACATTTTCGGGTGTCCGAGGGACGCGGGGCATCGTACGAGGGGGAGCGGACGACGGCGCGCTGTGATTGGTCGATGCATTGACGGAAAGACCCGCTAGTTGCGGACGTAGTTTTAAGTTAAAGATAAGGATAATTGTACAGAATTTTGTGATCTTAGAATACTTGGCAGAATAATAAATAAGGAAGAAGGAAGAAAAATCAAGCCTTTCAATACAGTCCACCCTCAACAGTTTGGTCCATCCGAGAAGCCGGATTAATCAAGAACGAAGAAACAAGAATGGTCATCACCAGAAGCCAAAGCGGTCTTGAAGACGACCGCCGCCGAGTATTCGACGAACCACCAAGATCACCGTCCGCTTCGAACACTACAGTCGCTGCTTCTCGCGCCATGCAACAACCCGAAGCACCGCACCGATACGCATCGCCCACGGTCGTACCGACGATACAACAATCGACCGCAACGGGGCTCGCGACCACGGATAAACCGACGACGAGCGGCACGCGACCGCGCACCGCGCGCTCAACGAAATCAACAGCGAGCGCCGCAGCACGCTTACAATTCGAAGCAGAAGAACGTCTAGCCGCCATCCGCCGCAAGGAGCTCGAGATCGAAGTAGACTTGGTCAAGAAAAAGTTAGCACTCGATCTAGCCGAACTCGAAGATGACGACAGTGCTCAAGAGGAAGGCGAAGAACCGACTGGACGTATGGAGCGACTACACGCTTGGTTGGACGAGTCCGCGCCGAACGTCGCCACTTTGGAACGGGGGGAGCCGATAACCCAGTCACACGTACCGAGGCCAGTGGAGAACCCCGATAGGGTTCTAGCCGAAGCAACCACGCCGGTAGTGAGGAAGACACGCTTCGAGTGGACACCGGCGCCGACGACTCAAGCACGAAACGAACCAAGACGAAGATCGCCTACGCCGAGAGGTCGCGGAATAGAACAACTGGCCGACACACTCCAGAAAATGATGTCAGCTAGACCTACCGCTGTTTTCGGGTTCGCCTATGGAATGGATGCAGTTTTCCACCGCAATGAAGGAAACCACCAAGCTCTACAAGTTTACGGCAGTGGAAAACTTAGCAAGACTTCGCAACTGCCTAAGAGGGGAAGCTCGCGACGTAGTAGCGCCGCTACTGAGTACCGCTACGCACCCGGACATAGTGATGAAGACGCTCGAACAATGTTTTGGAAGATCCGAGATATTGATCGACCTTACATTCGAAGAGATTCGACGATTGCCTCGATTGGGAAATACAGCAATGGAATTGAATACGTTCGCGGTGAAGGTTCAGAACATAGTCGCCGTGCTGAACAACGTCGAACGAAGATACCTACACAATCCACTGCTGGTCAGGGAGGTACTGGAGAAGATAAGCCCTCATCTTAAATCAAGATGGTGCGACTTTGCCGAAGAAAATCAGAGTCCTGAAGCTGAAATAGTGAAGCTAGCTACGTTCCTCATGAGAGAAGCCGATCGTGCTCTTAAACACGGATTCTGCACAACGGGCCAGCCGAAGCGAGAGCCGCCTCGCACAGTCTCACGAGCGGAGACGAAGAAGAAGGCCGTATACACCGCATTGACTGAAGAAAAGAATCAATGCCCAGCGTGTGGAGAAGCCCACATGCTACCCAGCTGCCAGAAATTTAAGAAGATGCAGCTCGATCAAAGATGGGAGTTGATCAAAGGCGAAGGGTTATGTTTCAAATGCATCGCAAGCCGTCACCGCCGCTACAACTGTCAGAAAAAGGCATGTGGAGTAGAAGGCTGCAAACTACCGCATCACCACTTACTTCACAAAAAGAATGAAGTCGTCAATAAAGACACTGCCGAGAAGGAGACCGCGACTGTCACCGCTACCGCTACGCAGAACGATGTCAAGCTGAAAGTCTGCCCGGTAATAGTAACAGGACAGCGCGGCAGCCTCGAAACATACGCGCTTTTCGACGAAGGCTCTACAGTAACGCTTATAGACGACGACTTAGCGCGACGGATAGGCGCTCAAGGTCCATCATCGAAATTGAGAATCAAAGGCGTCAGCAGTGAACAGCAAGAGGTGAATAGTCGCCGCGTTAGCCTTACAATTAGAGGCGCGCGCCATGGAGAGAACTTCAAGATCGCCGCTAGAACAATGGCCAATCTGGATCTCACTCCGCAATCTGTACCAGCCGAGGTTATGAAGCTACGTCACCTTCGCGACCTGAAAGATGAGCCGATGGTCTACACGAAGGCGAAGCCGAAGATTCTCGTTGGAACCGACCATTGGCAGCTTATCGTTACCCGAGAGTTGCGCTCAGGAGGACCGAAAGAGCCAGCCGCCTCACGAACGGAGTTGGGTTGGGTTATTCATGGAACGGCGCCGAGCTCAACTAGAAAAGGAAGACACCATGGCGTATTTCACGTCAGTGCGAGTGAAATGCGAGAAGATTCGCTGGAAGACTTAGTCGCGAAACACTTTCATCTTGACTCTATGGGGGTGTCACTCACATCGAACCATGTGAAGAACGAAGATAAACGAGCACTACGAATCTTCGAAGACACCGTGACCTACAAGGAAGGGCGTTATGAAGTCGGACTACCGTGGCGTGAAGACGAAACCAAGCTTCCGCCGAGCTTCAGCGCAGCATTAAGGAGACTGAAGTCCTTAGAAGCAAAACTAGAAAAGAACCCCTCGGAAAAAGAACAGTATCATATGAAAATGATCGCTATGATACGCAAGGGATACGCGGAACGATGCGACGGATCAGAAGACGCCAGCCCGATAGCGTGGTACCTACCCCACTTCGCGGTACGCAACGCCAACAAACCGGGGAAGATTAGACTGGTATTAGACGCAGCAGCGAAGACGAATGGAACGTGTCTCAACGATCATCTGCTACAAGGGCCGGACATGTTGAAGTCGCTCATAACCATCCTACTTCGGTTCCGAGAGGGCGCATACGCAGTAACGGCCGACATTGAAGAAATGTTCTTGAGGGTGAAGATAAGAAAAGAAGATCAACCAGCACAAATGTTTCTATGGCGCAAACAATCGACCGACCCGCCTGTCAAGTACAAGATGACGTCGATGATCTTCGGCGCATCCAGTTCACCGTTCTTAGCTCACAGCGTGCGGGACCAAAACGCAATCAACCACAAGAACACACACCCGGCCGCGCTACGACCTATAACAGAATCGCATTACATGGATGACTTCGTTGAAAGCTTCGGAGACATAAACGAGGGCAAGCATATCATCAATCAAGTCGATGAAGTCCATAAGAAAGCGGATTTTCATCTACGTGGATGGAACAGCAACGATCCAGAGCTACTTGCGTCAATAAATGAGGATCGTCGCACCAGCAACGGGACAACACCGTTAGGAGGGACCGAGAAGACACTGGGGCCACTATGGGACTCGAGGAGCGACAGTTTGAGCTTCAACACAGCCTTGAACAAGGTCCCGGAAGCGGTTCGACTTCGAGAGAGGCCTCCCACGAAAAGAGAAGCCTTATCAGCGGTAATGAGCCTCTACGACCCGCTCGGACTACTCAGCTGCTATACTATCGCAGCCAAGATCACTCTACAGAAGCTATGGCGCCTCAAGACAGCCTGGGACGAAACAGTACCTGACGACATCGCCGCAGATTTCGACACATGGCTCGTCGGCCTACAATCAATAGAGCAACTGCGTGTGCCGCGAAGCTATAACGGGGGGAGCGAAGTGCGCCGTCGAGAATTACATGTCTTCTGCGACGCGAGCGAGGACGCATACGCAGCAGCGGCGTACTGGAGACTGTGTCTGAAGGACGGCAGCATCAAAACCGCGCTTGTAGCAGCTCGAGCTAAAGTAGCGCCGTTGAAAGGACAAACGATGCCCCGAATGGAACTTCAAGCGGCGCTCGTTGGAGCAAGATTAGCAAAGTCCATCAAGGAAGGACATCGCATAAGGACAGACGACGTCTGTTACTGGAGCGACTCGCAGACAGTGCTTCACTGGCTGAGGAACGGAAGCCGCAAATACTCGCCATTCGTCGCACACCGCCTGGGCGAGATCACCGAGTCGACAGACGCGCTAAGCTGGCGGTGGGTGCCGACAAAGCGGAACATAGCCGACGTCGCGACGCGAGCTGGCTACATACCAAGACATGAGGAAGACCAGTGGTTCATCGGGCCTGCCTTTCTGTCGCTACCTAGAAGCGAATGGCCGCATCAAGAAGAGCTGGAAGAGGAACCGACGGAAGTGTTACACACCACCATCTCGTCACCCGAGCCACGAGACGCCGCCCTGCCCGAGTTAGAACGCTTCTCAAGCTTCGACCGTCTCATCGCCGCGACCGCAAATGTGATATTGTTTGCGCAACGGTGTCGTGACCGCACAGTAAAACTCGGTTACGAACATGTAAAGAAAGCCACGGATTTATGGCTACAACAAGCCCAGAGAGACTCCTTCCCGAGGGAGATCGAGTGCGCGCAGAAAGGGATCGTCGTGCACAAATCCAGCCCACTTCATCGTTTCGACATTATCTGGGAGGACGGGCTACTGAAACTTAACGGGCGCGTCAACAAAGCAGATGTGCCCATGGAACAGAAAAGACCCATCTTATTGGACGGACGTCACCGGCTGACAAGACTGTTAATAGCTCGCGAACACAGAAGAGCCGGTCACGCGAATTCAGAGCGCGTGGTCAACGACGTACGACAGCGCTACTGGGTGTTGCGGTTGAGACCGACAGTACGCGCCGTCGCGGCGGAGTGCCTTATGTGCCGTCTACGACGCAAGAAAACTCAAGATCCGCCGATTGGAGACCTGCCTGAAGAACGCCTGCAACCACACAAACGGCCCTTCAGTTACACTGGCCTGGACTACTTCGGCCCCATGATCGTTACGATCGGACGAAGGAAAGAGAAACGGTGGGGCGCACTGTTTACCTGTCTAACGACCAGGGCCGTGCATTTGGAATTAGTGACGTCCCTGACTACCAATTCAGCAATAATGGCGCTAAGGAGGATGGCAGCTCGACGCGGATGGCCAGCGGTCATCTACTCCGACAACGGGACGAACTTCAAAGGCGCCGACATCGAATTAAGAAAAGCCTACTCAGCATGGCTACCCGAACTCACGCGGGCCGGGCTACCGTACGGGACATCATGGAAGTACATAGCACCCGGCGCCCCTAACCAAGGAGGAGCGTGGGAACGACTGGTACGATCGGTAAAGACCGCACTCTCCGTAACCCTAAGGGAGAGAGCACCCAAAGAGGAGGTGCTAGCAACGCTACTCGCCGAAGCGGAACATGCCATCAACTCAAGACCGCTGACACACGTGTCGGTTAACCCCGACGATCCGGAGGCGCTAACACCCAACCACTTCTTGCTGGGATCCTCGACGGGGCTGCCTTACACCGGGCCATGCGAGGAAACGGATCGAAAGACCTGGAAAGTAGCACAAGCGCTAGCTGACAACTTCTGGAGAAGGTGGTTGAGAGAATACCTTCCCACTCTTGTACCTCGCCTCGACCGCCACGGCCGCCGCACCGATTTGAAGAAAGGCGACGTGGTAATCATCGCCGACCCAACGTCACCTCGCAACACATGGCCCAGGGGGATAATCGCGAAGACCCTTCCGGGCCCTGACGGAGTGGTACGAAACGTGGAAGTCACGACCAAGCATGGGACGCTCCGCCGGCCGACGTCCAAAATCATCGTCATGGAAAGTACTTCACCCGCACTCTCCCCGGACCAGAGGGAGAGGACGCGCTGCACGGGCACGGAGGCGTCGACCAGAAGAAGCTGCGAAGGGGCTTCTGCGCTGGGGGGAGGATGTTGACGGCCGCCGTGCTGAAATGGACCCGTGCAGACCGCGTAATGATCGACCAATCACAGAGCCTACATTTTCGGGTGTCCGAGGGGTGCGGGGTATCGTACGACGGGGTGAGCGGAGTCGTATGATATCTCCGCCAATCACAGGGCCCACATTTTCGGGTGTCCGAGGGACGCGGGGCATCGTACGAGGGGGAGCGGACGACGGCGCGCTGTGATTGGTCGATGCATTGACGGAAAGACCCGCTAGTTGCGGACGTAGTTTTAAGTTAAAGATAAGGATAATTGTACAGAATTTTGTGATCTTAGAATACTTGGCAGAATAATAAATAAGGAAGAAGGAAGAAAAATCAAGCCTTTCAATACAGTCCACCCTCAACAATAACCGTTGAACAACCACAACCATCAACATCAACAGCTACTTCAGCCGCAGCGACTGAATTGACTGATTCAGATGCTAAGGAATAATCATAATTTTTATGTTTTTTGTAATAAATTCTTAACCATTATTACACACGTTTGATTTTTTTGGCCCTTTTAGCCTTTTTTGTAAAACTCGATTTATGTAAATTTAGCCCTTTTTAGCCTAGCAATATACAAAAGTACTCTATGGTTAACCCTTATACAAAAAATAAAATGTCAATACTAGTTGTACTGTCATGTCAGTTTGTCAAAATATTTCTCACCTCAGTTAATTAGAACAGTACTGTTTTGTAGTATTATGATTAGTTAATTATTTCTTATTTTCTTTGGAACTAATAACATCTAATTATGTCCACTACCGCGATTTGTACCTTAAATCAATATATTCAATTTGTCGAACGAGCCTATAGAACATGTCAAGGCACAATTTTAGCACGTCTTCTTTCGTTAAGAGATGATCATGTTGGAAATAGAAATTTACGATCTAGCGACATTGCAACCCTTGTAGAAGGAAACTGTGTTGAACCTCTTGATGAGATTATCATAGCTCATCTTTTGTGTGTAAAGGTGAGATATTGCATCCTGATACAGAATTTCGTGTTTCCTGAATTTCTTTCTGGTTTTTCATAATAAACTGATTTATGTATATTCTTAATTAACATATTAATTATGTTTATATTATTGCGATCATTTAAGGAATGCTATTTTTATTGTATTACAGGCGCTTTGTATGAATGAATATCAAGAAGCTTATGAACGACAGAGCCTATGTGTGGCAAGTGTTGTAAGATTGGTTCAATCTCAGCAAGGGGACAATTGGAATCTCCCTCTTCTGTACACTGTTAGCTTAGACTTAAGACTTGTGGCACAGAAAGCAGAAGCCACATTCCGTGAGTATTCCAGCAATTTAAAATAGCCTGGATCAGCATTTGTTTAAACTAATATATTATACTAAATTAGAAAAATACTAGAATAAATAGATTCGGCCCCTAAGTAAATTTTCAGGCGGGAATCGAACCTGCAACCTTTTTAATTGCCAATCTAATGCTCTCCTAATTTAACTACCGAGATAAGATAGCATTGAAAAATGCAAAAAATATATAAAATACACATATGATATATTGTTTCAGCAAGCAATGGAAAGACATTAGAAAAAGCTGCAGAGAGTTTATTGGCTGGCTTCAGAGTGTGTGTAGGTGACAACAGATCATCTGAACCATACTCTAAAAAAATTGGAATGTTGACCATTGTCAACCAATTACTTAAAGTCTACTTTTGCATAAATAAAATTCATCTGTGTAAACCTCTTATAAGAGCAATTGACTCAACAAATCTTAAAGAACCTTTTCCACTGGCACAGCGTATTACATACAGATATTTTGTGGGCCGCAAAGCAATGTTTGATTCAGATTACCATGCGGCTGATGATTTTTTAACATTTGCATTTCAAAATTGCCATAGAGATAGTTTTAAAAACAAGAGACAGATATTGACATATTTGGTGCCAGTCAAAATGTTACTTGGATTCATGCCTACCAAAAGAGTGCTGTACAAGTATGACTTAGCATTGTTCTGGGATCTTACATGTGCCGTAAAAAATGGAAACTTGAGAGGTATTGATCAAGTAATGGAAGAGCATGAAAGTTTTTTTATACAAGCTGGCATATATTTGATTGTTGAAAAACTAAAGATTTCAGCATACAGAAATTTGTTCAAAAAGGTTTATATAGCGGAGAACTCTCATCAAATAGACATAGCCAGTTTTCAGGCCGCTTTGCAGATAATGGGACATGATGATGTTGATGCAGCAGAGACACAGTGCATTGTGGCCAACCTCATTTATGATGGTAAAATTAAAGGGTACATATCATACCAACATCAAAAAGTAGTTGTTAGTAAACAAAATGCATTCCCACCATTGACAAGCTTGATTTGATGCAACTGGGAGGTCCTCTCATGTGTGAGCTTAATTAATTAAGAATCACAATTTAATTATTATTTAAGGGTCTTTAAAAATAAACATACACCACATTAAACTTTTTTATTAAATCCACAATATTTTTCAAAGAATAATATAAATATAATAAATTTTGCCAATCACTAATATAGCATTAAATTTAACAATGCCACAAAAAATCTCAGGGGTAAAATATCTGTGATTCTAATAAATAGACACATTCTAATCTATTTATACATCAATGTCTCTTACAAAATATGAATGATAGTAATATACTATGAACAGAATGCTCTCAGTTTAAAATATAAAAGATATAAGTGATGTACATTTTTCTTTCCTTTCTAGGCATCATTAATTTCTTAAATATCTAGTTTTAATGGTGCTGCAAATTTACTGCAAAATTCAACCATATTTTGGGATATATAGCGCATATATGCATTTGATATGTATGCATGTATCAAAAGTTTTGAATAAACATTTAAAAGAAAGGAATTTAAAATGGTTCTATTTGACAGATATGTAATAGAAGCCAACATTTTTTTTGTGATTATGTTCTTTTATAAAAAAAAAGTAAACTTAATATTTAAAAAGAAATGATGTAATAGAAAACTAGGCTGTTATTCCTTGTCAAATAATTTTTGCATACCACAGGGACTAGATTTACTTTGTTGAAAGAATTCTATATTACTGTTAAACATTAATAATTTTTATTTAGTTTGGGAAGACACAATTATTTCAATCCGAATTATATTATTCTCTACAAATACTTTAAAAGAATGAAAACTCGTACTAATTATGCACATAAGATAGCGAATGCAACTAATAATATTAAAACACGATAAGTTTTACCCACCAATCCATGTAGGGCTTGTGTGGTGGATCACGGCCTTTGCTGCCTACGGTAATTTCATCTTTAGGGAAAGCCTATCACTCAACAGTGGGACAGATGATGAATTTTAACCATAACACCTTTCCGTGACCGAATGGCAGTCCTAGTATAACGATATAGGTAGGTATGCTACCCACAAAGGTCCAAAAACTAATAGTCTGGCTGTTTACGCTGTTGTTGCATATATATTGTGTTTATTTTAATGTATGCACATAATTCTAGGAACCACCATTAATTTTTTTTCAAGAGAAGGTACAAAAATGTACATCACCAAATTCGAAAAGTTTTTGGTAGAAAAATATTAACAAACATTTCGATTAAATAGCTAGATATTTATTAAATTATGTCTAGACAACAGTACGCCAACCTACCACAAAATGTAAATGTTTAACAATGAAGATCTTGCACTTTAAGTTGAAAATAGATTAAGAATATTGACATTTTTGGTTATGTTGATGTGGAACTATTAAGTGTACCTTAATTAACCTTAAAATTAAGCGATTAACATGATCTATCTACTTGAAAGTAGGTAAATAATCTCTATTTAATGACAAATACTGATGAATAACATGAATACTTTTATGCGTTTGCCCAGTAGAGCTTATGTGCCTATAAATATACCTTGCGTCACAGTTAGTCGCCCGCAACGCTAAATAAATTTTCGTGCATAACTGCTGTATATTTTCGACTTAAAATACCCGGAACCCGAACCCGGACTCCTTGAGTCCAAGTACCATTTCCAGAAACAATCAAAATACATGTATGTATATAAGCTTTTATATTTAATTTTTTGTTTGTCACCTCAAAGCTAGAGGAATTTTGCTACTTCTTTTCCACCCCATTAAAGGGACAATTTTCTAAACGTTCCAGTATCACTTGCTTGCTTTCTTTCGTCTATCGAAAATGACGGATTACTAAAAATTATATATTTTACCCAATTACGTAATATTTCCAGAAAACGTGAATTACATGTAAAGTATATTCTTAATTAATATCTTTAAAACTTAAATTTCATGCTTCTAAAATAAAAAAGGCGGAATTTTCATAGTAAAGGGTTTTAACCGGTTTTCATCCGCTTAAATGTAGTTATGCCTACGTATGTAATTTTATTTTTAACTGGAGAACGTTATTATGTTATTATATAGGTACGTTATATATATATCATGCCTCTTACTTTGAAAATAACTGATTTTCTTACAATATGTTATTCCTTATTTCACCTCCTTAGGGGTAGGTTTTAAGAAAATCCTTTCCAACCGAGTGTTTTTACCCTTTTATGAAGACTCTCTCCTAATTTAAAGATTAAGCGCTTTAGGCTGTGCGTTGTCGGTCAGTCTGTCTGTCAAGAAGGTCGGATGCAGGTTTCTCTGTTGTTATTTTTTTCACTTCAGACAAAAGTAATTAATGTAGGATTTCTTTTAATTAAAGGGTAATAGGAAATGCCTATGTGTAATGTAATAGAGTAAATTATATGGGTATATTACCTTTGTAGTATTTTAAAGATTTATACATACAGCCCGATCGATTAAAGGAGATGACACACAAAAGCTTTCGCAAAGAAAATGACCAGCAAAAGAGGCGGCGGTTAATTAAATAAACACAGGGTTTAAAATAAAACGTAGATAGTTTAGTTTCGATTACGTACTCAGCTATGTATGACTTAACGCTTATTTCCTAAATAAAGTTATCTGCTTTGATCAACGTCAAATCCAATATAATGTCTTAACACATATTTTTTTCTAAGTAAAAAGGATTTTAATCAATACTCGCAAGCACGTAAAATACTTAGCATTATTTGAGTGATACTTAGATGTAGGTGCCTAGTTACTCCATTGTGAGCTTTATAAATAAGAATTCTTATTTGAACTTGATAGGTATAGAAGATAGTGAGATAAAAATAGCTTACCTAGTACACAAAATCAATACGTTAATTTACTTAAGCTTAGAAGTCGATCAATTAGTATTGGTACCATACTGTATTTCTTAACTTGATATGAAGTAAGTCGCTTTTTTTCATATTTTCCTCTAATAATCAATTTATTTATAATATTTAAATCTTATTGAGAATGATCTTCAAGTTTAACTGCTTACTTAAGTATGCATTTGATAATTATGATATCATATTTTGATATTATTATAATTTGGAATAATATTAAAAATGCTATTTTATATTTGTTCTTTATTACTTTAAAAGTCTTAAGTAGTTTTATATGAAAAATATTTCCTCTACCCATGTAGCATTTATTTATTATGACTTACAATATAGTGATCAATATATTATTATGAGAAACAAGAAACTAAAATATGAATGAACAAATTGGTACATTTAGATTTTCATTACAATAACCTTTCAAAATTAGTGAGATGAAGATTGTCCAAAAAACGTACATTTTTCGTATGTGTAAGGTACCATACGGCCTTTTTGATAAGCGATAGTGTTGTCAAGTGTCACGATCATGGTAGGCCAGCGACATGAATACCGACTTTTAAAAGTTCACATGTTCCAATGATATACCAAACCATGGCATATCCTATATAAAAGAAGAGGAAAAACCTAAAAGCCTCTTTTTATTTTGCCAAGAGTATTGAACTCCTGTGGTATTTTTGTTATGGTGTTGTTTGTGCCAGTTATGTTCATCAATAAATTTTCACATTAAACTTTGAGTTTATTTCTTATTATGTACCATCAATATTATAGTACCAGACCGAACTACAGACACACCTGGATATTGGTTCTAATTAATTAATACTTAAAATTTCAGACTTTATTTGCAACAAATCAGATGATAATTATGATAAGACGAATATATAAGTAGTTCTTTGTCTTACACCCTTTCTTTCTTTTGGGTTTGCGCGCAAAATTGTGTTGCCTGCATATTATAACCAACCTTTATTTGATATTACTGTTTTGATTATATAACATCACTGATAAATACTGAGACAGTCAAATAGCTGTACCTATTCTATGAAACGAAGATTGAGGGGCATCAATGCCCATGACAAGACCGGTGAGACGACGTAGACATGCCACTTGACAGAAACCACCACAATTACTATGTCGTATGTCCATACTAATCCAAAACACTTAAAATATATCCAGCCTTTAACGCGTATCACTATATTACAGCAAGTGCCATGTCTACAAGCAGTAGGTAAGCATTTTTGTAACAATTTACACATCACATAATAATATTATTAGGTTCATTATATTTCGCCAGAGATTATATTTAATGCAGCACGTTGCATTTGACATTTCACGAATTAAAACTCCCTAATCGTTTCTTACACTTTCCTATTGAATGTGTCGGTTAAAATAATTCAAGTTATAAAGATTATATAATTCTATATAAGTTATATAAAGTTATTCTATTTCTCTACAACTTTTCTCGCCGTCTTTATTTTTACTTTCAACCAAGTTAACTGACGTTGTGATAAAATAAAAATAAAATTTGGTTAAATAATAACGGCTGTAGATCAAACACGTAGGTAATCTACGTACGTATAGGTATATCTACCGTAATTGTAAATTGAAAACCAGGTTGTTTCTCCTGTCGGTTGTTACACTAAAATGGCTGTCATCTTACACTGACAACTAAACCCGCCGTTTTATAAACAGCTTAAACTGTCTGATATTTCTTAGGTACCTACACTTAAGAATTTCCTATAGAATGTTTACATATTTTTTATCACGAGTTTGCACATTTGTTAATATTTTATAATAAAGAATGACTGCGTTTGGCATTTGATTACCCATTTATATCAATAATAGCAATTATCCATATATGATACTACTTTTTGGGTACTTTCTCATCAAAGCACAACTAGCATTGTATGAATACGATGCGTCGATACCACAGTATCTACCTAGAAGCTAATAGGTACCTGCAGGTACTTCATTTAATACTAACATTCCCAAAAATTAGCTTTCCTATGACTTGACATATAACAGACTATTATGCTGTTTACATGTATAAATGTGACACGCTCAGGCTTAAAATTTTCTTCTCTTAGTCTTTAAACAAATTTTCGTTTGAAATGCTGGTTAGCGTTTATTTGTTTCATGTTTTAAATCCTGTCAGTAAAAGAGGTTTTGTGTAGCGATGGTCCTTTGAGCAGCTCATCCTTGTAGGCCGCGAGGATCGCCCGGGACATACTCGGCTCTGACGACGATGCTTCCAAGAACTGGTGCATTAGCCTGTAGAGTATATAAATATTTCATCAGGGAATTGAAATAAAATAAGAATTCCTGGTCTCTGGCATGTTCAAAAAAATTACCTACGAATTTACCAGTGAGTGTAATAACATAAACCATTATTTACTGTGTTCATTAGATAAAGTAATGTATACCTGTTAGCTGAACTGCCTCCAATTCCTTCACGCGTCTGTAATAACTCAGGGTGGTCTCCAATCGTATCAGTGAGAGCAGCAATCATAACGTCTATAAAAACAATGGATTTTCATATAATTTTGAAGCAGTAACAAATTTTACTGTTGTGCACCCATTCCAATAATTTGGTTAATATTTCATAAATAAAGATATGACACAAAAGTTAGTATAAAGCTGGTTTTTTGAAGTTATTGCCATAACTTTGAAGGCATCCGAGATTCGACAGTGTAATGCTTTCAGTGTCAAAGTTGGTCATCATGTTACAACATTGACTTACAGGACCCAACGGTACTTGTTAAGTTAGACAACAATAAGTTAGTGGAGCAAACAATGGGTTATAATATGCTAATAAAATAATTAGCAATCGGACTTTGGAATAGTAATAATATAAATGTAGGAATTTACAAGATTTCATCTCTCGCCGAATAACCGGGATTCATGTTATTCTAGACAGTGACAGATCGTGGGGACTGCACTTTTAGAATTCACTGTTAATAGTCTTACTTACCTAGCACTTTCTTCTCGATGGTGCGTGAGAGTTGACCGCGCTCGGCTTCGAGTTCTAGAAAAGCCATGAACCGCTGTGTTGCTGCACGCGCCATAGCCGGGTCACGGGACAGAGATTGAGAGAACATCATCTGTGGAGAAAGTTCGGACATCTTTATATAAGTTTTTTATAGATATTAAGAGTTACCAGGATTTGATCCTAAAATAATTTCAGTACTCTAAATCGTTCGTTTGATCTAGTGAATCGACAAAATTGCTTGGACAAAAGGGCACACTTATAATTTAATATTTTGAGTTCTTAATTTGCTTTGTGGAATGCATTCACTACAGTCATATCATCTTAAAACATAAATTTAATTTTTAGAACTAAAAAACTCAGGGTGCAAACATTGAAAACTTGAAAACAAAACTGGTGATTTCATAATACCAATCTGCAGTTACTGTTTTTTTTTTCATAAGTATGTAGTAAAATTACGCATTACACAAGTAGATATAATATGAATATATATTTTTTTAATATTATACCTACTAACAGAAAAATCACGAACAACTCTGTTTGAGGTTGATTCTACCTAGCCTCAACTACATTATCGACTGTTGGCTAAAACGTCTCTAAGCCATATTATCATTTTTTAAGATATGAGCGAAAAACACGTAAAATATTTAAATTGAAATTTTAGTTACAACTCATGATATGATTATGCTAGTAATATAATTCCTAGACAGATAGAAAGAGATTCTTTTTGCATAATTACGCAGGTATTCAAAACTAGAAATAAGTCTGAGGCTTAGCGATGTTATAGCTAACAAACAGCGGTAAGGTGATCAGTTGTATGGAGCTGGATTATCTTAAAGAATTCAAAGGATGTTGTAACTTTTTCATAACGCTTGAGTCTGCTTCTATTATAGTAGCTATACCTCCGCGTAGTCAAATTTGTCAACTCCAACACTAAATATGAAGTCATACGTGACTCCATATTTAGTATTATGCCCTACGGGGCATGCCTATGTTTTGCACAATGAGATTTGATAACATGGTATATTTATATAACAAGCTCAATTATTACATGGTTTTAATTTTGCAAACGATTATCTATTACTTAAGCTCTATAGCTTAAGTAAGAGTTATTTTTTTTTGTGCGCTTCAATGTTTTGGTGTGGAAATATGATGACATAGTGAAGGCTACAAAATGGAACTTAACCATTAAATGCCAAATACTACAGCTCTACCGGCTCTCAGGATGATTCAAATCATGGCGAAAATTGTAAAAAAGCCATAAAGGAAAAACGTTTTTCTAGTTAAACCTAGTGTTACCCATAAAATGACAGTCACGCAAACTTAAAAGTCTCTTGAAATGTGTTAATTATTTTTGTATCTAAGGGCTTTTCCTAAAAATATCTTTATCTAGAGTGTATGTCACGAAAAAAAACATATAGGTGAATGTATTTATTGTAAATGTGCCCTAGGTTTATTTCTCATTTTATATAAATATCAGGATGACCAAGATAAATAAAAAAAAATCTGAGAGTCGGAGAGAGAGGAGGAGTCGTATTTCCTGAAAAAGAGACGAAACGTCAGGATATTAAATTATGAAAATAAAACATACAACCAACCTTTGCCAACTGGTATATGATCTCCTCCAGGGTATACTCGGTGTATAGATTGTCCGCTGCTTTCAGTTTGTCCATCATTTCCTCGTATTCCTCCTCACTAATAATAGGCCCATCTCGATCGTAGTCCGATGTACCTAAAATCATGTAAAAGTACTCAACGTAATGAACAGTCTCATTGTAATTGTAAATTTCATTGGTATGACTTGACAAATTAAACTATTACATAAAGAATACGTCAGTAGGAAGTAATGTAATTGGCAGCAGTTCCAAAAATCAGCCTTGACTATAAGAATATATAAAGTTGCATTGTCGAAGTGATCGTGTATTATATTTTACCTAAAACAAAATTTCAAGCTCCAGCACTCTAAGCAAAGAATGGAATAAAAAAAATATAAAAAGGGTCAATTAGGCACTTACTAAACCTTTATCAAGACAAAAAGGGTCTTCTGCAAAAAGGGTCAAATTAAACGAACTCTATTCGGCTGTCTATATAAAAACAAAGAGTAGGTTAACTTTTTATAATTATTGGGTCCCTAGCAGTTCCCAAATGTACAGTACTCTTTAATTGTATAAAAATACTTCGTAAACATGTTCAGATAAATATAAGAATAACGAAACCAAAACAAACATTTTTCTACTAAATTTAACTAAAAATTATTATGTGATTAACATAACAGTCTTTCGATTTCGATTAAACCTATCTCTTAAGAGTTAGGTTAGGTCATGTTATTTCCCTTTAGTTAACTCTTAAGTAACAAAAGCCTTAATAAGCCCTAATAGGATAGTCTTACGGAATTGATTTCTCGAGTTGTTAGATTTTTCCCGTCTCGACTAAATATCGAATTTTTCGAGAATTGTTGAGTAGAAACCCTAGTGCTCATAAGGACCTTCAATTGGATACCCATATAAATAAAAATAATTGTATATCTTTTTTAAGTACCTATATATGTATTGATACATTTACTTTTGAGATGATACAAATATTCTGAAGATGCATATCCATTTTTGTTCAGTTGTTTGGAAGACATTAAACTCCGTTTTGGGGAAAACTTTTAAAAAATAACAATAGTGGATTCCAAAAAATCTTATCAATTATTTTTGGTCATGGCGGCAAAATTCTAGTAATATCTTTTGAATTGAAGTACAATAAAGTGTAAAATTGTATTTATCCCGTCATTTTTGTACTCAGGTATCAAACGAATACTCGTGCCTACAATCTTTCGAGAGGAGAAATCCTATCCGGGTGATTAATCTTTTAATCGAGGTACCGAGACCTTAACAGATTTGTTAAATTATGCTGTGCTAAGTATCAGGGCTAACTTTATACGCTTGGTAACTCATTGTTATATTCTTACAAGTATAAAACAATCGATAAATTTAAATTTCTGTGTGGAAACAATAATTTCTTTACTATTATTCAAGCAGTTGTCTGAGGAAATAAGCAGTTTCTTATTCTTATTTTCGTGTCAAAACTAGAACAGATAGGTACTCACCAATGATATTCGTCTGCAGCATAGGATCATATCTCTTCACAGGTTCAGGGCGTAGTTCCGGAATTACAGGCAAGATTGGTACAGGGGAGAGGTTGTTGCTCAGCTCCCAGTTCTTATTGGCAATGGACCTGATTATGTCAGGACTGTTACCGAACGGGAACGACTGGAGACCCGCCGCGTTACGGAATTGATACTCCTGAAAGAGTAGCAGAATTTAGTTGGAAACCACTTTAATGATCCACAATGGGCTTTGAGATTTAAACCAAACCAATCAAAGATAAAGACGGCCAGACAGAAGTTGTACGAGCAAACAAAGTCAAAAATATCGAATTTGCTACAAAGGTAATTTTTTTTTATTAGGGACAATATAGTAAAGCTAGTGGAGGCAAGAATTTTCTTTAAAACAAGGCTTTTAACAAACTATAAGATAAACACTACTGTATTTACTTTACGTACGTTTACGAACATATATGATACATACATGCCCGCACTAACGTAATAAATTATATTTCCATCTGAAACATGATTAACAAAACAATAAAAAGATTTGTTATGGAAAACAAGGCCTGCTTTATAACTGTATAAGACTATGGCATAAACCAATATTAGATATTGCTTTTAGTTAGACAAAAGGTAACCTTATCATTATTCCGTCTCTGTTCGTTGAGGTTTAGCATCCTCCAACGAAGACTACATAATTCAATATAATTCAAATAATTCCAACTAGGGTCGGTTGTCCATAGTATTATTCATAAAATAATTTATACGTGGTATTATTGAACGAAGAAGGAAATAAATAATTTGATTTACTTACTTTCAACAATTTTAAATTTCCTCTGCCAATTACCTACCTTCTATACTCTCTATAATATTCTCAGAACGTAAAAGTGATTGCGCCATTGAACCACATAAACCTAACGTATCACTTTCCTACACAGAAACTACATCCCATTAAACTAAGAACCTGGATCGTATTAATTTATTTTTATGAACTGATGCTATTCTTGTCTTTACGGCAAATGCCATTAAGGTTCCCGGAGCCGTCGTCAAAGAAATTCGATCATAAAGTCTTAATTATCTCCCTTGTCGATAGCTATTTCAGAATGATTATGGATTCAAACTTGGTGAATTCATCTTGTCAGGCAAGATATTGGATCAATGTTTGAAATATTAGCTATGAATGAAAGGGTAAGAAGGTAATGAAATGTGACTAAAATATTTATATTGGAATATCAAGTGGCAGAGCTAACATTGATTTGAAGTTATTATTGTGAAAATAATAAATATCAGGGCAAATCATTCATTCATCATGGGATTCGATACCTCGTTATTCTTGCTTATCGGATGTGGGTGGTCTCAGTAGGATAGCGGTAATAAAATCTAGCCCGGTAAGCCAAAACAACGTGATTTCATATTCTACATGTGGTGATTTTCACCACACAATTTTTCCTTTTTTGTTTCATATTACTAACGTATGTAAGTAATAAAACTAAGAATATAGTAATTAGGTTCTTACATATATAAATGGCTTATTATATGGTAGGAATATAAGGTAGTTTTTTATGTAATATAGGTATTTTATTAATCAAAGTATGCACCATTGTTATCTATGCAATTTTGTAGTTCATTGATTGAACTCTCTGAAGACTGTGTGATTGCCACATCGGAGTTGAATTTTTTTCTTGTAAGAAGTTATCAAAATTCCAGAAAAAATGGTAATCTGTCGGAGCATGGTCAAATCCGAAATCTGCAGGTAAATCTGAAGTGGTGTGCGATGAATACGCTTCCACAATAGCCTTTCTTCATTATCCATTTTGGTCTCAGGTCCTCGACGGGGCTTGTTCTGAAGGTCGAAATTTCCAGAACGAAAACGTTGGAACCAAACGTACCGTGTTTTATTTTGCGATACTGCAGCACTGGTGCCACGGTAGAACTCATTCTCGTAAATATAGCGATATCAGGAATAAACAAATGAATAACTGTTTTCGAAACTGAAATGTACCAGCTTTATGGATTTATAAATTTGAATTTTGGATACGGGATAGCCTTTTGTCGTATTACAGATCAAAATACGACAAAAGGCTAATTTCATATGTACGCTATTTTGCAAATTATGACCTCTTCCTTATACCAAGTAGAATGGAGAATAAAAATAATCATTATCAACTGATCTTGGACTTGATGAAGGACTCTTTATTTTTTATTTGAAAAATTGTGTTTTATTCTATGTATAGGTTTATATTGATTAATGTGACTGAAATCTTCTTTATCCAGTACGGTCATATAATAATTGGTAAATTTGGTTATTTTAGATAGTGCACAATCTAATGCTCTATCAATGATCAGTAACAAGTAAGTAAAATGTGTGTAGTGGTAAAATAATTTAATAAATAAACAACTTCACATACTGACGGTTCGAAAAATATAATTTTCTACATAGACCACGACCGGGGAATAAACCGGGTCCTGGGAGTGGCATCACTATGAAAACAAGGATGCAAGTCACTGGAATACGGAGGTCGTTATCTATTAATCATCATTTTACTACCATATATACCACCATTGTTATGTAAGTATTATTTGATACTGATGAGTAGGGACACGATATCGAAACCAAAAGTATCGATACCCTATTGGTATTGGTATTAAAACAAAAGTATCAATATGAGTTAGTATCGGTCGATTTATTAAGATGCCGGCCGCAAGCATCTGAATCTCTTTCTCACTCTGAATGCAGTAAACATTAAAGGAAAAAGTCTTATTAAAAAAAAGTCTGCCAAATAGGACCTATGGTAACCTTAAACATTCCACTCTTCATCTGAACAGTCACCATGCTTGTAACACGGAGACGTTTTTCTTCAGGAGAAGAACACTCCGCCCTCGACACATTAATGACAAATGTGCAATAAATATTTGTAATCTATAATCACTGTGATCTAAGATCACAGTGGTTTGTATGTTTGTCTGTCCGCTCTTCTTTTATTTTATCAATAACGTTACTTACTTAACTACTTGCGGTTAACGCGTTGCTATAACGCGTTAATCGCAAGTAGTTCGTCTACCGTACGCTAGATGGCGCTAATGAAAAACATATTTAATAATAGAAAAAAATTAAAGAATTTTGTCCACCCGTGCGAAGCCGGGACGGGCCGCTAGTTGTTTTAAAAAAGTCAGTCAGCAAGTCGCTTCATTCAATCGATTCGATTCTTGATTCGAAATACTGCAATTAGTACCGGGTGTCGAATTAAAGTATCGACATTTTAAATAATTATTAGTATTGAAATCAAAAGTTATGATATGAATAAAGTATCGGATTTGTCTGTCCCTACTTATGAGTAATTAAACAAGATCAAAAGTTTAACCCACGCGAGCGAGATTTAGCATGATGCAGTATTGGTCTAGACGCTTACTGCTTAAATTAAAAAAAATATATAAGTAGATATCAGTGAAAATCTTCAAGGTTGATGTAAGATAACTATTCGATATTATGTCCTTTCTTGAAAGCTCCAAGGTCCATAGCACATTACGGAGGCGTTAGTTGAAGGTAAACATATCTATCATCCAATTACAGATTATCTCCAGGTCACTGAGCATTAACGAATGATTGCCCTACATTCAATAATACAAATAGTGCTCGGCTTTGCACGGTCTAACAGCTCCTGATGATGCTCCGTGTGGAAGCGAAATACGTGTGGAAGAAGGTGTCGGTGTCTGCGGTTTCCGCATTTATTTGCGGGCGGGTGGGCGTTGCACACTGATTGAATTTTGCGGAAGTATACTACATATTTTTTTGTTTTACTAATGTAATAAAAATAGAATTAATAAATAATGTTTTTGATACCTAAAGAAATTATTACTCAAGAGAAGTCAACTTGAATCAAGTGTCAGAACTCTCGAATCCACATCCCCTCGCTATCCAGGTGAGTACTCTTCCGAATTGGGTTCCCCTACTTTTTATATTTTCCAGTAATTATTTCCGTGCGTATAAGAATCTTGCGTTTAAGTGCTTTAAAAGCAAAAAAAAATTAATAAATAATTTATATCTTCAACGTCGATTGTTGAAAACGTGTAAAAGTAATTGCATTAAATGTTGTAAGTAGTAGTACCTAAAACTTGAAGAGATGGCGTTGGCGTTGACGTCAGCTTAATAAACACTTTGAAAAATTCAACGTGTCTGTTAACCTCGGTAGCTTAATTAGAAGAGTACTCGCTTGTATATGCTTCGAGTTCTAACTAACATCTGATGCAAGTTGAATTTTTTCTAGTAATACTCTAGATATTACATTTTTGCTGTAAATACTTAAAAAAATATATTTAATATCTATTCAAATCGATATTTATCACGCGTCAACAAAGACGAAGCTAGCAATTAGACTGGCGCAAAATTTCTAAAAGTTGATGACATGACATGAATATGAAATAGTAATGGATTTTAAAGCTATGATTAGTAAAACAACTCTTACCTTGTTGTTAGCCTGTTGCATAAGCATAGTCCTAAGTTGTTCTTGCTGGGCAGTCTCTTCTGCCGCTTTGATGTTCTGGGAGTAGTGGGCGCGAAGATATTCGATGTTAAACTTGATCTCTTGGAGAAAGGTAATAGCTTCTTCTTTCGTCATCTGAAAGTTTTAAGAACATGAAATATTTTTAGCATAGCACTGAATGGGACTCAACAATACCGAATATTTTAAAACAATTTAAAGTTTCAAGAAAATTTATTGTAACTGAATTGATGGAAACTTACTATTCCTTCCTGCAAGAAATCTTCAATAGCAGCAGTAACACCTCGTTCGTCACCAGTCCAGAAAACATACTCGGCCATGTCTAGAGGAGAGTATTGTACTCCAGTGTACATAGAATAATGATCCACCTGCAAAATTATTCATTATAAAATATGTCACTATCAAAATAAAGGAATGGGCAAATTCAAGAGGACTTTAAGTCAAACGGAAGCAAAAACTAATCAACCGATCCTGTGGTTCTATATTTAATAAATTGAGCACTTTCTCTTTCTTAAACACTTGGAAGGTTTGTGTTAATGATAGTAGAATAGGGGATCCGTGGATTTCATAGTGACGTCACTCTGAAGACCCGATTTCAATCTTGGGCCAGGTAAATGGCGAAAACGAACTTTTCTGGTGTTGTGGGTCGGGTCTGGATGTTGAGATACCACCGTTGTTTCTAAATTCTATAACACAAGTGATTTAGCTACATAACTTGGTTTCAGAACAATGCATTTGATATTATTCAATATTATGTGTGCGTGTCTGTGTGTGTGTCTGTCTCTCTCCCTCTCTCTCTGTGTGTGTGTGTGTTTGTGGGTGTTTTTCATACACAATTTTTCAAAGAGTTATCAGTCCGTATCCGTATAAGTGTACACTCAAAGAACGGTATGAGTCTTCGATGAATAAAAAAGCTATTTAGAAAACATACATTCACTGACTGTGACCCGCATACTTCGTTGGCGGGTACTTATGAACATGAAAACTAGCTTAAAAAACGTGTTTCTATTAGTGTGCAATTAATATTCTTTATTCTATTGACATTTTTCATGTAATAGTTGAAGTAGACTTTAAACTACATTTTCTACACTCATTATCATATTGTTATCAACTGATGGATTAGAAATATTTAGAAGAGAAGGGGCATTAGGACCAAATATCTTTTTTTATTTTTTACTGGGTCACGCTTGAGTGAAATTCACTTATTGTAAACTATGTATTTCTAAGAGTTGAGGATTCCATGTTTTTTACACATTTACACAAAGATAATTAAAAAGTCAACGTTAGAGTAAAGCGGTCAAACTGCTATGTCGCTTCATACTACTAGGTATGAAACATTCGGAAATAAATATATTTAATTAATTCCTAATGCTGCTGCCCAGTGACCACAAGAAAAATGACACGAGGTTTTGGTCTTGAAATTATCGCTCACCCGGTACCCTAAAACCGAAAACTGCTGCCGTCTAAATTTTATCCGACACGAGTCATTTAACGTAAATTTTAATATCTGAACGATAATGAAAAGGTGCTAAAATATTACTATTAAAATAAAAAATTGCGCTCAGATTTTAATTTATCTGAAACCAAGATTTAAATAGGATATGGATAGAATAAAAGTAATATCATTTGAAAATATTTAAAGATAAGAATTCAGGTATAAAGAGTAATAAATTAATCTTAAAAACTTGGGTAATTTTGGCAATCTGAAAACTGAGAAATAGAATATTATAAAAAGTGTGGCTGAATAAGCTCTTATTGAAGACCTTGCTTCAAGTTATTTCGTTAAAAAAGACACATACAACCCGAAATGGAAGTGATTGATATATTTATTTAAATTATTAAGTAAATTAAGGAAAAATAAACGATACCGTTAGATGCCCGATTGAATACATTCAAGTGGTTTGTTACATATTTCATTTACAAAAAGAACAATGTCTACAGCGCCATTAAAATTATCGAGATAGTAGTGTGAGCGGATTATATTAGGTAGTAATCGATCACTTCTAATGTTAATTAATCTTTTCGTAACTAGCAGATTAAGCTTATATTTATGATTTACATGATTATGAAACATGCTTTTTAATAAAAAAGAAAAATTTGGCCCAAATGCCCCTTCTCTTCTAAATATTTCGAATGTAAAAACTTTTTACGGTCATAAAAGTTTGATTTTATAAATAAGATATTTTTATAGAGATGAACCAAAACTAGCACGTTTTAATGGACGTTGTATCATCAAATCATCCATCACTATAGTATACACGAAAGGTTCAGAATCGTGGTCGCAAATACATTCAATGAGGCTTCTTGACTTGAAGCCTTGACTGTACATAGTAATCAAACTTCAGCGTCAATAATTAAAGTTTAATTGGACGGTTTTCATAAACAAGGACTTTTGGTAATTATACAAGCAATAAATTAAAGTCAAGACACTGCTCCCTTTTGCTTCGTGATGATCAGTTAAACATTTAAATGTAAGAAACCCATCATTTGAAAATTTACATGTTTTGATTTCTTGGGAGGGTTTGACTAATTATACGCAATGGCGCAAGGTAGTAAACGAATTAATAATTGTTACTTACTATTGTACTTTTATTTTTACTTTTATTTTAAACTGCCTAATTTTTATATCTAAAGGAATTATTATTAGAAAAAAATCAACTTTTCTCAGATTTCAGGTGGGTCTCAAACCAACGTCCTACGCCGGATGAGTACTCTTCCAATGAAACTACCGGGACCTTGACGGATTTGTATCCGTCGAATTTTCCCAAGTATTTCTGAAGCAGCTACATCTCTAACTACTCATTAATAAAGTTATAACTTCAATTAAGACTCTCACATTATTCTTAGTCTCCTTGGTGATATCAGCATTGAAGGCCCGCCGTGCTGCAGTGTGACCGTTCGGGTTGGTTGTCAAAGAGCCAGGTTGCACTAGCCTCGCAGCTCCATGGAATACCTGCAGATTCGTTTAAAACAAACTTCTTGAACAGATTTTAAACCTTTTAACGAAGCTTCATAAAACGTATACAAAAAGCAGGTATTGTGTATTGTGTGCACTGTGTCTTTGACCATATCCGACGCGGACTGCTTCTAGTTACGGGACCATAAACGTAACTAAAAAGCTAGATATGAATTATACTTGATATGGTGACAGTAAAATAAAAGAATCAAAAACACAACAAAGCGCAGAGAGCACATATCGCTCATTTAAAATAACAACGTGACATCTTGACAGAGAGCGATTTTGGAAATAGTGTCACAAATTATTCACCGCAACGCGTTCTTCACCACTACAAAAACATGGTATTTACAAAGTAATAAATAAAGGCTCTGTGCGAAAAAGAGACAAAGTTATCGTATTTACAATAATTAAAAATCGATTTCTCGAAATTGAAGAATATCGAGATATCACGTTCTCTCTTTAAATGAGCGTATTTCCCTTGGAAACACGATCAAACGATTGCTGAGGACAATCCGCAGGAAGCACCCGAGTGGAAACGAAAGAATTTTTTAAAGACATTGGCAAGAAAGTACTCTCAGTAGAACTGTAGATCTGACAGGGAATGCGCGTGCAAAATCAGTATATCATGCTAGTTTCTGCATCCCATGGTGGGCTTGTTTTGGCTTTGGTTCCGGCGAATGCTACCGCTATTCCGAGATCTAGGTCAATATCGGCACCAAATAGTTGTGTAATGCATTTTCCACTGATAAGAAAATATAGTGATGGATAAGACGACTAAATTAAATACATTCGAACCAAATTCAAAGTTAGAAAGTACAAAAACTTAATTCAAAAAATCAAAAGCCAATTTCTAAAATAAAGATATCTAGTATAATATCCAACATGATAATTTATTTATTTGTATGTCAATTTTCGAGTGAGTATTGATATGCTTCGTTCTGTGGTTTTAATTGTAAACAATGATCGAAACTAACCTTAGTAGTTTGTTCTTCACTAGCAACAGTTGTTGGAACAGTTGCCTCATGAACGCTCACATGAGCTCCATTTTGGACAAGCACACTGTGGATGCCTTCAGCAGGGACATCCAGCTTTGAAGAAGCATGTACGAGTGGTTTCTCATTCCCCACTGCATCAGCCGATGCGTGCTCTTCCAAACGTGACACCAACTTGCCATTCTGCTTTATGGAATCTGATTTGCAAAATAAATCTATCAGTTTGCACAGAAAAGTATACGTACTATTATTTAGTGACTAGATACTTAATTATTCTACTCAATGCTACATTACATTACCTACTCGAACACATGTTTTATCTCACGATGGTAATCCCACCGTGTGAACCATAAAATGTGTATGAGATTTGTTGTGAGTCTAGATAACAATGCAAGAGTATTGCTGGATGCGACCAACAGTTGCCCCATAGTCATTAGACTCCCCCGTTACATTATTAGCACATGTGTTTCTGGCAAACGAAAACACTCTTAAACTTTTATTTACAACTGGTTGTTTTTCCGTCGCCGCCATAAGTGGCCCTTAATGCGAATACTACGTGCAACATTAGGGTACATTAGAGAAAAATACATTTGAATTGACATTTTGCTTTTATTTTATTTGTCATTCGCAATTGTTGTGAAACATGAAAATGGTCTAGAGTACCTGTTACTTACAGGAGTTTAAAACTGACTTTTAAGTATGGGACAGAATTAAGCAAAAGTTGAGATAATATCCCTATAAGGATCGCAAATAACCGTGATCATTATTCAAAATAATGTGAAATGCTTTTTCGAATATCCGAAAAACGATAAGATACGACTAACTTCAGTCGCTGCAGCTTAGTTCCAAAACAGTGTAGGTATGTGCATTTTGTTTCTAGCTTACTTACCAAGTCTGTGATACTCCACGTGTTCACTTTTTTGGTCCGAGCCTTTTGATTCCGCTGCAACAAACAATCATAGTTAGATTTTGTTAGAAAACTTAATGTCAATAATTATAAAATATTGGACTTAATAACCCCTTAATAACCCCTTATTTTATTTTTTATTTTATTAATATATAAGGTAGGCTCACAGCTTATGTATACAAATTTCTTAAGATATGGTAATGAATTTGTTGGTAATAAATCTTATACATTAGCCTGTTACGAGCTAACCAACATTCTTAAAATTGCACGTTTACACTTAGAAAAGTATTCCAAAGTACATATAACTAAAACTAATCAAATTAACATAGGATAACAATATTTATCGAAACCAAAAGTGTGCATAAAAACAGTAGAAGTAAGTATCTATTAGCCAACATTATAAAAAAATAAAATAGGAGTAACTGACAATAAGCAGGTTTGGCATATAATAATTATGTTACATAGTATCGTCTTATGGACTAAATGAACAATTCTAGGTTAGGAAAAATATGAAATATTATAATGAATGTTTGAAGGATTCCAATATTTTAGATTTAAATACATTGATGGAGTCGTGAAATATATCGATATCTGGTACAGTACTTGCGATTTGGTTGAATTTTCTGCATGTTCTGTTGATGGGTGAGTTTACACCAATATTGGTTTTGGAGAATTCTACATGGAATGTGTTGGTGATAGGGCGCCTGGGCATGTTGTACGGTACATTTATGCCTATGTTAGCTGAAAGATTGTCGCAATCGAGTTAGACAATAGTCAGTAGATAACTCAGTCAGTAAATTTGGAGTATTTCTTTTAAATAAAGTGATACACTTTTACGGATTCCGCAAAAGCTGAATTCTAAAGTTTTATATCTTTAGAATATTTTCCATTTTTTTTTTTATTTTCGTTTGGGTTGACTTTGATTTCTTACCATCGCTATTAATCAATATGCAAGTGTAGCAATGATGCATCGCAATAGCATGTTTGATTTAATTTAGTGTTTTATTCAAGAGGTAGACGTCGAAACCCTGATAAGAGAATAGTTATGATGATGTGAGTGCTCTGTGTAGAAAAGTGAAGTTGATTTCATTCTAAGGCCTTGTATATACAAGGTATGAACTAAAAAGAACTTTTTGGAAAACAGACTTGGAAGATAGTAAAAAAGTATTTCGTTTTTAAAACCTATTACATAGGTACTATTCTTCGCGAGTGCAATTATCAAAGTCCAAAGCCACAAAACGTGGCTAATAGATGAAATAACAGAGCAGGCATGTTTTTTTGCCGTCATTCAGCTTTGGATGTAGGTACTTGACTTCTGAATTGTGTGTTCTAACCGTTTAATGTCTCACTTGTTGACCTCAGTCGCTATCTAATAACGGGATTTGGATTTGACCTATTTTTGCTGAATTCAGTTTTATTAGAAATTAATAATTTTCACTCAGTATTAAACTATCTTAAAGAAGATATCACAAATTTCAAAATGCAAAAAAATATAATTTACCTTATAGATCTTCAGAAATATACAGTAACTAAGAGTTTGTTTATATTATTACTACCAAAATTCACACCATTGTATTTTACTATATTCAGTACAGCTGTTACGTAAGATTATGATGAGAGTTTGTTTGCTATACAATTTCATATAGGGAAGTAGCATTGGCTCTGTTATTTGCATTAAAAAACTTTTTGTAATAAATTAAAATGAAACCTATCCTATGTCCTACGTTGGAACAAATTCAGCAAAATGAAAAACCTCAAATTCGGTTGAGTAGTTTTGGAGTTAATTGCGGTCAAACACTGTGGCAGAGAATTTATATAATAATAATAATAACTAATATCATACATATATATATATATATATATATATATATATATATATATATATATATATATATCATATATCATATATATATATATATATATGTATGATATTAGTGTGAGTAGGATAAAGTGTGTGCGTGTATATAATGGTACAGGTGCGAATACCTTATCGTCGGTCGGAAACAGTAATGGAACATTTCAAAATGAGCTGTTCTGAGGAATAACACAATTACATTTTTTTATATTTTATTCTTAAATATTTACAAAATAATTATTGTTTCTTCTATAATCACATTTTATCAGCCTCTATATGTATGATTTCTATATCTAAAAGTAATCGTTTTTTTACTTTGAGTTGTCTTGGAAATATTAATTTCTTACAATTACATTGAATTACAGTTCAAGTTTATTAACAAAGTTATTATAAAGGAATGGAGATAATTAATTAGAGAAACTTTTATTGAAAGTAAGTTTAGAATGTTCCCCAGTACAGGCTTTAGATATTTGTATATTGTGTTTATTTAATATGAACAGTTGTCGCATTGCGAGAACCCCGTAGGAGGCATATATGTAATTCCAAAGTTGTTTATATAATAAGATAGGTCTAAATATCTTAAGACAGTAGTACGTTGTGCGGTTCTAAATGATGTCAAGGTTGTTTTCGTTATTCCACCCCAATGCGTTATGATTTATTATACGAATGCGTAGTAAACTGTTCCTAATATATGCAGCTCAACAATGTGACGCAATATTTTAAAGAAATAAATGATCTTTTAAGTTCGAGCTGACAGTTGTTCAATATGCCGTGTAGTTTAAGTTGCAATAGTTTTAAATATTGGGACAGCAATTAAATAAGACTTTCTCTGGAAGACATTTATCGAACAGTTAACGAATCAGTAAATCCGTTTATCTACCCTAAAATAGCCACCTTAAGGTTAATACGCGGAAACTTATAACTGTCCGAAAATTCACCCAAAATAAGTTAGATAAAACAACTTGTGCCACACTGGTACCGTACTATTCATACAATTGTAATAAATCGTTTATCAATCATTATAATGGATGAAAAATTCAATATAAATGTTAAATGAATCTACGCTAGTTATAATTAAAGGACTTAAAGCTTTGTGTCTTGTAATAAGCAAATATTAAACATCGGCAGTGAGGAAAAGTAATTTTCTTGAAAAGGGAGATCTTCATTATGCGCATCAGAAGGTAGTACTAGTAAATTCCATTTGACACATTAGCATATGCCACTGAATCCACTTCTTGATTTCGTTCCCAAAGAAAAAACTGTAAAGGTATAGAGTTTTTGTGGTTGTAACTAAGCAATCTTATGATATGAATAAAGTTTGTTTTTTTGCTATTTTCACAAGAAAATAATGTATTAATAATTAACACACACATAGCGTTACGTCTCTAGGATTTCACTATACATATAGTAAATATACATGTCAAATAATTCATTAATAATATAGCTGATGAAATTGGTCCTATACTGGGTGTTTAAAAAAATATATTCGAGTTACCTAGAACCCATATTAAGTAAAGCAAATGTATCATTCAGAATTAAAACTAGGCTTTATAAAAAAAACTCTTATTGGGTTTATAAAAAGTGAACTTTAAAAAATTATAGAAGTTTAATATCATCAACATTTCGCGATCATTTGTAATTTGGGAGGCATTTTAAGTCGTTGATCCCGCCTCCATCTACAGTCGTTAGCATATGAGATCGCGTGAAAAATCACGGCCCGTTCTTCCTATATTTTTTTTTTAATAGAAAGGAGGTTTTTGTCCCAGCCATGATGACATTACCAGGTTAATGATGATGAACTAATTTTAACACAAAAGTACAACAAGTAAGTATTTTGCTTACGATCGCGATTGTTTAGGTAAGTAAAGTATATACATATATACCCCGTGGTATATACATATATACCCCGGGTACTATAACCGGAGATGGGAAAGACATTTCAGCAAATAAGAAAGCGGTGAAAACAGCAACCGTTTTATTTGTCCGGTACGTCCCCGACGTCCATTTACAACTTCTATTTTTTATCCCATGAATGGATATTATGAATCTATTTATTGTTTGTTTATTTGTTATGTACTCAATCGTATTAAAAGGCAAATGAATTTCGAGGAAAGAACAGACCCTTGTTATGGTACTTCAATTGTGATATAAGGAAAAGTGAAACGATTGGGACATGTATGCGTACATTAGTATGTATTTATTAAAAAAAAAAAAATCTGATTGTTATTTGTTACTAAAATTACTTTTTAAGTAGGCAATAATAATATTGATAATGATAACGAAACTTTTTTGCTAATAATATGGTAATATGATCGTAGGTACATTTTTAAAGAACTTTTGTTTTACTTATGATATACAGCATGCATATAAAGAATACCGGCGAAAATCGCTCTTATATTTTACAGTCGTTTTTTAAAAAATATGAAACATAAATTATTATTAAGTCCCACCATTTTATTTTTACGAAGGCATAATTTGTTAAAGACCAGATTAAAAATCAAATCAAATCGCGAATAATTGGCTGAACGAGACCCTTTCTGTAGTGAGTAGACATAAACTCCTTTGCTTTTTTAACCATTATGATTATTTTATTATAACTATATTTAACCGTATTATTTTATTACCATAGAAGGGGTTAAATGAGTTTGAAGTCTCAGAAAAAAACAAAAAAAAAATGACGACTGACAAATGCAACCGACTTCGTCAAAGTATGTATACCTCGGACTATGTAAAGTCTATCTTTGATAATGAGAAGTTGTTTTTATAAATATATAATATCAAACACGAAGTACAACTGACTTGTTGCCAAAAAATTGAATTATAATTATCATTCAATATACCTACGCTAATAAAATATAAATCAAAGGATGTACAAAAACATGGCATATTCTAACGCTGGTAACATGTAATTAAATATTTTTACACACAGTGCTGGTCAGCTTTCGCGTCGTTCTGTTAAAAACATTTAATTACATATTATTAGCGTTAAATCATGCCGTGTGAACAATTTTCACATTTTTTCTGCACAGAAGGAAAGAGGTGCCGTTTGGATTTATATTTATTAGCGTATATTGACTGATAAGTTTTTCAATTGTACTTCGATAAATCATATCTTTTGTATTAAATTTCTGTACACAGTTTTCTATTAATGAAAAGTATTAATTATTTGCTTCAATGTATGTATTCATGGATCTGGATATTTATTTACAGATAGCAATCTGAAGAGCTCCATTCGAGATCATTCGCTAACGGAACAATCTTCTAACAAACGCTATTCAAAAAGGAATTCCATTTCAACTTATATAGATTGTCTGATAATAAAGGGAAACGTTGGAAATACGAAGGGTAAGAAAATAAACTTGAAATGATTGAAAGGTGATGCAATAAAATGTTATAATCTTGTTTTGTTGTGGTTGAACTACATTCAACATCGAGAGTAATATTTTAACAAATATGAAAAAAATCGATTAAGAAGAATATTGTGAACCAACAATAATAATATATTATTTCTTATTTCTTGCATTCACAGTGCCATCCCTACTAACATTATAAATATGCAAGTAACTCTGTCTGTCTGTGTTCTACGCAATCATGTCTAAACTACTAATACGATTCCCATCCCATCGAAATCCCATCAAAAACACGAATGTGAAATGAGAGCCAAGTTCAATATTATGATATATGCCTTGGCTGTTGATTACAAAGACAAAAGAAGTGAGATCTAAAGGGGTGACAAGTTCAATGGTCAGTCCTGAAATTTATATGAAATTTATAAAATATAATTTCTTCTTATAACGTAGGTTAAAATATTGTAGCCTAAGGTCTGACTTGGCTAGTTCTCATATACCTGGCTCGAAACAGTCCGAATATTACTGAGATCTGCGTCGCCGAGCCAACCGATACCACCGGAACCGTTTCGCCTTTCGCGGTTTGATCCCCGATAATAATACTCGCATGTCTGTAAGTCATTCGACTCTGCTCCGCAAGCTCTGAACCGGTTCAAATATTCAAATCAATAGACTTGAGCCGTTGATTGGGTTCAATTTCAGACTGTGACTCTATGGGTGAATATATCTAACCTAGTGAGCCGTGAGCTGTTTGTTATGTCGTTGAGCTGCAGATCCTCGGTTCAATTTTTTTGATCTGAATGTTTGAACCGATTCAGAGCTGAATTACTCATGTCTAGATATTATTACGTCCTTTTGAATTTAGGTACTTCAAAAACCGCTTAGTTATTTTGGCGTTATCAGCAACTAACAATGACAACTGTAAATTACTTACCAAAACGACTAACTACATTAATTACAGACACGAAATAAATCTCAAAACCAAGACAAAATATATAAAAGGTACGAAATATCGAATGCCAAAATCAACTTTATATAAATAATGTTTATTTACAATTATGTTTGGCCCTATTAAAATATACTGACTGAAAACAGAAAGGTGTTAAATTGATATATTAACATTTGGCATTATTAATGATAAATTTTACCTTTGACATCTCTGTAGGGCGAGAAGTTACTATTTAAATTTGGCGTTTTTTACATCTATGTTTAGAAATAAAGCGCATATATATACAGGGTGTCCCAAAAACGACACGTCACAGTGACACTGGAGTTAGGCCAGCACAAGAGGCATCGAACAAGCCTAACATGACCTCAGTAAAAGTTGCTCGGTTTTCAAGATATTTCCAATTTAAACTTTTTCTAAATTTTCAAGTTTCTTAACATGTTCAGTGCTAGCATTATGTTAGATAGCCCTCAGGTTTCCATTTTTCTTTTGCACTCTTGTTGCGAATAGTTGCTTAAGATGATAGAAGTGTTATTTCGTTGACAACTTATGTAAAATGTGGAAAAATACTGGATTGAACTTGAAAAAAATTGAACAACGAAAAATAACTTTCAACTTTGATCACTTGCCGTGAAAAAAATTTCAAAGAAACTAAATGAGCAAATAACTTTAAAAACTTGCATGTGTTATGCCAATTCCAAAATGGTATAACACATGTATCTTATTGGTTTAATAAGTTTACAGTAAATGCTCGAACTGTCTCCCTTGAACTCTAATACATAAGTGACATCGCCTAATAAAATTACGGCTCAATGTTCTTAAGCTGATTTCTGATATGGTGCGAGCTGCATCGAATACACGTCGCCGTAACTCTTCTTCGGATCTTATTGGTTTCGCATAAACTTTGTCTTTTAGACAACCCCAATAAAAGAAATCTAAGGGATTTAGATCCGGGGAACGCGGTGGCCATGAAATTGGCCCCTGTCGCCCAATCCATCTTTCGGGGAATGCGTTGCTTAGGTACTGACGTACTGGTAAGGCATAGTGTGCTGGGCAGCCATCTTGTTGGAACCACATCCTTCGTCTCAGCGCCAACGGAGTATCTTCCAATAATACAGGAAGGTTGTTTCGCAAATGTTCTAAATAATTTTGTCCATTCAGAACAGGCGGCAACTCGACCGGTCCCAATATTTGACCGTTGAAAATTCCCGTCCACAGATTAATTTTAAATTGGTACTGTGATCGGTCTTCTCTTTTTTCATGTGGGTTGTCTAATTGCCAGCTATGGATGTTGTGCAAATTGATATACCCATCCCTTTTGCAGGCTGATTCGTCGCTCCATAACACTTCATTGAAGAAATTTGGATTTTCTCTCCATTTCTGAATCATTGTCCGGCAAAACTGGACACGCGCAGCGTAGTCCGCCGGAAGCAGTGTTTGGACGCGTTGGATATGGTAGGGATGGTATTTGTGGCGTTTTAAAATTCGATGTGCCGAAGATTTGGGAACACCAGTGCGGCGTTCAATAATTCGCACTGAAGTTCCTGGCTCCTCTCGTACTTGCTCTAACACCACGTTGTCGTCAACAGTCCGAGGTCTTCCTTCTGAGTGACTCACTCCAGGTAATCTGCCATCACGATAAGCGTTCACAACTCTTAAGATCACTTCGTAAGTCGTCGGATTACGGATTGGATATCTTTCGGAGTATAATCTTGCAGCCAATCTTGCGTTGTACGAAACATTGCCTCGATTGGAAACCTGCCTGGTTTCGCCGTAAATCAAGTGCATGTCCGAGTAGTCACGGTGAGTGTATTGGGTACCACGATTTGCCATCGTTAATAAGACAGTTCCGTAAAGCAATATCAGTGTCCAACAGAGCGCCGAGTTGTCGTTCAAAACAGAAATCAGAGTCCAGAGAAAAGCCAAGTCGATTTAAATTAAGGAATACACGGAAACAAGGAACGCAGAGATTAACACGGTTGTCGTACGAAACGCAAGGTAACGAACTGTCGTAACAACTTGATTTGCAGTGCAGGGCCATAAGAATTAAAACTACAACCCCTCTTTCTTCTCCATTTCTTTGAAAAGATGATAACGACACGTACGTCAAAAACAAAGCTATTTGCTTACAATATCTAGCCGACAAAAGGGTAATAAACTATCCTTATCTTTCATTCTCATGCATTTGACAAACAAAAAAGCTAATAGATAACAATAACAATGCCTTATCGTTGCGCGTGACATTATTTTTTTACCTGCTAGCGGTAGCTTCCGGGGTTCCTAGTATTAGTGAAGCATTAAAAAATCGTATAATATTAAAATAAGACACATGTGTTATACCATTTTGGAATAAGCATAAGACATGCAAGTTTTTAACGTTATTTGCTCATTTAGTTTCTTTGAATTTTTTTTCACGGCAAGTGATCAAAGTTGAAAGTAATTTTTCGTTGTTCAATTTTTTCAAGTTCAATCCAGTATTTTTCCACATTTTACATTAGTTATCAACGAAATAACACTTCTATCATCTTAAGCAACTATTCGCAACAAGAGTACAAAAGAAAAATCGAAACCTGAGGGCTATCTAACGTAATGCTAGCACTGAACACGTTAAAAAACGTGAAAATTTTGAAAAAGTTTAAATTGACAATATCTTGAAAACCGAGCAACTTTTACTGAGGTCATGTTAGGCTTATTCGATGCCTCTTGTGCTGGCCTAACCCCAGTGTCACTGTGACGTGTCGTTTTTGGGACACCCTGTATATTTTCTTTTTTTATTTAACAAAATAAAGTCATTTACATTGTTAATCAGCGCACCAAAAATCGCTAGGATTTGTCCGGTGTTTTATTAAGAGTTATTAATTTTTAATGTTCCATAATGATATTTTTCTCGATTTATTTGTTTCTTATTTCCACCAAATAACGATATATACGGTTTTAATATAAGTAACTCGGCTACAGTAATAATATGCTGATTCGAATGATATACTAAAGTAAAATACTGAAAAAATAGCAAATAGTCGGTTTTCTCATTAAGCCTTTGTTCTTTTTGGATGCTCCTGGCAAAACCTATCTTTTAAATTCACTATCAGCCCAAATCCGGAAATATTAGGGAGTTGCTGTTGCAGTAGCTTCCTCTGGAATAGCTGCTATGCTACTAAGTGGAAGACGAACAGTACACTCAGTTCTAAAACTACCATTGAACTTAGCTCATAAGGAAATGCCAGTACATAACATTAGCAAAAGCAGTGAGGCAGGAAGAATGTTACAACAGTATAAGCTGTTGGTCGATTTCCCGCAATAGAGCAATCGAAGCACTAGATCACATAATGAAACATATCAAAGACTACCAGGGTATCATAAGAGCGATGATGGTACTTTTAGCTGGTGACTTTAGACAGACCCTCTCGGTTGCTACTAGTAGCAACCGAGCTTCACCAGCAGCCAGGGTACGCCGGCAGATGAAATAAATGCCTTTTTGAAACCATCTGTATTACGGGTACATGTAAAAAAGTTTTGTCTCACTACAAAAATCCAAGTACAACCAGAACCGGATTTGGAAGAGGGCAGGCGGGGCTGCTACCCTGGGGCCTCCACAAGAGAGGGGCCCCCACAACAGAGGTAAAAAAATACAAATTTCGACGGGTTACTTTCGACTATCAAGTTTTGCCAATTTTTTTTTTGTAGAATATAGAAGAACTTTTAACATTGTTATAAAAACTGTATCACTCATATTTGCAATAAACGATTTTGAGTTTTTAGTCGAATATAATTAGGGCTGTCTGTTGCCCCAGAGCCCCCACACGTCCAAATCCGGGCCTGAGTACAACTTCACAATGATTCTCAGGCAGGGTAATATGCATCTGCTCTTTTAAAAATCGGAGCAGATTGTATGCCAACCGACAGTAACGACATGATTACACTGAAACGTGTGTTCTGTCAAATTGTCGATAGCACATATGACCTAAAAATAATGTCTATTCTAATCTTTAAATAAATATGGACAACCGGAAATGGCTGTGTGAAATGGCGACTAATATGACAGTTAACCATATAACTGAACAAATCATGTCAGACGTGAAAGATGACGTTGTCGAATACCTCTCAGGAAATAATGTTATGGACACTGAACAAGTCACATCGTTCCATATAGAGTTTCTCGCTTCTTTAGAACTATCAGGATTGCCTTCCCATATGTTGAGGCCAAAACGTTGGTATTCCAATCATATGAAGGAGAAATATAGACGCGCCAAGGCTATATAATGGTACACGGCTACAAATTGCACATCTGGGACACAACATGAAAAAAAGCTATAGTCACGACTGGAATAGCAAAAGGAGAAAATGTTTTGATTCCCCGTATTCCAATAATTCCGACTGATTTGCGATTTCAGTTTAAAAGAGCGCAGCTTTCCCTGAAAGCAGCATTTGCATTTAGAATTAATAAAGCTTAAGGACAAACGCTAAAAGTTGCAGATGTTCATTTAGAAACAAAATTTTTTCCCATGGGCAACCTCACAAGTATCAAACCCGCAAAAGATGGAAAAACTAAAAACGTCCTGCATAAAAATGTACTTAAATAAGCTATTTGCAGTAAAATATTGCAAATAGCTTATTTTAATGCATGAACGGTCGCGGTCAGAAAATGTATACCATTTTGAAATTAGATTCTATATCACACTATTTTCACTAAAGTCTAAAATGCCATATCAAGTTACTTATTACCTATTAAAAGTTATTATGCAAAATGACGCATCGAGAATAACAAAGAGAATTATTAATCACTTTTTGATGATGAAAATCATTTCTTTATTTGTTGAAGTAACATTTATAAAAATGATTGTTTGAACGTCGTTTGGACAAGAGCGAAATTTTACGAAAGATTTTTTCATAACAAAATGAAATGGCAAATATAAGCTTGGAGCAAAAGACTGAAATAATATTTCTCTTCGAAGATGGACATAGTATTAGTGCTATATCACGAGAACTCAATATATCGCGATTCACTAAGAGGTTTCGGATTCGGCTTCACGGCGAAGAAAGGCAAATAACAGATCATAGAAATAATTCAGGACGGCGACCGATACTAATCGCCGCGCAAATAACTGAAATGATTCGTTGTTACGAAAAGAAGGGTTTCACACCAACTAATAATTTTGCTGTTTTATATGATGTGAGTGCTCGGAGCATCCGACGAGCTTTGCACAGTGCTGGACTACACTACAGACACTATGCTATTAAAGTGGAGCTGAACCATCATCACAAAATAGCACAACAACTTTGCGCGACAACATCTTGATTTTGATTGGTCGAATACTATATTAACCGATGATTTTTTTTTTAAATCAATCCAAATCGGAAGATTAACTTAATGGCGCTATAATCTAACTTGGTATGATGAAGGATATATCGTGCTTCAAAACGAATCGGGTCGCATAACGGTAAACTTATGGCGGTGGATGAGCCTCGACGACGTCGGAGAACTGACGTCGTTAGAGAATAGGGCTACTGCCATTAATTATGTGTCGCTTTTGGAAGAAATGATGCAACCTAATGTGCGCGTAGTGTATCCTGCAACAGATTTCCCACACATTACTTACGTTCAAGATAATGCACGGATACACACGGCCCGTGCTTTACTATGGCGTGGTTCAACCTGCACCGGGACATTCATCCCATTCAATGACCTGCTCGGTCTGCTGATTTAAACCCTTTTGAAAATTTATGGGAGCTTATAGTTCAATGCTGGCACTGTCAAAATGAAAGAAACCGTGATGCTCTGAGATCACACTCATCACACGATCACACATCGATCAAGTATGGGATTATATCAGAGGGACCGATATATGCACGTGTCTTGTTGCATCCCTGCGAGATAGACTACGTGCCGTCATAGCTGCGGAAGGAGGTTATACTAGATATTAAATAGATTTTTTGAAGTTTCTATTTCATAATTTTTTTTATATTTTAAGTTAAAAAACTAAGTCACTTGAAACATTAGATAATATAGCAGTTGTAGAGTTTTATTTAATTCTAAATGTTGCTGCAGGATGCTTTCCAACCATAAGTAAATCTCTGAAATGAGTCTTCGCCCGCGTGGTACAGGGGCGCGGGGGTACCGGGGGTAAAATACCGGGCAAAAGCAAGTCATTTATATGCAGCAGAAAAAGCGTTGCAGAGAGAACGGAACCCTGAGGGAGGCCGGCATTGATAGCCAAATGGTCCGACGAGCTACCGTCAATGACAACTCGTATTGACCGATCTCTCAGGAAGTCCGATATCCAACCACACAAACCAGTGGCAAGACCATATGACGGAAGCTTGCTAAAAAGGTAAGGTAAGATTCGACCAATGAGATCGATGTTGAGTTAGTCGCTTATGTTACGTACTCTATGCTATGTGCCTCTGCTAAGCCGACCCGACCGCGCTCTACGATACAAGAGTACGATACGAAAAACGGAAAAAACCTGTAATTTTATTAAGGTACATATTAACATTAAAAATAAATGTTATAAAAATATAATAAAATTCATTTATTTTGACCCGCAAGTTGAAAATCGAATCTGCATTTGTTTCGGCTTGATCTAAGCAAGCAAGATCTACGCGACCACGAAAATCAAATGAAACTTAAAACACACTCGATCATTTGATCGGATCATTGGCAGTCGATCCCGCTCGTAATGGGTCGTAATCGACCCGGTTCGCGAGATATGATCGATCGACACAGGTCTAGCGCGGACGAAGATTCATTTAAGCGGTCTACTTTTAGAATTAATGATAAAGCAATATCTTCAAATTGTCATTATCGTGCGCAAGCTAAGGGATCATTATCAGTTCTAGCAGACCATCATCAAGTAAGGATAAAATTGATAATTATACGTTCTGGCACCTTATTTTGAGGAAATTATCATATGCGTAGTCATTCTTAACTTTGTCTACCAATAAAAAAATAAAGTTTTGTCCATGTATCGTATAAAGCCAAGACAATTCGCTGTATATGGTACAGAGTATTAATATATACGTATGGTATGAGTGATACATTCAGAACCTTTCCTTTTTGCCTTCACAAACCTTGATCTCAACACACCGGGTTTCATTTGATTCCCTGCTTGGTTTGACGACGGTTTTCTGCAACGGTAGCGATCCTGCCTCTCGCACCCACGGTCCTAGGTTCAGGCCCGGAAGAGGCAGATGTTTGTATGAATACGAACATTTGTACCTAAGTCATTGGTGTTTAAATATATTTCAATGAATATTACATATCTTCGTATCATATATGTATGTCTATCCGTGACTCTAGTACCTATAACACAAACCTTAGTGCTTACTTTGGGCTAGGCTAATTTGTGTGAATGTAAGAAATATTTATTTATTTACTTGGTTGTTATTTCGAAAAAAAGCCATAGTCAGCCTCTAACGGGTTAGTTATTTTATTTTACGGTTGCCCCAATCCGACCTATGTATAATTAATGAAACAAGAGCTCCTCACTCTCATAAAGGTCGATATAAAAGAAGTACCGACAAGAGGCATGTACTGTAGGTCAACATCACAATAAATATTTACGAGAAAGTAGATGGCGAGAAGCAAAACCCTCTACTTATTACAGCTTTTAGGTTTGAATTACTTGGGTCAGGGTTGGCTTTTTAAGTCTACTATAAAGCTTAGGGTTAAAATTCCGCTTTCAAAAGGAATTCGTTAGAAACTATGCCTATTCTCTATTTGAGACTCCCAATAATTATTTATTTCACTTTCTGTATTTGCATTTGTTTTAAGATTAATACTAAAGTGGAGTTTAAGACTGATGTTCCAAAGTTACACAAAACGTTCGACAAAACGATAGTTTAACTACATCGAGACCGACAAGACATTTATTCAACTGTAATGATCTCAACAAACAAGAACTGATTACAAAAGGCTTTAGATCGTGACTATACCCACTTCTTAGTATTAATTTAAGTTATAAGGTATGTCTTCAGGATGGTTTTGGATAATGTGAAGAAACACTAATTAATTGATAATATAGCAAAACTTTTACTAAATTATATAGTATCATAAATGGGTGTTTTAAATTGCTATTTGTCTTTTTTATTTTTACTACCACGCGTTGCTAGTATAACTCGGCCACGCGTTGCTGGTATAACCCGGCCACGCATTGCTGGTATAACCCGGCCACGCGTTGCTGGTATAACCCGGCCACGCGTTGCTAGTATAACTCGGCCACGCGTTGCTGGTATAACCCGGCCACGCGTTGCTGGTATGGTAACAAACACACACACACACACAAATTATTGTTATAATATAATGTAGATGACATCACATACGTTGTTCTGAATCCAAGTAGCTAAAGCACTCGTGTTATGGAATTCAGAAATGACGACGGTAAAACAACACCCAGACCCAAGCCAATATATAAAAGTTCATTGACCCGGCCGAGGATGGAACTCGGGACCTCAGAGTGGCTTTACCATGAAAACCAGTAGCCACTCCGCCATGGAGGTTGAGTAAATTACAATTTTGCAAGGCCTAAGATATTCAGGAAAAAAACAAGACTTTTGTTGAAATAATACTAGCCACCTATAAGGTTCTTTTTATAAATAACTGTGAAATCAAATTTAATTTTATATTTTTTGACATGTTTACCCGTCACTTCCTTACTTCAATATAAAATCTACACTGATGTGTTTTGCTCTTACTCGCCAATAATATCCAACATTCGTTATCAGCACGAACTTAAATACGCATAGTCAATAAAAATAGTATAGTGAAGTCAGCAAAATGGATGGAGAAACTATAAATATGGGAGAAACTATAAACATGGGTATGTCTGAGAATTTACATTCAAGATCAAACTCATCCTCTATTCCGTCATTCTTTCTTCAAGGTCGGGAAAGTTATCCTTTATGGAAATTTAAAATGAGAAGTTACCTCATTGACGTAGATTTATGGGAAACAATAGAAGGATACCCAGACGGGGATACTACTCCTATACATATTCGTTTGAGGTGTGACAGGAAAGCTCTTGCTAAAATATGCTTAACTCTTGGTAGTTCAGCTATCATACATGCCAGAAATGCAAAGACTGCAGCTGAAGCCTGGCAGTTACTGCAGGAAACCTTTGAAGATAAAGGTATGGGGCGTAGGTTAAGTTTAGAGAGAAGGTTATATAGACTTAATCTTCTTGATTTCCCTAGCATAGAGGCATATATAAATGCTATACTTAGTACTGTACAGCAGTTGGCTGACATCGGGAAAACTATAGAGGATACATCTGTGGCAGCTATAATGCTTGGTGGACTTTCTTCAAAATTTGAGCCCTTAATCATGGCATTAGAAAATTCAAATGTTGAAGTAACCACTAAATTAGTCAAAGCAAAACTTCTTAATTAAATGAATAAGGAGAAAATAGAAGCGGAGACTGCTATTATTGCCCAAGCTAAAAATGATATTCCCGTTCGTAAGTCCAGTAAACCTATAATATGCTACGATTGTAGTGTTCCTGGTCATAAGCGTCCAGACTGTCCTTTACGTAAAAAGAAAACAAGGAAGTCAACAAAGAATAAGGAGCCATCTTCTTCTTTGAAAGCCTATGGAACTATAGTTCAAGAAGACGCAGACAAATGGTATGTTGACTCTGGTGCTACGCGACATATGACATCACGTAGAGACTTGTTTACAAATATGAAACCTATGTCTTTCCCTTGTAAGGTCACAGTTGCAAATGGCACTGAACTTTGTATTAATGGTATTGGTGACATTAATTTATATACCAATTCTGTAAATAGTAGTTGTAATTTTGTAAATACTTTACAAGATGTTTTCTATGTTCCTGGTCTACAATCTAACCTAGTTTCTGTAAAGGAGCTTATAAGGAAAGGGTTTTGTGTCCTTTTTAAATAAAGTGGTTGTAATATTTACAATGCTAACACTTTTCCTTTTACAGGTGATTCTGTCTTACATGGTTCGCTCTGTGATGGACTTTACTCTTTGTACTGTTCTGCTAAATTACCTCAAATTGCGGCTTATGATGTGCACTCTGACTCAATTAGTAGGTACGAGTTATGGCATAAGAGGTTAGGACATCTGTGTCGTATAGGTATGAGTAGTCTTAAGAATTGTAGTATAGGTATAGATTTTAAGGACGTAGATAGAAAACCTTGTGTTTCATGTATAAAAGGGAAACAGTCACGTAAAAGTTTTAAAACTATTGCTTTTGCCAGAGCAACTAGTAAATTGGAGTTAATCCATTCGGATCTCTGTGGACCATTTACTAATGAGTCATTTAATGGCAATAGATATATGTTATTATTTATAGATGATTTTTCTCGAATGATTTTTATTTATTTTATTTCTTCTAAGTCAGAAGTTAAAAGTAAGTTTTGTTCTTTCCAAAAGTATGTTGAAAGACAAACTAGTTTAGTTATTAAAAAGTTCAGAACTGATAATGGTACTGAATTTGTAAATAAAGATTTGTCAGATTATTTGACTTCTTTGGGTATCGAACTCAACAAAATGGAGTTGCGGAACGGACTAATCGTTCTCTCATTGAGAAAGCCAGATCGATGATGGCCGATGGTAACCACCCTATGTCATATTGGGAGGATGCAGTGCAAACTGCGGCTTACCTTAAAAATAGGTCACCTCATCGTGCTTTAGGTAGGAATACTACACCTTTTGAGAGATGGTACGGCACAAAACCTGATCTATGTAATATTAGGGTATTCGGTTGTAGGGCTCTCATACAGATTCCGGGTTGTCAAAGGAAAAAGCTGGATGATAAAGCAGAGGAAGTAATATTTGTTGGATATAGTGATGATCCAAATAGTTATTACTTTAGGGATCCTACTTGTCCTCGAAAACTAAAAAGCTCTAGGGATGTACATTTTTTTGAGAGTACTTTTAAACCTTTAAAGAATTGTTCAGAAAATGTATTGACTGATCCTTTTTCTCCTTTTGCTCCGGTCTTATCTTTTTCTAATGACTCTTTACCTAGTACTAGTATTATTGTTGACCGTTTTTTTTTTTTTTTTTTTTTTTTTTTCGCAGAAAATGGCATTACGCATTCCATCGTGTCGGGAGAACACGGTGGATATGTGGGACTCTCCTCCATGCCTCTACCCGGCCGAGTGCCCGGTAAAGGCTTGGAGGCCTACCCACTAAAAACTGCGGCGTCCCAATACACAGTGGTGCGGGTCGCGGGGTCCCTTGTCGGACTCAGCCGCGGCCCGGACCAGTGTGGGTCCGCGCTCGTGGGCGAACCTCGCCTATGCTCCGTGAGGGACGGAGCAACGGGGTGAACCGTGACGCCCTGAACACCCCGCACGCCTGAGGGCCAAGTGCAATGCGACTGCCGGTCTCCCGCTCCGACAGCCGCTGGCCCCCTTTCGGTGAGGGAAGGAATAAACCACATCCCCCGACCGACCCCGACCCACACAGGACGAGACTCCCGCGCCCGATTATTGTTGATCCTGGACTGAACGAGGCAAATGCTGATGTTGCTGATGGTACTGTAGCGACCATCAATGTTGAATCTCAGCCTGAAATTGAGAACTCGGAGACAGCTGAAGAAACTGTGGAGGAACAAACGTCAGGATCTTCAAATCCTGAACGTCGCTATCCTCAGAGAAATAGGAAGCCACCCGATTTCTTCACCTACATAGCTGCAGCAGAGGACTCAAATGAACCAAAGACATATGCAGAAGCCATGAAGTCGGCAGATTGTTCATTGTGGCAGGAAGCTGTGAATCAAGAATATAAGTCACTAAAGAAACTGAAAACGTGGCAACTTGTCGATAGACCTAATAAGAAAATTGTACCTTGCAAGTGGGTCTACAAGGTGAAAAGAGACTCCGAGGGCAATATTATTAAATACAAAGCAAGGCTAGTGGCTAAAGGGTTTAGTCAAGTTCTAGGCGTCGATTATGACGAGATATTTGCCCCAGTAGTGCGACATTCTTCATTGCGAGTGTTATTTGCTTTGGCTGCTGAATTGGGTCTTAAAATGAGACATATGGACGTCGACACTGCATTCCTGAATGGAGAACTCGAAGAAGAGGTATTCATGGAGCAACCTCTTGGATTTGTTCAAAAAGAAAATGCACAGAAGGTCTGCCTGCTACAAAAATCCCTGTATGGTTTAAAGCAAGCTCCTAGGGCCTGGAATATAAAGTTAAATGATACTTTAAATAAAATTGGTTTCAAACAAACTCCTTCCAAGCCTTGTGTATATACTAAACTTTTTGAAAATGAGTTAATTATCTTGGCAGTTTTTGTCGATGATTTGATATTATTTTATAAAAATGACAAAGCTTTTGACAGTGTCATGTCAAACTTACAAAAACATTTCTCATTAAAAGATTTGGGTGAATTGAAATGTTATCTAGGATTGAATATAAAGAGAAATAGTAACAATGATGTTATATGTGATCAAAAACCGTATATTGAAAATTTATTAAAGAAATTCGGCATGGATAATTGTAAGACTTGTTACACACCATTATCAAATACGAAGTTAGAGGTGAGTAAAGTTTTAGGTGACCAGTCTTATCCCTACCAACAGTTAATCGGTAGCTTAATGTTCCTTGCCGTAAATACACGCCCTGATATAGCATTTACAGTCAGCTACCTGAGTCAATTTAATACATGTCACGATAAAACGCATTGGTTAGCTGCGAAGCGTGTTTTACAATATTTAAAGGGCACTTTGGATCTTGCCATCAAATATTCGCGTACTGGTGCCGTCTTAAAAGGGTGTGCTGACGCTGATTGGGCGAATTGCAAAATTGATCGGCGATCTTATACAGGCTATTGCTTCAAATTGGCAGGAGGTCCAGTGTCGTGGGCGGCTAGGAAGCAACCGACAGTGGCACTTTCTTCTGCCGAAGCTGAATATATAACCTTAACAGATGCCGTCAAGGAGGCAATATATCTGAAAAGATTTGTATCCGAAGTATTCGTTAATGTAAGTGAGTGTAAATTAGTTTCTGGTTCTGTAAATATATATAGTGACAGTCAGAGTGCACTCAACTTAGCTCAAAATCCTGTCCATCACAGTAGGACGAAACATATAGACACCAGGTATCATTTTGTAAGAGAAAAGGTGTCAGATAGGGCAGTTACTTTAAAATTCTTAGAATCTAGCCAAATGCCGGCTGATGTCTTAACCAAAGCTCTGGGGCACACAGCGCATGCTCGATGTATAGCTGGGTTAGGCCTTACTTAAGTTTTTTTTTTTTGCACATTATGTTATAGTGATAACTGGTAGCATGTGTAGACATTATTATGAGGTCTAAATTATATTTGATTAAGGGGCCGTGTTGAAATAATACTAGCCACCTATAAGGTTCTTTTTATAAATAACTGTGTAATCAAATTTAATTTTATATTTTGACATGTTTACCCGTCACTTCCTTACTTCAATATAAAATCTACACTGAACTACATGTGTTTTGCTCTTACTCGCCAATAATATCCAACACTTTCGAATATACTTAGAATTAATTTTATTACGCAACAAAAAACCTTATTATTCTACCGCCAAACAGAAACATGAACTGTGATTATTGGTTGGATAACAGGAAACTTTTTGATATAAATAAAAAAAAGAATTAAGACGTTAAGAATTGTTTTATTTCAATAAGTAAAAAACGCGAGTGTGAGAACTAAATATTCGAAACCTATTGATTAAATGAGTAAAAAATTTTTTTTTAACAATATATAAACAGGCAGAAAGAGAAACTTTTATTAGGTTGCAAAAACTATTAAGCGTATATTCTTCTTAACCAAAATCTTTTTGTGTAACAATCTTATTGACAGTTTTGTTTATCTCATAACAATCCAATTCAACTCATGCTACTCTTAATTTAGGCGAAGTAACCTCTTGTCGAGTTAAGTGCAGGCGAAATATAATACCTATAAGTAATGACCTTTATAACCAACGGGGATTGTGGAGGAAATAATATAAGTACCGCCGACATCACATAAACCTATACATTTCGTCCTTATTACGCAATTGTTATAGTGATCGTTTCATTTTCAGAATGTGTACCTTGACGTTCTGCCAACCGAACATTGCCTTTTCATATTCAGAGGCGTATATGTAGCGTCCGTGTGCAATCATTACCCTAGCGCCGTGGTCAAAATGGAATAGCTATAAATAACAGCACATTATCACAAAAAGTCAAAATTTCCAATTGAATAATAAACTCTTTTGTTTTAAGATTAAATTGAAAATCGATTTAACAAATTTTCCAGTCCATACTGTATTTAGAATTATATGTATAGGGAATATCCCTTACAAACCAAAACGTACACATGTCTGTATAACTGTTAGGTATATAAATTTCATAAATCGAAATTGTAAACAAAACGACTTTCTATTCTTACTCGATCAGCTGAATAGTCATTTTGAATGGAGAGTCCACTTTTTACAATTTCCATTTATTAACATTGAAATGATTGGAAGTGCTCGGCGCCCCCTAGGATCGCGGCGCTCATGTGGAACGCACACCCTGCACCCTAGGTAAAGACGCTTCTGTTCATATTGAAAAACAGATACCTATATAGACAAATACTAGTAGAACTGAAGAACCCACACAGAGTTACATATATTTAAAAAAAGCCTTGATAAGTAAAGTTAGAAAGGTATGTTGAGATTCTAAACATAATTACAAAAGGTATTACCTATAAAAATAATATTTTATATATAAATTAAGTTTTAGACACGAGGCAATCGAAAGGGGCTGACTAGTCTGTAGCGAAAAAAAAAACGAAACTTAGTAAGTCATCATTATCCCCTTATTTCCACTAGTTCAGTTAAGAGGGCCATCACGAGTTAATTGTTATCCCCACTGCAATACCACAGGCCGTTTGAAGGATGGATCATAATCCTTTGTGCAGGCCTAGATAAGGCTTGCAGGTATACGCCACTAAAAATCCATCCAATGACTGACCCTAGCCAATATTTCTTAACCTTTGCAAATATAGGCCCAACACGCAAACCACAGCGTCATTGATCTTGTCTCACTTACTTAGTAACCTTAAAAAAGAAAGAAGGAAGAAAAGAAAGAAAATTTGTTTATTCAGCAAAAATAACACATTTATATTGGGTAGGTATAATAATTAAACTATACAGAATAATATTTATGCCAAAACTACACATTTCAGCATATGCCACCTAGGGTTGGTGTTAGATGTCTTAATTTTTAGGGTTCCGTTCCTCGAAAGGAAAAAACGGAACCCTTATAGGATCACTTTGTTGTCTGTCAAGCCCCTAAGGAACACGTGGACGTATCAAGCTGAAATTTATATCAAATACTCAGGTCTACTGTCCCTTGGAGCTGTGAAAAACTCAAACTTCTAAGCCAACGCAATCAAAAGATACAGCCGTTAATGCCGCAAAATTCCGCAAATTTTCGACACTCGCAAGGGAATCAAAACCTACAGGGTACTTCCCGTGAACTCAGAATCTTGAAATTTGGTACAAAGCAACGTCTTATAGCACAGATAAAGGAAAAATTGCGTAAATTTTTAGTTACATCATAATAATAAAAATATTTTACGGAACCCTCGGTGCGCGAGTCCGACTTTTTTAATTGCAATTGGCAATTGGCCGGTTTTTTTTTGCTTTTTTTTACAATTTAACCGTATACGATAAAAATAACACAAAAAAAAACGATACGAAAGTAACATATTTTAAACATTCCTAAATGTAAAAACAACACTGCTATATAACACAATATGTATCTGTGTTAATAACAACATTATTAAAACTAAACCAAATCTCTTACACTGCCAATCTAAAAGATGATCTTTCATTTTAGTTCTGAAATTAATGATGGAATTATACATATTACCTACGGCAATATATCGTATTTACCTTTTTGTATTCTAATACGTGATTAAGCGATAGTATCTGGCAATAAACTAGGTGGATTGAAGAACTGGCTACAGTAATCAATCGACTAAAAGGTCAGCAAACACGATGTTAAATATTTTATAGTCAGATTGCCAATAGACAGATCGTATGTATGTAGCCCTAATTGTGAGGCCCTCGTGTAAACACTTAGCTCGTTTAATATTTAGGTCACCGCTGACGTAATTGAAAAAAAAAAAGCTATCAATCGCAAAAATATTAGATTACTTGAGTTGCAGAATCATCTAAACTTAATACCCTTCTTTCTAGAACGTAGAATATCGAACACGATAATTTAAAAAACGATACAAAAAACAAATTAGGATACGTATAGGAGGTTCGCGTCATAGAATAAGCACTTTCATAAAGATAGCTTTTTCTTATTACAAGGAAAGAAAATTATGTACGTAAAATTTAATTTTAACATCATCACGGTATTAATGCTATCCATTGTCAAGGCCTTATCAGAGCTTTAGTGCCGTCCAAAATACTAAAGAGCTCGAGATAATAATATATTGTTTACCCATCCGCCTTTGCAAAAGTTCCTTAAATTTCCCCTTGGAGCTTCTCATCTAAATCAAATGTGCTTTGTCTACCAATTGATCAAGAGACCGCTTTTTATATCATAGTATATACGAGGTTAAACCGCTGAATCCAGAGGAATCTAGAAATTCGGAGGGTGTGTTTATAAAACGGTAAAAACACTTGCTAAGAAAAATTAAGGAAAGCCTTCTCATAAGGGGTAAACTGTTATACGAAAATCTGCATTGTTTAAAAATTAAATTACAATTAATTAAATATACATGCTGATATAATTGCGTATATGGACATCAACATTTTAACAAAATTGACACTGGAAGCTGCTAACTTCTTAATATTTTTAGTTAGAAGGGTTAAACTACGCATCAAGTATCTTAATAAAGAATAAATGTACTTATATATATTTCGCCGAATTTGGAAATTGGTAGAAGTATTTCCAAGTAGGTGAAAAAGACATTTTGTTTAGTAAGACTGGCTTATTTAGTTCTTACACTTCCGCGCACATTACACAATGTGCATCTGCACCGAGTGTTCTTTTTTTCAACTTTTAGTAAAAGAAGAGAGATTTATAGGAAATATAGTAAAAAAATAGTAAAAACTTATAGCATGGGGTCACAAATTTCTAAAACTTGAGTTAAATTTGTTATGACCTAAAAACTGGAACACTCCATCCAGACATGTCAATAAATTTGCATAGTCTAAATCTCAGAAAGTACTAACTCTGTGATAACAATTATTATTTTAGAATTTAATAAAGAATTTCTTAAATCTTTTAAGAAATTGCCAATTCGCTAGGATGTCATATTTTGCAGATTAATGGCGGTTTAAACGTATCACTCAATTCATTACTTGTCTGAACGGAGTGGTCTACAAAATGTGCGTATGATCGAAGAATTACTTAAATATAACATTTTTATCTTGTAGTTTGACTCTTTCGCGAATTCGTAAAATAAAAAATAACGGCTCAAAAAGCTTAACCTTGAAAAATAAACGAAAGGAGATTTTTTTGAAACGTTTGAACTGAGTGATCCTTATATGCGGCTTTACAGATTGATATAAATCTCTTTCTTTGAAGCAATTTAGATCAATGTTTTTTACATTTTTTTATTAAAACATGAAATATCGTCCGTTGCTATAAACCATATGCTTTAAGAGAAAATCCATTTATATTTTTTTAAAGGAGGTAATGTCGTAGGGTAGACATGATTATTTTTATGTTTGGGACATTTTATTTAACTACCCTTTAACTACCCTATTAAAATCCAAAATGTACCACTCATCAACGATTTCCTACTGATTCAATATTTTGTGACGAACCTTCTTTTAAAGAAAATTGGAGAGGAGAGGCGACATTGGCCGAAGCGGTAACAAAAAAAATGGTATAAAATTTATGAAAAATGGTAACTTGTGCAGTTCAGTTTATAACGATAACAGTGAAATTAATTAATGAATACCTGTTCCCTAGATTCTGTTATGTATATTTTGTGTTTAGGGTACATTACTAATCAAAATATCAAGAAAAGTATAGATATTTCCAAAAATGCATTAATTGTAAAATACATTCAAGATTTATCTGATAATCAGTCACATGAAGATGTTTGTGAAATGAGGTCTCGCATAGCACTACAGTATTTTAGAAGAGAACAAAAAAGTGTTATAAACGTTGACTGCGCTTGTAATGCAACGTACATATATGAACATGTTTTATTAAATACTATCTCCAGTGCAGTTTTCGCAAAACAATGTTTAAACAAATTGTGCACGTCAACCAAGGTTTCTAGTGAGTTGATATTTCTGTCAGTTAATATGGATATGATCAAAATATTCGGTATTTCCAGTTTAGAAGACGAAATTTGTATTAGTGATGAAAAAAAAATGTGTGTCTCTTGCAATTCTAATCAGGACGTCATTAGTTACGAGCTTTCTATGCTCATCTTATTCGATCTAAATGGGACAGCAGAACTCAATTTAAGGGATTTACCCGAAACAATTAATTTAAAAAACAAATGTTACAAATTGTTAGGTGTCACTGAATTTGTTCCAGCGAAGTTGCCAGCTAGTCTCGGTCATTATAGGGGGCATGGTTTTATAAACAACCGTATGAATTGCTATGACGATATGATGCAAAAAAATTATTATAGTAGAGAAGAACCCAATGATATCCATACCTTGTCATATGGAATTAGTAACTCTAATTTTGAAAATAGACAATCGTAAAATCATTTTTAACAAAAATAAATCGAATGTAATAATAAAATTATAAGCGAAATACAAACATATTTTCATTTTATTATTACTTTTCATTTTTTTTAATGTAAGTACTTGAATAAAATGTGTGTGTCTTATGATGCAAATAAACTAATTATCAATCTATCTATCTGAAACATATTTTCTAATTTAAATAACGGTCTTTTATTAAACGTGATAAATTCTGGTCACCCTACAACATTACCTCCTTTAAAAAAATATAAATGGATTTTCTCTTAAAGTATATAGTTTATAGCAACGGACGATATTTCATGTTTTAGTAAAAAAAATGTAAAAAAAATTGATCTAAATTGCTTCAAAGGAAGAGGTTTATATCAATCTGTAAAGCCGCATAAGGAACACTCAGTTCAAACGTTTCAAAAAAATCTCCTTTCGTTTATTTTTCAAGGTTAAGCTTTTTGAGCCGTTATTTCTATTTTACGAATTCGCGAAAGAGTCAAACTACAAGATAAAAATGTTATATTTAAGTAATTCTTCGATCATACGCACATTTTGTAGACCACTCCGTTCAGACAAGTAATGAATTGAGTGATCCGTTTAAACCGCCATTTATCTGCAAAATATGACATCCTAGCGAATTGGCAATTTCTTAAAAGATTTAAGAAATTCTTTATTAAATTCTAAAATATTAATTGTTATCACAGAGTTAGTACTTTCTGAGATTTAGACTATGCAAATTTATTGACATGTCTGGATGGAGTGTTCCAGTTTTTTGGTCATAACAAATTTAACTCAAGTTTTAGAAATTTGTAACCCCATGCTATAAGTTTTTACTATTTTTTACTATATTTCCTATAAATCTCTCTTCTTTTACTAAAAGCTGAAAAAAAGAACACTCGGTGCAGATGCACGTCATTACACATTACAATAAAAATTAGTCATCATGTGATCACGGCTCCTGTAAAGGAGTCGAAACGTCAGGATTAAACATGAAATATGCGCAAAATCCGGATAAAAGTGCTTCTTTCTAGGCTGGCTTATTTAAATTAAAAAATAGGAAACTCGATACACTGACTCCAGGTGCTTCAGCGTTAGAAAATTCTACCTTTATAAAGTGAAAAGGGAATTGAAATATTGTATAGAAAATAAAACAGTTTGAAGTGAGAAATATAATAGAAAATAAACATACACACTCACGCACATACGCACTTACAAAAAAAATAAACTTACAGGCATGCATATAGGTATATATCATTCAAAATAACTTATTCCGTTTTTAATATTTCGCATTTTTTTTTATCATACACACACGTGCGTGCAAAGACGCACTGACACACACACACACAAAATTAAAAGTCCGATTCTTTATTTCGCATAAAGTTGACATATGTTGGGACGTGGGATCTATTGTCATTGTACTTATCGTAGTCTCAACCCATGGCGTAATAGTGAAAAGCTTCGGCCAACACCTCAAGAGGCTGGCATTAAGTTGGATTATGAGACAAACGTAGAAAGCTGTAACTACTCCATATCACGGCACGTATTGAACGTTCCTTTCTCTGCTGCCTTAACCTTTGTTAGTTTGGATGTTCTTGTTATTTATATATTATTATGTATATTTATTTATAGAAATTGAAAAATGGAATTAATATAAAATAATTTAAATAAAGAGATAATAATTACAATCGCAATTTTTTCCAAAATACATCAACTTAAAACATATCATGCTTATATTATAAGCACACTATACAATAAACTTTACAGCTGGTACTTAAATAAGGACAGACTCGTAATATAAGTACCAGCCACCTTAATTATAAAATATAGTTTAGGTATTGTCCCCGGCAAATAAGTTGAACATGATTTTGAAATCACGTGACATGCGCAGTAGTGAATAATGTACCTAAACTTGCTACTGCACATGTCACGTGATTTCAAAATCATGTTCAACTTATTTGCAGGAAGGTATACCTACATATAATTATATTGTTATCAACATATAACAGTAGAATTTAAGTATACCTACAATGGGCATAGTTTTGTTGATAATCATATTTTGTTATTATAGTCAGTTTTAATAATCATATATCTAGTTTATCTATTAAATCACCAACATAAAATTGTAATAAGCATTATAATTTTGAAATTTGTTCTTTTATTATTTAGTGTTTCTTAGGTAACATGTAGCAAAGTTTCATTTTCGTGGTAATTTAGTATAAATAACCAGTCTAACAACTAGCCAATCTAGCTAGTCGACTATTAACGTAATATAGGTACCTAAATAGTTTTTAAAAACAATTCGTGTTCTAGTAGAAAAAAAACCAACTACTAGTCAGTTAGCAATCTTAAGTTTTAATTAATTTTCATCCCGATCCACACGTATCAGGGGCTTCAGCTTTACGCCAGTATGGTTATCCTTTAGAAATCCAACAATAGGTTCTATTATCACAGGCAAACTCGCCAGCCCGGTAAAATAGTTTGTGAGCTTTCAACGTGAGTTTTCTAGAAAAAACTTTGACAATACGATACAATACATTTTATAAATAGCCCCACATTGATAAAATAAAAGAACAACTTAAAATAGTATCACAATGGGCGGTCTTATCACTCAAATCGATTTCAAAGGATGTATAAGAGTAGACGGAAGCGTGCTTAAAAAGGGTGCTTTTGTAGACTTGTAGATGGTGACATACAGCCACACAGCATTTGGATTTGTTTTATTAAATTTATTTACCGTCTGCAACGGTTTTTCCTTAATATGTATGCTGCTTAGTTTAACAACAATAGAAAATGGGAACGGAACTGATGAAATTGTTTTTCAACAAGAATTTCGTATGATGCCCTCAGCATTCCCTTTTGCAACTTCAGAAGCCATTTTTTTAGTTAAACATGTCACATGTAACTTACACATGATTCGTTTTAACATCAAATCAGGCAGAAGTTATCAACGTTGTATATGAAGAAAACTTTTAGTTTGTTTGCATGTTTATAATATCTACTTAATAAAATACTATTACATACATTAATTTACTTCAAGTAGTATACACTCGAGAGCAATGAATCCGGGTCACTTAAAGAATGTTAAAAATCTCGGAAACTAAAAATGATAGGTTAATGCAATAAATTGTATTTAATAGACAATGTAATACTCCTTAAATGAAAGTAAAAAAAATATGAGTCACCATACATTTTATTAACACAAAATTACATAAAGAAAAAAACTGCTGATCTCTCCTTAAAACAAAAATAGGAAACATGAAATGTTTGAACTTTATTACGATTTTCTTGAATTTTAATACTTCGTATTGCCTCCTCGTGCTTCCATTACTGCGTTTACGCGGTTTGGCATGCTGTACACCAAGTTCCTTATACGATTTTGGGGAATATTCTCCCATTCCTCTGTGAGAGCAATTTTGAGCTCACGAAGCGTGATTGGGGGAGGGTTTCGTTGTTTTACGCATCTGCCTAGCTCGTCCCAAGCATGCTCGATCGGGTTGATATCCGGGCTGCGCGCTGGCCACTCCATACGAGTAATGTTCATCTCTTGAAGGTAGTCATTCACAATCCTACCTGTATGAGGTCGGGCATTGTCATGCATAAATATAGCATCCTCACCTAAATTGACCATAAATGGACCAACGTGATCATTGAGGATTTCTTCCACATATCTTACGCTAGTTAAAGAGCCGTTTTCTATGATCACCAGCTCTGTGCGACTTTCAGAAGAAATTCCGGCCCACACAAGTACAGACCCACCACCGTAGGCTACTTTTTCTTCGATGCATGCTTGCTTGAATCTTTCCCCTGGTCTTCGATACACTCTGTGTCTTCCATCGTGCTTGTAGAGCATAAATTTTGATTCGTCGGAGAACATAACTTTTGACCAATCTTCAATACTCCAATTTACGTGGCTCTGGGCATATCTTAGTCTTGAAATACGATGCCCACGCTCCAGTTTAGGGCCGTTTGCAGGTCTAAGGGGTTTTAAGTTAGATTCAGCAAGCCGACGTCTTACTGTCCATGCACTTGGGTTACTTCCTCCGAGGCGTCGAAACTGATTGGTGAGTTCAGTTCCTGTGAGAAAGCGATTTCGAAGCATGGTGTTCACCAAGTATCGGTCTTCTCGTGCTGTGGTACACCTGGTTCTGCCCGTTCCTGGTCTGCGTAGGTTAGAACCAGTTTCTTCGTAACGTCGGAGAACTCTTTGTACTGTTGACAGCGACACACCGACAGTCCTGGCTGTATCGCGCTGACTCCGGCCGGTTTCCAGCATTGTAAGTATTCTGGTGCATTCTTCAGGCGTAAGCGACATAATTTCAGCTTGAATAATGAATATAGAGCACTATCAACATGGTTTATGTACCCACATAAATGACAGATTACAAACAAAAGCAAAACCAAATGCTGTAATTTCGTAGTTCCATCTTCGAAAGTGGCCCTTTTTCAAATTTGATTTTTTTATGATATAACTTTACAATAACTAAGAAGTTTTAATACCTTCATTTAAGGAGTATTACATTGTCTATTAAATACAATTTATTGCATTAACTTAGCATTTTTAGTTTCCGAGATTTTAAGGATTCTTTAAGTGACCCGGATTCATTGCTCTCGAGTGTAGTATTTAACATAAATCTAATCCATATATTCGTCGCATCAAGCTGATGCGATGCTACGAGTACAACAGACAAAACACTACTACCGTGCAAAGCCAAGATGGCTAGGCTAATTAGTGTGAATGTAAGAAATATCCCATCAAAAACAATACTTGTCAAAAAAACCAAGTCTCGCAACTCAGTTGTTCTACGGTAAAAATTTGTGAGATCCATGTAATACCAAGTCGGTTATTAATTTATTCAGTCCCTACTTAAGCGAATTTCTGTCTTAATACGTCCAGTCTGTCCAGTGGTCTTAGGGACTGGACGTATTAAGACAGAAATTCGCTTAAGTAGGGACCGAAGTCTTCTTTTTTCGTTTTCGGTACCTTCTACTTATTGTATATATGTATATCTACCAGCAACGAATTTTCTTAAAGCCCTCTCTCTGACTTATGAACTTTTCTTATTTTTGTAGGTAGCCTTCCGTTCTCTCTTTTCCGGTACTACTTCTTGAGCAAGTATGAATATTTTAGTTTTTCCTTGATTCATACACCAAACACTATTTATATTCCAAATTTGAAGCTTCTAGCTCTGCTAGAAGTGTCTTAGAATTTTGATGATCGGTGAGTCAGTGAGTGACAAAATTAAGAAATTTGACCCGTTATAATTCTTAAACTACTAGTTCAAATTGAATGAAATTTGAAATATACCGTGTCTTTACAATACCTGCATGGTTACTGAAAATTCAGTCTTCTAGTTTTATCCACAACGAAGTTACAGGGGGTCGAAAATGGCCTGAATTGCTTCGAGAAAAGGATGGTACGTTCGTGCCGCTTTTTTGCTTGACTTGGCGGGGGCACTGCCGTGCCCCCAGATTACCTATTATTATTAAAGGGGTTTGACTCAGCTTTTAATGCTGGCATTAATAGTCTAAACTAAGTAATGAATATTATTATTACTATCCATATTACTGGTGGTATATATTATATTTAACTTCAGCTATAGTAATATTGCCCTACTAATATTCCCGGCATTAGTTAATGTTTAGTCTCGGACGTTACCTTAGCCTGTGAACGGCTTTTTTCTCTTGATTTATCTAAAACATTATGTATTATTAAAATTTAAATGATTTTCCAAGCAGATCGATGCAAGTAATTATAAAATACGGTAAACATTATCAATTGGCGCAATAATAGAAAATTTTAATGCAGAAAAGAGAAAAATAGTTAAATCAAAACACGTTTCTTTAATAAAATCACCTTTTGCTTATTCACGTCGATGTTTGCAAATCAGAAAATATGATCTGAAGAAAAAGTTATATCTACGCCCACCTGATTCCACGGAACTAAACTTAAAGGAACTCAACATTATGTTTACATTTCAGAGCATAGCCTTTAACAAGCCTAATCAAATCTGCTAACAACTTGTCTACTTAACATCATTAAGCCCTAAATATTTATTTTGTTGTTAAATGTAACTACCTACATTAATACAAAACCAATAAAACGTTTGATTTTTAAAGCGTTAATAGTACCGTCTTTATCATAAGAGAACACTTGGCACAGGCCCAGGTCCCATGACTTAATGGGGCCCAGGCTACTGAGATAATTTTAACCTTTTCAAACTGATGAAATCTGGTACCACGTAAGTCATAGAAAGGGGAATACATCCAAATTGCCGGTAAATATATTTTTATTTATATTTTAGTTATTAAAGAATTTAACTGCATTTTTTTCAAGTAATTATTAAAATAGGTGGTGATTACCTCAGGCCTTGCCTTGCCTGTCACACTCTTGAGATAAATGTTTTTTCGTATAATAAAAAATACTCAGTCATATTTCTTTGTTTGTATTAATTAATATAATGGAACAACAACAATTCAAACGTTCGTTCGTTAAAAAATAAAAAGCATCAAATACTACTTTATTAGCTTAAATTCGACGACTGATCTCTTCCACGTTGATGAAACTGGCTTTCATTGGCTTGGCTTTTACACCGAAAAATGAAGAGCCTTTTTGAGTAATCTTTGCATTTTTTTCCAAGTTTTGTTTTATTATTTTCGGGCCTATTCAAAGACAATCATTCTTAAGGAGTCAATTCCAATTTTACGTCGGAGCCATCGCACTTTTTGCCCTAAGTCGAACACAATTTTAAAAGACACTAGATTAAACACTTTTGGAAGCCTTAATATTCCTAACAATCCTAAAGTCTATTCATCCTAACTTGTTCTATTTGATAAACAATCTTGGCACTCCTTTTTATTGAAAATGCAGCATTAAAAATCAAGTGATAACTAGATTCAATAGTTTTCAGTCTATAATAACGATTTATTGTAATAGATTATTGACTTTGTTATTATTTTATTTTTAAATGAGTGATTTTGTTAAAAAGTTGTGCCAAGATTGTTTACAAAATAGGACAAGTTAGAATGAACAGACTTTATAAAGTTTGTGGTCTTGCTAATGCTCGCAAAATAGTTATTTTCGCTTTAACTTTCCAACGGTGCCCAAAATTCATGCGTACCCAGGGACCTGGGCCTTTTGAAAAATGGTCGTACGTATTAGTACACGATAACCTTTTTTTTCACAAACCAAAAATTTACTAATAGTGCTCTCTCAATAAGAGCGTCATCATTTATACTCTTTGTCACCTGACCGTTTCTACTTTATCCGAGTTCATTTATCTTTAGTTCCTTGCTGTTTCTAGTAAGCCAGCTGACAGTTTACGGCCCATATAGTCCATCTTTATTTGTTGCAATGTACAAAGCCCCATTATGGGGCAAGTAGGACTATTATTTCATCAAGTATTTTCCGTGCAACCACTGAATTAAAGTTTAATAAAAAAAACAGTATGAAATTTATATAAAAATTTTATTACGCATTGAAAAATATATAAAAGAGTTATTGAAATTAAAATAATTAAACAAAATCTGAATGGGGTGTCCGTTTGTATGTCTTTAAACTAGAAAGTTCAATTATAACTCATAGCTCAATAGTAATTTTATTGTCACTGTAGCGATAAAGTTTGTTGATTCAGCAAAAATACTCGTAGCCGTAGCATCGTAGCCGTTTACTGTAGCCGTAGCATCGTAGCCGTATACTGTAGCCGCATCACACAGACGTATGTATCACTACACGCGTGCCTGCCGGTTCCGTCTTGCTAATTAGTAATTATCGATATATAAATATTAGTTTATTAGTTTTATTATCTCTTTTCAAATCAACCGAAAGAAAGAGCCGGCTCCTGCTAACACAGGTTATAATTACCTAAATAATACCCAACCCTTGTCATGTACAACCTCAAATGATAATAAAGAAATTTTGAGTTTTTAATTTTTTTAATCGAGATCAAATTGACATTATTTTTTTGTAACCCTGTGTGACGTTATTTAATAGACTTTTACTAATTTACATCCTGTTTTATTTTAGACACGTAATAAATCCTTCTGATAAGAACATTATAGGTAGTGCAGTTCACACATAAACTTCATACCCCAAAGAAAAACTAAATTTATAATAAAATACATGATCGATTGACACCAAAAGTTTTTGTATCATCTTACCACTGTCTTGCTGACTTGTTTTGCTCTAAAAATCCTAAATTCCCTTAATAATAGTAAAATACCTACCGTCTTCTAAAAAACATGTAAGTATGTGTACAATGGATAAGAACATACCATTTCAACCTAATTTGCATACTAAAAATATGCCACAGAATTGAAATACGAGGAACGAACAACGATTTCCAATTATTGCCAAATAAGATTTTTTTCTTTCTCAAATTGTCACTACTTGAAGTTGTCAAAAACTCAGAAAAAAGCAAAGTATAAAATAAGTAGGTAACTGGAGGCACTAAAAAAACAAGCAAATTTTTGCTTTAAATGTTTAGAAGATTGTATCGTAAATTAACCATTATAGCTCATATTATTGAACAATAGTTTTGTAAATATTGTCCTCGAGTTGTCTTCAGACTAAAGTCAATGTTTGGTTAGTTGTTTGCAAAGAAAATGATGGCACTGCTCAGTGAATGATACAATAATTATAATGTATATTTGTCGACCACCGTGGTTAAGTGGCTCGTATACCGCTCGCTTCAAAGTAAAGCCACTCTTAGGTTTCGGGTTTGATCCCCGGCTGCGTCAATGTTAAAAACTTTAATGTTTCTAAATTCTATAACTTTAGCTGGGTTCAACATGGGGTTAGGATATTGTATGTGATTTTGTATAATAATACATTTTAAAGTGTTTACTTTAGTATCTTATATCACACCAGTTATCACTCATTAATAATTTAATCAAGTGTGGGAATTCATCCCACAAACCCTTTTGAATATTTTATGTCCCAGAACCCAACGCCGCAGCACATATTCAGCGTTACGACTACGCAAGATATTTTTTGGGATATAAGCAATTTGTACTTATATTAAGATATACACTTCCACGCACTTCACACAATTAAATAAAAATACTTTTACCAAAAGTGTTACAAAGATAACCCTAGCCATTCCGTGATCACGGCTCCTCTTAAGGAGTCGAACAACAGTCTGGTAAAAGTGTTTTTTTTTATTTGAATTTGTACGTAACTCTGATAAGTACAACGTAATACGTAATACAGACTCCCAAAAAATATATATGACGAAAACTTTCACAGACTTAATATAAGGAAATCTCATGATACTACCGCATGGTACGGCCACTTGGTGCAACGAAAACGATTTTACCTTTTGTGCCAAGGTAGGTTTGAATCCTGTTGGTTTAGGGCATATGTTTGTGTAATGAACATACGCATTTCCCAAGTCATGATAGTTTATATATTTATTTATGAATTCTATACATTTTTCATTGTCCTGAATTTATTTATTTATTTATATTACATCCCTACAAATGCAATTGCAGATTTTTTACCTTCACACTATTATTTGTATAAATCTGGTAAGACAATAAATATATCAAATTATGTAAATAATTTGGAGTCTAGACCATTTTATTTGAGCATTTCTACGAACGCAATTGGATAAAGCACTTGAAGAAGAACGACATTCACATTACATTAATATCGCTTTCTTTTTCGCAGAATTGAAGCTTTGATACTTTGTATCCTTCACAGTTTTTCATTATTTTTGCTATACGTGGCTTGATGTCAACCGATAAAACGTAAAACAATGTAACTAAGTATCATGTAATTACTAACAAATCTTTCAAAAAGGTTGGTGGCAGAAACAATGCTAAACAGAAAACATACCGATAAGTACTTTCATAGTTTCCCAGTATTACCGACTATCATTATAGAATAACTAACTTTTTCATATAGTATAATTGTACCACAAATTATAACCACAGAGATAAAGAGCTGTCATCACCAGATTAAATAATTATTTAAAAAAAATCATTAATAAAATGAAGAATCGTATTCCTAGACTCACCGAGTTTAAGCTTTTCCAATTGTTCCACTGGGAGATCCTGAAAAAAAAGAAATTATTATTTAAGACAAAAGTAAAAAATAATCCTTGAATGATTACAACTACATGCATAAGTAATAATTACAGTAAAAATACAAACTACCATAGGAAGAATGGTCGTACCAAACATGCGGTCTCAGGGCGAATTAATGCGTGCTAACATCTTTAAATGTCGGGATCAACGACTTACGAGCGTTATTGCGCACAACTTTTCATTCCAGTCCAAATACAGTAATATAAGGAAACTGATTCTTTTGTGACAAACATTAAGAACATAAGTCTTAAAGTTAATAGAAAACATTTTCTATACGTTTAACATATAAATAAATAAATTTAATTTTCTGTATATATGGAAATATTAAAATCTTCCAACATTAAGTTTAAAAGTGTTATTTAAAATTTTAAGTGAATAGAATTCAAAGCCTTAAGGCTCTTAGCGTGCCTTCGAAGCACTCAGGCGCTCAAATTATTTTTCATCACTTATCTGATGGCGAGTTTTTTCTCAAATTTATTAAATTCCATAATCGTCAGCCGAACGCGCTTCCTATTTCACCAGTGGCTTATTCTTACTTCCGTTGCACAACAGTAGTATATGGACAATCCCCTTTGCTGTTAACAAGAACAAAACTAACTATATCATAAGCCATTTTCCCATTAGTTTAAGAAATGATATGTGCGTGAGGTAAAGAAAATAGAAATTTTAGTAGTAGTTTGGCGCAACAGTAGCAATCCTTCTGCACTACAGGGGCCGGCACCAAATTATTAGATCTTAATATGTTTGTCTCTGCCGTAAGAAATGAGCATAATATAAAGAAATTTATAAAAGAGCATACGACAAGGCCGTTCAAGTTTTTAAACAGTCGGGCCGAAAGGATGATTCGGAAATTTTTGGCGGGCCACTAACCACTTATTTATCTAATGAAATAAAGTCGTCAATGATCCGCCAAAAATTCATACTTTTAAGACTTGTGCAATAAAAACATATTCAATATTTACAACTTGTTGGGAATTTCTGAATCTTGCCTGCGATAGCCATTCAAAATGTGTTGGCGGGCCTATGGTTGAACAGCCTTGCCATAAGACATGTGTCCCTTTGTCACGGTGGTCTATATACTTATTTATGTACTAGCGGCCCGTCCCAGCTTCGCACGGGTGGACAAAATTCTTTAATTTTATTCTAGCCTAAAATATTGCCTATGTTACTTAGCGTGAATGTAACTTTGTAATGTTGAAAGAATTTTTGAAAGCGGCTCAGTAGTTTTTGAGTTTATTCATTACAAACATACAAAAATACAAATCTTTCCTCTTTATAATATTAGTGTAGATTCAATACGTTATTTAGTACAACAAGTTCTGGTTAGTTTGGGACTTAATAATTCTTGTGAATTGTCCGAATTTATTATCAAATTATTTGCTTTTACGTGTACCGTTCTTAGCTGGTCCAATGTTTCAAAATCATTTCACTTGAATTGCCCTGCAATCATGTCAAGAGCAACTGAATAAGATGCGAAGTTTTCCTATTAACCAAATTTGTGGTTACGATTTGCTTGCATACAAAATTCTATTAAAAGTAATCAAACTTGAGCTCAAATTCAAGGAAAGATGGATTTAAAAAAATCATCTGTCATAACATTATATATACGTACTAGCGGCCCGTCCCGGCTTCGCACGGGTGGACAAAATTCTTTAAATTTTTTCTATTATTAAATATTTTTCCGTTAGCCCCATCTAGCGTCCGGTAAACGAACTACTTGCGGTTAAAATGTAGCTTATATGACACGTTCGTAGATTTACCATAGCAGCGCCATCTATTGATTACTTACTCAACCCAGTCGAAAGGTATCGACATCTGTTAGAATCATTTGGAGTTAACAGATAATTGTGACTGTCAAATAATAACAGACAAATAATTAGCAATAAATTAAAATTGCGACTATAATTTGAGATTTAAACTATCCTATCTCTCAAGTTGGATCGAACTGCACATGGTGTGCGAATTTTATTATAATCGGTTAAGTGGTTTAGGAGTCCATTGAGGACAAACATTGTGACACGAGATTTATATATATTAAGATTATATTCGATATCGTCATTAGCAGATACCCAGTGTCTGAAAATAGAAAATGCTGAATCTATTTTTCAAAAGTAAAAATTAAAAAAATAATAACATACTATTATTTAAATTTGTCAATCACAATATAGCAAGAAAAACCACCGCCATGGGTTTATGTATCGTAACTATACAGATAGATGACAAAATGACATTTTATTGCAACTAGCGCCATCTATTGTATACCTACTTAAAGTAATAAATTTGTGATTTCTTAATTGTTAATAAATTTGTAAGTATGTGATTAAATAAAAAATGTCTTGTTAATTCCGAGATCACCTCGTGTTTTACTAATTTAATACTAAAGGTGGACAAAATTTACATTATTTATTTTTTAATATAATATAGTACCTAAAAATTTATTTGTTTTTTTTATTTACAGTAAAAATCCAAATTTATAATCCGTATTCTTATTTAGTATATTCTGTGAAATTGTAGTTTGTTGAAAAGTTAATACCTGCATACATAATACCTACTGGTGATATATGTACTTTCATCACATATCTATATGAAATTTATTTATTTTAAAACAAGTCATTACAAACCTTAACTGATTTTTTTTATTAAATTTTGGCATATATCGCAGACTAAATTAAAAAATGAAAAATATCTAATAAGCATGTTGATTTTTGCTTTAAATTATGTTCTACTTAAAATATTTTTTCTTACCGATTTTCCTTCCGCACCTTCCGAAAACCCTGAAACAATAAAAACAAGATTAAACAGATAGAAAACGTTCAACTTATAATATTAAAACTTTTGAACCTCTAACTCAAAAAAATATCCGCTTCTTTATTACTAAAAACAAAAATAACGTCATTCAAAAATATCTGCGAAAATTATCGGCGCATTATTTTACCTCTGATCAGAAGATTTTAAGTTTTCATCTTGTGGTGATCCAATTTCTACACATAATCTTTAACTTAGAACTATTAAGTTTGTGTCTATAAATACAATCAGTCTTACGCATAGTTAGAGTAGACCATTCAAGAAAGCCCAAAGTTAGTACACATCAAAACGCTGAAATGTAAACGCTAAAAATATTTTTTTTGTTGTTATAATGCATTAGGCGTCAAAGTGAAATTACTGACAAAAACAACTAAATTCGGAAAAAAGTCAATACGTGTTGTGTGGAAATAAACTTCTCTTGTTAATTCAAATAACTTATTTCTTACAATTGCGTAACTACTTTTTGGCATAAAACATCTACTATGAATACTAAACACCTTAGGCATCCTGTGAATTAAGGACTTCAGAATTAAGTAACAACATAAAAATAATCATGTTTTAGGCATCAATTTCATTTCGTATAATGTTTGTCATTCCCGTTGTCATTTCCAGTAAAGTGAACTGCTTGAACAATTTTTAGTTTATCAGTTTAATTAACTGTAACAATATGAAAAGTGATTATCAGATATTACTTCTTTCTCCCTCAGTTTAAAACTTCTGGGTTGAACTACGTTAGTTTTTTACGGCAGATGAAAATATATTTTGACTTTAACATTTTTGGACCGATTTTTGTCTTATGTTGAAGTTTTAACCCACGTTGCTTTTTCTCGCCACAGATGGCCAAAGCAAAGGTCGGGCACTATTGTATAGTAGACATCGCATGCTTGCCACTGATTATACATTACCCTTTTTTATTGATTTGTAAACGTAAAAGCATCTAATGTTTTTGCAATCGTAGTAGCAAATAACAACACATCAGTATCAAAATTGCAAACCGCAGATGCTCCGATTGGCTATGTATTCGTGTCTGTAAAATATACCTAAATAAAAATTTCCAGCAAAACAGCGAATAATATTGCTCGGAAATACTGTCAAAAGTTCAATATTTCAAAACATTAGTCATAAAATAGATTATCTGTCCGACATAAATGGGACGAACGCCTACTCACTGGCTTATAGCTCAAATTCAAAAGGAAAAATAAATATATCTTGTTACTCTGTTCTATAGTTAGGATTGAAAAGGTAATACTTTCATTTAGAATTACTTATTACAAAGCGTCTAGTGGTATTATTAGTAAGAGAAAGTAATGTTTAACATCATGAACTGCATACATATTCCATTGTGGCATATCGATCTGTACTAAAGCGCGCTACTATACGATATCGTTTGATTTTGCTTAGACAACTTTTTATGTTTTTAAATCATTAGTGTTCTTCACCCGAGGATCCACTTAGACTACACAGAATCGGTATTACAGACAACAACATTTTTAAAGAAAAGTGAGTCGATACAATTTTTTAAGAACTTTTCAGAAGCTTTTGCTTTATGCCAGGCACTTCAGCATTCTTATTCTTTGAATTATATCGTAGACTTTTAATATTTCAGGAATGATGTCTTAATACCTTATCTCTAATAACATTCCGAGAACAATCACAATGACGTTATTCTCTACTTTATAAAAGCCCTATTTATCACAAATTTTATAAATAGTCCTAAATTTTAGGTCTGAGATGGAAAAATGAACAAAGGGAAGCCGATGGAAACACAGATGGAAAAATTCCCAATAATGAAACGCCAATTCAATTTTATAAAAATCGTACCTACAAACGGCTAACTTTAAAATACTTATTGTATCCAGTCGCTGTATCTAGTTGTTGAAATTACTTCATTGTCCTATCTAAGAATATAACGGACGAGATTTGAGTAATTTTAACTTAAATAAACCCTAGTATATCGTGTCGTCCAACATGATACTTGGAAGTGAACCGTTTAATATTTATAAGGCATTTAATAATTAATTAACTACAAAAGCCTCATTCCTGATTAATATTTATTATGACATTGAACAGCCGAGTCGTGATTGTCACGTCGCGTCGCGGAACGTGTCAGAATCGTTGCATTCTTTGTCTAATCATTCTATTCGTAATTAGCGGTCTAACTGGAACAACAGTCCCTATAAGGAATATATGTTAAAAATGCTGCAGTAAAATGAATATAGGTTCCATGATAATGTCAAAAAATAACTTTATATAACACTGCCTTAGAAACAAAGAAATGACACGGCATCCGTGGTCACCACAAAGCAAACTTATAATTAAACCAATGAATATAACAACAGACAAAACGTTATTTGGACTTTATTTGAAAAAGTTTTTACATTACAATCTAGACAGCTTAAATAAATAAGTTTACAGAATTACATTAATAATGATTAATGCGGGTTGTTACTCTTATTCCATTGAATTTTTCTCGATTGTCATAAATAAAAAGTAAAACAAATTATAATCAATCATGTTTTAACTCCAAATTATATTTTAGTGTATGTTATTATTATAATAATTATTTGAAATAATTTGATTTAAACTAAATAATACATATAAATTATCAATTTCGCAATTAAAGACGTATACTCCCTTAAATTTATCGTATTTTGTCGTAAAAAATATTCTCATTTTCTGCAACAGAGACGTTGCTGTTGCTTACGTGATAGGAATTCATATTAACGCATAAATCCATATAAAACCTTATTTTTGATAAGTTACCCTTGTCAGACGCTAAATTACATTATTTTATTTAGAACTTTACAAGTTTTCCTTAATGTTGTTATATATTTGATGTTACTTTTGGAAACACTTTGCTAGCCGTCATCCCATTATTGATGTATAAAGTTTCCTTCGAATATCCTTTGTCGATATCTAAAATGAGTTAAGAATTTGTTATTATCAAGATAGCAACTTAAGATTCCTACAATTTGGCCATAAAGATTTTCATGAATACAGTGCTTTCACTAATAACCTTCACTTTTTATCGTAAGAACTACAAAAAAGAATGATAACACTACTGACGCTAACTTAAAGGTTTCAAATAATTTGTAAACGATTATATTTTCGTAAGTTTTTCGTAATAAAAGCATTTGTTGATTGAATTATGAGGAATGTGGATTGATCGCGCAGTTCGATCGATCGAACCACACGGCTGAAGAGTCTAGGTGCACAATCGGACACGAGTTTGACAGTATTCGTGGTCCACGCTGATGAATCAGAACAAATGGCCATAGTCAACAACGCTGAACTTGTCATGTAAACCATCTAGGTTGTTCGGAAAAACGACCAAAATAATGTTCAATGATGTAAAATTCTATAAAAACTAGTGACTAGTACATGTCACCAACACGCACTAGGCTCAGCGGGCGTTCAGGGTAACGACCAATAATCTGGTAGCAATAAACTTCTTAGCTTAATGGATTTCATTTGTGAAACATCCAGTCAGAACGATTTAGTAGATCGATGAGAGGAAAACCACTTAAAATATTCCTGTTCTATTTTACCAATAATATTAAGAAAATAATGTGTAACCTTAATTGTAACACACGACACGAGCATCTTTTGCTGTTATGACGTAGACAATTTAATTGAATGCACAAGAAGAGACTTGGTTATCTGGTTATAGAAACTGACTAAATATCTATAAATTCATAAATTATATTATAGTGATATAAAATTAAAAACGATGAAGAAAATTGATTACATTACTTATGATGACTACAAATCTCTAAAAGGAAATTGAGTTAGGAATTATTTTGAATAACATATGACCGACAGCAAAAAAATATCTAAAAATAAAAAGATCTCTTTAGCATAGGAGTAGGTCGAAACATCAAAGGAGATGGCTTGTTGTTCTTTCGACTGTATCGATTTTTATTTGATTCGTCTGAAAAGATTTAAGGGTTTATAGATTAATGAGAATTAAAAAGTGCTTACACACAATAGTTATTTTGCCTCTTTTCCTTAAATTAGAACACTTTCATTTTTTTGAAGCACTTAGTTCCCAAAACCGGTTGGAAATCACTACATAGTATAAAACAAAGTCGCTTTCTCTGTCCCTATATCCCTATGTATGCTTAAATTTTTAGAACTACGCAACGGATTTTGATGCGGTTTTTTTTAATAGATAGAGTAATTCAAGAGGAAGGTTTATATGTATAATACATGCATATTATAGTGAGCATTGCATCCGTGCTAAGCCGGGGCGGGTCGCTAGTTAGCTAATATAAAGCATAAAAAAATAACAGGATTTGAACATCATTAGTATAACTATAAGAAATAATTATGCGCAGCTAAGCAATTAAAAAAGTAAGTAATACTTTTAATAAACCGTGTATCATTAATATCCATCTACGAAGAAAATTTCAGTCTGCCATAAATTAAACTATTAATTTAAATATTAAAACTGTTAATCAATATATGTGTGATATTTTATAAAAAAAGATTAAAGGTCTTTTACTTTTATATTCTTTAAGAACAGTTTATTACAAAAAAAAAAAGTGATATTTCAATGACGTAAGCAAACACCGCAAAACATTTCCAAGCTTATTTCCATTTTATCAGTCAAAGGGTTGACGACTGGACTGGTTTGGGTGTGACGCTATCTTCAATGTCAAAAGTCTCAAGTTTGAATCCCAGTTGGGACAGATGTTTGTTTTATTTATGCAAACATTTGTACCTAAGGCGTAAGTATATAATTCTATTAATATTACTTATTTATATTTATGTATTATATATGTATTTCTTTCCATTACTCAAGTATCTATAATACGAGCTATACTGTGCTTACTTTGGGCTAGGCTAATTGGTAAGAATCCCTGAAATATTATTTTCATTATGAATATAAATCCAAACGGGATACCAAAACTTTATAGAAGTCTGACTTTCTGAACGTATAATTCCAATTTAATTATATCTTATATATATTTTACCACAACATGCTAATAAACCAACAATCTTATGATTAAAAAAGTAATTATACGAAATACACGCTTGACCTCTCACTTCTTATTAAAGCTAAACGATTGAAGCCTATTCATCATACTCCATTACGTCAGTACATTTAGATCTTTGATACTGAACTCTACTAATACTATTTTAGGTATTTCAACGCAATCAACTAGGTATACATATAATGCTCGATAATTTATGAACTGTTAACAAAATTAAGCATATTATTGTACAAAACATGATTACACAAAAATAGGTAAATATCGATTTTTTTGACAATTCATTTCATTTGTCTTGTTCCGAGAAAAACAGTCCTACCATTCGAAAATTGTGAAGTTCAATAATAGATTATCCAAATTCGTATTGGTAATACCTTAAAATTAATAAATAATTGAGTATATTTCATTTCAAAAGATTTACGAATAACATTACTGGAAACGGTATTATAATGAACACTGTAAAATTCGTAATACCTATCCGAGAAGAACTGTTATAAAATAATCAAACCAAACCACAAACTAACATGAGTTTTATTTTATTTTAGTCAGAATACCAACAACGTATGGAATAAAACTAATGGAATCAAAACTATGTGTAGACTAAGTTATTAACAGGTATTTGCATATGGAAACTAAGATAAAGATTAAGGCAACAATAACAATTAATGTTACATTAAACCTTTTTTACATTTATCATTTTAAGAGCATGTGCAGTAAAACTCTGTAGCAAAAAGTTTCGCCACATTTTTAGGCTTGGTACTAAATAATTCCAATTCGCCACTACTTTTTGACATGTCAATAAAAGAATTACTAGCTCGCATAAAAAAGATTTGCAACGATAACTTAGATTGACAACTGGTATCGCCAAAGGTTGAATATGCCTTACCGGTGGTTTACGCGGAATCCAGATATTTATTTGCTCCAATAAAACAAGGCAATCTTATGTGGCATTAGCAACTTTTAACAGACTGCAAATGTCAGATTGTTACCAGTTTGGTAAGAAAAATGTAAAATAACACGCAAAATTCTTAATTCTAAATATTAATTCGATGTGAATGAATTAAGTGATATGTGAATTGTGTATATGTCTTATGTTATGTGTCACTATTAATTTTAATTCTGCGTATTACAAAATGCACACCTGTAAGTGATGAGTGCTCGGTATTTGAGCGAATGACGGAATGCGAATGCGAAGCGAATGAATGGTACTGTAGTGGCACAATAATGGTACCTATCTACGAGTATATACGAATACTGTGGCAGTGGTGTGAGCAGCTACCATCAGTATCTTTTTAATTGAATATGTGGTTATATAACGTGACAGAATTCTGGCCTTCGTTACTTTGAGTTTCAGTCCCTATAACAGGAAATTTTATAAAACAAATTCAGCGACAAAGGTCTCTTAAAATAGATTTAAACAAAAAAAGTGTGGCTCAAAACGTGACTAATCAGAGGATTGTTACCCGAGTTTTAAACTTTCAGTGATAAAGGAAACCTGCACACTGAATAAACAAATGATTCTAATCTCTAGACCTTTAAAAATAGTTCTGATAATTTTGTACAGTCAACGGCTCATCTGTTTATCTAAATCTATTATTTTGACATTACTCAAAATATCATAAACTTCGTCTCAATAGAAGTAACGTTTTGCGTTCAATGAAATAGTTTTATAGATCAATAATTTCGTAACACGTTATTGTAGAATACTTGACTTTATGTAACTACTAGCTTTTACCCGCGGCTTAGCCCGCTTTTTTTATTTTTATTACAATAAAAACTATCCTATGTTACTTCTAATACCTCCAAGAATATATGTACGAAGCTTCATGATAATCGGTTTAGTAGTTTTTGCATGAAAGCATAACAAACAAACTTACATTCACATTTATAATATTAATAGGGATTGTAATATACATAAATCAATGTGAAAACACATAATCTTAAATAATGTGTTTATCAGGAATGGAGGAAATAATAATAAAAAAGACTTGCAATAAACTTTGCAAAACTGAATATACAAGGAAAAAACGAAGTTTAGTATAAAAAGGTATAAAAAACATTTGAAAGAGGTAAATTTCAGTCTGATGACTAGTTCGTTACAAACCATGTCTAGAATACTGTTAGATATGGTTTCCAATGAGGTACTAAGTCCTACTAAGTCAGATAAGCTTGAGACAACTATGTAAATTAAAGGAGATCATGTTTTTAAAGTGGGTGCTTTAAAACCACCGGCCGAGTGTAATAAATGGGTAGATTTCCCAACAGTGTAAAGATTTCACAATTTATGCGGCATGAATAAAATTGGTAGTGCAGAACCTAGCTGTACAGTTGTAATATTTTTTCTTGGTAGAAGAGATAGGTTACTGGGCAATAAATATTTCTGGATTAGGATAGTACCTAATTAATTAGGAAACGCTGCCAGCGTTTTGGGCACCTTTTTCAACAGCGGCGGTGAAGCTGGTTTTAATCAATTATAGTTTTATTTTTGTTATTTTGCTATATCGAGATATAATAAATATTGTATTATTATATTTTTCTTTTTATTATTAGGAAAAACAAAGGTAAAGCGCCTAGTTTTTCATTTCGTTAGCTGTCTTCAAATTATTTTGCAGTGTGATTTCCCTCATACAATAAATACAGTTGGTTATTAAGGTTAATGGTTATTTCTAGTTTTATTTAAATCGTGGATAGTGATAATATTATACTTAAAGTGGTCACTATCCGGCCCTATTGTTTTTTGACCAAAGATCTTATACTACATTTGTGAAATTTTAATTGTTCACCAGCTCTTAATTCTTCTTTCGCTCAGAAATTTATCTGTTTTTGAGGAATTTATATTAAAAATATAATAATATTTATTAAATTAATAAACAAATTCTTAAAATTAAACTGAATCGTTTTAAACTAAAACTGTTTCGGATTGGTTACGTAGGCTTAATTATGAATCAACTGAAATTTTATTTTTGGTCTTAATATGACTGAATCCTCTGTATTACAATAACACGTAACATATTTTGAATTTCTCTCATTAGTGCACGCATATTAAAGTAATGTTCTTTTCAGAGTAAAATGTTAAACTAAGATTTTAATATCGTCACAGTAAGGCTTTTTTGTCTGGAAGCAAGCGGGAGGCATCAGAGATCTAACGTTTAATACTGCCCGTGACATATTGCGTAATATGTTTATGTATTTTAGTGTACATTTAGGAAATTATTAAATCAGCTTAATATTTTTATTGTTATATAATAAAATTCGACGGGTCTTTCAAGGTTGTGGTAGCTTAATTGCCTGACACCTGACACGTATCGAATTTTTCTTGTAATCTTTTCTTTAGATATAACAATGTAGCAGTTTAATCCTTAGAATAAAAAATAAAAATTAAAGTAACGTAACTGTTTTTTTTTTATCGATTGCTTGATACTGGTAAAAGTATTATACTTCATGATGTAGGTAGTAATACTTAGAACATGAAAAGACAGCGCTAATGTAAGCTAACAAATACTTGGAAAGATTTGATGGATCTGTCAAAGTATAGGTTGCTTAATTGGAAGAGCACTCGCCCGGATAGCGAGGGATGTGACAATAACAACAAAAACAACAAACAATGTGACCTAAACAAGTAATAATTTCTTCAGATATAAAAATCTAGAAGTAAAATTTTTAAAGTTTAGTGTTGAGTTGTGGCAGATATGTGCGTGTACGTGTAGTGAATTATTAATCATTAAGAGTTCGTCAACAAAAGAGCAAAAGGTGTATTTTAACGCTCTTTTAAATAGTTCACGGGATTTGAAGAATTGCCTACACCTTTACTGAAACCTAGAAAAGGGGATATTTCATAATCCTGTGTGATACTGTATGATAATACAGTCATCATCCTATATTCACAAATCAGCTCTTATCATTCAGCATCGCCTAATAAAGAATAAAAAAACTGAAAACTTGTCTGTATATTATTTGAATACTTTTGGAAAACTTAACAAGGCAAAAAATTTAAGCGTAAGCAGGAAGCATCACTTTAGGAGTTTTGAAAATTTGAGCTGTGGTCGATTGAAGCGTGCAATAATGGTTTAACCTTTAAGTTTCCGAGAACATGCACGATAAAGCGATGAAAAGTTCCTTTCCATGTTCTCCCAAGAAGTCCGTAGAGATTTCAGTAAATCCTCAAACCTTCACTGTATAGGTACGGAAAAGGGTTATTTCATTCACTTATTATCATTTAACCAAGAAAAGAAATGACTAAAAAATTAGTACTCTTACTTTAGTAAGTAAGGTACTAAAGATTACTTTTGCCTTCTTTATGAAAACATAATTAAAAGAGTCAATAAAATTAAAATATAAAAAGCTATCTATAATAAAAATATGTTGTTAACTGCGCAAGAACTTGCATTCCTCTATTGACAGAGATTAATTTATGAGAAATTATTTAACGGTTCCTATTACAATTTCTCATAATATGCTTGTTAATGTACATAAACAAATTGCCTAGCCAATTTTCCAACAATGCATCTAATTTAGACGCTAATATTGCTCTCTAAATATTAGAGGAAATAATCCAATGGATATTTCTCTAAATATAAGAGAAATATCCAATCCATCTCTGGAAATAAACCATACTGGAGTATAGTGGACATACATAACGTTCCTATCGGACTTTTTATAAAGAGTTTCAGGGTAATAAAGTTTAACTTTAGTATAGTTGAATGAACTAGATACTCATTTCAATTTCCCGTCAATTTTGTCTTTTTTATGCTATATTATGAAAACCTAAATCTTACGTATGTTTGACCTATGAAATTTAAACAACAAGGAGCCTTGTCAAATTATTTTATTTACTTATTTCATTTAATAAGAGTAGTTACAAAAAAAAGACACATTATGATTCACAATAATTAAACGTAGATATGTTGAAAATATATTTCTAAGTATTCAAAGACAAATTCCAAAATAAAAATAAAATTTTGTATGAAAACGCTATTAAAAATGTGTACCTATATGAAAAATATGATAAAACTGTAAATAAATGTAATTATAACACTATTTAAACACAATACAATTATGTATAATTTAATCTAGTAGCCGTTATTCATGTTCTGCAAAGCAATACAAATAGAGCTGGAGTATTTGATATGGCACTTAATGTACACATTCCTGACGTACCGATTCCATCTGTGAAACAGATTCCTACAACTGACTCCTGTAGGCGGGAAATATGTGGAACTGTGTACTGAAATACCCCTCTTCAATAATAATGCCAACGGATCTGTCAGTATATTAGATTGATTAAAGTGAGTAATTTTTACACTACACTTGTTTGGCTTTTTAATAATTTTATTTATGCACATAGATTACAATTATAAAAATATTTGTCGTATGACATTGAATAAATCTTTTTAAAGAAGATCAACAGTACCACAAACTAGCTTGTGTTATAAATGAGTTCATGTCTGTAGTACATCGATATAATAAATATTTTAAAAACTATTCAACTAAACGCTTAAGCGAAATGTGTTTTATACTATTATATATTTTAATTTACCGACAAACCGAATACAAATCATTAAATAACACTATAACAAGCAAAAACATTTTCAATAAAAATTTAAAAATGATATCACTAATGGTTCTAATAGCTGAATAGATAAAATAATATATCACTAAGACCTGTTACGATACATGTTTTGAACGCTACGAAATTATTTCGTAACGTATTAAAATCCGTAGCTGCTACGTCGTAGAATATAAACCCAATAAAGTTGTTTTATATGAAAATGATAAATGGTAATTAAAGCGATGACATTTTAATAAATGTGGAGAAATACGATAGAAATATTGACGTCGGGCGAGAGATTATTGAACCTGCGTCTCAAAGCCATAAGCCAATTGGGACAAGCGTCCTTTCCTTACCAATTAGGCTGCTGAAGCTCTTACTAGTCCCAGTGAATATATTTTCTGCTTCTTGTCGAAATGGGCCTTTTTCAACTGCCAATATATTTGGACACTTTTAACAAGAAGGATATAGAAAAAATATAAGTACTTAAACAACTTAATGAATTTTCTCAAAAAAAGTTATTATTTATAATATAACTTATTTGCTAATTGGGAGGTTACTTTAATTATAATACCTTAATATCTTGGTAACCCCCACTAGACTAGGTTATTCAGTATTGTTGTTGTAAAATATTTCTATATTAGATATTTAAATTTTCGTTCAAAAATATTTATATTAACGATGTTTTTGTACAGTCTAGATTAATTAAGCAAATTTCGCGTTTTCATCAACTGTAGATATTTCTGTATTTAAGTTGGGAGCAAAATGGACTCTGTTTTTCATTGAAAGCGTTTCGCCATTTTATTGTATTTTACAATTGGGAAGCACTCAACCTTCCTTTTAGTAAAGTGACAACAAGGCGGAAATGGAAAGTTCTTTCACCCGGATTCGGGAATTAACTGTCTGAAAACGTAATAGAATTATTTTGGTGATTGGAGATGAGAAATTTTAAGACGGAACAAGACACCTTCCTACCAATAATTAAATAGAAAGTGTGAAAAAACCCGAAATGACTAACTAACTTTTATCAACACACTTTTATTAATATTTTCTATCCCACAAATTAGGTAAAAAAACTTTTAAATTTAAAAAAAAAATCTGTATTATAATTTTTCGAGCTTAAAAAACAAAATAAAATAATTACATATTTGTTTTTTTTTTATCGATGATACGATAGTTGTAAAAGTATTACACTCGATAATACCTTAAAGGTGAAGGGATGGGTCTGTCAAGGTCTAGGCCGTTTAGTTAGAAGAGCGATCGCCCGGATAGCGAGAGATCTGGGTTCGAGTCTCGCTAGTCACCTGAGACAAGTTAAATTTTTCCTGTAGTTTTTTCTTGTAATCGTAATTTCTTTAGACATTTTGAGTACTTAAAATTGCAATAAATCTAAAAATTCAATTTGGATATTACATAGTTTAGAAATTTACATAACTTGCGTAGTGCCAGTTAGGATAAAATTAATAAATAATACTGATGTGTTGCCTAGATTAACATCATTCAAATGTAACACTGGTCATTTTATAATATATAATTAACTCTTCAAATTTTTTCTAAGCATTAGTTATCATTAAAACCTTTAATTTTTTTTTTTAAATAGGTAGGTAAAATTTTCGCAAAGAAATATTTTATTCGAGCAAGCTGTGACAACAGCTGGTTACTGGTCAAATATCGCCCGAAATGTGTTGAATGAAACAGCGGAGTGGGGTTCGCGGGGCGGTGATGCCGAGATACATTTCTGCCGTTGTAAGAAAAATTTACATCTAAATTTTTTTCCAAAATTAAGTATTATAGGTATATATTCGGCATCAGGAGAAAAAGGCCTATTTTTTTGTAGTACTTTAGTTTTTTGTAGAATTTCAGCCACAAGATAAACAGAGATACCATAAGCTAAAAGAGCACAACTAAGGTACTATTTATATTTTCGTACTGAAAAAGGGCACATCTATTAATATAATGTTAACAGGTCAGAAATGTGTAGATATGGCTTTTATTTTATTTTATTGTTTATTTATTTGATGAACGTGCGTTAAATATTATAGGCATATAAACCAAATGTGCCTTTCCATGGATGTATTTTCCTAATTCAACAAAATGACAAAAATAAAAGACATATCTGACTATTAATGCCTTTTATATTAAAAATGATAATGTTGACTGAAATTTCAATGTTACGTTGAAAGAAAAAATGTTGATTAATTAATCAAATAAAAACCAATCATTCAATAGCCTTATAGGAGTCGTGTATTACTATTTTCATTCGAACATTGAGGATAAACAAAATATTGTGCCGAAAACCGAGAAACTTTGAAGTCGATTTTCTCATTAGTTACAAAATGTTAGAAATGTCTTTTTTAATTACGGCGGAAGATTTGTATTGTCACTCGAAGAGGTGGTAGTAGGGGAGTTGTAATTTAAATCGGAGACGAAATCTTTGATTGTTTTAATCGAAATCCCAGAGCAAGTACGAATGACGCAGCAAAACGCTTCGATGTAACTCAACCTGATCACCAGATTTCACGCCTTGTGACTTTTTTGTGAGACGAAATTATACGGCGGACTTATGTGAAGGAGGCCCAAAGCCTCGAAAACTCTTATCGCTCAAACTAAAGAAGATAGGGAACAGCTGTTGCTATATACACGTGAAAAAACAAGCCACTCCTTCGGACTTTGTATTAACCGATTCGTTGCTGATGGAACGCCTGTCGTGTCATCACTTTTTTTTGCGTGAGGCGTTAGCCACTGAAACCGTGTCATTTTTAAATCGATGATAACTCCTTCAAATCAAGTTTTAGGGAAATCAACCGAGAATAAAACTATCTTCATTTTTCACGTAAATCAAGCTCGTAGCCTTCATTTCTGTAATTGTATGTAGCAACGAATCGGTTAACAGAGGCAAAACCAAGTTGATGATCGAGGACCACGCTAAATAAAATCAACCTGATGCCTCCATAATTGGCTATTGTGAGATTGTTTAAAACACTTCAGGGTACTATGTATATCCTGGCTAAACTATCATGAGTATGCTATCACCTGATCTGCAGTTGATAAGCTAAGAATACTTTGGTCAATCACCTACGCCTTGGACAGACTCAATAAAAGTTCAGACAAGCCTCTACAGCCCTATCTTCCCACAACGCCGAAAACCACAACAAGGATTGTATTATCCAGGGTAGATAACATAACATCATAAAAACCACGAGAGTGGCCGTGAGAGAAGAGCAAGAGAAATGAACTGAATGTTACCTAAACTTAAAAAAATAATTTCAATTGAAACCGAATATAATAATAATAATATGATAATACCATGTCTGCGTCATCACTCGCAAGTTTGTTAGATCTGAAATCAGATCTAAATACCGATTTGAAAATAAATTTAAGATATAATAAATATTTTCATAAAATATTTGGCATTGTATAAAATTATTTAGACATGACGAAACAAATTTAAATGTTTTATATTTTTGAAAAAAAAAAATGTTACCTGAATAAATTGTAAAATATTTCAATCTTATTGTTTATATCCATTTTAGTAAATTTAAGTCTAGTCTTTTAACCAATTTGTCTTTATAAAAGTTCCTGGAATAGGAAGTAAAGTGATTTATATTTTAACAGGCGCAAACAACAATTTTTATTTCAACGAAGGCACCAACAATTAACTGCCAATTATACGTCATTCAACAAGGTTATAGCAGGTGAGTTTCAAAGAATTAATCTCGTTTAAAACACGATACTTAGGAATGACTAAGATTCTAAGAATATAATTATTCAAATTACCACTCAATATTATTTTTTGCTGGATATGTTCCCAACGATATTCGTGGCGACAGTGTGATTTAAAGGAATAAATACAATTATGAAAGATGACAATAATCTATAATTTAAGATCACAAATTTGTTGTTTGTCTGTCCGCTCTTTTCCCCGCTTTTTCCATTGTATACGCGTTACCATAGCAACGCGTTAACCGCAAGTAGTTCGTCTGCCGAACGCTAGATGGCGCTAACAGAAAAACGTTTATTAATATAAAAAATTTAAAGAATTTTGTCCACCCGTGCGAAGCCGGGACGGGCCGCTAATAATAGAATAATAATAGTAATTATTTAGTCCCAAACTAAACAGAGTTTGTACTATGGATACTAAATAACGAAAAGAATAGATTAAAAGTTTAATTACTTCAATGACTCGAGAAGATAATGCTAATGCTTATCATACAAACATAGGTTACCTACCAGAATTCGAACAAGCAGGATCGCTACAGTTGTAGTAATCAGTTCTCATAAGATATGTTTCTACAATGGTAAGTATCAGTTTCACTTTTTGATAATGTTTTTTTAATGGGACATTAAAGTTTATCTCACATTTACAGTTATATAAGCCATTATTTCTTATTATATCAGAAAACGGTAACAGAAATTGTTTCTCATTGCGTCTCAATTTCGATATATATCAAATAGTTAAGCTTTGAAACTTTATCTGTGTTTGTTGTTGATTTATATAAATCTCTCTCCAAGCCTCACTTTGCCAGGTTACCTACAAAGCTCAGAATTTAAATGTTTCTCTTTACCTATATCGCCATAACTTTACCATTACCAGTTTATTCAAGGGTACCGAGGATACGACTCGTCCGCAACGGTGCATATCACCATATAGCCACGGTATAGAATTTATCTAAATTACTAGGCGATGCAGTCGCTTAGCATGAAGTTACGCGAGCACCATATATTGAAGCGGAGCGTAATACCTAAAAAAAGGAAAAAAAATTTTGTTTCGATGGGATCTTTTGCGAATTTCAAAATTCGGGTCCGTCACCATCTAGTCCTAAACCTGTTGATTCGATTCCAAACAAAAAATATTAAAATCGGTTACGAACTCGGGAAGTTATGGCGTAACAGACATTGCTCCATTGAGGCTGATCCATGGGAGTTTCGCTCGCTCCACTCCAATTAGAGAAAATATACCTTAAAGATAAGCAAATCACTTTAGTAGGTTAGGTATCCATGACTTGTTATCTGGTCTAGTTCTCATTGTAGTAGTCACTTGACAACATTCAAGAAATGAAGGAGATATCAATTTATAGTCAATTGTGTTTAAATTTGCTGCTCGACAACTCCACGCATACCTACAAGGATTATGTGGCGAGAACTGGTAACGGTATATATCCGATTGAGTGAGTTTTATGAATGCGAATATAAACCGGTGAATCGTCAACGAATGGAGATGTTTCTTTGATATTGAATTTACAAAGGAAACGAGAAACCTGTTTATTGGAAATGAAATATATATGTTAACCTTGTCTACCTATTTTAGGTTAGAAGTTAAGGTAATAATTGTAGCGAGCAGGATGAATGAAACATATAATGATACCATTATTTATTTATAGAACCTAACTCGCGTCATATATATATTAACAATAGAAATAATAATAACCTCATTAGTAGCAGTCTTTTGTTTTAATACGAAAATAACTAGACTGATTTCATTTACTTGATTCAGCTTAGTTCCGTTCCTCTACATATTAATATTTGAGTATTATTTACCTAAGTAGTTAATTTCCCGTGCAAGTAAGTTATAACTACAACACATAATTTATTTATAAATAAATTTAATACTTAAAGCTTTACAAGTACCTAAACGTAGCGAATGCTCAACAAAACGTGTCGGGTTAGAGAAATATTTGTGAAGCTATTCACGCCTAGTTTGCTTGTTATTATAATATCCTATGACGTAAGCGTCCTTCGACAAAGTGTCGAGATACGACAATATTGGAGGGCTTACGTGTGCCATAGCTGTTGTTGATAAACTAAGTAATATTTTATATATTGTACCTATTTCAGTTCTATCCATCTAGCCAAATAATATCAATAAAATTACTGCATTAACTTTATTTAACCCTAACGAAATTATTATAAGAAAGAAAGAAAAATATAATAGTTACAAAGCTGTTTCTTCTATATCAATTGTTCGATATTTGCAAAAGTATGACATTCGATAACATAGGTATTACCTTTAACATAAAGAGATGGCGCTGGCGTCGTCAGCTTAAGAAATACTTGGAATAATCGACGGGTCTGTAAAGGTAAAGGTTGCTCAATCGTAAGAGTACTCACCGGGACAGCGAAGGGACATGGGTTCGAGTTACGCCTGACACATAAGTCCAACGTTTTTGTCTTGTAATAATTTATTTAAATATAATAATCTAGCCGTTTAATTATTAAATAAATTTAATAATTAAATTTATTTATTTTGTCACTTGCGAATACCTCTTGTTTTAGGAAGTTTCATTAACGTTTAATTAATTGCAAAACCTGTAAAGTATAGTGATAAGCGTTCTCGCACATAACCGATAAATCGGACCAAATTTTTGTGACCGTGTGATCTTCACTGACTGTGTAATTAAATGACGTGCATTCCCTCTATAAATTTCGACACAGTTACTAACCTGTGAGTTGATTAAGTCACAGTAAAAAATCGGTCCGAATTATCGATCGTGTGCAGAAACGTTACAGAAAAACAAGCAAAAACCTATTATTATTAAATAAAACCACTTTTCACGAATAAACGATGCATTAATTGCTGTATTTTTATTTAATTCCTGACGTTTCCACTCCTTTACAGAAGCCGTGATCACAGGATGACTAAGGTAACGCTCGTCATGTTGTATTCACCTCTACAATTCACTACAACTTCAATAAGTGTGTGACGCATTTTTGGTAGCTATAGCTGCTTTAGAGAAGATCTATCTGCTATAACTCTCTAACTTGGGTCTTACTCGTACTTATAACTAAACTAAACCAACGGAATTATATAAGTAAACAGCCTAATTAGGCCTAAAGAGACGATAGGGAATAATTCATATTACAAACACTGAAGTTCTATGTTAACGCCAGTTCGCTTGAAGTCTATTTACTCTTAATTAAATATGAACTTAGATGTATATGTTGATGCAGGATACATAATAACTAATTCCCAAAGCTGGTCTACCTCCGTGGTCATATAGCTCGCTCAAGTTTTCATAGTAAAGTTACTATGAGGTCTCAGGTAAGGTTCGATCCGCGGTCGATTCAATGTAGAAAACCTTTTCTATTCTAGAATGAATACATCAACACTCATCCATAATTTAATTTATATTGCAAAATCTTGATTGTAAAAAATAATAATATAACTAATGCCTTATTTTTTATCGATTAAACCTTAAACGTTATTCGGCACTTAAGTTATGGCCATATATGTTTGTTATCGGATAACAACTTATCAACTAATATTGTATAAAGTTTTTGCATGCTTTCAATGTGTCACGAGCACTTTATTTTATCTTATTATTACATTATTTGCAACCGTTTTACGTTTAAAACGTTTCATATCGTTAACATAATCATAAGAATGTCTGGTAAAAAATTAGTACCATTATTATATTTTACAAAATGTATATAAGACTCCTTGTTACACTTTAGAGAGAACCTTATTAATTTCTTTTCCTTGTTACCCTCGACGAAAAATTGCAGTTTGCACAATTCAAGGCACTGAAATAATATAAATCTGTGACTTATATTACAAGCGTAGCCGTTACATGAACTAAAATGACACCTACATGTGGCTCTTAAAATATAAATTGAGGGCCAACGCCACTTAGTCCATCGTCAAAGTTTGTATTGAGTGTGGTTTTGTGATTGGGTTGTTGTACATTCGTCACAAAGTTTAGCATAAAGTATCGGCGATTAAAACTGCTTAGTTAAGCATACAATCTCATCGGTAACTAAGTTTTTTCCTGTTTAACAATTAAGTAAACGAAATTTCATTGCAGTAATAGGTTGTACGAAAAAATCTCAAATAGTTCCTTATATTATAACACATTTGCCATATGAATTATTTTTTGTTAATTTTTCTATTTTCTATAACAATCGTCATCAAAGATTAAATGAACAAAAAACCCGCCAATACGCCAAAGACACTTTCATGCATGTTGCTTGAAGTTTGAATAGACTCCTTCTGAGTTAGCTCGTTCAATCGTGGATTCTGTCTTGGCCCCCGGGCTTGATTGGGATTAAGAGCGAACCCATTCTAAATAAAAAAAATAAATTTAGCGGTCAAATCGTTATACGTAAAACTCAGACTGACGTTTACTGTGAACAGGCAGGTGACGTCACTTCGTCATTCTGCCAATTCCGTGCACTTTCAATCACATGGTCGAAAATTGTTTTAATTATTTTATTAATGAGTTCTAATAATGATCTCATACTTTTTTATTTATGTTGACGAAAGCGTTTAAAAAAGGAATACTATTTAGTTAACAAAAGAGCTATATTTTCATTTTAGTCAATTAGTTATCGGGATTATAATACGTTATTGTAATGAAGTATTTCACGTGACCATAGCTTTCGCATGTAAAAGTCAATTGAAGTCAAGTTTGAATTGATTATACTGTCATCACAACTGAAATCAATATGCTAATCTTAATACATACAACAACAATTTTACAATTATGCTTGTGCCCATTGTTGATCGAACCAACAATAGGCACATAGGTATTGTCCTATAATACCTATAATGTATGAATAACAAATTCTACTTGAGTATTCTAAACTTTTATGTGACATTACATAAGAAACCTATACAAACCTGTAAATATTTATGCGTTAAAATCATTAAATATCTAAAGAAATTTCTAGTAGCAATATATACTTAAAATATTTTATTCAGAAATCTAAATGTATATTGTTTATTCAAATAGAAGAGAGAGGTTCAAACGGAAGACTAATGACACAGCCTGTCAAATGAAAAGGATTTGCAGCTTAACTCGTATGTAAATAAAAAAGTAAACGTACCGTCGATAAAAGGGTATTTATAAAAAGGTATTGACAATGATAGGTGTGTTGATAATGTTTTATTCAATAAATAATGTATTATTTGCATCAATTTATCTATTAGTATTATTTTTTAAACATCTAGTTTATAAGATAAATTATTATAATAGAAAAATACTAGAAAAAATCGACTCGGGTCACAAGTGAATTCTCAGGTGGGAATTCATTTGTAACCCGAGTCGAGTTATTCTAGTATTTTTCTATTATAATAATTTATCTCATAAGATCGCATTGAAAAAATTATAAAAAAAACATCTTGAAGCCTCATGAAATCCAAACAAAGAAAAGTTGAAATTCGATAAACAATTTCTTATAATAAAATAATTAAGAAACTGACATTGCAAATAACATCGATTTTTGTTTACCATGTAGGAATGCAAATCTTATGGGAAAATATAAATTCATGTTAGGTTCCATCACAAAAAAATTAGGGGAGATTATTCTCCACGCTTGGCAGACGGGTTGGAGATCGTAGTAAAAGAACACAATTTGAAAAACGCTCATTTAATGGTCTGCAGGAAGTGTATGGCGATTATATATATTGTATACCTCCAGTATCAGTACCACACTCTAAAATGTGAAAGGTCGATACTATTCTACCACAGACTCCACAGGGCTTAATATACCTATAAAACATAATTTAAAAATGAAAAGTTTTGTAATAATAAAACGAAATTTCTCAAAAAGTGCCAATCACGAATAGTGCCAATATTTATATAGTTATGCCAATATTTTTAGAAATAAATATCAAATTAATTACATGTTAACGGTACAGGTTTTATGATCAAGAAGAGATTAGTAGGTTGCGTAATTCGATTCAGCCCTATTTCTGACAGGATATGTATCTTAAGAATCTAAAGGAGGTTTATTAATATCTCCATCTGAAATCTCTCCAATCGGATTGGCAGAAGAAGTGGAGAAAGACCGTTTCTATAAAGAGCTTGAGGTGGAAAATGGATCAGGTGCCTAATTATGACATAAAAATTCTGGTGGGGGATGTTAATACTAAATAAATAAATATTTCTTATATTCACACCAATTAGCCTAGCCCAAAGTAAGCACTGTAAGGCTTGTATTATGGATACTAGGGTCACGGATAGACATAGATATGTTATATTTATAGAAATATATACAAACACCCATGACTCAGGTACAAATGCTCGTATTCTTCATACAAACATCTGCCGCTTCCGGGATTTGAACCCAGGACCGTCGGTGCGAAAGGTAGGATCGCTACCGTTTAATGCGGAGACAGGACAAGTAGAGGTGTTTGCCCCAACCATTGGGAAGTTGGATGGTGGTGAAAAAGGACGCGTCTGCCAGTGTCTCGGTAGCTCAGCGGTCAGAGCACTCGCCCGGATAGCGAAAGGTCGTCGGTTCGAATCCTACCTGAGGGCTCGGAGACGTGGTCGTTTTTAACATGCGTATTTTTAGTTTTAGTTTCTAACTAGTATCTTATAGTTAGTGTATGTTCTGAAAAGATAATTTCCAAAAATAAGACGTAATGAAACGAGCTAAAGAAAATTTCGCTTAATTTTGATATACATACTTATAAAAAAAATTACTACTAATCCGTCTCAAATATAAAAAAAAAAGTTTAACCCGATCCAATATGGAAAAAATAACTTTCAACCAATAACGATTACATTGATATGGCTAAAGTACGTTCGTGTGTTAATTATCTTATAGTACAGATATGCCGGATCTTTCCCTATAATTTCTGCTGTTATTTTATATATTCAATGATATTCCTAAACTTCGACTACGTAAGACGCACGCTAAAACTGAAAACAACAACTTGTACCTACATCAAAGCAGATTTTTAATAGGCGAGAAACATATCATTAAAAATGGATATGAGTATAGGATACATTTATTGAAGTTTGAAAGGGAACGGAAATTATACGAAGTAAAAAGAAACAGACCCAAATACAGTCGAGGGCATAACTATCGTTTTCACTTTTGAACCTCTATACCTAATAACTGTGTTAATATGTAAATCATTTCATTTTTGGTGTGTCTAGTTTTTTGTGCTGTCGACCATCCCTACTGATATTATAAATGTGAATGTAAGTTTGTTTGTTATGCTTTCACGCAAAAACTACTAAACCGATCATCATGAAACTTTGTACATATATTCTTGGAGGTATTGGAAGTAACATAGGAAACTTTTTATTGAAAAAAAAATTGCAGGCGAAGCCTCAGGTAAAGCTAGTAATGTATAAATATAGGAACTGTATCTTTTGTCTATAATTTTTAATGATTAACTTTTTTACCGAGATCCAAACAGAAGCTCACGATATGCCACTCTACAGGTGCCTTTTACACTTTGAGGGCTTGCCCTGAAGTTATTTATAACTTATTGAGCAAGTTTCACAACTTGGCTACAATCTAAATCAACCTTAATTGCTAAACTATTAACACCTAATATAAACTGTAGATGCTGTTTTTGCTTATAGCATGTTTACTGAAAATTGTTACTTTCCACAATATATTTTTCCCAACATATATTGACCTTTTTTTGAGATGTTTTTGGCTGTACGACAAAGATTATTAGAATAAACCCACTTTAATAAATTTAATGACCATTTAGTGCAACAATAGCGATCCTGCCTTATGCACCAACGGTCCTTATTTTTTTTTTTATTTTTTTTTTTTTTATTACGTGTGAAAAATGCGTTGCGCATACGCCGCCGCTGGGAGCACGGCGGACGTTATGTGGGACTCTCCACCATTCCCCCACCCGGCCTAGTGCCTGATGGAGGATTGGAGGCCTACCCACTAAAAAACACACGATGTACCCTCAGCTTCGTCGCATTCCGGTGGGGCCGATTTTGGCACTCACCACCCTGGAGAGCGACCGGTTGGCCCATCGGCCTCCTCACGAACAGGGGACCCCGTGGTACATTCCGGGATCCCCTCAGGCTGGCAAGGCTGTGCAATGCCGACAGTCGGACTCCCAATCCTCCGTCGGCTAGCCTAGCACGGGTAGGAGGCTACGCTCGCTTGCGCGGCGCCGTCCCCATCCCCTTCGCCCGCGTCCACAGTTCACCGACCCGAGCGCCCCCCCGCCCGAACCCCGACAGGCCGCCACTGCCCGTTCCGCTCTCATCTGAGAGAGGGGGGAGGAACGGCCAATGTGGGGGCAAGCGAAGAGGCACCCAGGTCGGCGGACCGTAGACGCAGACTGTGTCTGTAGGGAGACATTCTGCCCTCCGTTGCGTCATCGTCGGCCGCCTGTACTGCCTGGACCCGCCCGGTCATCGGCTTTGCTCTTGCTTTTGGCGGCCGGCAATTTCTGCCCCCCATTACGTGTCCGGCAGGCAGTTTTGCCGCTAGGCACACCGCGCACTTTGGGTCCCTGGCGCAGTCTGCGGCCCTGTGACCCTCCTGGCCGCAACGGAAGCAGACAGCGGACCTATCATCCCCGCTCACACAAGGCTAATGTGCCCGATTCCCATACACTTAAAGCACCGGAGCGGTAACGGCTCCAGTGCCTTAACTCTCACCGAACTCCACCCCACCAAAAAGCGGTCAGCGTCCACCAGCGCTTTCGCCGCCGCCACGGGACACCTGATCAGGGTGGAGCTCAGCCCGCCCGGGCCTTCCCGTATGGGCCCCACTCTAACCTGCTCTCGGGAGCAGCCCCCTTTTTCGGCCACCGCCTGTGCTAGCTCTTCGGCTCCAACCGACTCGTCCAACCCGGAGAGCCGCAGGTCCGCAGTCTTGATGGGTCTAGTGACTGCAATTTTGCCGTCGAGCACCTCCCGCAGCTTATTAGCAAACGCATCTGCTTTTTCTGCTCCCAACGGCCCCGTTATCTCAAAGATGCGGGAGCCGAGATTCATAGCCGTCTTCGTGCGGATGCCATCGACTCCCACGTCACTCAGCCGGAATGCTTGTCTGGCCTCCTTGATGACTCGAGCATAGGTCAGACCCGCCTGAGCCGCCTCTAACGGAATGTTGATGACCACCGCGGCTGTACTCGGGGTTGCCAATTTCACCTTCCTCCTTTTATTTTTTGGCGCCAGAGGGGGGTTCCCCTTTGACGTCGCCGTACCACCTCCACGGGCAGGGGCTGAAGCTGCGGGGGCTGCACCCGGCCGACTCGCCTTCTTCTTTCTGCCCCCTGGTCCTACCTCCATCCAGAGACCATCGTCCCCTTCCATCTCCTGGGCACTCCGTTGTTCGGCCTGGGTCTCAGAGGATCCTGCCTTTAGTGGGCCCTCCCCCCCTCTCTTCTCTGCAGCCGTCGTCGCCCTCTTTGCGTCAGCCGCCAGCGGTGGCCTGGTGACCGGGGTCAGCAGCCCCTCAACCCTGGCGCTAATCATAGCCCCAGCGGATCTAAGCACCTCAGCTTTTATGTGCTCCAACAGCTCACGGAAGTCCTTTAGGAGGATACCTGCGCTCTCCTGACCAGCCGGCGACTTAGTTGGGCTAGTCTGGACCCCAATACATTCTGCGCTGGAACTATTCCGCTGCGCCTCCTGCAGTTCCCTGATTTGGCTGCGCAGTGTCGCCATTTCCTCCCTTTGCGTCTTCAGTTCCTCGCGGAGCCGCGCTACCTCCTCCGTGGCGTTCAGAGAGGCAAACTCTTTCGCTACATCCTCAAGCCCTTGCACCAACGGTCCTACGTTCAAGTCCTAGAAGAGGCAGGTACTTGTCTGATGAATACGAACATTTGTGCATGTTATTTCTTTTAATATTTTTTTTTATTTATATATGATATATGTATGTTTATCCGTTACCTTAGTATTCATAACACAAGTTTTACAGTGCTTACTTTTAGCGAAACCAATTGATGTGGAAGTAAGAAATATTATTATAATTAATCCAAAATGAGCAAGTAAGGCATATGAAGATGTTATTTTACACGATTTTATTATCTTCATCTGTATGTTTGTAACGGAATCTTTTACCGAGATTTTACCCACTTCAAAACGTAGATTAATTTGAAACTTTACACAAATATCGGATTGATGACAATATATTAATTAAAAAATAAGATTCGTTTTTGAATCATCGGTAAAATTTTGGGATTTACGAGATACTAAAAAAATTATAACAAATGTCAACTAACACCCCACGCATTTCTTATAATGACATTAATTTTCTCGTTAAATACTTAATATTGAAATTTACTTTTTCTTTTCATTTCGGTTTACCATAAAAGCGTGTTTTTAGTTCATTTTTCATTCGCATATGTTCCGACTTGGCCTAAAAGAAAACAAAATCCTATAATTATATAATCAGTGTTACTTTATTACACATCTCGAACAAAAAGACATAATCATATTATAATGTAATTGATTCAAGAATAAAATACCTTATGAATATTTATTTTTAAATTGTTCGTGCCTTACCAGGCTCGTATAAAGTTCTTATCAGTGCCGGCTGCTGAGTATTTCGGTTTCCCTCAGATAGTTTTTTTCCAAGATGGCATTTTATCTTTGTAACCGTCAGGCTAACTAAGATCCAAAATATGTAATTACTTTATCGGAGGAAAGGTTTGAGGTAGAAAGCGGTATTTCAGTAGTATTTACACCTAACACAGTTGAAATTTATTATAGTAATCATGTTTAGAAAATGGCACCACTTAGTAATATGTATATTTTTCACTTATTTCACTATTCTACTATTTAGCCATAAAACCATTTTGGAATTACGTTACAGTACAATTACAATCTACTTATCGTGGACACTCAATATATGCATACGTATTATAAAATTAGAGGTGATTTAATTTGCTTTAGAAAGCACTTTAGGAAGGAAAGATTGACCGATAGTAAAATAGGTATTGAAACTAGAGATCGTAGCAATGAAGACACTTATGGAAAGTTCAAAATCTTTAAATTCCACGTTTAACGTTCTCCACTCACTAAGTTGTTTAGGGTCTAATTAAGTACTGTAAAAATTTCTGCAATTACACGATTTGTTATGGAAAAGTGACTCTTTCTGGTACAGGTGTCTTAGCACTTAAAAGTCTGCGTTGACTAAGATATACCCAGTCATACCTAGTCGGATTGGTTTAGTTCTTGAGTATTCTACGATCTTACCAACAAACTTGTAACTGTAACCAACTGCATAATGGGAAACAGTCCCAATAGATGTTAAACTCTCTTGTTAGGCTTTAAACTTAAAATTCGTTGAGAACACTTTGTATTGTTGACTGTACCTACATTGACAAGTAGGTATAAAATACTTTACATAAGAGTAAAATAATAAAGAATACTTGAAACTTTCATAATTTACCGTTTGGCGTTTGTAATGAAATCAATAACAGATATTCCGTCAAAGTGAAGAAACTAGCAATCAAAATTTTCCCTGCGCTTTTCGATCGTTTCACTTTGGTAGGCATTGATTGATTTTGAAACTGTCAAATGGTCGTCTGACGTATTGATAAATCTAGTATTCGTCACCTGTCATAATGTTCTACACGCACAGAGACGAGCTTGCTTCAAATTATTAATTATGTCACGGCATCATTCCACGAGGGTCTGCTTGTGAGCTTCGATGAGGTTGTGCGGCACCCAACAAGAAACTAACCTTCTCATACGAAGGTAGAATATTGTGAACACTTCCTGATCTAATCTGGAATATGCTAAATCTCATCGTACGTGATTCGCCTGTTTCCTTGAATAAAATATTTTCACTTTTCGCAATTTTTCTTTGGTAACTGCCGTCGAAACACGTCCAATCCTTTCTTTATACCCCAAAGTTATACGACCGCGTTTGAATTCGTTATGCCAACGGTAAATGGTTGGTTTAGAAGAGCATTCATCCATAAACGATATTTGAAATTGATCAAAAGACTCGTCCGGTTTAAACCCATTTATAAACATAAAACGATAATATAAACATAAAATATCTTTGTAAAATTCATTGAACAAAAATGTTCGACGCAGTTTAATTTACGATAATACGCGACACGATAATACAATTAATTAATAAATAAATGTTAATGTAAATGCCAAGTTCCAACTTGTAAATAATACATATTTTAAAATAAATATAATCCACCAAGGCCTCATACTTAAACCTTTTTTCAAAAAACATTCCTAGTGGATGTCTGGCCACTTAGAAAGTATACACACACATTATATACTTAGTAAAATAGTGATTCAATTGGTTTGGATAGTAGATAATACGATATAAAGATGAGGTTGTATTGCCGATGAGACATACTCTGTAATAATACCTATATAAGCCAAATATGTAAGTAATAAAATCAGTCTTAAGTTAGTATTAATAACGACATAAGCCATGAGGTATCCGATAGAGTAGGATAGTATCAAACCTTCAAATTTAAAGTTGTCGTAAAAGGTGACTCGTAGACCATAAAATGGGTATCAAGCAACCAATATATCATTGATAAATTATAAAAATGAATTATAATCATTTACTGCAAACTCTAACCTGCCTTTTGAATAGTGGAGATTATGGAGTGCCCCTGCATTTTAAGGGTGTAACAAGGCGCCATAGCTATATTGGCGACTCGTTGCTCTCATTGCGCTCTTCTCTGGCCATTTTTCATATTTTCTTTTCTCTTGGTTTCCTATTTTAAATTTACTGTCTGTCTCTTTTTATTTGTTTTGTTCTCGAAGTTCATTCTTACCAGAGTCAGCGCGTAGAGCGGTTGACTCACCACTAAAAATTATTTAAATATATTTATAGTGCTGAGCAGTTATAATAAGCTCACAAGTATAATAAGCTCATAAGCATAACTCACAAGTTTTCCTGTATATGTATTCTGTACCACCAGTTCCTGTTATATAAAAGTCTATAAGTTTCCGGCTAACAGTGGACGTCTTACGGCTGTGATTAGGAACAACCTCATGCTTAAGATCGTTTCCTGACCACGGCCATATTTGGTAACCTCAGCAGCAACCTTCCGAGTGCTGGCCAGAGGCTGCAGTCCTCGGGCTAGCCCATCCATTAATCAACAGAGAAAAACGTCTGCAAGAGACTACTCTGCCGAGATTCTGCAACAACAGCATCATGAATCTGTGACAGCAACAGCAGTGAACTACCCTGCAGTTCCACTTACAACGTGCCTTCACCCCCCATTCAACTCGTAGAATAGGACATCCATCCCAACACGATTCAGTTGAAGGAAAATATAAAGCAAATCTTGTAAACAGGCGTTAATAGTAATGAAAATCTGACCTTCTGCCAACCGAGGTGAAGTTCGCGTGATGAATACTGAATGCGACGGAGCTATTTTTTTTTTCGCCCGTGTAACCGCCTGGCATTAACGACTGTAAAATTGTATGGAGTTATTTATTAGTTTATGGTATGATGCAAAAAATATTGTATGTAATATTTATGGAGAAAAGCGACAACCTACACAAGTTCAAGGCAAGTTCCTGTTCTTACTCAGTGTCTTCAAAACAGCTGTCAGCGCTCTGCATAGATAATAAAAACCATCGAGCACATATCCCAATAGAGTGGTAATATTGGGCTGTCCGCCTCCACAACTGATAAGTGATTTTGCACTTATAAATATTAACGCGAGCTCCCACTAAAACAGTACAAAACCAGTATTGGATCTGTGCGTACGTGTCTGCTTATTTCGAAATTTAATTTCAATTAAATAGTTACATAATGGCGTGCTGTTCTATTCGGTGGTGTGAAAAACTTGAAAAAAACTGCAGAACTTCAAATTATAAAAACCGACGGAATAACCTTCCATTGGTAAGTTATAGTTAAAAATTACTTTTTATAAAAATATGTCAGGGCTCAAGTTAAACTGGACAATCAAAGTGAAATGGTTGACACACGTGTTCAGGTGTCTATGCGTCCTGCTTCCACATAACACAATTTCCCATTACGCCATCTCTTTCTAGTCTACGCTCTCATCACTAGTGCTGCATTCAAAAGATCAAGGGGTGAATCGATAAATGACATTATTGTAGCTTATTACATATTTTATTCAAACATAAAAGTAATTTTGAAATTGTAAAATTTGCATTAATAATCTAATTGATAGTGTTCTGCATTATCGATTATATAAATCTTGATCGATTATACCGATATATTAGGTATCTAGTGTAGTTGAAATAAACGGTTGAACGGATTTAATACTTTTTCAATAAATAGGTTTGTAACAAAGAAATTGTTTTTTTTTATTAGTTTTCTTAGCAATAGAAAGACATGATGAGAAACAAGCAGTAAACCAATGAATGGTTAATTGATTATTTCATCTTTACTTTTAATACAACTAAATAAATGTAATTTGATAATTGGTTTGGTTCTTGTTGAGGTGCAATTCAGCGGTTAATATCTTCTTATTTGATCACTAGCAGCATTTATAAGCATTTATTTCCATAAGAGAACACGTTTGTATTATTCACGATTGCTATAATTACTGATGCATTGGCTATCGATATCGATAAACCTTAGATACTTGGGCACTACCACATCTCTAGAGTGTTAGTTGACCTTAGGATAGCCAATCGGAGCGCAGTGTGAACAGCGGCGAATTAGCGGAATTGTTTTCAAACAAAATAATTGTCATTTCTGCTCTATTGGGGTATGTGCTCGATGATAAAAACAAACATTTTTTCTTTAATTTAAAGACATATTATGACTATTTTATTTTAGTAAACCTTTCGAGTATCAATGTTATAAGATACTAATATAATGAAATGTAAAAATTTGGCCTACTATTGTAATTTATTTTATTCTTCTTTTTTGGGGAGAACGGGAGTTACTGAGCCGGCACAGTACGTACATACATTAGATAGTAAAAATAGGTAATACCAAGGTTTGTTCGGGTATAAAACAAAGTAGCTTTCTCTGTCCCTATATCCCTATGTATGCTTAAATCTTTAAAACTACGCAACGGTTTTTGATGCGGTTTGGATAGAGTAATTCAAGAGGAAGTTTTATATGTATAATACATGCATAATATAGTAGAGCATTGCATCCGTGCGAAGCCGGGACGGGTCGCTAGTAGATAAGATGATGAAGAGATAAGGTTTTATAAGACTGCGTCTTAAATTAGTATTATCAAAGTCATACTTCAGATCATTTACAATAATTATGCAAATATTGCATATACCTAGTGCATAAGTGTACCAGAAACATGCTTTCCTTCTTTGACCTACATATAAACCCTTTTAGTTGAACTAGAAATACATATATTTAGTTGTTACACTTCTGCGCACATAACAGGAATTACGGCTCAGTTAAAGTAGTTCTATTAAATTTTGAACGTTCAGATTTCCAATTAGTGCTTATATCAACCCAGAGACACAAGGCCATAATAGCTTTCACACAGATGTAGTTTTAAACTTCGACGACCGTAATTCATTTCATATGGATGGTACATTTAAACTTCCTCGATTCCCTTAATTCAGATTAAAACTTCCTTTAACATTTTCATGAAAACACTTTCTCATTCAATTAAGTTATTAGTGAAAATAAAGTTGCTGACATTAAAGATACGCGATAATAATATATTATTTTTTCGATCTTCATTTGTTCATGAAACTACCTTTTTCGACAGTTCACGCAAATATACATTATACATGAAACCTTTTAAAGTTATCGCAACATAGATAAATCTAAAACCAAGTTAAATAAATTAAGAACAACTCACGGTATTAATTAAGTTCGAAACAAATCAGAACATGTGCTTTGAATACTAAATAGAGGATAGAATACATACATTCATGAATTAAAACCAAGGCTGTGCCAGGGTTCCAACTCAGGATAGTTAGTGTATTAAAAATAAACGCTACCATTGGAACCAGCTGTAGTATTGTTAAATTATACACGTAGATATATATAGACAGAACACATAAATATTAATAGTTATTTGTTCAACTAGAGAGGAAAGTTGGTTTTTTCAAGCGAGTGCTAATTTTGAATCCCGAGTAAGCGAAGGATTCTAATAATTGAATCACGAGCGTCAGCGAGTGATTCTACATTAGAATCCTGAGCGTCGCGAGGGATTCAAAGGCACGAGATGGAAATAACTTTTCTCTCGCGTGACACATACAACTTTTCACCTTAGCAGTGAGAACATTATTAGAGATATAAATGAAACAATATGAATTAAAATGAAACCACATATATGTGCAAAAACTAAGTATCTATTAAAATTTAAAATTACAGTTATTAAAATTTACATTTTGAAAATGTATAGTTTTATTAGGAAGTGACACCGTGGAGTTTGCGATTCGATTTTGACTCGAGTCCGTTTCTATTTCTTTGGACTGTGACGAGACAATACTGTTAGTGAACGTTGGCGACTCGGTGCGTCTTCTTAGCGAATTTTCAATAGTATTTGTTTCTTTGGATGTAGAGGGGCGCGGGTTTGCATAGGGATCAGGTTTAAAGTTTATACTTTGTATTATGCGTTTACAGGTTTTAGACTTATTTTCGATCGAATCTTCAATATATCCTTCCGCGACCGTGTTTGACTTCCAGCCACCATGACGTTTTAATGTTGTGAGGTTTGCTCCTGAATCAGCCAAAAGCGTGGCCGAAGTTCGCCTAAAGCAATGTCCAGTGTAAAGGTGAGGCTCTTGTAATTTTAAAAAATTGGCTATTTGTTGTGGTGTCCCGCCTATTTTATTGATTCCCATAGGCTGCTTTGAACACTTGTCATTACGATACTGCAAGAAAAATCGATCTGTTTTCGTATTATCAGGTCGTAATGCCTTATATTTCTCGACAATTTTGTCATATTCGTCGCGAATAACAAAGGACCTGTCAATGTTTGTCTTTGTGTTGGGTAGGTTGACTAAAAGCAGTTTGTCAGAATGCTTTTCGATGGCATTAACAGTCAGATTTAACAGTTCGTTCGAGCGGCAAGCTCCATTTATTCCAATAATGAGGATAACCTGTAATAAATAAACATAATATTATTTATGTAAAATGTAAGTAATTAAAATGTATAACAAACAAAACCTAGTATTTAGCCACTTTCTTTACATAAGTAACTCGTATTTAGTAAATATTAGCGAAAATGGTTAGCGTACGTGCACATATATTACTAATTAAGTATAGACATATAGGTAGTAACTTACTTTTGCAGCGAGAAAATTGCAGTTCGGAGCTTCATTAAGAATTTTTTCAATATTAGATATTGAAAAAATTTTGGACTTTTTCGATTTGTGTCCTACTGACTTTCTTTTCAAAAATGCAATAAGTTTGGGATAAGTTTCAACATGAACATTATGTTTTGTCTTTATTGTAGCTTTTAAAATCGAATACATACTCCATATTGTAGGTGATTGTTTCGTTTGTGATAATTCAATAAAGTACGACAATATTACATTCTCCGAGAAAGTGTTCGCGCCCTTTTCAAGTCTCCATTTATTGAAAACATCATAGGTTTTTAGATATCTATCACATGATTTCTGAGGAAGAAAACTGAATTCAGCATTCAACACTTGTTGTTTTAATTCTTCAGGTGTTAAGTTACTGTTTTCGTCACTAGACTCACTCATATTTTATGAATTTGTGATATGCAACACTAATTGTAATTTGTTATCTACCGAAAAACAAAAGAAGCAGAAAAAAAATTGATTTTTGTTTCCCGGCATTTTTTTAAAGTTACGTTCTGAAACTGTATCCGTAGTATTCTGTTGTACCAATAAAGATTTTTAAAACTATAAATTATTTGTGTATAATTTTGTAAAACATATTCTTTATTTTTTTCTTTACTTTAGTGTATTCATTTCATTTTATAATTTAATTATATATTTAATTACAACGTTACCGAATAATTTTCATTTTAAAGGTTTATTAGTTTCCGAACGACTTATTTTTTGACATTTAATAAATCGAATTTCTAATGACGTGTTTCGTACATAATGATAATTCGCAGCATTCTAAATTCAAATCAATTTTCCTCACTCAGTGAGGGAAAACGCATTTCCCTCACTCTTTTTAAGCAGGGAACACAGTATGTTTGAGCTGCTAAGGTGAAAATGATTTTACATAATGGTTGCTATTACTGTGGAGAAGTTTATTATTTCAATTAACTTTTATGGTAGTTATAGTAACTATTTTATCTTCCTATTTTGACGTAACAACATGAGTAAAATGCAGTGTCATAAAGACGTATACTTAGCTAGCGTCTACTCTAACGTCAACTGCTTAAGGCTTCAAATCGTTTGTTTTTATTTGTGATATAAAGCCCGTTAAGAACTGCAATCTGACAGTTTTATGAAGATCGAGTCATGAAAAACGTCGAATGTGAAAAGAAAAAGGTGCGTACCCCCAACCATGTCTTGAATTTCTCTTGTGACCCAAAAGGAAAATTCTTGCATTTAATTTTGTACGCACAACACCTATTCCGTTCTTATAGTTTCAGATTCATTAATTGTAACGAAATACGATGTTCTGATATCGAAAATAACCTACCGCGCTTTCCTATTCCGAAACAAGAAGAATGTCAATATAATAAATTTTTGGATACTGGATAGTTGCTAAGGCAGCTAATCAGATCCGTATCCAAAGTAGCTTAACTTCCGCAATCGCAGGCCGAATACCCTCGTAAGTCCTGTGTTTTTTTAACATAAGTAGTCATATCTGCCGGCTGTACTATACCAAGTACGAATCAAAACTTCAGACCGCGACAAAGAGATGTCGGTTTTAGGCAATTTTGAAAGTGAATTACTTTGTCTGTATTTTTTACGGTATGTCTGTGATTTATAGCACCTCCTTAAGAAGAAAAACATAGAAAATATTTAGTACTTGGGTAAGTACGTTAGGTAGTTACTCTATCTACGGGTATGTAGTTAAAATGTCAGGTCTGAACTGCTATCATTAATTTGTACTTGTAACACTCGCGGGGACTTAATACACTAACCACTGGGCCGTTTATAAAATATATAAGGATGATAGTAATACAAAAACAACAAACGCTATAAATTATGCTGTAATATAGAATAGAAGTTATATTTACAGGGGCATAAAAGACAAAAGAAACCCCCCTTTACGTCCGAAAGTTTCAACTCTGCTAAATATACCTCTTATACCACAATGCATTTTACGAAAAGAATTGTGTTAGTGTGTCAATATGTATTTATAATAAAATACCCATTAAAATTAGAGAATTATCTACGAATGATTTTGTACCGCAATTGCGAAAATAGCTTATAATAATACGCCTTATAATCTCAATGAATATTTTGTTTTTTTTTTATTTCTTTGAATAATCAACAAGGACATACACCTAAACAGCTACGATTAACAAAGTGGTTGGTATACAAGTATGAGTGCTGCCATAATTCTTAACTATATTCTTCTTAGCTTAACGACATTTTTTTTTAAATATAGGTAAGCTTAGTCTAAATATACCGTTCTTATTTTTATTAATAGAGTTATACTTTGCTTGACAGCTATTTATAGGAGAGAAATAACCTAGGTTGCTTTTAGAACGTTTTGGTGTAAACAATGATTATCTGGATAGCCTTGATAGGTAATAGGTATCTGTGACATTAAGTTTCTGAAGCAGTTGAGGACAATTTATTTTAGTATTGACTCATTTATGGAGAAAAAGCAGATTTAGAATAAAAAAGAAATTTTAAAATGACGACATTATTTATTATGACTAAAATTGTTTCTTTAGATTAATGGCATGTAATATTTTATGGAATTTTAGTTTTTTATTGTCATTTTGTTTAAAAAACGTATTCGGCACGCCAAATTATGGCAAAAACATGTTGGTTTTATCATGTGTCATCTATTTTAACTGTTTCGTGCAAATAAATCTTTTGATTCTTGATTCATAAAAAACTTATTTTTAAAGAAGAAACTTTAATTTGCTATTTTTTTAGTTATATAAATTAAAATACTCTCATACGATAGCAAATTTTCTTCTGCAAGAATACGACACTCTAAGAACGCTTTTAATTAGACTTCAACAGCTTTTCAATTACATTGACTGCCATGTTGGCGGTATTTTTTATTAGAAGGCATTGTTTTGAATATGGAGAGCTTTTAATGAGGGTTCTCTGTAGTTTATTGTTAAGTCTACGATGCTAACTTCTATTATCTCGACAATTTTAGTCCAACGATACAATTATTCTAATGATTCATTATGTTAACGTTAATACTCCTAGTATTTTTACTAGGAATAGGGGGAGATGGTCACTGTTTTAACCTAACGTTTTGTAGCTGAGTTACGGCATATGAGGATTCAAATTATTTCTGTTTCTCAATATACATGTATTTTATTTAAGGATATATTTATATGATGATTGGTTGGTGTAACGGTAACGATACTGCCAACTGTCCTGGGTTGAAATTCCGGTAGGCGCATATGTTTGTATCTTGAGCATAAGCATTTGTTATAATAATCAGGCGTTACTTGGCGGAAGTCCATATCCATTAGTAAAATAAAAATATGTAGCTTATTTCCGCAAAACTCAAGCAGTGTGCACCGCCCGCCTGCCCGCAAATAAATGCTTTGTGCTCGTTATTGCACGGTCTAACAGCTCCTGATGTTGCTCCGAGTAAGGGCAAAACACGTGTAGAGTAGTTGGTGAAGGTGCCGGTGGCTGCGGTTTCTGCATTTATTTGTGGGCGAGCGGGCGGTGCACACTGCTTGAGTTTTGCGGAAGTAAGCTACATATTTTTATTTTACTAATTCGATATCCATTATATACGCTCTGCTTAATTTGGGACTAAATACACAATTGGTGTGAAATGTTTAAAATTTATTTAAATGGGGGGACAAAACAATTGATGTCGACTAAACGAAAAAGTTTCTTTAAGTAATTTTGAGAATATACAATAGTTATAGGGCCTAAACATGAGAGATGTACCGAAGTATATTTTTACGTATACAAGGAAGCTACAGGAAAGTGTTCAGAATACATCTAAAGAAAACGAAGCAATTATTACATACATTTTCTCAATCTCTGTTTTATTTTAGAAATACAAGATGAGTATGTTGCTATTTTTGATTTTTGCGAATTCGGAAGTAACGGAAAATAAACACAGGCTTTGACGTGTTGCGTGCAGGTAAATAAATGAAATTCCATCTGATAAGGAAGTAAATAAACATGTACGTGTTCTATTTAAAGAGTGATCAAGTTAAGCCAAAATCGATAAACAAAAATCTCACAAACTCATATTAAACTGAATAGAACTTTACTATGTATATTAGGGAATACATAAATTCTACAAAAATTATATATGTATTACTCAATCACAAAAACGGCTGAACGAATAAGAATAAAATTTAACACACAAATAGTTTATTACGTTGATTAAAATATAGAACACCTTTTATCACAGAAAAGTCTTAAACTCCTCTGGAATTATCAAAACACGATCTACAAGACTGGGTTTGGATACAATTTGGCACACAGTTTATTTTATAAGTTAATTGATGTCACATAATATATTTTTCATTTCGAAAAGTATTTAGGTTCCCATGAGTTTATCAAAAAATTACCTACAGGACCGGATTTCGATGCCGAATTTAGCACACAGATAGTTTTGTACTTTGGTAAACACAAGATACTTTTTATCTCGCAAATATGTTAGGTACCCGTGGGAATATTAAAAAAGGACCTACAGAAAGTATCCTAAGGTATAGATTATTCCTGGACAAAAAATATTTGTTATCTAGGTGATAAGCTATCTGTGAGCCAATTTTCAACCAAATGTGTTTAGCCTTTAGCTTCCAATTCATGTCGTATAAGTCGCTGTGAATAATGAAGAAATGCAGGATCAGCGAAAAGTACAACATGAACGTGACTCGTACATGTGACGCTATCTACACTAATATTATAAAGAGGAAAGATTTGTATTTTTGTATGTTTGTAATGAATAAACTCCAAAACTACTAAGCCGATTTCAATAATTCTTTCACCATTGGAAAGCTACATTCACGCTGAGTAACATAGGCTATGTCCCTTTGAAGCCTAGCTTTGTATTAAATGCGTTATTTCTCTCTCTATCAGGGAAAAAAATATCATTCAATAAAAAAGAACCATTACCAAAGCCGTAATAAACGATTAAATCAGACTGCGCGCTATAGAGCATTATATATTGCTCGCGGATTTTAGGTATCGTTATCGCACGGATAATATAATGCTCGCAGGTTTTAAGGGGTTAAAAATTAATGCTAGAAAAATGTAAAGAATTTTGTCCACCCGTGCGAAGCCGGGATAGGCCGCTAGTGTATGATATAAAGACAATAACAAAGGAAACCTGAAACACGCTCGTAACGTTATTATTCTAGGCTGGCATAAACACAAGTTCGGTCAAAGAATAGTTCGACTGACTTCTCTTTTCGCAAAATACCTAAATGGCGAATAAATTCAGTTTCGTCGTTTTGCATAATGTTCATGTTACAATCGCTAGAATACGTAATTAATATCGTTAAAATAAATAGTTCTTTATAAATCCACTAAATAGCTACGTATCGGTGAATGTTATTTCTTTAAAGACGATGTTTAGATATTTTAGAAAAGAAAACTTAAGTATTAGACTTGTTTTGGCCGATACGAAATCAACTCTAATACTTAGGTATTAAGAATATATATATACTTAGTATTAATAATATATACTTAGTATTAAGAATACTAAGAATTAAGAATATTAAGAATACTGAAATAAAAAATATTCACGATCTCTTTCGTTTGATATTTGTAAATGTTTTAAAGTTGTTCACTTTATTTAAGGTTTTTTGTTTAGTGATCTGATTTAAATACTAATTTTTTCTTAAAATTAAAACCAAATTTTGAATTCGAACTATGTTTTTGTTGTGTATAAAAATATTATTATCTTGCTGGTTCTGTGTATAAGAAGCAAGAAAAAGATGTTCTTACAGTTTTGTAAACATGTAACTGATGATCATGTATCGATGAGAAATGCCATTTCTTAAATTGTTTTGCCGGCGATCGTCAGTATTAAAGGCAGTATTATCAGTCAGTATTATTTGCCATGAACTGATGCGATTACGATACGATACGAATTTTTAAGGAGGTATGTAGAGACAGATAATGTTATCAAGTGTTCTCTTCTTTACATTAATTAACAGCGATTTTGCTTATGCCCCTTGCCCCAATAAAATTGGCCTCAATGCGCTTCGGTTGTATATTTAATTGTACATCCGTAAGCTGTGATACTTACTAAACAAATCAACCTATCTGCACGAAACTCAAACCTAATGTAGATAGATCCCCTTTTACTCATCTCATCATACAAATTATTTTTTAATTGAGCCCTCTTTCGGATCCTTTTACATAATACATAACAGATAAGAGTATACCACTCGAGTACAATAAATCGGGGTCAAAAAAAAATTTAAAATCTAGGAAACTAAGAAAACTAGCTTAGTGAAATACATTGTTATGTATAAACAATTAAATTCGTTTTATATAGAACGAATATAATTTATTTATAACTCTATATTAAGTTTCTAATATTTTATATTATTATATTATAGAATCACCATATTTTGTGATCAAGAATTAAGTAAGATTTTGCTGTCCCAAACACACTCTATCGGATTGAGGTCTGAGCTGGTTACGCCATACAGTTATTCATTCACAATCCGGTCAGTATGAGACCAGGCTTTTTACGCTTAAAGACAGCATCCTTACAACAATTGTCAATAAATAAGCCAACGTACTCGGTTCGAATTTCCTACCCGTATCTTTCGTTGAGCAGTTTTCTATAAGCACCAGTCGGCGTGACTTTATGAACAAATTACGCCCCAGCGACAAACCATTCTTATTACCACGACATTATAACAACTTCAATAATGAATATTGAACACTATGAACGTTGTTTACTAATCTTTTTATATGACAGAATAGAATCAAAGACAAAAGAAGATACAATAAATTCGTAGTTCCATTTACAAAGGTCACATTTTTTAAATTTTCATAGCTTATGGCTTGATGACTTAACTTTACCAATAAGCTTTATTACTTTCATTTAAAGGGTATTTAATTATCTATCTGATACAATTTATTTAATTAAGCTGGCATTTCTTTTATTTCTGGTATCTTTATTCAACGCAAATTCATTTTCTTGAGTGTATAAAAAAGGACTAATAAGATTCTGACGCTTGAATAAGACTGTGAAATTGTGAGGAAAATTAAGGGTTTTTCCAGGAAACGCAAGTACTAGGTACAGGTAACAGTAGGTAGTTTACTAGGTAGTAAAAGTTTAGAAATTTACTTAGTTCTCTTTTAGAAGAAAAATTAAGGTTGTGACTCGATTAAGCCCACTAGCCTAAGGTAGGACTAGTGTGTTAACATCAAAAAACACGTCTGCAACCTAACATACTAAAGTTATTATGTAGGTGGTATCTTTTTCGATGGAAATTTCCGTCGCCCTAGCCCAAGAAAAAACAAAAATATTTTTACAATTTTATATTTACTTCGCTGATCAACATGTTTCCTTTTTTGAATTCAACGAGTGTTCATATGTGACGCGCAATCCGCTGAGAGTTAAAAAGCAATTCAGCTTAACATCTTAGGGCCTACACTATACCTATCTTATATTTATAGTGCAAGTTAGAGGTAGCATCTGTCTTTAATATTTCAAGCAGGCGCTATAACCATTATCTTGTTGGGTTTTCAAATGGCTGCAAAGAGAATAGTAATGTACCCTAGCTACTTTTTGACTCTTTTAACATTTCACATAAAGCCTGCCCCACTGTCATTAATTTGAATTGGCTTATTAAATGAGTTTACGTAGCCTTATATGTATTCTGTGCTAAGGATGTATTGTTGTAAATTAACATTTGAATTTAATTACCACAAAGTAAGATCGAAGGATCGGAGCTCTTGAATAAAATTCACATAAAAGTTCCAGCACCGAATCTTCGCCTGTAACATGTTTTACTTCGCATTCACCATGGGTTAGATTATGCAATTTTTTTTTAAAAATTACTTTTTATTAATTAATTATGTGTGGATTGAAAACAGTCGCTTTGATATGTTCTTGGTCAAGAACGTATGAAATGAGAACTGACTACCTTGAACACCGAAACTTTTATGTATATATTACATTATACCTACCATTTTAGTTGAAGAGTTATTTACTATTTATTGTCTGTGGAAGGTGGTTTTTATTGTAAATAGTGGTGACGCATTTAATTAAAAAAATAAATATAACATATTAAGCGATCTTTGTTATGGATTACCATGTTAGATTTAAGTGTATTAACACAACAATTACTTTAGTGGAATAAATACAATTCTCAACTTAATTGATAAATAACTACTAACATTATCAATGATTAGAATAAAACACTAATAAAACATGCGCAAAAATCCGTAAAAAAAGTGTTTTATTCTAATGTGTAATGTGCGCGGAAGAGAACTAAATATTATCAATGATATTTCTAGTCCTATTAGTTATACTATATGAATGAGTAGGTAAGTAAAAATAAATTATAAGTATAGTTACCTAGATTATAGGTAGTAGTATTTTTGAGCGCTTATTGTACAGAATGGGATGGGTCAATTTTTACACCACCGTGGAGTGTTGTAATTAATATAAGTCATACATATGTTAAATATAACCATGCTATTAAAGTTACGATAGAAAATCTATTGTTTCCAATTTGTAGTAACTTGGGAGTAAACAGATTAATTTATACGGCAGCTCATGCAATAAGCGCGTTGAATTATTGGGTAAATAATGTTTTATTCATTCATACGTGTCAAGTTTCATAAAGGCGGCACTTCACATGGTGGTAGTCATTTGCATTGGAGAATGAATCTAGTTTGGCAAAGCTTTGACACATAAGCCAATATCACAAACTACATGACTATAATTGGTAACCAATGCCAAATAAGGCAAATGTAATTACAAATGTTGGATAATTACACTGGACACGATTCAGCGCAGAGCCGAGGGGCTCATCGGTGACAGCTAATTGTTGAAGAGCAAGCTTCACACCTTAGCTTATCGCCGCAAAGTTGCCTGTCTGTCGGTCTTCTACAGACTGTACTTTGGAGAGTGTGTTCAAGAGCTGCATTTGCTCATACCGCCATCTCCTTTTTTCCATTCGACATCCAGATGCACTGCAGGCTACCACCCTTTCTTAGTTGCTATTCCTACCTGTCGCACCAAGCGTTTTTCAACATCCTTGATAATGCTCACAACAAAAGAGTGGAACTCCATCCCTGCGTCTGTACGAGAACTAATAACCCGTCCATTTTCAAAGACAGGGTGAATAGGCACTGGGTTAGCTCGTTCCATCGTGAATTCTGTCTTGGCCCCCGGGCTTGATTAGGATCAAGAGCTAAGCCATACTAAATAAAAAAAACAAAACAATCATAAATGACTTACTGCTGACGATGGCAGACGTGCTTAATGTGCTACATATGTATATATGTAGCAACATCGTACATATTATTTGTAGTCTTGCTACCATTAATCTATAATAATATTATAAAGAAGTAAAGTTTATGCGTTTGTATATTTGTTAAATTGTAAGGGGTAATCTCAGGATCTACTGAACCGATTTTAAAAATTCTTTCACCAATAGAAAGGCACATTATTGCTGAGTGTCATAGGCTATATTGAATGCAAATGCAATGCAAGAAAAAATTTAAAGAATTTTGTCCACCCGTGCGAAGCCGGGACGGGCCGCTAGTTGCTTATAAAACACAAAGTAATTAAAAGATCATGAGAGGCAAGACGCTGGTGGATGCTTGCTATTAATAAGAATCAAATAAATAATATAAATCATTACAATTAAATTGTTATACAGGATTTTGATTGATTTTGATTTTTATCCGTTATCCCAGTATCCATAGCAAGTCTTACAGTGCTTATTTTGGGCTAGGCTAATTGGTGTAAATGTTAGAAATATTATTGTTTTTTAGCTTTAGGAGAATTATATAAAGCTTTCGAATATCACCAAGTAACTTTTTATATTTATTTAAAATAAAATATCATCTTAAGAAGACTCCGTTTTTTGCAATTATGCCACTGAGATGCAAGGCGAACATTATGAAATTTGTCTTGCGGTATCCAAATAAATTTATGCATTTGTTAAAGCTTAATAAATTTGAGTCGCAATGAAACCATTGCTGTACTGTATTTTTTACTCTTTAGTAAGATCCGCACAGGTCGACATCGCGTATGCTACTACCAGTTTGGACCAAGTGTGGACACATGACAAATATTTGGCTAGTTGGCCGCCTTTGATGTGCGACAGAAAACCGACTCGAGATTTTTTTTTATTTGGAATAGGTTCGCTCTTGATCCCAATCAAGCCCGGAGGCAAAGATAGAATCCACAATGGAACGACCTAACCCAGAAGCAACATATGGAATTTGTAAAGATTGCCAAATTATGCCGAATTGGCAAATGTGTGAGTCTACACACGGATGACATTTGACAAATTAGGCGAACATTTGCGACCTACCTCCATGTGAAGTGCCAGCATGAAGTCCACTTCACTCATTAAAGTTCACGATCAAAAACTACTAAGGAAACGCTTCATTAGTCGATGGTTAATCAACTCGACCTCACGGCAATACTCAACTGCTTGTTCGATGAGAAATTGCTTCCGTAGCTCTCTTTGTTACGTGATAATTGCTTTCATCACAAAAGAGTGTTCCTTTTGCTCCAGTTTAAAAAAGCCAACGTTAACAAAAGCGTAGGATATGTACATAAGGTGAGATGAAAAGAGGAAATTTAAAAAATATTGAACACATTCACCTTCACTAATATTCAAAACAGGTAAAGATCGTTCATCAATTTTAGATATAGCCTCTGAAACCGCTTATCCAATTATAACACAGTATATAACATTATCACTGAATTCTAAAGGCTAATTATTATTTTGAAAATGATTTTTTTCATAAGAAATCATTTTAGCTATCATAAAAATTCCAAAAAACTAACCGCCGCGGAATGTACCAAATCAGTGAGCGGTGTAAAGTCGGCATGAAATTATTTTATTAGCTAACAAAAAGCCTATACATATCTAATGAAATGTTAAATGGCCTGAGTGGTCCGTAAGGTTATAAATGAATATGTAGGTAGAACATAATTAGTACTTAACTTTCTTTTTTACTGCAGGGCTCTTTATCTATAAATAGATAGTCACGTCGTCCTCTCTCTAGCTGGAAAGTCGTAGGCTCTATAATCTACGAGACTAGCTTATGAAAGATTTTATCCGTCTGTAAAAGCACTTCAGTGGCTCGCTACTTCCTACTTGAGGTTTAGTCTACCTAAAAATTTAAAGTAATATAATTTTTAAAATGATTGCTTAACTCGCTTTTTAATGAGAAACTGTCAGGGTTCAATCAGTAAAATAATAATAAATCACACAAATTATGACTTACTTAAGAACAATGTACTTTCTACCTTTTAAAAACAAAGAAGTGTATGTGTCAAATGTGACGCACGACTGGTGTTTATTCCCTCAGAACAATAACTAAAGCTATAGAAGGAGCGCTAAAATAAAAACTGTATAACAGCTCTCGTATTCACTAAAAGTAATGTAACAAACATGGTAAGAGCGAAATAGACAACAATTGTAATGTTTTATTTTCACTTCATTGTCACAAACTCTCAAAGTACAAATGTCAAATGGTTGTAATTTGGTTGTAATTTATACTACCAAATTAAAAGTACGTCTTTGATGAACGTTGTTTCTGAAGTAAGACCAAATTCAATGCGGTCGTATTACAGTGGCCGTACAGCTTTGTGAGCGGCTAGCGTGAAATTATATTATTTTACAAGGAAGTTCGTGATTCCTTAAGAACAATTGTCTTTGAACAAGCATAGAATATAATAAAATAACTTCAAATAAAAATGAAAGGTGCACACGATAGGTACGCCCAAAAAACGTAACGCTATCAGTCGATAAATTTTTACTGTTCATTTTTTTTCATACCGGGCCGGACAGGCTTATTCTTAAGGAGTAAACCTCAAAAAGTATAATTTATTAGCTATAACTCTAAAAACAGTCTTTAAAGTATGAACCTGTACTAAATACAACAGCAAACCAATAAATCAAAATTGAGTCAGTGTCCGTAAAATCAAGCCAAGTGTATTTTATGTAACAATCGCGATTGAGGTTTTAAAAACAAAAGCAAAACAAAGTGGGCTATATTACAAAATCAGATGAGTTAATACAGAGATTGCTTGAAATCGAAGGCATTTCTAAAAATGTTATCTTACCTTTTTTCAATTAGAACTTTGTGGGCTTTCCCAAAATTTTTAATTTGTTTTTACCTTAAGGTTTCAAGAGATTTTGTTTTGATACTGTGTTAATTGGTCAAGTCTTCTCTAGAATACTGCGCTAAAACTCAATTTTACGAACTTCAACGAAACACCTGTTCAAGACACGGTTCTTGCTGAATAAAATTATGCTATCCCATTGGAACTATGCATTTTTAGGAAAAAATAGCACACACAGCAGCCACACTATAATCTATCTCTGTGCCAAATTTTGTCCAGATGCTATTAGCCGTTTTGACGTGACTGGGCAAGAAGCATCTATCTGCTTTTCGTATTTATAATAGTAGTAAGAAGAGATAAAAGAGATATAAAAGATAAATGCAAATCATTTGTTAATCGACTATAGGAATTACTAAAAAAGTGATAAACAACAAACTTGACTAGAATCGTAGTGGTGATTAAGCAAGGATACATACCAACTGACCCTGATTAATCGGTTACCTGATACTTAGATTCTCTTGTAGAAAAGTATGAAGAAATCTTGTTTTCATTGCTACGCAAACCTTTGCAGTCATTTGAAAGACAATTTGATGTATAAAATTTAAACTATTATATTCGATTAATAAACACATTTTAATTTATAGTTCTCGCAAACACGTTGTTGCCATCTAAATTTTTTTTTTTTTTTTTTTAATATATTTATTAATAATTTTAAATATATTTTAACCTATATCTTAAATGGTGACATCAAAGCTGGTTAGTACGTTATGTATTAACTCCCCAATTTTTTCCGATGACTTGATTACTTTTGGTCCCGACATCGATACCTCCATCCATCAAAGTCATAACAAACACTTGTTGAGCGGAGCGCTTCGGACAGTGAGCGGGAACATGAATTTCATTACAGTACTGATATGACATCTATTGGTGTCTACAAATATCCAAGTCGAGAATTATTGTTATCAATTCAATTGATTCGATTGTTCATTTGTCCACATCACTAAATCGATGTTAGCTTACCTAGTATTTTCCGTGGTTTCTTTCAAAAATACAGAGCGTTGTAACGAACTCATCTTTTATTGCTGCTGCCTATATTCCTACAGGTTATGGGCCAGTAATAATAACGTACTAAATTGAAGTTAAATAATGGTATCGTGTTGTATTGTTAAAATGGATACGCGAAACCAAAGAAATATTCAACAGTATCAATGACGCTGAAATCGCAATTCTAAATAAAATATTACTGACACGTAATGTTAATTCTTATTTTTATAATCACTTTCGTCATCACACACTACCAATAAAAAGTTATGTTATTACAGAACTTCGAATATGCATGAATTAATGAAGCCACGTGTATGTCTGTAAATGTATATAAAAAATTTGTAAAAGTCAAGGTGATGGAAAAAAGCAGAAAAAAGTATAACAAATGGTAAACTTAATTTTAAAAACCTCCAAACTAGGCACTTCATATACAAAACAATCCCCTAAATGCTGGAAGGAATGCATTACTTAATTTTGTTGAAAGGTTTTAACACCGTAAATTGATTTTATATTAAATACGTTAACGCCTCATCATATTTCATACTACCAAGTTATGTAAATAATTTAGAATGAGGAAAATGGTTGTAAAAAATATTTTACGTTTATGGACTAAACAAAAGTCTAAAGAGTTAGTAAAACTTTGTTAGTTTTCGAAATGTTTAATATAGAAATAAATAAAGTAAATTGTTATTTTATGTCGAAATCTCTAAATTGCTTTTATTAAAAGTATATTAAACTTATCCAAAATGTTTTTATAATTTTTTAGACTTTTGTATTTTTCTTAAGTGTATAATTTTTTATAACAATTGCGTTTCCTTTTTTCAGGTAATAAATATGAAAATTTAGTTAAAATATAAAATTTCATAATTATTCGTTTCCTTTTTTTAACGTAGGTAGGTAGGTACAATGCTCATATAGATGCTTTGTTGGTGAGAAAGATATCGCAGAGGGCGTTTCGTTGCGTCGATGTAGTTAAAACTCCACACAAGTACGACGTAAATAACTTGCAGATTGACAAAAAGAAACTGCACATAAAAATGTTTTTTTTACTAACGTGTCCGCCTTGGACTAGCGCTCCTGCGTCATTGCGACATGGCCACGATATACTGGAAGAGTAGTTGAGATTGTAAATTGCTCTCTCAAGATGTTAATAAACTTATTCGATTTATTAAAACAAAATCTATACGTCTTCTCAATCACAATTGTCATCTAGTGTTGTACCTAAAAAAAACTTAGTTATATTTACTGTACTAATGTTATGGTTCGCGTGTTTAATGTTTAGTATTAACTAAGTTTGTTTATTGTTACCAAATTGAACAAACTCAGTCTTATGTTAGTGCTCAGACAAATTATTGAAAATAAACAGCAGTTCACTATGTTTTCGATAGTGTCATATGTGTCAGTTTGATAATAATCACGGCTATTCTAATATGGTATGATCATGTCATTTATACATAATACACTCCTACGTCCTATCTGAGGTAACCAACCTCAGGCGGGGGTAACTAACTTCAGGAAAGGGTAACCAACCTCAGGAAAATAACGAAGTTATTGCTGAGGCGCACCACATTTATTAATGTATTCTGACTGATGCTATGAGACTTATCGACGGCGAAGTGCCAAGACCTCCTAACTGAAATTCGTCGAGAAATTAACTTTTTTGTCATTTCGAATTAAAATTCGTTATTTGCATGTTTTAATGAAACTTTCTAAGCGTATTTTCAGTTGCAAGAGCATCATGTTAAAAAATAAAAAAACAATTTTTTTACTAATTTTTAACTTGTCAAGAAATTAAAGGTTTTTTCAGCTTGTGTATTATTTTGAAATTAGCAGTTAGGTGTTATTGGCACTTCGCAGTCGTTATGAATTAAATGAAGTGAATGATATGAAACTTCATTCAAAATATCAGTTTCACTTTCGATAAACACACGGTTTTTTTTATTTAAAGTTTTTGTTGATATTTTACTTTTGAAAACCCAATTGCTCTAGACTCAATAAATTGAATTTAGGAATAAAACATTTTTATGTCGGTAATTTCCCAAACCATTTGAGAAGTGGCTTTACAATTGATATTATCAGAAATAAAATACGATAAATTAAAATTATACCAAGAAATCAAAATACCATTCTCTAAGGAAATATACACTTAATTATATTAGTGCAGATCTCATGATTCCCTGTGGTATTGCTTTTATTCGTATTGCTCTCATTTCATCTATACTTATAATAAATCTGTAGAGAGGTCAATTCTGTACATGAAATATATTTTCAAAATAACTATCAGGGGGTGATTAGTGATCGATACTGATGGCAAAAATGCAATCAGTAAAATTTTTGTCTGTCTGTCAGTCTGATTGTATGTTCCTTATAGAAACAAAAACTACTCGACGGATTTTAACGAAACTTGGTACAATTATTTTTCATACTCCTGGGCAGGTTGTAATATAACTTTCATCACGCTACAATCAATAGGAGCAGAGTAGTGAAGGGAAATTTTGGGAAAACGGGAGAAGTTACTCAATTTTTTAAGTTTCCGTCGCGTGTGCAGCCTTAATGGTTAAGGTTACATAGAAATGTATGACGGAAATATTCTACATAAAATTGTCTAAAAAATATTCCGCAACAGCATAATATATGTCTATCTTTTATGGTTGACTCACAATAACGACTGTTTGGTGCAACGGTAGCGATCCTGCCTTTCGCACCGACGGTCCTGGGTTCAAATCCCGGTAGGGGCAGATGTTTGTATGATGAATACGCGCATTTGTACCAGAGTCATGGTTGTTTATATATATTTCTATGAATATCACATATCTATGTATCATATATGTATGTCTATCCGTTACCCTAGTATCCATAACACAAGCCTTACAGTGCTTACTTTGGGCTAGGCTAATTGGTGTGAATGTAGGTAATATTTATTTATTTATATTTATTTAATAACACGTGTAACTCCTGATAGCTTAGCAGTTCGGAGCATTATGATTATATTTGTTTACGTTACGTTTATAATACTCTCATTCATCCCTAATTAAAAAAAGTTAATAATATATAAAAATCCAGTGTCACAATGTATGTTCCCAGTGTTTTTTTTTTTAAATTCATAACACAGCAACGCGTGGTCGGATCAGCTAGTTGTAACTAAAAAGCTCTAGGAAAATACTGATTTTATCAACATTTGAATTTTTTGTGCTTATTCTATTTATTATATTTTTAGGATTCTGTTAAAATAATTAAATTCATTAACACTTATTGTATTATTCTTTTTCCCGTAAACTCAGAACTCAACCTAACTGGGTTCACCGGGTTGAAACTGACATAACAACCGACGGCCTACGGCCGCTCAAAATAAAATCACTTGTCGTTTTGTATTTATTTTTAAGTAATTATAAAATTATGATGGTATATTTTTGTGAAAGTTTCATTTTACGCAATAATTTGGAGTAATGAGAGTGTTAAAGTGTATTACGTAAGCTAAAGCTTTTTTCTTAGTTTCACAACTCTGACTTATATCTTTTTAAATTCCATTAGATTTATTGTAACTTTATGACAGTAAAAATTTTCATATGCAGAATATAAGTAATATTATGATGGCATCATTTTATAGACTATAGTCATAGCTTTATTTTAAAAGATAAATATTTCGAATGATTTTTTTATAATTTTCAGTTTTCTTTACTATGGTTCCTGATGTTAATATTAATAAGTAAATAATAAAACGGAAGTAGTAAAAAAAAGTGGTTTGATACGCCTGTAATTAAAACAAAACATCTGGAACTCGTACCGTTTGGTGCAACGGTAGCGATCACGCCTTCCGTACCGACGGTCCTAGGTTCGAATCCCGGGAGTGGCTGATGTTTGTATGATGAATACGAGCATTCGTACCTAAGTCATGTTTATATATATTTCTATGAATATAACATATCTATTTATCATATATGTATGTCTATCGGTTACCCTAGTATCCATAACACAAGCCTTACAGTGCTTACTTTGGGCTAGGCTAATTGATTTACACCAAAAAAGTTACAGTTACACTAAGAAATATTTATTTGTTTAATAATAATATAAGCTTATCCTTAATGCTACAGTGACATCCGTGTCGGGAAAGAAAGGGGTCCAATTGTCAGTCAGAGTTAAGACGACATAAGCTGAATTTGTCACCCATTTGGTAAAGTCGTGGAGTATTATTAAGTTTTAGTAGATTTTTGGCTGTAGGTAGTTTGTTAAGTTAATGTTAGACATTTTGCCTGATTGAGTTTTGCTTTATTTATTCCGCTAATTTTTCCTATTCCTTTCTTGATAATTTTATTAATTGTGTGTTCTATGTCTATATAACATATAAAAATATTTGTTTTAATTTCTATCAAGTCTTATTACTGAATTGTATGTTTCTCACTTCAACTTTATTTTTTTTTACTTTTCATAAAATATTTCAACTTCTTATTCACCCCTTTAATTTCAATAAGTTATTCAAACGTTTAAACACATGTCATGATAGTCTAAGGAACAAAATGCATGCTTTTAAATTGACGGACATATATTTTTATTCATTAAACTTTATTAAACAGAAAAACGTGTGCTAATAACGGATTAAATGCCAATAGGTATTCGCTACAAGTCATCAGAAGTATTGAAACAGATAGCGCTCTGGTGAATGCACCACATAAGTGAAAATAAGAAATAAAAACTATACACTACAAAATTATACATTAAAATTTATAAAATACCAAATATTTTATAAATTTTAGGTTTTTATTTTATTTTATTATTTATTAAATATGATATATAATTTTAAACAACTTATATATCGATACATACACTAAACTAAATATACTGTATGTCAGATAAAATGGATATTACGGACTTGTAGAAATTTTCACGAGCAGCGGTGATAGAATAAAAGTTTATTCTTAACTTTCTATGAATGTAACTAACTTACTAAACTTAATAACAAGTATATATAATAGGAATACAAGAGGGAGAAACTGCTTTGACCTGGAAACACACTGGGCAGGAAACCCACAGTTATTGTTTAACTAGCAATTAAATCAAGTCTCTACGTGCTATACACGCTATACATTTCATACATGTGTTTACCAATAATACTATTTTGTGTCTACGGCACAATATCCGAAAAGGATCGGAAGCCAAAAATTTTGAATCCATTGCTGGTTTTTAACAAATAAGTGATAATGCATTCCATAGTCGTACAACCTGATATGTAAAAAAGTTAGAAACAAAAGCAGTACGGTGAAATTATGAAAACAGTATCTTTACGGGGTAAACGAAAATTACGGTTATGAAAAGCTCTCGTATATTGAAATTTACATTTCAAATACTGTGAATGAATCTTTAAGTATAGACTAAAGAGAGAATTTGGAGATCTAGCCGCTGCTGCTCTGAATATCAAAATAAATTAAGGCCACTTTAATTTCTTTTGATATTCAAAGAGTTCATATTTCCGGTGATAAAAAATAAACTGTTTGCAATTATTGAAAAAAGGATTAAATCAATTTAAATTTAGGCGTAACAGATTAATTAGGTAATTGAACAAGAAGAATTTTAATAGAAACAGTTCTTCAACTGAAAAAATATTCTTGCTGTGCCGATGATTTTGCAACTTACAGAGTCTACTTGAACCCTCGAGTTTGAAGCCCCATCACAAACCTAAAGTCTCCACATGAGTTACATATTAGATCAAAGTGTTGTCGTATATGAGAAGCGCAAGGCATTATCATTATAAAGGACTCTTTAGCTACTCTAGCTCTCTTTCTTTCTAGCTCCAGCTGTTTTGTAATTTACGATATGGGTTATAGCTGAGAGACTGCTCGAAATGAATACAAATCGCAATATTTCGACAACGAACAATGAGACTGTTATTGATGCAGTTTTTCAGCGTTTTCTTAATATTCTAAAATCACATGTATATGTCTCATATTTTAGTTAGCATAAGTCTATTATATCTACTCTCCCTCAAATTGGACAATAATAATAACTGTATTTAAAACGAAAAAATTGTATTACTCCTAGTGTCGATTAAATAAAATGCAATTTTCATTAAAAATAATTATTGTTTGTTGTGAAGAATAATTTCAAATAATACCTGACCAATTTTTTTCAGAATATAATTTTAAAATTGCTTATTAGTAAGGTGTGATGTCAAATGTCACACATCATTTGCGAATACTGTAAGGCATGTTTTTTTATTTGTTTATAAAACTTTATTGACCATAAACATTGGAACAATATGCGGACTTAAAGCTAAAAGCATCGTCTATCAGTCAACTTTTAGTAAAACAAAATTCATAAATGTGGCAATATATAAAACAAATAATAAATTACAATAGCTTATCACTGCATATATAAACATAAGTAATCATATATAAATTATAACAACACGTGTACATTCACTAGTAAAAAAGTGACGAATGACGATTACCGCCTTGATAAGCTTTCTAGGAGATACGCTCGAACTTGCCATTTAAATAATCTTGATATTTTTTTTTTTATTGCTGAAAGTTGGCAAACAAGCAAACTGCCCACCTGATGGTAAGTGTTAGATTCGCAGCAAAACTGCAACCCCCACAAGAACCACAGTGTACGTTGCCAACTTATGTCCGTTTCAACCGCGCGGCCACCTCATAATATTTGATGAAACTTTGCCAGGAATTAGTGCTAATTTGTTACTTTACACACCTCTTTTCGTGAATTTGTTACAAAAAAAACTAAGACGCTATGACAAAAAATAGTTGGCCGCTAGAACCGCCACTTGCCGTAGTCATCGTCCGTGATTACACAGAAACTATATAATGCAGATAGACGAATGATGCAACAAAAGAAAGGTCTTAATTTGTTCAATTTGTTACAAAAATAAAAAACGTGAAAACGTAAATAAACAAAAAGTTATGCAATATTTAGTTTTCAGGTTAAGAGTAGGTAGGTATGTCACCATAAATATCAAATTAATAGAGGCTAATGTGTATGGATAATTAGTTACTAATTTGTTACAGCGAATAAACGTAAAAAAATACTAGAAAGTGGGTTCAATAATTTGTTAGAGTCGATTTTAGTTGGCCGCTCGGACGGCAATATGCCTAAAATACAATGGCATTTATCTCGTTATTAAAAGTAGGTTTAAGCTTAGTTAGAGTACTAGTCGACGGGTAACGTAACCTTGTTTAGATAAATATGGCGAATATCACTGCAGCATTCATATTTTAGAAAATATTTGCAAAAAACCGTAATATGAAACCGTATGAGAGTAGGGTGACTATGATTATTGGAATGTTCGATATTCATATCTTATTTTTTTAGGGAGAGTGCTTATATAAATATATTTTAAATTAAGGCATACTTTATATTACCATTTTTGATATTTGCTTTAAAATATGCTTATAGTATTTCTGTTAATAATGTTAGTGTGAGTGGAGTTTTGGTTTCTTGATAACCAAGATCTGGGCTCTCAAAATAATTCGACCACCACTACCCATGTAAATGTCCTATCAACATTAAAAAGGTGTTATCTTATAGCTCAACATGTAGACAACAGTTACACAGCCATCATGTTTCAATTGTCATGGAATAAAAAATAGAAAAAAATAATGAAAGAATAACAAATATGTATATATATACAATATATATACAAGCAACATTTAAATAACGCGGGCGTTTACGGCCGGCTGGTATTGAAGGAGAAATATTACGATTAGTTGCATCCAAAGGAATAGAAATCCACACACAATCACAGTGAGCGCGTGGGGGCACGGGCCAGTCGCGGCGCAACGGCATCGGCTTGGATCACACGGCTACTGCCGCCCCCCTTCCCCCCCCCCACCTCGCTCGATACTGCTATCCTCCTGAGATCTATCACAACGAAAAACATAGAAACTTACTACGAAATACTCACGGTCATAAAAATTATCATTTAGCCAAGTCTTAGTTAAGCAAATAAGGTCGTAATTGGACAATGCTACTTGAGAAAAAAATTCTTGTGATTTAGTTCGAAGGCCCCTCACATTTTGGTAGTAAATATTAAAGTTTCTTGCAATCATGAATATGGTAACAGATATTTAAAAACTCCAGGGAAAGCACGCAAATGCAAGCTCAATGAATATATACGTATATTTCAGAATGTAATAACAACGTGTTTAGTCGAATGATTTTAAATTTAAAATTATCTTTTATTAAGGCACCAATATGTTAACAAGAACATATAATTGGACGTATTTACATGGTAAAGATCCAACCCACAACTTCACTTAAATTGACGTAAGTATATCAAAATGGCCTTAATGTCATATACTTTCACGTCACGAAAACAGCTGTAGCAATAAAGTAATAACTTTATTCAAGTCATCATAAAATTGTAAAAATTAAACTTACCGCAGTCAATTTGGATCCCTCTGCAATACACTTTTTGGTGGTGACTTCTATATTAACAAATCATATAAGTGGGCACAACTCATAGCTAAGCACTTTTAGACACTTCTGGATTTACTGCTAATTGTGTCAGTAACTTAGTAGTATGAAAATCACGGGAATTAAATACGTACGAGCACACACTTCAAAATCCAGCACAATAATGACAATATTCACAACGGACAATAATCGCTTTTTAAACCCCTTTCGACAAATATTTTTAACAATAATTTGGAAACAAAAGAGATCCTTTTTCGGGAATCGTGCCCATCATAAAACACCTGCGGAATGTCAATGAAACGAAAATCTTATCAGTAAATACTTTAAAGAATTAAGAACAATAGACATCAATATGGCTGCACAACGAACTGCATATTCCTTCAAACAGAGTACAACATTAAAAACATGCCTTTGTACTAATGTATTCATAGTCACCCTACTCTCATACGGTTTCATATTACGGTTTTTTGCAAATATTTTCTAAAATATGAATGCTGCAGTTATATTCGCCATATTTATCTAAACTAGGTTACGCTACCCGTCGACTAGTACTCTAACTAAGCTTAAACCTACTTTTAATAACGAGATAAATGCCATTGTATTTTAGGCATGTTGCCGTCCGAGCGGCCAACTAAAATCGACTCTAACAAATTATTGAACCCACTTTCTAGTATTTTTTTACGTTTATTCGCTGTAACAAATTAGTAACTAATTATCCATACACATTAGCCTCTATTAATTTGATATTTATGGTGACATACCTACCTACCCATAACCTGAAAACTAAATATTGCATAACTTTTTGTTTATTTACGTTTTCACGTTTTTTTCACGTTTTTGTAACAAATTGAACAAATTAAGACCTTTCTTTTGATGCATCATTCGTCTATCTGCATTATATAGTTTCTGTGTAATCACGGACGATGACTACGGCAAGTGGCGGTTCTAGCGGCCAACTATTTTTTGTCATAGCGTCTTAGTTTTTTTTGTAACAAATTCACGAAAAGAGGTGTGTAAAGTAACAAATTAGCACTAATTCCTGGCTAAGTTTCATCAAATATTATGAGGTGGCCGCGCGGTTGAAACGGACATGCCAACTTGTGACACAAGATGTAAAGTCACTGTACCCAGTAATTTCACTGCCATATCTTACCCTTCAAACCGGAACACAGCAATGCAAGCACTGCTGCTTTGCGGCAGAAATAGGTAAGGTATTAGGAGATTGTCAAATGAGTTATCTGTGCAAAAATCTGTAACCCCAACTACTACATATTTCAGAGACATATTGGTAATTTGGACTTCTATAGGTGTGTCGGAGAAAAAGTAAAATCAACAAAGTGAGATCAACAGAAAGTTGTTTGCAAAAAAAATGGCTTGGAATGCAGGTGTATTGTCAGATAAATGGGTGCAAGTGGTAGCTACGAAATATTTATCAAGGGTAATAGAGTGTGAAATAGAAATCCTTTGAGATTAAACTATACCGAGACAATGGTGTCATGTAAAAAGCGACGTTTAGAGGCTAACCATATGATTAAACATGGCTAAAACTAACTTCCAGAGACAAGCGCTGCATAGACCATTAGTCCTCCTCCTATTTCACCCACTTAGGGGTAATATTTCTAGAAACTATGAAATATACGAGTATGTAGTTTATTTTGAGTATTAATAAAGGCTCATAAATGCCTTAATACTACACTACAGTTTTACGCTTTAAACTTCATAAATGTGAAGATTTCATAAACAGTTCTAACCGCTTTTTTAGCCTTTTAAGGGTAAATTGTCTAAAACTCCCAAGCTTTAGTTTGTAACAGGAGAATATGTATTGATTTCATGAATCGTCCTCTTAACTTGAAAGTAACAGATTTCCGTACAACAGTTCATCGCATTTTTCACCTCCATAGCGATAGATTTTTCAAATCCTTTCTTAGCAAGCATTTTCACCCTACTCTATATTAAACTGACGCAATTTTTCTTATTACACTCTGTTGTCAAAGTAATACTAAAAAGTATATTATCTGGTACGATATCTTTATATATAAAAATACCCTGTCACAGTGTTCGACCCTGATGGACACCTAAACTACTCTCTATTTTGATGATATTTTTTCATTTTGCTGGATTTGTTTCGACTTAGGAAATAGAATAGGTTTTATTTATATTTCAAGTCAATTTTATTAATTGCAAGTTATAATAATTAAGTGACAGAAACGCATCTGGTCAGCTAGTAGGTATACATATATTAGATCAACTGCCCTTCAAATATGGGTCCGAGTCGTTACTCTTAATATCGTGTCATTCATTCAAATTTTCTAAGTTATATTTTTATGCTGAAACGATATATTAAGATATATTTATCTATAAACCTAGGCCAAACTGATCTGCTAGTTTAAACGGTATGGTTTAATGGTATAAGTAATAATAACATAATACCAAAATTAAACTACTATTTTATAAATCTAAATCTTTACAGTACATCTGTTGCGGAAGAAATTGTAGCTGTTGCTGATTACATATGATATACTATTTTCAAAAATATAATTAGAATATTTTTATCAGCTCTAGTTTCTGAATTTTAGCTATTTAGGTAGGTAGGAAAAAACAGAAAAAAAAAAACTTTACTAAAGAAGTAATTAATCATTGAGTTTTAAAACTTTGTTTTAAAGCTCTTATATGATGTGTAGACTTTGGAAAATGACGTATCAGAGACCAACAATAGTCAGTCATCATATTCGCATCCCAGAAACCCTGATAGCGCTCTTCCATGATGCGTTAAGTCCTGATGTATACGCTCTCCCTGCTCTTCGCTCATATCTCCTAAGTTTTGACTATTTGACAACGGAGGAAGCGGTTTTATGCTTATATTGCCATATTTCAACACAATTTTTAGATTTTTTATTTTCGAGAAAATTCTGCATTACAGAGACGAAAGCTGTCCAAGCCTTTAGTTCTAACTCAGTCATAGAATCTCTTAATTGAGTATCTTTCGAAAATTGCCTAATTTGGGGGCCATCAAAAATACCGGCTTTAATCTTTTCCATAGTGAGCTGAGGAAATTTTTGGCAGATGTAAGAAAAACAGTTCCCGTCTGCATCTAGTGATTTAACAAACTGCTTAATGATGCCCAGTTTTATATGTAATGGTGGAAGGATAATTTTGTCACGAGCTACTAATGAATTGTGGACTATATTTTGCTTTCCAGGCTCCATATTTTCTCTCAAGGGTTGTAAATCTAATCGATTTCTTCTTAACCAATGCTTGTTGTTTAGCCTGTCCCAAAGAAAACTTAGTGTAGCCGAGAAGAAGTTCACCATTTTTAAATCGACACAAATTTGCTACTTATGGTCATTATATTTTATTTTGTTCAAGACTAACGAAATGTTACAATATTCTTTCAACTTTGTACTGTGGGCATTAGGTATCCCAGCGTATTTATTTCCATTATAAAATGGAATACATTACGTTTTGACGTTTACGACGAATACGTTTTGTGCTGTCAATTAATAAACGCCAGTCGCTTGGTTCGTTATGTTTCAAGCCCATTTTTATCAACAAGTTTTTGATATCTGAACAAAAGGTAATACCTTTTTCTTCGGAAAAATAACGCCGTTATTCTTTGTCTCTTTCACGATAAAAACTTATTTTACTATCTGAGGAAAGCAAATCTCTTTCCTTCAGTCTTGATGCTAACAATTCTGAAGCTTGTTTAGAAAGGTTTAAATCTCTTACACGATCATATAACTCATTTTGGAAAAAATCATTTTAGCCTATTTGACATACCTTCAAAATCAGCATAGTATTTTGATGAGCTTAGGTCCTTCAATATCTTGTTCTAAGGGTCCAGATATATTTTTAGGCACTGAAGAGTCAGGTGAACGCTGCAGTGGACGTTGAACACAACTAGTACTTGGGTACTGACATTTAGCGCGATTTTTAGTGTTTAAACCGTTTACGTTCACGCTACATAACTACACTCGGCGTCAAAAAAATCGCACCTCTAAGAAAATCACGTTCAAATGGCATTAACTCTGGATATGCACATGCAGTCGTATTAATTATAATTTTATTTAAAAGGTTACTTAATTAACTTAATAAAAAAACATTATTTTTCATTATCAAATAAAACCTAAAGCAACAAATAAAGGGTCACAAAAATTCTAAGGAAATTTTGCTGCTCGGGAGAGTCGCGAGTTGCGCTAACTTTGTGGGTATAAAGAGGTCAACACGGGTTCAATGTGGGTCATTCGCTATTAAACCGTTGAAGGGGACACACGCACTGATTTTACTGAAGAAAGAACATCTGGAAAATGGACACTACAGCTGATGAGGCCGCTCAAGTGGTTGCACTACTGCAAGCAGGGGTGCGGCAGTGTGATGTCGCCCGGCAACTGAATCTGAGCCGTTTTTCGGTTCGTAGAGTCTACCAGCGCTTTTTAGAGACCGGTGGCTATATCCGGCGACATGGGTCCGGTAGACGTCGCTGCACTTCGGAAAGAGACGACCGGTTCGTTGTGTCGTACTCTTTGAGAAATCGCTTCTCAAACGCTGTTCAGCTGCAACAGGAGCTCCAGGCAGTTCGCAGACGCACCGTGAGTGTATCCACGGTTAGAAGAAGACTGAAGGAGAAGAACATAGCAGCCCGCAGAGCTGCTACAGGTCCAAAATTGACTGCAGCGCACCGACGAGCCCGCTTGCAGTTTGCTCGCGACCACGTCGATTGGACCATTGAGCAGTGGGGAGCTGTTCTCTTCTCAGACGAGACACGAGTGTGTCTTTTCTGCAACGACCGACGAAGAAGAGTATACCGGAGGCAGGGTGAACGTTTCGCTCAAGCCTGCATCCAGGAGACGGTGGAATATGGAGGCGGATCCTGCATGTTCTGGGGCGGTATGTCGGCTGCCGGCAAAACCGACCTGGTCTGCGTCTCCCGGACCGGAGGTGCTCGCGGACAAGGGTCGCTGACTGCGCGCCGCTATATCACAGAGATCCTGGATGTGCATGTGGTCCCTTTTGCCGAATCTTTTGGCGAGGGGTTCACATTAATGCACGACAACGCTCGCGCACACACTGCAGCCATCGTGAACGACTTCCTGCGGAGGTCCCAAATTCCTGTGATGCAGTGGCCAGCGAGAAGTCCTGATCTGAATCCGATAGAGCACCTCTGGGACCATCTTAAACGTAAGGTTCGATCTCGGGATCCGGCTCCTTCGACTCTAGAGGAACTCCAAACCGCGGTGATTGAAGAATGGGGTCTTATCCCTCAAGAAGAGCTCCTGAAGTTGGTGAGGTCTATGAGGGACCGTATGGAAGCCGTCATCAGGGCAAGGGGGGGTAACACTAGATTTTGAGTTAATTTTAAGACACTTTTTGTACATTTTTTTTGTAAATTATCGATTATTAATTAGGACTTAATTAAGATTTTTTATTATTTTTCAAATTTTTATGCTTTTTGTATAATTTTAATTAAAAAAAAGATTGCACTTAATTGTTGTTTGATGCTCCTTTTTGTTACCTTTCTAATGATACCTAACACTATCCTCTATATAAGGTTTAGGAATTTTTGAATAAGATTTTTATAAGGTGCGATTTTTTTGACGCCGAGTTTAATAACAGTTTTTGAGATGATTTCGCGGTTCTCGCCAAAAAGCCGGTGTTCAATATTTCAAGGCACTACTTTTATCATTTTTCCATAAAGCCCAAGACTTCTCATTTTTATCCAAGAGCATCGTAAAATACTCAAAATGGATATTTTTCACCAACTCTGTTCTGCAATCGTTAAACACATATTCTCCGCATATATAGCAAAAATGATCTGGATTGTTTAAGCAATGTCTCCTTGAACTACTCATGACGCAAAAACTTCAGATACTAATCTGAACACAGTAAAATACGCCTGTTATTGATTAATATATACGCTTTAATGATAAAAATCAAAAACAAGTAACTCGACCTGCTCAAAAAATTTGAGAATAGATTTGACAAAAACAAGTCGTAAGTCGTCGTGAACGTTATAAACCACAGAATTCGCGGCAACAACCGGAAAGTTAAATTTTGTAAACTAGTATTATTGATTCGTATAACATATGTTTTATAAGCATATAGCTAGTTTTAACAAATTATTAGAAAAATAATTCTGAAACATTGTTTTTAGAAACGTGTGTAACATGTGAAAATTGTGAAACGTGAAAGGCGAGTTTTTATGGGTTTTTTCTCTTCATGTTGATATGATAATAGCGACTTAAATTTGAAGTTTAAGGAATATTTTTTACATAATTAAAAGGTAAATTTATCGTGAGTGGCTTAGTAGCCAAAGCAAATTAAACGTATTTCGTGTAGAATATGAGGGGAGTTTTTTAATTCACCCCCTTTGTCACCGTCCACATATAATGATATAACGCAACGGCAAAGCAAGTAATCCAGATCGCATAAACATGTTTTGAAGTAGTAGCGATTCCAAGAAGTTGTTGACACTAAATTCAAATTTAGCATCGCATGTGTCAAGTCCATATCTTTGTACGTTCACCGTGTGCTTTGATAATTTCATCAGTGATTTAACAAAAATTTCAGACCATTATTTTGTAGTTAAAGCTATTAAATTGTATGTGTTCCCGTGATATTGGTAGCCCTCGAGTCGACATTCACCGTGTGCTGAATAATAAGTGTGTAAAAATTTGAAAGAAATAAATTTTTCATCCCACCACCTCGGAAAGTGTAATTTTGCGCTTCGAAATCTGGCTGGAAAATTCTATTTTATTCGCTTGAGCGGCAAAGTAGATTTGAATTTAGAACATCACATATAATGAGTACTCAATATAATTGTAAATTCAAAACGTCATTAAACCTATTTAATGTAACCTCTATGGTGCCAAATTTATGATAAGAACTTTTTAAATTGTGAAAAAATTTAAATTTGGAACCTTCTTGGTTTCTTTGTTTTATTTGCGTGCTTCGCGCCATTCTAGTTTTTCACGTTTTATTGCTTAATATAATTAACATAACCTAAAAACTGTACAAAAAAATCAACTAAAATGAGTGACATTAGCGACGATGAAGTTTATCTAACGCCAACTGAGTTAACTGAAACAGTTAATAATGCGCAAATGAGCCTTCTCCCTCAGCAATCACGAGAGAAGTATTTGAAACAGTACGATATATTTAACATGTGGCGACTAGCTAAAGGAGCAAAAACTTTCTCCGAAAACGTTTTGCTGGCATATTTTATAGAATTATCTGAGACCAAGAAAGCAAGCACGCTATGGAGTACGTATTCAATGCTAAAATTAACAATTAAGATGAAGAAAGACGTTCATATCGACACCTATCATAAATTAGTGGCATTTTTAAAAAGAGCCTCATCTGGTTATAAGCCAAAAAAATCGAAGGTTTTCACAGCATCTGAAATTGCAAAGTTTATTAATAAAGCACCTGATTCCGTATATTTAGCGGCAAAAGTAAGTCAATACGTGTAATTTTTTGTTGTTGATAAAATTGTACATAGTACTTACAATATTTTTAATTTGATTAATTTATTTACGATTATAAATACTTCTTTTGTTACAGGTTGTTCTTATTATTGGTATAACCGGAGCATGTCGAACAAATGAACTTACACTACTTAATGTCAATAACGTATCAAAATATTCTCATAATTCTGATGAATTGCTATTAATTAATGTACTAAATACCAAGACAAAAAAAGACCGCAACTTCGTTATTCGCAAGGAATATGTAAACATTGTTCAGAAATATCATGCTTTACGTCCTTCTAACACCCCAATTGAACGATTTTTTCTACAATATCGCAACGGAAAGTGTATCCGACAACCTATGGGTCAGAATAAAATTGGCAGTATTCCACGAGAAATAGCAACTTTTCTCGGACTTTTAGAACCCCCGTTATACACCGGTCACTGTTTTAGAAGAACCTCAGCCACACTTTTGGCCGAATCAGGGGCTGATCTTCTATCGCTTAAGCGCCATGGAGGCTGGAAGTCTAATTCGGTTGTAGAGGGATACATAGAGGATTCAATCCAAAGTAAATCAAAAATTTGTAATAGTATCGTGGAGGCCATAACGCTGAAAGAACCTCTGTCAGATTCTTGGTCTCGCCCTTCTACATCTAAAATGAGCCCCCATAAGATTGGAAACAATAGCCCTCTCTCGCCAACATTTACGCCAATAGAATCCAATGAATCGGCACAACTATTTAAAATTACTGATAGTTTACCACAAAACAGCGCACAATTCACAAACACCAACATAACATTACCTAACAAAAATATTAAACTTAACATAAGTAACTGTAGCAACGTTACATTTAATATTTCCTAATTATTTTCTACTTCTTATTATTTTCTTCAATTTATAGATTATCTTAATGTGTTTTAATTGAAATAAAAATATTTTGTCATTATAAATTGTTTTCTTTTTCATTTTGTCATTTCCTCGCTGAGGTGGGATGAAAAGTTACGTATTGCACTCGAGTGGAAAGATTTTTCACCTTGTGCTCGTTTGTTTCCCTCGCTGACGCTCAGGATTCTAATTTAGAATCACTCGCTGCGCTCGTGATTCAACTTTAGAATCCTTCGCTTGCTCGGTCATCCAAATCGAGCACGCGGTTAAAAAGGAACTTTCCACTCTTGTATAATAAATAACTATTGATAGCTAACTGAACATTGAGTGTCCGTAGAATGATATAATTGTAATTTAACAATAATAATAATCTAAAATATTAGAAAATAAATATTAGCCCTCGTTGTACCTTAGGCCCCACAAAAGTTAAATTATCATATATAACATTTGAGAATAAACATCAATAATAATAAAAAGAATATAAACGAATCACACCAAATATGTATTTAGTTTCTAACTAAGTAACTGCTCGTTACGAGAAATAAGTACATAGCAACTATTATACCAAAACGGCTCTCTAATGTTTCTTTTTGATGTAATGTTAATAAATAAATAAATGCCATAAAGTTTTATAATTTCTATATATTTTATGCATTTTTCAATGCTAAACTAAATGGCTGTTTCATCTTAAACGATTGCCCAAACATTTGTAAAAATGTTTCTTTTGAATACGAGAGGATATTCCTCTCATTCATGAAACAACGCTGGCCTATAGCGTTAAAATCAGAAAGGTACTTGAAAATTTCGAAGAGTGTTCACAAGGCTCGGTAACTCAATTGGGAGAGCATTGGACCAGATTTCCAAAGGTTGCGGGTTCGTTTCCCACCTGAGAATTCACTTGTGACCCGAGTCGATTTTTTCCAGTATTTTTCTATTATAATAATTTATGCCATAAAGTTTCTCATTTGAAAGGTATAATTTTAAAAGGCATAAAATGAATAGTAAAGCTAACCTAGCCAGCAATGTGCCCATATCAATTTATGCCTTTTTATAAGTAGGTATGATAAGTAGCTTTACAACAATCGAAATTATCCGTAGCGAAAGGTTCCTCTCAGAAACAAATATTTTTTCTGTTCACACAAATTTATCAGCAAACGAAACTAATACCATTTTACGATAGGCAGGTTAGCTACCGTTGCACTAAATGGTAATTTATGGAGATAAAAGTAACTTATTCTAGACGACTTTTCTATTTATAACTATTATCTGTGAAAATGCAAAGGCAGACAAAATCTCGTGTAACGTTATTGTCTCACCTCACCATAAAGTAAAGACACGTGTAATGTAAACCCAGTACGGTTCAGAGCACAGGCGCTTCGAGCGTATAATTGGCTATCTCTCCTGCCAGTGATCACTCATGTTAATGGATGCCTTTGATGTCGCAAGCAAAATAATGCACTTATAAGAGTTTATAGTTAGTTAACTTAAAGCTTATAAAGTATAAATTGATTAAAAAGGTAAGTCAAACGGAAATGTTAAACGTAGATTTACGAAAAAAAAAATACTATTATGCACGTTTATTGTACTTCTTATTCTGATTTTATGAGATCGATCGAATCAGAAATGAGGAGATCCGTAGGAGATCAAAAACCGCCGACATAGCTCAAAGAATTGCGAAGCTGAAATGGCAATGGGCAGGACACATAGCAAGGAGAACTGATGGCCGTTGGGGCGGAAAGGTTCTCGAATGGCGACCGCGTGCCGGACGACGCTCAGTGGGCAGGCCCGCTACGAGGTGGACCGACGATCTGGTTAAGGTCGCGGGAAAACGCTGGATGCGGGCAGCACAGGACCGATCGTTGTAGAGATCCTTGGGGGAGGCCTATGTCCAGCAGTGGGCGTCGTACGGCTGATATGATGAATTCTGATTTTATATTTGAGTCCTTACAGTTATTTTTCGAGCACTTTCTGGCTAATCTGCGGTGGTAGTTCTGTATATTGTTTTATTTCCTGCAAATATATTTATTTAGACTCTTGATAAAAATATGGTGATACTTTTAATACGCCGAGTTGCGATGAAAAAAACACCTTGTAATTTATGATTTTTATAGTTTTGCATCATCAATGCTATCTTATATAATAATTTCAAAACAAAAATATGTAATAGAAAAATCGACTCGAGTTAAAAGTTATTCTCAGTCGGGACTCGAACCCGCAACCATTAGATGCGTGGTCCACTGTTCTTCCGATTGAACCTTGTAATTGTCACAAACGATGCTCATTTTACAATTACTTAAATGAAATACCTTGTACATATCTAGTATATACCAAGCTTCTGAAATAATTTCTGTTGTTGGAAAGTCATCTAATACCGGTAAACACTTAAATTTTTTGAAATCTATATTAGACAACATCATATTTTAATGTGTTATTACAACATCCATTTTATTGTTATTTGGCCTTAAAATTTTGTGTGCTTAAACGTAAGCCATTTTGTTTTCCCTTTTGCAAAGTGATTTAACGTTATAAACAAATTTATAAATTTTATTTTATGTTATATGATTATTGTTATGTGAATAATCGAAAGTTTTACCAGTATATATCCCCAGTGTGGTCTGTTCATAGCAGATTCCAATTTTCCAACACACTGCCATGTCATGTTGTCACTTCGTTTTCATTTAGTATTGTGGTGTCGATAAAATAACATCCGTATACATCATAACAAAACAAAAGGGGAAAGGCATTACGTCATTGACATATTACGACACAGAAATTATACTAGCATTCAACTTTTTTAATTACTGAAATGTGAATTGTATTCGAATGGTTTTTGAAAATATGATAAGTCAATTATAACTAATTTCCATTAAGCATGAAAGGCGATCCTTTTATTATTTATTAAACCAACCACCGTTATCATACTATTTAGTGCCCCATATACCAATATTTTTATAGCATACCTAATAAATTCCCGACATGTGATTTTTATGAAATTTTGTTTGACAATTAACGAAGTTCCAAAGTAAACAGAGCTCGTACTATGAATACTAAATAAAAAAGAAAGAATTTTTTGATCGAAGGTTGGAATTATTAAATAATTACAAACAATAACAACATATAAAATGAAAACAATTGTGCTTAGACTCAGTCTTAGACCTACGATCAAACAGGACCCTGCCTCAGCATAAGCCACTGCGAGCAGAGATCCGCAGCCGTATATGGCCATCCATGACTTAGGAACAAATGTTTATGCCCAATCACACAAACATATATCCCTATCAGGATTTGAACCCTGGACCTTGGCGCAGAAGGAAGCATCGCTAATGATGCACAAAGAGGCCGTCTAAATTTGGATTGGTTGAAAAATTGGTATGTTATTCTCACAGAATGCAGTAGCTAAGATCCGCTCGTTTGTTTTTATTTATTTATATGTATACAAACAGAAACAGTTCATATCAGTTTTACTGACATTTAATTAAAACATAGAATTGTATTTTTTTAATTAAATCGCATACTTAGGGTTCGTAAAGAATTCCAAAGAATTGAAATACGTGATGTGTACTTATGTTAAAATTAAATTCTGTTGACGTTAGGCACCAGACTTTGAAAAGTTAAATTATCTTGGTACCCGTAAAATTGGTTTCATTCCAATGTGTTGTTAATTATAAGTTAACTTTTCACGTTGCTCTTCTATTTTAACAGAAAACTTTCTCAAAAGGTAATTAGTGAATTCATGTCTGAACTCACAACAAAATTGACAATAAAAATATCGAATAAATCAACATAACAAAGAAAAAGAAACAAAAAATTTAAAATATATGTTTTTTTGCAATTGTAATAATGCGTGTAAAATGAAAAAGAATAATAAAAAAAGAGTAACTTAAAGTCCTGCAGCGCCATCTAGTAGCACGATGAAATACAGTTGATTGTTAAAAAATATTCTCCGTTCTCAACTATCTTAGATATAAATTTTCAACCAAAGTTGATATTTTATAGCACCTCCTAATGATGTTTTACTATAAAGTGAATATCATATCAACCTTCTGCATATGAATACATTTTGATCTAACTTTCAATTGATGTCGCAGTCTATTATTCTTATATACCAATATCCCGACCATCTCATTATTTATTATGATGAAACGTAGACCTCACTAGCCACCAAAGCAGTTAGTGGTTTTTGAAGCGAAAACTTCTTTAACGGCGTTGTGCACTTTTTGGGATGGGTTAAAAATGGCAAACACCCGTCAGGACACGTGACCTGATCGAAAATTCGTAAGACGGAGGGCAGGGCGATTGCACGAGTGTGCGTGTGTGTTTGTTGTCATGGTTGTGTACGATAGTGCAATAAATGCAATAAATAGTATTTTACCACATAAATGGTAGTACTTTTGTACTGATAATTAAAGCATTTCGTGCGAAATTATATCAAAACCATTCCAAAATATCAAAAATGCACACCGTAATATTCATGTTTTCACTTCTGCCAGCACTCCCGGATTGCAACACGTTGTTTTTTCACCCATTATTTATTTCTTTTTAAACTTTTTAAGTTTGTTTATTGGACTTCATGTTGCTTACATAAGGAAAGGCGGACTTACTATAAATAATTTCTTTTTCTTTTTACGCAATAATTACGAAACACTTGTTGGGTTATTTTTTATCAAAAGCCTTAGTACTTGGTTATTTGCTTCTAACTTATTACTTACTTATTTCGTACTAAGTTTTAAGCCATTTTCATCCCCTTATCCCCATCCTACTTATTAACAGACTTCCATATTTATTTATTCAATCAAAAGCCTTATGGCTTACTGTTATTAGTATTAAGCTCAAAATATTGTTATGTCTCATCTTAAAACAAATAATAATAGAAAACAGTGGAAATGAAAAATGTATAGGGAAGGTCAGCGCAGTGCGACCACACTTTGCCTCAAAAAATGCCATTGGATAAATATTTTATATCAATAAATAGGGAATTTGTATTTTTTTTGTATTATTTAATCGCATTCCGAGGAAACCTAAATAGTTTCTTAAAACTTGTAAATTACGACAACTTGGGGTACTTTGAAAGTGGTATGAGCAAAGTGATCATTCCAAAAGATTACAAGAAATGTATTTTTATTTTTTAAAAATCATGCTTAAAGAAACAAAAATTTATAACAAAAGCTTTATTATGAACAATAATGAGTTATACAGTTCAATCAACAGTTAATCATTTCAGCAGTATCCCTAAATACGTGTTTTTATTTAATGGAAAAACAATTTTAAATTTAATCCAATATTTGTCTGAAAGGGATATATTATTATACAGTTCCTTCCTAATACTCGATCTTAAAAGAAGCTGCTTGCAAAGATTTGCTTACACATTACACATACCGTTTAAAGGCTACTGTGTGTAAAACCTGTTATTTAATTAATAGGTTTAATTCAAAGCTTAGGTACCGAAATTCAGTCTTATGTCGGATAAAGCTTTAAATCTACCAATTATAACTTGCTGTTCGTTTGTATGGATTGTTTTTCGGGTAAATACGAAGGATTATTATAAAACGTCTTCCTTATTTATTTTTTCACGAAACAATTGAATAACGGTTCACGAATGCCAAAGCACGTTTTCTGTCATGCTTTTATTCAATCTTAACAAGTAGATTATTTTTTACAATACCTATTGCAAATTATTATGGTTATATTTACAATATTGCTTAGGTAATACTCGGAACAAGGAGTAATTAAGTACGATGCAAGTTAATTATAATCTATAAAACATTGTTTAAAATTAACTAGAATTTGACTCACATTAAAAGAATCTTCATAAAAACCTTATGATACAAACTGTTACCTTAAAGTAATTAATTAATTTACTAAACTAAATTAATTAACGAAGATACCGTCACCCAAAGATTCGTAATTCAGTATAATTAAATATAATAATTAATTAACTTCTTTATCGATTGTTTATACTTGTAAAAGTATTACATTCTTTTTGTAGTTTTTGGTACGTCGAACATGAAGAGGTAGAACTAGCAGTATTTGGAAGAGTACTAGCCCAGATAGAGGGGATGTGGGTTCCAGTCCCGCCTGACAATTAACCGAATCGCCAATTATCCGGATCGGTCCTAAGCGAAAAAATCTCTATAATAAAACCAAGTAATTTTTGTTTTGTTTTATTGTAACAAGTTGGAACTCGCTGAAGTCCAGATATATTTCAACTGTTATAGTCGAAATCTAGAGGCAAGACACTACATGTTCTTACTCTAATCGAGATGTTCAAGTGAGCGTTATTGTAGAACTGTGTTTGTGAAACTTAATAAAGTTTATTCCATGTGTGACAGTCCTTTTTACTTTATTACCAATCTCTGTCTTATTATCCGAATTTTCGATTATCCGAATCGACCCCGGTCCCAATTAATTCGTCTTTATGGTTACTGTTACGTTTCTTGTCTCTTTATTCTCAAATATTAAGTGAAAAATTATTTTAGACTTTAGTTTTTATTCCACAATCCACCACTAAGCCAAAAACAAAAAATATGTACAAATTGTTCCAGAAAATTCTTGCAGAAACAACGCAATAAAATTTCCATTAGTATTTATACTATTTGGTATAAAAGCGTCTCAAAGTGTACGCTAAAGTAAACTTACTGTAAGCATTATTTGAGTGTTACATGCAAAACATGCAAGATATTCCAATTAAATGTATTTTGTGTTATTAATCTACTCGAATGAGATTTTCGTTCAAGTTTAATTTACATTCTAATAAGTAATTTCCAAAATGAAATACCGATTTAATAATAAGCGCAGAGCGTGGGTGGACTAAGCGATGAACGGATTAGCACAGCTAATTTATTCCGAGCTCCACAAATTTCTGTAAATATCCACTGAAGTGTGTTATACTTTTGAAAATGACGCCGTGGTAATTACATTTGGCCTCTATGATTGTGAAGGTTAAGCAATACTCGCAAGGACTTTTTTTCGGATTGATGACCAAAAAACTACCATCTCATGCTTCTACGCGTTTCAAGGGCGTCACTCTGTTCCCCTGGGATGATCGTTTCTAATAAGCCAATATAGCCTTCCCAGGTCTATGGCACTTTCCGGGTGATGTGTAGTCTGTACGAGTCGGACATAACCCTCCGGCCGGGTCGAAGTATCCACGAGGATTCTCCATTTCTCTCCCCAGTATACCGAGAAGCTCACTAATTGATTCGCGCGCAAAAATGGGGTACGTTAAGTCGCTAATGCTGGCAGCATTTGCAATCGTTAGCACCTACTAAATATCACCAAGCTCGTGCGGTGATTTATGGCCCAACTTCCTCGTTGTTTGCATATATAATGAAGGAATGTGCCCGAACAGTGAGAATATTAATAGATAATGTAAGTTGTTCAGTGGCAACTAAAATTGTAAACATGATAAATTTAAATAAAAGATTTAAATCAAGCTCATGTTTAAAAAAACGTGCCCAAAGAAAACAGGAACTCTTGTCATATCTAATAACTAGCTGACCCAGCCACGCGTTGCTGTGGCAGTAATATTATTTTTCTAAAATAAAAGATTTTTCCTAAAATAAAAGTAGCCTAAGTTACTCCTTATTACATTACCTGCCAATAAAAGTCCCGTCAAAATCGGTCCAGCCATTTCAGAGATTAGCCAGAACAAACAGACAGACAGACAGACAAAGATTGTAAAACATGTTATTTTGGTGTTTGTACCGTATATATATTCATATGCATTTAGTAAAAAACGGTTATTTCAATATTACAAACAGACACTCCAATTTTATTTATTGAGTGAAGCTCTGAAAGAGTGAAACTCTCTTTTAGGCAACTCACAAATTTCGCTTGTCTCCCTCCTGCTACTTAACGGTTCAACCGATTCGAACAAATTTTGACATGAACATACATAATTATAACTTGACGGACATAGGCTGTGTAAAAAAATATAGACTTTACCATGAAAGGAATAATCACCGATAGAAAAATTCAAAAGCTGATCACAGCCAAACCGCTAATACTACATTGATGAAATTTGGTGCCAAAACTCACATCGTGGTCGTGACTAATGTGCAAAAAAAAATTTTGAAATCTAACATACCATGGAGAAATAATCACCGAAAGAAAAATTCAAAAGATGATCACAGCTAAACCGCTGAGACTACATTGATGAAATTTGGCGCCATAACTCATATCGTGGTCGTGACTAATGTGCAAAAAAAGTTTTGAAATCGGACATACCATCGAGGAATAATCACCGAAAGAAAAATCCAAAAGCTGATCACAGCCAAACCGCTGAGACTACATTGATGAAATTTGGTGCTAAAACTCACATCGTGGTCGTGACTAATGTGCAAAAAAAAAATTTTGAAATCGAACATACCATGGAGGAATAATCACCGAAAGAAAAATTCAAACGCTGATCACAGCCAAACCGCTGAGACTACATTGATGAAATTTGGCGCCAAACTCACATCGTGGTCATGACTAATGTGCAAAAAAAAGTTTTGAAATCGAACATACCATGGAGGAATAATCACCGAAAGAAAAATTCAAACGCTGATCACAGCCAAACCGCTGAGACTACATTGATGAAATTTGGCGCCAAAACTCACATCGTGTTCGTGACTAATGTGCAAAAAAAAAGTTTTGAAATCGAACATACCATGGAGGAATAATCACCGAAAGAAAAATTCAAAAGCTGATCACAGCCAAACCGCTGAGACTACATTGATGAAATTTGGCGCCATAACTCTCATCGTCGTCGTGACTAATGTGCAAAAAAAGTTTTGAAATCGAACATACCATGGAGGAATAATCACCGAAAGAAAAATTCAAACGCTGATCACAGCCAAACCGCTGAGACTACATTGATGAAATTTGGCGCCAAAACTCACATCGTGTTCGTGACTAATGTGCAAAAAAAAAGTTTTGAAATCGAACATACCATGGAGGAATAATCACCGAAAGAAAAATTCAAAAGCTGATCACAGCCAAACCGCTGAGACTACATTGATGAAATTTGGCGCCATAACTCTCATCGTCGTCGTGACTAATGTGCAAAAAAAGTTTTGAAATCGGACATACCATGGAGGAATAATCACCCTTCAATTATCTAATTCAAAACCATTGAAAAAGTTCACGAGTAAAATAGATAGCAAACCACTGATTTTCAGCTCCTACCCCAGAGAACGCACAGGTCTACATGTAACAGCGCGAACGTGTAAGCCTACACAATAAATATTATAATATAAGAAATATATAATATCATTGTCAAAAGTAATACATGAAAATGAATTAAATAAGAAAATATATTAAATTACGAAATTCTAATAGAATAGTTAAATAATAGTTGATTAAAAAAATGTGAAAACATTATTATTCCACATATTATTAAAAAATTAACGCGAATCGTGATATTTCCATTAAATATATTGAATTAATTAAAATGTATAATTAGTAAGTGTGGAAATCTACATCAGACGACCACAGGTGCCTAAACCTGATTTTTGCATTTCCAGGATTAATATTTTTAGGCGATTTTTAAAAGCAAGTCTTACCTCACCACCTGACCTTAGGTAAGGTTAGGTGGTGAGGTAAGGTAAGGTAGTGCTTCGCTCAGTATTTGCAAAGAGCAGCATGCATTGCAGACCTAGTATGTATAGATACCGGAGGCATACACTAACCTTAGATGGCCAAAATGGGCAGTAACGATTTTCGAATTATGGTCTTTTATTGTGATCTGCAACCTGCCTGCTAAACATGGATATTTTGGCAAAATCCCCCATTTTTAGGGGAGGCTAACATCCAGCGGTGGTCGTCTTTCGGCTGAACGTGGGAGGAGGTATATTCTAGATTCATCAGTCTCTTGGTAACTCATTATCATCCTAATGTACCTGAACGTAAATAGGTAGGTTCTATGGGTGTATTCATAGATCTATATATGCAAAACTCAGAACGCATAATTGAAATTTTCAAATTCAAACAATTTATTTCGGAAAACTAAGTTCCATAGTGTTGGTAAGAACAAAAATATTTGCAAGTTAATGTTAGTACGCATAAAGATAGGAATAAAAATGTTATATTACGGTGTGGAGTTTCACCCAGTGTCTCAGCAGAGGGGTGTCCCACCGGTCTTTAATTAAACACAAAGGAGACCGTTAGCGCTGGAGCGGAACCTGTTGAGCATGGAGGCGTATCTTTTTCTTATTATGGCATATAAGTCGTCTGTATGCGCCTCTGCAAACATTCCCTATATATATATATATATATATATATATATATAAACTAGCTTTCCGCCCGCGGTTTCGCCCGCGTGGAATTCGGTTATATTGCGGTATAAAGCACAACTATAAGAAAACTTCTCATTCCCACGGAAAAATCTAAGAAGCGCGATGTAACGCTGGATACAAAACTCATATAATTCATTCCACTTCTTACGTATCTTAAAAAAACACTTCGTTACCACGTTTTAAAAAACACCCATCGCCATCTATCGCATACCTTAAGAACTAAATAGCGTAAGCTATCATTCCACTTCTTATGTATTTTAAAAAACACTTCGTTACCATGTTTTAAAAAACACCCAGCGCCATCTATCACATACCTCAAGAACTAAATAATGTAACTAATACTTATACCAATTAGTAATTCGTTGACTTTAGTGATTTCAGGATAAGTAGATGTAAAAAAACAGTTTATACGATAAAACAAATTATACGTCATCCCTCGGGAATTCCTCACTTTCGGGGATTCATTATCGTATCATTTAGCTTCTAAATTTACATGTTTATATTCGTTTGCAATATTTTACCTTGTTTTAAACGACGCACAGCGCCATCTACAATCCATCCATCAAGCAAACAATATTTTTGTTTTTCCTCGGGAATATCCATTTTTTTCCAGGACAAAAAGTACCCTATTATTAAATCCGGACTTTTATCTTTACGTCTGCAAAATTTCAAAGCAATCGGTTCAGTAGTTACGGCGTGAAAGCGGAACAAACAAACAAACAAACAAACAAACTCACTTTCCGATTTATAATATTAGTAAGGATAAATCTGTAGGCTCTGTCTGTATATTTTTTGTCCAATTTTATAATAATATTATTCATGGCTAATTAATAACAATTCTAATATATATATAATTATTGTCTGTGTGTGTCTATCTGTATGTCCTTCCATAAATCAAGAATGGGTTGGGGTGATTGCGCAAATAATAAGCTATAAATCATATATATACTAAAAAATATGAATCTGTAGGTTCTATCTGTACGTTTACTTTTTTGGATAAATTTTATGATAAATAATATATAGCCTATTATTTGTGCAATGAGATGTTCTTACATGTCTAAGTTTTAATAAGTAATATATACTGGCTTTTACGTGCGGCTTCGCTTGCGTTAAAAGACTACCGATAAAAAGTTATATTTCTATCCCTCTGGAATAGTTCTTTTTTCCGGATAAAAGGTATTTTTCTGTATCCTTGGGAAAGTGTATGCAACATTTCATGATGATCGTTTGAATAGTTAAAGCGTTATGTGTAACAAACAAACTCACCTTCGTATTTATAATATTAGGTTTATAAAGTTTTATATAATCTATCATTTGCGCAATAACTTGTTCTTATTATATACCAAATTTCATTGAAATCAGTCAATCCGTTCTTGACTTATAGAAGGACATACAGACAGACAGATAAAATTTTTAAAAATAGTACAATTAGTATCAGTGAATCATAAAACGAATATTTATTATAAAATTTGTACAAAAATATAAATATACAGACAGAGCCTACAGATTTATATAGTAGCATAGATATATATTAAAACTTGAGGCATAGATTAACTTTATCCTATAAAGGAATACCATAGACATCAGTATACGATATAAACTCTCTAAATTTTGAGGCTAACTGATGAGAGTTATTCTAATTTTATTTAATTATAGACATAACGAGTAACAATTTAAGGTTTTATTCTAGACCAGAGTCTTTACCATGACCTCTTAGCGCAATGCAAGTACGATTGTCAAAGAGGGACACCGCTATACGCAGTGTATAGTGGCGTCTCTCTTCAACAATAGAACTTGAATCGCGATAAGACGTGATGGTAGGCCCTCAGATATGTATTACTTGTTTACAGATAAACTTGATTAACATGATATCTTTATAAAATTGATGTAAGATTAATTAAACAACTTAATATGACTGAATAAACTGAATTATAAGCCGTTCTAAAATAACCTGTTATAACCGCATAGTAAGGGACATCCATAATATTTGTAGGAGAGAATCAACAAAATGTGGCATTGTCTTGTCAGGCAGTTGTGAACACTGTCGTGTTTGCTTATTTTACCAGAAAACCAACCTTTACCACACTATCTCAGGGGACTATTCCATTTAGTTCTCAGTCTCTTATATATATACTACGGTGTGTAGAATAAATCGTAAGGGCTACTACAATATAGTTCGCCACCTTCGGTAGCCTAGTGGTTTGATGGCCTTGTTTACCAAAAAGCGAATTGCGACCCCGTTCAATACATTTAAAGTACGTTTTTAGGGTTCCGTAGCCAAATGGCTACAAACGGAACCCTTATGGATTCGTCATGTCTGACTGTCTGTTTGTCCGTTCGTATGTCACAGCCACATTTTTCCGAAACTATAAGAACTATACTGTTGAAACTTGGTAAGTAGATATATTCTGAGAGCCGCATTAAGATTTTCACTCAAAAATAGAAAAAAAAACAATAAATATTGGGGGTTTCCCCTTCCTTAGAACTGAAACACAAAAACTTTTTTTTTAATATTATGTATGTGATGTACATTAAATATGATGTACCATGCAAACTTCCACTGAAAATTGGTTTGAACGAGATCTAGTAAGTATTTTTTTTAATTTACTTAACTAGTTTGTACGGAACCCTTCGTACGCGAGTCCGACTCGCACTTGGCCGATTTTTTTCTGCGTTTACCAAGATATACAAATTGATCGCAAGACATTAAAGAATATAATTTCTTAACTTATTAAATTAATTCAAAAAGAATTTCACTTAAGCTAACAATGTTACCGCGTGGAATGGAGAATAAATTACCACGCGAACGGATGAAATGCGAGATTAATGCAAACGAAATTGTGGGCGCATGCGAGAATGGTGTCAGCATTTCATTTTCTTTGATTATTATATTAGTGTCTTTTTATATGACTTAAATTATTTTTACCGTTTAATTGCGGCACAACTATCTAACAAAATTCCTTTGGATTTGGATTGTCCGTCCAGCACTTTCTTTAAAATCAGACTTACAGATCACTTTATAGCATAATTATCGTAGTCTAAGCATAACCAATTTATTTAAAACCTTGACTTTAGTAATCTATTTTACCTATTTACTCAATATGTAGTTTTATTTAGTTAGTTCCTATTTATGTAGTATATTGACAAAGTATAAAAGCTTTGAAGATTTGTTATTAAAATTACAAGTATTTCTTTTATGAATACTCTAAATTGACCAGCTTATCTGTTAAGTCAACCACATACTCTTGGTTGGCTGGAAGAGATCTCTTTTACAAATAAGCCCAACATTGCTCTCTAATATATGTTATTGCACTGTTCAATTTTATAAGTGCAATAAAGAGTGTTATTATAAAATCCTGCGAATGATAACCATGAAGGTGTTTTAACTTTGAATAACTGTAAATAATTCATTAAGTAATCCAACATGATAATCTCTTAATAAAAACCTGACTGTAGAAAACATAATCTGAAAGAAATCATTTCGCGTTTTGTAATTTTTTTTTAACTTATAAGTTGTATCTTTATATTTATGTGATCGTCTTTTAAAGCCCTTTATACCCTATATCATACTAGCTGACGCGATCACGCTTTGCTGTGTTAAAAACTACGATGAAAGCCTATGTATTAAGTAGGAACAAATCCAGTAAAATAAAATAAAAAACAACAAAATCTGTTGAGTCGTTACGGAGTTCATCGCGGTCAAACAAGATCTACTAAATTGATTTGTAAAAAACCGAAATACGCCGTTTTAATTATTTTTGACGTCACCTAATACGATAAAAATTAAGATAAAATGTCTTTTATTTACTATGCAATCAACGCCAACCCTGTACCGAAAAGGAACCGGAAGAAACTCGGAAAGGGCTCTTTTTTATATATCTTTCTCTCGTCAAAAAGTAAATTATTTCCTACATATAAAGATTATCTTTCAACTACCTTAGTTACATTTTAGAAAAAGCCTTCATTATTAGACAAAATATTTGTATAGGTGTGAATATAACTTAAATAAGACAGTAAGAAATGTTGGAAGTAAGAAGTTTGGATTTATGATAAATACGAAAAGATGAAGAACGAAAATTGTAAATAGCTCGAGTTTGACAGTTAATCTTCTCATTGGTTCTGTATTTAATGGTAGTGTCTTTTTTAAGTGTACTTTGAAATTTACGGCCAGTGTTTGCTAGTACTCGTAACACTCTATTGTCTTACTTCAGATAAAGAACGCCGCTCGTCTGAAAGTCTGACTATATATAACCCGTAAGAAAATGGGGACACAATTCAGAACGGATAAAAAGTTGAGCTGACAACCAAGTATCGTTATTTCATCCCATCCAATAATCCAAATATGTATAGAAGAAAAATCACAAATTATCTATTTTCAAATGAGGATTTCAAGCTGAAATCTCGAAATATTTCCATACAAAAATAAATTTACTTACCTGAGCTTTCACCGAGCGGTGCACTGAAGACTTGACTTAATCCCAATAGTAGCAATGCTGACACTTTATACCAAGCTGACGCCATTTTGATCTGAGAAGAAAAACGTCATGTTAACAAACTCTCTCGGGTTCCTGCGGGTGCTAGTCAGTACCCGCAGAATAGAATTTCATTAGTTATTATTTTTAATAGAATTAAAAATAATAACTAATGAAAACATCTTGAAGACCCTCTTACCTAAAAAAACATAAGTAAAAAAACACATAAGTTAACCAACTACGCCTACGAGCCGTCAGGTAGGATTCGAACCCACGACCTTTCGCAATCCGGGCGAGTGCTCTGACCGCTGAGCTACCGAGACGCTGGCAAACGTATTTCAACTTCTACTATGAGCTAGTACCGTTCCACCAATGTTGAACGCTAACTACGTTCAACGTCGAAAGAAATATTTTTACAAATATTAAACAATCGATTAAGATGGAACCAGCTATAATTGTTAAAGAAAAAACATAAAAAACACATACCAACAAAAGATAACCTAAAAAACATTAGTATCTACTGTTTTAGTTTTTTTACTACTAATTATTGTATTGTATCTTGTTACCGTAAAAGTCTGGTAAACATAAACCTTTTAAGATAGCAACTTTGCTCAACAGGTTCACCGATTTATGGTAAATTGGTGAATAATATGCGACAGAATACAGAAAATATATCATTCATAATATTCCAAGGCTTACATATCTTTGGCCCTGAATAACAAACGTGAAAACACAAGTGTAATTTAATTAAAAATCAGTGTTTCTTGTTTGAAAACCCTCAAAGGTACAGATTCCTAAATTTCATGACCACGGCAATTTAGGATTCCGTAGAACATGGAACCCTTACAACGACCTCCGTGATCGAGTCACTCGCATACCGGTTTTCATAATAAACTTATCCAGTGTAGAAAACTATTTTTTGGGGCTCGGGTTTGGATATTGTTGTACCGTCGTTGTTTCTGAATTCCATAATTTAAGCGCTTCATCTAATTGGATTCAGAACAATGTATGCAATGTTATCAAATATTAGCTGTTAACTAGATGGCGCAGTAGCGCGTAGAAACACGCTATCGTATTGTTTTTGCGGGAGTACGTAAGGTCAAGTTTAGTTTTGCAATGTTAGGATAGCGAGACAATATGGTAACAAACACACACAAAGTATTGTCATAATATAATTAGGATAGTTTCACTCAAAATCCACTAGTTCTACTTGTAAAAGACGCGATTTTTTCTTGTCGGTCGTTTTTTCATTTTCTATTCAGGGATCTGTTTTCCAAATATTAAGCTTTCGAGTGCTAATTTTTCTAAGAGTCGAGTATCGTCGCCTTTATCCCCTCTGTCTGTTAAACGATTGTTTTTTTAGGATAAGTGAAACTTGAAATTGAGGGGAAAAGACGCGTCGGAAGAAGGAAAATGTCTTGGCTCCGAAACGTTAGGCAATGGACCGGAATCGCCAACGTAGAAGAACTGTTTCGTCTGGCGAGGGATAAGAAGAGATATGCAGAGCTGACGGCCAACCTCCAGTAGTGGAGAGGCACCGCAAGAAGAAGTGAAACTAATTGTAACGAAGTTAAAGAAAAAATATCGTAGCTAAGTAGTTTAAGGCTTTTTAAGTTAACGAATGTTAGCCGATTAACTAATTAAATGTACATACTTGTAGAAATAAAATAGGTATATCATACACTAATTTATATTGTTAGGACGAATGGCTATGACGTAATACGCAATACGGTCAGGTTTGTTTACACTTTTGTTTACATATTCCATTGGAAAACTAATAAATAGGCCTCTGTAAATAATAATTAATACTACTAATAAAGATAATTAAGCTTAAAATCAATGCTATGCGGTTGAAGTCGTGGGTAGCAGCTCTATAATTGAAAATGTCTGCTTATTTTGGAAAGCCGTTTTTCAAAGAAATAACTAGGAAAAAATACAAAATACAAATGCATAACAAACAAAGTAAACAAGCAAATAAATACATAACAAACAAATGTATCCAGACCCCTCATTCCCACTGGGCACTCTGGGGAAATCCCCAGGGCCCCGCGATCGATAGGGGCCCTCTAGTTCCTGCCAGATCACTAAACCAGTACCGACATTTATTACTAAAAACACTTATTTAATTAGAGTAAATCGAACCTCAATTAGATGATCGACTTGCTTATTAGCTTTTGCATTCGCGAAGCTACCCTACTCTCGCCCAAAATAAGGATATCGAATTTCAGCATGCTTAGATAATTTTAAATTTACGAAAATTATCAATTTATCTACTGTCAATAAAAAAATATCTGAAACCTTCTTTATCTACTTTCATTGTCTATTCTAGTCATAAAAAAGTGTTTTGTCATTGTCATAGGGGCCCCACTATTCTTAAATGCCCAGGGCCTCCAATAGGTTAAAGACGGCCCTGAATGTATCAATATTGCTGGGATAATAGTGTTAGCAACTGCACTGGAAAACCTAGTTATTAACGTTTTATTGTATAAATTATTAAATAGATGTCCTTTTTTAATAAATTGTTTAAGATTTTATTTTAGATTAAGCCAATAAAATTTTCTTAAACGATAACTCTCGTACGGCCGCCATCTTGTTGTTTACGTCTGCCTTGCGAATATAAAAATGGCGCCACAGCCTACCGAGCGCCTGCGCTGCCACGGGTTTCCCCGATGCGGTCGCTTCGAAAAAGGCTAAGTATACAGTGGTGTTTAGTCAGTACGAGTCTAACATAACCTCTCGGGCCGGCCGATGTATCCATGTAGGATTTATTCGTAACACGCTTTTATTAGTTTCACCTGTATGTATTTATGTTGTATATATGTAACTGAGTATATGTATATTTGAGCTCGATTTTGCCCAACTTTAAGCGATCAGATTTACTTTAAACGTTGTAGACTTATCAACGATCGACGACAATACAATATTTTGATAAGCTTATCTCAATATCCTAATTAGGATCGCCAGGATTAATGATTTTAATACAAGTCCTTTGCGTGAGAGCAAAAGAGATAGAGCAAGAACGCGGTCGGCGCAAGAGAAATCCTTGAATATGTTTTCTATCGAGATGAAACTGTTAACACGTCTGTCCATATTAACAGTTTTATAGCAAATCGAACTAAAGAGTAAAAAATAAAATATAGTTAAAAAACACGCTTTAATATCAAATCGAACTTAAAAATCAGAAAATAACTTTTAATTTAACCCCACACGTTTTCTACAATGAATTAAAATCATCTTTTCATTACTTTATTTTTATTTTAGAATTTTTGAAAGTTATTTAAACATATTGAGTTAGTATACTTTTTATAACAGTCGAATAAAATATAAAATAAAAGTTATTTTCTGATTTTAGTTCGGTTTGCTATTAAAGCGTGTTTTTTTAGTTTTTTTAAACTATATTTTTTTACATCACATCCAAGCTAGTTTATGTATTGGATCTTTCACAATAGTAGGATATAATATTTAAAAATGTCCCAAATACCCTTGTCATCTCTTGGTCTAGTTATCAGTAATGTGCAAACTTTTTGTCTTTGCAATGTTATCATACGCCTATCACAGTTTTTGTCCTTCGTCTGTCTTATTGAACTTTGCTGAACAAAAGTAATTTGACGTCAGCGTCTTCAATTTGCTCACTCTCTCAGAAGTGTCCTTATTTATATGGGATGTTTGTTTCTTGGACAAATACTCATGTTGTTGATTTATTTGTGTTATCGTAGCAAGTAGTCCAGCTGTCTTTAGTTTAAGTAGAATTTAGATAAAACTTAGTTTTAATGAAATAATCGCAAATAATGCTAAAATTAACTAGAGTAAACACACTCAATTGCATGCTGTCATAATATTCATATTGCTGTAACTCTCATAAGGCGGTAATACATATATCTAAGCAACAAGATTTCGATTCTGTCAGTTTTAATTATACCTATCCAATCATATATTGGCAAAGAAGCACTCAAAGAAATAAAAAAATGTATTAAGAACAAATTAACACTTCAATGCTGAGAGTTAAGTTGCACCAATAACATACCCAATATGGTATTTATTAGTGAAAAAAAGTAGTAAGTAAAACCAATGTCAATTTAGGAGTACAGACCTAGAAACTAACGTACAGAAGACAAAATGAGCAGCTACGATTGTGAATTATGATAATAACATTTCTTTGTTCCTATTTTAAATTAGTGTAATTTAATGTTGAAGGAAAACATTTGAATATGTAATAGAAATTTAATGATTCTATTGCAAGGCAGTTGTTCCTATCAAGTAGTTGTCTAAAATTTTAGTTTAAATTTTTTTAATGCCATATACTTCCCATATAGCACTTATTTGCATGTTCTCAGGCTCTCAATACTTACACGACAAAAGAAAATATGTCAGTTGCTAAGGATTAATAATATAACTCAGCCAAGGATAAATTTTTAAAGAACTCTGTACTCGATAAAGTCTGTGAAAAAGCGCCTTCTTATCTGGCGTGGAGCTCTAACTATCTCAACTCATCCACTGGGACTTTCTGGTTATTCAAGTGTTTTTATCATGGTAGGAGGTCATATCTAGGCTAAATAAATTATAACAGTTCAAACCCGAGTTTATAAATTTCAATTAATATAAAATCATCACCACAAAATCTTCCAATCAATACGCCGCTAATAAGTCATAAAATTAACCACGTAGCACAGCTTCATTTTCGGTTTTCACTTGTTTTGATCGAAACCCTGTAAAGTTCCATCGAATATGTGCACTTTTATTAGGTAGTATATATATTATTATATTGAAGGAATTCTCAGGCAAGTCAATTACCATTACCTACAATTTCATTCACCAATTTACTGATTTGTTTTTCCCGTTATAAAAAAAAAACATAAACAAACGTGCATTTTTCAAGTGAATTGATTGCGTGACAAATATTATATGACTGAGAATGAAATCTTTATAAATAAAATTTAAATGCAGGTCGTTGGCGAAAACTGCATGACCGATTTGACTGTCTTCATTTCATTTGCTTGTTACGAGAAATTTATTAGAAAAAGAGGATGATGTTCATCTCACTCATCCAACACTTGACGTGACGCTAACCGTATGACTCAACATCAGCGAATGTTTCCTTGTAAAAATTAACAGAAAGGAAAAAGTACTTTTGACTAATAGTTGGCTGCACATAAACAAAGGTTGCTGTGATCACAGACCTGGGTATTTTAAATGATAAGTCAACTAAAATTTACAGCGCATATTACTTCAATCTTTACTAAGCAGCACGGATGTTAGGCTTCTTGAGGAGGAATATATTTGAATTTCTACTTTTTACAATTCACCTGCACGCAGCCACATCGAGTATGCCAGCAGGTCTCTCTTTTATACAGTCCAACGTATGGAAAATATTCAATGACGTTTTACAAAGCAACTAGCATATTTACTCCACGCAACGTTTTAACAAATTTGACAGGAAGTCACTCCGCAACATAAGTTCACTATGTCCTTTCTTCACCGACTAATTCGTTGAAACCTACCAACAGGTTCTTTTATACAAAGAATATCTCTATATCTACTCTAGACATATCCTAGATCTAAATTATCCATAGTTTTCCATGTGACGAGAGTAAAAACCTATTTAGGGCTTCGTTCAACCTTACAAGAATTTTAGACGGATATAATACTAGTAATCTAGATCTAGAGGTTTTTTACGATTGTCAACTTCAACAACAAAACAATAGTCTTATTAGATAAATCATCTGAATAACTTTCCTATCCTAAATTAGAATATCCTAAACTTCATTTGTGTAAACCCAAAACTTTCGCACACAACTAATAGTTTAGATAGTTTTTGTCAGTGTTATGTACGACTTAAGTTCATACATTTCGTTTATCAGTCACATAATTACGAAAACTATGCCTAGTAAGTTGTACGGTTTGTGCATCTTTTTATGATAAATAAGAAAAGTGAAAGTCTTGATATAATATAAATGATATAATTAACTGAATAAGTATAATAACTACTAACTAATAAATGATATGATAATTGATATGAGTACGCACAGCGTGATTGATTACCGATGACGAACTGACTCTAAAATGACCTAAATTAACGAAAGTGGCGTAAAATGCTTACATGACAAAACTGTACGAGTTAGCTCGTACATAAGTCTTTAGTGCAATTCGGACAGTAACTGATTTAGAAATGAAAACTTACAAAATCTGTGAAAATCAAATAGGTCGGAATTGGTATGGGTCATTCTCGACGAGGGTTACCAACTATACTGTTAATAAGATTTCTCTGATACTGTTAAGAGAAATTGCAGTAAAGAAAATAATGTTTAAAGCTTCCTTAGTACTTTCTTTCTTAGAGCAGGCAGCGATAAAAAGTTTCATTCAGTGTAGGCAACACTCGTTTCAAAGGAAAAAATGTCCATATAAAAAAAACTTTTGCAAAATTCTTCCAAGAAGTTCAATTTTCCTATTGATAATTCTATTTTATACCTGGTGAAAGGGTTTGATTTCATTCAGACTTATTGAAATTTTTTGATAAGCTGTCGGTCATTAAAGAATTTCGTAAGATTTCAGTTTATATCAAAAACTCTATATAAACTGAAATCTTACGAAATTCTTATATTAAGATAATTAAGAATTTGTAAAATATATTAAGAATTGGTAAAATTCAATGTTATTTGTTCAAAATAATAAGAAGAAAAATAGTTCATGAAATTACAGCTGCTCAAAAGACATTTCCTCGTACTCATTACAGAGTAATCCAACATTTAGTTTAAATTGTCTTACCAAAGAATTAAAAATTTTAGTAAAACTGTCTCAAATCTCTTTTTCATTCCTGTCACCTCAGCATTTACAGAAATAATGTTTTCTACAATGTATTCGAAGTGGCGGTACTACAGAAATGGAACCCTAAATTAATTTAATTTAAACTAAGCGTCTATTTTATTTTAAGTTTAAATGATAATGAGAATGAACATTTTGAAATGACAGCAAGTTGATTAGTTGTGCAAGTTGTACAAAAAATAGGCTTTTAAAAATGCATAAAAAATAAAGTACTCACTATTAATTTTTCTTAAATACAGTTTACATTTTGTTTCCTACCGATTTATTGTTAAAAAAACCCTATTCTCCACGTACCTTTAGGGGTTCTGTAAGAGATTTTTATATAAGCCTCAAAATGCAGCTATTGTAACAAATAAACAGCTGATATGTTTACCTATATTATGTAAAAAGCGAAATCAAACACACTTTAAGTGGGTTAATAGTACCTGTCAATACAGCCTCGTCATTCACAATTTTCGCTGCAAAACTTTATATTCGAATTTTTACCTCTTATATCTGCCTCTATTCACAAATTTAGGTCACCTAGTTTCATTGAAAACCTCAAGTCATTCTACTTTAATACAATTTTAGTCATACATGACTTTTATATTTAATTCATTCCTACTTTGATGCGATTCAAATCAATTACAAAGCCATAACAAATTGTTTTTTCAATACCATAAGTATTCGAGAAAATAAAAGATTATTAAAAAAAATAACATTGCCGTCTAGTAGAGTTTCTCTTCGAGAGTTCTCGAACCGAGAATTCCCGGGAAATTTTGCCTTACTCGAGACGAGAAAAAAGTGGTCGAGAAATCGAGAAATTCAGTCAAAAATTTTAGAACACACGAAAGTCAAAAATTTTAGAACACCAAATCTGGAAAACTTGTATAAAGCTGTTATGTCAGTAAAGCCTACGTCGACAGAAAATGAACGGGTTTTCTCCTTGTCTGGAAACTTTGTGACGAAAATACGAAACAGATTGTCAGATGATGCTATAAATGCCCTCGTATTTTTAAAGGCTTATTTCCTTAATAATAACAAGACATAGTGGGCTAGCTTTTGAAGCAGTTTCCGTTTTAAATTGTGATTGTAATTAGCCTAAGATTATTAATTATTTATTAGTTCTTATGTTTACTTACGTAACGAAAAAACTCCATTTAGGTATAACAAATGTTGAAAAGTTGGACTAAACTAAATTATCTGTACCTTATTGTTATTCGTAATTATGAAGCTAGTCTGATTGTTATTTTTTGTACCTAATTGAAAAACTGTTGTTTCATGTTACATAATTGAAAAGTTTGTAGTACAGACAGATACTAAAGTAAATTATTTAGTATGTAAGGTACTAAATTTAATTGTGGTGACATGATGACATTGTTTTTAGAAAATATTTTAGTTGTTTTTTCCAAAGAAGAAGACTATTTAGTCCTAAAATTGTTTGTAGAAATAAGGACAAAAGATCTCGCTAGAGTTTATTTCGCTTAATTAACGTTTTATATACTTACTTAAGTAAACTAAAAATAAATGTTGTTGATTGATATATGTTGTTGAATATTGCACAAAAAGCCTAGTCTTATTGTTAAATCACACATATTCTTCAAAATTTCCATATTTCTCGACAACCCGGGAAGTCCCGGGAAATAGTGGTCGAGAATTCTCGTGCTCCGAGAAATAAAAAAGGTCGAGAATTTAGAAACCCTACCGTCTAGGGACGCCCGTAAGAAGCGAAATATAGTAAATGGTGAAAAAAAGGCGATAGCAAGCCACGCCAGCCACGCACACTGACATGAGCGAAAGCGAGACAGAAGGCCACGCACTCTGACGACGTGAGGAAACAGCTGGCTCCTATATATATCACGCAACGTTACTAAATCTGACGCTCTCGTGTTATGGTGAAATCTGACGCTTAGCACGGATAAACTGGCCACGCGGCTAGCGCCTATATGCGAGCGGCAAGAACGTGCGTATAGAAGCTTCCCCATAAATAAATATATTGATTATATTGAGATTCTTAGTTTTTTTTGTTTCACATATCTCTATCTTTTTACCATTTTCATCATCGCTTATTGTGTAGCAAAACAACTAGAAAATATATGAAAAAAAGATTTTCACAACGTATTCTTCGTCTCACTAACCGGACTACCGGCAGTAGTAGAAAAGAGTAACTTTAATACCGACTAAAATGTAGTATACAGATAGAATAACATTATCGTTTCTAATAAACAATTAGTGGGCGGTATTTCTACCGTGGAAACGGATGATATAATCACACCACATAATACCATATACCAATATGAGATTATCCAAATCTGATTACGGAATGGCTCCCTACCTCTATTATCGTCTCAGAAATATTTGGTTGTATAAGCATAACATCCATGCATCTCTCAACGCTCCTTTCTTAAGCGTACCTCATGCAAGTTCAATGGAATTTAACTTCAATGGCATTTTGGCAGTAGATTCGTGCTGGCTCTGTATTTGTAAAGACTAGCGCTGTATGGATGTGTATTTTCATTCTTATGGAGAAATGAAGTGTCTCATTGAGTGTGAACAGAAATGATAACATTTGATAGAATGGAAACGGTAAAAAAAATTAAATAGTACTAGCGGCCCACCCGGCTTCGTACGGGTGGACAAAATTCTTTTTTTTTCTATTATTAAATATTTTTCCGTTAGCGCCATCTAGCGTCCGGTAGACGAACTACTTGCGGTTAACGCATTGCTATGGTAACGTTATTGATACAATGGAAAAAGAGCGGGAAAAAGAGCGGACAGACAAACACACAAACCACTGTGATCTTAGATTATAGATTCGTAGTTGCTACGATTGATGAAAAAGATTGCTGCCGTTTATATACTTTACTAATTCTTCATATAAAATAAAAAGTTTAATTAACCTATTTTATTCAAAACGTGTTTTGGAAGAAAAAGACAAAACACTCTAAAACTATAAGGTTTTTATAAATAGTTTGAGATTTTTATGAATAATACGGTATTAATGATAAGTATTGCATACTGTATTTCTAGCAGTGCAAATATTTGTTCTAGTTTAGTTAAGTATCAAATTATAAGTTGAATTGGTTGAAATTTTGTAAGCGACACGGTATTAAATTATCTTAGGTCGCTATTAGGCTATTAAAGCGAACTTTTTGAATATTAAAATAATAATAATATGATATTCTATTCCGATAATATTTAATATAATCATCATCCGATTATTTCATTAAATATTATTGGATTTTCTTATATAAATTGTATAACTAATTAATTATAAATAAAGATCTTGAAATGAATTCAAAAGGGTGCTGTTGGTAATTAAAGATTAAAACAAGAACCTGCGAAGCATATTGAACTTTCAAGGATTATAAATAATTATGTACAACGATATACAAAGACCTTATTTATAAGATAAGAGTTTCACATTCAAAGTATATAGATGCTATGGAAAGGAGCCTTTCTTTCTTCCATATAACTAAGGCTAAACATGTACCTAAGATTCAAAGATACCAAAAAATAGCAAAAAAATTGTATATTCCGAAAAAAATACTTATATATTTTTAAATATTTTTGTACCACTAAAAAAATCATTCAAAAATATACATTACTTGCAACAAATGTTTTTTTTAGCTGGCAAGCACAATTGTTTTGCTTTTGAAGCGTTTTGTATCTTAAAGTTATATAAACATTTTTCAATATTCAGTTTCAAACATAAAATGTATACAAGTTTATCAGCAACATACTGCTTTATGAATTCTTCTGTTCTTAATATATGTATACAGTAGAATCAAGAGCAAAAATAGATAATTCTTGCTATTGCGCAGCATTCTAAGCGTTAAGTTATTCAAAAGGTGGTGAAGTAGATGGGACTTGGGTACATGTTAAGTGAAACCAGTTGTTCGTGGTAACATGTTGTATTGTCAGATGTTACAACACAAGAGGGCGATTATAATTAATTACATCTTATTTAACTAAACTAATGTAGGTCATCAGCGACATACGTCATGTTGCAGAGCGTAACGGTAAGTTACGGTACAAGTGTAAATTACGACTATATTACACCTCCCCCGAAAGTCAGCCTTTACCCCCGGAGAAGAAGAAAAAAAAATGTGACGTATATGGTTGATGAACCTGTATGTTACACTTAATAAAATACACTTATTATACGTCTTACACTACTAAGTTACATTTCTTTTTACATTTATTAAGTTTACAATAATATAAATTAGGTTTAAATTCACTTCTGAAACAATTTGGTATTATTCTTATGAATTATATATTGTTTATTATTTTTAAAAATTTTTACATTAGGTGACATATCCTCTATAACTACAAAAGGACCATTCCAAATTGGATCTAACTTATTGCCAACTTGATTTTTAATAAGTAAAAAGTCACCTGGTTTGTATGTTAGTGTATTAATTTTCTTATCGTATGTTAGTTTTCTGTTAGTCTTACTTAATAACAAATTATTCCTAGCATCTACCTGTGCTTTCTGTAATCTAAATTTAAATTCCTTAGGATAACTATCGTTATTATAAAGAGGGTCGACAGAAGTACTTAAATTGCTTGGTAAATTGCATAATTTTCCGAAAACTAACTCGTGAGGAGTGTATTGTGTCTCTGTATTATTCACAAATCGTTGCGAAATATTTATATTTATATCGTTGTTGTTCTTATAACCACCACGACTAAAAACTGAGGAATACTTTCCTCTATTGTTGGGTAAATGCGGAGCACGATAAGGACGACGCGCTTGTGATAAATGAGCGACCTGGTCGTGTCCTGACGACAAGACTTGTTCATCGGCAGCTGTTCTTATAGCCTCTGATAAAGATGAGAATTGCCTCGAAGCAATTATAGTGCTAAGTCTTGAGTCTGATAAGCCATCAGCGAATCGTTTTATCGATGTTTTTTCATTCAAAGAACGTAAAAACTCGTATTTGCTATCATCACCGTCTGCTTGTGTTATAGTCAAATTGACAAAAAGATCCTCAATCTCGGACCCAAACGACTCTATGGACCTGTGCCCCTGTCTGGTTCGAAACAGCTTGGCCTGAAGGGCTTCTGGTGATTTCTTAGGAATCAAAAATTTGCGCATGTCCTTAACTAAATCCGTAATATTAGAATATGTGGACTTTAATCTTAACTTTGCGCTAGATGACAGCCTAGTTTTCAATACAAAATCGATTAATAGTTTTTGAGACTCGTCATTGATAATTGTACTATACATATTGATTCCATCTATTAATTGTTTCGTAATATCCTCTTGCCCCGTCATGTTCGGTAGCAAGGCGATGGCCGTTTTAATATCAAAATTTGACTTTGCCATTTTTCTAGTTGAAAGATTACTACTTGTCTCAAGAACTTTATTTTCGGAGCTATTACTACTACACGGCTCACTATTCACTAATTGCTTTATTTTACTGTAAACTAATTTTATATCCCCAAGTAAAGAATTAATTAAATCTACTTCAGAGGAGTCTAATGAAATTAATTTTAACTCCTTATTTAAGTCAGACACAATACACTCAACATTAGCATATATATTTTTTGCTTCTTCAAACTTTTTTGAACCTAGTTCCTTTTGTCGTCTCTCAGGACCTAATTTAATTAAACTTTCACGTATATAATTTAACTTTCCTAGTAATTCTTGTAACTGTTGAGACATACTACTTATTTTACTCTAAACATATTACTTAAGCGAAATAATCAATCTTTAATTCAAAATCAAACTTCAAATACTCTATTTTATAAATTAAATAACTTAAAATAAAATACCGTAGTTAGATCGAACAGTGACGCAATACGGCATCGTAGCGATGTGGCGGGCCGGGGCCGGTGGCGACGACGTGTCGGCTGCACGGGGCACGTAGGCAGCTGGATGTAGACCGCAGGCGGCAGCATGTGGCACGTTGGCAGGCACAGGCTGCTGCTCGATGAGTGGGCCGGGCTATACCCTGGACTCCGTGGGCCGGGATTATCCCTGGACTCCGCTCCAACTGGGCCGGGCTATACCCTGGACACCATCCTTGACCCGTACGCTTCTTTCTTCCTCTGAAGCCACATTCTTCTATAACATTTCAGTATTCTTCTATGATGTTTAGGTATTCTTCTATAAGGTTTAAATAGTCTTCTATAAGTTTTAGGTGTTCTTCTATGATGTCATTTCAGGAACTGTGTTTCTTCTCTAAATTAATTTTAATTTTCTTCTTAAAATATTTTCTTTCTTGAGTAAGATTCCAAATTCTTCAAATGCAGGGTCGCCATCAAAAGGTGGTGAAGTAGATGGGACTTGGGTACATGTTAAGTGAAACCAGTTGTTCGTGGTAACATGTTGTATTGTCAGATGTTACAACACAAGAGGGCGATTATAATTAATTACATCTTATTTAACTAAACTAATGTAGGTCATCAGCGACATACGTCATGTTGCAGAGCGTAACGGTAAGTTACGGTACAAGTGTAAATTACGACTATATTACATTATATTATCAGCCTACGGACTTTACTAAAATACCGTGTTCCAGAGCCGCGAAAATCTTGTTAAAATCTAAGCGACTGTCACACACATATGCCACATTAACGTTTCGTTCTACGCAGTTGTAATTTAGTGTATAATTTATTGTGTTTTATTAATTTTATAAAAATCTAATTTATGGGTATATTATATATGAAATAAGTGTTCGTACATTATTATGAATATTTTCAAAGACTTGTACCAAGGTACATTTTTGGCCCGAAAAGAAAGGTCTCCTTTAAAATGCCTAAAAACTTACTTCCCGTAACATACCCTGTAAATATCTCCTGAGTTTGTGTAATATATATATTCTGTAATAAATAAATAAACAACACAAATAACATATCATTTTATTAACATACATATATTTAGTCCATTTCTTACACTAAATACGTGATAAATCTCTCAACAAACGTCTGATTCATTGTTGGAATCCTATTAAATTGAATCCAAAGTGTATGGATTTTGCTCCCAATTCGTTAGCGGCTTTCAGCGGGAGCTTTGCTCTGGTGACCCAGTTCTCTCCCCTGTCCCGAATACCCGGCTGCAACGACCTACCTTTTGACTGACACGTGATTAAACCGCAACAGGCTGTTACGACAAAGATAAGCTTTTGAAGTACAAAATCACTGTTGTCTGGTATCTATTACATTTTAATTAGACGTGATTATTAGAAAATGAACAATACTTCGAGGTTAAAGTAAAAAGAAATACGCTACGTTAGCAATATCTTTTCGTAAACCACTAAATACGAGTATATCATTTATCTAAATAACTACTGCAAATGAAGCTCATAATTTTTTTCAAATTGCTTGCTCGTAATATTGAGATTTGGATCCGTACAAAAAGTAAGTTTACTGAAAAGTGGTGTTCCTTATCTTAACAATGTTTTCTCAATGATATGATAAATATCATCGTTAATTTTAGGTATATCATAAAAAAAAGAAAAGAAAATAAGTGTGTATTTAAAAATATTACAAAATACCAAATCATTAATTGTTTGAAACCAAAACAAAAATCAAATGTAGTTTTCATAGCCAATCAAAATTCTCCTCGGGGCAGACTAAATAATTACCTTAAAATATGGCCTGGATATCAAATCCAGAACACTTAAAATTAATTTACAATTTTCTTACGGATAATATTACGGATAAATCAGTTATTCGCATAATAGATTGTAGGAAAAAATTGGTAGCTTAATGGATACATCTGTCACCGATCGACTGATATATAATGATGATAATAGTTTTGTTAACATATCGAAACTAATAATAAGGTATGCGCCGAGAGTATGTCGCTAGACATTCATATCACAACGTATCGCATCTCCACAATAACATCGCCTGTACATTTAGTGTGTTATGCAAAAAGGCTTATTACAGTGTTAAAGATTTTTTGAATGGTAAAGCAGCTTGGACCTAATAGAAATGAATTGCTCGTTCTCTGAATCGTTTTGTAATATACACAATTTGTGAGTCATTTGGCGATTTTATAAGAGTTTTGGCACATGAGTTTCTTGCCCGATTCTTCTCATGTTAGCCCCTACGTTCGGAATCGGGTCGCTCGTGGCGATTACATGCGCGGCACCAACTCCGCGGATGTACTTGCCGCTAGCGCACGGGCTATTTTATTATAGAATAATATTTTTTTGATTCTGTAAAATTGACGATTTTAAGTGCCCGCAAGGGCCTATGAAATAAAGTTATTTTGATTTTGATTTTGAATAACATACGTATCTCTAAATAACTCCAGGTATAATCTTGAAATCTAATAACCTTAACTTCCAGACAATAAGTTAAGAGAAACTGTCATACGGGTGCCTTAGTGATAGTGAGCTAAACTTATTTAATATTCAGCGAATTTTGATTAGTTAATCAAATATATTTCCAGAAATTCTGAGTTCTATCCATAAAATTCATTATTATTAATAGCACCTATATTTCTATACTAATATTATGAAGAGTTAATATTTTAGGATTTGGATGTAGGCGGTGATGTCTGCATACTTATCGGATTTCAACTAAGAATAGGTATTATCCCATTTAAATAAAAAGCCTATTTTACAGAAAAAGTCGGCGAAGTGAGTTCTACAACTTTTAATTCTATAAAAATAGTCTATGGCGTCATCTAAATATGTAAAAATTGTTACAGTGTTTGACCGCAATGAACTCCGAAACTACTCGACCGACGTTGATGATTTTTTTTTTAATTTTGCCGGAATTGTTAAAACTTAGGACATAAGATAGGTTTCATTTCTTCCATAACCAAAAAAATATGCAAATTATAATAACTGAATGATAGCGACGCGTGGTCGGCTAGTATAACTATATGTTCAGATTAATACACGAATTGTTAATCTATTACGAGGAATTTCAGTTGCTACCTTATCGTCAAGGAAATGTAGATAAATAATGATATTTAAAAAAGTTTAAGTTTTACGATCATGTTTTGATAGCCAAGAAAGAACAGGCAGAGCGCGTTCCTGTACAAGATAGGCAGCTGGCGCTACATAGCAATAATTTTGGAATTAAATGATTTTTTAATGAATATACTTTTTGAAGTGATGTTTTTTATTTATTATTTATACATTATAGTCACAAAAAAAACATATTTCATGTTTTTTTAACATTTGCTAATAAACTAACTATTTAATAAAATTATTCGGTTGAAATTGATACAATTTTGTATATTTATTGTTTCGAATATATTAGTAGGAACTAATATTACAATATTACAGAGCCAAAGTTTGTAAGGAAGGATAATGTTTGGATTTTTGTTACCTTTATACGCAAATACCTGTTTTCTCAGCGACTCACGATGAGTGTAGAGATTTTTGTAGAACACTTACATTTTTATATGACACAGTTAAAGAGAAACACCGATAAAACTTGAATATATAAAATTATAAATATAAAATTGAACATACCTAATTGTTATTCATATAATAAAAAAGCATCAATCCTTGCTCTAAAAAAAACATAAGGAGGATTTAATTAAATAAAGTAGACAAAAGAAATCCTGATGTAACGTCTTGTTAAACATAAATAAATATAAAAAGTTTATTCATCGCTAAAGACCAAGCAAGTGGTGTATAATGGACCACTGTTGCCCATGGTATGTAATTTAAACCAAATAGTACCATGGTATATTATATCGTTGCAAATGAAGTGAATGAGACAAGCGGGGCCTGAAAGAGCACATCAAGTTTTAACGCGCTCAATTGGTATAAAATGCGATCTTTCAGGCGCAGCGCCCCAAGTCTATAAGCAATAACATAAAATCGACTTATATAACGCTGTATAAGCGATTTTCATAACGTCTGCCGGTGCTGTGTGGTAAAGTAGCTTGAAAATGTACATTATCTTGCGGTTCCCATATCAAAAATATATGATTGAAATATTAGATTGATTTGAATTAACCGTTGTTGAATCGCTCGACTGATGATTTATTTATGATGATTAAGACTGTACAGTTAACTGCTGCACATCCACTCGCTATTTGGGCGAGTAGCCTTCCAAATGAATCTTAATAATTCTAGCTATAAAAATCTTAAATGACAAGCTTAAATAACAAAAAATATAATGAATTCTTGTTGTTTGATTGATTTTCTATTCTAATAATTTAAAAATTTGATAAACCCCCAACGTAAAAATGGCTGAACCGATTTTCATAAAGCAAAAGAACTACCTCTAGAAATCCTAATTTTAAATAAAAAAACCGCCCACTCGTGTATGAGACACACATGAACATAGCTATGATACTTTCAAAAATTATTTCGATAAAACCAAATAGAGAATGCGCTTTGAATAAACATGTAAGAAAAACGTGTACTGAAATGAGATTGTGTTATTTTTTCAATTTTGATTGAGGTAATTATTAGAAGAGATGGCAGTATCGCCAGAGATTGTAAATCGTGAGACAAAGAACCTGTAAATAAATTAATCGAAAGAAGTAGAATTTTTGTTTTAGTTAAATTGATGATGGCAGATTTAAAATAGTTAATTTTAAATCTGCCATCATCATACAAACAAACATACAAGAAAGCAAGTTAAGAAAAACGTGGTAAAAAATGTCAGCTCAATTGAATGTCTGAAAGTGGTCGAAAAATCGATCGCAAGATTTGACCCAAACAAACAAACATACAAGAAAGCAAGTTAAGAAAAACGTGGTAAAAACGTGGTAATAATCGGCATAATAAAGTCCGTTGCTTTAGAATTTGAAGCTTGATTTTTTTACAATTCTAAGAGACATTGTATTGACTTAAATGTTATTAATATCAATTGGACGTATTTCCATGGTAAGGATCCAACCCACAACTTCACTTAAATTGACGTAAGTATACCAAAATGCCCTTAATGTCATATACTTTCACGTCACGAAAACAGCTGTAGCAAAATGTCAGAGCAAAGGGTCATTTTCTACTTATGCTACTTTATATTTGCTACAGCTGTTTTCGTGACGTGAAAGTATACCATTTTGGTATACTTACTTCAATTTAAGTGAAGTTGTGGGTTGGATCCTTACCATGGTAATACGTCCAATTATCAAGTTGATATTTTACATTTAACATTTAAGGTCAATATAATGTTAATAATATCAGGTATCAACCTAAATGAGTTCCTGCGAAAAAACATTCATGACCTGTCGATGTTGGTCATAACGTCTATCTGTCGCTAGACAAAGAGACAACGAAGTGATCCAATAAAGATTCTTTTTTCCCTTTTAAGGTGTGGAACCCGAAAAGCCCTTCCTTTACTTTCACCTTTTTTTACCCGTCTGTTTAAGCATTAAAAAAATTATATCGTCCATTATCATAAAACGATGATACGAACGACGACTATTAAAGTCATAGTCGTGGACACGTTGAAAGGCGAAGAGTACTCTTATAACAAGCTATAACGGGAATTCCTATCTAGAATGGAAGAAAAAAGGCATTTTACTTAACCGCCTTTACTATCATTAAACTTTAAAAAAACGCCTAGTCTTCTCTCTAAAAATACGACTCAAAATAAAATGGACACTAAAAGTTCGAAAACAGCAAAATCGAAGAATCCGCTAGAAGCTTATTCTTGCGAAGTTATAAAATTCAGATTTAGTGAACCCAATACTCTTTTGTCTATAAAGAAATAAAATAATAGTTTAGCTTTCAAAGAAATACAATAACACACACACATTGAATATTCCTGAAAGCTAGCTAAGAGCGTTAATGACAGTAATTAACATTTTATAACAAATGCACTGATTTTTACCAAACTTTTTACACTTAAGATCCGTTATGCGGCTTTATTGTTTAAAAATATGTACATAGTAATTGAGTCAGATATCACTTTTTAACTTCACAAATCTGGGGGCCAAGACAGAATCCACGATGGAACGAGCTAACCCAGAAGGTGCCTATTCACCCTGGCTTTAAAAACAGACGGGTTATAAGTGCTCGGAAATACAAACGCAGGGAGGGAGTTCCACTCCTTTGCTGTGCGCATTATAAAAGAAGTTGAGAAGCGCTTGGTGCGGCAGGTAACCAAGAACAGATAGCCCAGGGTGCGTCTAGATATCCAATGGAAGAAAGGTGATGGCGATATGGGCATTTGCAGCTCCTGAGCACACTCTCCAAAATAAAATCTGTAGAAGACCGACAGACAGGCAACTTTAAGGCGATGAGCTAAGGTGTGGCGCGTGCTCATCATCAATTTGCTGTTACCAGTGACCCTCTAAGCTCTGCGCTGAATCGTGTCCAGTGCAGCAAGTTGGTATTTTTCTGAGCCGTCCCAGAGGTGGCTGCAATATTCCATGCAAGACCAGACTTGAGCTTTATAGCGAGTTAAAAACTGTCCCTGCATGAAACATCGCTTGACCTTATTAAAGACGCCCAGCTTTTTAGACTACAAAATGGGCTGCCGTGTTTTTTCGAATTATGGTCTTTAGTGCAATTTCCAACCCATCTGCCAAGCGTTGAAATTATGGCAATATCTCCCCATTTATGGAGGAGGTTTCTTTCCACCAGTAGACGTTTATTCATCTAAACTGATGATTATGAATAAGATAACTTTTTAATAGATATATCAAATACTTATTATTTTAATAGGTTTCATAATTATGGATTTTAATTTTATACACAAAAAATTGGTCTTTTTACTATTAATTTTCCAGTTACTGTTAGTAACATATTTTTACTTAGTGCTTGTGCTTTATTCTTGAAGAAAACGCCGTTGCGAGGCAAGCGCTGACAAACACAGGGTTCTGAGAAATAGACCACGACGCCCCGACGTAGCACTTAGCGATTTTTTCCCGTTTTCCAATTTGAAAAAGGACTTACGGGGCCGGAGATTTGCAGATGACAACGAATTGAAAGCTGTGGTTGATCGACATTTTGAAGAGAAAGATACAGAATATTTTTTTGGATGGGTTAAGGCATTGTATGCGAGATCTGAGAAATGTATTTCACTTGAGGGAGATTATATTGAAAAATAAAAAATAGACACCATATATTTTATTTCATTAAGTACATTAGGCCGCGGACTTATCAGCCGTCCCTCGTACATCGCTCTTATCCGTTTATTGAGGTATCCTTCTTAAACATTACTCTTTGATGGAATCTAGGGAAACACAATAGATTTTAAGGTAAACATTAATTAACTATTTTATTTTCAAAATTATTGTGGGAAGTTAATTTCCACGATAATTTCATGAACAGTCTATTATATTTATACTACCTTTCTGCCCGCGACTTAGCCAACGTAGAATTCAGGGATTCCTTAGGGATCACTTCAAATATTTGCAACAAGAAATATCCCATGTAACAACGATCCAATATTTTCTATGAAGGAATTAATCAAAGTTGGTAAAGTAGTTGAAGACGACTTTTGGCCGATGTAACTTGGCCGAAATTTTGGACTTTATCCCGACGTTTTAGCCAGGCTAAACTGGTATAAACAGGTAACTAAATACAATCCTGAATGCGTTAAAACCCGTTTCCATATAGATATTCACTTTGTTGTAACTCCTATAGTAACTATAGTACAATACCGCTCAACCGAAAACACCATGAAAATTTAAATCTAAGATGTCTGAGAACAGAGAAATTTTAAGCTATAAACTTTGTTGTATCTCGCCACCAGATGGCACTACAGAATATCAAGTGAAACCTAAAATCAATCAAATAGGTATTTTGATAGTGCTAATACAGTGCCTATACTTTACAGTTCCCGGTAATACAAATGTAAACGTTAAGGGTCCGAGCGATTTCTCTGTTTAAAATAATTTAGAAGTGAAGTCCATAATGTTAAGCCTTACCTATTTTGAGTAATATATGCAACTCTTTTGCGTGTAAACAACCTCAGCAACCTTTTTGTGTCTTCAGCAATACAAGTTATATAACAATATCATTGAGCATATCTCCTCGCTAGAAAAACCACCACATCTGTGGAATCCGTCGTTATCTGACATCCTCGCGACGCGTCGCGGGCACAGCTAGTTGTGCCATAAGTCTGTTAGATTAATGTGAGAAAAAGAATTTTGGGAGGAAATGTTTTACCTATATAGAGGAGCTATAGAGCGACATTTTCAGCAAATTATCCTTTTGAAAAATCGAGACAAAGCCATTTAGATAAATACGGTAGTCCGTTTTCCGGTTTCCAGCGATACAGCGTAGGAAATTAAGCTTGAAACTTATATATACATATAGGATATAAAATGTTAAAAACAAAAATTGGGTCGATAAGAACTCCCTTAAGTACGTCCTTACATAACTAATTGAAACTTGTATGAAAAATGAATTAATAACGTTTGCAGCTACTTTTCTAAAATACACTCTTCCTAGATCGACAATTTAATAAGACAATTCATCTCATTTTATCTTTTTACAAAGGTAAATTGTATTGTATTGCCATGAGTAAAAGGCAAAAAAGGTTGCTGCGGATGTTTACACGCGAAAGAGCCGCTTAGAATTGGATATTATTTAAATTAGGTAATCATAAATAAAGAACTTCATCTTTAAATTATTTTAAACAGGACACTCGCTCGGACCCACACATTTACATATGAATTACAGTAAAGGGAACTGTAAAGTACTGTATTAGTACTATCAAAATACCCATATTGGTTTGATTGATTGTAGGTATCCCTTGATATGCTGTAACGCCATCTAGTGGCGAAATGCAACAATCACTTGATATCCTGTAGCGCCATCTAGCGGCGAAATGGAACAAAGTTGATGGCATACAATTTCTTTGTTCTCAGACATCCTAGATTTAAATTTTCACGGCGTTTTCGGTTGAGCGATTTACTAGTTGATATTTTACATCTCCAACAGTTAGTAGGGAGTTACAACAAAGTGAATATCTATGTAGAAACGGGTTTTTAGTGTCTGCTACTTTATCATGTCTTAATAGAAATAAAGTATATACTCCAAAGATTGAAGTCTGAAGAAGACTGAAGAAGTCAGAAGAAGACGACTATTTAAGCTTTGAATACAGAATGTGATCGCATGATATTAATGACGTACTTAAAATATTCATATACATATATGAGTTACCAATACTGAAATTTAGGCCAAATTTAAACATTTACTTAGGCGACAAATTTCCGTATTTATAAAGATGTTATGTTCTCATAATATAGTAATCAGATTTGTATAAAATGGAATTTCTAAAAACTATCTCAAGAATTGTATAAATTTTAATAAAACGCATTCTAACTTCCCCATTCAAACAAGTTTATCGCAATCGTAGTTGTTAACTCCAAGCGCATCTATTGATGTTGGTCGAGGTCTCCTAGCATTTTATATCACAGGCAAAGCCATTGTACTGAGGCACCGGGACCCGAGAGAGTCGGTCTACACACCACACCCACACAGATTGCTAAATAATAGACTCAACATCTCGTCACGTTATATTTAGAAATGCTAGGGTTGACAATCTCTATTTCTGCAGCATTTTATACGAGTCATTTTATTCCCTTTCCATCAATACAAGACACAAAATTTTTACGAAATTGTAACATAATCCAGCCGATATTATTACCAAAAAAGGGATATGTTTCTTAGTGGATCATCGCAAGAATCACTTTTGGATTAATGCTTCGTAAAATTCTTTTGTAATTCTTTGTTCTTAAAGAATTACTTTCACTGTGATTACTATTAATTTCTAATACTTGCATAGCTAGAACATATTTTACAGGAGACCGAAGAGCTGGCAACTACCTCGGACAAAGAATAAGTCTAGCTACCCAAAGGGGTAACGCTGCCAGTATCTTCGGAACCTTGCCTAAAGGGACTCCTTTTAATAATATATTTTAGTTATTATATATTTTTTAAAGTTTTTAGTTTTAAGGTTTAGTCTACTTAAGATAGATTGCTGATGAGAAATTCAACTTTAAAACGTAAAGTTAGCATTTATGCTAAAACTAAGAGTGATGAATCAATATATTCTATGTAAACGTATTTTGCGTTCGGTATGAATACAGCCTAGGTTTCCAAGCCCCATCAATAAGTACGCCACGTGTAGATAACTGCTTAGTCCTTCAATTAGCGCCCGCGTCCCTAGTTCCACATAATCATAACAACCACCATATATAACCTAACAACGCATATTTGCTTAAATACTTGTTATTATGGTAGGTAAAAAATAAATAAAAAACACGTATTTTTTTGTTTCGCTTTTTTATTAGATATGTAGAAAATCATAAAAAGGGAGTGTTACAGATATGTTACACTGTGCTATACCATTCCCCTAGAATGTATGAAATGCCTTGAAACAATTGTTCAAGTTATTATACCATAATGCTACGCCACAGTTTTAAAACAGTTGTGTAGTTTTTTTTTTATATTTTTTTTGTATTTTGTAAATTTTACCCACGAAAGAATGTCACAAATTGGCGCGCAGTGAATTCCGTACTAGTTTGACATAAGTAAAGCTATCTAGTTCAAGACTATTGCACTAAAACGCGTAGACAGGTATGTGACCGATACGACACATTGACTTACAAGGAGATAAAATGCGTATGGTGGAAATTCTTAGGAATTGTTTGGTTTGTTACAGTAATATCACACAGGGATATAAAGGGTTAAAGCATCAAGAGTATTACGTCAGATCATTCCATACACAAACGATAATTAGGATAGCGTATGTACCCACTTATATATAATCAATACAACCTATTTATATACTCTATGCTCCCACAAATACTTTAATACGAGTTCTCACATTAAATTTTGAATGCCGTAGGACTTCAAAGAAATATTTAAAAAAAGTTAGACAACATTACATACATTGTTCTGAACCCAAGCTAAGTAGCTAAAGCACTTGTGTTATGAAATTCAGAAACGTCGACGGTACCACAAAACATAGATATGAGCCAACATAGATAAGTTCGTTTTCTACATTGACTCGGCTAGGGATCGAACTCGGGACCTCGGAGTTGCGTTATAATGAAAACAGGTATGCGACCTACTCTACCACGGAGGACTTCAAGAAATTTATTGCGAAACGAGTGAAAAATTGCACAAAAATTTTGCTGTCATATTAGTAACAATACTAGCTGACCCGGTAACGTGTTGCTATGGTAACGCGTATACAATGGAAAAAGGGCGGGGAAAAGAGCGGACAGACAAACACACAAACAACAAATTTGTGTTCTAGGAGTATATAGTAGCTGCTGTGGTAACGCGTTGCTGTGGTAACGCGTATACAATGGAAAAAGAGCGGACAGACAAACACACAAACCACTGTGATCTTAGATTATAGATTAGTGACATTTAAAATCCGCTTATTAAATAGACTGGGTAAAGCAGATGACGTCTCATTCTTAGAAACAGCGATAGTGAAAATAACTATAAATAACTTCCATAATAGATTAGATCGGAAGGGTGACCTTGACCAAAGATTTCTTATTCTCTTATGTGCTTCGGAAGGCACGCGCCCGGTCTATCCCGACTGCAACTGCAGTAGTTAGCACTCAGAAATCCCTTTTTCTCTACGTCGTTTTCATCCCTAATGAAAGTCTGTGCCTCAGTATAATAGCACTTACACAGAAAAGAGAGGCGTATTTTATAAAATAAAAATCAGATCGAATTGACATCTGAATTTATTCAATAAATTTGAATTTACAAAATAAAATATGAATATTTATTGGTTGTCAATTCTATACAGCGTATATTCACACCCCTATCAGTGAATGATCACATACATCCTAATTGGTTAGGGTGCCTACATCGCACCTAAATCGCTCACAATTTTGATTAAATTTTGACCGGTGACAGTTTTCCCTTCAAATCAGGCAACAAGTGTGTGTTAAAAAACGAAATCTAAAATAGACACCGAATTAAAATAGATAGGGTAAGTGTAAACACGTCCGCAAGTCGTAAACTTAATTTAAATTCATAGAGTTTACGCTTTCTGACTAAACAGGTACGATAACCAACACGCTTGCTCTAACCATGCCATTGCAAAATCCTCCTACTTGTACTATGAAATCGTGGAGTGCAAGTATTCACTCTGCTATACTTAGAGTAAAAAGTAAAGACTTAATCATTTACATAGAGACGTTAAACATTTTCAGAATTGCCAACTTTAATTACTGGGTTTAGCTTTTTCTGTGTGGAACTTGGAAATTCCCTACTTAACTTTTTTATCTCCGTCTCTAAACACTTAATAATGAAGTGGTAATTATTTAATCATTGCCGTTTACAATACTCCTTAAGGTTCTTTAAGTTTGACATTTGACCTCTCTTTCTTTGACGGCGAATATAATAAGGGATTTTGTACGGCTATTAAGACAATATGTGTCCTACACTTATATTTTTATAAGCACGTTTATTTTTCATTCAATAGATACGCTGATTTCGCGTTCTTTCTTAATAAATCTTTGTTATATTCGTTACATTCTTAGTATACTGGTTTTTATTGAACACCAGTTTTAGAATGCGTCATTGAAAGCAAATAAACGATATCAGACATCTGACAACGTTAGTAGCATGTTCTACGAAACCAAGAGACGTTACGAGAATCGAATATTTATGCTTATACATAACGTGACACTCATGACATGACCTATTTAAAAATTAAACTCCTACATAATCTAAGACTGTGTATCTTTGTCTTATGTTATCAAAGATATACTGTAAGGATTTTAATAGGCATTTACTAACTCTTACTAAACCTCAAGCTATGTATCTACTTAGTTACTTAGTGCTACCTACTGCTTAGTATCTGCACAATGAGTTGTTAAATAATAAACAGATACCATATGGGAATGATTTTGGTTCCGATTATAAAACATGGAAATTGATATTTATTAGTATTTAAGATACCCAATTTATCTATTTTTTACATTAAAATCAATGTTAGTGACAGTGAAAAAGTGGAACCTACAACTTAAATAGAAATATACATAAATGCGCCACGTCCCACTATTGCGGCGATTAGAAGATATTCATTTTAAAAATTTTATGCTAGGGTTGTCACCGAACTTGATCTCGACGAAAATTTTTAAAATATTAATATGTGTATTATTTTTGAACGAGAACATCGATTTTCGTTTTCGGGTCTGGGTGTTAACTGTTAATTGTTTGTTTTGTGTGTTTCGGAGACCCAATTAGACACAAGTTCATGCCTGCTTGCTTCTAAGGTTTTTTGTTACAAAAATAGGTACATACCTGTTAACCGATTTATGCCCACGACTTTGTACTATGCTTTTATTTTCTGATCGAATGCATTTTTTTTTAAAGATGCGAGTTAATGTTAAGTAAACTGACGATATATCGATAGTGTAAAATAGAATAGAAGCTAAATTTTTCAGATGCAAAATTAAATAAATCAGATCGTTTAAGTGATAAATGTGACATTAACATGGCAAGAACTTATAATTATGAACTAAATACAAATTCACGTCTGTACCAACAGTTGGAAGGTTTTCTGCTTAATAATAAACTTACTTATTTACATTTTTTTTTATTTTTCCTTAATATTTTCCTAAAGGTTGTCCTATCCAAAAAATGATTTTCCAGTAAAATTAAGTAAACAAAAAGAGTAAGTGTATATGCGAAACTTATATTAATGTAACGTAACTTGCGCGACGATACAATGAACGTTGTAAGCACTATAATGCGACATGTGACGACGGATATCTCCACAATAAATATTCTAGAGAGAAAAACCAACCTCGAAATTGAATAAAAAAGGAGAGTGAGGAAAATAGCTTAAATTCTTTTAGTTTAATTTCGCCGACAGCCCCGACCGTAATTTCCCGTCTGTAATTATTATTATGTTGTTACTTACCGGTGATTTTCCCGCGCTGAATGGAAGTTCGCTGGATAAGGAAGCGTACGCCTGCCGTAACAGCGTTCCGCGGTCTGAAGCCCCTATTCCCTATATCGTAGCAGCGATGGCGACGCACTACCACGCGCCTGCGCCTTCTTATGACGTCAATGGATTCGTTCACAAAGCATACTGGTCTACAGGTGTTGGTGTTTAATATAAGTACCGCAGTCACCGCGTGTTAGAAACGAATTGCCTCTCAAACTTGGAAGCTTCGATTTGTTGTTAGGTACATAGAATTCGAAACTGATTCTTCTTATTCATTACTAACTTTGACTTTAGATCGTCGTTTTAGATCAAAAAATGTTTAATATTAGAAAACTTTCGAACAAACAAGTTGAAACAAAGTGATTTCGACTAGTTTTATGTAATACAATAAAAGTATTAAACTAAATTCCCACAAAACAAATGAATTCTCACTTGTGGGCCTTCGATTTTATCCAGTATATTTCTAGTAAAATGATTTATCTTATGCAAAAAATATATAAAATTATAAAGTTATATAACTATTTTAACCAAGCACTAACTTAGTTTTTAATACATTTGAGAATTCAAAACGCAAAATATGAATCCAAAAAGGAAAGTAACTGGTGTTGGAAGAATAAGTTAAGACTAGACAGCCTGAATGAAAATTTACTACCTTTCGAAGAACTCTACCAAATAATTATTGCAAATATAAAGTGAAGTGCATTTTATAGAAATTTACAGAAAGGTTTATTCTGCAACTAAAGGGTATTTTTATCACTTCAATAGCTTTTATTAGGAATTCTTTAAAAGTTGACCGGAGTGCTAAGTACAAAAATAGTAAAGGGCGGCGCATTTTATAATTTAAATTGTTGTGAGAAATCGAAGGCAACTCAATACTTAAAAATAGATATATGCTTTTACTAATAGGTAAAATTTAAAACTTTTATAAATAAATATTGTAATGATTATATACCTAATGAACTATAAACCACTCATTAAACAATACCAGTCATAGGCGCGTAATAAGGTCGGTATACGAATCATATGCCTTACACACGGACCGAGAACCATACTCATGTTGAGAATAGTTCTCGTTCTCTCTCCGTTAATACTTTGCCCAAGATAGAGATAGTCAACCATAAAAAAACCGGCCAATTGCAAGTTGTACTCGAGCACAAAGGGTTCGATACAAACTTTTACTTAAGTAAATTTTAAAAGTGAACGAAATGAACAACGGTTATAGGGACAAACTTAATTTTGCCGTTGGAAAACTGTTGTCCTCATACGTTGACATAGGTCGCGATTGGTTTACGAACTGCAAATAACTTTGTAATCGCAAAAAGTATTTTTGTGATGCAACTATAAACTTACGGTTTTCAAATTTTTCCCGTTACTTGTGCTGCATGAGATCGCTTGATGCCAAATATTCTAGGTCAACGGAAAATACCCTTTAAATTTCGATTTCCTTGAGAGTACTGAAATATAAGTTTTTTACAGCCTTGGCCGTATCTTTTATGACGTTAACTTAGAAATCTGATTTTTTTCACAGCCCCAAGGGCCCGTAGATATGAGCATATTGTTTAAATTTCAACTCGATACCTCCACACGTAACCGAGATAAAGGGTCATGACACACGAACGAATGGACAACGAAGTGATCCTATTATTCCGCTTTTTCGTTTTTGGAATGGAAACCTAAAACAACAACATCGTAGCTGGTTAAACCGTAGCAAACGAAAACGTAGCATAATTACTACGGATCGTAGCAGTTTCTCATTCCGCTACGTACAGCGTTACTAAATCGACTTTATTATGAAAAAAGGTATCTTTGTTAAATTAGTGTAACCCATTATTATTTGTAAACAGAATGCAAAACTATAATTATCGATTAATATATTTTTGCAAAACTAAACACAAAAATAATGTGGTACAGGAGCCACTTTCTTAATTAATTTTAAGCCTGTACTCATCGCAATAAACTTCTCATCGGGAAGGCTGCACCCGTGTTACTGATGCGATGATTCAACTGTTTCATTCTTTTATTATTATAATATTTATGGACAAATCCAGTCATGGAATTTTTCCAAAGGTAGATCATAAAAAATTAATAATATTTTTTCTTATATTGACACCAATAAGCCTAGCCCAAAGTAAGCACTGTAGGACTTGTGTTATGGATACTAGGGTAACGGATAAACATACATATATGATACATAAATATGTAATATTTATAAAATATATATAAATACCCATGGCTCAAGTACAAATGCTCGTGTTCATCTAACAAACATGTGCCCCTTCCGGGACTCGAACCCAGGACCCTCGGTGCGGAAGGTAGGATCACTACCGTTGCACCAAACGGCCGTCAATTAAAAAAATACTCAACAGTTATAATATTTTTCAAACACATCAATTATTTGTCTAGATACCGCTTGTACTCCGGTGACCACATAACTCACTGAATCAGCCGCAAATATCCTTTTTTCGTATGTTTTGTAAATGCAAAAACTTTGTTCGCCTAGGTGAATTAGTACGTATCATTTCTTTAATTAAATCTACTAAAATTTGTCTGTAATAAATAATAATAAATGGAACGTTTATTGCTACGTACATAAGTTTACCAATTAAGAATTTATTACATTAAATTTTGTTAAGTTTTATTGTGTTAAAAAATCGAAAAACCTATTAAATTATTTAATGTTAAGATATAAATATACATAAAAGTTTAAAAAATCAAGTTTCCTGTTCCTACAACAGTGTCACTTATAATTATCACATTCAATTTCTTAAATAGTTAGTAGTTAATAATAACTCGATTTGAGTAATTGTATTTTAGTGAGCTAGCGATGTGGCATATACTATCTTTTATGAATAAATACTCCACATCTCTTTTTGTTTTTGCATAGTTTGTCTTATTCAATGTCATATTATATAACCGGCTATCCCTTTTTTCAGTGTTAATTTGTAACTCTCAAGGTTGTCTTTTTATAGTATGTTAACGTTTTTCCATATTATGGCATAATAATTTATTTATTTATTAGGTTTATTGACCACATATACTAATTGCTACAGACGGACTTAATGCTGTTTGTATTCTCTACTAGTTAACCTTTTGAAAAATGGATATAAATTTACTTAACTTACATATACCTCAGACTAATGTGTAGCACTATAGGTATTTTTTGGTAACAAAATGGTTTTATTGTTAACTTTTCTATTCTGGTGGACAAAAACTTTCTGAAAAATATATGCACAATTTTCGTTCCTGGCAGTGTATTGCAGTTGTTTAGGTATAACAACAAAACAACTTTATTTATCTTTAACCAATATTTTTTTAACCTGTTGTACTACTAGTGCCAAAAACCTGCAGTAAAAAGTAATATGACCCAATAAATCGAACTATTTTTTTAAATGAGGTTGCATACGCATATTATCTAAGACCAAAGTACTCGTCAATACGAATTAAACAAGCCCAAACTCGATGGGGTTGTGTCGTTTTATTGCGGAGTTCCTATGATATTCCACGATATATTTGTGATATGATGATCGGTATCACAAATATATCGTGTTGTTACTTCCTGTCGATAGTAGAACATGTGGTAATACTATTGAAAACTTACAATTATACCTAGGAAATAGATATATTTATAAAAAGGATAGTATTTTGACTTGATTGTGGCGCGTGATGTTATTGCTGTTATAATAATAATACTTATGCCTAAATATATTCTAATAATATAACTGTGTTTGAAATAATACCTGAAATTAGAAACAAAACTTAACTAGAAATGATTATTTTATATCAAAGTGATTATTATTTCCTAATCACAATAAAAGTCTGTTGAAGATTAATAAATTAAATTCGATTAGCTGATTAATTTTTACGGGGTAGGTACTTGAAGAGGTAATAAAAAAACCTATTTATTATCATCAGTCAAGATTTATCATCGTTGTTTTTGTTACATAAAACAGTGATTAGTACATATATAGCAATGGTGATAATTTGTTTCTGCGAAGAATTCGGTCATTTATGATACGATACTTACGATAAGCAACTATAACTGCTTCTAATCAGATGAAAACCTGTAATTTTAAAACAATAAAGTGTCACTAATTAATGTTTAAAAATTCTACAGTTTTTTTTATATTTATTATAAACAACCGTATTATATTTTATACCTTAATCTTATTCAAGAAAAATAAGAAAAAAAGTAAGTATGTTAAAGAAGTAAGTATGTAAACGAAACCAACCAACCAAAAACAAATGTTTGATGTTTGAAATTATCATTTCATTTTCATATGCTATGTTTAGAATTTTTGGTTTAATTATTCTTATCATTGTGACGTCTAGGCATAATAGATAGTAGTTGTACATTTATAAAACCAACCAAAAGAAGAATATCGATAAGCAACTTAAACTTAGGACTTTGTTATAAACATGTAGCTCTAATTAAGCTCTAATTACATTAAAATATCTTCTGATGGGAAAAACAGTTTTCGTTAGTTTAATAGCAATGATTTTGTCAAGTTGTTAGGCTACTGCGCTGCCCTATACATATGGATATGGATAGCGAGTTTTACAAAATACACGCCTTCATTTACAACAAAAGTTACATAACAGTGAGGAAAAAGTAAGTGTAATTATGTTCACTCAAAGATTCTTTAAATAAATAAGACGCTCGGAACAATATGATGGTTACTTGCTAAAATGTTAACTTTAGTTTCTGACACGCACGGCGGAGTGTTTTGATTTGTTATAAAAATAACTGTCCTTTTATTAGATATCGTCCTATCAATATTGCCAGACAATCGATAGACTATAAATTATCAGGCGGCATCACTACAAACGTCAAACCAAACTAAATAAACAGCTGTGCACCATAGATGGTGCACTATATTACTAAAGAAGTAAAGCTTTCTTTACTTGTGTTAACTAACTGACACTCCGTTAACTTTAAGTTGTTGGTTATTATGAGTATCGCCTGTTTAAAAATTAATAGTAATCTACTATCAATTACTATTGTTAAAATTATGGCTACGCGACAGTCCAGCGATATGGCCAAATTTAGAGAGGTGTTGAAGTCTGCAAAAAATGTAGTGTTCCTATCTGGAGCCGGTATAAGTGCAGAATCTGGAATTCCTACATTCAGAGGTGCCGGTGGTTTCTGGAGAAAATATCAAGCTTCTTCCCTTGCTACGCCTGGTGCATTCCGTAATAATCCTAGCTTGGTTTGGGAATTTTATCATTACAGAAGAGAAGTAGCTGCCAAGTCTCAACCTAACCCAGTATGCCATTTTTGTACTTTTTATTATCTTTTAATACTTCTCATTGTGACAAGTTTGCTATATCATTAAAACTTTTATGAATTAGATTTATCTATATCAATTTTATTTATTTCAGGGACACATGGCAATAGCAAACTATGAAAAGAAATATGATTCCGAAAAGAGTATTACAGTAATAACCCAAAATGTTGATGGACTACATGCCAAAGCAGGTACCAATAACTTAATAGAACTTCATGGCAATTTGTACAAAACACGGTGCACTAAATGTAAGGAAGTCTTAATCAACACTGACAGTCCAATTTGTGAGGTACATAGTACATAGAATGCCAGAACTTCTATGCAATACATTGCTAAAGAGTATTCGGTTTCAATTGAGTTTTGCTCACAGGCTTTAGCAAATAGAGGGGCGCCCGATATTAATATAGTGGGTTCCGATATACCTGTTAAATCACTGCCACATTGTAAGAAGCCAGATTGCGGTGGTCTATTGAGACCTCACATTGTGTGGTTTGGTGAGAGTTTAGAACCTGCGGTATTAGAGAAAGCAGGTAAGTCTCATCTTATTTTTAATAAAAAATAATAATATAATTTAAAGGGTAAAAGACTATAAAACTAATCTATTAGTCTCTAGATTTTTTTTATGTTTAACAAAATGTGACATAACTGCACATTCCTAATTATGATTGCATTTTGAAAGTTATTAGCCTGTCTGTAACATATTTAGTGATACTTACACATCTGCTCATTGTATGCTTTTATATATTTTTTAAAAGAAAAATGCTATCTTATAAGATAAATTATTATAATAGAAAAATACCAGCCACCTTTGGAAGTCCGGTCCAATGCTTTCCCAATTGAGCTACCGAGCCTTGTGAACAGTCGTCGAAATTTTTCTAGTAACCTTCTTTCTAATTTTACACTGTAGGCTAGTGTTGTTTCATCGAAGAGAGGAACATCCTCTCATATTCGAAAAAAACATTTTTACAAATGTTTGGGCAATTGATTAAAATGAAACAGCCATTTAATTTTATAATTTTTATATATTTTATGCATTTTTTCAATGCTATTTTATGAGATAAATTATTATAATAGAAAAATACAAAAAAAAATCTACAATTTTTCTATTAAGTATAATAATTTATATTACTGGTAGTCACCAAACTAGGTTATCCTGTCTTTGGGGACTAACATGGTGGTAAATACTGTTTGCCATCAACTAAGTGTACTACAAAAAAATATCAGTGCCATCTAGGGACGCCCGAAAGAAGCAAAGCTTTATACTATAAAGCGAAAAAGAGATAGAAAGCCACGCACACTGCATGAGTGAAGGCGAGACACTCCTCCTCCGTCCTAAACCTGTTGATAAGATTCCACACAAAAAATATTAAAATCGGTTAAAAACTCTGGAAGTTATGGCGTAACAGACATTGCGCCATTGAAGCTGATCCATGGGAGCTTCGCTTCGCTCCGCTCCAAAAATACTCATACTAGTGGCTAATAAGCCACTAATGAGCTAAATGCCATGTGCTATAATATTAAAACATATACTTTTACATTGAATACAATGTAAAAGTATATGTTTTAATTATTTTGTGTTTCTGCAGCTTGTGGTAAATTCCACCTGTAAAAAATTTGCCTTCCAAGGAATCTTCTTAGTTTCGGTTCCTTGGTTTCGGTATTATTTTATAGCCTGGACTAGTTCGTCTGAAGGGCGTAACCCCTTTCGTAGGTCGGTTTTCCCAAACTCATATTTAGCTTAGTTTATTGTATTTCCAAATTGAACCAGTTGCCTCAAAAACTTTTCTCAAGTGTTTTCTATGACTCACCGAATATGACATCTAGGTAGGAAAATAAAAAAGGGAGTTTTCCAAGTTTTTGAAAGCATTTCATTAGTACAAAAAAATGGCTGCCAAGCCAAAGTGGTTGAATTAATGTTATAATCTTAGCGATTATATCAATTACCATAGTTATAAAATGACGAAATATAGCTTATTTTATATGAGCAATTGCAATATAACGATAACGATGAATTAATAGCGATAGATAGCCATAGGGATCTGCGAGTCAATCTATTTGAAATTTGAAATACGGCTCGAAGGACCAAAGTACACGCCTTTGCGATGCAAAGGCGATAAGGATTAAATCTATGATACTACATCAAACATCAAAAGGCTATTTTGTGCGGATACTCAAATTGTTCAGGCACTCACAGAATTCGGCTGCTTTCGTTACGCTTGTGGGCGCAGACATTAAACTATCCTCCTAAGTCTTGGTCATAATGCCTATACACTGATCCACGGCAAAAGTTTTCGCCCAGAAAGCAAAGTACGGTGATTTTTTCGATTTTCCAATATGGAAGTAACGACTCGCAACTCTAGGTGTTTTACCGTGGCGGCCACGGTAAAACGTTTCTTTTTCATTAAAGCGTTAGCGAGAAGTATGACCATAAGTTATACAAATACCCTGACTGGCTTAATAATTATTCAATAAATTGGCGAATAACCACCTACGAGATATAATCAGTTGATAGAAATTCGGTGCAATAAAATGTGCGTCCACAACAGTAGACACTGTGTCGTTTTGAAGCAATTGTTAACGGATAGATTTTGAATATGTTTTTCTTAATTTTATTATACCTAGTTAGTAAAATTGGTAATTACTTTATGTTGTTAGTACTGATTTGAGGATATATAGCATTCAAACACCGATAAAATGTCAGATTATGTACGTTTATCTATGGGATAAGCGGAACATTCAGCACGACCTTGAGTACAGCTCTTTGCACTATTTAATTCGCAACATCCCAATCCAAGGTCGATACGCAATACTTTATGACTGACTGGCAGCAGACCATCCGGAGCTCTGATATACATACCGCACCCACAACTGGCTAAGACCATTTTGTATTGGCGGAAGTACAATTGTGTTCAATAAGTTCATAATTGTCTATCTTATGGCGTCTAACTGGCAAATACATGGTATTTTATCAGCATAACAAATAATTTTTGCTATATCAGAGAAATACCCAGAAGATCATTGAGATAAATGTTAAATAAAATAGAACTCTGCACATTGTCCACACCCCTCATAAAAGTTTTTAGCTCATTTACATAATCAAGTCCCCAAATTCTATTTAATTTACAAGAGCTCTGAATTTTAAATCAAGTATTGTTTTTTTGAACATGGCTTTGTAATTTTATACGGGTTTAAAAGACTTGTTTTAATTATGTATGGAGCTAAGGCTATGACATGTACTATTCCAATATATATGTATATCCATTTATTAAAGTGGTTTCGTAAGCATTTATATTTTTACCTTATTTCCAAGTCCTAAATACTATTATGAGTATTAGATAACTGGCGTAGCGCCGAAATGAAAATTTTTGTTTCTTGCAGTTTTCTAATAGCGGTTTAAAAGTTTGTTAAGTAGTCGAACAGTTGTTGGTCCCATATATAACACTCCTTGTCCTATTCAGTGAACAGATAAACAAAGAAATTAGCTTTTGATAAGCCATCCTGTCCGGCGTATACCAGGGCTCGTTGGCGTTTTTGAAAGTTTTTTTTTTTGCGGTCTATTCTAAAATATGAAATATCATCAAATCTACTGGGGATTGCATTAATCTCCAAAATAACGTATTTAGATTGTGCCAGTACTACTACACGTATAATAAACGCTATATTGCACTAAAGAAAAGTACTATTTTATTTAAATACCAACTTCTTAACAGAGATCTTAAGCGCGTTTCCGAGGTGAGATACTTGGAAATGATACTAGACAGTGAGTTATCGTTGTCATCGCACGTACATTATATTAAAGCCAAGACACAACTTTTCTTAAATGAGCACCTGGTTACTTCTGTTTTGTAAATGTCATTGGCATACCTACCATTTTCTTGCTGATGCGATTTGAAACATTGTGTATCTACACTGACTGAATTTACACAACACACATAAAACTTACGTTTATTAATACTTTTATAAAAGTAATTTAATAAATAAGTCATATCTAAAAAAGGTTGTCTGGAAGAGATCGCTCTGAGCGATAAGACCGCCCATTGTAACACTATTTTAAGTTTTCTCTTGTTATCTTATTATTTCAATGTGGTGTTATCAATAAAGTGTTTTGTATTGTATTGTATTGTATCTACCTTTTTTCCCTTTTAAGTTAGTATTGTTTGTATTGCTGCCTACTGTATTGATATGGAGCGACGTCACCTGTTACAGGCATTTTTGCTTACTAGGTGTCTTCAATTACTGATAAAATCGATTGTACAAAAACAAAACTATATTTTATTATTTTATTTTTAAACTAACTCATCTGTCTATTGCAGGAACTGCCATGGAAAGCTGTGATGTGTGCTTAATAGTAGGCACGTCATCAGTGGTATATCCAGCGGCTATGTTTGCTCCTCAGGCTGCTGCCAGGGGAGCGATTGTGGCAGAGTTCAATCTGGAAACTACTCCAGCTAGTCACGACTTCCATTTTTACTTCGAAGGACCTTGTGGGACTACTCTTCCTCTGGTTTTAAATGACTAGTTGTTGATTGTATCAATCTTTATATACAAAAAATACGTGTCACAGTGTTTGACCGCAATGAACTCCGAAACTAATCGAGATTTTGATGGTTTATTTCATTTTACTGGATTTGTTCCAACTTAGGACAGGATAGGTTTCAATTTAATTTATGGTACAGCAATGTGTGGCCAGGCCAACTAGTTTTATATAAATGTTGCTATGTGTTATTTAAGAAAAATATGTATATTTTATTTATGTACATTATTCTGGACGTTATTGTGTAAATGTAAATATAGTAAATAGGATAATATTTATTGAAATATAATAGTGTCAGTTAAATCATACAAGAGGATGTATATAAAATATGTTTATAACATGTTTGATTTTATTTACCTACTTGAACTTAATCACACAGGTCAACAAAAATTTTACCCAGAGACGTGAGTATACTTTTCCGAAGGATTTTGGTGTGCTGAACCCAAATCCGGTAGCAGAATTGCTCTATCACGTCAGGTTTTTGAGATATTCTAACCTAAAAGTGCAAAAAACGCAGTTTTCGCCCATTTTTGAGGTTATGTGATCCTTCAGTTTTTAGTATACCTAAAAAACTACAGGGGTCATCTTAAAGTACAAGTCTTGAACTTTCAAATGGCGTTGAGTTTGTTTACAAATTCTTCTTTTTTTTTTGCTAAGATATCGTATTTTGAAGTTCATTTTTCTCAATTTTGCTTCATGCTACCTATACTGTCATCAGTTTAGTTTAGATCAGTTTCAGTGACGTGATAGAGCAATTCTGCGACCAGATTTGGATTCAGCACACCAAAATCCTTCGGGAAAATATACTCAGATGTCTGGGTAAGAAACTTTTTCAAATTTTGTTGGCCTAAACACAAAAATTCTGAGTAAATATATATTCTAATAAACATTTGCTTGGAAAAGGCACAAATCACTGGATCTAATTCTCAAAGTCTCACACACAAGTCCTATCCGATGATTTTATGCCATTTATTTATTATTTCAGAATAAGGCATGAAACGAATCAAGAAAATCTATATTAGTTTAATCGAAAAGACAGTTACAAACTGTCTGCAGCGTGAAATACAATATTTGCAAAAAAAAAAAAATTTCGCAGTCGGTATACCGCCAAAATACGTACGCCTATTATTCTGTGTTCGGCGGTAGTTGGAAAAACAGTTTGAACGGTGGAAGTAGTCTTTGTCGGAAAACAGAAAAATAGCACCGCGGCAATAATCAGCTCGCCGAGCCGAGCCGGATCAGCCACGACTACCTCGAACGCGTAGTTTCATAATTTTTATATATTTTATGCATTTTTCAATGCGATCTTATAAGATAAATTATTGAAGTGAATTCTCAGGCGGGAAACGAACCCGCAACCGAGCCTTGTGAACATTCGTCGAAATTTTTCTAGTATCTTTCTGATTTTACACTGTTATTGAAACAACAGCGTTGTTTCAATAAGAGGAACATCCTCTCGTATTCGAAAGAAACATTTTTACAAATGTTTGGGCAATCGATTAAGATGAAACTATTATTGATTTAGTTTTATATATTTATGCATTTTTCAAATTTCTAATTTTTATTTGCCTTTATTATTATTATTTTTAAGACCATAGGTATTGTTTATATTATACGATTTTATTGGACGGCGCAGGTGATACAGCAAGGGTGCTTTCGGACACAAATCCGGAAAGGAAGGGAGGCAGGAGAAGATTAACCTTATCAACAACAAGAGGATGGCTAGTAATCGAATAAATTATCTACATAGGTTTAAATGACAGTAAGTTTATGAAAATAATTTATTACAATTACTAGGTCTGCAATGCATGCTGCTCTTTGCAAATACTGAGCGAAGCACTACCTTACCTTACCTCACCACCTAACCTTACCTAAGGTCAGGTGGTGAGGTAAGACTTGCTTTTAAAAATCGCCTAAAAATATTAATCCTGGAAATGCAAAAATCAGGTTTAGGCACCTGTGGTCGTCTGATGTAGATTTCCACACTTACTAATTATACATTTTAATTAATTCAATATATTTAATGGAAATATCACGATTCGCGTTAATTTTTTAATAATATGTGGAATAATAATGTTTTCACATTTTTTTAATCAACTATTATTTAACTATTCTATTAGAATTTCGTAATTTAATATATTTTCTTATTTAATTCATTTTCATGTATTACTTTTGACAATGATATTATATATTTCTTATATTATAATATTTATTGTGTAGGCTTACACGTTCGCGCTGTTACATGTAGACCTGTGCGTTCTCTGGGGTAGGAGCTGAAAATCAGTGGTTTGCTATCTATTTTACTCGTGAACTTTTTCAATGGTTTTGAATTAGATAATTGAAGGGTGATTATTCCTCGATGGTATGTCCGATTTCAAAACTTTTTTTGCACATTAGTCACGACGACGATGAGAGTTATGGCGCCAAATTTCATCAATGTAGTCTCAGCGGTTTGGCTGTGATCAGCTTTTGAATTTTTCTTTCGGTGATTATTCCTCCATGGTATGTTCGATTTCAAAACTTTTTTTTTGCACATTAGTCACGAACACGATGTGAGTTTTGGCGCCAAATTTCATCAATGTAGTCTCAGCGGTTTGGCTGTGATCAGCGTTTGAATTTTTCTTTCGGTGATTATTCCTCCATGGTATGTTCGATTTCAAAACTTTTTTTGCACATTAGTCACGACGACGATGAGAGTTATGGCGCCAAATTTCATCAATGTAGTCTCAGCGGTTTGGCTGTGATCAGCTTTTGAATTTTTCTTTCGGTGATTATTCCTCCATGGTATGTTCGATTTCAAAACTTTTTTTTTGCACATTAGTCACGAACACGATGTGAGTTTTGGCGCCAAATTTCATCAATGTAGTCTCAGCGGTTTGGCTGTGATCAGCGTTTGAATTTTTCTTTCGGTGATTATTCCTCCATGGTATGTTCGATTTCAAAACTTTTTTTTGCACATTAGTCATGACCACGATGTGAGTTTGGCGCCAAATTTCATCAATGTAGTCTCAGCGGTTTGGCTGTGATCAGCGTTTGAATTTTTCTTTCGGTGATTATTCCTCCATGGTATGTTCGATTTCAAAATTTTTTTTTTGCACATTAGTCACGACCACGATGTGAGTTTTAGCACCAAATTTCATCAATGTAGTCTCAGCGGTTTGGCTGTGATCAGCTTTTGGATTTTTCTTTCGGTGATTATTCCTCGATGGTATGTCCGATTTCAAAACTTTTTTTGCACATTAGTCACGACCACGATATGAGTTATGGCGCCAAATTTCATCAATGTAGTCTCAGCGGTTTAGCTGTGATCAGCTTTTGAATTTTTCTTTCGGTGATTATTTCTCCATGGTATGTTAGATTTCAAAATTTTTTTTTGCACATTAGTCACGACCACGATGTGAGTTTTGGCACCAAATTTCATCAATGTAGTATTAGCGGTTTGGCTGTGATCAGCTTTTGAATTTTTCTATCGGTGATTATTCCTTTCATGGTAAAGTCTATATTTTTTTACACAGCCTATGTCCGTCAAGTTATAATTATGTATGTTCATGTCAAAATTTGTTCGAATCGGTTGAACCGTTAAGTAGCAGGAGGGAGACAAGCGAAATTTGTGAGTTGCCTAAAAGAGAGTTTCACTCTTTCAGAGCTTCACTCAATAAAGCTTATAAAATACTTGCATCATGTTTTCTTAACCTTGTACTTATTGAAAAACTTTCCAATGTGACCAATCGTTTTTCCAAAATTGCAGTTGGCCATCAGTGATTTCTGAAAATTGAAACATGTTAACAGGGTAACTGTTTATTGTGAAAGAGGTTGTATCAAGTATTTTTATCTCACTTCTAGGCTCGGAATCAAATATAATAATTATATGAACGTTAAAAAGTGACTTGTTATTTTTTCATTACGATGTTAATTTTAATGAATATCACGTGTTAGATACAAAACCAAGAAATTATATGCAGCTTACAGGTATCGTGAATCTTATCAAAACTTACTTGTACGAAAGATGGTAACGCTGACGTTGTGTTCGGTCTCGAATACCTTTCATCCACTAATAAAATGCAGGCGTAATCGTTCGAGTGACGTAAAGCTCTTCCTGGACAGGAAATAGAAAGGAAAATAATAAGTTTTTTGTAAGCACTAGCGGCCCGTCCCGGTTTCGCACGGGTGGACAAAATTTTTTATTTTTTTTCTATTATTAAATATTTTTCCGTTAGCGCCATCTAGCGTCCGGTAGACGAACTACTGGCGGTTAACGCGTTGCTATTCTAACGTTATTGATACAATGGAAAAAGAGCGGACAGACGAACACACAAACAACTGTGATCTTAGATTATAGATTATATTACTAAATTTATATACCTTAAGAGATTATTACAAGAAAAATATCAACTTATCACAGAGATTTGGGTTAAGTCCTGCCTGACACACGAGTCAAGTGGAATTTTCTAGTAATCATCTCTTTAGATATAAAAACAAATATTTTTTCATATTTACTTTTCACATGGAAATCTTACACTTGATTCCTCTTTTTATAAAACGTAGATAAAAGCTAAACGTGGTCTTGGTTAATTTCTATCGTAAACAGTGTATTTCGGTAAACAAACAGAATATAAAGAAGGCTGACCTGTGAATACTTAAAGTCACATTTATTTTTAAAAGGAAAACAAAACTGTATCATTTGTAAACCAGCTCTAGATCACGTTTAATTATAAGGGGATACGAGTTATAACTCTTTGCGTTCTTACCTATACATTGATTCACAGCTTTCATACACAAACTCTCATAATACGTATTTCCAGCGCCAGGACCGACGCTTCTATTCAAATAGTTCATCTTTTCTTGTAATTCGGGGGACTTTATATTCGGGTATGGCATTCCAAATACTATAACACATCGACCTAAATCGTCACTGCAACAAAAAAACTGCAATGAAAATACTATATTTATTCAATTATATAACATGAGTACGTAAAAATTTTTCACCCCGGCTGGGATTTGAACCCATGTATTCTTTCAAATCGGGAGAAAACCTAACACATTTAATCTCTATACAAAAATGCAATATTTATAATTTTATGTATTAAAAACATTTTACTTATGAAATGATGTCGATAGTCGGTTGTTGATAGAAATGTGTCAGCTATGAACCAAGCAAGCAGAGTGCGAACGTTGCCGATACATGGACAACAGCTTGACAACCGACGGCAATTTGGTAAGTTTTTCAATTCGATTATGGAATTTATACGCTAGATTTAAAGTAGAAAATAGATTGCCAGAGTAGTATAGGCTGATCTGCCGTTGACTATACTACGGGCGTCAACCTTCTAGTAACAAGCATTCAGCTTACCATTACGGTTGAAGTATTGTTAATATTCTCTTAAAAATATAAATATGTTAAACTAACCTAAATAAAAATATTAAATCTTTCATTACCTAAAGTTTAAACCTTCGCTCAATTTTCCACCTACAACACTTAACAGCAGAGCACCATTTTGTTCACCATTCTTATTTGCGATTGCAGCAGCATACTTACTCAAAACCTGAGGAGTTTTTAAGATAAAAGTTACCCAAGAAAATAAAGATCTAGTATTCAGAAGTAATTGATTTGATAGAATATTAAGATGGGATCCTTCCATAATAAATTCACAATTACATTTAAATGTCACAATTCAAACTATGAATGTCATCTTCGAGACAAATTGGCTGCTTAATATAGTGTCACAATTCTGCGACTGCTATATCACTGTGAGCTCAATTGAATTAAGTTAGTTTGAGATCAAGTAATAATGGTATTAGCTATTTATAGAGGAAGATAATTGTCGAACTCAAACATATTGTGGATTGTACGAGTCGGAATGGCGGGTATGTTGCTGCTCAATTGAATGTTTTAGATATGTACTTGAATGTATCTTTAATATATTTCTAACAATCACACGGATTAGCCAAAATAAGCACTGTAATGCTTTTGTTATGAAAACTAGGGTAATGGATAGACATACTTATATCATACATAGATAAATAATATGAATAGAAATGTATATAAATACCAATGATTGGCTGGCATAAATGTCATCAATTCTGAATCTAATTAAGAGTTCAGTTTAGTTGATTCTGAATAAATTATTATCTTAAATGTGGCTTTATTCCATAGAAACGAAGAATTTTCTAAAGTACATTTACTTTTGTCGTTTTCCCAAACTAAGGAAATTCACAATAACTTTAAAAATTGTCAATAATGAACAATGACGTGTGACCAGCTAAATTACTAATATTCCACAATAAATAGTTTTAGAAACATAAATATGTGGTCAGGATCTGTGTAAGACCTCAAGAGTTGGTGAGGGTAAGGCGACCGGCAGAGGTAAAGCTGATGGGGAGATGGGAGGAAGCCCTTCAAAACCCATCGGCTTGGGTCAAAACCTGGAAGCAGAGCACCTCATCCTTAAAGAATGGTGCGCCAGAGATTCGGGTTGGTGCCCTATAGATTGACGCAGTCGCTTACTGTGCATGGATGCTTCGGTAAGTACCTGCATCAGATTGGTAGGGAACGTTATGCCATGAGTGCGGTATTGCGGAGGACACCGGCGGTTTTTTTACCGGTTTTTTTTAGTAGATTAATTATAGTGAAAAGGCAAGAGCGTTCTGATAAAAAACAAACAAAAAAATACATAAAAAGGCAAATAGAAATAATTTTAAATATATAGATACATAAAATCAGATTATCTACTAAATAAGAAAAACGATAATATTAAAATCTTTTTAAAACGTATTCAGCTAGTCCTAAGCCTGGAAAAGTATAAGGGGAACTTCAAAATTATTGTACTCTGACTGGTGCACGAATTCCATCGAATTTCTTAGAATTTTTAAATTTTTCACTTTGAATTTTTAAGTGACTTTGCAGTTTATTCAACTGTCGAATAGAAAGTAGAACTAGACTTGGACACCGTCGTTGCGTCGCACCCGTAGACGCCGCGGTTTGTCGATTGAACGTCTGCCGTTATCGGGTTGACTAGTCGACGAATTCAACTACTTAATCGACTAGTCGATTGACGTCGATGGACGGTCTAGTTTCGTAGACGAAAAATACTTTTTAACTAAAATTTTTCACTTAAAATTTGGTGCACTTATCTTTATTGACTATTAAATGCTTGAAGACATAATATATGAACATACCTGATCAACATCAGCGGCTAATTTTGGTTCCCGAAATACTCTTTTCCTCTTGTCAATAGTGCTCAAATATCCTTTCGTCTTCAGATGATCATATAAAATTTGCTCATAGGAGTAGGAGGGAAGGAAGCACACTACTCCGCCAGGGACAATATTACAGACATTTCTTAAAATACAGCCAACTTCATTAAGCTGAAAAAAAAATTAAAAGCCTCTAATAAATTCAGATGTAGAGAAGAAGGATGTTAATAATAATACCGTGACGCTCTTAAGAAATAAGAGTCCCTCTTTCTCCCTCTGCACTATGGTGTCACTATAACCCACTTACTATGTTCGCGCATTTGCATATCATTAACCTAAAACTTACGATGTTGTAGAAAAAAAACATACCAAGAAGTTAATTATATTTTTAGGCCAATAGATGGTATATAAAATTAACACGTCATATTTTCTTTACTTATACCAATTCATATACAAGGTGTCCCAAAAAATAGTGTCAAGCGTAAGTCCAGAGTTAGAGCACCTCTTGGAGTACCCGAATCACCCCCATGTATGTTCCGCGATTATTCGTAGTTTTCGAGTAAACATTTCCAGGCAGATGGATCGGTCGTGGAGGGCCCATTGCGTGGCCGCCACGGTCCCCCGACTTGAACCCCATAGATTTTTTCGTCTGGGGATACTACAAGGAATTAGTATACGCCAAGGACATTACAAACGTCACAGTGTTAAGAACAAAATTAAGACAAGCGGAAGAAACAATAACAAACAACAGAATTGCATTTATAAATTTAAAAGAAAACTTTTTTAGACGATGTAGAATATGTATTGAGCACGAAGGTCGTCATTTTGAAAACTTTCTTTAAGCGATCGAATAATAAATACTTTGAAAATAATGTTTTGTTTCATTTATTAAGTTATAATAAACCTTCAAAGGTTATTAAAGATGGCAGCAGGAACAGTTAGTTTTGACCTTCAAATAATAAATTTTTATCTTTTCTACAATCATTTTTGGTTTATAAATAAATAATTAGAATTAAAAAAAAAAAATTCAGAAGTCGAGTTTTATGAAATTTTCACCTCGCTGTTTTTGATGGCCAATTTAAGCCAAAGTAGCCCTATTAAGTACTTTTTTTTTTAATTATTATGAAAGCAGAGAGTCTAGAGAAGTTTTTACACATACTTAGAAACCATGAATTCGCCTGTTTAGATTTTTTATTTAAAGATGAATTTTTAAGTAATTATTCACTAACATTCAAATTTTGACTTTACACTACTGTTTTCTAAATTTCCACTAAAGTTACGAAGCTGATTATTTTAGACATAAAAGAAGCACTAAAGATGATTCAGTGGCAAAAAGAAAAACATTAAAATATGTTCTACTTTTTTTTATTCAAAATTTTTAAGTTCTTTGGATCAAAATTTTCAAAAAGTCAGAAAAAAAATTATTACTCGAAAACTAAGAATAATCGCAGAACATACATGGGGGTGATTCGGGTACTCCAAGAGGTGCTCTAACTCTGGACTTACGCTTGACACTATTTTTTGGGACACCTTGTATAGTGTTCGATAAGTATGTTTTTTTCTTCTCTTTATTAAGAACAGCAAACAACTACATATATACTTTTATATTATATAAAGGTTGGCCTTATGTTATAATAAGAGTAAATATGTAGTCAAATACGCTATACATATATTAACAAAATATAAACTTAAACATAAATTGAATCATGCAGACGTAGAAGGGTATATATCGTCGGGGATAGTGCAAATCCGCGTAACTAGCGTTGGATAATTCCGCGTATCTGACAATTGTAGCCAATTTTTAATTTTGCGGGTAATTCATGCAAAAATCTGATTGGCAGCCACCTCTCTGACGTGACTATCGTTCGACTCATAGAAAGTAAGAAATCGCCCAATAACGATACTGCTTATCTACGGCCGGCAAGTGTCGATACCGCGTATGTGATCAGGTGACCTCTGAAACGTATTTTTTGTATATTTTTGTTGTAAAATTCGGGGTTTATTTAAAAATATTCAGAACACATCAGGTAAGTGTAAATACAATGTTAATGAAGTATTTAATTAACATTCTATTTACATGGCAATAATCATCATCAAGAAGCTTGAACCTTGAAGTTGTAATCGAGTCTAGAGCTAGAAAACGAAAGGCAGAATAATTCTTTTCAAAAAGATTTAGAAATAAGATGTTAAGAATGCAAGGTCAGAAATACATACCTTTCAGAAAGTCTGGCGATGACAAATTTTTACAGGACTTATCAAATCTGCACGTAAAAGAGAGGCTTGCAATTCAAGTAAATGTTTAAACAGCAATATAACTTACTGCGTAAAGTTCACAGAAAGTGTACGATTTATTATTTTTAAAGAATTTTGGGAGATAGTTGGATAGCGAAGAAAATATTTGTTTCATCTATAGTAGACAAAAAATCGACTAAAACGAACACCACAAAAAGGCCACAAAAACTAAATTACCAAAATCGAGAGAATTTTTAAAGACGGGAATGTACTGGCTAGGATAAAAACCAAGTAAAAAAAATAACAATAAACCGGAAGGAAAATTCTGCTTTGCCTACGTTTAAGGTGTTAGTATAAACATTTTATTAAGCCATGCCCAAACTACCTCCCCACTACGGCAGAAAAGAAAGTACAAAATTATATTTAGAACCCATAATACAATTTAAAGGTCAATTTTATCGTATCTATGTTAAAGAGACAACACAAAATGCACAGAAAGTAACTTCTAGAAAACTTTTCGAGGATGTTCTGAAAGATGAAAAGATAGCTTTGTTTCAACCGAAAAAAGACGCATGTCTTCTTTGTTGTTCATTAAAAGTAGGCAATATAAAGGAAGATGAATATCAACTTCACGTATCACGAAAATATTTAATGGATAAAAATGGAGCACATTACGTAATCACTGCCCATTTACAAGCTGTAAAATTTAGTCCATTTTGGTCAGCCAGTGCATAGTACATAGTAGACTGAATAGAGTGTAACAATTCAAAGATAGTTCAGAGAGAAAAGGTTTTTTTTTGTTGTATTGTTGATTTATCTGGCTCTAGAAGTCGGGTTTTGGTTTGATTATTGAATATTGTTATGTTACATTATAACTTGTATGATTTTAATACCGCGTAACTTACTATTTAGGTTACATTTTTATAAATTTATGGTCAAATCAACTCCGCGTAATTGTCGTAGCTACTAAATTAATCACTTTAACAGATATCTAATGTTAACAATACATTGAATAAATGAATTATTACCCCCTACATAAAAATGAGTCCAATAGCCGTTAAAATAAGAAAGTTATAAAGTTATAACCTTCCCCTGTAAAATTAGATTTAGTGCAGATACGCACCCTTTACGTATGGTAGATTCGCGGATTTGCACTATCCCCGACGATATCATACATTGTCACCAAAATGTATTTGTTAATTTGTAAAAGGGAGGATATAATATCACGTACATTTCTGTGTATAGCAACATCTGCGCAATGTCAACAATACAGAGATATTATTATTTTAATTTTATTGTTTATGGTACAAGGGTATATATGGCAGGCAATATATAACTCCGAATAAAAAAAAATCATATGTACCCTTCTACGTCTGCATGATTCAATTGTCGAACGCGATTGCATGTTAAGTAACAACAGTTGATCTTAAAAGAATTAAAACAGATATAACAGATAAACAGATCGTGCGAAGAATTGATAATTATTGGCTTTAAAAAAATCTTAAAGACGTTAATCGAACTAATTAGATTAAGCATCGAATACATAGGTTGGTACCGGAGAAAACTATCAACTTGTTGAAATTACGACAGTATTTTTAATAAACTTACAAGTTCATTAGACATCCGGTTTTCGTAAGTGAAACTTAAGCTGACATTGGTTGGTCCTTTTGATAGACAAATGGCAACTACATTTTCCGGTGGAACAACGTGGTCGCACTTCACAATGTTTACGCTGTCACTCGCCTTGGCGTCTCCGGTAAGAAGAGTTACGAATTCGGATATAGGTTCCATGGTACCGCCAGCCACTATCACCTGAAAAATTAGTTTAATTAATAACATAACATTCTGTTGCACTTAGTTAAAAAATATATTTTTTTAAAGCATGTATTTCTAAACAATGAAGACTTGACACAAAATCTACTGTGCGAATCCTACCTAAGGCAAATTTTATAAAACAGTTCTTCTTTATTAAGTCCACTTAAAATAAGAGATTTTTATGGTCGTGTAGGTTGTTTGATTATAAGAAAAGTAGATTGTCTGACGGCTCTCGAATTACGATATCAAACATATTACGATTCTCCTTCATGCTAAATGACGTCTGATGAAACGTCTAATCTATAATCTAAGATTACAGAGGTTTGTGGGTTTGTCTGTCCGCTCTTTTTCCCGCTCTTTTTCCATTGTATATATGCATTACCATAGCAACGCGTTAACCGCAAGTAGTTCGTCTACCGGACGCTAGATGGCGCTAACGGAAAAATATTTAATAATAGAAAAAATTTAAAGAATTTCGTCCACTCGTGCGAAGCCGGGAGGGGCCGCTAGTTGAAACAAAAAAAATGTGTACAAAAATCAGCCCATTATCATTCATTCCTTACTTACCGACCGACATTGTTTGACAACCTCTAAGAAATGCTCAGTAGGGTTTAGTAGCAGATATTTTAGTAATCCATCAGTCGTTCCGGATTGTGCCAATACTCGCCCATGTTCACTTCGATCACACAACATTTGAAGAAAGTCTAATATTGCATATAAACCAGTGCCTGGTGAAATTTCTGCGTGAACCTGACAAATTGCAAAGAACTCACGTAAAACCAATTAGCCATTTTGTTTAACCAAAGGAAAGGTCCAGCGCTGTACCTGAACATCAAGCTTTTCTTCTTTTGGCACTTTCTGGTCTACCTTTTGTACTTCCTGCTTTTTCCCCGAAATGGTTTTTAAAAAGCTCTCTAAAGAGCACTTTTTATTCTCCGTAGCCTTTGTTACTTCTTCTTCAAGCTTTTGAGGAGTATACCTCATAGCGAAACCATGTAGTTTCGGAGCCAACTTTGTCGTTTTACAGAATTCTATTGTTTTTCTTAGATTCAAATGATCTATATCAGCTTTTATAACAAATTCTTCTAAAGTAAATATACCTGGATCATTTAAGTTTTTACTATCGCTTGTGATCTTCAGTGTACCTGAAAGGTAGAAATTTAGTTTCAAGGCAAAAATCTAGTGTGACATATTGTATAGATAGAAGCTTTACTGAAGAAGCACAAATCGTCGCCCTATTGCAAAAAGGGCTCAGCCAGCGGGCTGTCGCACGTCAGCTCCACATAAGCCAGTCCTGTGTTTAGAAAGTTTATAAACGCTTTCAGGAGACTGGTGGCTTTGTCCCGAGACCAAGATTTGGACGGCGCCGGTGCACATCGGAGAGGGATGACCGTTTTATCGTGTCAAGCTCTCTTCGAAATCATCATTTGACTTCCTGCCAGCGAGTGGACAGTTCGTCGAAGACTCAATCAAGCAAGCGAATTTGATTCCAAAAAGCATTCCATTATTTTTCCATATTTCCTTGTTTTCCTAACCCCTTCACTTAATCCGGGATAGCTACTGGTGTGATTCAAATGAATTTGGTATTAATTTAAAGTTAACAGTTCAACCTTTAAAATGGTGCCATTTTTATTATTCGTAACTAGGGATTTAGTACTCAAGATCGCGCGGAATTATTTCCAAATAAGTGATTCCATACATTTGCTCGCGAGTGTATAAGCTTACCAAGTAATTTCCCAACTATGAACTGGAGTTGATTTAAAGCCAACAAATTCTTGCTTGACAATCTAGAGCTGTATTTATTGATGTACAGTTTCAGAAATGTCTTGACAGATTCCAAGTATCTTGCAGGAACTGGTGCGCAGTGTGCATTCTCTAAAGCAGCTGCAAGACCGTGAGCTTCATCTAGTATAAGAACGTTGTCTTTTAACTTGAGCGATATACCAGACCTCGCACCTTCACTCACGATACCAGCATGACTTACTAATACAACCTGGAAAAGAAAAAGTTTATTAATTTCAGTAATATTTTATCAATTTGTGTATTAACCTTAATTATATGTACAGTTTCCGGCATATAAGTTGAACCTGGTTTTGAAATCACGAGACAGCAGTAGTAGCGAGTTCAGGTACATTATCGAATTGCTGCGCAAGTTTATTGTTTATGGTTTGGCTCAAGTTACTTGGAGATACATATCTTCACGAGCTTTTTATGAAAAAAATATCCAGCTTTAGAACTTCAGAGTACCTAACAGAAAGGGATGGAATGGCAGTTATACAATTCTGATAAGCTCACAGAGCGGATGAATTGTTCATTTTTATAAAAAAAATCAAAACTATTTCGTCGACTATAAACCTTGACTTTATTTCGACTAGGTCTATTATGGCTAAACATATTGTTTATAAAAAAAATACGACACAAAGCCTAGGAGAAACGAGACAGGCTCCCTTTTTTTTGCCCGCAGATGGCACAGCACGAGTAACCGTAACACATCTATATATGTGTTAACTATTAGCTGGAAGTGACTCACAAAATTGGGAGGCTATTAACCAAATATATCAACGTCAACTTTAAACAGTGAATTGGGAATGTCATAACAAATTATTAATAGCGTAACAAACCATATGAGAATATTACTATTATTAAAAATATTATTATAAGACGTTAAGAAGTTTGGATTAAAAAAAAAATAAAGTGATTAGAATGATCGCCCACATTATAACATTAACGGGAAACAAAACTAAAAAATAAACTTTCCTTGTAAAACGGAGAATGTTGCAAACAATGAATTATAAATATGACTTATAAATGTCAAATGTTTGGTTTTCATGGTGTGGTTACTCAGAGGGTTCAATCCTCGTTTGTTCAGGCTAGGTCAATGTAGAAAAAGATTTTTTTTAAATTGTGTCAGGCTTAAGTGTTGTGATACTATGGTTGCTTTTGATAACCAAAGACAAGTAGCTACTTCACTTGCTTTCAAAATTAATTTGCGAAGTGTTTTGATATTAATTTCTTTTTTGTTTTTTTTTCCAAAGAAGGAAAAGCATCACGACAGTGTTAATCAAGCTGAAAGGAACAAAAAACAACGAAAACCTTGAATCGAATATTAGCGCCATAGGAAGTACCATTCCGCCTTCTGGTGAAATAATACCTATCTCCCTACTGCGAAGCAATTATTACTAAAGTAAAACTATGGGTCCAAGAATATAGATAGTCACATGGGAATCACAGAATCGGAATGGAGAATTTTAGCTGAATGATTTGACATTACAAGTAGAAGTTCTGAATATAAACAAAATGATATAATATTGAATGTTCGGACCCGAGAAAAAGATTCGTCTTGATTAGTTTAGGTCAGGAGAAAGTCGTTCCGGAAACACCCGGAAGCGATTGGATAAACAAAGAAATATTAAAAAAACAGAGAACAGAAACAACAAAAACCCATGAATGATTGTTTAAAACTTTCATGGTCATTTATTATACACTGAAAAGGGTACAAAAAAAGAACATAGGGTACCTTTTATCCAGAAAAAAGTATCCTTTCCGAGGGATAGAAATATAACTTTTAATCGGTAATCCACATTAACATAAGCGAAGCCGTGGATAAAAAGCTAGTTAATATTATGAAGAGGTATGATTTTATGTTGAAAAAAAAACTATATAATATTATTCGTTTAAGTAAAATGGCTTTTCTTGGTCGACGGAAAATGGTCAGTAATGCACATATATAAATACTTTCTGAACTCAAACAATTATCTAAAAGAGACATCAGCGACATATATTAAGCTGGAAGGCGAAAGGTAACCGCGCGGCGCAGTCGCCTTAATATCGCGAATTATCGTGATATAAAAATAGGTTTTTAATAAAAATACTTAGTTTTTGAATAATTTATACTATAATATTATAAAACGATTTAGGATGAAACTTCACAGTAATATTATTCGTTAGGGGGCGTTCAAGTATTACGTAACGCAATTTGGGGGGAGGGGGGGTCTCGTAAAACGTTACGATGCGTTACAGGGGCGGGAGGGGGTCTTTCTTACAAAACGTTACGTAACATTGTTTCTTTAAAGAAAAAAAGGGAATCAAAACTCCCAATTTTTCGTTTAGGTTTTCGGGGAATCCCTTGATTGAATTGGTCTAGTATTTTACAGGGAATCTCTCGATTGTATTGTACGTCATTTAATGTTGTTTTCGTTGTCAGTATTTGTTAGTGTTTATGCAGGAGCACATTGCTGTAGTCTAGTATTGCTGTGTTATTAAAGTGTGTTCATAACGTTTACACTGTAATGTCCTCAAAAGAAGGAGATTTGTATCATCAGCTGTTCTTGGCCTATAAAGGCTCTCATGTTGACTTACCAGCGCAACTGTGTCAAAAAAATGCCACCGAAATTTGGAAAACGGCTAAAGAAAAACTAAAGAAAAGTTTATAGAACATATAAATGATGTTTGTTATACGTGAGTTGAAGGTGAAGGCCACGAAGAAAAAAACAACAATGTTTACTTATTTTACACAGGTAAGTTTACCGCTGGAATGTAATAATGACATAGGTAGTAGGTATTATAATATGTAATCCAAACCCAGATATTTCATAACGGAACTGGTCATAAGTATTATATATTTTTAGCTACCAATGAAAACATCAAGTACGCAAGCAATACTAGGTCTCAATGTCTCCTCGACTTCAGGTGCTCTTCAACAAAACCAGGTGCATCTGCTTGTATAGGTATGTGTATATTATCTTTTTATCGCAGTTCTCAATAATACCTATTCTTAATTTATTTTCACTTGGTTTATAGGATTCGGATATTGTAGCTTCATCCACGTATTCATCTCTTATGGAATCGATTGTTGGAGTCGCTGGACGAGAAAGCAATGCCGTCAAACGAAAGATGAGCGCTACCCACGATGAGCGAAGTGAGAATACTGATGAGGAAACTGCGGAGACCCCGTCTACGGAACCAAACATGACTGATTGTTTCGGACATCACCAAAAATGTTCCAAGTAAAGCGGTTCAAGCAACTGTTATGAAGAAAATTGGCCTACTGCAACTGAGAATAAATGTTCTTACTGAAGCCAGTGATGAAAGAACCTGAGTGGCTAGTAAACACGTGGACAGAGGGGCAGTAATTTCAATCAAATAGGTTTCTTGCATAATTTTTATATTGTATAAATCTTTAAATAAAGTCATTTTTAATAGAAAAATACTTGTAGAATTAATTTTTATAAACCAAATATTTTCTTGGGTCAGTACATTAATCGTAATTTAAACAGTCGCAATTTTCACGCGCTTTGAATGACGTCACATGACATGACTCGCCAAGTTACTATAGGTGAATCTACATACATTGTAATTATATATGTTGCCGGCAAATGCATGGCTTCATGTCATGTGACGTAACAACCAATGGAAAGGCGTTCAGTTTGTTTTGAAATTTACTTTCGTTTACGCATAATTTTTAACCGAAAAAAAAAATGTCTTAAAAAATAATAGAAATTATTATATATATTATTAATATTTAAAAAAATATTCATTTTTTTTAATTACAGGCAAGAAAACTTATTGTTTTTTTTTAATAGACCTACTTACTTAGTTAATAGTTGTTTTTTTTTATTTTGTTAAGAAAAGATTTTATTTTTTTTTAATTTTGTTACGAATACGATTTTATTTCGACTAAAATGTTTAATTTCAGTTAGGTTTCTGTTAATAATTGCATTGCCACAGGTTAAATTAATTATTTTATTTTATTTTAAGAGTTTATTAGTAATAAAGCTATAATAGGAGAACGAAGGAGACAAACAATTGTGTATAAAGCCAAAAAATTTTAATAAAATATACAAAATACGCATGTATTGCGGGTAAAAATGTCTTGTTTTATTTAGTATAATTACAGCAAAAAATATAAAAACGATATTTCAGCGACTTTCATGTACTTTCCATAACATAACTTTTGCGACTTTTGGGTAAAAATGTTCACTGAGTGTTACGTAACGTTTAAAGAGGGGGAGGGGGGGTACAGTAAAACGTTACGGCGCGTTACAAGGGGGGGAGGGAGGGTCAAAAATCTTTAAAAATTGCGTTACGTAATACTTGAACGCTCCCTTACATGGAAGACGATAGACTTCCATGTAATAATATATCACTCAAAATATTATTAAAAAAAACGGTCAGCTATTTATAAGTTCTCGCAGATGGACATCAGAATAATACTAAGACTATATGAAGTAATGCGGGTGTTTAAAAAAGTAGGTACTGTCATAAAAATGTCAACAGAAGGCATTGTTGGGTAAATACTGTTATCTAAAACGCGCTAATAAGAAATTTGTTTTTTTTTTTATATAAACTTTGTTGACCTCACCTATATATCGCTTTTAACACAAGAGTAAAATGGCAAGACTTTAATTTCTTTTCCAAGTAAACAAAGGAAAATGGGGAAAGTGTCAAAAACTAAAACTAGGCGCGCAAAAACGGGCGGGTAAGCTTCTTCTTCTTCTGGTAAGTGGCTTGTTTTGTGACTTCACAATTCCGCCAATGTCACGTGAGTAGCCTTTACACGTAAGGGAATGTTCTGCATTAAATTATAAATTATAATAAAGACTTTATGTAAGCTCTTAGCACAGGTTTACCTAAAACAAATATATAACAGCACTGGACATCACAAAGCATCGCATATAAGAAATTTAGTAAAATCCCAAAATTCGACAGTTAAATGAGGCGGGGTTATCAGGCTAGTTCATAGTTTACTGTTGTTAATTGCCAGGAATTTGGACTAAATTTCGATAAGAGGAGGGTTTAACGTACTAAGGATGCATTTTATATTAGTAGGACGAGGGGTGTCATGAGGAAGGACATCATAAAGGGACACGGCTAACTTTAAACAATTGAAAAAGATGTGGTCTGTAGTTCCTTCTTCCATGCCGCACTCACATAGAGAGGTATCCCTTACGCCGATTTTTGCAAGATGGACAGGGGTGCAGGCATGACCTAGTCTCAGACGGCAGATGGTTGACGCAGCTTTCTTACTAATTACTTTCTGTTTGAAAAACCAGGGCGTATTTGGAATAGATCTTTGGATTTCATAATAATATCTACCTGCGCGGTTTCTAGTATTTTGCCAGTCAGTCTGCCACGACCTCATCAAATGAGCATGGGCTAGTGTAAGGAGGTCATGATGATACACCTTTTCGTAAACTAAGGACCCGTTAGTGATTGCCTGTTTTGCGCATGAGTCTTCAGTTTCATTTCCCGAAATGCCACAATGCCCGGGGATCCAAACCAGAACGGTATTTAATGATTTGAGCTTGCAGCGGTACAACGCTTGTCTTATTTTAAGGATGATTGGGAACCTATTTTTTGACCTAAATGGATTAGATAGAATGGCCTGTAGGGAGCTCTGAGAATCTGTGCAGATAATAGTGTTGTTTAGATTATGGGATTCAGCAAATAAAATTGCCTCAAGGAGTGCAACTGCTTCCCCTGTAAATACAGAGGATAAAGGGGGTAGTTTGAAATTCAACACCAGTCTATAAGCAGGTATCCATGCGGCTGATCCTACCGGGTCCCCATCCTATAATTTAGAGGCATCAGTGTAGATAGCGAGCCAGTTTTCAAAATCCGACGCTAAAATTTTTTGGAGGTTCTTAGAAGCGTTTTGGGTACTTTTGTTAATCCTTATGTTGAGGTAGACTTTTGGAGTGAAGGTTAATGATTCAAAATTGTTTATAAAAAGGGGCAGGCGGGGAAATCGCTCTATAGGCAAAGAAGGTTTGTTAAATTTATAGTAGCTATGTAGAATACATGGGGTATTTGATGCAGAATCGGAGGCTGGCTAGGCGGGTAAGCTATACTTTGTCCAATGTAGGATGATACTTTTGACAGTTGACACCTATATAGAGGGTATAAAGTTGCTATTGCAATGTCAAGCCAAACATAAGGAAACAAACGCAACCTTAGTACGTAGCAATAAGGAAGTGACACCTGTCAAAAGTATTATCCTACATTGGACAAAGTATAGTAGTGGATAAAGTTAATTTATATAAATAACAAATGATGAGTGTATATATCGGTATGACACGGCATTTATGGAAATCCAGCTACTTACCTCCGCATCATCAAGGGCAGCTCTACTCGCATAATAAGGGCAGGCTTTAATTTCCTTTCCATTTTTTACCAAATCTTCCATGTCCATTATGTCACACAACATTCTTTCCTTCAGCTTATTAATGTTTGCTTGATTATAATAAGGACAAGCTGTACAACTTTTTGTTTTAATTTTTTTAATGACTTTTCCCTCTTCTGCTACAGATGTTGTTTTTGACTTTGATTTCTGCATATCGAGGCATCTACGAATTTAAAACTGTTTAGATAAAAGTTTTATTTTAATTTCACCTACTGTTCCTTCTTTATGGAATGATGTTGATATGTAATTATAAATGGAGAAAAGTCAATACTACAAGCTTCAAGGACGTACTCTCAATTGTGAGAAATATTCAATACGTTTACCGAGTTAAACGCCATGGCGTAGTAACTGATTTTCTATACACCATTTCTATACACTATAGACACAAGAATTACGCATGTAGGTAATTATGTGATGACAATAAAAATAATGATATTTCAAACATTCACAGAAATTAGTGTACTGCAAAAAAAGCACTGTAAGGCTTGTGTTATGGATACTAGGGAAACGGATTGAGATACATATATAATATTTGAATAAAACACTTATGCATATAAGCATATTATGCGCAAAATCTGTAAAAAGCGTTTTATTCAAATGTGTTATATGCGCGGAAGTGTAAGAACTAAATATATAATACATAGATACGTCATATTCATAGAAATATATATAAACACCCATGACTCAGGTACAAATGCCCGCATTCGTTACACAAACATCTGCCTCTTCAGGGACTCGAACCTCGGACCGTTAATAAATAAAATAAAAATCATTTATTTTCAGACCAAAGATCCATAGCTTGTTAGTAACAATAAAACTTATAGACTATGTTAGTCGAAAAAACAGCAAAAAGGAATATTTATTTTATTTATCCCTGATAGACAGGCTCACCTAGACCTTGTCCCGTGCAGCTCAGTGAACCTGCCAACCAGGTCTGAATCGAGTCGATCACCTACCATCCTCAGGACTCGGTTCGAGCTCCATCGCACTCTGTTTACCAGCGAGGCAACCTTTTTTCGCATTAATGCGTAAAAGTCATCCACGCTGGCATCGGCAAACATACCCGACGCACTACAGTATCGTGGGAGCCGGAACAGAGCCCTGAAGATGTTGTTGTATTGGACACGTAGGGCGCTGTAGGTTTTCTGCGTAAAGTTGGCCCACAGGCTACTCGTGTAGAATGTCTGACAATAGGCTTTAAAAAGCGTGATTTTAACTTCGGCCGTACATCGAGCAAACCTTTGTGCCAACATATTACTACGTACCGACAACGCCCTACGCTCCCTCTCCAAATCATCACACATATTTTCAGTCCTCCTGTCCTGTCTTAATGCGAAAGACAGGATCGTTACCGTTGCACCAAACAGTCGTTAACATAGGTCGGTTCATAATCGAACCTTTGAATAAATAAGCTTTTATTTAAAAACAAATTTTAAAGATGCAGTGTAATATATAGGTACCAAACAAAGATTGACATTTATAGTGAAAAAGGTCTATCATGCTATGAGTCAGTAAAAATGAAGTGTATGGTTTTACCTATTTATTACTTATTTATGACAATTTTGACATTTTGTGCAAATACCTCAGTAAATTTTAATATAATATTGTAAAATTACCTCTCATTGATGAGATTGACATTTTTCAACTTTGATACATTAGAATTAATGCAGTAATGTTGTCGTGACGCCACAGTTACTACCCTAGTATCTTCTTTGAAAATTGTCTTCTTTATTTCACCTACAAATTGTGACAATTGACTGTGAGTCCTGCTACATATGTAAATCTGAAAGCAAAAGATACGTACAGACAACAGCTCATCAAACTACCTACCTAACATAGTTTCTTTTTTGATATTAAATACTACATGTTAGGTTTAAAGTTCTGAGTTGACAGTTTTGAGTAGTGTTTTAAATATTAATTACAACATTTTTATAAATAAAAAAGTTTTAACTCAAAAATTATCAACTTGTCTTAGATATCAGAGGGGATTCAAACCTGTAACATATCTCGCTAAACAGACATTTTGCTCTTCCAATTAAGCTACCAACATCTTGACAGACTTGTTGGACGAACGAACGGATACTGCGCTTAAGATTTTTTATACATATTTATATTATTAACAGAATTTTTCTTTATCAATTGTTTGATACTTATGAAAATGTCACACTTGACATTATAGATGAACTAATAACTTATCATAATTAGAAAGTACTGAAATACAAGTCTGACAAGGTTTGGTAGCTGAAAAGCGCCTTTGCCCGGATGTCAAGGGGTTAAACAGTTAGAATCCCATCTGACACCTGAGACTAGTAGTTTTTTTTGTTTGACTATTTATCCTGGTGTTAAATTTGAAATGAAGTCATACTAAGATACCTTGGTGATACTATTATCATCTTCCGTAATATCCTCATCCTCCGAACCATTTTCTTCTCTATTATCAAATTCCTCAAGAAGTAAGTCGGCATCATTTTCATTAAGCACATCACCGTCAACATTTTCCTTATTGCCCAATGCTGTTGTATTTATATCTTTATTTTGGTAGTAAACTTCCCTGGACTTTAAGTCTGAATTAGATTTATGTTTTTCAACTCTTAATTTCATCTCACTAAACTTTTGATTGTATGTTTTTATTTTATCTAATTTCTGCTGTAAAATAGCTAAAGCTTGATTTTTCTGTATTTTTTCATATTCTACCAGCAGCCAGTCGTCATTACCTGTAACAAAATAAAACTTTTGTAATATCCGTCAACCATAGTAATATATCTTTTTACAGTTAGCAGAAAAATAAAGTTGTATTATTAATTTATTATTGTTGTGTATGAATATAGTTATAAATTGTACTATATATGTAATCCAGATGGTGATCTTATTTTCGAATAACATTATTACATGTGGGTAGAAGAATAATATTCACTTTTACTTGTCATACGTTTTTGCTACATAGCTCAATAAATGAATTATAATATTTAGTGTTTTAATAGACATAACAATGGCGACGCAGGATAAAGTACGGACAATGAAACGCAAATCAGTGAATTTTCGTGAATTCGACGTAAAAAGTGACTTGTGGAACAATTACATCGACCGATTGAAATACTGTTTTGAAGCCAATGGAATCTACGAAGATTCAGTGCAAAGGGCGAATTTTTTCACAGTTTGTGGTGAACAAGTGTTCGAAACACTTCTTGCATTAATCACACCGAGAAAATCTAATGAAGTGACCTTTCGTGAAATCGAATTTATTCTAACCAAACACTATAGTCCAAAATGCAATGAAATATCTATGTCGTTTAAATTTTACAAAAGAGATCAACAGCAAGGTGAATCAGCGTCGGAATATATAGCTGAGTTAAGAAAAATGAGTTCCGGCTGTAATTTTGCAAATTTGGAGCGTATGCTTCGCGACAGATTAGTGTGTGGTATGCTTGACGACAAATTACAATACGAACTATTAAAAAGAGATAATTTGCAATACGACGACGTTGTAAGTGTAATGTTAGCTTCGGAGAGCGCTGGGAAGGACGCGCGCATGATACAAGGTGCCGCCGCAGCGGTCGCCAGCGCCTCTGCCCCATACACTGCGGTGACGTCACCGCCCGCCCCAGAACCCATGGAAGTTAACGCTCTTAAATCAAAATATAATATTCGTTTGTGTTATCGCTGTGGTGACCGTCATGGTGGCGAATGCCGCTTCGTCAATGTCATATGTCACTACTGTAAGAAAAAAGGGCATATTGAGAAAATTTGTTCAGCCAAGAAGAGAAATTTGCCGCTTAAATGTAACTATACAAATGAAGAATCTGACATACATCTGAACGGGATATACAAGCTGGATGACGCATGCACTCGCGTACCAGCGTACCAGGTGAACGTTCTATTGGAAGGCGTTCCAGTAGTGATGGAAGTCGACTCGGGCGCCGCGTTTTCTTTGGTCAACCGACATACATGGAGCCTGCTACAGTCATGCGCGCCGCTTACCCATCTTCCTAACCGACTGTGCACGTGGAATGACTCACCGGTAGCAGTGTGTGGACGGGCATACATTTCAGTTGAGTTTAAGGACATTAAGTGTAGACTTAGTATTATAGTTGCTAAGGGTTCAGGTCCTAATCTTATAGGGCGAGATTGGTTTGAGGCACTCAATATTTCATTATCTATTAATTCAATGTCTGATAGTGGTTACACTACTATTGATAATATTTTAGATAACCATAGGGAGGTATTTAGGGCTGGACTCGGTACATACCGAGGAGATCCTGTGACTATTCATGTCAAACCAAATGCAGTACCTTAATTTATAAAAGCACGGCCTGTACCATTTGCTATTAAAGAAAGAGTCGAAAAAGAAATTGACAGATTGGTAAGTGAAGGAGTACTACGTCCCACAAGTTTCTCAGAGTGGGCGACTCCAGTCGTTCCAATAATAAAAAAGAATGGGGAAATTCGTTTGTGTGGTGACTATCGTAGTACAGTCAACCAGGCTACCGAGTCTGACACTTACCCTATGCCTACTGCAAGCGAAGTTTTCACTACTGTTGCTGGGGGTAAATTTTATACTACTCTGGATTTGGAGCGAGCATATACACAAGTGGTTGTATCCGATGATACTTCACGTCTTCTAACATTGAACACTTGTAAGGGTCTTTATAGTGTACATACATTAGCCTTCGGTGTGAAGGCGTGTCCAGGTATTTTTCAGCGGCTGATGACTGCGCTGTTGGCGGGAGTACCTGGTGTGGCGGTTCTGATCGATGACGTCATCATTAGTGGCCGTACCTTGTGGGAGATGACACAGAGGCTGGAGACAGTTCTTGGGCGAATTGAAAAGGCGGGTTTGCGTCTCAATGAGAGTAAGTGCAAATTTGCTAAGGAGCGGGTTGAGTTTTTAGGCTTCATTATTGATTCAAATGGTATCCACCCTGCACCAAGTAAGGTAGAATCAATTAGAAATACTCCGGAACCCAAGAACGTCCAACATTTGCAGGCATTTTTAGGTCTTTACAATTTCTACGAAAGGTTCATACCTAACAAAGCTACCTTACTCGAACCATTACATAGATTGCTCGACAAATCACAAAAATGGCAATGGACAGATCGTGAACAAAGCAGTTTCGATACTGCGAAGAGACTTCTTTCTTCAGAGCTAACACTCGTCCACTATGACTTGAAAAAACCATTAGTACTTACTTGTGACAGTTCTGAGTACGGTGTGGGCGCGGTGTTGTCGCATCTTGAGGACGGACAAGAGCGGCCTATTGCGATGGGTTCTAGAACACTCCATGCGCACGAACGACGTTATTCACAGCTCGATAAAGAGGCGACGGCCATTGCTTTTGGCATCAATAAATTTCACAATTATTTGATGGGCAGATCTTTCTGTATCGTAACGGATCATAAGCCTTTGTTGGGCATTTTCGACCCTAAGAGACCGATACCTAATATGTTATCACCTCGTCTCACACGAATAGCTTTACTTCTTACTTCTTTTGATTATCAAATAACATACAAACCAGGAAAACAAATTGGACATGCAGACGGTTTAAGCAGATGGCCGCAGCCAGTTCCAGAGCAATGCGAACAGCAATTATGTGATATTCTACTGATGGCTGAAACGCCCCAGGACTTTCCGATAAATGTACACGAGATAGCAACGGCTACCAAGCGAGATACAACTCTCTCTCGTGTGAGTCATTACATTCTAAGTGGATGGCCAGCTAAAATAACTGACGTGAAATTACGTCCTTACTGGTTACATCGTTCCGAACTATCTTTACATGAAAATTGTATCCTCTTAAGTTGTCGCGTAGTGGTGCCATTACCGCTACGTGATGTTGTACTGCAAGGCTTACACAAGACTCACAACGGTATCGTTCAAACAAAGGCGCTAGCAAGAAGTTATGTTTGGTGGCCGGAATTAAATGATGACATAGAAATTATGGTGCAAACATGTAATAAATGTTTAGAACACAGACATATGCCACCTAAGGTAAAATTTGAGTGGATCATACCATCGAAACCATGGTCTCGAATCAATATAGATTTCGCTGGACCATTCCAAAATATTATTTTCTTAATTGTCGTAGATGCTTATTCTCGATGGCCGGAAGTATTTATAGTGAACAATATGACATCAGCTACAGTAATTAAGCATCTCTGGATGTTATTTGCGACTCATGGACTTTGTGAAACGTTGGTGTCTGACAACGGAACACCGTTCGTATCTGGGGAGATGAAAGAGTTTCTTGAGGCGAATAAAATTCGGCATATTACAACAGCACCATACCATCCTTCTACTAATGGCCTCGCTGAAAGAATGGTTCAGACTGTTAAAGATAAACTACGCAAAATAGACGCTGTTTCGTGGGAAGTTAAAATCCCTAACATTCTGTTAGGACTGCGTGTCACACCATGTTCGACCGTTAATAAAAGTCCAGCAGAGCTACTGATGAAAAGGCGTTTAAGGACCCTATTGGATACGATCCACCCAGATAATCAGGAACGTATTCGGAGAGAACAGCAGATTATACGAAACGCTCAAACAAAGTGTAGACAATCTGATGTCGGACAAGGCGTCATGTATAGAAATTTTGCTAGGAGACCTCGTTGGTTACCTGGTACTATTGTAAGTAGAGAGGGACCTTCAAGCTACCATGTAGCTACCAATGACGGTACTGTCGTTAGTAGACATATTGATCAGTTGATTAAGCAAAGAGAAACGAAAGAGGGAACAGAACAAAAAATAGAAACGAGAGAGGAGAAAAGAGAAGCGGAAAACGTAGAGAAAGAAAATGATGATGACCGGGAAATAGATGAGGGTGCCCATAGTCAAGAGGTAATAGAAATACCAACTTCGGATAAATGGGCTGAAATGTTAGGAATACCTGCTAATACTGAACTTGGCTTTTCTGGAGGTAAAATGAGGAATAAATTATATACCCATAATAGGAACCCTTATGATAAGTCTAAGGATTGTAATAACATTGATTTCATTAATTAACATTGTATCTGTTTATCTGAATTAAAAAATATATTGTTACCGATTACTTGATTTCCTATTACACTTAAATATTATTAACATATTCTTAGTGATATGTTTGTTTCCTTTGATTTTGTTTGTTTATACTAACTTGGGGGAAAGGTATGTTGTGTATGAATATAGTTATAAATTGTACTATATATGTAATCCAGATGGTGATCTTACTTTCGAATAAGATTATTACATGTGGGTAGAAGAATAATATTCACTTTAACTTGTCATACGTTTTTGCTACATAGCTCAATAAATGAATTATAATATTTAGTGTTTTAATAGACATAACAATTATATACTATATTACATTCTTTGGTAACATTTTGCTTCCAGAGCGAAAAGATCATTGAACTTTTGTACATTTGCATCGCTGCCTGAATGTAGCACGCAGCAATGGAATAGATTAACTTACCTAACTGATCTATATAAATAATATTCTACTTAGTGTTAGTATCCTATTATTGTGTATGTTAATAAAGCAACTATCATGTTAAAAATGTTTATTTACAATTATCTGTAGAAACACTTACTGATATTAGTCAGCAGCTCTTGTTTTATTTTATTTATTTCCAGTTCCAGATTACAAATAACTTTATTATTGTAATCTTTTAGCCACTGTAATGCTGAACAGCAAATACTCAAAGATTTACCCTGTAACAAAAATATAATTAAAAATAAAGCAAAATACTATATTATTATTATATACCTTATCTGCGAATAGGAATATTGTAGAGAAAACCCAAGCAAACTCAAAGCGCTTCCTCAGTAACGCCATTAGCATAACCCAATATGAGGAGAGCAAAGCTCAGCAAAGATTCCCCCATATTCACTGTAACTTTGACTGCACTTTTTCTGCTAATCCTTAGATTTTTATTATTTAGAAACATTCAATCTAAATAAATAGCATGGGGTCGGTTTTATAAGAAGAGTTTTGAAAGGGGTTTTTATTTGTGTTATTATAACTATGATAAAATCGTAATAACTTACGGTTCCTGTAGGACTTTCAAAAATTCCAGATCTATTATTTTCCAATGTTAAGTAAAGTTCTCTCATAAATTTTTCTTGAATTTTGTACGGTTGGAAAGGAAAACAAAAGTTGTAATTCTCGTAATTCATATTAATCCTTAACATCGCAGGCCAATAAAATTATATATATATATTACATATAATGCAAGAGAAAGATAGACCTGTCTTATCAAATTAAATTAGAGGTTGGAAATAAAATAAAAAACCAAATTAAACCGCGGAAAAATCAAAACAAAGCAAGCAACCTCCTATTGTTTCTTTTGTTAATTAATGCCATAAAGAAGGCAAACGATGCGAAGCCGATACAGCCATGGAATACTTTTCTATAGATATTAAATGAATGATGATCCCCATAACTTTTTCTTTTGCTTTAAATAATATTAAACTAGGTCTGCAATGCTGCTGCTGTTTGCAAATACTGAGCGAAGCACTACCTTACCTAACCTCACCTAAATTTCATCAATGTAGTCTCAGCGGTTTGGCTGTGATCAGCTTTTCAATTTTTCTTTCGGTGATTATTCCTCCATGGTAAAGACTTTATTTCTTTTACATAGCCTATCTCCGTCACGTTATAATCATATATTATGTTCATGCCAAAATTCGTTCGAACCGGTTGAACCGTTAAGTAGCAGGAGGGAGACAAGCGAAATTTGTGAGTTGCCTAAAAGAGAGCTTCGCTCAATTAAGGCGTCCTTATTATCCCGTTCTTCTAGTGTTATTGGTGATTTAAGATGAACGATCACGTCATAATGACCGGTGCATTTTGACGGGAGAGGAAAGCGTCATTTTAGTGATTTCAAATTTTTTAAAACTTCGTGTTTTGGTGGATATAAACCATAAAGTTGTGTTGACAAATGAAACAAACAGTGGAAGATGTCATTTCACGCTCTCTCGTGAAATCCACGAGAGGGTTTCGGTAAAAGCCCACATCCTTACTTAAACGTATGGAAAAATTTTGTTTGTAAACAAACTTATCTAAGCAAAATGGCGGATTGTGTCAGCGCTACTGAAGTTAGCAAACGTGTCCTTGCCGAAAACTGATGATTTGTTACTCAGCGCTGGTAATCATTCGCAAGTGATTTTTTCTGCCAAACACAAGGATTCACTTATTAAATATCGTTTATAAATAATTCATAATGATCTAATTAAGAAAAGAAATTGCTTAAGACTAGGCTGCATGGGCTTTGTACTCATTGCTTTCCCTTTTGAGAAATTGAGAAAATTTGACAAATAAACGGGTCACTTTACTTACCTACGTAAAATACGACATAACGAAGGAGTTTATCGTAGTTTGATTACTCATTTCATTACATACCCAAAGAGCGTAGTGATTCCTTGCTCAGTGCCCAAGAAGTATTTAGATACCTACCCTTACAATAAATGTATTAACTGCTTGTTACTTACTCTTTGTTTATTGCAATCTAATTTTTCCCGTTTGATTATTATTTCTCGTATTATTAGTGCTAATAATTTTCTTGTGACCATCTGAATAAATTTTCGTAATACTCATTATTTTTAATTCCAATCTCGTGCAATAAGTAATAGAGACATGGCACATAAGTGAGTACAAACCAATCTAACAACTACCACAAAATAATAAGGATCTGATAATAATGAAATTTTCGGTTCTAGTGTAAAAATCCTACCGGGAGCAACAGTTTGCGAGGACTGCACTTTAGAAGGTGATATTACAATAGGTGGAGGCACCGTTATTCATCCTCGGGTTACCATTATTGCAGAAGGGGGCCCCATTATTATCGCCGAATATTGCATTATAGAAGAATATTCTACAATAATACATAAGTAAGTAACATATAATAAATTACTGTGCTGAAAAATTATAGTGTTGCGTTTTATAGTACTGACAGCACATTAAGCTGCCACAAGTTTTCAAATTTTCTCAATCCATAATGTTTTCTGTATGTAGATGTATTGGATTTTATGCTGAAATAAAAAAAAAGGTATATGTTGATGTGCTGTTGACCGTCAATTAATAAAATATTAACAACTAATTATTTACTCTTAATGATCTTTCAGAAAAAGTGATAAACAAGAAACCCCACCAAAACCTTTATTTATTGGTGCACATAATGTGTTTGAAGTTGGATGTCGGCTTGAGTCTCCTTGTGGTCATATAGGAGAAAGCAATGTTTTTGAATGCAGATCGTTTGTTGGTGTTGATGTTAAAATTGGAAGTGGTTGTGTAATAGGTGAATATCTCAACATCAAACACAAACTAATGATATGTATAAAACTAAATCTAATGTTATGCTTTCAGGAGCTGCCTGTCATTTAACAGCACCTCAGACTTTAGCTGATAATACAGTTATATGGGGCTCAGAACATCACATAAGAGAAGCTTTAGAAAAGCAACCTTCTCAACTTCTTCAGCTAGATTTTTTGAGTAAAGTCATGCCTAACTATCACAGATTGCGAAAACCCAATGTCCATAAGAGACCACCTGCATCAAGACAGTCACAAGAATCTTCTCCTAAAACATAGTCACTCTATGAATAATGAAATTTGCACAACAATTAAATATTTATGACGTGTAATTGTTATCATCAGAGATGTGACATTTTAAAAATAACAGTATTTGAAATGCAAAATACAAAATACCTATTTCCATTTTGTATTTAAATACTTTTTTTAAAAAGCATTTTATATTTTGTTTGAAATACCTTTTAGGACATATTTTGTATTTGCAAAATGCAAAATACTCTTTGCTAAGTTTTGTAAACATCTAAGAATTAATAATTAATGTGTTACAATCTTTAATTAAAATCTTGTTAGGTACAATAAAAGGGTACTGTAAATGAAACACTGTAACTTGGTCTGATCAGCTTCGTTTATAATCTACTCTTTTTGTATGAATTCGGGATTATTCTGTCACCTTACCGTGCGGTGTGTTTTCGTTCCCGAAATCGCTAATAGTAGTAATCTGTGAACCGAACAAACGAATTATCTCTTTTTACACTTTCAATAAAGTTATCTTGCTTTCTGATAAAATAATAACGAAACTGTTAGCTGGCTAAAATAAATAAACTTTTCAACAAAATAAAGATAATTTAAAACTAAAAGTATTTTATTTTAATAAAGCATTTTGTAAATACGTATTTTGCATTTAGTATTTTAAATATAAAATGAAAAACTATTTTGTATTTGAAATAACAAATACATAAAGTATTTCCATTTTGCATTTAAATACAATTTATAACCTATTTTGCACATCTCTGGTTGTCATTGTGATTTCAAATTATAAATAATTTCTAAAGAAGATACTAAATTATACTTACTTTATTTGCTATTAAAGAAGAATGGCAGACTAGAAACCACATCACATTAAAAAAATAATGTTTAAAAATTTGGATGTGTGAAATTTAAAGTTTACAATTATTATTAGTCAATTTTCTAGTTCTTTAGAAGTTGGGAATAATAAGTAAATAGTATCCTTCTTTTGCTGAAAGAAAACAGATCTGCCAGGTCATTTACATAAATAAAACTACATTTTTTTTGACAGTGTGTTTCAGTGTATTGTATATCATCCTTACTAATATTATAAATCGGAAAGTGAGTTTGTTTGTTTGTTTGTTCCGCTTTCACGCCGTAACTACTGAACCGATTGCTTTGAAATTTTGCAGGCGTAAAGATAAAAGTCCGGATTAAATAATAGGATACTTTTTATCCTGTAAAAATTGATATTCCCGAGGAAAAACAAAAATATTGTTTGCTTGATGGATGGATTGTAGATGGCGCTATGTGTCGTTTAAAACAAGGTAAAATATTGCAAACGAATATAAACATGTAAATTTAGAAGCTATATGATTCACTAAATGACTCATTTCTCGGATTCCGATTATTCCAAGAGACCTCCCATTTCAATTTAAAAGACTACAATTTCCTATAAGGGTTTCATTTACAATGACCATTAATAAAGCACAAGGCCAAACTAAGGGTTGCTGGAGTACACTTGGAAAAACATTGTTTTTCGCATGGTCAACTCTATGTAGCGTGTTCCCGGGTTTCCAGTGCCCAAAATCTGCATGTTTTTACTCCACAAGGGAAAACATATAATATAGTGTACCATTCAGTTTTGGTTTAACAACTAATTGTATCCAGCGTTACATCGCTTCTTAGATTTTTCCGTGGGAATGAGAAGTTTTCTTATAGTTGTGCTTTATACCGCAATATAACCGAATTCCACGCGGGCGAAGCCGCGGAACAATAACTAAAGCATAGAAATAGAGCAAAACTTTGCACCTTCATGTTCATGCCTTCTGCCCTGAGAGTACACGAGACAATAAATTCCCACTACTTTCTTCTATTCTATTGTGGTCAGTCAAGCGAAATGTAGAACAGGCATCACATAGGTATTTGTTATCAAACGTGTTTTTATTACTGTGGTATCTAAATGAGTTTACTAAAGCTGAAAATTGTTGTACAGGTATTGCATGTAGGTAAATAACAGTCGGTCAGATATGAGAAATGAGCTGGTCAGTCAGCCCCAATGTATGTATAATAAATAGATAAGTTACAATTTATTTATTACAGTTGAGAAATATTTCTTTAATCGCCGTAAATATAATCCAATATTGAAATTGCCATCTTTAATTTCAACCTTCACTGCATTTGGATTGTATAATTTATTAAGGGTATTATTATAAGGGTATTATATAATATTAAATAATGGTGATCGGTAAAAAGAGTAATTATTTTTAAAAGATAAATCTTTCTCAGAAGATCCTTAATTTTCTCAAAATAGTATTTAATTTACAAATAAAAAATACTTTTAACAAAAAATTCGGAGTCGTAGGAATAGAATAGAGAATACCTACTTATCGTAAAACAAATCAAATAATAAGGACTTTATGGCGGGAGCGGGCAGCGTCACTAGTAGCTTTGATTTTCTTATATAAAATTGTGCTGCGGCGGATATTAGTGTCTTTAACAGTAGATTATTAGATAAAATTATTTTAATGTACAATGAGTGTATTGAAAGTCAACATGCTATGACTTCGTAAGTACGTTGTGGGACCTTGTAGCGATGAGGAACTGTCTGTGCTGAAGGGTTGTTTCATTTTCCTTCATCTATGTGTTACCTATATTACATAGTCAAAACATTTACGAAAGAGAAAAATACCAATACAATGAACGGATAATATACAGTAGGAATCGTCATTACAAAAATAAATAGAAATAAAGCTATTTACTCCACGCGTTTTTGTAATTAAATAATCTCTGATTTTGTAATAGCGTTTGTTAATAAGTATATTTTTAACAGCATTTTCAAACTTTTCAAGAGGTAGTCCAGTGAGCTTTTGTGGAACTTTGTTGCCCTTAATAGTATTACACAAGAGAGCATTGCCAATTACTACCTATGACCTTTTAAAGAGAGACATGAACTTGTGAGATCTACTGATAGTTTTGAGACACCATTATGTTCCATCTTTTTCAATAATGTTTCATGCCTAAAACAATCGAACACTTTTGAAAGGTTGCTTAAAATATCGACGGTATCCTGGTTACCCTTCCACGCCTTACAAATTTGTCTGAGAAATGGAATCCCGGTGTTAGCACTAGACCTTTCAACATGCACAAGTATTGGTTTCACTATCTCCCAAGGAGGTCTTAGTAAATTCCCACAGCTTTACTGAAATCTAGGAAAAGTATATCGTTATTTATTCATAATCTGTTGATTTTCTTTCTTTTATTTGTCATCTTCATTATTCATTATCAAAGAAAGAAAAGAAATCACTAAGTGTTTGTGAACATGCAAGAGTGTTGGCAAGTGAAACAAAGCATTGGAAGTTGTCTTTTTTTTGCTGTCGCAAAAGTCTACGGGGAACTAAAACCTCACACCTTTATTAAACCTTATGGAAAGGGAAAGTTCATTTATTGATCATCTATCATTCATAGGTCGGTCGATCTCATAATTTAATGAAGAAAAAATTACTGAAGATTTGGCTGTAAAGGCTTTGTACCCTTTGCTTGCCGTTATGGGAAAACAACAAAATAATAAAAAGTAGTCGAAAACAAGATGTCGTTTTTGACGAAGATACATCGATTTCTTTGATTTCGAAAAATTTGTTTCTTTTGTTACGTCTGCAGTTATTTCTCTATCATAAATCGTTTTCAGTGTTTTTTTTTGTATGTTTGAAAAAAAAAGAATATGGTTTTGCCGTTTTTTGTATTATACGAATAGAAATCTGTTTATACGATTGCAATTTTGGTTCCCGAAAAACAAGTTTCAGTAAACATTAATATTCTAAAAAAGGCTATCGAAATTATTGTTTTGCACAACCACTTGGTGTACATCTGCTAGATAGATTTAGTTTATTTGGACGCCATGTTGGCAATGTTGTTATTTACCCGTTGATTTTGTAAGTACAGGGGTTCAGTGGGATATGGGTATATTGTTTTGTGCGATAAATACATCAGTGTGAGCATGTTGGAAGATGTGCCTGTTCATGGAAATCGCTGTGATCAAAAAGTCACTAAAGCCCCCATGCATCAAAGAAACTTCAGTTTGGACTTTAGGTAAGTTTGTTTGTTTTTCATTATTGGGCAACAAAAGACGATTTAAAAATTTTGTAGTTTTAGAATTAACTGTTTGCGAAGATTTAAAGTGTCTTAGGTAAAAATAAAAAGATCAACGTTTCTAACATGTCTATTCTATGAATTTGTAGATGGGTGAGACTGATCTATTTGCTTTGTATTTAAACGATTGTTAGACACTAAAACTTCCGATCAAATAGATCGTTTGTTTGTGGTACCTACATATTGTTAAACAAGTGCTACCAAAAATAAAAGAAAAGAACATCCAACCAAGCCAGACTCACATTAAATTAGTCACAACTATACTTATTATATCATTATACTTCACTCAAAATAAAAGATCTTAATATTTATAAAATACAAATAAAACATTGCCAATTTACAATGTTAGTGTAATTAACCATAATCTATAGGCTCATAATTTATAGCATAGTGAAAGTCAATGTACCTGAATACGGCAAAGGACTGTTACTATTATTAAATTGAACCTGTAGAAAAATAAATAATCTTCCGAAGCAATGAGTCAGTAGAACAAAAATAAGAATTTGAATGTTAAAATTAAAGTAATTGACATTCAGACTGTTGGTTGAACAGCACCCTTTAGCAAAAAGTCTAGGTAACTAATTGAAAGCCTAATTAAGTTAGTTGGCTATGAAACATTAGGCCTCTACATAAGGATTTTTTTGGGATCTGCATTTGTAATCTGAATCTCAATAAAATGTAAAAGAGTTATTACAAATAAAGCAAATTATTTTTTTTTAAGATCAAGATGTACCTATGGTATGCAATCACTGCTTACTAGACCTTGATAACTTAAGCAAATTTAAGAATACTTAAGTAACAGTTTTAATGTACTTTTCCTGTAGAAATTTTAAAAAAACATGTCAAAAATTTTTGAATTGTTGTAAATGTATCTTTGGTGGAGGAAGTTTAGTTGGTCATAATACAACACTCATTTTATTTGAAAGAAAAAAAATTATGAGGTTAATTGATCCTCAAGTGATTTATAACATTTGTTGCATACTCTTTTGTACATATTGTATAGTTTTGTCTATGTTTTTCTACTTCACTGCGAAAAAGCCCATAATGTCATCTTACTCTCATTTGCCATCAATCACACTGCTTGTACATATTTTTATAATTATTTCGCAATATACATATTTTCATCCACTTTCGGCCTCTTATTCCGTAATCTCCGCAATAACATTAATAGGTAGTTTTATTGATATGATTCTCAAGTAACAGTACTATGAAATATCACAACAATATCTATTATTCTGTAAGAACACTGTAGACTCATTTAGAATGAAGCTCTATTTAAATTTTGTGTGGCTTAGCACTTAAAATTAATTTCTGTTTATTTTTTCGTTTTTTTAGTAAATTTTGGTATATTGTAACTAAAAACTGAAGGTGATACTAATGAAAGACTAATTTTTTTTTAAAACAAATAACTACAGAAACAGATAGTGTCCTACTAGGATCAACAACTATTCACTGGCGACCGATACAATGACGTCACGGTCACAATCTCCGCATCGCGGCAACTAGACTGCCAATACATTTATTTTATTGCTTTGTCCTGTGTAGAATAAAAATAAATAACAGGAGTTTTCATGGATTTTTATATTAGCAAAAACTAAAAATCTTGTTGATGCGTATTGTTCTCACTTAGAACAGTGTTCGTGTACATACTGTTACGATGATGTACGATTGATGTCGAAGGAAACCATCAAAGTGTTTCCTAAGCATTCCCACGCACGACAGACTTTTGACTGATTTTTATTCGGTTTTTGTAAAGAACTCGATGTACATGTGCGAAACTTAATCGGTAGCTCTCGTCTTGAGTGCAGTGTCATGAATTTACAGTGAAAAATGCATAATTGGACGTTTGCTTCGAGTTACTCACAAAGGTGATAAAAGTCGACAAAAAATCGGTCGTGTGCGGGAACTCAAACATTCAACAAGATCGCCATAGCGAATGTAAAGCTTCTTGTCTTGCAGGCGTACACCTGGTCACTATCAAAAGGTTTACATTACAGTGGTGCTACATAAAGAAGTTAAATTAAGTACAAAAAAGACAATGATCCGCTAAAAATTAAGTTATTGTTGATCATTATTAGGGACATATATGATAATAATTATAATGTAAACATTGATGGAATGTAGGGCAAGTTTTGAACGGCGTTTGAACGGCCAAGTGAACGGACAAGGCGAAAGTAAGAGTGGTTGATGCCCCGTCTTGCTTATTTATTCTGTGCCGCTGTCAGTAAACCATTTCCTGGCAAGATAACTTATTGTAATCAAGTTTCTGTTAGCTTTTTCTAATAATTAACTTGCAAGCTAAAGCGCTTCACCCTGGAATGATGCTCTCACGGCACTGCTACAGATTAGAAAGCAGGCAGAGAAATCTTTTCACAAGTAAACAATAGGGAATATTATTTGTAACTGTGATTGATAACAGCTCTGTTCGAAAGTGTTTCACTATGTTAACAAATATTGTTTGGCACAACCACATGACCCTTGTAGTTTTTTAGGTATACTAAAAACTGAAGGATCACATAACCTCAAAAATGGGCGAAAACGGCGTTTTTTACACTTTTAGGTTAGAATATCTCAAAAACCTGACGTGATAGAGCAATTCTGCTACCGGATTTGGGTTCAGCACACCAAAATCCTTCGGAAAAGTATACTCACGTCTCTGGAAAAAAAAATTGTTGACCTGTGTTATTATTATAATAATCACATCATCTATAAATTACTTTTCTTTCGAATATATTATCCTCAATCGAGATAGAAGGTTATCGTACGATATCGCCAAAATATAGGCGCCTTCAATGCTCATTAGTTTCTTTCGGGGTTACCTTCTTACAGGGCAAGACCTCTGGAGGTAAAACACCTTCACCAGTTAAGGAATTTATTGATCGTGTTACCTAAATTATCGAAATTAGATTCTTGGTTTACAAAGTTGTCAAGTTTATGAATAAGGAACGGGAAATAACGTCATGCTAGCAAGTGTTTGATATCGTATTTTCATTTATTCCAATGTAAGTTGATATGGTAGACTTGATATATCGATTTTCTTCAAAAAGAAAATCGATATATCAAGACTCATTTATGTAAATAAAATTCAAGTGCATGATTTTCGAGCAAGTTTATTTTTCTTTTGATTATTATTTCGATTCATTATCATGGAATTGGGATGGGATATACAGTTTTTGTTAACGATTAAAGAAGATGTAAAATGCTTTGTTGGTTTTTGCGTTTAAAAAGAGGTCTTCGTAGTGGGTGCTGAGTCACGAAGCTTGTTAAGGGATCATTTGATTACACATCAGCGCCTTTCTTCCTCTTATGTTGACATTTATAATAATATTGCCGTTTAATATTTCTTTAGGAGCTACCTTTAGGAGCGAGCTTTTTCTAGTGATAAGACTTGGATAATTGTTTCGTTTTTTTGCGTCGCTTATTTGGTTTCGTAATTGTTCAATTGAAAAACAATCGATTCTAGATTTGAGTGACCTTCTACTCTGCCGGCACGCGGTGGAGCGACCAAGGCAAAGCATTCAGGATTTGTGTGCCATAATCGTTAGAACTGTTTGTCACGAGAGACTTAACTAGACAAGGTTATTATTTTTAAAGCAAATTTAATCCCGATGCTTTTTTCTTTTAAAAGTTTTTTCGACCTCTAGCGAATATCAATGTTAATATTTATTCAATACTTCCGCGCTACACATAACAATTTTTTCAGCTCTATATTACAGTCAATCTAAATTTACCTTGTTAGTCCTGTAGTATTTCTTCTATAGATGAGTCATAATTTAAAGTATCTATAATTGTGCTGGTGTGTAGGGGAACTTGTAACTTCATCAATTAGTCCAATAATAACGCTGACCGTACTAAATTACATTGGAATTTGTGGATCGCACCACAACAGGCGTGGCATGCCATTGCTTATAATGTAATTATCTTATAAAATTTGATTCAGTTTCTCTAATTTAATATAGGTAGTTCTTCCATCTCATAAAGACGAGTATTGAGCAAATGAAACTCTTTGATGTGGTCACAAGGGTAACAAACCCTATTTTAAGATGTGGAAGACCAATGATAAAATATCATTTTTACCCGATTGTCGATGAACGTTAATGGATTTCAGGAGTATGTATAGTATGTGTGTACTATTAACTGTCTATTTCTGTCTTACTTCTTGTCCTAGCCTGGAATACCTTTTCCTTACTTATACTATTTATATGATTGCATAATATTTCATTTTCTTTAAGAGGTAATTATGAAATAAACATTGCATGTTGTATTATATTCTACTGTATTTAGGTACAAATGTCTGTGATTGATTATAGAGCGTCCTTTTTGCTTTTTATCGCAGTTGGAGTTTTTGTTAAGTATTTAATTGCAGGTATCGTATTCACTATTAACTAACTGGTCGTATTAATGCTCTATAATTAGTTGTTCATTTTAAGGTAGATGCGAAACGAAGGAGATTCCACGGTTCGTTCGCGTCCTCGCTTGATAAACCGGTGCACGTGCACTAGCCGCAACGCCAGTCACTCTAGAGCTGTTAATTTCATCATTATTTGGATATCTAGATGTTAAACATCTAGGTATTTGGTCGGCGATCGTTTCAAAATATTTAAACAATTTCAACGTCAGTTGAAGTTATGTGGAATTGTCACGTTTTATTCTGACTTCCCATGATAAAAAAAAAATGTTATTATTGTAATGTTGTTACGAAAACTCGTTTAATATATATTGTACTAAAACAGAATTAAGGATTGAATGAAAGGACATTGTACACTTTGTATAGGAGGTTTGGCTTAACATAGGCATCTATATTAGGCAGTAAAGCTATATTAGTTTGGAAGTATACACTTATCGTATTTGTTTTGTGTCAATATCCCCCAAAAAAAATTATCGGTATGTTTAGGATGTTTCAACATAAATCTTGATTAATCAGAGTCGTTAATTAACAACATGTAATCTTAAAATTGACAAAGTGGAAACGAATTATACTGTTGCCTTGCCCAACCTAAAAAACCATATAATTGTCATTACATGTGCACCCACTGTCCTTCGGCTTACCGTATAAAATACAATAATAGGGTGGTAACAATATTTTGTTGATGTTTACATTGATATATTGTGTGCGCCTTCTATTTCAATTATTTCTTGCTTTGCTCTTTAGTTTATGTTAATAATTAAGTAGTTAAATGTAAATAATATAGAATAAGGTTTATGATAGGACTGACATATCTTCTTAAGATAAAAGTCCTTAAATTAAATAAAGAAAAAAAAAATATTTCTTATCACATAATCTCCTAAACTGTTGTTTTCAAGTTTTTTTTTCATTTATTATTTCAAAGACCTGCGTCCTCTCTATCACTAATTTTCTGGTGAATCCTATTGGTCAATGCAGAAGCTATGCGGAAGTTTGTCATGGCATGTCTTGACGCTCGATTTAAAAACTCAAGTCGAAGTAGTTTAAAAGATTGTTTAAAAATGCTATTGACAGCTTACGTTGCCTATCTACAAATAGTTAGAACGATACACAGAGTATATGGGAACAGTGACATTTAAAGTGAGCTTTTTTTCAACAATCTATTAAACATTGATAACAATCAATTGTGTTATAAATAATGTGTTTGTGCGAATTCATAGTATTTCATAGTTGTTAGTTTTTAGTTTCGTGTAAAGATAACATATGATATAATAATAATAATGATTTGAAGAAATCGCAAGAACTATTTTAACAAAAAATATTTTTAAATCGATTTTAATCGGATGTAATTGTACAACTATACAAAAGCAACAGAATTGAAATAGAGACCAGTGGCGGTATGAAGAAGGCATATTATTTTCCTTAAAGCTTGTTTTTTGTTTATAGTAAAATTGTTTTTTGCACCACCTTCCCACGCCAAGCCAGTTTTGGACAACTCTTTTATGTTGTATGTAATAAATAATAGGTAGGTACCGTCGACAATATAGAGATAATTTCATTGAAGTGTCTAGAATAATGTGCAGTCGATCGTATCGATTTAATTTACAAAAATAATACGTCAATTCTGAAGCTTTAAATAATATTTCAGAATTCTTGAATTCATAAAGTGATAAAAAGCTAACAATGAATAACAAATGTGAGAAAAAAGAGAGCACAACTACAAAACCACTCGCCTTTCAGTAGTTTTCCGGACATTATTGTCTCGTTTTTATTTTTCATTGACTTTGACGCTCATCGTGTTTGATAATATCCGTCTAATTATCCAAAAAACCGTATGACTGTCATTTAACGTGACAGAGAGTTTTTTTAAGCATCATTTTGTTGGTACCTATCTATTTATATCTCATATATCTGTGTGGTATAAAATGCTAGCCGTTATGCAATGTCAACCTTTACATTTCTATAGTGTCAGCAATCAGAATACCTAACTATAGCGAAAACTTAAACGTAAGTGACAAACAAAACGCTTAGTAATGTTACTTGATCAAAACCACAATATAATAAAAATACATTTTATTTTACAGTTTATATTTATGAACTAGGAGACTATTGAGTTAAGCGAGTGTTCTAATTCCTCCAATAATGAATTAAAATTCCAACAAATGTTTGACATTGTTTTGAGAAACTAGCAAACTATTGTCTTCGGTATGAAAGGACATTTATTAGCGATCTTTCTATCTGTTAATACAATCCAATAGAAAAAATCGCCCTAAGTTTTTCAGATCGGACAACTTTTTCTTATCTTATTTTCATCATTAATTAGTTGCGTTTGGGAGAGTTCAAATATATATAGGCTAACATGTTATTAATAATTAAGGGTACGTTTTCATTAGAAAATTAAAACATCTACAGTTTAAATCCTGATGTTAAACTATCGAATTTTAAAATGTCAAACGATTACAACACCTTTTTTGTATGTAGTCCAGTCATTATATACATTTAAAAGTGAAAATGAACCGAGAAAGCCAAATTTTGGATATCACGTGGGGGGTGGCTAGAAAAGCTTAAGTTCAAATTGTCGACCAAAATAACCTTGTGCAATTTCCGCCATCTTGGAAAAAACCCTTAAATTCAGTTTTTTCATCATAACTCGATTCCCCGCTGAGATACGAAATTTTTTATAGAATACTTTTTTGTTGCTCTTCTCGCGATCTACAATTAAGGTCCCATGCATTTTTCACGTATCGATCGTCGTTTTCGAGATATCGATCATACAAAAAACAATAGGTATATAAGTATAACTATTGTAAGATTATAAGATATTTAGCTGGTTTAACTTTAATTACTTTGACATAGTTTAGGAAAATTATAGTATTAGGTAATAGATATTAGGAATTATTTTTTAATTTTTAGTTTTTTTTTGTGTTCACGCATTTGAAGTCGGTATTATTTTTTTTTTTAAAGTTTTTGTAGATACTAATCGTTCAAATTGGTTCATAATCGGCGGAGATATTGCGTATAAAAAAGTTCATCCCCAATTTTCCACCCTTGGGGGTGAAATATTTTCTTCAAATTCGCATGAAACCACCCTTTTGATAATACCTATTCAACAAAAAAAGAATCGTCCAAATTAGTTTATAATCGGCGGAGATATTGCGTATAAAAAAGTTCATCCCAATTGGGGATTTCCCCAAGGGTGGAAAATTGTTCCACCTTTGGGGATTGTTTTTTCTTTATTATTAAATTTAAATGGGACCACCCTTGAGGTATTACCTTTACGCCGAAAAAAGATTTGTTCAAATCGGTTCATAATTGGCGGAGTTATCGCGTAACATTAACATAGAAAAACTTTTGATATTTTTGATCGATATCTCGAAAACGACGATCGATACGTGAAAAATGCATGGGACCTTTATTGTAGATCGCGAGAAGAGCAACAAAAAAGTATTCTATAAAAATTTTCGTATCTCAACGGGGAATCGAGTTATGATGAAAAAACTGAATTTAAGGGTTTTTTCAAGATGGCGGAAATTGCACAAGGTTATTTTGGTCGACAATTTGAACTTAATCTTTTCTTGCCATCCCCCACGTAATATCCAAAATTTGGCTTTCTCGGTTCATTTTCATTTATTTCCCGATTTTTCCGACGTAATGACTGGACTAATGTTCAGTCAGAGTATCAAATAACGAAAATTTAAATATCTGCTAAAGACCCATCGAAAGTACTAAATGTCGGAATACAATACTGGAACATATTCTAAGGTCTAAAATTACAATGACTAAATTTTAAACCACTAAGTAAAAGATATCTTAAAAAGAAATGTTAAAAGAATATTTTAAGAGCGTTATCATGAATTAATGTGAACAACAAAATCGAAATAAGGGACTACGTACTCTTCAAGGATTTCTGATGTACCGGTGAGCAGTCAGCAAACCTTACGAGCGCACTTTCAATGCGGACGACGCAAACATGCCGCCTCAAAACACAGAGAAACTGCCCTTGTTGGACGGAAGTCGGAGTGTCTATTCTGTCTATAGAAGCAGTCAGTATAGGTATCATGCAGCAATGATTCGTGTACTGGCAGTCAAAACGCTCAGAAAATAGTCTCAAAAAGTGATTGCGACACTCAATCTTCCCAAATTTTCTATTTTTGTAAGGGTTGCTACTTTAATTTATTTATGGTACTTGTGAATTTTGTTTGAAGTTGGAATTTCAAGTTTCATAGTTGCATTGTTAACTGGGTATTAATAAAAGTTAAGTTAATGTACTAGCATAGTACCGTGTAAAAAGACCGTGTTGTCTTATTAGCGATCGCATGGGACACATAACGGGTCTCTATTATGATGCCTGGGATCTCATTAAAAAGTGAGACTCGACCATAATGTCTTCCCACGGATTTGTTTCGAGGTCGTATTCACGCCCACCAAGCAAAATAGAGGTTGCGATTTAGTCATATACACCGGTAGTTGTCGTGTCACTCATACATAACATAATAAACTTTAAATTATTTTAGATCTCATTAAGGTGTCCGATTCTAAACTACAAGTTCAGACTACTTATCAAAATATGTACTTCATGTAACAAAACATGTATAATTTACTTTTAAATTTTGTATTTACTTGATATTGTAATACATAGTTACAATTTACACCCATACTACCATAATCTATTGTAAATATGAAGAGATGTTCTGTGCCAGGTGTGCTTAAAGCAACCACATAGTGACGTAAAACCGCGTATGTGAAGTAGACTATAGTCTCATGGTTGGCAGTTTGCGTCATTGTTACGAACAATTGAATTACAAACTCATCACAACACGTTGCAGTTGATATTTTCCGCCACAAATCCTGTGGTGTGGTCACATCGAATGTAAGAACACTTACCTTTTACCGTGATTTAGTTTAGTTTGTTTAGGGAATTAGAGTTTAACGCTATGAAATTCGGAAGTGATGTAGATGACCCCGGGAATGAGGGCGCCCTACAAACCACAAAACATCTTAAACTAAAATATTGATACACACCCCCTTAGGCAAGCCTGTCGCTATTGTAGAGGGGTTAGATGGACGATTTAATATTTAGTTATTTAAAAGGTATATCTGTGTCATGGAATACATGATAGCTTACACATAGTTTAAAAACATGATACTTAACACACTTTGTAGTGACTATAAAGTTGATTTAGTAGAAAATAGTCTCGAGATCAAACTTTTCACGTCTCCTACAATTGTATTCCTAAATTGTTTAGTTCCTTGGTTGTCCCGTTATTAGCATGTTTCGTTCTTAGCTTGCCCCAATCCCAGAATTTGCCGTTCCCAAACATTTATTTTTTATTCAATGTTTAAAACTATATTACCTTGTATTGAATTGCCATCTGTGTATTAATAGGTAATATTGTTTAAGCGAAATCATTTTATTGAAAACAGATTACCTATTTCGAAATGAATGTAAACATTGTTTTTATAATAAAACTAGCGGCCCGTCCCGGCTTCGCCCGGGTGGACAAAATTATTTAAATTTTTTCTAGCATTCAATATAGCCTATGACACTCAGCAATAATGTGCCTTTCTATTGGTGAAAGAATTTTTAAAATCGGTTCAATAGATCCCGAGATTACCCCTTACAATTTAACAAATATACAAACACACAAACTTTACATCTTTATAATATTAGTATAGATTAATAATAATTAGGCTAGCCCAAAGTAAGCACTGCACTGTAAGGCTTGTGTTATGGATACTACGGTAGATAGATTTATTATGTACACATATCATATAAAGTGATATTAAAAGAAATATATATAACTAGTTGACCTGGCCACGCGTTGCTGTGCCGCCTGCAGCGTCATCTGCCGGACTGATTTGTGAATCTAAACCATTCTCAGATCCCCTTGAACACACACAAAAAATTTCATTCAAATCGGTTCAGCCGTTTAGGAGGAGTTCAGTGACATACACACTCACAGAAGAATTATATATATATAAAGATATTAGTCGATTATTTGAAGTATGCGCTATCGCTCGTGTTATCTATAATATTTTTAGTACTACACATGCTTGAAAAGTAATTTAATAATTATGCAAGAACTTTCTTATATATTTAAATAATATATTGGCTACATGGCTGCTTTAAAATTGATGCAATTAATTAATTTTGCAGTATTTTTTCATTTCATATTAACTATTTGACTATAGTACTTAATAAATATCCAAGATGGCATCTAGTAGCAATAGTGACCATTTTATTATCACGCCACCAGAACTAAAAGATGCCGTCCAAGTAGTCATTGAGAAGTTACTTCCTGAGAAGTCTACAAATAAAAGTGCTCAAGTAATTATCATGATTTCATGCAATGGGAAAGTGCGAAAAATCGCTTTTATTTTCAATAAAAATTAAATAAATTATCTCTTTAATTTTCCACGCAGATGTAGTATCACTCGAGAGAAAGTGCGATTCCCGATCTCGGGTGCTTTCATATCAGCGCACTCGTCGGTAATCGGTCACTTTCTCCCGGTGAAGAAGTACTCTGAACTAATTTGTCTTTGACACCAAACACACCCTAACTAAAAAGGCCTCGTCTATGAAGCATGGCATCATTTTCATCAAAGCTCATCTACACTAAAATACAGAAGTAATTTAGTATGTAACTTTGGAAGTAAGAGGTAAACTCCAAAACTACTCTGTAAAATAATGTTGTTTTAGTAAAATAAAGCCACTTTCATGTAAAACTACTAAAACTTTACAATAATGTTAATTTATTTATTTGTTTACATGGAAGACCAACAGCTATTACTTAACAAGTTAAAAAAAAGAACTACGAACCAGAATTTTGTATGTTCACGCAGATAGACATTAGAATAACATAGGCTAGATATGGGGAAGGCGGAATTTAAATAACTATGTACTATCGTAAACAACTCCATAGACGTAGCTCAGTCACGTTAGAGATTTCACCTCTAACCTCGGAAGAGAGGTAATAAGCTGGAAATTTGTATGGACTTTTTTGGTATTCTTTATGATGTGTGAAGTCTCAATATAATCTCGTGTCCGTGTCTTCAGATATTCAAAGGTCAAAGGTCACAAAAATCAGTTTTACGCAAATATCTCGCTTCCTACGCTTTCAATCGTATTTGCAATTGTAAAGCATTAAATTCTCTTAAATTTTTGTTTCAAGCATTTTTTATTTGATCAATCGTTTTTGAGATTGGGCGCGCAGCGCTCAGTCATATAATATGGCGTAATGCAAGGTCAACCGCGAATCCCTGTCAATAGCGCGTTGTATATTGTTTATTATTTATTAAAAAACCAAAAAAAAAGCAAAAGAACACTGCAACCCCGATTTCCTGCACTCACAGCGCAAACCACATCCACTTTAGCAATTCAAAAATATAGTATTTAGCAGCTTATCCGGTGCTGGTTGTTATATTGTTATTGGTTTCAAAAGATCATTCTGGTGCACCCAACCCCATTGCTCAGGTTCTAAACCATTTCTTAGCCAAGTTTGTACTTGACAGTAACCACGATTAATATGTTGATGAGCCGCTGCGTTAGTTGGTGGAAGATTTGATAAAAAAATACTCAATGTAATTTTTATTTAAAATATAATTACGATATATCAGCATATAATTAAAATATACCTAAAGTAAGCCTCTTCATTACATTTTAAATACATGAAAACAGCTAGTATTATAAAACGAATATACTTTATTAAGTATATTATTTATTTTATCTAAAAAAAGTATATGTATATATTTTATTTAAGAATAATATTATTAAATAAAATGTATTAATCAACAAATAAGATTTTTTTTCATAATTGTTATTTTTTTATAGTCTGACCACAACCAGTGCACCGCCCCTTAGTTATCCGCGGGGAGGTAGGAAGTGGGAAGGAAAGAAAATGAACGCACATGAGATTCTTAATGTCAGACAGATCTTACGATATCGAAGCACATTTTTTTAAACTATATTTACGATATAATTATATCCAATCCCTGTTTTTGCCCAATCTTCCGAAGTACAATTAAAGAACCAATATAAATGAAAAAGTTACTGACAATTCAAACTAAAAAATTGAAAACTGTTTATTAAGTAATGATGTAAATGTTTTTGAAAAAATCTGTCTTAGCTTATTTTAAAATGATTTTCGAATCTATGTTATAAAATTAAATTTAGTCAATTGACTTCGAGAGCAGAAACTACAATGAAAACATGCTGTTATGGCAATTCTTGAATAGTCAGCCAGAACTTTTATCAATCACCGCTTAAACATTTAATCGTCATTATTGTAATATTCAATTCATTAAGTTATCTATGTCTACTTTTGTTATTGAACAGTTTTCTAAGAAACCAGTCTTGTTGAGATTATTTTCATATATTCGTTATATTGCTTTTAATCTACAATATATGTATAGAGCATATGAAAACAAGTTCGGTAACATATTGTTCTATGGGTGCGGTAATACTTTCGAAGTATAGCAGAAGTGGTAAGATTTACAGACTTTTTACAATCACTGTATTAGCTTAACCCTACTACCCACTAAAAGGAAGATTACAACAAAATTTACGTTTTTGTTTTTATATATTAAAAACATTTTGTTTATCACGCACAATCTACCTAAGGCATGTAGCAAATGATTGCGTGTGTGTCATAGCTCCCACGTGCGATTCTAAATTGGAATGTGCATAATAATGACTTTTTTTTAAAGTAATTGTCATGAAAGAAGCATACATTATAATAGTTTGAGACTTGATAACTGTTTAAAGACCTCAGGTATGACGTTAAATAAAAATCTTCGTCATTATGGAAAGAAAGCTTTAGTTTTTCTTTCGCTGATATTTCTTTTAAGCCTTGTGTTATTAATTGTAATAAAGGGTTGCTAGCAGTTGTGCAAACTGTTTTAGAATATATAGTGATTTTGTCTAAAACCTTCCAACTTGTTCCGTTTTGTCATGACATAGGGTTTTAAATGACTTGATTTAATTATTAACTAGGATATATTAGTTTAGTATATATTTGGTAACACACCCACTGGGCTGCAGCTATAAGCGACCACTAGTCAGAGACAGTAGAAAAACTGTGAGCACAAATAACACAGAACTATTACGTAGCTTACACACCGGGTTGTATAAATGGGAATGACACAATGGACGGAAATCGTCAATCAGTGGTTCTCGACCACAACGAGAGGGTCCACGGTCTTTATAATAGTTGCCTACGGAACATGAAATATCCCCTCCTATTGTCTCAAGTCATTGGATGCAGAGGTCAATGTATTGCTGAATATAATAGATAATTTACGCTACTCACTTCCAAAAATCGTAGTATGATTGCGTCCGTTTATGTTATGTTTAACGTACATCAGCTGTTCCTACTAATATATTGACTTGAATAGAAATTAAAGAATGAGTCATGATTTTTGTGTGACTGAACCTTTTAATATTGAGAAGTTTTTGTAATGGCAGCACACGCTGCTGTACGTAATAGTATGCTAAGCGGACTTGCAAGCTGATCGCATTTTGGTAATGCCCGCAGAAATTGGGCGACCTCGGTCGTTCGGTTTCGGAAGTTCCAATTCATAGGCTTAATGTACCCAATATAAAGCAAGGACAAACAATTTACCGTGTGTTTAATACTCGTATTTATATCTTATAATAAACCTCTAACGCCAAAAGCAAAGGTTCCTTTTACTCGTCCAATTAGATTGCAGTGTGTCCTTAACAGTTATAATGCCCCAGTTTCTAAACTTAGTTGAACGTTTCAGCTTAACTCTGTGGGTGACTTTTTTATTGATTCTTATTTACGTTCTTGTGATTTGTTTAGCAGGACAGTATTCCACATGTGAGCATTTTCATCGAATGGTAGAAAAGAAACATATCTATGTATCATATATGTATGTCTATCCGTTACCCTAGTATCCATGACACAAGCCTTATAGTGCTTACTTTGGGCTAGGCTAATTGGTGTGAATGTAGGAAATATTTATTTATTTCACGAGGGCTAGCTTTTTTTAGTTCAATTCACATGCCTAACACAGCTTGTCCAACATTTTTAAACCCACTTTAGATTTTGTAGAAATGGCGGCGGGTCGTTATAACTAAAATACAATGCTTACCATCGATGTACAACGTAACCACAAACTATAAAAAAGAAATTCTTCATAATTTGTTGATACTTTGAAACCTGATAATAAAAATTGTTATTGATTTAATAATTTGACACGACATGTCAGACAGAAAAATGTGTTTTGTTTGATGCACTTATACGAATGTGAAATACGTAGTACCCAATTGTAATCCGTTTTAATCAGAATGTAGTATATTTTTTTCAGTAAAAAAGTTAATATTTATATGGCTTGTTATTCTATTATCTCGCTTTCACGAAAGTCGTATTTGGAATCATATAATCGTCATCCTATTTATAACTGCGGATTCGTCATGGTGAATGCTTTTTACTTTACATATTTTGTTATGTGCACTGTATTAAGAAAGTAATTGCACATTGCGGCAATGAAAGGAAACGATTGTTTTTTAGGAAAAGTAATTGTTATACTAGTTCATAAGTCATTATCAATATAGTTTTTATATAAATCTCTCATTCGATAAAAATTACAGCTATCTTGAGTAGATATAGTATATTATCAACAGACGCGTTTCTTTGATAACATTAATTTATTGAAATTAAATATTATAGTAATTCATTATGGGTAGTATGTAGATTAAAATCCCAATAGATACATTCTTTTATTATAAAGATTATCTTCTGTGATTTCAGTCACCTTTAAGTTAAGTTAGCAAGAAAAATGTGGGTATTAAATCCACCTTTTTTCAACACATTTTTTCTGTATAATATTTAAATGAAATAATGCCTTACCATTTTAAATGCGTCGTCACCTCATTCACGTACGATGACCTATCAAGCCAGGCTGTATGCGGCTATTTGGTGGAATCCAACTTGGTTACTTATTTTGTAGTGTTTCAAGGGCTATTTTTTTAAATATGAACATTCAGTAACTCTTAACAGTTGAACTTTTTTATGCTTTCTTTTAATTCATCTAATCCTATCCTATCAATTGAATCATGAAAGATTTATTTTGATAATAAAATCTTCGGAGATTTCGCGTTAACTGGTTATTTTGGGTTGACTACAGCTGAAGCGTCGTAATACGACTAACGCAAATTTCTTAGTGCCACCCGTCACTGTTTATTATGTTGCTATTTCACTCTTAATGTAGTTTCGATATGTTTTTGCCAAATTTGTGGCAGTGGCTAGCCTCTGAAAGTGTTTCCACAGAAGCTAGGATAGCTTCTACTAGCTATATTCAAAATGCTTAAGTCAAACTCGGAATGCAGAAACCTAATTTCGGAGCGCCACGAAAGGCGCAATTAAATTAGTAATTATAGATATTAATTATGTATAATCAATTATATAACTGTTCTGGTTATTTCAAATTATGGCTCCTTTATTGCTACTTTATTTGTGACAAGTTTATTGACACGCTTTCATTCACATACTTGTAAGTCGTGAACACTGAAAACAGAAGTCATTATGCTAGTGTCAAAACTTCACCACTACGTAGGAGCAGAAAACCAGTTCTCTTTAAGAGAACGGTTGAGGTCACCATCTTAGACTTAGACTTGTTTATATAGTATCAAATTCTTGTGTTAGTTTTATTTTTAAAACGCATTTGTAAGTTATAACATTTAACTTACGCAATATGCATTTTTTTAATAAAGTGTAAAATGAAAAATAAAAAATAGTTGATACGTCTTTTTTATTATTTTTAATCAGTCTTTTCCAATCTTATCATATCATCTTTTAGGGGACTATAAAATTATCAAATGAATTAGATACACAAGGAATTATTCATATCAGTCATGTAACAATTATACGTTGTTCTGACGCCACAATCCTTTACCAAGGATTTTATTATTTCAATTTGTATCTGTAATGAGGTGTTTACATAAGAATGTATCAAACCAGTGTTACGAAGCCCCGTAGTACAATCAGGGTGAAGTAGGTCGAATAGACTTTACCGCTTATTGGATTAGAACGCTATTCCTATACCTGTATGACGTTTAGGCATTAAACTTATTTTTATATTTAGCTATTTGTTGAACAAGTGTCTTGAATATTTTTAAGTCTTTTAGAAATATTATTCTAGATACTTTTTTTTTCAAATTGCTTATACTTTGTCCAATGAAGGATGATACTTTTGACAGTTGACACCTATATAGACGGTATAAAGTTGCTATTGCAATGTCAAGCCAAACATAAAGTAACAAACGCAACCTTAGTACGTTGCAAAAGGAAGTGACACCTGTCAAAAGTAGGTATCATCCTACATTGGGCAAAGTATAATATCATTTGTCATGGATGTGCATTAGTATGAACAGTTTATTTCTTATAGTTTTTTTGTTATAACTTACTAATTTATAATATGTCCATCCACCACAGAAACGAATACGATCACTTAAAAATCCTTAATTCGATAAAGTAGGAAATCTTATAAGTAAATAACCAGACCTAGTTAACCCGTGGAGCGCAAGGGCTCTCGCGCGCCACAGTACCGGTAGCGCAATGGATTTAGCCAAAAAAAATATTTTAACGACTTGTTAAGGCAATCCTCGAAATTTGTCCTATTCCATAATTTTAATAGGTTATTATCATATACGGTTATAAAGACAAAAGAATAAGCTTTACGATAAAAATATCACTTGTTCCTTCCTATTTGAATAAAATATAACTAACACAGTGTTATTTTTCATGCTTTGATTTATTTTACTAACCTACACTTACCCAAGTTTCGTAGTAAACTAATAACGCACATTTCACATTAACTTTATAACTAAATATCACTATTGACACTCTACCTTTCGATTTCATAAGCCAGATTATCACAAAACACACTAATTACTTCACAATAACAATATTTATACGCACGGAAAAATACGAGTTTTAACCGCCATTGCTCGGTCGCGCGAACTGAGTGAACGGGGTACAGGTACTGCTTACAAAAAAGTCATTACAACCGTATCGTATTTGTTTATGAAATGTTTTTTTAGCAAAAGTAAAATATTGTCTTTACATTGATTTCATTGTTCTACGATTGTGATTACAAAAATATTATTATTTTTTCAATTTATTTGTGACCATATTCGATTTTTCTTTATTGTTTTATAAGACTGATAACGGTACTAGTACAATCTGTCGAAAAAAAATTGTTTGAGTGAGAAAATTCCCCGAACGGGTGAAAGTTGTTTTATTTGCTGTAAAGTGGTGTTAGTAATCTACCTTGAAGGTAGCTATCTTGGTGCATCTTTTTGAAAACTCCAAAAAACAGCCAAAAAAAATTTTGAAATGCATTTTTCTCGGACTGAATGCATTTCACAGAAAAATCGATTGATTATAAAATGTAGAGGACGTCAAGATCTACAAAAAATGTCATTGGTGCAATCCCGTACACCAACAAATGCACACAGTAGGTGGCGCCAAAGTCTACAAAACGATTTCTTTTAATTTTTCACCTTGAAAATATATTTTTATTGCAAAAATGTAAATGTGAAAGTTGTTCCTTAGGATATTATCTACAACTTTTGTTTAAACAATTTTTTTATACAACTTATCGTTTTGAAGCTGGACCTCGAAAAAGAATGAAAAGTCCAATAATACGGTTGCCTGCAGTATAAGTGCACATGTGTAGTGCACTTTTTGACCACGATTAATTTATTTTTATTAATTAATGTCATTTTAACAATTCAAATTTTATTTTGAAAAAATCAAAAAACACACCGTTTTGAAGACTTTGGCGCCACCTACCGTGTGCATTTGTTGGTGTACGGGATTGCACCAATAACATTTTTTGTAGACCTTGACGTCCTCTACATTTTATAATTAATCGATTTTTCTGTGAAATGCAAACATTCCGAGAAAAATGCATTTCAAAAATTTTTTGGGCTGTTTTTTGGAGATTTCAAAATTATTATAAAGGTATATATTGAGAAAAGATTATTGGCAATCCGCAAATTTGAATTCAATTGCAAAAAAATTATGCACAAGAATGTAGTACATTGGGAGTCAAACATGTGTCTAAGATTGGTAGATACTTAGATAGCGGGAGTGAAACCCCCAGTACGTGCCCAAGATTGGTACATAGTTGTCGCGGGATTCGAACCCACTGTACTTTTAAAAAATTGGAAGATAATTTACTTACGAAAGTTACACATACTTACGAAACAAAGACAGCTAAGCCCGTAGAACATGTTTATTATTTAGGTGTCCGTTGCATATGAGTAGTACTCAAGGGAGAAAGGGTATAGTATGCGTAAAAAAAAACAAGAAATAAAGTGTAAAGTTAATTTATTTTTACATATTATGTATTATTTTTACCGGTATGATGTATTATTTTCACTCATACATGAGACAGTTAATGAGTTTTTTTTTTTAATAGTTTTCACATACACAAAACACACAAACTGACCTTATTTTGTATTTATAACAACATGATAGTTGAAGATCACAAATCAATAATATTTATACAAACATTTTTTTTGCTAACAGTACCAACTTTTGCGCTCGTTTTGGGACCGTTTTACTTAGAAACACAAATTTACTCAATTTATACATTATTGTAAAAAAGTGATACTAGATTCAGTTTCCTGGATTAATTTGCTACAAACTTATCTATATCCGAACTCACAACAAGTAAAAGAAATATATTTTCAAGAGGTGGCGAGGAAAGCTACAGTTACGACATTACCTCAATCAATAAGTTCCAAACTTTTTTACTGAATTAAAATGTCGAAATGACTCAAAGTAATAACTAAAACATATTCTTTATTGCATAACCAATAAATTGATATACAATACCATTTACCTTTTTCAATTAGAATCCATTTACAGCAAATAACAGCGAGCACGTACACACTACACTTTTTCAAAATGGAGTATAAAAGTATTATTCATCACCGCGCAGTTTTATTTCGGTATTTCCGGTTGTTTTACTGGACAAACCATTATAATGCATATGTCGATGGACGAAGCATGAAATTCTCTAATAATACCAATAGCAACCACGCTCATGACCGAAACATAGATTAAATAAATACAACTTTAATAACAGACTATGCGTTAGGACCCCAGTTGGTGCTTATTGCGCCCGCGGTACGAAAACGCTTAGGACCAGGACCTGTGCCTAACGCGCGTAAGAGGTAATCACGTCAAAATACTGCTTTTGGTGTTATGTCGCTTACATAATAAGATACAGATTATAATAAAGATGCTGTCTATTTCAATGCTATGGTTAAGTTTGATTTGGGACAGGTTTTGTAGAGTTCAGCATAATCTTAAGATGAACGCGAACTTACTTGCGTCGTCTTCGTGTAAGACGGAAATCGTTTTACCGTAATTAATGCTTTTGCACAGATTTCCCTAGTGTAAAGTTCAAGTGTAATTTTGGCTAAGTATATTAGCTTTTATTCTTAGAGGGGAAAATAAAAAAGTAGGGCTTGTGGTCTTTATGACGACATAGTTTAATACTCAACAAATTTAATAGAAAGGTTGGTTGATTCTGTCACTTATGTAAGTAACTATTACGGTAAAGTTTTTGTGAATATGGCAGTTGCCTAATTTATTTGCAATCGCAACCACGTGGCGTCTCGCATATCAATGAAATAAGTAGCCTCACGTTATGAAATTAGTCCGTATGCGTAATAAAGAATAAGGAGCCTTAGTAGGAAATGGCATTCGTATTATGATTTATTTCTATCTATTCTATGATCGTCTTAGTTTATCCGTTTTCTATGTAAAGATATCCATTCAGAAGATGCAAGATAGGAAATTATTAGTCGATTCTGCCTGTTGTTAGAAGAAATCAATATTTTTTATATCTTCGGCCCTTACAACGTTTATTTCTTACAACCTTACAAAAGGCCTTACAAATGGAAAAGTTAAAGGTGCTAAAACGATGAATTGAGTTGCCTTATTGGAGTTGGTGGTCCACATAGATTTTCTCAATCGACCGCCATAAGATTTGGATCTTATTTATCCAATTGTGTACATACTTACAGTTATTCCAAAAGGCAAATATGGTAAAATAATAAATACTTGTCAAATGATTATTAATTACCATAGCAATTTACTATTGCTATATGTTGTCAATACATGAATCAATAATATGTTAATATGTCAAAAAATCTATTAAACACCAATGTCAATAAAAATTCAAATAATAAAAGATGTTAGATATCAAATGGAAAACAAAACACAAAAAAGTACGTTTCAGCAATATAACAAATGTTAATTATAATTGTCAATAAAAGCTACTCACAGAATGATGTCACGTTATTAAAAAAAAAAAATTATTGAGAATTATTGTAGCAATGTGTTTTATTTTAGGTATGTACAGTCACGGACTTTAATCCGTAAAAATTGAAAAATTGACATCTAACAAACTCGATATTAAAACAACAATACAGTAACATTTGGCTATGTTCTTAGTATAAAAAAGAATAACTGCCCATTTTTTTCCGAGAAATTAGAAACTTTGTTTTCGTAAGGTTTAGTTGAACGTGTCGTGTGAATATTTACATGGTAAAATATATGAGGTTAACATAAAAACGGCAAGGTCGTAAGAGGCGTTCACTTTCGCATCTACGATTTGGTAAGCACGAATCGGCTCAAGTAACAGCGTGCGGTTGGTACATTAGCCATTTTGCGGACTTTCTGAAGCAATTGTAATTATTTCTCGTAACTAAAGATACTAAAGATTACGTAGAACCATCTACGCTTACATAGAATGTTAAATCCAATAGAATGTTGTGACGTGACTGAGACTTATTTTAATTTTATTAAAGACTAGCGGTCCGTCCCGGCTTCGCACGGGTGGACAAAATTCTTTAATTTTTTTTTCTAGCATTATATATAGCCTATGTTACTCAGCGTGAATGTAGCTTTCCAATGGTGAAAGAATTTTTGAAATCGGCTTAGTAGTTTTTGAGTTTATTCATTGCAAAAATACAAATCTTTCCTCTTTATAATATTATTGTAGATTTCGAAAATAGATAAATATATAAAATAACTGAGTAATAAAGGTTCAGGACTTACAGATAGGGCTGAATTCAAATTACCATTCTTTTGTGGTCTTCATTAACTTCAATAGTATTATCTCACGAGCTGTCACATCCAATGAGTTTCTTTCGCGTTTTTTAATGTGGCGATAGAGTGGTGAAGACAGACAGTCGGCGTAGCCTGCGATGTTGTTAATAGTCCATTTTTAACCCTGCTGCTATTTCCCCTGACCTCAACGGCTACGCTAGTCCTACTCGCCGACAGAAAAAGGCCACTAACAAAAGATGGTGTTAATTTGATAGTACTCAATACTGTATTAACCACAATGTACATAAGGATGTTAGAATAATAGGGGTAAAGGTCATTGTGGATCCTGTCGGGCTCAGCAATTTGGATGAGATGTACCTACAATAAGCTATTTTTCCTGAAGGACTATTTAAATAAAATCTCACGACCGTGTAAGAGAGTCGAGCCGTCTGCGAATTGACAATGTCGACTTCTATACAGTTTTGCAAAGTTAATTCATACAAAATATAGGCACGTACGTCGCGGCCAAGTGACATTCACAAATTTCAAAAGCTAAGTATGTTAACAGCATTACAAGTCAGACACTTTAACGCTAATAATTACCTAACTTTGTTCTAATTCACGTACAATCACAGTCGTGGAGCGCTAGAGTGGTTCATAATGTGATGTCTATTTAGTTCCATTGACTAAATTTTACGATGGAACGAAGTGCATGGTAGAGTCGCAGTGGTTTCATGAGACAAGTGAGTTCTCACTACTCTCAGTGACCTTACATATATCATGATAAATTTAGTTAGTAGTCCAGTCATTACGTCGGAAAAATCGGGAAATAAATGAAAATGAACCGAGAAAGCCAAATTTTGGATATTACGTGGGGGATGGCAAGAAAAGCTTAAGTTCAAATTGTCGACCAAAATAACCTTGTGCAATTTCCGCCATCTTGAAAAAACCCTTAAATTCAGTTTTTTCATCATAACTCGGTTCCCCGTGGAGATACGAAATTTTTTATGGAATACTTTTTTGTTGCTCTTCTCGCGATCTACAATTAAGGTCCCATGCATTTTTCACGTATCGATCGTCGTTTTCGAGATATCGATCAAAAATATCAAAAGTTTTTCTATGTTTGTTACGCGATAACTCCGCCAATTATGAACCGATTTGAACAAATCTTTTTTCGGCGTATAGGTAATACCTCAAGGGTGGTTAATAATAAAGAAAAAACAACCTCCAAGGGTGGAAAATTGGGGATGAACTTTTTTATACGCAATATCTCCGCCGATTATGAACCAATTTGAACGATTAGTATCTACAAAAAAGTAACACTAAAATTTTTAAAATAAAATAATTAACTTTAAAAAAAAAAACCGACTTCAAATGCGTGAACACAAAAAAAACTAAAAATTAAAAAATAATTCCTAATATCTATTACCTAATACTATAATTTTCCTAAACTATGTCAAAGTAATTAAAGTTAAACCAGCTAAATATCTTATAATCTTACAATAGTTATACTTATATACCTATTGTTTTTTGTATGATCGATATCTCGAAAACGACGATCGATACGTGAAAAATGCATGGGACCTTAATTGTAGATCGCGAGAAGAGCAACAAAAAAGTATTCTATAAAAAATTTCGTATCTCAACGGGGAATCGAGTTATGATGAAAAAACTGAATTTAAGGGTTTTTTCAAGATGGCGGAAATTGCACAAGGTTATTTTGGTCGACAATTTGAACTTAAGCTTTTCTAGCCACCCCCCACGTGATATCCAAAATTTGGCTTTCTCGGTTCATTTTCACTTTTAAATGTATATAATGACTGGACTATAGCAAAAGTAAAATTAAATATTCGATTTAATAAAAAAACAATTGAAACTCATAAATTAAATCATCCCAGTAGGGCATTTCTTGACAGAAACAGAAATTTTTATTTTTAATAAAAAGATTAATTGCCAACCAATGAATAAAATTAACAATATTGGATATCGACTGAAATAAATTGGACATGATCTTACAGTAAACTCTCAAAGTTATTAGAATAATTAATGTATAAGTATTTATTATTCTTAAACAATATATTTGCTGCCTTCGATTTCGCCCAGCATTTTAGCCCCGAGAAAGGTATGACGTTTATAAAAAGCATGAATTGTTTTAGCAGATAATACAGAATACTTAGATAGTTAGATATAAAAATAATAGCTGTTGCTACAATTGCTATAATTTTGAAAAAAAAATACTATGGAAATTGGTATTATTAGATTATTCGGCGTTCTATGTATATTCTAAAAGCACTACATACGTTCACAATGGAATAAAATGTAATATTACTAACACATAGACAATTGAGAACTATTGAGGTTAATTTGGAGTTCATTGTTATGTCGATTTTATGAATAACTTTCTATTAACTTTGATTCTTCTTCGATCACTGTTAGTCGTGCGTCATAGCTGAACTTGAAATATTTGTTATTTGCGTTTTATTGTTAATAAATAATATGATACTGTAAATATAATAATTAATGCTATGCAATAGGTAGCTGTAGATCGTCGGTCGGTTAGTAGTTACGCGAGGTCACTTAATACTTAAACCATGCATTAGTAACCGTAAAATAGATTAAAACTTGTAATTTATATTCACCTGCCAACAGTTTGTGTAAATGCTTTAAAAGTATTTATTAAATGAAATAGTAGGTTACTTGTATCCAAACTATCGATATTCATTATCGATGCAACCACTGTGAAGCAGTGAATTCACTCTTCACTCCATTTTTTTGCACAGCGTCTTTTCAAAAGCATTCACTAATGCGTCTTTGTTTCGTTCGAAATTTATCTTTATTTTTTGGTCAGGCCTGCGGATTGCATGGTTATTTTGACACCTGCCGTATTTTAATAGTCGTTAACACAGCTGTCGCGAAATGTCCAAAGGACGAGACTACAAAATTTTTTCTTTGATTTTTTTCCTTTTTTTGATTTTGGTTGATAGATTTTTAAAAGCCAAACACGTTGTCTTCAAATATACAGAAATGGGGCTGGTACTTAGTTTATGAATAACTGAAAAATTAACAGGTCTGAAAAGGGACGGTAGCTCAATTAGAATAACAGTCGTCTGTATTCCGAATGGCTGCAGGTTCATGTTCTATGACACATGAGAGAAGTTGATTGTTTCTAGTAAAAATTACTTAAATTCATTTGAAATGCAGCATTCGAGTCGGGTGTTTAACATATAGTTATCAAAACCGAATTTATCTTTTCAATTCTTGTAGGGCGACTTTAAACTTGATCCGGAAATTTATGACAGGTAATTTACCTTTTCTCATTGCTACGGGTTATGAAACGCTTTTTTATTATTTTGTTTTAAATATTTATTTCATATGTATTTCAATATAAAAAACTGTTTCCTATTTACACATTTAATTTTATACAAAAATTACAAAACAAAAACTTTCGTTTACTATTTGAATGTGAAGGAGTTTTATTAAAACATCTTTATAAATAATAGAAACTAATGGATGTGCTCGCCCTTTGAATGGCGTGCCGTTAGCACAACGTCGGCGATACATCTGTTTGGCGGTTGAACACATGCTCCACTCTAGATAAGGTCCAAAAATAAACGATGGTAATGTATTCGCCACTCACGCTCGTAAGGAATGTTCACTCAATGAATGCTCACCACACACTTCCACATCCTCAACTTTCCTGATTGAGTGAATACGCAGCCGTATTGTGAATATGACCAGCTGTGTAGATTTTATAATCTCTTGAAATTGATAGTTATGTGATGATAAAAACTTCGGGTCGTCGACCGCTTTCTCCTGTAAAATGTTCGAGATGAATGCGGTGTTATATCATGCCTCATGGTGCTTAATCCACCGCCGCTACTGTTGATAGTTAACGGATACCAAGGAACGCACCGTTGTTAATACGTCATATGAAAATAAAGTAGGCACTCACATTCATTATTATACTATTCGCATTACTATTCTCAACTGCATGTAACTAATATCAACACGATGTAGCCCCATAAGGAAATGTGATTAAACAGAATGCATACGAATACTGCGTTACATCGTCACTTTATCTTTCCTGTTTATATTCAAAAGAAGGAAACTTTAGGTCAATGTATTTGAATCGTAAATTTTTTTAAATGTATTTTTCTGTGAGTTATGCAAATAACATGCTCAATAAATGCAACTTACGTATATTTGATCAAGTGTCATGTTAACCGACAAATAACGCGTAAAACTGGCTGGCTCCACGTATATTGAACACATGTTCATTGAGCATCGCAAAGTCGGTCGGGGAAATCTATGGCCTGGATAGCTAGCTTAAGAATCTTTGTTTACTGTTTCGTAGTTGTTTAGTCGCGTTTTGGCTGCGTAACTGAAGTGATCCTTATTCGAATGGTATGCGAATGCGTGTGGCGTGCCTGTCTGTTGCGTAAAGCAGTCTGCTCTATGGCGGTCGTGCGGTCGGACGTGTACGCGCTCGTGTTGTGTCTGTCTAATTATTAGTCGTTGATTTATAGCACGGTTAATCGCATTGTTTTAAAGTAGAGTCCGTGCTCAAGCGTGACGACCATGTTTTTGTGAAAAGGGTTACTTGATATTGTGTTGTGTTCTGATTATGAATCATTTTTGTGTTTTGGATTAACATACACGTCTTGCCAAATGGTTAGGAAAATAATAGTTGTTGGGATACGACACTACGAAGATCCATACTATAAGTACGTACACACTACACACGTACAGTTGTGTAGTTTCGAATAAATGTTGTTATCAAACTTGCTTGGAGTTTGACTTTAAATAATAATTTGAAGAATCTTATGTTTCTGTGTTTTGTCCTTAGACATGTGACCGGTGCTACCGGGCCGCCACCGGGATGCGGCCATCAGAGAAACAGGTCCTTGGACTCTGTTCTTCAGAGGATACCGGAGGACGTGACACCGACGTCGCCGGAAGGTGCGCCGCTTCGATTACCTATGGAAGTGCCCGCACCGAGGCTCGCTTTACCACCCGAAGTGCCCGCTGGCTCCGATGACTCGGGCATTCATACACCTCCCGACGGTAACGATGAAGAAAGATCACCCGCGCCAGCTGCCGCACGATCAAGGGAAAGTCTCGATTCTGGTAATCCAGAAGACGTAGAAAAACCACCGGACCCTCCCGATACCACCGTCGAAACAGTAATCAAATTAGAAGTTTCCGTTGCTGATACATCGAAAAACAAAGACTTTCTACTTCGGCTATTTGAAAGTAAACTGTTCGATATGAGCATGGCGATCTCATATCTTTTTAACTCAAAGGAGCCCGGTGTACAGACTTATTTGGCTAACAAACTATTTTCATTCCCTTATGAAGACGTTGACTTCTATTTACCACAATTAGCGACCATGTATATAGAAATGGGTGATGTGGCGGACGTGCTTCGACCTTATTTAGTGCATAGATGTAAACAAAGCGCGGAATTTTCGTTGCGGCTCGCGTGGTTGTTGACTGCTTTCGGTGGTGACATGAAGCGGTCAAAAGCGATGAAATTAAGGGACTCTATCTTAGCAGAAGAAATTAGGCCTGCGGCAAGACGAGGCCACCATAGGTCTCAATCTGACGCTTCAGCATTAAGGCTAGCTACGCCGTCGGGAAGACATTTGGGCGATTTGGCATCCGGACGTGCTTTTGACAATGGATGTCTGTGTGGCGAACAATGTTCGTGTGGTGCACCGAGGCTAGCGCCTCAGACTCAGGTAAGCTCATTATTATTTTGACAATAACATAACTTCTTTTTAAATCAAGCTCAGAGAACCAAAACAAGCAAGCAACTTTTTTATAGTGCAGCTTACAAATTGGACGTGACAGTTATATGAATCATCTTGACTATTTACTGTCTGAGTACCTACCGTAGACTTATTATGATTATTCGTTAGTGTCAAAGTACAGTTACTCATACGATAGAATTAGCGATTGGTTTGGACAAATAGTAAACAATCACCAAACTAACTCAAATCAATCGTTTTGAATTAACTTGATTATTAAGCAACCTGACTTTTTTTCAACTGAAATATGGTATAGAAATTGAAAAACATACCCTGAACACATCCAAAAAGTAAAGTAGTCACGGAAAAAATAATTGGTATTAAAGTCCAGAAGAGACTTCGGACTTTATTTGTAGGGAAATAACATTTAGTTGGTCAGTCAATTACTCGTTTACCTATTATTAAATATTCTTCTCATTCTCTAATTTGTTTACTGTTTAGTAAAAAAAGAAAAAGGGTCTTTCCACTTTTCCAATTCTATCATAGCATTTTGTGTAGGTCAAGTTCCAATAACCGATAAAATTTATATGCTACACATCCTTACTATCTAAAAGCAAATCAAATATCTTAATTAATTTTTTATGCACAGATCGTTAAGTTTGGTATAATAGTATAAAGCATTAATCTTTACTCAGTAACCCATAATATAAATTCGTCTTTGAAAATCCCGAGTGGTTGACGGCATCAACTAAACACTGCGTAGTACATATTTACTGTGTAGTATCTAAACCTATTCCGCTTGCATCATGCACGCAAGTTGCGTGTGTGATCGATCTCACAAAATATGAGATTATTATGCTATAATTTAGCAAAGATTACATCCTCGGGTATTCATAGCTTTTTGAACTCGATGATGATCTTATTTGACACACTGACTCAGATGTAAGCCGTGTCACTAGATGACGTCATAAGCATTAGTAGTCTGAAGCTCCAAACCAAATCCGCAATATTTATTTAAGACATTCTATGAACTTCTTCGTTTTTATTAGTAAATTGTTAAATAATAAGCATAAGAAAAAGTGAAAAGTGGTTATAAAGACTACAAATGTTCTTTAAATAATTAAAATGATAAGATATGATTCAATGGTTGCAGATAAGAACTGTTTGAAAGAAATTCATTATTGTTATCTTATGGAAACATTCACTTCATACAACTTTCTTGCTTAATGTTGATCGTTAATGATTCATTAACTTTCAAATTGTTTACTTGTCTATGTATTATATCTATTATAATTATACAGAAAGATAAGATTACATTAAACAAAATATTTATTTATGATTGCTGACTTTTAAACTCACATCATTAAAATAATAATTCAATTAAATAAACCATTAATATGTTGGCTAATTCAGCTTCTTAATTTTTTTTTCTTAATTATGTATTCTCGGATATAATTGTCACATCTGTGACTGTCCAGAACCTTTACTCATCTGTTTTTATCTTTAGGGTAAGATTATAATTAATTAAGTGTTTATTTATTATCAAAAATAGTTCAAGAATTATAATTCCTTTGATGCACTTTTTTCTCACAATTAACTCAAAATAACATAGCTCTTAGACAATTTCTAGACCACCAGAATGGTCGCACAATAACATTTTTGACCATAAAAAATAGGAATGGCTCAAAGAAATTATATTTTGTTCAAACAAATAAAAAAAACACTAGAATAAATTTTTGCCAAATTAATAAGACGTGTAATATTTATTTCTTAAGGTAAATTGTAACTAATGATTTATATCTAAAGAATTTGATAAATTATACAAACCAAATTGCCATTCAATATTTATTAAATCTATACTTATGACATAAAAAAGCTTCGTCTAAAACCTGAACTATTCTGCTAAGAAAGGATGTTTGGAAATTTAAAGTTTAAGAGAGGGAATGGAACATAGAACTTTGTTTTAAAATATGTTATTTTAAAAGTCTATAAATTAAATACAATAACAATAATGTTTTACTACACTCGAGAGCAATGAATCCGGGTCACTTAAAGAATGTTAAAAATCTCGGAAACTAAAAATGATAGGTTAATGCAATAAATTGTATTTAATAGACAATGTAATACTCCTTAAATGAAAGTAAAAAAAATATGAGTCACCATACATTTTATTAACACAAAATTACATAAAGAAAAAAACTGCTGATCTCTCCTTAAAACAAAAATAGGAAACATGAAATGTTTGAACTTTATTACGATTTTCTTGAATTTTAATACTTCGTATTGCCTCCTCGTGCTTCCATTACTGCGTTTACGCGGTTTGGCATGCTGTACACCAAGTTCCTTATACGATTTTGGGGAATATTCTCCCATTCCTCTGTGAGAGCAATTTTGAGCTCACGAAGCGTGATTGGGGGAGGGTTTCGTTGTTTTACGCATCTGCCTAGCTCGTCCCAAGCATGCTCGATCGGGTTGATATCCGGGCTGCGCGCTGGCCACTCCATACGAGTAATGTTCATCTCTTGAAGGTAGTCATTCACAATCCTACCTGTATGAGGTCGGGCATTGTCATGCATAAATATAGCATCCTCACCTAAATTGACCATAAATGGACCAACGTGATCATTGAGGATTTCTTCCACATATCTTACGCTAGTTAAAGAGCCGTTTTCTATGATCACCAGCTCTGTGCGACTTTCAGAAGAAATTCCGGCCCACACAAGTACAGACCCACCACCGTAGGCTACTTTTTCTTCGATGCATGCTTGCTTGAATCTTTCCCCTGGTCTTCGATACACTCTGTGTCTTCCATCGTGCTTGTAGAGCATAAATTTTGATTCGTCGGAGAACATAACTTTTGACCAATCTTCAATACTCCAATTTACGTGGCTCTGGGCATATCTTAGTCTTGAAATACGATGCCCACGCTCCAGTTTAGGGCCGTTTGCAGGTCTAAGGGGTTTTAAGTTAGATTCAGCAAGCCGACGTCTTACTGTCCATGCACTTGGGTTACTTCCTCCGAGGCGTCGAAACTGATTGGTGAGTTCAGTTCCTGTGAGAAAGCGATTTCGAAGCATGGTGTTCACCAAGTATCGGTCTTCTCGTGCTGTGGTACACCTGGTTCTGCCCGTTCCTGGTCTGCGTAGGTTAGAACCAGTTTCTTCGTAACGTCGGAGAACTCTTTGTACTGTTGACAGCGACACACCGACAGTCCTGGCTGTATCGCGCTGACTCCGGCCAGTTTCCAGCATTGTAAGTATTCTGGTGCATTCTTCAGGCGTAAGCGACATAATTTCAGCTTGAATAATGAATATAGAGCACTATCAACATGGTTTATGTACCCACATAAATGACAGATTACAAACAAAAGCAAAACCAAATGCTGTAATTTCGTAGTTCCATCTTCGAAAGTGGCCCTTTTTCAAATTTGATTTTTTTATGATATAACTTTACAATAACTAAGAAGTTTTAATACCTCCATTTAAGGAGTATTACATTGTCTATTAAATACAATTTATTGCATTAACCTAGCATTTTTAGTTTCCGAGATTTTTAGGATTCTTTAAGTGACCCGGATTCATTGCTCTCGAGTGTACAATAAAAAGTAAATGGTATGAGCATCATATTTACAAATTCTACCTCTTTTTATTTGGAAGTGTGAAATTAAATATTGATAATTTCATATAGTTCTATGTAGGTACCAGTAAGGGGTAGCTATTGCAGAAACGACAAAATACATAATTTTGTCGTTTCTGGAATAGCTACTCCTTACTGGTTGAAATATGAAAATATATTTTTAGGAATTTCGTCATTTTACCATTTTATATGTAAGAAATACGACAGACAGGCTCCCGGTGAGCAATAAGTGAACATTCTCTTTTCTTTTTCGGTAGATCGGTTCGAAAAATAGTAATAACAGTGTTAAAAAAAGGTTGAAATATTGTACGAAAGGTGGAAGTTGTACAGTTTGGAAGGGACATTACTTATTCTTATAGATTCTGCTCCTTGTCCTATCATTTCTACATAGCAATAATTAGACTGAAAAATAGAATAAGCGGTAGATTTAGAAATATAAAGAAATTAAGTTCTTATAAATTAGATATCGATGATTATTTTTATAACATCTGACTTGGTAACCTCGCCTTTTATTCTCACCGGCATAATTTATTTGTGATGACCTGTAATTGGCTTCGGGTTGCTATGTATGTAAATTATTTCTTTATTATATCTGTTGATCGTCCTAATAGTAAATGAGGAAATAAATAATGTTTGAATTGTTAATGTTGAAGAAAGTTTCGTTAATCCGTGGTTTCGTTAATCACAAAATCACCATTTCCATTATTATTTTATGCCTGTCAGAATCAAAGTGGCAACCTTAATGTCTGTCTAGCCATTTTTATCACATTGCTCAGACCGGGATGAGACGACCCCTTTGATAACTCCACTTTAAGATTATGATTCCATAGATAGTAGAACACGACGTAGATTCCATAGATATTTTTAGCAACTCTTTTTATAAATAAGTAAATAAAAAATATTGCCTGCAACTAGATTCTATTCCAATTATGGCAGACTTAAATAACCTTATACACATAAACGTCTTAAGACAATACCTTATAGGGATCTGGAAAGCCGCGAAGTCAGGTGAATATATATAAAAAAAAATCAATAATAAATGTGATCAAATGCGTTTTGGCCTCTTATTGCAAATAAGAGATATTTTGGTGGCAAGTCCAATATTAGATTACCTTCCTACTTTATAAAACAATATGTTAGTAAACATTAATTAAAACGGGTTTTCACTACTCTTCAATTCCAAGCTCCATTTAGTTATTTAACGGAAAAAAACGGAAATTCCATTTTTAATTTCTGTAATAAAATGCATAAATAAAATACAATTATAAACCTACGTCTTATAACAAAAAAATTATATCAGATTCTATACAGATATATCTATGTATAATTGACAAAAAATGTTATAGTATCAGATCCGTTAACGGTTATAATATTGTGATTCATTTAGTGATAATTTGTTATCTTTGACCCGCAGTTCCTGAACTCGCTGACTAGTATAGGCCGACGTCTGGCTAGCGTGGCGGACAAAGAGCGTCGAAACGGGAAGTTGCGAGCAGAACTAGCGACACTCGATTTAAACCTTCCAGCAAGAGTCTGGCTACCACTACACCACAGGCCACACTACGTGCTGAGGATACCACCACACGCCGCTGCCGTCCTCAACAGTAAAGATAAGGTAATTAATATAGTTCTAATTTTAGGAATTATAAGTATTAGGTTTTATTGGAGTATGTTTCACCATTAATTATGTATGTCAATGTTCATTCTAGATTGTTATAAGTTAATGTAGGACTGCTTGATGAATAGGTGGTGAGTTTCGTTTTAAAACATAGTCTGAACAAATAATAAATAGATAAATATTTCTTACATTTACACCAATTAGCCCGGCCTAAAGTAAGCACTGTAAGGCTTGTGTTATTGATACTAGGTTAACGGATAGACACACATATATAATACATAGATATGTAATATTCTTAGAAATATATAAAAACACCCATGACTCAGGTACAAATGCTCGTATTCATCATACAAACATTTGCCCCTTCCGGGATTTGGACCGTCGGTGCGAAAGGCAGGATCACTACCGTTGCACCAAACGGTCGTCAAATACAGGCCGAAAGCTAGGTCTTCTTCTTTGTCGTAACCTCATGACTGAGGGACGTGACTATCGTGCGTTGCCCTGGCCACCATTTCTTTCCAGACATTTCTGTCTTGCGCAATTTGGATCGATGATTGTAGGGTAGCTCCCGTAGCGTCCTGAGTTGTGTGTGTCCATCTTGTAGGAGACCGCCCTCTCGCTCTCTTTCCTTCCACACAACCAGTAATAATCAGCCTTTCCAGACTGTCTGGGTCTCGCCTGACCGTGTGTCCGAAGAACTTGAGGACTCTCTGCCTACAGATTGTTGAGAGCCGTGTAGGTATATTCAACTGTTTGAGGATTGATTCGTTTGTGCGACGTTCCGTCCAGGAAATTCTCAACATTCTGCGCCAGCACCACATTTCGAACGCGTCAATCCTCGATCTCACCCTCGCTTTTAGTGTCCAGGTTTCAGAAGCATATAAAAAGATAGAAAATATGAGCGTCTGCATTAGCTTCTTTTTGGTGTTGCGGCTAATACCCCTGTTCCGCCATAATCGCTCCAATCTTTTTACCGCACTTTTCGCCATTTGTGCTCTCCTGATAACTTCCTGTTCGCAATCACCGTCGTCACTGATCTGCGATCCCAGGTATACGAACTTCTGCACCACCTGCAAGTCACGAAGTTCGTAAGTTCGTTGCAGGGTACCCGTTCTATCCACAAACATTAGTTTGGTTTTTGCTCTGTTGATCAGCAGACCATACTCTCGACTGATGATAGTTATTCTGGACAAAAGTTCAGCTAGCTCTGCCTCGGAGGAGCCTATTATTGTGGTGTCATCAGCAAAGCGCAGGTTGTTTATTAAGTGGCCACCAACGCGGATGCCCCCTTTCCAATTGTCCAAAGCCCTTCTCATTATGTGTTCACCGACTAGATTGAACAATTGAGGTGATAAATTACATCCTTGACGGACTCCTCTTTCTGGATGAAAAGGGTGTGATAGATCGTCCTCTAGCCGAACCCTAGACTTGCTGGTGAGATACAAATTCTGTACCAGAAATGTCAGATGATCTGGAACTCCCATTTCTCTCATCACTCTGAACATCTGACTCCAGTTGATGCAATCGAATGCTTTTGCGTAATCGATGAAGCACAAAGCAGCACTGATGTTGTGTTCCCTGCATTTCTCAATAAGTAGCCTAATGTTCAGGATTTGCTCCCTCGTGCCCCTACCTCTGACAAATCCCGCCGAAAGCTAGGTATTTATTTATTAAAAAATATTATTATTATTATTATTTGGTACACTGACAGGTTACTATGCAATGATATAAAACAATAAGTTTATAAATTGAGGTCAGCTACACAGCATGTTAAATTTATAATAATGCATATTACCACATATTAAATTAAAAAAAACTAATATACAACAAAGAGTCCAGAACCATTAAGTGCAGTAAATCATTTAAAGAGAAGAGGACTTTAGTTTTTTATAGAAACCAGTAATTATTCTCTTATATAGTGCAAAATTGGTATTAAAAACATCAATGTCTTTCCTATTTAACCTGGAGACCTGGATACATAACATTAGGAAAGTTTGTTCAAATAATTGTATTAAATTGTAAGTAGATTCAATAACTGACTTATAGAGAAATACTACATAAATATTCTATCATATCAGCGAATGTCGACAATGGCTTTTTAAATCCCATTCGAGAATGTTAAACTTGGCACCTTTTTGTATATAACAAAGATTTCAATATTTATCCACTTTGTAAATTTTCTACAAAACAAAAGGTGGAAAAAGGTGGTTAACATGATAACATAAAAATTGTTTATGCCTTTAAGTTAAATTTATTTATTTTTTTAATTTAGGTAACATTATAGTCATATAGTCAAAATTTCAAAAAATATTTATAATCAACCACTGTTAGATTTGAGTTAAAACTTAGTTGCAAGTTAGTTTTACTATTGTGTGGAGATAATAAAGTTATGCTATTATTATATTTATTGAGCCAAGTGTAATGGAGTTTTAACTAAGTTGTTGATAAATATATTTTAGGGCTATTTCTAGATAAAAGAAATAAAACGTTGGGAGAATTAAATTATTCAATGTAAGTTAACATAATATAATAAATATTGAACAAAAAAATCACAAGATATACCAGAGGGGAGTTTCAAGACGTGTAAAGGTTTGTTTAAAAAAAAAACAAGCACCGTTATAGTGCTGCTTGTGCGGGATTGACTTTTAAAAGAAATAGAACTGAACAGCTTGATTACCTTCAGTTAAGCTAAGGTAACAAGCGTCCGCATCATCATGAATGAGGTGAATAGGAGAATGGGCAAGTGTAATTTTCGTGGCTCTTGGCAAGAATTTCATACCCTCCCTAATAAAGCTGTAAATGCGAATAAAAACGAGTTGTTGCTAATTCAGGCTTCCATGACAGTTATTTGTCAACCGAAGTTTTTACAGTGTCACTAATCTGCATTTAGTAATCATTAAGAATTATTTACGGGATATGAAACCACTCGATTTGTGATACCACCATAGTGCTACCGATTAGCTTGAGTTTTCTCAGCATTGAAACAATGGGTAAACCGATGTAATCTGACGATCGTTATCTGATGCAGATCGCTGTGGATAAGCTCAATAGCATTGAATAAGCCTTCTAATAGCACGCGTGTGTAAATTTGGAGGTCATCGGTATACAAGTACTAGGACGAAGAAAGATTGCGAGAGATCGAATAAATAAATCTTAAAATATAAAATTAGAAGAAAAAGCCATGAGGGGCACCAGACTTGATATCACATCATGTAGAGATACTCTGACAAACGAAGATTTGTTGCCGGCGCTCATACAGGTAACTACGAAACCGTATAACCATCGCCGGAGATATGTTTCGAGAGCGCAGTAGAGCCAACAAGACATCGAAAACAACTCTATTAAGAGAGATAAATGTGTTATTGTTTTATTTTGTTCTTAAATAAGTATTTTAAACACGCAATGAAATAGTGATAATGGTCAGTTTGACTAGATTGAAATATAATTTACAAAGATGGCATTAGTTACTATTAAATCAAAAAGTTATGTTTTATATAACACCTTTATAGAAGTATTTTATCTTAAGACAGTATTATTCTCACCCTATTAATAAAAAGCGGCCCAACAAACTTCAAACCACTGAAATATTAATTGCTAGTGTTTGTTAGTTGACATTTTTTTTTTATTTTATTTTTTTGACATTGTGTTATATCTGTGAAAACTAATATTGTTATAAGTTGTGTCTAAAATTATGGTTCTAAAATTATGTATGTTTCCTCCGAAAATAAATAAAAATAAATACTTTCCATAGTGATGCATGTCTTGTTTAGGTAGGTCCGACTATTTTTTATATTAATTATAATTTTATTATTAAGTAAAATCCTGGGTACTGCCCTAAATTTAACCCATGTGAAAATACCAGTTTTACTTCTAGAGTTCTTAATTGTTTTTGGTCAGCCGAGAACGCTTACTGTTACTTTACCGAATCGTGATTTAGGTCAACATTGGTTTTCTGAAACCTTTGAGAAGATCTCCTTCAAAAATAGGTAGAGCAATGGAAATATTATGCAAAACTATAGTATGATAAACTTGTAAATGATTTTTATAATAATTAATTTACTTTGTCTAAATTTTGACAAAGTTGTTAAAAAATATATCTTCATTAATTGACAATATGGAGGTACATATCAGGAATTATAGCTGTACATTGATTAGTCATTTATCAGTATCCCACTTATAAATGACCGAATCTTTTAGATTGAACTACTTTATGAAGGGATTTTTTTATATAACAATGGATATGTATTTTAAAAACTGTCGTGTATAGTTTGACCTTCAGTAGATTTAAAACTTGCTGAGATAGGTCACTAGCGTGGTTACAATTCATTGTCATTGATATAATGTGGGTGCGATTTGAAAGGATAATTTAAAACGAGCTTCGTTTATAATGCGGATATATTGAGTTTGGTTTGTTGCTATTCAGGAAATATCTGCGATTATTGAAAATTGAGTGATGTGCACGAGATATTTATTTCTGTACATAATATCGCGATGACATAATAAAAAAAGATCATATAAATATCAATGTAACATACTTAAATGTTATTAAAATATATAGCTTAATTAAAAACATAAGTTATTGTTATATAATAAAAAGTAATTTATATTTTAACGTTATAGAAGTTACTTAATTTGTTTGTCCCTCATTTGTCGTCTGTTGCTAGAAACAATCGAATTGTTGACTTTTTGAGGGACTTTTATTGTTAATAAAAACTAATACAGTGGACCTCCGGTAATCCGACGAACGTTTTGCAGGGCAGTGTCGGACTATCGAATTTGTCGGATTATAGAGTACTGCCTAAGATTTTTTGAAACAAAAATGTTTATAATCCGACAAATTACAGATCAAAATGGTATGATTCTATCTTAACTAGTAAACAATAAATGCACGCTAGGCCGCTCCTCGTCAGAATTAAAACACGCGTTGTCCATAAAACAGTGTAGTGATGGCGCGTAAAAATTACAGCTTGTTCAATCATGCATTACCTACATTAGTGAAGATTTGCCAAAATGAAGTTTGTGTACATACAATCCACAGTGATAGGCATGTCGGATTACAGGGGGCACCGGATTAAACAGGGGCCGAATTAGCGAGAGTCCATTGTAATATGGTTCAGTGGCGACGCGTGCATATAACACGATTCCCATCGGGTTGCCTTGGCGATCACTAATATTTTTTTTATTATTTTCAATAATAGCTTACCCCGCTTTGTAATGTAAGCCGAAGTTCAACGGCTTTCGGATTGCAAACGCCATAATTACATTGCGCGCTTTGTAAAAATATTCTTCTATATCCCGTATACAAGATACGCAATGTATTTGAAATAGCAAACGCACACAAACACAGTTTACAATCATATGACGCGACAAGTGCGACGCGCTCCTCCGCTCCGGCAACCCGATCAAAATATTGGGAATTTACAAATGCCAAATGTATGCAAACCACTCACACATACATAAACAAATACATGCAAAAGCCTCGTAATAATTGTTTATAGATAACTCGATCTCGGATAGCCTACCAATCTTTATTTGTCTCACGTTAAGGTACCATATTATGGTTACTGCATTAATAGTCCTCAATATTACGGTTTGACCGTAAATATCAATGTAGGAAATTGCTTGTGACGCTCAGTCATCCTGTGAGCATGGCAAACAAGAATAATAGTTTAAATTCTATTAAAAATAGTCTAACTTATATAATAATAAAATCGCTATTAATACGATTAAATGATTTTATTTATATGTGTAAAAAGCGTGGAATCGGGAATGTGTTTATTGTTATGATATGAACGACATTAGACTATTATTATAAAATGTCGAGATGTCTAGTTATTTAAATACTCTATTTGAAACGTTTCAGTAGTAATCTTTGCAATAGACTTTTTAGATTGCAGCTGATATAATAATTTTGCAACTTAAAATTACAGTAAACAATGGCCTTATCAACAATGCAATCTAATGCAGCCAATCGTTTTTGTTACTTTGTTTTGGCTTCTAAAGTACTTATAGCGTATATCTAACTTTATGAGAAACAATGGTGAAAAATCTGTTACTCTTATTAATTTTGCGACTTTGAATCCACTTTTTGAAAACAAACCAATGAGATGTATAGTCGCCAACCAATGAATAAACTGAGACAATTAATTTATCATTTTATTTATTTTATAATTCGAAATTTAACGAAAACTAAATTCCAGTAAGATGATTTGTTCTCTGGGTAAGCGCGATAGAGACATGTGACAAACTTATCGTATTGTAAACGTTAAAATATGAAAATATCCAGGCTATATCCAACGAACTAGACAAATAATTATTCATCTACTCAATCACCTTTATTTGTATTCTAAACTTAATCTTATTAAGTCATATCTTTTAGTTAATTTCGTCAAAATTATTTAATTTAACAAAATTTAATTTGTTTCATGGGAATTAATACCATTATAATAAAAATTAGAATATAAGAGCAGTTTTCCTTTATAATTTCTAACAAACGGTGTAATGCTTTCCCTTAGGCCCCATACATAATGTACGTGGAGGTCCTCGAGACGGAAGGACATGAGCCGCTGCCACCTCGGCTACTTCCTCCCGCGCCTCCCGCACCACACTCCCCACCTATTAGACATACCAAAAGTGAAGAGAATTTGGTACCAGAGTGGCCTGCGCTGTCTCTCTATTCTGCCTTGGACGATGCCGACGCGGGCGACTGCTGGAGCCATGACGACGATGATCTCAGCACGCAGTACGCGCCGAGAGCACCTGCACCCGATAGTTTATCACAGGTGCGTTTAAAATACATATGCCTTAATATGCGAGTCTATTTTTGCTACGCAGTTTCTTTTTTTAAGCGTCTAAATTCATGTAAGTTTCGCCAGAACGGGTATAATTCTTTAAATAGTAATAGTCCAGTCATTTCGTCCGAAAAAAAGGCAAGTAAAAGAAAATGAATTTGCGCTTTTAATTTTTTAATATGTTGTAGGGGATACCTAGAAAAGCTTAACTTGAGATTGTCGACCAAGCTTTCCTAGGAGCTTTCGCCGCCATGTTGAAAAAAGGGGTAAAATTTGTTTTTCGGCAATAACTCGGCTATCCGATGAGATTTCGAAAATTTTTGTAGGACACTTTTTGTAGCTTTCTTTGTGCTCTACAATAACGCCCGAACCATTTTTAGCGTATCATGCATTGTTATCGAGATATCGATCGATGAAGTCAAAAATTTAGGACACAATTTTTGTTTTTTGCTTTTTTTTTCTTTGGGTCTCAACAAATATGAAAAATTGTGGAATTCAAACTTATAGAGCATATTCAGACCTACAATTTCCTTCTTGGATTTTTTTATGTTGGACAAAAATTACGATCTCCAGCGCGCCGCAAAGTCGGTGAATCCACGCTCAGCGTCGAGCGCGCTCAAGTTAGTATATCGTATCGTGTTGAGTTTTTGCTGTGCGTAGTGTAAATCGAGGGTTCCGATATTCTGGGCCAAAATTTCGATATCTAGTTGGCTGTAAACTCGTTATAACGGAGTGCCCGCATAGAGCGTCCGTTGGAGTTGGAGGGGTCAGGTATAAAGGGACCCTTTTGTTAGGGTCTACGTGTTGAAACGTGTTCTTCTTTTCGTAGCATCTCGGTTAGTTGCCTCGAGCCTTTCGAAGTGAGCACACGTGTTTCAACAATTTTGTGACCATGGGAGACTGTTTTATTTGTAAAAAAGCGTTAATCGACGACATTTATGTTGCTAAAAAAAGAGCTGTTCGAACTCTCTTGACGGTGAGTGAGAAAAGAGGACATGTGGACCATCAACGCATGCTAGAAAGTGTCGAATCTGTGAGTGTGCATAGGGCGTGTTACAAGAATTATGCGAACGAAAGACTCGCGTCGTTTGTCGCTCGTCGAACAAAATCAGTCTCGGAAGAACAGGAACCTGAACCTGAACCGGAACCCGAACAACAACAGCAGCTCGAAGACCGTTTCGATTTTAAAAATAAATGTTTGTTTTGTGGAGTACCGTTTTCCGATCAAACAAAAACACCAATGCATCGACGACACGCAATTCGAACGGTTCGAGAAAAGTCTATGAAAAGTTTACGGAGGACGAAGATCTTCAGCCTGGACCATCCAAGCGAAAAAAGACATGAAAAAAGTCCATCGTTCGTGTCTCGAGTGCAGAAAAAAATATTTTTCTTTCCGTTTATTTTGTTTTGTTTATTTTCGTATTGTAAAAAAATATTTTTTTTTACTGCACAAACAAATTATTTGTTTAATAAATTACTATTGTGTGATCCTTAATTTGTTGCTCTATGTACTTATTTTTTATCCCATCAATTTCCTGAACAATTTCCCATTCGATTCGACATCCAGACACAACCGAGCGAGCAGCTCGCTCGACGCTGAGTGTGGATTCACCGACTTTGCGGCGCGCTGGAGATCGTAATTTTTGTCCAACATAAAAAAATCCAAGAAGGAAATTGTAGGTCTGAATATGCTCTACAAGTTTGAATTCCACAATTTTTCATATTTATTAAGACCCAAAGAAAAAAAAAGCAAAAAACAAAAATTGTGTCCTAAATTTTTGACTTCATCGATCGATATCTCGATAACGATGCATAATACGCTAAAAATGGTTCGGGCGTTATTGTAGAGCACAAAGAAAGCTACAAAAAGTGTCCTACAAAAATTTTCGAAATCTCATCGGATAGCCGAGTTATTGCCGAGAAACAAATTTTACCCCTTTTTTCAACATGGCGGCGAAAGCTCCTAGGAAAGCTTGGTCGACAATCTCAAGTTAAGCTTTTCTAGGTATCCCCTACAACATATTAAAAAATTAGAAGCGCAAATTCATTTTCTTTTTTGAATGTACGTAATGACTGGACTATAATATAGTATATTGATGCTGATGCTGGTAATTAATACATAATGAAGACTTCAGATATACAATTACATTACATTAAATCTGTTTTTTACCGGCTCGCATTGACGTTATAAGGAAGTTAGCAAAATTATGTTCTTAGCGTATGAAATACAATAAAACATTACGTGAATTCCATTTAAAGCACTATCATAATTGGTGTATGTTATGACGACATTGATAACAATACGAATATAATACTGTTTCTGTTTACCTAAATGACATTTTGCAAGAAAATTATGGCCATTCAACTCTATAATGTTTTTATACTACTTATATTAATTTGTATATAAATAATTATCCTTAATCGTCACACTGGGATATTTACCAATATTGTTGGTCTTATATTGTTTTATGGCACTTGCAACAGTGCCGAAATATCGGAAACTCAAAAACAAGGTACATGGTAGCAATCCCGTAAATAACTTATATTACTATAATTGTTGGTCTTATTTTCATACTTTTATAAGCATCGTCTAACAGGCACCTTGGAAGCTTAGCCTTCGTATTGAGCAGACACGAGTTGGTTCAATCTACGTTCGCACGTGTACTACTCACGTGTTTAGTCTAATCAGCAAATAGTTGGGAAATATTGTACACCTCAAGACACTCTCTCAACACACTTTGTTTTATTATTATAAAATGCATTTTTAAATTCAGAAATACAGTAAGCATAGTTTCGCATGATGCAGACGTCAGCACATACCAACCTTTACATTTTTTTTTGTTTTGGTTTATAGCCTAAAGTCTTAAAAAGAATTCAGTATAATTTGCAAAAATCCACGTTGAAATCGGGTCACTTGCTGCTGTACCGGGAACGGACTTTCTCTTTCCATATTAAATGTTGTTGTTGAGATTATTCCATTGGTTATTTACAAATAATTGAGAGTCCGCTTAGGGTCTTTTCCTTGTCACCCCGATGAAGGGTCCGTATCTAATGTAACGTTGCATTACTAACAAATTTTTTTTTAAGTCGAATCAGCAAGAAATTGTAGAAATTTTAGAAAAAGTTTTTATTAAAAAGTTCATTGCCAAGTAGTATCTAGGGTACCCTTAAACATTCTACTCTTCATCAGTACACCATGCAGTCACTATGATAACACGAAAGCGACACTGGAGACGCTTCCCATCAGAATTAACACTCCGCCATTCGCTTATTAATGACAGAAGTGCAATAAATATTTGCAATTGCATTAAAAAAATCAATCAAAAAAAGTCGCTTGATTGAATTAATTCGATACTTGACTCAAAGGAATGGAAGCGGCAACACTGCCTATCGTATTATACGCTCCTGGTTTTTTATTCAATTACTATATAAAACAAGTGCAAAAGTACATATCAGTAGCTTTATTCTGAAATACGATATTTGTAATTCTTGTGATACTGTTATCAGTGTTTTTTCTGGCCGTGGATCTTCAAAACACCAAAAGATAAGTTTTATTTAAGTACCCACATTATATCTAAACAGTCGGGCTAAGTACAAGTACCCTCAATACGCCAAAATTACATGTGTCAAGATCAATTGACAGTGTCAATTCGATATTGACAAGTTGAGTAGTGTTGCCACATATAAATAATTACCCCTGAAAGTAGAAATTATAAATTTTCAAGGCACTACTTCGATAATTAAGTTTTAAATACACTTTGCAATTATGAGTTCATCCACAAAGGGGAAAGATCTTTGGAGAGTTGGGGGGTTGTGCGCGTCTGGTTGTGGAGAAAATATTAATAAAAGAAAAACAGTTTTGAAATGCTGCAAGTGTAAAGATGTCTTTTGCTACTCTTGTGTTCAAATTGTTAACAAAAAATTTGATCAGTTGAAAGAATCTGATAAGCAAAATTGGATCTGCCCAGACTGCCAGGGTGCATTGCGAAAGGGGGGCGATAACAGTAGCACCCCAATTAGAGGAGGCACTGGTCATTCTGACTCTGACTATGATAATGTAACATTACGAGGAAGAGGTCCATCGAGTCAATCTAGTAACATCACCATGGAGGAAGTTCGTACTGCAATAGCCGATGAGTTTAGAAAGTTTAACTCAAGCATCAAAGCTCTAATTACTGGAGAATTAAAACCTATAACGGACGAATTAACGACAGTTACTACCTCCTTAAATTATATTGAAAATCAGTTTGAGTTATACAAAAATTCATATGAAAACATCAAGACCGTAGCTGAGAATCTCCAGAAAGAAAATAACCATCTTCGATCCACTGTGGAAGACCTGAATATTCGCCTAAGTCAAATGGAACAGCACGCTCGATCTAGTAATCTTGAACTACAATGTGTTCCGGAGCATAAGAATGAAAATTTATTTTCAACTGTTTTGCAATTGAGTAAAGTCATTGGATGTAATATTAAAGAAAGTGATATCCATCAATGTACACGCACTGCTAAGATAAACCCTGATAGCCCACGGCCGAGATCCATCGTTGTTCAATTTAGTTGCCCAAGAGTTAGAGATACAATTTTGGCATCTACGGTGAAGTTTAATAAGTCTGCGGTAAACAGGGAAGAAAAACTAAATTCGAGTCATCTTGGTTTAGGGGGAGCTAAAAAAGCAATATACGTTGTAGAACATTTATCAGCATCGAACAAAATTCTACACGCTAAAGCACGTGCGAAGGGTAAAGAACTTGGCTATAAATTTATTTGGGTAAAGCAGGGTAAGATTTTCATGAGAAAGGATGAGACCTCCGAATACGTCATGATACGTAATGTCGAGTCCTTCAACAAATTGAAGTGATTTATAAATTTTTATTTGCATATATAAAATTTTCAAACTGTATTTCGCATGATCTTAGTTTCTTTTTTTTTCTTTAAAAATGTATAATTTATCAGTATATTATCAAAATGTAAGAGGTCTCCGAACCAAAACTCATGATGTTTTCTGCAATGTATTGTCCAATAGTTTTGATGTAATTATAATGACTGAGACTTGGTTGAATTCTGGTGTTATGTCATCTGAAATTATTGACTGTCGATATAATGTATATCGACGAGACAGAGAAACTAGCAACTATCATTACAAAAAGGATGGTGGTGGTGTTTTGGTGGCTGTTTCTAAGAGATTTGTGTCTTATAGAGCTATGCAATATGAGAGCAAATGCGAAGATCTTTGGTTGGCCATTGAATTGAGCAAAAAGCTGCGGTTAATGTTGTGTGCAGTATATTTGGCACCACCTGTAAAGAACTGCGTTTTAAAAGAATTCACAAATAATTGTAATCGCGCGTTTGAATCTATGGACGATTTGCTTTTGGTTGGCGACTTCAACATGAGTTGTATTTCTTGGTCTATGGCTCCTGGTACGTCATTATTGGTTGCAGATCCTATCAATTCTCCGATGGCTGAAACGCTGCTTGATTTTATAATTATAAATAGTTTATCTCAATTTAATAGTGTTAAGAATAACAAAGATAAAATATTAGATTTGGTCCTCAGTAACACTAACCAAATTATATTGTCGGAGGCTGCTAGTGTTATGACCTCGATCGATCCCCTTCATCCACCACTTGAGTTCTTAATTTCTGTTGGTGCTGTCAGTGGCTCTTATGTTGAGTCTGATGTTAAGTTGTCACCTAGACGAAACTTCTTTAGGGCAGATTATGATCGGATCATAAAGGATCTAAATAGCACTCCATGGCTAGACATTTTAAATTCCTGTTCAACTGCTGATGGTATGGTAGAGCGCTTTTATGAAGTTATAAGAAAGTCAATTAAACGCTGTATACCAAAAACTAGTTCATTCTCAACTACGGCATATCCAGCATGGTATTCACGTAACTTAATTAAGATGTTAAAAGAAAAATACAGGTACAGAATGAGAGTCAAATTATATAACAATCCTTTGGACAGGATTTCATTTGACATATTGAATCAAAGATGTAAAGAGTTTGCTAGGAAATGTTACAACTCCTATATAGCAAACACTGAATCCTGCATTTCTAAAAATCCCAAGTATTTTTGGTCTTTTTTAAAACATAAAAGAGCTAACCGTAATAATTATCCATCCACACTGACAAATGGAACTTCAGAAGTCTCGAGCACCGCTAAAGAAGCTTGTGATCTTTTCGCATCGCACTTCGCCTCCGTGAATTGTGCTTCTGGAGTTACCGAATATAAGAAGACATCACCTGATCCTGCAGTTTGTTCGAAGCAACTTTTTAATCCTAATACTTTATGTAATATCCAGTTCTCACAAAAAACTGTATTAACTAAATTAAAAAGACTTGATTTGTATAAGGGGCCCGGTTTGGATGGTATACCGTCTATATTTGCAGTTAGATGTGCTGAACCACTATCACTGCCACTAACTATTATATTCAATGCTTCATTATCCATGGGTACCTTTCCTAGAATATGGAAAGAAGCCAAGGTAGTACCTATATACAAATCGGGTGAGCATAATCACGTAGGTAATTTTAGGCCTATTACTATACTATCAGTCTTTGCAAAGCTCTTTGAGTCCCTTGTGTGTCCTTTTTTGTATCTACAAATCAAACACATGATAGATGTTGGTCAGCATGGTTTTATGTCATCTCGGTCTACTACTACGAACCTAGTGTCTTTTGTTAATAACGTAATCAAGGAAGTGGATGAAGGCGCTCAAATGGATTCCATTTATATGGACTTTAGCAAGGCTTTCGACACCGTCGATCATAGAATTTTAATAAAGAAGTTGGATTTCTGTGGTGTTGGTGGTTCCTTGCTGCGTTGGTTTGGGTCCTATCTTAGCAATAGACGGTCTACTGTAGCTCTCAATGGTCAGCTGTCTGATCCATATGTGAATGCCGCTGGTGTTCCACAAGGTTCCCATTTGGGTCCTATCCTGTTCAACATTTTTATCAATGATTTAGTGCATAACATAAAAAAATCGAACGCATATCTTTTCGCTGATGACCTCAAGATTTCTAAAAGAATTATCAATGATTTTGATATTTCTTTGTTGCAAGATGATATCAATAGGGTCCAACAGTGGTGTGTTGACAATGGTATGAGATTGAATGTTAAAAAATGTATGTTTATTAGATTTAGCAGAAAACGTAATCCCTTACCTTCCCGATATTACATAAATGGAATGGAGATACAAGGAGTGGATCATTTGCGTGATCTGGGGGTAACTCTAGATGACAAACTGTCATTCAAAAAGCATTACGATAATCTGATAAGCAAAAGTGCAAAGATGTTGGGATTTGTCATTCGTAATTGTAAAGTTTTTAAGCGGCCTGAAATAAAGAAGAAAGTGTATTATGCAGTGGTGAGAAGTAGCTTGGAGTACTGCGCTGTGGTATGGAACCCTTTGTATAATGTTGATGTGATGCGCATTGAGAGACTTCAAAAGCGCTTTATGTGGCATTTGTCCTATAGTTGTGGATTATCAAAAAGGTTGCCATCCTATTCAGATAGACTGAAGTATTTTAATATGCAGTCTCTCGCAGATAGAAGAACTATGTTGGATCTTTCTTTTCTTCATGGGGTTATCCATGGAAACATTGACTGTCCCCAGATATTGGGCGCTTTAAATTTCAACGTCCCTAGGAGATATCCTCGTGGTAGGGTGCCACTCTTCAGAAAGCCGACAACTAGAAGCAGGTTTGGATCTCACGCTCCTTTGGTTAGATTAATTAATCTCCATTCATCGCTGAGCTCGGACTTGGACATATTGTGTAGCTCTCTAAGAAGTTTAAAAATAACTCTCCTAAGTCAACCGACTAAGAGGTGAGATATGAATTACTAGCACAGCATTTTTATTAGATCTCATATTAATTTAGGATTAGTTGCAGTCTTGCTTTTTTACTTGTTTTAAAAAATATTACTATTAAAGCTTAGTTTATTTGAAATTCGTTAGGTAGTTAAGATAATTCTAATGCATGATGTGACTGCCTGTAATTGATAAGGCACTTAATTTTGAATCCTGTTTTTGTTAGTTTTAATTATTGTATTCCAGTGTACTTATTGTTGGCTGTCCTAATAAAATAAAAATAAAAAAAATAAAATAAAGTACTGGAATAAGTATAGGGTATAGAATTAAAGTAACGACATTTTTAGTACTATTATACATTTGTCAGTCCACGTTAGCAATTGCTACTGATAGGCAACACCCTTCGTCAGTCCCTGGTAGCAATTGCTGCGATATTCAAATTTCCGCGTGACCTGCTGTTTTTTTTAAATTACGATTCATTTCTGAGTTACAGAGATCCAAATATTCTGTGATGGATTCTTTAATTAGCTTTACGTTAGTATTTTTTGTTTGGTCCTAGGTTCATTATTTAGCGAGAAAATGGCATTTTTATCTAAGAGTCTAATCTACAATTATTTCACAATTCGCGTAGCATGTGGGACTGTTGAGAGGGGTGGGGCTCGCGGTAGCGGACTGACAAGTGGGTATTGAAATCAAAAGTAGTGATATAAGTTGTACTCATTTCTACTGGTGTGTACGTGTGCGGTCGTCAGGTGTCCGCGGTGTCCGCGCTGTCGACGTCGTCGTGCGGGTCCCGCGAGTCGGTGGCGGTAGGCGCGGGCGAGGTGCGTCGCCGGCTCGCGGACGCCACCGCCGCCCCCCCGCCGAACGCGTTCAAACACGACCCCGCCGACCCATCCGCCACCGCGCTCAAGGTAATTTACCTTTACGCTTTTATATATTTTTGCATTTTTCAATCCTATCCTATATGATAAATTATAAAAAAAAAACAGTGCCGTCTAGGGACGCCCGAAAGAAGCGAAGCTTTATAGTAAAAAAAGATAGAAAGCAACGCACATTGACATGAGTGAAAGCGAGACATAAGGCCACGCACACTGAGAAGGTAACGGTACTAACACTGACTCTCTCGTGTAACGGTAAAATCTGACGCTTAGCGCGGTTAGAACTTCCCTTCAAAAAAGTAAAGTAGAAAGGTACTAGAAAATTTTCACGGATGTTCACAAGGCTCGGTATCTCATTGGGAGAGCATTGGACCGGACATCCAGAGGTTGCGGGTTCGGTTCCCGCCTGAGAATTTACTTGGGAGACGAGTCGATTATTTTTGTATTTTTCTATTAAAAATAATTTACGGTAATTACCTTCGTCTTTTTAATTAGATCTTGGTAATTACCAAGACTGGTATAGGTACTGGTATATAGACTTTGGTCTTCTGTGTTTTTATTATAGTCATATTATGTATAAACTTCTATTTGTTATACAAATAAAAAAAGATAATTCGTAATTAAATTACTTTTTAGGAATCGTGGGAGAGCAAACTGTCTCGTATGCGTTCATCATCTCCTTACGGCGCCCTAGCGGGGTGGAGGCTGCTCGGGTGCATCGTCAAAGTGGGCGATGACCTCAGACAGGAGATGCTCGCTGCACAACTGCTACGGAGGCTGCAAGCCGTGTGGAGTGCGGAACGGGTGCCCCTCAAACTACACCCCTACGAGATTATATGCCTGGACAAAGAATGCGGACTAATACAACCGGTGAGTGATAAATTTCACTATAATAACAGGCGAAATCGAAGTTTCATAACAGTTTCTTCTTTATACAGCTAATATTATAAACGTAAAGTTTGTGTTTGTTATCTACTACTCAATCACGTAAAAACTGACCGTTCAGATGTTATATTTCACGTATTTGTAGAATTTTGCACACATATTGTTTCTTAACCAAGATTAACTCATGCTTTTATCCCGCAATAATTTTTGGTTCTTGTGGGATTATTGAAAATGACACAGGATGTATCCACTAGAAAATTTCTAAAGTCAATATGGACGTAGCCACTGGCAGAAGCTAATAACAAATGAAATCTCAAGATAAATCGATTTTGCAAATAAAAGAAGCCTTTTCATAATTATGATATACTAAGCGAATTTGAAACTAAGATGGATAAGCATACTAAATTCAAATATTAACACATTCCTATATCATGATGTTTTATAATGTTGGTACGTGTTGTAATATAATCTTCCCTGTTATAAAATTCCATTTTTATCATACTTTGTTATCATTTGAATTCATTGTTATATGAACCAAAGTATCCAAGTGATATTAAATTATTGTTTACATAATAAACAGATACTAGATAGCAGTAGTATGCAAATAGTTTTTTTTAACTAGGTTGTTGTGAATTTTTGCAGGTGGTAAATTCAGTGTCACTGCACCAAATCAAAAAGCAGTCTGGTAAAAGTCTCAGAGCCTGGTTGGAATTAGAGCACGGACCCTCTAACAGCGAAGGCTTTCTTCGCGCCCAAAATAATTTCGTCGAATCCGCGGCGGCATACGCGCTCACCAGCTATCTTCTACAGCTTAAAGATAGGTGCGTAAAAACTTTAAAATACTCTTCAGGGTTCTGTGTATTTCTACGATATTTAAGAAATATTTTTTTGAAAAAGTTTTTTAAACACATATTCGTATGTTTTTATTTAATTTTTTGCATTCACAATGCAATATTTCTATAAGATATAAAATACGTGTGTAGCTCAGCGGTCAGAGCAGTCGCCCGGATTGCGAAAGGTCGTGGGTTCGAATCCCATCTGAGGGCTCGGAGGCGTGGTTGTTTTTTACACATATTCGTATCTTATTAAGTGTAAAGTTTTGTATGTAATTTCATAACACATTCATAAATTTAATAATATGTCGCTTGCATTAAGACTAGTATAAATTTTTTATTGTATGAGCATTTGTTGATCTTAGTTTAAGATAGGCCGCTAACTTAAATGAAGGCGTAAGTATGTTGTTAATAAAATTAATTAAATTAATAAGTATGTTAGTTGCTAATAAAGTTAATATAATTATTTACTGATAATTTTCGACACAATTCACAAATATCTATCGTTCTTTTATTTCAGGCATAATGGGAATATTCTATTGGATAGCGCAGGTCACATCATCCACATTGATTTTGGATTTATCTTCTCAATCTCACCTAAGAATCTAGGATTCGAAAGCTCACCATTTAAGGTAATTTTGATATAATATAGTAAATCTGAAGTCACTTTCACAAAGTTTTTAAAGACCGATTGTTGAAAAAAGAAGCACCTTTAAATAGAACATACATAACTACATGATCTTGATATATCAATTTGGCGGTGAGATAAATATTAAAAATAGTGTAGCAAATGAATTGTACGCTTTATTTAACTAATCAACACAATTTTGTATATTTTTTAGCATGTTTTACAACAAGATGGTTATAAAGTGATTTGGTTGTATAGTTGACTCAGGAGTTCGTGGAGGTGATGGATGGTGAGTCGTCAGACATGTTCCAGTACTTCAAGATCCTCATCCTTCGCGGACTGATAGCGGCGCGCAAGCATTGCGACCAGATCATACACATCGTTGAACTTATGCGGATGGGTCAGTCATTTTTCATATTTCCTTATCATATATTACTTTAACAATATAAAGATTTTTAGCTGATATACCTTAGATTTACATATTGACAGTAAAAAAATACTATCAATAATATTATAAAGGCCGTGTCAATATTTATATATACCGTTTACAAACATGCCCCAATACAAGCATTTGTACCTGAGTCATATATATTTCTATGAATATTACTTATTTATGTATCATATATGTATGTCTATCCGTTACCCTAGTATCCATAACACAAGCATTACAGTGCTTACTTTGGGCTAGGTTGGCTTGGCTGGTGTGAATGTAAGAAATATTTATTCATTTATTTGTTTACACTATACCCATTCATTCGAAAAAGTAGACAACTCAAATGAAAGTGGGCAGGTCACATCACAAGAGACGGAATAGGGATGTGGACAAGGAAGACCACGGAATGGATCCCCAGAACGTACACTTATCGTAAACGTAACGACAGCTGAAAAGATGGTCGGATGACATAAGAAGGGTAGCTGGCCCACTATGGCTGAGGTTGGCCAGGGATAGATCGGGTTGAAAAAGGCTGCAGGAGGCCTATGTGACTGCAGGACACGCTGAATTATAAGTAAAAATGTTATTGATGTGTTTTTATGTAATTATCAGCAATAAAGGCTTTTGTATTTGTACTATACCCATACTACTAAAGAGGCTTATTCTGTTTACAATAAAATTCATAGGTAGTAAAATAAGTTGTTGAGTCTAGTTTTGCTCACGCTACCAATGTTCGATTTGTGACTCCAAAATCCATATCAAAGGTGGTGAAGGATATGGGACTTGTGGAAGTGTTAAATGAAAGCATTCGTTCGTGGTAACATGCTGTATTGTCCGATGTTAAAACACAAGAGAGCAATTATTATACATTACATTTTATTCAACTAAGCTGATAGTAGGTCATAAGCGACGTACGTCATCTTGAAGAGCGTAACGCTAAGTAACGGTACAAGTGCAAAGTACGACTATATTACTATGTGACGCAATAATTGTCACTAGCTTCTTTATGTCCGCACTGCAGGGATAGAGGATTCCCCTATGGATGCAAAAACCTTGGGGAGAATGGGCATTGATAGCAGCTAAGGACCAACGGCTCGACGTGCCTTCTGAAGCGGTAGTTGTTCCGAAAGTCGCTTAAGCTCTGCAATTACTGGCCGAATGTTCTAAATATTGCGTGTTATCATTGTAAATCCAAAATTAATGGTTAAATATGCGCATTTTTTATTAAATTTTGTTCACATTTTAAAATATGTTAATGTTATAAATAACACAAAAATTATTTTCCAAAAAATTCCATGCAGTAATAATACTGTTACGTGCGGTAGGTATTGGATAGTCAAAAGATAAATAATTTAATTCAAGGTTTATTTAATAAAAAATCTAACACGCAGTAAAAGATTTTGGAAACACTCCTCGAACAAACTCGCAAATTTATTCATTCTCCCAATAAAATTATCGCATTTGTCCAAAACTTGCGCGCGTACATAAATTGCGGTTACAGTAATACAATAATCCGCTGAGGCTTAAGAAGTATTATTATCATGGGGTGATGATAATTATAAAATATTTAAATACTATTACAACATCAAAATACTATTACAATCAGTAGATATGTAGGCACAAACTTTTTAGATATTTTCATTTAATTTCGCTGAAAAACAATCCGGAAGTCGTTATCTAGCCATTCAGTTGCCATAATTTCACAGATCTCAAGTTAACAATAATTGAGGACTGAGGACTAGGGGTACTGTCATCGCGCACATAACGATTAGGCGCTCGCCTCGCTGCCACTCTTATCGTGCTAAGTGTCAGATTATACCATTTCACTAAAACATTCCATTTGTACCGTTACACGATATATATATGATCCAGCTGTCTCTCCACCACAGTGTGCGTGGCCCTAATGTTTAGCTTTCACTCACTTCAGTGTGCGTGGCTGGTTATAAATTAAAGCTTCGCTTCTTTCGGGCGTCCCTAGATGGCACTGTTATTTTTTTGTTAGTAATTTTATTGGATTTATTCCAACTTAGGATGTTAGGTTTCATTTAAAACACCGGCTTGCCAGCTAGTAATTTTATAATAAAAATTACATGTAAAGCGTCTCTCCTTGTAGTAATATAGTATCAAGTAGAAGCGTCCCCGTCAAGTGCACGTGTTTGTATGAAAAAAATATTCCCTCCCTTTCCTCCCATCTGCCTCCCCCCCAGGCCCCGTCATAAGGTGATCGTAAGACGATCCCCGATGCTGGTCAAATAATGTTTGCTTTCAGTTTACTTATGATTGTATCGCCTTTCGAAGCGAAGCTTCTATACGGACGTTCGGGCCCCTCGCATATAGACGCTCGCCGCACGGCCACTATCCGTGCTGAGATATTACCGTTATACGAGAGCGTGAGATTTAAAACCGTCACTCGATATATAAAAGACACAGCTGCCTCTCTACCTTAGTGTGCGTGGCCTTCTGTCTCTCTCTTGAACTCGTCGGTGTGCGTGACTGGCGTGGTTTTTATCTCTTTTTCTACGCTTTGCATCCACGCTAGTCACTTGAATATCCGTTGTGATCAGCTATTACGTTTATCTTTTCTGTTGATTATAAATAAACCGTGTAAATCGTAGTTTTATTAGACTAAAATTGTGAACTTCGCCGTAACGTTATACTATAAATTTGTACACAAATGGTTTCTACGCTTCACTACATAGTATAAAAAAGTCTGTTCCTGCTGTCTGTCCTTATGTATGCTTAGATCTTTAAAACTACGCAACGGATTTTGATGATGTCTTTTTTAATAGATAGAGTGATTCAAGAGAAAGGTTTATATGTATAATACATGCATAATATAGCAGATAAACACTGTTAATTTTAGAGGTTTCTAAAGTGACGTAAATAGATTTTTTGCGCTTACATTGCAAACGCTGGCTGAACTCTTAAGAGATACATCAAAATCATGTACTACAGTATTGTACACCTTAAAAAGGTCTACAAGAAAGTCCTCGATGGTATATGCCTGTATCTTAGGGATAACTCACAATAACAATTTTTTATCCTTTACTTTTTACGAGAAATAATGTTTTATTTTAAGCAATACAGCATTAATCTTTATCCAATTAAGTACCTAAAATACATTGTGCATTAAATATAGATCAATATGGCCCTTTACAGCATGTAATTTAAATAAATAGTTTCGCAGATATTACAGATTTAAAATGTAGGAACATAAAAAATATTACAAATTATAATTACTGTGCCACAACAACGCGTGGCCGGGTCAGCTAGTTATACTATAAGTTTAGCTTATTTTTTAGATAGGTCACTTTATTAAGGGTGCGATATACTTGCAATCAAAGTTGTAGTAACGCTTGTGTTTGTGCGGACAGGCGGGCAGTTGTCGTGCTTGCGCAGCAGCGGCGCGGTGGCGTCGTTCCGCGCGCGCTTCCACGCGGGCCGCACCGAGCCGCAGCTGCAGGCGCTAGTGGAGCGGTTAGTACGCGACGCTCTTCACTCGCTCTCTACCCGCCTCTACGACAACTACCAGTACTACACCAACGGCATCCTGTGAGTTTCAGGTCCGTTCCTATTTTTGAAGTAAAACTTCTTTACATACGCTTTATTTGGGGAGAAAGCTGGTGAATACGTGGGAAGAGCGTTACTAAAAGTGTGATCGGGCGAGGCGAACTGAAGTTAAGGGGGAGATATAGTTAGTGAAGATAGTTACGTTTCGTATATCTAATATATATATATTAGATGGCTCTAAAGAAGTTTTACTTCAGTTGTGTGGTCTAAAACACTCGTTTTTTTATACCATTTTTATCGTTTTTGTTTTGAAATTATTATGGACGACTGGTCGGTGCAGTAGAGATCCTGTATACACCGATCTTTATATACTTATTTATGTATTATAAACGTGATTTAGTATTCATGTTTTGTGACTAAATAAATTGATGAGTTGTCCGATTTTTTTAATTCAATCGTCAGAACTGATTCTATGGTATGGTGTAGTCGCTTATCGGTTTCGTATATTATTCCATTCTACTACTAATATAAACTTATTTTTCTGTGGGTCAACAACTGTTAAATTTTCTGTGTATAAACTGCTTTCCCGAACAGAGTATGTTATTGTTCGTGAAGCAATTAAAAAAACTGTAAAGAAGTTATATTGTGATTTCTGAATACTTGTTTTCGAATGGTGGGAAATTGTATGTAAATAAAAAACATTTTATTTGTTAATAGCTGTCATTGGTGTTTCATTCGAGCTTAGTAATACTTTGAATAAATTGTAATCATAACTGTATAAAAATTATTTAAGGCAGCTGTTAATGGTAAGTGAAACGTTTCGCAAATGAAATCACAATTTTAAATTTAAGGTTTTTTATGATTGCATCGTCGGCCCCAAAATCTATAGTTAGATAATGTTAATATTGTAAACAAGCTTTTAAACTCAATTTGATACGATATACGCGCTTACTGAGGTTTCTCTTCTGTTTCATATATATTCTTATAGATTTTTAAATAAGTGCCATAATGAATTGTTACTCACTTAACCTTTCAATAAAATCAGTTTTATTTGCTCAATCATGCCGACTATCCATTATTTTGAACATCTTCCGACCCGTCCATTGTAATGTTTGTTTTGTGCTCACCTTACATATTTTCATCTATAATGTAATTTGAATGTGCGCGTAGAAATATAAAATTGTCGAAAATCTAAAATGTAAATAGTAAAAATTTATGATAATTTTCGAAAAAAAGAAGACTGATTGTTCAGGCATGATAATGTGGTCTAGATTTAGGTTTCATATTCTTATAATTTTAAGTTTTACACAATAAAATTGATTGTATTGAATTATATTCCTTCTAATTCTACGATTTTTTTGTGTTTAGAAATAAATGCCAAACTTCATTAAAAGGCATTATTTTAGTGATTTAAAAAATGTGAAAATTGTTAAATATCTGCTAGTTAGGCAATCAAGACACCAAATAAATTAGGTGAATCAACAGAATTTGAAAAAGAGTCATAAGGGAGTTAGAAATTACTTAGATGTTGTCGAGTGCGAAAGGCGGGAGGATGTTATTGGCTTATCGCTAGATAGGGACATTTCTATGTAATTGTTTATGGAACCAAAGAGTTCTAAATGTTAAATAACAGTTAAAAGTTGTCTTAACTATTATTGAATGTACCTTATAGTAACACGTTAACATATTCGAATATATTTGCTTAGCATAAAGGGAGTGAGAAGTTTGATGCCAAATTTTAAGCGATATAACTAACATACAAAGAACAAATTCATTATATTTTTTGATCAACTACACGATATTCTGAATACTCACTCTGATAATCGTATCTGTTAAAGACAAGATGCCTTGCCATACATTGTATGTAATTTTTTCTTGTATTTTGAATTTTAAAAACTAATGTAAAAATAAAATCAAACATCTATTTTGATATTTTGGAAAAATAATAACAAGACTTTGCATTACTTGAATTTAAATATTTTTTTCCCTTATTAAGACTACTAGATTTCATCTAATATTATAGTATAACCACAATATTCCAAGAATATGCTTAATTTCGAGTTATATTATTTATCTTGTCGTTTATAAATTATTCTTGTAATGTGTATAACATAGATAGAATGCTCATTGATTTGTACAATTTGTAATATGCATGTATGAAAAAAGTTGATTGAGCGTAATTGTGAGTTGTTACTATTGGATATCTAGATAGGGTATGATATATCTGAAATTTTTATTCGAAAAGGTAATTTATAGTCTATATTGTTTGCTAGTTTAAAAGTTAATCTGTAAATAAATATTTTGCTTATTGTAATTCACTTATTCCGGATTAAACGTTAATGCATCCGAAGTCCAAACATTGGTGTAGTTATCCACAAAAAATACAATTATTTATCATCATTGTACAGGTAATTGTAAGTAGGTACTGTAATGTTTATCTTAATTTTTTAAATATACATATATCATGATTTTTCTTCGGTATTTTAATTTCACATATACTCCCTTATATGGATAAATAAAAGAAAGCATTACCCATTAAACATAATTTATTTCTTTTTTTTCTTTGATTTCATCTTGTGTTTTAGTTTCTGTTTAATCTTCTCTTTCCGCAGCCGTTCCTTGACGATTTGTTGTTTGTTCCGGAACTCTTTTGAAGAAGCCTCTGCTTTCTTCTTTGCAATCCTCTCATTGTGTTTCACCCAATGTGGACGGAATTCTGATACTGTAATATTACAAATTGAAGAGTGCAAATAACAAATATTATGCGAAATGATTGGGTTGTGCTATAGGAAAATTCAAAATAAGTGTTATTCCGTACATGACCACACTTGTACAGTTCATGCACAAGATATCGCTGGTCGTTGTATCGTAGTCCCGCTGCTTTATCTCAATAACGGTTTTTAATGCATTTCTGCGTGCCACAGTAGCTTAAGGTCGCAGTGTTCATAGTGTGAACAAAAATAGCATACATCAGACTTCATGGTTTTACTGAGTGGCCACAGTAGCTTAAGGTCATAGTGTGAACAAAAATAGCATACATCAGACTTCATGGTTTTACTGAGTGGCCACAGTAGCTTAAGGTCGCAGCGTTCATAGTGTGAACACAAATAGCATACATCAGCCTTCATGTTTTTACTGAGTGGACACAGTAGCTAAAGGTCGCAGCGTTCATAGTGTGAACAAAAATAGCATACATCAGACTTCATGTTTTTACTGAGTGGCCTCAGTAGCTTAAAGTTGCAGCGTTCAAAGTGTGAACAAAAATAGCATACATCAGGCTTCATGTTTTTACTGAGTGGCTGCTGATAGTGGCAATGAAGTCTAAAAATGCTTTTATAAATTAATCAATTAAAATTGATAAGTATTAGTACATTTTCTTTAGTTTGTAAAATTTATTATTATGATGATATCTATTATGGTTCTTTTGCATGCTGTTCTATATGGCTAAATAGGTTCAAAGCTACTAGAACATTTCTAAACTTAACACCAACATTATGTGTACCTACCCTATTTAAAAGCAAATAAACTATTTGTATATTACAAAACAACCGCGCGGTAGTAGTATTTTGTTGGTAATGTTAATAGAGTTGCAGTCGCGATGACCGCCGTGAGGCTAAATAAAGCTATTCGAAGAGTGCTTACTGGGTTTATTGGGGTTGGTGTGTGAATCGGCATGGTCGTCGTCGTGGTCTGGTTGTGCATTCCGCTTGCGCCACTGGTCATACCGGCCGCTGCGGAACGACGCCGGAACGCGTCCGCCGCTCTCAGTACAGATCATCTTACGTCCTCCGTCCTAGGAAAATCAAAACCCAGATTCTATAAATGCACATTCATATGATATACGAATAGCCGACCACTAATCGCTAAAGGAAGCACATTATTTTTATATAACCGCACCTAAGAAGAGAGTGAATATAGTTATAACTGTTTTATTACTTTTATTATTGTATTTTTACTATTGGATGGATTTGTAGTAGATCCCGTAGGAATCTACTGGAAGTAGACCATATGGCAAGTGGTCTTTATGGACATAAAGGGCCTCAGCAATTTATTATAATTAACATTATAATATTGAGGTATATTGTAAATTGTGATGGCAACTCTGGCTGGCGCTGGCGGGGATTACCCCAGCATGCTACAATAAGAGAACGAATAAGGTATATTTACTGTAGGTAAATGGGAAAGGGATGAAGATAGTTCGTTCCGCTTGTACTGCGGTGGTTTTCTTATTGTTATTTAGATTATTATATAGTGACAGTGAATGATAGATAATTTAATTGGTTTTTGTTTCTTCAGTATTAATTTGTTTGATTTATAATAACTCTGGTATATTCTGGATCTGCATTCTGTTCTGCAAATTGGACACAATTCCCCTAACTTTTCTTTTTAATAGCATTTTTACTTAATTATTTCGACGTCATGTGTCGATATGTGTGAGAGTTCGTTAAACTTTTCCAAGTCAACATCCCAGCTCCATCTCTTTAACGTCACACTAGAATCACTGTGCTGTATTGGACGGCGTCGTAAACGTGTGCATGAAGCGAAGTACCTCGGTAAAGACGTAGCTGGAAGAATAGAAGCTAAAACTCACAGGGTCCACGTGCACCATTTTCTTCCGCTTCCGGTCCCACCGCAGCTGGGCACGACGCGCGCGCGCTCCCTCGCCACTGTCAGCACCCACGTCCAGCTCGGCAGATGACGCACCCGTATTGAAGTTTACTGCCATCCTGATATTTGCCAAGAAGAGACAGTATAGATAGCGGAATGCTTTGAGGCGAAGCTTCTATAGGGACGTTCAGGCCGCTCGCATATAGGCGCTCGCCGCGCAGCTACTCTATCCGTGCTAAGACTCAGATTTTACCGTTATCGAGAGCGTCAGATTTAGTACCGTTACACAATATATATAGGAGCCAGCTGCCTTCCTACCTCTCAGTATGCGTGGCTGGTGTGGCTTTCTATCTCTTTCGCTTTAACCTATAAATCTTCGCTTCTTTCGGGCGTACCTAGACGGCACTTTTATTTTTTTCTTTTGAAAATGTTACCACAAATGAAAGCAAAAGGTATTAAGCCCATACAGCCCTGTCTTCAGTAATTACTTTTCTTATTATGATGGTGAGAGTTATCAAAATCAAAATTACTTTATTTCATAGGCCCTTGCGGGCACTTTGTGAATGAACACCACTATTAGAAACGGAATCATCTCTAATATTATTTGTGATTAAACGGTCAAATTAGTATGTGTGATGCTTTTTCACTGATAAATCTTATCAAATTAAGAACATGTTGACACTAATCAACATAGATTTAGTGAGTCGTCTTAGGAGAAAACTGTACAGATTAAGAGTTTGCTTGCTTTAAAGTTGTAGTTATTTGTTGAGCTTTGGTAACTTAGGTCTTACCCAGTTTCAGTGTGTTCATCACTAGCTTGGTGAGGGATGTAATTCTCATCACGAAGTACTTCTTTCTTTTTCTTTTTTAATGTAATAAGATTCACATCTAGTTTTCCTTCAGCCTATAAACAAAATATGAATGCCAAAACAATCAGATTGAATAATACTAACATGTATATACATAAGTAAAAATAAAGGAAATATGACTATACCTGTAGTTTTTTGTTATCTCTCACTTTCTGAACAGTTTTACCATGAGCTTCTTTTTTCGCTTTCATAGCTAAATACATGGGCGAGTCGTTTTTGGCAGCAAGTTCCAATATGGTCTGTAACATTTAATGCTGAATAAAGTATTATATTTTTATTAATTTAACTGTTACAGTTTGACATCAAAAAATGTCTCAGGTGTTATATGAGTCTCATTACTTAAAATTACTTTCGATGCAAACTAAAATATTATATATTGTTTTAAACTTTCATGGTCACTAACATTATAGTAATATAAGTTATTTGCGGGATTGCTACCATGTACCTTGTTATTGAGTTTCCGATATTTCGGCACTGTTGCAAGTGCCATGATCACGGAGCGACTGAAGTAATTGCGGGTAGGCTGTTATTGGCAGAAATATCGGTCTACCCTCCGACGAAGTCTCTTATTGCGTTCGTTACCCGTACCACTGTTCACATTCTCACTATTCACTTGGGATTGTTCTCGACACACAACACTTACAGTATCGGATCGCGACACGACACATTTTTGATTTTTTCGGTTTTTACACATACGAACCACTGGATTCCAGACATTCGACAATTTAAACCCGTCCTCACGATTGAAATTTTCATGTTTTGTTATTTCAATCGCTTCCCTGACCAATCTTGGTATGTAGTGGCGTTCTGTCGAAATAATCTGTGGGTTATGAAACTCAATCCAGTGGTTAGGACCAGAATCAATCATCGTCCTCGCATCACCACCCTAAACATCTTAACTCTGTAGTGACTTCACTGAAGAACCGTGCATATGACTTGTGTGATGAGGAACATCTTCAAGAAGAGTTGGAGCATGTACGACGAGTCTTACAGAGTAATGGATACAAGGGACACTTTCCATCCAGACACAAATTAAGACACCAGAGACACAAAGTAGACAGACAACCCGTTTATTTGCCATATGTCAAAGGAGTGACTGACAAGATCTCAAACATACTGAATAAGTACTCGCTAAATACTGTCTTCACTCCTGTACGAAAGGTTTCACAATACCTACGGTCTCCTAAAGACAACTTCCCCTTGGAGAAACCTGGTGTCTATAAGATCGATTGCAGCTGTGGCAGTTCGTACATTGGCCAAACAAAACGAACAGTAGCATGCCGAATAAGGGAACACATAAAAGCAATCAAGAACAACGATAAGCAGAAATCGGCCATCGCGGAACATTTGATTGATTCTGGTCCTAACCACTGGATTGAGTTTCATAACCCACAGATTATTTCGACAGAACGCCACTACATACCAAGATTGGTCAGGGAAGCGATTGAAATAACAAAACATGAAAATTTCAATCGTGAGGACGGGTTTAAATTGTCGAATGTCTGGAATCCAGTGGTTCGTATGTGTAAAAACCGAAAAAATCAAAAATGTGTCGTGTCGCGATCCGATACTGTAAGTGTTGTGTGTCGAGAACAATCCCAAGTGAATAGTGAGAATGTGAACAGTGGTACGGGTAACGAACGCAATAAGAGACTTCGTCGGAGGGTAGACCGATATTTCTGCCAATAACAGCCTACCCGCAATTACTTCAGTCGCTCCGTGATCATGGCACTTGCAACAGTGCCGAAATATCGGAAACTCAAAAACAAGGTACATGGTAGCAATCCCGCAAATAACTTATATTACTAAAATATTATACTTTTATTCTTTGTAAATTTTAATGCAACATTGATTGTGGTCTAAGAAGATTTTGGCATACCATTTATTTCGTTTTTAACTAAGTTAAAGTGACCCTGGGTATTTTATTCATGGAGTAGGTACAAAATACATAAATAAATATGACCCTATTGTATACATAGATATAATTTAATATACCAAGAATAATAAAAATATTTTTTACATTCATACCAATTAGCCTGGCCCTAAGTGAGCTCTGTAAGTTATGAATACTAGTGCAACGGATAGTTATATATATACAGGGTCATTATATAAACACCATCCAAATTTATAAATTATATTCTTTGAAGAGAGTTACGAAACAAGATTTTTTTCTTTTAATATCACTCAGTACTAAAATATTAAGTTAAGGCTATACAAAGTTATCCGAGGAAAACTACCGATTTACTGTCACAATCACGCTACATTACACAACCCCCGCCCCGCCCTCCCGTATTTCATTCATACATTACGCTACGCACGGTGTTGTAGCAGATGACTACACGACCTCCCCCGACCAGTAAAATTATTATTAGATTTTATAATTTTCATGACTCGCCCGGATTGCGAAAGGTCGTGGGTTCGAATCCCACCTGAGGGCTCGGAGGAGTAGTTGTTTTTACACACGTATTTTATATCTTATAGAAAATATTGCATTGTGAATGCAAAAAAAATAAAATAAAAACATAATTATAGCTGGTTCCATCTTAATCAATTGTTTAATATTTGTAAAAATATTATTTTCGATGTTGAAGGCAGTTAGCGTTCAACATCGTTCATAGTAGAAGTTGAAATACATTTGTAAAATTCGACACGTTTGCCAACGTCTCGGTAGCTCAGCGGTCAGAGCACTCGCCCGGATTGCGAAAGGTCGTGGGTTCGAATCCTACCTGAGGACTCAGAGGCGTAGTTGTTTTTTACACACGTATTTTATATCCTATAGAAAATATTGCATTGTGAATGCAAAAAAATTAAATTAAAAACAATTTCTGTGAAATTTTTTGAAGTCTAAACGCCGTGCACACCTTTGCTCCAACCCAATTATAAATTAAAGAACCAATCATAAAACACTTACATAAAGTTTGAAAACAATCGTTTTAAGAGTACTTCATTAACTGTTCAAAATGTCGACCATTTCTCTCCAAACACATCTTTTGCACTAAAACACACATTTGCACTAAAACGCACTTGATGATAGTTCTCTCTTATCACGTGCGGGTTCCGGAACGACCACCAATGCTCATTGTGTTGGTTATACAGTTCCACGCGAGTGAATAAAGATTCATCAGTCCATAAATAACAGCACCAGGATGTTCAATGAGCCACTCACAAACGTAGGTACGGCGAGGCACGGCATCTGCTTCACCTAAAGACTTCACTTTCTGATGGTGATAAGGATGCATGGTTGCGGCTTTAAGTTATTTCCACACCGCGGGTTGACTTACGCCGAAGCGTCTTGCTGCGTCATTCGTACTTGCTCTGGGATTTCGATAAAAGAAATCAAAGATTTCGTCTTCAATTTCAATTGCAAGTCTCCTTCTACCACCTCCTCGAGCGTGTGATGGCGTCGTAAATTGTCCGTGGTCAAGTAAGCGTTGATTCGCAGCTAAATTGGTTTGACGATTCGGTGTTGTACCATTTACGAAACCACTATTTAGAAGACGAGGAAGACTTTCAGCTTCGTACAGTGCACGGGCACCGTTTAAGCTTCCTCCACTTAAAATATAGCACCGTACCATCTCGCAATAGTCGCGGTGGGAATACATTTTGTTAGGTAGGTATTTATGTGATGTAAGCGCTCGGGAGCACACGACATACGTCGCGGGAAGTTCCCGGGTGACTGATTTCATTGCACAGATGTCGCCACAACAAGGGTTGCCACCCGTACGAAAATATTTTATTTGGAATGATTTAATTTTTTGGGATTTTGAAAAATTTAGTAGTACAGCTCGACAATAAAGAGTTGACAAAAATATTCCGGAACTAATGTACACTTTTTGTTGGCAACACTTCCTTATCTGTCAAAACTGTCAAGATATCGACTAATTTTTTGCTTAGTTAAGAAGTCAATTGTTATTCTAGTGTGTTTTACGTGATATTTCTTTATCCTGGGTTTCATCATAAACAAAACATACCGTATCGGTTCTCGCGATATAATATACAATATACAGAACAGATAGTGAATATGTTACACCGAAAGACTGTTTTTAAAATATGATACGATAAAAAGAAAGAAGTACGTGGGAAAATGAACATGGTGATTGGTAAATTAATGATCCATAGAACGAATATAACGGAAAATGCAAATTGTGTGGAATTACATTTACAATTGCTTCAGTATAGGAGTAGGTCAAGTAAGAAGACAATTTTTCTTTTTTCTGTGTGTGCACGCGTGTGTGTGTGTCTGTGTGAATTGATATGGTTGCATTAAATATTCAAACTATACTTTGCTATGCTAGACTGTAAAGATGCTGTGTTTGCAATTGTTTAATAGATATACTAATTTGATACAAACTGCAAAAAGCAATAAAAAATATGCTTTTAAACATAATGATAAAGGAAAATAAATTGTACTTTATGTTCATACTATGTACTTTTTTTTCTTACCTATATTAACCAATGTACTTTAACTACAAAAATAAAAGGTGGCAACCCTAGCTAACCACAATCTGCGCGCGCAGCCACGATCGCGGCTCGCCGCATGCGCTTTGAAATTGGGTAAGTCAATGTTCTAACTTTTTGCAAGTTATAAAAACATCGACTTCAAAGCAATATTTTATTTCCATTCATTGTTCTAATGGAAATAGTAGTATTTACACGACTCTTATAAGGCTATTGAATCATTAATTGTTATTTTTTTCTTTTATTAAATAATCAAAATTTACTATTTCAACGTAACATAAAAATTTACAGTAAACATTATCATTTTTAGTATAAGAATCATAAATAGCCAGATGTGTCTTAATATTCTAACGTAAATTCTTACATTTTGTGTTAAATTATGAAAATACATCAATGAAAAGGCACATTTGGTACGTATGCCTATAATATTTAATTGGCCCTTTTAGCTTATGTTATCTTTGATTATCTCGTGGCTGAAAATCCACAAAAAAATATTTAAATAGTTCTTTTTCTCCTGATCCCGAATATGTTTACATAGTACAGTCAATCTGCAGGTTGAGTGGTGAGAAAATTCCCCGAACGGGTGAAAGTTGTTTTATTTGCTGTAAAATGGTGTTAGTAATCGGTAAGTTTATACAACTTACCGTTTTGCAATAAATGGAAAAAAAATATTGCTTATTTTTCGACTTTTAAACAAACAGGCAAAAGTATTTTTTTAATTATTTAGCAAGAAATGATTTGATGCGAAACAAATTCAAAAAATTAACAAATTTAAATTGTTAGAATGACATTAATTAATAAAAATAAATGAATCGTGGTCAAAAAGTGCACTACACATGTGCACTTATACTGCAGGCAACCGCATTATTGGACTTTTCATTCTTTTTCGAGGTCCAGCTTCATAACGGTAAGTTGTATAAAAAAATTGTTCAAACAAAAGTCGTTGACAAAACCTAAGGAACAACTTTCACATTTACATTTTTGCAATAAAAATGTATTTTCAAGGTGAAAAATCAAAAAAACACTGTTTTGAAGACTTTAGCGCCACCTACTGTGTGCATTTGTTGGTGTACGGGATTGCACTAATGACATTTTTTGTAGATCTTGACGTCCTCTACATTTTATAATCAATTGATTTTTCTGTGAAATGCATACATTCCGAGAAAAATGCATATCAACATTTTTTTGGCTTTTATGGAGTTTTCAAAATGACGCACCAAGATGGCGCGTGGCCACCTTAAAGGTAGATTATTAACACCATTTTACAGCAAATAAAACAACTTTCACCCATTCGGCAATTTTCTCACTCAAACGATTTTTTCTTCGACAGATTGACTTTCTAACAACTCAATTTTGGAAAAAGAAAGTTATGTCGTTCTTTCTTACTGTACCTCGGCATCAACACCCCCCGCGACCCCACCCAGCTGTTTCATTCAAAACATTTCGGCCGTGTTTGACCTTTCGGGCGACCTTTCTTTTGACCAGTAACCAGCTGTTGTAATAATTCGCTCGGACAAAATATTTTTTCGCGGAAATTTTACCTACCAATTTTTTTTCATAAATGAATTGTTTGAATGATACCTTATGCCTAGAAAAAATTTGGATGGTGTTTATATAATGACCCTGTATATATATATATATATATATATATATATATATATATATCAGTATAGTCAGACTAGCTATTATTTCTCTCTGAAAATTTGTTTTACTGTGTTTTCTTATAACTGAATATTATCAAATAAACAGTGCTTGATACTTTTTAATAGTGTTTTGATATTCTATAGCTCCCTTGCTTATTATAACGATTTTACAACAACTTTGTGATGTTGGATAAACTTAGCTTAGGCTATTTAGACTGGCTTTTATTTCTATTTGAATTTTGTGATTCTTAAAACTCATCATTATGAAATAAACAGTGCTTGGACCTTTTAAATTGTGTTTTTGGTATTCGATAGATGCCCCTTACTTATTATCACTATTCTACCAATAGAATAAATAACTTTAGATCCATTTGGATGTACTTTTCGAACTGAATAGAATTAACGAATAATGCTGCAATAAGATAACGCTTAGTTTAGGCAGTTGCTAGGTTAGCTTTGTAACTGTAGTGGTAGAACCGGTGGTATAGTGATATGCCAGCGGTTCTGCTTATTTTAAAAAGTGGGGTTCCCCCATTTATTCGACATATATATATGATACACAGATATATAATATTCATAAGAATATATATAAATGCTTATATTCATTACACAAACATCTGCCCCTTCCGGGGCTCGAACCCGGACAGTTGGTGTGAAAGGCAGGACTGCTACCTTTGTACTAAACTGGCGTTTCCGCAGTCAATAAAAACGCATTATTTTTTAAAGGTGAAAGTATGTGATAAAAGTCAAACAAAGTAACTAACCTCTCGTTGGTTATCATTTACTAAAATAAATACTAATACTGTGCTGTTGGCAAGTGTAACCTTTCATTAATTTGAAGTTCGCCATCGCTAAAAGTGCTTTTTTTATTTAATTTAGATAGTCCAATGTATGTCATTGTAGTGAAATAAATAAATTCAAGGCCACTAAATACTTTTAATGACATATTTGCTAGATTAATAGTACAGTCAATCTGTCGAAAAAAAGGTCGTTTCAGTGAAAAAATTACCCAATGGCTGATTCTTGTTTTTTCTGTTGCCAAATAACGTCATTAAGCTACCTTGGCGATGGGCATGTTCAACTCGTAGCGGTTTTTTGAAAAACTCAAAAAACGTCCAAAATATTTTTGAAATGCATTTTTCTCGATTTCTATGCATTTTACAAACTTTTTGTTTAGACAAAAATTGTAGAGGGCGATGAGTACTATAATTTATGTCATTGATGCAATGTCGTACAACAAAAAGTGCGCATTGTAGGTGGCGCTAAAATGTCCAAAAAAGTGTTTTTTCACATTTTCACCCTAAAAATATCATTTTAATGGAAAAGTTTAAATGGAAAAGTTGTTTCTTACGTAATTTTTAACAACTTTTGTCTAAACAATTTTTTCGTATTACTTACCGTTTACATTTTGTTTTAAATTCACGTTCTTGGACTTGAACTTTGATATATGTATACATTTAGCAATAAACATTTAATTTATGATGTTAGTTAGAGTTTGTACTAATTTACCTTATCAAAAAAATCTTTTTAAATTTTAAAGTTTTTACAATAATGAGCTGTTTAATTTATTTGCTATTACGATTACAATTGTTTATAACAACATTTTGTTTTAAATTCACGTTCTTAGAGTTGAACTTTATTATTAAACTTTTAAGCGATTATCATATATTAATTCAACTTGCACATTTGAAATAAAAACTTTTTTCCAAATCTTGCAAGAACGCATTAACAGCAGGGAATAAGTTAATAAGAATTTAAAATATTTATCTCCTATGTACGACAAAATAATCATTATTCTATTAACTACTTTTGTACCTGCAATTAATTCATGCAAAACAAAAAATCCAAAGCTCTAATTGTCGATATTTCAAGTTAATAACAAATCACAATTATTACAATCATAAAAAAATAAAAAATAGTAAAAAGTACATTGAAATATGCACTGCAAATGTGTACTTGTACTACGCAAAACCGCATTATTGGATTTTTCATACCTGCGCCACCTATAACTTGAAAACGGTAAGTAATACAAAAAAAATGTTTTGACAAAAGTTGTTGAAAATTACGTAAGGAACAACTTTTCCATTTAAACTTTTCCATTAAAATGATATTTTTAAGGTGAAAATGTGAAAAAACACTTTTTTGGACACTTTAGCGCCACCTACAATGCGCACTTTTTGTTGTACGACATTGCATCAATGACATAAATTGTAGTAGGTACTCAACGCCCTCTACAATTTTTGTCTAAACAAAAAGTTTGTAGAATGCATAGAAATCGAGAAAAATGCATTTCAAAAATATTTTGGACGTTTTTTTGAGTTTTTCAAAAAACCGCTACGAGTTGAACATGCCCATCGCCAAGATAGCTTAGTGACGTCATTTGGCAACAGAAAAAACAAGAATCAGCCATTGGGTAATTTTTTCATCACTCAACCTACAGATTGACAGTACTATAACGGCATATTTTTCTTTAGCCCTAATTTTTAGTGCTAAACTTTGGTGAATTTTCAAATTCAAGTTTATGAAACTTGAAAGTAATTTGGAATGAATTTATTTTGACTGGAACAAGTTTAGTACAAGTACTTAGGTATAAATAAATTAGGTCATACGAATTTAAGGACTTTTTAACCCCTCCTTCCTTGTCACAGGTTGTCATATTTTTAGAAGACTCCTTACCACTGATGTGACATCACATATTTTTCAAATTTATGCATGTATTTAAAATTATCAAAAGAAGTTTTTAATTTTTTATAGTCAAATATTTAAGATAACAGAGAAAACAAACAACCAATTAGGAAACAACAAACGACTAATTATGTTATTAAAAGATAAATTTTTAGTTTTTTAATGTCATATAAATTTCGCGTTTAATTATTCGAAATTTTAATATGTGAAGTCACAAAGCTTTGACCCCCTCTGCTTTTTGTCACATTCCTGTGATTATAAACGGGGGGGCCGTTTAACGTGTAATGTAATTTGTGGTTGACCCCTTACCCCTTTTGGCGTGTAGTTTTTAATTTGCTCCACCAAGGCATTAGTGTTGTCGCCGGCCGCGTCTAACAGGAATGGGTGGGTGTGAACGGGCAAGGTGGTGATTTTAGCGCGTTTGTTCCCTTCAGCGGATGCGGATTCGCGCCATTTCACATATTGTTGCCAACCGCGAGAACAAGTTCGGGCGGCTTCTTCCTGTAAGTAAACAAGTTCTAATTTAGCAGAAACTTAAAACACCGGCCAAGTGCGAGTCGCCCTCGCGCACAGAGGGTTCCAAACAAACTTTTAGTTATGTAAATTATATAAGTACCGAACATTGCTCTGAAAAAATGACCAACGGATTGAGGGACAAACTTTGCCGTTCGAAAACTTTTTTTCCATACATGAACATAGGTCGCGGTTAGTATTGCAATAACTTTGTATTCGCAAAAAAAATATTTTTTGTGATGCAACTACAAATTTACGGTTTTCTAATATTTTCCTTTACTTGTGCTACATGACATCACATCAAGCCAAATTTCATGATTCTAGGTCAACGGAAAATACCCTATAAGTTTAGATTCCCTTGAGACTATCGAAATCTACGTTTTTTTGCGGCATAGACGGCCGTATCTTTTTTTTCATTAACTTAGAAGTTTTATTTTTTCACAGCTTCAAGGGATTGTAGACCTGAGTATATGGTTTTAATTTCAATTTGATACCTCCACGCGTTAGTGTCTTGACAGACAGACAGACGGACAACAAAGTGATGCTATAAGGGTTCCGGTTTTTCCGTTTGAGGTATGGTACCCTAAAAATAAAAAAGCTAGCAGAATATTACAATTTCGGAATGATTTCGCTCCCAAGCCGTCACATCCTGGTGGCGTAGCTCCAACGCACCAGTGGGCAGAGCGCCCCATACACCGCTCGGACACAACTCGCCTTTCTCTTTTATCTGCAAAAGGGCAAAAATATTACTAGTAGTTTCGCTATAACACCTCTTAAATTAGATTACGGGAATTATGTTTTTCAACGCTGACGAATGTCATTGTATTTGTTCAAGTATTAAATCTATATTATATATCTCAAGCAATCCAACTTGTCTCCACACAATATAGTGCGATGAATAAATTTAGTTTTCCTAGTCACTTACATTCTTACTATGTTTTTACAATACATAAATTCGTCTCACCTGCGTTGGCAGTAACAAGTCAGCGCCAAGGAAAAGTTGCAAGTCGAGCAAGTGCGCTACGTCCTCGGCTGCCACCAGAGAAAATGCCCGCCCAGCTCGCCCAGCACGCGCGCTGCGACCTTATTTTTAAAAGATAAATATTTTTATTTTATCTTTTGTTTAGTTATTTCTCTAATGTAGTGTTATGGTTTCTTATTGTATTGTAAAATGGACTCAACCAAATAATCAGTTTAAAGCTAAATAGAGTTTGTACTACATGTTTTAAAGTTAAGGAAAACATAGTGGGGGTCAATAAACCATCAATGCAGATCAATATTATTAACAAAAAACAACCATCCAAAATATAAAGCAAATCGATGGTGTCGTAGTTAGTGTGTTTGGCATTCAAATGGGGTTCAGCAACTTTTTCAAGGGTCAGGTATTAGATGTGTAACAATTGATAGCTCCAGTTGCTCTGGATTTCATACGCCATTGTTCCCAGCAGTGTCTGCAGTCGTTGGAATCTATCTATCTGCATTCAGCCCATTATGTGGGTTATAACTTTTCCTCCTAAGGAGTTTTCATGCATATGGAAGGTAAGTAATAAGCATATTAATAGACTGATGATAATAATTACTGTTTATACTAATTTAAACCATATGATGTCTGGCAGAGCAGAATAGCACCAACCAAGGTAGAATAACACCATTCTCAAGGGGAGTTGTAAAAGGGTGATACTGGAGGTAAGCTCCATACACCTTCCGTAAACCAGAAAATTGGCACTAGCATATTTTGAACTATAGTCTTTCACTGAGATCTCCAAACTGCCTGTCAAGTGTGAACGTTAAACCCATAATATACCGCAATACCATATTTTAGGGAAAGCGTCTATCTATCAGTGAACATCCTTCAGCTGAGATGATACTTACCTACTCGGTGCACAAATAGCTTGGGCTTCGCTGGGAAATTGTAGTTGATAACAGTGTCTAGAGCAGGCAGATCCAGCCCTCTTGCTGCCACATCAGTGACAATCAAAACGGAGCACTTCTTGTTTGTGAATTTGCCAAGTGCTATTTTCCGAGCTGATGGGTCTAAGCCAGAGTAGGCATAGGTGGAGGAAATGCCTGCCTGATTGAGAATCTAAAATAGATTTTACAAATTCTATTAGCATAAAGAATAATAACACAAACATTAATGTTGTATGTATGGAAATGAGCATCATTGATAATTTATTTTTCACTATAAAGAAATGAATATGGTTGAATAAAAATATAAAATATTAAAGATTTTTTAAATACTCTTAATTTCTTTTGTTTTTTTTTATATCTTAATATTCTTTATATTCAAAGAAATTGTTTTTCGAAAGAATTAAGCGTAAGAGACTCCTTACACAAGTTTAACCTGACTAGGTGGGACTTGAACCCACAAACTCTTGCCACCAAGGTGAATGTTCTTCCGATTGAGATACCTATGACCTTAACATATCTGTTCAATTTTTAAAGCATTTCTCAAACTAACGACTAACATAATCTCTTAATGTTCTAGGTAACTCCTACTTAGATAATATCTTTTACAAGTATTAAGAAATAGCTGTGTAATTATTATTTTTTGGTATATAAGCACTTAATAGCTATCCAGAAACCTATAAATCATCAAATGTCAGTTAAAAGAGCACTGAATGTTATACCACCATTTGGCGGTGAGCCAAAAAAAAAAGAGCAGAGCATGCATAACTTTCCTGCTGTTGGTCAGAAGCTGTTATTTACTTACCAAATGTAAATATTCCACATGGTGTTTGGTAGCAGCAAAAACTACAGCTTGTGGTGTTTTTGGTGTCAAAACCTTATCCAACAATAGTAACAATCCTGCAGTTTTTAATTCTGCTCTTACTGATATCCAGCCAAGCCATAGAGTTGATGGTAGTTTCCAATCAACATCCAATCTTATCAATACTGGTTCTGAAAGTCCTGCTCGTGCAAATTCCACTAACATTTTTGGTAATGTTGCTGAGAACAACAATGTCTGACGGCTGGATGGTAATCGTGACACTATTTCCTGTAGTTGCTCTCCAAAACCAAGTTCAAATAAACGGTCAGCCTCATCAAATACCATCATTTCTGTAAAATTTATCATTTTCAGTAATTTCTTTAAAGGAAAGGACAATGCCTATCGTAGTATGGACTTTGGTATCGCTTTGAATAATTTTGTGCCATGATGATTTTTACTATATTTTTAGGTTGCTAAGTGTAGATTAAATTATTAAAAACAGTTTTTCCGTAGTTCGACAGATAAAATGAAAAAAATATATAACAAAACTCATCAAATTAACACTTTCCCCGGTCTTCATTTGTGTTTTTATTTACATTTGAAGTTTTATCTATCTACACAATGGTTGGATGTGAGCTGGGTGCGAATATTTTAATGCTTTAGTTTGAATTATACTAATTTAGATATAATATTTCAGACTATTAAGGTTTTCATCACAACACTCAATTGACTATACCAATTTGACAGTTCATCCAACCCGATTGTCCCATTGTTGCCAGTCTTCTAAATTATTAACAATTATGTATTGATTATGATTGCCAAATGCAAGTTTATGTGAATAACTTAAATATCTGTGCGTTGATATTATGTTTTATTAAATATATTCGTTTTCAGAGCATTAAAATAGCAGATATACCTACTAACTTCTTAATAAGACCCCTAATACACTATCATATATATCTATGATCATAGAAGAATCACATTGCACATATATCAAATAAAATCTGTCATCATACTGTTGGATGAATCTGTGATCTCTAGACGGCAATGCAGCACTCATAGACATGCTTTACGTGCTGTTATGCATGCAAGATCGTTTATTTTATTGATAGATACAAATGACCTGCAAACAATATGCTGGCAATGGATTGACGGACACCTTTATTTTTCAACATGCTAGCTATAAATGACGTGTATGCAAGCGTATGTATGTATTGTCGACACATCTACGAGTGATAGACATCAATCATAGTATTCCTTAACTTCGAGTTCCTTGGAATCCAGACGGATTCGGAGGGCCTAATATGGGCTATAATATACATTGTCTACTTGTTTGTTAATGTGATATATTCCATAATAAAGCATATTAAATTGTATAAGTCACTGTCGGTGGTTTAATTTATTTAATTATAAGGGTTCACAATACAAAAACTGTATGAAAAATTAAAAGCACGACGCAACAAGATTATTGGAAAAAAAGAGCGCCGTTAAAACCATAGAAAGATGAAATCGTCTTCTAGTAACAAATTAGTTTCACATCATGTCTTATGCTTAATTACTTTATATGCTAGAATGCGAACTGCCAATTCGATATTTTAATTAAATAAATAGCGTATCGATTGTATTATATTTGGCAAATCGATACGGTCTAAAAGAAAATGGCAATACCGAGGAGACAAGTGCCAATAGAAATACTCGGTAATATGGAAGTGAATTCATTGCTAATTATTATGTGGATTATTGTCCGTCGATGTTATGGCAAAGTATTTTACAGCATTTCGTGAAAAATTAAAACTTAATTTTTGACATAAATTTGATTCAAGTACAACGACAATCAAAGACGATACCATGAATGGGCATTATCCTTTGATTACATATATGAGTGAGAATATAAAAATTTATATTGACATTAGTATCTTATAGACACTTGTATCACTTACTTATGTTATCAAGTTTCAAGCTCATTTCAATACAAATGTGTAGGAAGCGCCCTGGTGTAGCAACAACAATATCTGGTGCTGTGCCAGACATTACACCAAACTGCTGTTCAATTGATTCACCTCCAAGGATAGCAGCTGATGTGAGGCCAGTAAATTTGCCTAGCTCTCTGACAAATCTGAGGGTCTAAACATCAATATGTGAATTAGGGTTTAAAATATATACGCTTAAAAAATTTTCATATATACCATCATAATTAATTGTATAGGTACATAATTTATTAAAATTTCTTACCTGCAGGGCTAATTCTCTAGTAGGAGATAAAATAAGGGCTCTAAAATTTTTTCCTGGTAAGGGTTTGTTTGTGGGGGAAGTAAGTTTCTCCAATATTGGAAGTACAAAACACGCTGTTTTTCCAGAGCCAGTACGTGCCATAGCCACAACATCTTTGCCATCTAGAGCTAGTGGTATAGTCTATAAATTAAAAGAATAATTTTCTTATTTACTTGAAACATAGATATAAAAAAAATATTCTAACATGGTTATATCATCAGTTACAGTCCCTTATGTTCAGATGTTGGATTGCAACTGAAAATGTAAGTTAACATGCTAAGTTTCTTAAATACATGTGTAACAAAGTTGAATGTTTACACTGTATCTCATCAAAACTCAATTTTCACCAGAAGTTAAAGTTAAAGACTTATGAATAGATCCCCTAAGCACAAGAACAACCTCATATTATATCAAAACAAGAGTATTGTTTTATTTTATCTTTATTATTTCTTTTAAACGAGTCAATGCAAGAGCAATTTCACCCTTTAATCAAATATTTATTTATTTTACTGACGTACTCTCTTTAGTCACCAAAAGTTTTAAGCTGGCTGTAATTGTTAAATACCAAATATGAGTGGGCGAAGCATGCAAGAAAACTTTTCAAAAATAACCTCAAAATGAATTGATTTAGTGTGCATAAATACCTTTCTTTGAATTGGTGTCGGTTGTTTGTAGCCTCTTTTCGTTATACCTTTGAGAACTGGAAAGCTAAAATTCATAGACTGAAAACCACCACAACCCTTTTTTTTCTTTTTGTTTTTATTAGGCTCAATTTCGGTGTCATCTGTAACTTCAAAACCGGGGAGGTCATCTCCCAATTTCTTCGGCTTTAACATTTTTAAAAGCCCTAAATGGGACCGCGTTTTTAGCTATCAATAATTTGAACAAATTTAATACATCACTCATGTAAATCTTTGCACTAAAGTCATATCATTTAACCTCACCGCAATCACAAGTTAAATTTTACTTTACACGTTTATTACAAATTTGATTGACATTAGCTGTAACCTGTCATATCGTGAATAGCTTTTTTTTTCCCCATAAGGGCAGGCAAAGGGCATAAAGCCCATACAGTCTAGTCTTTAGTTATTTTTCTTCGTTAATAATGAAAGAGGATGACAGCCGAGGTATAAATGATAGAAGATCAATGAATGATGAATGAACAATAAAATATCCCTTTCCCTAGGTTTCAGTAAAGTGAGGTTTTATTGAAACCTCCCGTGGACTTCTTGAGAGAGCAGGAAAATGCAAATTCCGCTGCTTTGTATCACTTGGCAACTCTCTTGCATGTCCACAAACAGTTAGTGATAAATAATCGACTATTATTACGCACTAATATGTACCACAACACAAACTTTTACAAGAAAAACAAAACGACCAAAGAGACGCCTCCCGCCATCGACATATACTAATAGACATGCCCTAGCGGTGAGAATTATGGCACTTTGAAAGAAAGAGATAAAACTAAGTTTCGGACTATCATCATCTCTTTCAAAATATATGCCGTACCTGCCATGAAAAATGAGAGCCAATCGCCTATAAGGAAAGAGATAGCGTTTGTCCGAAAGCATATGCCATCTTCGTCACTCTTCTCAAACCAAGAAATTACTGCACGTTATACGGGTACGGCATGTCCATTAGTTTATGTCGATGCTTCTAGCTCCCACCAAAAAGGCTATTGCTTTTTTTAGAAGTTTTTTTAATATGGGAACGCAGAGGGTAAGCCCAAACGGCGCCGGCGGAAGTATTTAATTTTCTTTAACAATTTAATTTCCTGATCAAGGGATGACGAATAAATAATAAGCACAAATTAAATAGAAATATGATGCATAAGGAGTTTTTCCTTGGTTTCAGCAAAGGTACAGCGTGGGGATGTATTCAAACCTCCCTCCCCGTGGACTTCTTTAGGGAGCGTTCAAGTATTACGTAACGCAATTTTTGAAGATTTTTGACCCTCCCTCCCCCCCTTGTAACGTGCCGTAACGTTTCACTGTACCCCCCCCCCCCCCTCTTTAAATGTTACGTAACACTCAAGTGACCATTTTTACCCAAAAGTACAAAAAAGTCGCTAATATATCCTTGTTATAGTTTTAATCGACTTTGCGGTAGTAATACTAAATAAAACAAAAAAATTTAACCCGCAATACATGCGTAGGTATTTTGTTTATTTTTTTTAGAAATTTTTGACTTTATACACAATTGTTTTTCTCCTTCGTTCTCCTATTTTAGCTTTTTTTACTAATATACTCTTTAAAAAAAAACATTTATTCTAGCCTTTCGCAATGCAATTATAAACAGATACCTGACTGAAATTAAACATTTTAGTCAAAATAAAATCGTATTCTTAACAAAATTAAAAAAATCGTATTATTAACAAAATTAAAATCGTTTTCTTAACAAAACAAAAAAAGCAACTATTAACCAAGTAAGTAGGTCTATAGAAAAAAAATAGGTTTCTTGAATGTCTTTTTGAAAAAATCTGATATTTATTTAAATATTTTTCAAATATGTAATAAACTAATGGCATTCGTTAAAGTCGATAATTTCTATTATTTTTTTCGGTAAAAAATTATGCATAAACGTAAGTAAATTTCAAAACAAACTGAACGCCTTCCTATTTGTTGTGACGTCCGATGACATGAAGCCATGCGTTTGCTGGCAAACGCATGGCAAATGTATGGCGTGTCATGTCATGTGACGTCATTCAAAGAGACTGACTCAAGAAAATATTTTTTTTAACAAAAAACAATTCTACAACAAATTGTTTTAAAGTATTTTTCTATTAAAAATGACTTGATTTAACGATTTATACCAGGGATGTTGCGAATATTCGCATCCGCATCCGCATATGTGGAACTTCCGCATCGATTTAGACATCCGCATCTGCATCCGCATCCGCATAAATCGATGCGGAGCTGATGCGGATGCGGATGCGACAAGAAAGAAAGAGGAGGGGCCGGCGAGTGGCACGTATCGACCGAGTAAAAGATTGAAGATGATAAGTGGGTACCACTGAAAATGTTTAGAACTGACCAGTTAGAAACATTGCTAATGAAAAATTTTTCGAATTTCAATTTTAAAACTCTTTGGTAATCTAATGTAGTGTATTGCATTCATTTGTCATTTGTTTTTGTGAATTGGCGGCAAATCTAACACTCTTGTTACAAGTGAAAATTAACCTAACGCGAGAAAACTTTCGTTCAATAATTTATTGACTTTCGTTATGGGCTAACTCAATAACAAAGCTATGATAGGCTGCGAATAGCATTTTTAATGAAGCCCCATCTCGTGCCACTATTTACAATTGGTTTAACGAGTTTAAGCGTGGACGTATCAATCTCAATGATGATCCGCGTGAAGGACGTCCTTTAACAGCGACTACTGAAGATAACATCAGGATGATAAGAGAGTGACCTATCAGCAGATACGGGCAAGCCTAGGCATTGGTATGAGCCAAGTTAAAAAAATATTACACGAACATTTAGGCGTCAAGAAGCTTTGTACTATATGGATTTCCCATACTTTAACCGACGGCCAGAAACACCTTCGCATGGACTGGTGTCGGCAAATGTTAGATAAGTTCAACGGCGGTGACTCAAATGCTGTATTTGACATCGTAACAGGTGATGAAAGCTGGATATATTGCTATGAACCCAAAGCCAAAAGACAATCAGCTCAGTGGATGTTTCCTTTCGAGGATCGGCCAACTAAGGTAAAGAAAGGCAGAAGTCAAGGAAAAAAGATGATTGCCTCATTCTTTGGTCGGAAGGGTCATTTTGCGACAGTTGTGTTAGAAGATGGAAGGACAGTTACTGCAGACTGGTATGTCAATCGCTGTTTGCCTGTTGTTTTAGAAAAAAATCGACAGCAGCGCCCTCGAAGCAGGATCCTCCTTCACCACGACAATACTTCAGCGCACTGCGCAGAACGGACTGTTGAATATTTGACTATGGCAGGGGTCAAGATTAGTGTTGCCCAAATGCAAGAACAAGACGAGACTTAGCCAGTCTTGGTCTTGGTCTTGCGCCAATACACCTGGTCTTGGTCTTGGTCTTGGTCTTGCGCTTGCAGTCTTGGTCTTGGTCTTGGTCTTGCAGCAAGAGTCTTGCAAGTCTTGCAATTACCTATTAGTCTATTGCTATTTATTAAAGTTTACTTTAAATCTTAGAAAAACGTATTAGAATTGGAACATTGTGAGCTTGAATTAACATAGCCATAGTAAAGATCAATCAGATTAATAAATAACTGAAGATTTGATAAGAAAGTCGAAAAATCAACTGACCTATATGTCGTTTTCCATGGAAGTAACTGTTTCTTAATAAACATTTATGATTTATAAGCTTACATTTGCTAAAACATGTAAAAAAACAAATTAATTACAATAACTTGACTGTATTTTAAATAACAATGTCTGTCTAGAAAGAGATTGAACCCTCAACTTGCATGAAATTTAATAAAAGAGTTTTATGATTTATCATTTATTTCAATCAAAAATAAAATACAACACAAATCAAACATAACAGTACACAACAGCTTTATCATTAGGTTATGTTACTTTATATCAATTCTTTTGACCAAGAATTAATACAAAGTAACCATCTGGCTGACTCATCACTTAACCTATTTCTATGTTTTCTAATTACTAATGATGCTTTAGAAAATAATCTCTCAGCAGGTACTGAAGTTGCAGGTATTGAGAGAAAATCACGGGCCATCTTCGATAAAGTCGGATACTCTGTCTCATGCGTCCTCCACCAATCTAAAATGTCTTCCGAGCTGGCAGTTCTTGGTTTTCTCAGGTACTCCTCCAACTCGTCTATCACTAAGCCTTGAAGACAAGATCCAGATGACGTCGAGGGACATTCATAGAGTTTATCAAAGTCTATAATGTCTTCATCTTCATCACATACTTTATTTTCTTTTCTTGGCAATTCCAGAGATTTGTTCAGTGAGTGTAGACTTTTATATTCTTCATAAAGTTCATTGAACTTGCGCAGACTTTCTGTTTTAAGTTGCTTCCCCCACATTGTCAGGTCAAAAGTCTGAGCCTTATGCCTTGGGTCTAAAATTAAAGAAGTACAATAAATCCAGTTGCTCTTCTTATAATGTTTAAGCATTTTGTCTCGAGCTGCTTGGAAAGCTAGAATGAGCCTTTCATCCACTTCAGATCGATTAGGTTTCTCATCTAACTGTTTTACCATGGATTCAATTTTATCTAGCAAGAGATTGAATGATACAATGACTAGCGGTAATGTAACATATTTGTCTCCACCAAGTTTTGTACTTAAAAGTTTAAAGTTTATTAGAAATTTATGTAATTTTTCGAGTACCTGCCATTCACTAGCTGTGATTTGAAAATCATTCAATTCGGTGACAGAACTGCACAATATGTTAATGCCCGCTCTCACTTTTAAACCAAATCCAATCATATCATGTGTGGAATTCCATCTTGTTGGACAGTCAAGAATGGCATTTAGATTTGATGGCACGCCAGCTGCTTCACAAGCAGACTGAAACTTCTTCTTCACTATCTCACTTCTTTTTATTTTACTGGAAATACTGCGTAACTTTGTTACAGATGTACGCGAGTCAGCAATATTTGGTGCATATTCTTCATCTTCCTCAGTTTCGTCTGCATAGTCTTCATACTGCTGATCTTGCGCGTTAGTGTCAGACTCACAGTGTAATGCTAAGGTCTCTAATAAATCTTGTACACCAAGGTTTAAAATGTGAGCAAAGCACCGGAAATGTTGATTGTCTGAATCAAAGTGTGGCAACTGTTTGCCCAGTTCATACATAAATTTGGTATTTGCAGTTGCGTTGTCGACCGTGATACCTTGTATTTTATCAATTATGCCATATTCCAATAAACATTCATGGAAAATCGTTGCAATATCTTCCCCAGTATGTCGACCGCGTGATGGTATAAAATCAAGAACTACAGATCGATACTTCCATTCGTTGTCTATATAATGCATAGTAACCCCGTAGTAACTCCTACCAGCAATTGACGTCCACCCATCAATGGTAAATGACATTTTAGATGATAATTGTTGAAGTCGTTCCTTGAGATTAAATTGGAGCTCTTCAAATCGCTCTTTGACTTTCCTTCTAAGTGTAGACCTTTTAGGAAACTCCATATTAGGGCAAATACGTCGAAAATATACTTGTGTAGCTTCGTCATCGAAAAATGAGAAGGGAAGATATTTTTTCACTACCCAATCAACTGTAGCTGTCGTGATGTTGTCACTGCTGTTTTCCGACTGAAATAAAACAATAAATCTTGTGTTATTATTTAAAACATACTAGGTTTGAGCGTTTAGGAGGAGGAGGTTTGTTGTTGTTAAATCGAGAAAATCGTTAAATTGACATTTGTTATATTAAGGTTGCACTGTACTGTAATTTACCAAAATAAAGTACTTAGTTGTTACTGGCCGATTATGAAAACAAATGAAAATATAGGTGTTTATAAAAATATTTAAGACGATAATTACATACTTAATATGTCGCACCCCTAGATGAAAACACCACTAACTCAAAAATACTTACGTAAGTTAATGGCGTTTTTGAAAGTATCGCATGAACAGCTACGCGGAGTTAAAATTCCCGTAGCGACAATTTCGACCATTGTTAAAAATGACGCGAAATATGTACCTATGTATTACTATTTTATCAATATCTATAAAATATTCCGAAGTCAGTTTAAAGTCATTTGTTCAAAAAAGACTTTTTTGAGTTCCTGGAGTTTTCATATAAAAAAAATATATTCTTACCTGTCCACTTCTTCCAGCGGTTACTAAAAAGCTTGTGATATCTCCACTTAATTTTGGTTTAACAGGAAGAAATATTTGTGATTCCTTTTTGTGGAAAGATATTAGATGTTTCCTTAAGCCTGAAGTGTTTCTGTTTTTCATTTTTATTTCAGTCTTTTTATGTTGGCACAATTTACACAAGGCAGTTTGGGATGCATGAATTATTTCGAAAAACTCCTCAAATTTGCTTTTGGGTCTTTTAGATCTGTGACTCAAACTCTCGTTACTCGGACTAGAATAATTTGAATCTTCGTCACTCATATTAAATTGTACACGTGATACGTTTTTAGAAAACAACAAGAATTAGTAAAAACAATTATTAAGTTAGACTCGAAGCACAGCTCAATTGGAAATGACTGGAATTAAAATAATTCCTTTGTTTATAGTACGTTTCCTTGCTTTCTACCGCGCCGCCTCGCCACGTGCCGGCTCTATTAAAAGGATGCCGCCGCAAATCAAACGATGCCGCGTGCGGCGTACAAACACAGATTATTACCTACTTGTACAGACGCGACGCGTGAATAAAATATATGTAAAGAATTAGTGCCAATCACTATTCTTTACATATAAGTGAATGTTTTGGCGTACATCTATACTAATCTATACTAATATTATAAAGCTGAAGAGTTTGTTTGTATGTTTGATGACAGAAGTTTTAAAATAAATAAATAAATCCTGAACGTCACTATACCTCCAAAGTTACTATTCTTCGTGGGCGAAGTCGCGGGCACTGCTTGTAAATACTTTTTTTTTTTTTTTATTTATTTTTTTTTATTTATTTATTTCATATACAAGAAAAAAAAATACAAAGATACAATTTAGTCCCACAAAACCGACTTGTCGGTTTGACTGAGGGATCTTTAGTCTCTTAGCTTATAATTATAATTATGTAGGTATATAATACAACTATAACTGTATCAGGTAAAGTTAAGTGCACAATAATTGGATTTAGACTGAATTACAACAAACTGAAGGAAAATTTAGCGGTGATAATAATAAGATACAATTGTTGTAAGATATAAAATACGTGTGTAAAAAACAACCACGCCTCCGAGCCCTCAGATGGGCTCGGAGGCGTGGTTGTTTTTTACACACGTATTTTATATCTTATAGAAATATTGCATTGTGAATGCAAAAAAATAAATAAAAACATACAATTGTTGTGTTAAATAGTAGTCATCAGATAATCTTTTAATATTTTTTTAAATTTATTTTTATCCGTTTCACATCTAATAGTTTCGGGCAACGAATTAAGAAGATATGGTATACGCTTCTGTAAAGTTCTGTCACCAAAATAATTTTGAACCCTAGGAATTACAAATTTCTTTTTTGAAGTGGCTCTAGTGATCTGGTTATGATTTATGTATTCAAAAGTGGAGACACACTCTCGGCTGCCGTGATTATTTACTAATAATAAATCGCAGGCTTTTTATTTTATTAGTAGGTAAGTACCTACGCTTTTTATATTATTTTATTAATTATGTAGAATTTTTTTACACGTTTCAAGTATATTTAAAAGTGGCTACAATATTTATCAAACGGGTGATATTTGAACACTTTTTTGCTATTTTTTCTTGTAAAAACTTAAGAAATATAATGACTAAATGTACAATAATAGTACCTAAGTAATTAGTTTAAAACCATATAATCAATATTATAATATATACTTACTAGAATAAATTATTATGACATCTACTACCTATCCTTACCATTTTATTCTAATCATAATACTACTTGCGTGATCAGTATAATGTATTCATTTTCATTATAAGCACTCTGAAACTTATTTATTCTTTGGAACACCTGTAGGTACTCTTAAAATTCGAAATTATTTTGCATGAGTATACCTACGCCTACGCCCTGTGGCGGCAATCAAATAGTGTCAAATGTTGTGATTTCGGCGCGGCGGCAACGATTGTTGTATATGATTTCAAAAGAAGCCGCCGGCGCGTGTATTATAACCATGTGCTTCCGAAAAGCAGCAAATTTCTTTGAGAAGTAAGTACAAAACCTTTGATGCCGCATTATCAAAGTGCCGATGGTTAAAACATAACTATGCATGCACTCAGTTTGATTTTAATGGATATTTTTTTATTCGCTATGTAGGTATGTTTATGGTATTAGTCGTAATGCGCATAGATCCAGTTTTTCATATTCTTTGATACAGTTTTTTGCGTCTCATAGAATTCCTAAGCGTACCTATACACCGAACTGTTACACCTAACTACTCCGTGAAATAGCGCTAAGTCCTAGCTGCAAGACGCAAGAGTCTTGCAGGCTTAGTCTTGTTCTTGCTCAAGTCTTGCACGGTCAGTCTTGGTCTTGGTCTTGCTAAAAATACGCGGTCTTGTTCTTGGTCTTGGTCTTGCAAAAACGCAAGAACAAGACCAAGACTGCAAGACCAAGACTGAATTTGGGCAACACTAGTCAAGATAATGAGTCATCCACCATACAGTCCTGACCTGGCGCCCTGCGAATTTTATTTATTCCCAAGAACTAAACATAAAATTCGAGTTATTCGCTTTACGAGCCCTGAAGATGCGGTGAAAGCGTACGAAAATGCTAAAGAAGAGACCCCTAAGGACGAATGGGCCCACTGCTTTTCTCAGTGGTTCCCTCGAATGCGACGATGTGTAGAGAGGAATGGAGATTACTTCGAAAAACAATAAAAGTATTGGCAACTTCCTTCATTAAGCCGTTTTTATTTTTCTAAACATTTTCCGTGTTACCTAAGTATATTGAAGATTAACAGAAACACGAAAGACATCGTGGCTTCTCGAACAATATCTCTAAGTACCGAAAGAGCGAAGAAAATGAGAATGACAGATTTCATGGAAACAGAACGGAACGACTAGAGACCTCAGGTTACAGGACGTCAGTCCTGTTTAATTAGTAATCTTACCATAATGCTCGATTCATAATGTGATGTTGAGGAGAGTCAGGAAACACCAGAAATTGTCAGCCCTGACACAATTCACAAGAAGGAGTTACTTACTTTTCGTAATAAAAAATAAAAAAGAGTCCGCTTAAATGTTGGAGTGTTAATTACAGTGACTTCAAACTGTTACCTAAAAAAGCACGCAAATTCTTATCAGCGCCACCAGCCAGTATTCCAAGTGAACAGTTATTTAGTAGCGCAGGATTAATACACGAACCCTTGCGAAATAGACTGGAGTCCGAAAAGGCGGCCATTCTACTTTTCATTAAATATAATGCTCCAATATTTTAATCTCATTACTAAAGCAATAAATCAATAATAGTAATTCACTCCTTACTTTATTATTAAAATAGACGACCCGGCCACACGTTGCCGTGGCTCAGTTGATGTGAAAAAAATTACAACCGCAACATCCCTAATTTATACAGTAAAAAAATCATGCAAGAAACCTATTCGATTGAAATTACTGCTGCTCTATCCACGGGTTTGCTAGTCACTCAGATTCTTTCATCACTGGCTTCAGTAAGAACATTTATTCTCTGTTGCAGTAGGCCAAATTTCTTCATAAGATTTTCTTGAGTCGGTTTACTTGGAACATTTTTAGTGATGTCCGAAACAATCAAAGTCGTGTTTAGTTCCGTAGACTCCGGGGTCTCCGCAGTTTCCTCATCAGTATTCTCACTTCGTTCATCGTGGGTACCGCTCATCTTTCATTTGACGGCAGTGCTTTCTCGTCCAGCGAATCCGACAATCGATTCCATAAGAGATGAATAATTGGATGAAGCTACAACATCCGAATCCTATAAACCAAGTGAAAATAAATTAAGAATATGTATTATTGAGACATGCGATGAAAAAGAACATAATATACACATATACAAGCAGATGCACCTGGTTTTGTTGAAGAGCACGTGAAGTCGAGGGGGCATTGGGCCGTAGTATTGCTGGCGTACTTGATGTTTTCATTGGTAGCTATACTTATGACCAGTTCTGTTATGAAAAATCTAGGTTTTATAATTACTTATTACTAGGCGATGCAGTCGCTAAGCATAAAGCTACGCTGGCACCATATATTGGAGCGGAGCGTAATACCCATAAAAAAAAAAATGTTTCGATGAGAATTTTCGTGAATTTAAAAATTCGGGCACCGTCACTATCTTGTCCTAAACCTCTTGCTTCAATTTCACACAAAATATATTAAAATCGGTTAAGAACTCTGGAAGTTATGGCATAACAGACATTGCGCCATTGAAGCTATGTCATTATTAAATTTTAGCAGTAAACTTACCTGTGTAAAATAACTAAGCATTGTTGCTTTCTTCTTCGTGGCCTTCACCTTCAACTCTCGAATAACATCATTTATATGTTCTATTAACTTTTCTTTAGTTTTTCTTAAGGTGTTTTCCAAATTTCGGCGGCATTTTTTGACACAGTTGCGCTGGTAAGTCGACATGAGAGCCTTTATAGGCCAAGAGCAGCTGACGATACAAATCTCCTTCTTTTGAGGACATTACAGTATGAACACTATGAACTCACTTTAATAACACCGACTACAGCAATGTGCTTCTGGATAAACACTAACGAATACTGACAACGAAACAACATTAAATGACGTACAATACAATCGAGGGATTCCCCGTAAAACATAACCGAAAAGGGTTGCCAACTTGCGAGAACAAAATAAAAATGACGACAAGACGAGTTCAATCAAGATATTCCCCGTAAAATGTGAACGAAAAGGGTTGTCCAATTGGGAGTTTTAATTCCCTAATTTTTAAATGTTACGTAAATTTTTGTAAGAAAGACCCCCTCCCGCCCTTGTAACGCATCGTAACGTTTTACGAGACCCCCCCCCTCCCCCCAAATGGCGTTACGTAATACTTGAACGCCCCCTTATGGGAGCGTGAAACTCTTGCTGCTTTTTTTTATTTGCCAATATTGTGCGTTTTCACAAATAATTATTATGTACATAGTCAATAATTTACAATTCAAGCACTAAAGTGACCCGTTCTGCTCTAAGCCTGTACAGCTCTGTCTTTGTAATTTTCAGAAGGATAACATTTTCAGTATAAAACTTGAAATTCAATTGATCTTTCGTTTTATTTGATCTAAAGTATGCGTTATTAGTGTTGGACACAAAAATTACTTGAACTCGTCCTTCCCTCTTTTGAAAACACCTCGGGTTTTCCGAAGAATTCATATACCTACTTAACCAATATTACATTACATTATAACTTATCAACGATAAGTTGTAATGCATACGAAGTAAGAATACGGTAATGTTGGATAGGGTATGGAGTTTCTAGAGATGTGGAATAATGAAATAGGTCATGGAATAAAAATTCGACGAAAAAGGTTAAATAATTGAAATTATTTAATACTTTCTATTAAAAAAATTATATCGGTTATAAAGCTTTATCCGTGACAATTACTACCTTTTATACACCTGTTTCAATTCACGCGCTTAGTGTTATAGTTCAATGTTTAATTTAACTTCGAAGTCTATTTGAGATTTTACCCAAATAAATTATCATTATTTACTCATAATTACCTGTTTAGTGTATAGCAGTACAAGTTAAACGTGGCATCATTTTAATAATACATAAAATCTTATGGCTTAGATACCATATAAAGTATTATAAACTTTCTTGTTATCAATAAATCATTATAGTTTTGTATTGCTACCAACAATATACCGCTACCATTTGCCTGAAATAAACACGTTTTTATTATAATATCATATATCACTAATCAGGTCAGAAGATCATACATTTATTATGTTTTATTTTTTAATTTTCAATCGCTTCAAGATATACATATTATCAGTTGTGTCAATTAATTAACCCAGATATACAAAGCATTTGAAAGCAAGAAAGGCTAAAGGGATGAACCTCATAAATATTGGGTTAAGGATGAAATATTTCAGCGAATTAGCTATATATGTTGGCAGTGTCGGATTAAGGTCGCCTGGGGCCTCTAGGCACTTTATGTTTGGGGGCCCTCTTATACAATGTGTCCTGTCACCAGTGTCGGAGCCTTTTATGGTGTGAAATATAGCTTTTTTTGTCGACAAATTGTCCCTCAAATTATGTGGAATACTCATTTCTTGAGTGAATGAAATACAAAATCAGAAAATATTTTTTAAATAAAAATTTAATATTTACATTTTTTTTTATATTTTTACATTTTGGGGCCCCTTCTACACCGGGGCCCGTAGGCACGTGCCTAGTGTGCCTAGGGGGTAATCCGCCACTGTATGTTGGTATGGTTACTATTGGGACTAAAGTTGTAAATGTCTTCTAATAATTGACTGTGAAAAGTAAAAACAGCTGATGTTGCACAGTTCTGTAAATATAACTTAAATAAATCTATGTGCCATACATAGTTTATGACTGAAATCCGTTCGAACGTTCCACCATAAAATTTCATTCCTCTTTAGCTGCAAGCAGTCAGCTTGAATTAGCGCATTTTCACTTTTAACAACTAACACAGACTAACTCTCCCCTTTTACAGTTTGCTACAGGCACAGAGCGTTGCGGTACAGAAATTAATTTCTCTAGATTAACACGAAAATGCATTGCACTGCAATATCAATGTTATTGCAAAATCGTAGTGGTTATATTTTGTTATATGCATCTTAAATCAAAAATTCCTATGGATTAAAGTATATTTACACAATGCATATTAGAACATGTAAGATTCTTATGAATCTTTGATCGCAGTACAAGTGATTAAAGTACCTATTTCAGTGGATTTTCTATTGAAAATTAATAATTCTTCAAATTATAAAATATATATTTGGTTTATTATCTTATCTATGGGGTTCAATTAAAAAACCATTTTTCCGATGGAAGGACGGATGTCTCGACTTTGGCATTAATATAATTTATTTATATTATGATAGGTAGGTACCCACTCTTATCACAATAACAAGATTTCAGAGATGAAGCAGCGTAATATTTTTACATTTATTTCGGCAAACGGTATTGTTGTATACAATAAATATAAAGTGGTCTCTCGCCAAGAATTTAATAAATTAATTATGTTTGCATTTTGATAAAATTAATGACTTGGCTTGACATAATTAAATTTATGAAGGCGGAGGTCGTACCCTGGGCAGCAAATTCAAATTTGGTAGAAGAATACAATATTCAGCATTAATGCAAATTTGTGATGGCCGAGACGCGCAGTATAGTAAACTAATTATAAAATAAAAATAGTTTATTTCGGTCAACTAAAGGATCCACAGTGTGTCAAAGTTTATAGTAAGTCAGTATCAATAAAACACAAAGCACTTTAAATATAAACTTAAAAGGAGTAGATAGGATCACTTCCTCGCGTCAAGGGCGATGAAGGAAAGAACCTGGTTTTTAGATAATATATGCACTTACAGTACTATAGGGCATATCATTGCCGACAACCTCAGAGACAATGCTAGTATTGAAAGAGAACGGGGCTTTGGCGGTCAGAGTGAATATGTTGGCTGGCAGATTTTTCCTATTACACTCTGGCAAATCAAGATAACGTTTTTTAAGGCGTATCTAGCATTGGCAATACGACTTGTATGTCATAAGATCGCTGAATACCTGACGCGTCCAATATAATAATATCTTCAGGATCATCAGGTCAAGGATGTTTACGGAGTACCAGACCGATGGCTAGCCAGCAGTTATTCGCAAAAAAACTATATCAATGAATTTTAAAATCCTGTAGATATTTTTATGCAGCTATAGGATGAACGAATAATGGCAGAGATTATCAAGGAGCTCCGTTGTCAGAAACGGAGAACAGCGTGCCAGAATCTCTGGGTGTGTGAAACGTGCGTCCCTGGATATGATATAAACATCAACATGTCCATGTTGTGGAACTATTGAACAACGAATGTCTCACAAAAGCCTGATTTCCGGAAATTAATGCAAAGAGTTCAGAATCAGGTTTTTGATGACCCGTTTCTTACGGCGTATAAAAAAGATCGCTGAAATTTGCGGCCCTATACATATATATATATATCTTATTTTAGCTTATTAGCCTGAAAGTATTGTTGCTGCTATGTATTGTCCTATCCTATAAAAAACGGATAGGCTGGCTACCTTCCGTCTATGCTCAAGGCTTTTGAGCTTTTTATAAAACAGATTGTCATTGCCGATGCGCCTCTTGGCCCTTCTCTTAATAAATTCAAGCGTCTGGAGCGGGTATTGGGCGGAACTGTCCCAAAGATGAGAACAGTACTCCATACACCGGGGGTTCCTAAACTTTTAAGATAACAGAACACCAACCAAATACATTTTATATTATAAAACCCCACAACAAATGATTACAAATCAAAACTGAAATTTATCCGATGTTTAAGACATCTGACGTGTAATTGAGAAGATACGATAGGGCTGACGTATCCATGTGGATAAAAGCCCAAAATTAAGAAAGAGAAAAGAAAACACTGAAATTTATAGTATAAGAATACTATAAATTTCAATTTATTTTTGTTCGGAAGCCGTTTAGTCGGTGTCGTAGATTGATTTTTTTGTTAACTATTATTTAATAATGTAATTTATTTATTAAGGAGATGAAGTAGGTATGTACCAAACTGTACTTAATCCAGCTATAAAATTATTCCGCCTCTCCCAGTATCTATTAATCGGAATTGGTATTAAACGTGTTAAAATAAAGTTACTGGTATTACTAAATTGTTAAATTTTATTAAATCTACAGTATTATTTTTGATCAAATAACAAGTAATACCTTCTTGTAAAACAATCTTGTTGATCTATATTTTTGAGCTTATCACAGTGTCAATGTATGTAGTTAAACTATCGAATCAAGTGCAGTTAACGTAAGTTAATATTTAAGTAACGACTTTTGACGTATTTTTATATACATAAGGCATGTAGGATTGAAAAAAAAAAATTGATAAATTCCTGACTTGAAATAAACGAGTCGGGAATTGCTGTATTTGATTGCGCATATTTTGCGCGTCTCCATACTTCAAAGTGATTTGCTACTAGGGCGCTACACATCAACAACATGTTTTAAGTTTTTATTTAATTTTTTGCATTCACAATGCAATATTTCTATAAGATATAAAATACGTGTGTAAAAAACAACCACGCCTCCGAGCCCTCAGATGGGATTCGAACCCACGACCTTTCGCAATCCGGGCGACTGCTCTGACCGCTGAGCTACCGAGACGCTGGCAAACGTGTCGAATTTTACAAACGTATTCCAACTTCTACTATGAGCTAGTATCGTTCCACCAATGTTGAACGCTAACTACCTTCAACATTGAAAGTAATATTTTTACAAATATTAAACAATCAATTAAGATGGAACCAGCTATAATTGTTTTTATTTAATTTTTTGCATTCACAATGCAATATTTCTATAAGATATAAAATACGTGTGTATAAAACAACCACGCCTCCGAGCCCTCAGATGGGATTCGAACCCACGACCTTTCGCAATCCGGGCGACTGCTCTGACCGCTGAGCTACCGAGACGCTGGCAAACGTGTCGAATTTTACAAACGTATTCCAACTTCTACTATGAGCTAGTATCGTTCCACCAATGTTGAACGCTAACTACCTTCAACATTGAAAGTAATATTTTTACAAATATTAAACAATCAATTAAGATGGAACCAGCTATAATTATGTTTTTATTTAATTTTTTGCATTCACAATGCAATATTTCTATAAGATATAAAATACGTGTGTAAAAAACAACCACGCCTCCGAGCCCTCAGATGGGATTCGAACCCACGACCTTTCGCAATCCGGGCGACTGCTCTGACCGCTGAGCTACCGAGACGCTGGCAAACGTGTCGAATTTTACAAACGTATTCCAACTTCTACTATGAGCTAGTATCGTTCCACCAATGTTGAACGCTAACTACCTTCAACATTGAAAGTAATATTTTTACAAATATTAAACAATCAATTAAGATGGAACCAGCTATAATTATGTTTTTATTTAATTTTTTGCATTCACAATGCAATATTTCTATAAGATATAAAATACGTGTGTAAAAAACAACCACGCCTCCGAGCCCTCAGATGGGATTCGAACCTACGACCTTTCGCAATCCGGGCGACTGCTCTGACCGCTGAGCTACCGAGACGCTGGCAAACGTGTCGAATTTTACAAACGTATTCCAACTTCTACTATGAGCTAGTATCGTTCCACCAATGTTGAACGCTAACTACCTTCAACATTGAAAGTAATATTTTTACAAATATTAAACAATCAATTAAGATGGAACCAGCTATAATTATGTTTTTATTTAATTTTTTTTTGCATTCACGATGCAATATTTCTATAAGATATAAAATACGTGTGTAAAAAACAACCACGCCTCCGAGCCCTCAGATGGGATTCGAACCCACGACCTTTCGCAATCCGGGCGACTGCTCTGACCGCTGAGCTACCGAGACGCTGGCAAACGTGTCGAATTTTACAAACGTATTCCAACTTCTACTATGAGCTAGTATCGTTCCACCAATGTTGAACGCTAACTACCTTCAACATTGAAAGTAATATTTTTACAAATATTAAACAATCAATTAAGATGGAACCAGCTATAATTATGTTTTTATTTAATTTTTTTTTGCATTCACAATGCAATATTTCTATAAGATATAAAATACGTGTGTAAAAAACAACAACGCCTCCGAGCCCTCAGATGGGATTCGAACCCACGACCTTTCGCAATCCGGGCGACTGCTCTGACCGCTGAGCTACCGAGACGCTGGCAAACGTGTCGAATTTTACAAACGTATTCCAACTTCTACTATGAGCTAGTATCGTTCCACCAATGTTGAACGCTAACTACCTTTAACATTGAAAGTAATATTTTTACAAATATTAAACAATCAATTAAGATGGAACCAGCTATAATTATGTTTTTATTTAATTTTTTGCATTCACAATGCAATATTTCTATAAGATATAAAATACGTGTGTAAAAAACAACCACGCCTCCGAGCCCTCAGATGGGATTCGAACCCACGACCTTTCGCAATCCGGGCGACTGCTCTGACCGCTGAGCTACCGAGACGCTGGCAAACGTGTCGAATTTTACAAACGTATTCCAACTTCTACTATGAGCTAGTATCGTTCCACCAATGTTGAACGCTAACTACCTTCAACATTGAAAGTAATATTTTTACAAATATTAAACAATCAATTAAGATGGAACCAGCTATAATTATGTTTTTATTTAATTTTTTGCATTCACAATGCAATATTTCTATAAGATATAAAATACGTGTGTAAAAAACAACCACGCCTCCGAGCCCTCAGATGGGATTCGAACCCACGACCTTTCGCAATCCGGGCGACTGCTCTGACCGCTGAGCTACCGAGACGCTGGCAAACGTGTCGAATTTTACAAACGTATTCCAACTTCTACTATGAGCTAGTATCGTTCCACCAATGTTGAACGCTAACTACCTTCAACATTGAAAGTAATATTTTTACAAATATTAAACAATCAATTAAGATGGAACCAGCTATAATTATGTTTTTATTTAATTTTTTGCATTCACAATGCAATATTTCTATAAGATATAAAATACGTGTGTAAAAAACAACCACGCCTCCGAGCCCTCAGATGGGATTCGAACCCACGACCTTTCGCAATCCGGGCGACTGCTCTGACCGCTGAGCTACCGAGACGCTGGCAAACGTGTCGAATTTTACAAACGTATTCCAACTTCTACTATGAGCTAGTATCGTTCCACCAATGTTGAACGCTAACTACCTTCAACATTGAAAGTAATATTTTTACAAATATTAAACAATCAATTAAGATGGAACCAGCTATAATTATGTTTTTATTTAATTTTTTGCATTCACAATGCAATATTTCTATAAGATATAAAATACGTGTGTAAAAAACAACCACGCCTCCGAGCCCTCAGATGGGATTCGAACCCACGACCTTTCGCAATCCGGGCGACTGCTCTGACCGCTGAGCTACCGAGACGCTGGCAAACGTGTCGAATTTTACAAACGTATTCCAACTTCTACTATGAGCTAGTATCGTTCCACCAATGTTGAACGCTAACTACCTTCAACATTGAAAGTAATATTTTTACAAATATTAAACAATCAATTAAGATGGAACCAGCTATAATTATGTTTTTATTTAATTTTTTGCATTCACAATGCAATATTTCTATAAGATATAAAATACGTGTGTAAAAAACAACCACGCCTCCGAGCCCTCAGATGGGATTCGAACCCACGATCTTTCGCAATCCGGGCGACTGCTCTGACCGCTGAGCTACCGAGACGCTGGCAAACGTGTCGAATTTTACAAACGTATTCCAACTTCTACTATGAGCTAGTATCGTTCCACCAATGTTGAACGCTAACTACCTTCAACATTGAAAGTAATATTTTTACAAATATTAAACAATCAATTAAGATGGAACCAGCTATAATTATGTTTTTATTTAATTTTTTGCATTCACAATGCAATATTTCTATAAGATATAAATTTAGTTTTAGTTTAATATTTGTAAAAATATTACTTTCAATGTTGAAGGTAGTTAGCGTTCAACATTGGTGGAACGATACTAGCTCATAGTAGAAGTTGGAATACGTTTGTAAAATTCGACACGTTTGCCAGCGTCTCGGTAGCTCAGCGGTCAGAGCAGTCGCCCGGATTGCGAAAGATCGTGGGTTCGAATCCCATCTGAGGGCTCGGAGGCGTGGTTGTTTTTTACACACGTATTTTATATCTTATAGAAATATTGCATTGTGAATGCAAAAAATTAAATAAAAACATAATTATAGCTGGTTCCATCTTAATTGATTGTTTAATATTTGTAAAAATATTACTTTCAATGTTGAAGGTAGTTAGCGTTCAACATTGGTGGAACGATACTAGCTCATAGTAGAAGTTGGAATACGTTTGTAAAATTCGACACGTTTGCCAGCGTCTCGGTAGCTCAGCGGTCAGAGCAGTCGCCCGGATTGCGAAAGGTCGTGGGTTCGAATCCCATCTGAGGGCTCGGAGGCGTGGTTGTTTTTTACACACGTATTTTATATCTTATAGAAATATTGCATTGTGAATGCAAAAAAATAAATAAAGACATAATTATAGCTGGTTCCATCTTAATTGATTGTTTAATATTTGTAAAAATATTACTTTCAATGTTGAAGGTAGTTAGCGTTCAACATTGGTGGAACGATACTAGCTCATAGTAGAAGTTGGAATACGTTTGTAAAATTCGACACGTTTGCCAGCGTCTCGGTAGCTCAGCGGTCAGATAAGTCGCCCGGATTGCGAAAGGTCGTGGGTTCGAATCCCATCTGAGGGCTCGGAGGCGTGGTTGTTTTTTACACACGTATTTTATATCTTATAGAAATATTGCATTGTGAATGCAAAAAAAAATTAAATAAAAACATAATTATAGCTGGTTCCATCTTAATTGATTGTTTAATATTTGTAAAAATATTACTTTCAATGTTGAAGGTAGTTAGCGTTCAACATTGGTGGAACGATACTAGCTCATAGTAGAAGTTGGAATACGTTTGTAAAATTCGACACGTTTGCCAGCGTCTCGGTAGCTCAGCGGTCAGAGCAGTCGCCCGGATTGCGAAAGGTCGTGGGTTCGAATCCCATCTGAGGGCTCGGAGGCGTGGTTGTTTTTTACACACGTATTTTATATCTTATAGAAATATTGCATTGTGAATGCAAAAAATTAAATAAAAACATAATTATAGCTGGTTCCATCTTAATTGATTGTTTAATATTTGTAAAAATATTACTTTCAATGTTGAAGGTAGTTAGCGTTCAACATTGGTGGAACGATACTAGCTCATAGTAGAAGTTGGAATACGTTTGTAAAATTCGACACGTTTGCCAGCGTCTCGGTAGCTCAGCGGTCAGAGCAGTCGCCCGGATTGCGAAAGGTCGTGGGTTCGAATCCCATCTGAGGGCTCGGAGGCGTGGTTGTTTTTTACACACGTATTTTATATCTAACATGTTTTAATATAAATAAATTATTACATAATTTTTTTTTTCATATAACAATTTAATACTTTTTTTGCCAGCTCAAAGGAAGCTGGAAACTTCTAATAATAACCTTTCTTAATACATGATAAATGATTTATAAATGATAAAATCCTTTTTATAATGCTTGTATTGAACGTAAATGCCATGGCTTTTTGAGTCTTACGTCGGGAGACCTTGTTCCGAGAAGAAGCGGCAAGAAACTCAGCAAGGGCTACATATTTATCTACATAGTTATAAATATTTTTTTATATTTTTCTTTTTCCACTAAGACAGAAAAAAATATTACTTTTACAATAAACGGATTTTATATTGTACTCTAATAACGAAAACAAATATGGCTGATAACTGCTCGTGTCCTTCTCTTTAAATCTTTTTGGTGAATGAATTTTACAACATTATCAAACTTTTCACAAATTAATTATAAAAAGTAAAACCTCTACCCAAAAATGAGCCTCTTGTTTATTGAAGTCTGATTATTGATCATCGCTCTGTTTTATAAAAGGGTCATATATTTTCTTACAGACATTAAAATTACATACGTATATTGAAAAGTAACTGTTAATATTTTAATTTCCGCAATCTTAATATTAGGGATCTTTAATGAATAAAACTGATCTATTTAATTGATTTTATTTAAAATCGTAAACAATTATACAAAAAAATGATAGAGAAATAGTGCTGCCATCCATACAGTAATACGAAAAAAGGATGGCCAACGATACTGTGGCTATTCAGCCAAGATTAAATTTTCAATCGACAGGTTAACACTTAAAAAGTTGTCGAAGAAAATATCTGGATTGTGAGTAGTGTATGTCGCGAAATGCCTTTTTTAAGAGTAAATACGTCTTTAATATTGGGGTTGAGTGCCACAATAACAGCCCATAAGTTCATATACTATCAAAATTACTAAAATAAACTATTCTTGCCGTTTCAATATCAGTTGTCTCAGCCAAATGACATCCACTGCTGGAATAAGACCTCCTCCGAGAATCTCCACAATAACAGGATCACGGTGCTTCCTGCGACCTTCACCAGATAGTCAGTTTATTGAGTTCTGCTTGGCCTGCTTGCCTGCTGCCTGCTTATACTTCGTCTTTCGGTTTGTGGCCGCCACTCAAGAGCTTTCCTGCTTCAAGGGCCATTATTTCTACTAGCTTTGTGCCCCGCCAATTGCCACTTAAGTTTGGCAATTCTTCGGGCTATGTCGGTCACTTTGGTTTTTCTATGAATTTCCTCATTTCTGATTCGATCACGTAGGGAAACTTCGAGCATAGCACGCTTCGTCGCCCTTTGAGTGACTTTGACCCTTCTTATTAGACCCATAATAAGGGACCACGTATCAATATCATTAGCCTTATTTTTTTTAACGCCGGCATTAAAAAAAAATAAGTCTGCTCAATATGCCATTATACCATTGCAGCCTTGAGTGTAAATTATTTAATACCCAAAAACTTAGTTGAATTGAGAAAGTCCACTGCTTTCTGCGTTCACATTTATTGGTGTATTGACCGCACGTTAGGTGAGGCAGGTTGTTGTTAATAACAATTAAATGTAACATATCTTTAATTGAAGCGGGGAGAGATAAACGAGCGGACCTCCCATGGATTAGCTTCAATGACGCATGGCTGTTGCGCCATAACTTGCCGAGTTCTTAACCGATTTTAATATTTTTTGTGTGGAATCGAATCAACACATTTAGGAACAGATTGTGACAGAGCCCAGATTGTGAATTTCGCGAAAAGTTATGACTCAAAAACAATGGTACTATGGGATTTCCTATAGAAACAAAAAGCACGCGCTTTTTAAAAGTTTTCATTCTTACGGAATTTTAAAATTTACTAAAAATTATTGATTTCTTTATTTTTTTTAGTATTACTCTCTGCTCCAATATATGGTGCTAGCAAAGCTTTATGCTTAGCGACTGCATCAACCTAGTACATTAAATAAATTAAAAAAGGTTAAAGGTAAAAAGAAAACAAATTGCTAGCGGTGGTTCTTAGTCTTGTTTTAAATTCATTAGCTCCTTTGTTAGCTGCGGTAGGGATCTTAGACGCACAATGGGTATAAATGAATTAATCTTTTTCACTTATACACAACTACAAACTATGTATATAACCTTTTTATGTACAATAATGAACATCGTAAAATTAAATTAAATTAATTAAATATACCACTTCTATCAGAAATTTACAACTTTTTTCCTTTTTTAATATTTTCTTGTTTGCGTTGAGAATTTTTGAATTTTCAGTTCAATTTTACTTGCGTTTTAACTGTTTAATAACCTCCTTGTTATATTTTTCCAAACAAACGAAGATTTTAATAACAGTCTGAGCCAAACTTATTTTTATTTCATTTGAAGTGATGTTATAACAAAAGGCTTTTAATTATTTCGATAGAAAAATCAAATAATTCCTTGCATAGTACCAGACAATAAAGAGCTTAGTGAAAAGAGAACTTGTAATTTATAAAAAAGTCTAAGTATATGACTGGTATTACTCCTTACTGTATAGAATTAATAAATTATCATATACATTTATTGATCGATCACTAGGGTTCATATGTTCTAACAAAAATGCCCACAAACATATTTTTCACTTAGTACTAAATATATTTTTTAGAATAACTTTACAAGTTCAAAGGCTTATTGCATTTAAAAGTATTTAAGTCTTCAGTTACCACCATCAACTTCAAAAGGTAGGGGTACTGTGTAATAATTGATTGTTTAACTATAATATTCTGTAACAATCTAAATGATTGTAAAACAAAGTATAGGTACAACCGGTACGTTCAAGTGGAATTTTATCTCGACGATTCAAGGTAATCATAATTTATTTTCTCGAAGGGACTAATAATGTGAGCGGCCTTTGTATACTGGTCGTTCACTTAAAATGCATCTTTCCTCTGGCATTGAAAAACGAGGGTTTACCGTTCAGTGAAATTAAGTATTTCGATACTACACAGTATTCCATTTGAAAATGTTCACCTCTTGCAGTGTTATCAGTAGCCGATAATCAAAGGTAAAATGAGACTACTTAAAAGTAACATTCACACAAAACAAGTAAAATGTCCTCTTATATAGAAAACGACTAAAAACCTCGATAATAAAATTACTTTTGGTTAAGAAATAATACGCGTGATGAAGAAGAAATAAAACCAAATTCTAAGGCTGTGCCGGCCGGCCGGTAATTGGCTTGGACTTTCTTATTAAATTCCTGATTCCCTTAATGATTACTTAAAATTATTGTTAGCATTTAAGTATGCCGATGTAAATTTCCTAATTTTTTTCTTATTTATGGTTTCAAATATGTAAGCCCTTTTAGTTGAGTATTATTTTCGTTGTTAAAGTAGTTTAAGTAAGTAAAGAAAGTAAAGAGGAGTTATAAAACATCCATTATGGCGAAATCCTTGGAGTCTGTCCAAAATAAGTAAACACTAACAAAAATGGTGTTCAAATCGATGTAACTATTATCCAAATATAAGAAGGAAAATAATTCGCATATTATATGACAACCTTCAATTAAAACTTATTATATTATTAATATCTCCATAAAATATGAAACTTTTAATTTCGGAATTATACATTCCGAATACTAACCTAAGGCACTTGGTAAACTCAGTTTTTTTATGACATTTTTAACATTGTTTTGACACACATTAATATTATAAGAGAGCTATAAACAATCCTCGTGGACCAAAATAAATCGTAATATCTGAAACGCAATAATAAACCGGTATAATGATCTATTTATAAAATTGCTGTTTCACGATTAACTTTGGATTTTCCATTCATTGATGTATAAACTCATAAACATGGAAGATTCCGACATTACTGTATGAAGTTTGCCATGAACAATAAACAATTACTTCTTAGTATATGACGCAATGAGCATTGCACGTAGTAGACTAGGATATTGAAGAGGTTATAATATTATGTGAGTAACAAACGGGTGTTTTGGATTTAAATGCATTCTTCAAACACTACCTGTACCTATATTTATATAGGCAAAATTCATTACAATTTTTAGAGTTCGGTATCTCTTAAATTAAAATAAGAACCCTTGAAGGATAATTTCAATGTCCGTACTTCTGTGTTTTTACATGTATGAAACTCTACATGACGACCGTTTGGTGCAACGGTAGCGATCCTGGCTAACTCACCGACGGTCCTGCGTTCGAGTCCCGGAAGGGACAGATATTTGTGTGATAAATACGAGAGAGAATCTGTCATACATATTCTATCCTTATAGTGTTTACTTTGGACTAGGATAATTAGTTTGAATGTTATTTTATTATTATACTAGCTGACCCGGTAACGCGTTGCTGTGGTAATGCTATTGATACAATGAAAAAAGAGCGGACAGACAAACACACAAACAACAAATTTGTGTTCTTAGATTATAGATTATCATTGAGGCTATAGGGTTCCATTTATAAGATATTAGATAGATAGATATTAGATAGATTACCGGTCTTTTAGAAATGCAAAAGAAACAAGCTACCAATCTAAATTAACAGTAAAAATACTAATAATATGACACTAATAACTTAGGTCAATCAACAGTTAAAGGATAGTTCCCACTGCCATTGCAATAAAATGTGGCTGAAATTCTTAGTCTAATAAAAGGGGACGAGTCACCTTTTACAGATTTCATACGGATTTGGTAACAAGTTGTTTCATATTTCTATTTAATCCTAATGTCGAACACCGAAAAGTGTTTTCAATCAATGAGATCTCACAGCACAAGTTATGGAAAAAATATTTTTTGCGCTCACAGATTTGTATATGTAGTAACAGAATTGTTACGACCTTGACGTGTTTTAACAAGACAACTTTTGTTTATTTACAAAGTTAAGTTTCAATCCCACATATGAAAAGGAGCTCTCTTTGTTTGTCAATTTCATTAATATAAACACTGATCCTGTAAGTAGTGATGTTGTAATTATTTGATTCGGGTGCTGGATTAACAAGGGACTGCTCGATGCGCTCATTGCTAGAGACCCGCATTTATACGGCTTTTATCTGACTTACAAACTTAATGCAAAAATTAAACACTAAATAAAGGAAAGAATACAATACATCAGTATTGTCGATAGGTAGATACTGTGGTGACCTCCTTGCGTCTATGACACCGCATTCCACCTCGTTTGGGTAGATATGCTTAATGACAAGGAATGTCACCCTTTTAAATATAGAATATTCTAGAATTCTAGACGAATATAAGACTATCACTAGGAGTATCTGAAATTGTATTCTGAGACATTGTAAAGAGAGTTGAGTAATAGAACAAATTGAGATATACCTAAATGGTTTAAATTAACGTCCCAAGTTCCCAACGATCCCGGAGTGCGCGTAGGGTGCTACAGTACTGTTCTACGGTTTAAAAATAAGGGGTAAGGCTTAAAATTATGAAACAGCAGATATGGGAAGATATGACTTTGAGCCGTTTGTTATTATTTCAGTTCAAGTAAAGCTTACGACCTAAGTAATCGAGTGGATTCATGGATTGCATACCAGTATTAACGGTGTCTTTGCTCGACCCGGTCAGAGGCCCAATTTTTGAAAATGTTGTGTCCGATTCGCATGTGAAATTCGCGTAAATATCGTCCAAATAGAAAACACCCAAAATTAAGATTTTGTTGGTTACACAAGTCAACACAACTAAACTAAGTTATTTTAAGTCATTATGGTAATAAAATAACAGAGAATTAAACGTTATTGCGTATTAGGTTAAAACAGTGATCGGCAAAAAAAAAAACAAAATAGGCGTTTTTCCCTTTCATTCACGATTATTCCCTATATCTCGAGAAAGAGATGGCGTGCGCATACAAACCAGGCTCGAGTGAATCAAAAAAGGGTCCAAGGTCAATGTTGAAAACGAACTTTTCAATATTGGCTCGATTCTGGATAACGTCGTTGTTTCTGATTTCCATAACAGAAGTGATATAACTTACTTGTTTAATGTTTAAGTATATGAATCCATATGTTATTATATTGTGACACTTTTTACCTATAAGATATAAAATACGTGTGTAAAAAACAACCACGCCTCCGAGCCCTCAGATGGGATTCGAACCCACGACCTTTCGCAATCCGGGCGACTGCTCTGACCGCTGAGCTACCGAGACGCTGGCAAACGTGTCGAATTTTACAAACGTATTCCAACTTCTACTATGAGTTAGTATCTCATAGTAGAAGAAGCTATTGTTTTTTACACACGTATTTTATATCTTATAGAAATATTGCATTGTGAATGCAAAAAAAATTAAATAAAAACATAATTATAGCTGGTTCCATCTTAATTGATTGTTTAATATTTGTAAAAATATTACTTTCAATGTTGAAGGTAGTTAGCGTTCAACATTGGTGGAACGATACTAGCTCATAGTAGAAGTTAGAATACGTTTGTAAAATTCGACACTTTTGCCAGCGTCTCGGTAGCTCAGCGGTCAGAGCAGTCGCCCGGATTGCGAAAGGTCGTGGGTTCGAATCCCATCTGAGGGCTCGGAGGCGTGGTTGTTTTTTACACACGTATTTTATATCTTATAGAAATATTGCATTGTGAATGCAAAAAAAATTAAATAAAAACTTTTTACCTACTTTACATACGATTTGTTATTCATCGTTATGAAATAATGGGACAAAGATTTTTACGGAAGTATGATTGAATTTTTTTCTTTGAAACTAGAACTTCGTTTATACACCCCCAACTTTAAACATAATAACGCATATCGAGAAATAATACGTGGGGTAATTACCCGTGTGCAAACATAATTGGCATCTATTAGTGAGGTCAGTGGCGTGCGAGTGCACGGCTATATAAATGTACGGTATGGAGAACTTTATACATGCAATTAGTTCTGCATACGTAGTTTATGTAGACTCATACATTAAATAAACAAAACAAATTGGATAGATCTCGTAAAAGATGTCATGAAATTAATATGTTAAAATACGCGCCATCTCTTGGTGTATGACAGAACGCTTGTGTGTGTGTTTTTTATCAAGTTGAAATCTGAAATCGTTGCACGCCCCTGACCAACCGCTGCAACTTAATTGGAGTTATATTTTATTTCAAAACAACTGATTTTATTTTACTTGTGTTAATTTTAGAATAACTTATAAGACGTTATGTGAATTGTGAATCGTTTTTGATATATCTCTAATATGTGAATATTAACAATGCGTCAAACACGTTATTAATAAATATCTGTTATCCCCAAGGTAAGCTAAATATTAGTTTTAAAAGTGGATCCATGTCAGCATAGGTGAGGTTTGAACACGATCCCTTTGGTTCTCAACCGATGGGCCATAATAATTGATTAACAGATAAACGATAAGAATACTATTTTTTTAACATCCACATCAACTAAAATATACAATATGGTACATACATAGATACGTAATATTTACAGAAATATATATGACTCAATAACACGCAAACATCCGCACCTACACCGAGACTCGAACCCAGGACTGTCCGGTTTTGACACAGGCAGGGTCACTCCCGCTCGGCAAAATTGGAAGTCATAAGTGTGTTTATACCTCAGGTTTATACAGACTGTTAAACTTCACTTATTTAAATAACGGTTAATTATTCCTTATTGTAATATTTGCTCGCTGAAACAAATTTATTAGATGTTATATATTTAATTCTATCCTTAATTTATTAGGTTATTAACCCGCGCTTTTGTTTCGCAGCAATATTTGTTACCGTTCAAATGAAATTCAATATTAATAGTTGTCAAATTATTTTAATCAACAAATTATTGAGCTGCAGAGAATCTGGTATAAAGTGAAGAATGTCTTCGAAGTTATTGATATTACTCTTCTGTGAAATGAAACTAAACTTGCTCGATATTAAATACTCTTATTATTGTATTCTACATCGTAAACATTATGTTGCAGTTCTGTATAAAATAACAAATTTCTTTCTCTTTCGAAGTAAAATATAAAGTGCCCCAAGTAAGATAAAGCTGTTACAATCCCTTTTGCGAGACTTAATCGTGCTTTTGATGTAGGTGCCCTTGACATTCGTGAATCATGTACCTAAGTACAGATGCAATCCGGTTATATCTCTTTGTTTTTTAAATGTTTTATTACGAACAAATATGTCTGCAGTTACTGGTTTCATTTGTATATATTTTACTTATAAATAGTTAAAAGGAAACCTTTTACAATTTGTCAAGAGCGTAAGTGCGTTACGGAATCAAGTGAGAATAATTGATATCCTAACCTCGTGTCGCTATCACGCTGAGTTCTTCGCCGAAGCCACTAGATGAAAAAAAAACTAAAATATTTTATCATCAAAATATTTTTCATTTACTTAAGTTTTCAACTTATTAATGTTCTATGTGGTTTGTATAATGAGAGGTATCTACGTGTATTATTTTACCTAAGTCACGTTTTAATTTTAATAGCCGCATGAATATACAAAGTGAGAGTGATTCAAATTAAAAATAAACATTTAGATACGCAAATTTCAATTATCTAAGTTGAAATTAGTCTGTAAGATAGTGAGTACATAGGGCGTGCCAATTAAATTGCTAGCTAAATCTTAGTGCTCATGTTATAACAAAAAATCTAACGATGGTGACAGCGTAACTTAGCGATAACAAGTACTATTTATTTTTATTTTGTAAACTTGATTTTTACGAAAAAGTAGTTTCAGTAAGATTTATTACTTATATGTTAGGGGTGTTTGTCAATATGTTTATTTATTTATCTATACGTTTAATTAAATTACTTATATTTCGTGTCTTGTCATTGAACAGAAACATTTTCTTATCAGAAACCGAATCGTAATAATATTATTTCCTGGTGATACAGGAAAAAATTTAATACGGGATCACAGTCGCCGAACGTGCACAATGACGACGAAAGAATGCTATGAGAGGCTGCAGAGATCAGGAAATATCCTAAATTGATTTGGAGAATCGGAACACCTGCTCGGGGTCCAATTAATCATAAAATAATTTTTCAAACAAAAATTGCCAATGCAAAACTTAAACATGATGATGTTGTGTAAAATGATTGATTACAGTAGCAGTTTACCCGATAAAATATTAGACGGTATCATATCAACATACTTAAGATAACCATTACCTTAGTAACCAAAGAATTAGAAAAAAAAGCGTAAGGTATCAGAAAATTATGAAAAAAAGCTTTTAGGTAAAAATAATTTCATTTGAAATAAAAAAAACAGCCTGCAGTTATTCACTAGAATAATGATTATCTGTTCTCATAAAGAAAAATAACTCGTTAGCAATAAAATATCCAGCCTTTACATTAAAAGAAAAAATTAATATATTGTGACTTTCATTCTACTTCTATATAAAAATAACGTGTCAGTGGATGCTTGGCTTTATGTTATATATTTCGGTAATAACTTATATAACCGTGTACATGATCAATACCTTTACTGCAACCATAAAATGATATAATCCAACTCGACCGTAGTTATGGACATGGACCCTTTGTGATAATACAATAGGCGAGGAAAGGAACACAAAAAGCTAAGCGGCTTAACTTTGGTTTAGTACATCCTATTATTTTTTTTATTAAGAATGGGCTCTCTCTTGAACTCAATCAAGCTCGGAGGTCAAGACAAAATCGATGATGGAACGAGCTAACCCAGAAGGTGCCTATTCAGCTTAGCCTTGAAATCGGATGGGTTAGAAGTACTCGGAAATACAGACGCAGGGAGGGAGTTCCACTCCTTTGAATTGATCATTATATAAGATGTTGAGAAGCGCTTGGTGCGACAGGTATGAATACCAACCAAGAAATGTTGGTAGCCCGCAGTGTGTCTGGATGTCCGATGGAAAAAGGAAGATGGCGGTATGTGCAAATGCACACAGCACAAAAACAAAATAAATATTCAATTAGTAAAATTTTGTAATACGTCAACGAAACGAAAAACATAACCACTTGATCTCAAAATAGAAATCTAAATTTAATATGACGAATCAAAAAGGAATCGTGCTTGATTCTGAAAATGCAAAGGGAACTGCAAATATTGCTGCTACCGCTAGTATCTTACATGCAATCCGGAATTAGGTTTCACAGTTTGTAGAGTTTTTTGTTGCAATTGATGTGCTTGTTTTCACTTCTAGTTCGTACCAGGGTTGTTGCAAATCAGCATCAACATCAGCAGATTATCAGCATTGTTTTTGATATCAGCATCAGCAACAATCAATGCCGAATTTCAATGCTGACTTTCAATGTCCTAACAAGTTTGTTGAAGGCTGGACCTAGAGCAAGACACGTAGAGTTTTATTCAATTATGGATAGTTATACAAAAAAGCTGTCATTTATACCCTCATTTGTAAGCATAAATTAGTAGTACGTTGGGGTTATATTGTGTGACGTACATGCATAGTGTAAGTCATAAGAAATAAAATAAGTAATACATAAAGCAATTAAAAATGCCTCCTCCAATGAAAACCTTATAATCATAATAAAATCTGTTATCAGCCCACAATAAATAATTGTATTTTTCTTTTAAAAATATTATTATTAAATTGCATTGCAAATGATTATTATATATGTATACTTTTATTATAGATGTATAGTATATTTTGTAAATAAATATAATATAATATAAGTAACACTTGTGTTATATTAAAAATAATATGTCTCACTTATTAATAATTCATTACTAGGATATGTTTTATTTACGTTATTTATTAATATCAACAGTAAAAACCTGAATCAGCATCAACCCTGGTTCGTACACACAACTACAAAACATACCTGACTGGTAGAAACTATTCTGTTGGGACAATTCGTGGCTATATCTTTATATATATAATTCTTCTGTGAGTGTGTATGTCACTGAACTCCTCTTAAACGACTGGACCGATTTTGATGAAATTTTTTGTGTGTGTTCTAGGGGATCTGAGAATGGTTTAGATTCACAAATCAGCCCGGCAGATGACGCTGCAGTCGGCACAGCAACGCATGGTCGGGTCATCTAGTTAGAAAATAAATTTATAACAACTACGACAAGTTTATAAGTGGACTTCTTTGGGAATTGCGAATAAAAGTTCTTTTTCTGTGTGACATCTATTTGCGTTAATAAATCTCACTAAATAAAAGTAAATAACTTTATATACTATATATATACATATATACTATTGCGCTGTTTTGTTTTTGTAGAAACAAACCCTTTCGAGTCTTAATCTGAAGTGATCTACAGTGATCTACCTTGGTCTACAACGCCAAAGGCTGATATGTATCTGGTAGTGATGATATCAATACATAAACATTTAACGAGTGTAATTAAATTTTCTTTGAAGTCTTATTTTATCTGTGAAATCTGAAAAGAAATTTAATAACATTAAATTTTTTTGATTAATATAGCCGTTTTGGCTAACATTTTGCTAATATTTCCCAAGCACTATTTAGCTGGATTATGTAATCAATTTCCAACGTGAAAATCTGATAATTAAGATAGAAATTGACACCAGAGACGGTAGAAGTTTCCAGTTTCATTAATTTGGTGTTTAAAATAAAGTTATTTTTTAAATGTCTAAACCTAACATAAACCTTATAAAAACTTATTTTATTTATATTTATTTATGGCTTGCACGATTTGTGCATTTAGCCAGTGTCAAGTAGGTATAATTGTCAGTTATATATTTATGTCTATTTTGCTAGGTTTCAGTAAATGTGTGGGGTTTTACTGAAACCTCCCCGTGGACTTCTTAAGAGAGCAGGAAAAGACAATTTCCGCTGCTTTGTTACACTTGCCAACACTCTTGTATGTTCACAAACACTTAGTGGTTAATAATCCACCATTCTTACGCATTAATATCCACCACAACACAATTTTCAACAAGAGAAACAAAACCACCAACGTGACGCTTCCCGCTACCTCCAAAAAGTCCTATATAAACTTAATCTAAATCTAATATAAACCTAGATTGAAAAATTGTGATAACACATTCGTTACTAGTGTCGATTTATTATAGTGTTATTCATTAGACCAAAATGATCGAGAAAATAATTCAAATGTTAGAAGGAGATGATCAATATGAATTTCAAAGAAGAGATTTAAATATAATGCTGAATTTTGATGTAATTAAAATACTATAATATCATTGACACATCAAATGCCATAATTAAATAAATAAATAACGAAATTTTCCGAAAAACCTACGAGTTAAATAGAAAAATTATTTTTTAACTGTATACCTATAATCAATTATAGACAAAATTTAACTATTGAAAGAACTTACAGTAAGCACACGTTATCCTATATATATATATCAGGCCAATAGTGCCGTCAAAGGGAATTTCTATTAAAAGATGTTCAATGTTACAATGTGTAATAAAATACTTTTGAAGTTGTGTCGAAAATGGTTGTAAAGTATTCGTGAATGAGTATAAACAGATTGGGATTTAAACCAATACATATTTGACTCTGAAATACAATTTTAATTTATTTATAAAATATCTATATCTATTGCTAATGTCGCCTCCCTAACATCCTTAACCGGCCGTGGCTTCAGTGACTCGAGTGTTGGAAAAATGTATGGCAGTGAAGGGGTTAAATTAATTATTAGTCAAATACTATCTGATATCTACAACATATAAAATAACTCATAAGTAAACGCATTTATTTTATTTTAAAAATATTAAACATAATATAGTTTAATATTATTAAAATAAAACGCTGCACGATTTTCCAGTCGCTGTTTCTGCTTTTACAGTGCTTCCAGTCATTGTTTTCACGCCATACTATTTATAATTCATTTTATTTGGATGAGTGCTTTATAAAGTTATTAAAAAATCATTTATCATCGAGTTAAATAAGCTTTACTTATTTTTGCTACAACGATTTTACAAGTTTAAATGTGAAATAAGATTTAGATAAGTTGGAGACTAAAAATTAAGTTATACAGTAAAAGCTCTTTATTCGCGGGATATACGTTCCATAAATATGCCGCGAATAGAGAAACCGTGAATACGGAACGGTAATTTATATGGGATTATAGGGGATACGTTCCTAGGTGACAAAGGAAAAAAACAAATATATAAAAAAACGATTTTAATTGAAGTTTTTGACTATATTGATCTAGTCCTATTCCATTCGCAATTTCGGCTATGTTTGCAGTCAAAGTTTGTATTTGCACAGATTCTTCCTCATTTTCCGCAGTCAGAGCAGGCCACAGTTTTTTCCAGCATGACTTCAATGTGTGTTCTTCCAATGATTCTTTTATGTTTACAATGCATTTTGCTATGTCAAATTTCTTCCAGCATTCGTGTAGAGTTCGTAGAGACGTGTTACTCGATCACATTTTTTGTAACAAATGGAAAGACGAAACAATAAAACACACAAAGCGGCTCTTATCAAAGGTCGGAACGTTTAATATGCGACAGCATTTAAAAATATACTTTATTCATTGAGTAATAAGGTTGCTTTCATTTTGTTTGTTTACATTCTCAAAAACACCGGTCGCCGCGAAGGCTTATGTCAAAGTCCGAACCAATACAGGGACTATCATTTAATAAAAAACAAATTTTAGGTTGTAATAAGGGCTATTTTACTTTTTTATTAGTCCATTTGACGGCGTTTACAAAGGATATTGGGTTGAATACCTATTGGAATCCTTTTTATTATCATGTATGTACTGATCAGATCCGCGAATAAAGAAATCTTTCGCCGCGAATATAGGAATTGGGTCGCATTTTTTTAATCCGCGAATAGTGAAAACGCGAATGAAGGAAGCGCGAATAAGGAGCGTCTACTGTATTTAGTTTTCAAGTAAATAGGGAGTGGCAAACCCGTTATGAATTTCGAAAAAGAATATTTTTTTCTGCTTTCTAAATATTATGTTTTAGTTCATGATAAATAAGGAACAATTTTCATAAAGTCTTTCACACAAATATTAACACAATAACATAAATAAGCCATACGTTTTTTGACATTTGATTGATTTGATTTCTGGCTTACACAAGCAACTTTCACATTTGTATATTAATTAGTTTTAAACTAAAGAAGTGTTTCTTTTCTGTGAACTCTGGTATCTTTGATGTATAAAATATCCCTGCAGGGAACGTTGGTTTAATACACCCAGTATAGCATGTTTTTTGCATAAACACAACTGCAACAACATTGTTTACCAAAAACCATGTAATTTAGTTGCTAGGTACCATGGACAGTACAGCCAGCTATATACTTTAAAGTTTGGACCTACCTTAAGGCATCATAAAAGGGATAATTTTATTTTATGTATCTGGTATAATGTGCTGTCCACCGTACATTATTTTAATGTTAAAGGCGGGGTATTTCGACGCGAGCAAGGAATTTAGGAGAAGAACGAACTTTTTGCGCCTTTCGTTTCTCGTGACGTCAAAACCTGCGCAGCGGTGACTTTTGTCATCGTGACTGTTTTTTTTTTGTAAACGTATGAAAAGCCATAAAGTTGTCGCGTTGCCACGTTAGCGATACTCCATACATCTCCATCACGGTGACAAAACGCAGGCTTTAAGATACAGCATAAAATATTTTAATTGTCAAACTATGAAGTACTTTACTAACGTGAATGTAATGTTGACAAGTGTGACAAAAATTGTATATTTCCCTCAGAACAATAACTAAAGCTATTAGTTATTGTTCTGAGATATTTCCTCTATAAAGTTTAAACGTCAGATTACATTTAAATATAGAGTATAGAGCTTAGTCATGGATCCGAGAGATAAGACTGGTTGCGATCAGCCGGCTTCTTGAGTTGACGGTGTGGCCGTGGCGCTGAGAGCAGCGTGCCAGAAGCAAGAAAACTTCAGTACGGCGCTGGATCCTCAGAAGGCACGCAATAACCAACACGAAGTTGTTCCATCCTTTTTACAGCGGTAGACGATGGATTGCACAGCAGATCTGGGTAGTCTTAAGTCGTTAGACATTTAGTAATTATTTTTAAAATCTGTGAATGCTGTTTTACTTACATGTAAATAGAGGAACCGCTGTTGTTAATATTTTTATACTAAGTGAGCTATATACTTTCATTTCGGGACATCAGTTTCAAATTAAATAATCGAGAAACAATAATATCTTATTTAATCTACGTTTTATAGTACAGCGTTTCTAAATACTTGCGAAAGCCAACCGGAATGTGGTCAATTCGGTATAGAACTGTTGCAATTGACTTCTAAGTAGTAAGTATTTCCTGCTAGCCTGTTAACTTCATTGGTTATTTTAAGCTAGCAAATAATTTTCTAGAAAAAAAAATATATTTACGTAGTGAGGTTTTCAAACGAAACAATTTTTTATTTGATATTATTATATAGACTGATGTGCTGTTGAGATTTAAATTAAACATTTAAAGTTATACAAAAAGCAAATAAGTATTTCCATTCCCAGTGTCATTTACGAGATATTCCGATGACTATAAAAATAATTAAATTAAGGACACTTGGATCCGCACTAGCCTCGAGTAGCCATATCCACTCATATGGCTACTCGAGGCTAGTGCGGATCCAAGTGTCCTTAATTTAATTATTTTTATAGTTGACTTTGTGAGATAATTAAGTTACAAAGAACTAAATGAATTGAAGATGAATTGCTGGAAAGTCCTTTTATTGGCAAGAAAAATCTTTGTATATTTCCCGCCTGAGTATTCACTTAAGAGCCGAGTCGATTTTTTCTAGTATTTTGCTACTTGAGTAATAAATCTTTGTAAGTTTCATTAGGATGAATATTCTGGATGTATAAACACCAAAACATTTCCCAGTAGATCAGTTGATCAAAACCCTAACCGACTGTCACCAGACCCAGAGTTTATGAAAACGCTAGAAAAAATTATTGATAACACTATAACATTGCTATCTATTTTCTTGGCTCTGAAAAAGTAAATATTTATATAAGTACTGCTTATACATTATTCTACATGTTTTTAACATTTATACACGTATCCCCAAAGTCAGTATATAAATAGGGAAGCGAAGATATTTGAGTAGCTAGCTAACGATATATGAGAACACATCTCAAGACAACATGATCGGGTAATATATTTTTTTGAAATTATCAAAGATAATAAACAAAGATATATTGTTGTGTAATAGTTTATTCACTTTCGACTTAATGTAAAAAGTAACACTTTAGTATTTATTAGTGATATAAAAATAAATAAAACAATTATAGTTTTTTAAATGAAACATTTAATAAAACATAAATAATCTTAACCAATAGACTTAATTATTTTAAAGCTTCAAATGGCATCATGGTAATTATCAGTATGAGGAAAAACACCATGTTTCCATAATCTCGTTCATTAGATACGTATTGTTTTGTAAATTGTGTTTTTTATGAAATTATAAATGAAAATGCGTTACAGCAATGGAAGAAACTTAGAAACAGATTAATTAGGCAGAAATCCTGTAACAACTGAAACTAGAATGCAAACATTCAAGTACCGAAGTTTCAAACTAAAGTCAAACTAATTCAAAGTACTCCTCGAAAACCCAGTGCATTATCTTCGACAAACATGATGCTGAACTGAGATTATAAATATAAAACTATTTACTCTGTAGAATTCCTACAAAATAATATAAAAATATGTATTTTGTGGGAATTCTCCGATCACTTCGTCGATGAACACATAAGTTTTTTTTTATCTTAACAATCTTTTTATGAATAAGTATTTTCTTTAATAACTAGGTCAGTTAGCCGTAAATGGTTACGGCGCATTCCGTCGCAGTTAGGTAAGATTCATAAAATGATTCTGAAATGTTTAAATTAAAATTAACAACAATGTTTAAACATACAATATCAGTGGACTGCCATCCGTCTTAACTTTAAATTGAGTAACTTAGTTTTACAGACAAGTCAATTAGTAACATTAGAATAGTTGATGTGATAAGGTGCAAACTTATTAATAGGTCTGCAATGCTGCTGCTGTTTGCAAATACTGTGCGAAGCACAACCTTACCTAACCTCACCTAAATTTCATGAATGTAGTCTCAGCGGTTTGGCTGTGATCAGCTTTTGAATTTTTCTTTCGGTGATTATTCCTCCATGGTAAAGTCTATATTTTTTTACATAGCCTATGTTCGTCAGGTTATAATCATGTATGTTCATGCCAAAATTCGTACGAATTGGTTGAGCCGTTAAGTAGCAGGAGGGAGACAAGCGAAATTTGTGAGTTGCCTAAAAGAGAGCTTCGCTCAATAATAAATTATAACTGAACTGAAGAATATATAATCAGTTATTCCCTGTTATAAATCAGTATTTACTCAGAAGTAACTTGTATCAATTAGGGTTCCTATTAGATATGCCAATTCCATTCAAACCAATTTGAATGTTAAAATTCGCTAGCAGTTAAGGCGAGTGGTTCCGAGATGGCCTATGAATTAGATTAATTAAGAAGATTTATGAGCGTAGTTATCCAAAATGGAGAACCTGCTTAGTTAATGTTTTTGATACCCTATATTATCGCTAGAAAGTGTACAGTATTTTAATTTTAATTTTCTAGCGATAATACCGGTACTTATAAAAATTATACTTGATACAGAGTTCCGTTTTCTGCAAACGTAGCATTATAAAAGAGGATATTACTAGCATTAAGTCCGCCTGTTGTAACAAATTGTATTTGTGGACAATAAACCTTTTTTTAGTAAAATGAAACACTTTTAATGATATCGCCGACGCGTTAATTTAAATTGTTTATTTAATCTCGATGCCTCGACTCGTTTTCATCCGGCTATGCTCTTAATTATAATCTAGCAACAGCACTGTAGTACATTTTGGATTTGTGATGCAGCGCAGCCGCAAAACCGGATGCCAGGCTGATTATTAGGAGAATAGTCAGGTAGGAGCCGTGTCCACAGAACGAATAGTGTAGTAAAACCAATATTGTTTGCGGAAAATTATCGCGTTTTTGGTATCTGTGGGAAGTGTTCCATTACAACGAAAGTATAAGACCTAAATATGTATCATCTTATTATTCAGTAGAGATCGAAAAGAAATGATGATGCATTCAATACGCATCCACAACAGTCAGAGAGGTGGTTTGATATCCTTTTAAAACATAAAATAAAAACAGAGCAATTTGGCACCTGTTTGTTCTCACTTGATTATTCGTTACTTTACGGTCACGTTTATGATAACAAAAAAATATACATATAAAAGCTGTTATGTTGAATAACTAAATAACTCAGTGATTGCCTTGTTCTATAATCTAAATATATAAAAGGCTTTGAACTGACTGACTATAAAAAGTGTTGAAGTTATAAATATACATTTAAGTATTAAGGTTTTGTATAAAAAATATATAGGATCGACATCGTATGCAAAACTGCTTCTATTAATATCATTGTAGGAAATCAAATAGCTATGACGTACAATAGTTGCGGAAATATGAATTAATGTTAGCAAATATTATCGATTGTCAAGTGTTTTACGGAAACGCATTACGAGCTTAATTACATCATTAATATCTACATAATAACAATAGAATTTATATTTAGAAATCTTTATCAACATTGTTGTATGTTTATCATTTATTTATCTTATAATTGCGCAGCGGCTGATATTTGATGAGATTTTCCTGCTCGTATTACATTCATTGTTACATTAGACATCTGTTATATTTGCTCTTTGTTTTGTTACGCTTGATCGTAATTAAAATTAGCATAAGATAGTCAATTAAGTGAAATTGAAACGTTGAAAAATCCTACTTACTTTAGGTGGGAAATGAAGTCGAACTTTTCCTTATTGGTTTGGTTACGTGGACTATTAAGCTATCAAGACGTTCATTAAACTAACGAAATTCGTAAACGTTTGTTACGCATCTTGATTACAACTTAAACTTCTAAAGATCCAAATGAAAAATATATTTTCAAATAGATATTTAAAAAGTCGGTAAAAAATATGATTTCTTTTATGGATTTAATTTAGCAGTACATTTTTATATATTTTCTCATAAAACGACCAGTTTATATTGAATAATTGAAAAAGAAATTTTGTTACTGCCTGAGGCGGACGATTTTTGAACATAAGTAATCCTTTATGATTACTGTTTGATGTTCAAAAAGATCAAACATTACTAGTAATTCTACAAGAGTATTTTGTGACAATCACTGGATTTTAGTAATTCGGATTCTGCCGAATTTCATACTGTTTAAACTATATTCAAAGTTTCTAAAACTCGTTTTATATTCTTAAATTCAGTTTATAAAACTTAGCATCCATTCATGAGTTCCACAGCCACAACATTTAGCGATAAAAATTGACTGGTAGCAAATTTTTATGAAACTGCGCACTTTTATTTCCGTAAACCACGATAACATAATCTTTGCAGTAGTGCTGCTACTCAACCACTTAATTATTTGACTTTGCTTTGCGTTGCGACGCTAAGTGTTTTCAGTAAGCAATGAAAAAAAATATTGAATTTAAAATTACTTGTTGTTCGCTTTGAATTATTTTGTATTTTCAGAAAGTATCTTGTAATTTATACATAGATCCATCAACTTGTATTGTCATATATAGTTTATAGTTCGTATAAATTGTGTAACTTACAAGAAATAGTAGAAATATTTGGATTTATCTTATCGTATCGTAAAATTATGTGTTATTACCTAAATATTGTTTTTTACAACATTGAGGAACTTAGTATTGAATATTGAAAAAATAAGTGTTTAAGAGAAACGATAGGTACATTTTTTTCAGTAATACGTGTTTTAGTTTATCCTAAGATGGATGTTCCATTTTTCTTGTCTCTTCCAGCTGTAAATTTCCACATCTGAAACAAAGCAGAATAAGCCGTCTGATTAAATGGAAATATTAACTCATATAGATAGATAATTTATGTCATATTAACGAACATATATTATAAATAAATTCAGTCTCTAAATTATGATCCAGACTCGACTCTGCTTCAGGCGGTGTTTCTTAAAATTCACAAAAAAATCGAAGAAGTTATTCTTTAACTTACGTCTTCTGGGAACAGTAGAAGCAAGTGATATAAGTTATTTACGGGATTGCTACCATGTACCTTGTCTTTAACGAGTTTTCGATATTTCGGCACTGTTGCAATTGCTATGATCACGGAGCAACTGAAGTAATTGCGGGTAGGTTGATATTGGTAGACATATCGGTCATATACATGGTAACAATCCCGTAAATAACTTATATTACTATAATGTTAGTGACCATGAAAGTTTAAAACAAAACAATAGAAACAAGTGTGTACAAAAAATGATTCAATGGAATTTCCAGTGATATTGGTAAAAATTTGCTTTTCTCTTATGTATGGAGGTTATAATAATTTTTTAAAATGTATCGGAAAATGTTGAACGGCTGTTTCATTGTTTGCAATATTTTCCAATAATCCTTCAGTGGGCATTGCCTCTACCGTTATACACGCTTCACCCTTATATTAACCACTGAAATTTCCTCCTTTACCATACAGGAGGAAATTTGAGTGGTTAATATTCATCAAGAGGCTAAGTTTCAGTGGTTAAAGTTAATATTATCAAGACGAGATTCGGGGAAACTAATTATTCACTCGTTCGAATACGCAAGGTGTATCAATATAATACGTGAATCAAATATTTTCAGAAGAAAGTAATATTATCTCGATGTGAGCTTTTGAAACATCTTTTTATTTATTGGAGGGACAATCGACAACACGTCTAGCTATACATTTTGAAGTTTGATCTTATCTTATGCAAATAAATATGTGAAAATCTTAAGAAAAGTTTAATAAAGTTAAGCAACATGCTTTACGATTACTGATTTGCATAAATCTCATCAAACGAGAGCTCTATGTTTAAATACCTAACCTAAATAAGTAAGTATTTTACATATTTATATTATAAGCCTTCGGATTACGAACGTTTTTTTTCTAGCTACTCACTTTCGGTGAATGAATGAATAAAAATTCTTTATTGCTAACAGCTAACACCTGTGAGGAAGATTGTAATCATTCCATATTTGACGGGGGATTTGCGCCATTATGACTGTAAATTGTCTGCTCCGCGTCCCACGTATTTCCTCTCGTATTAAATTAAAAATGGCGGCATCGTGTAAAAATATAGGTATTATATATTCGTATTAAAGTGATTTTTACGAGAACTCTGATTTGTATGGGTAGCTTTAACGCTTACAGCAATGTCTACCAGACATTGCTTGCTTTGAAGAGATATTGCTCGATTAAAAATACATAAAAAATTGCAAAGATTTTTTTAATAAAGAAAAGTCTCACAAATCGACTCGAGACCACATCTCGCTATTCGATCGACTATTCACCCAATTTAGCTTATTGAGTATCTTAAGCTGAATATCAGCGCCATCTTCTTAGGTTTTAGGTAACTAAATACCCTTCAACAGCGAATGTACTTTTACAATATCAAACAATCGACAGAAAAACTGCTGTTTAATTATTATTATTATATATACTGTTTAATTGTTATTTACGCGTTCAACTATTCGAATTATATATATATATAGTCTTTTCTTTTAAATTTAAGTGTAATCAATGCTCTAGATCGGTGAGGTACTGGTACTAGGTATTTTTTTATTTCAGTACATTATTTGCACCATAATTATGTTTTCTAACAAAAACACCGTTAAGGTTATTTTTTAACTTATTTTATTTTTTGGTAATATAAGGATTTTTTCTAAACTCTAATGTGCCCTAATTTTCATGACCTTTAAGATTTCTATTGAGTGACATACTGACTATAAGTCCCAACAGTAAGGACATAAATAGGAAGATGAGACTATTCTCATAAAAAATACTTTATCAATATATTTATTAAACTACTATTAGTTTAATAAATATATTGATAAAGTATTTTTTAAGACAATGGTGAATACATTGCTCATAACCCAAGTGTGTATCGGAAAAGAGAAATAATGACGTTACTAAAATACTCAGACACGAACGAATATAGGATAGTTCATTTCCTACAATGATTTGCCCGGGAATCGAACTTGGAACCTCGGCGTAGTTTCACCATGAGTTCCGATATACAAGCCATTCGAACAAGAAGGTCGTCAAGAAATAAGTTTATAAATAGGTAATAGTTTATACACAACTAAATTTTAATTATCTAAAAAAAATCAGCAAAGCGTTTCTGAGGAAATACAATTAAGTTATTTATCAATTGGGAGAGCATTGGACCGGTTTTCCAATGGTTGCGGGTTTGATTCCCGCCTGAGAATTCACTTGTGACCCGAGTCGACTTTTCCTAGTATTTTTCTATCCTAGGAAAAGTCTTATAAGATAAATTATTATTTATCTTATAAGTTAGCATTGAAAAACGCATTAAATATATATAAAAATACAATTAACGTTTTTCGCCGGTTAATGGCAAAACTAATTATTTGCTATTTTTTTTTCAGTTTTTTACTTTTAATAAAACAGTTTTTTATGTTGTTGTTTAAGATATTTTATTAAAATGTGTAATGTATACGGAAAAGTAAGAACTAAACTTTTACTTTAATATAAGATTCGACTTAGCATTTAATTCTCTATCAAGTGGTAAAACAGAGTTGAAAGTTCTTAATAAAATCGCAAAAATTGTTTGACCTCTAAAACGACGCTAAGACTCCAGAGCCTCGAATCTTAACAAAAACAAAAATGAATAAAAAGAAAAAATAAATCAAACGTGGTTCGGAGTCGAGGAGGATATTGTTACCAAGAAGAAAAAAAGTCTATGACGCACGAGTTGTGAATATACGACCACGACCGAATAAGCAAATGAGTTTCAATCAATTGAGTTGTTACTTGGAGTGAAAAGGTTTATGGTATCTATGTGTGTCTTCATATAGATATATATGTATTACTTCTTTACGTGTGTATGTCACTGAACTTCTCGATTGGGCAGAACTGATTTTATTGAATATTTTTGTATGTTAGAGTGGCCTTGGATGGCTTAGATTTACAATTGGGCCATGGCGCTGCGATCGGGTGGGACGACTTCTGCCAGGTCCGCTAGTAAACTATAATTTTCTAATTGTTGGTTTTTCGTAAGAGTTCCAAGCCACTCTCCCGCAAAAGAAATTTGTAGTTTGTACGACTTCAGTATCAAAATAATAATTTAAGTCACAGAATATTAAAACGATTTTAATTTTAAAAGTCGAATAATAATTACCGTTAATGAATTTGCAAAGAGAACGTGTGTTAGATTTTTTATGAATATTGTGCATAGAAACACATTTCGTGTTGAATTCTGAATTGAGATACAAATATACGTAGACAACATGGACAATATAGAAGAAAATATCGGTGCATAATGAAATAATATCACGAGGACGTATAACAAACCACCGCTGAATTATTAGAGGTCGAAGACATTTTAGCGGGGCAGGTGTATTTCCTTCGTAAACACGCCAGGTTTACTCAACGCATTGCGTTGCAAACTGGTCTGGAAACTTCTGTGCAACCGCGGCCCGTGCGTCGTCGGACATTCATTTCGAAAGACGGATTTCTCACGCGACCTGCCAAATGAATATATACAACTTCAATTACGATTAGTTAGATATACCGTCTTTTCACAATGTTGGATATGGTTTCCAGACTTGATCTGTGGACCGTCTATTGTCATAGTGAAATACAACTTGCCGTGAATATTGTACCTAATAGTGATAATTTGATACTTAAATGAAAACAATACCTTGCTTTCATAGAAATGTAACATGTTAGATAGACAATAAACTCTATACACTAAACTTACATATTTAGTTCTTACACTTCCGCGCACATTACACATCAGAATAAAACACTTTTTTTACGGATTTTTGCGCATGTTTTATTTTATTTTATATTTAAATCATCATCATCAACAATCATCCTGTGATCACGGCTCCTGTAAAGGAGTCGAAACGTCAGGATTAAATATAAAATAAAATAAAACATGCGCAAAAATCCGTAAAAAAAGTGTTTTATACTAAACTTACAGTTAGAAACCGGTCAATAAAGTTTGTGTGGCGATTTATTAAGTGTTAATACAATAGTAGTGTAATTAAGGTTACACTTAGTTTTATTTTTAGAAGTAAACCAGCATCATTTGACAAGCCGGGTCAGAAGCCGCACCGTTACCTATTCTCGTAACCAACTTGACTATTTTCTCCAATACTATTTATTTTCTTTGTCTTGTCAAAGTGCCTTCTATACGGCTAATGAACTAGGGCATTGTAGTAATGTATGGCTGTGGGGGTCAGTCAATAACATATTTATCCTCCAAAAAGAGCAATTCGCGCTATTTATAACTTAAGGTTAAGAGATTCTCTTCGGAAATCTATATATGACTTGTCAAAATGCCTACTCATTTTTGTTTGTACATTGAAAATGCGATAACTATTTATATAAGAAATAAATTTCAAGATAAGATAACGATTAAAAGACTTTTATTTAAAATAAGTATTTACAGTGCTTTCATTAAATGCCAGTAGAAATGTGAAAGTTATTAGCAATGTGAAACTTGTAACTATTATTTAACAATTCTATTAGAATTTCGTAATTTAATATATTTTCTTATTTAATTCATTTTATTGTATTACTTTTGACAATGATATTATATATTTCATATATTATAATATTTATTGTGTAGGCTTACACGTTCGCGCTGTTACATGTAGACCTGTGCGTTCTCTGGGGTAGGAGCTGAAAATCAGTGGTTTGCTATCTATTTTACTCGTGAACTTTTTCAATGGTTTTGAATTAGATAATTGAAGGGTGATTATTCCTCGATGGTATGTCCGATTTCAAAACTTTTTTTGCACATTAGTCACGACGACGATGAGAGTTATGGCGCCAAATTTCATCAATGTAGTCTCAGCGGTTTGGCTGTGATCAGCTTTTGAATTTTTCTTTCGGTGATTATTCCTCCATGGTATGTTCGATTTCAAAACTTTTTTTTGCACATTAGTCACGACCACGATGTGAGTTTGGCGCCAAATTTCATCAATGTAGTCTCAGCGGTTTGGCTGTGATCAGCGTTTGAATTTTTCTTTCGGTGATTATTCCTCCATGGTATGTTCGATTTCAAAATTTTTTTTTTGCACATTAGTCACGACCACGATGTGAGTTTTAGCACCAAATTTCATCAATGTAGTCTCAGCGGTTTGGCTGTGATCAGCTTTTGGATTTTTCTTTCGGTGATTATTCCTCGATGGTATGTCCGATTTCAAAACTTTTTTTGCACATTAGTCACGACCACGATGTGAGTTATGGCGCCAAATTTCATCAATGTAGTCTCAGCGGTTTAGCTGTGATCAGCTTTTGAATTTTTCTTTCGGTGATTATTTCTCCATGGTATGTTAGATTTCAAAATTTTTTTTTGCACATTAGTCACGACCACGATGTGAGTTTTGGCACCAAATTTCATCAATGTAGTATTAGCGGTTTGGCTGTGATCAGCTTTCGAATTTTTCTGTCGGTGATTATTCCTTTCATGGTAAAGTCTATATTTTTTTACACAGCCTATGTCCGTCAAGTTATAATTATGTATGTTCATGTCAAAATTTGTTCGAATCGGTTGAACCGTTAAGTAGCAGGAAGGAGACAAGCGAAATTTGTGAGTTGCCTAAAAGAGAGTTTCACTCTTTCAGAGCTTCACTCAATAATATACGCACAAAAATAAAAAAAGCTAAAGCTACAATGAGTAGGAATTTTGACAAATCAGAGAAAGAACATTACGTTGATTAAATTATCAAGAGCACTGATGGCTTTCCGATTGTTATGGCGGATTTGGTTTGGGTCTCCCGAAGACGCAAGTTTGAGCCCTAAGACAATTTTATTTTATAAATAACCTGTATAGGTTATATAGAAAGTAAAGCTACGAATTTGTATTAATTTTGTTTATTTGATAGAGGGATGTTTAAATATTATTTTTATATAAAAAAGCTGTTTTTTTTTAAATAGTTGCTCATTCAGAATATGTGAATAAGAATGAAACCTATTTTCACGTAACCCAGCATTTAATCACCTCGCCTGTGTTATATATTGGTTATGTTATAACTTTAAAAACATCATAGTATACCTAAATAAATTACAGACCAAGATTTCAAATGAATCTGATTTATATTTAAAGTTAATTATATGTGTATACAATTAAGACAGTCCACTTAATAATAAAATTATTAAGTCCAACTTAATAAATGTTATTATTAAGTTTAAATGATAATTTAAGTAGGGAAAGGATAGCAAAAAAATATATTACTACCACCAGTCGATAAAAAGATCGTTCATTAAAACAATTGGTGGAAATTCTGTTCAAAACAGGATTTGCTATAACAAATTCTGTAATTGCCTGAATATAAATCCTTCAAATCGATGGGTAATCCAGCTAGATGTAGGAACATACGTTATTTTGCTTCGGGAAATTGCGATAAAAAAGGACAAGCTTACAGTAACTGCCCCTATATATTATCATTTATTTATAAGGTCCGCTGTTTTCGTCTTCATGGAATTGTGTTTAGTTTGATACTAGAAAGATCAAGATATCCTTCTAGAGCTTCTACGTACTTCGGGTCTGTTAATAGGCTTTTGGATGGATTTAAGGCTCAGCTTCTAATCAAGCCTAAGAGAAGGGTAGCTGCCACACTTTTCGATAGGGATTTAGTAGGGCATTACTTAGTATTAAAATTATAACTAGAAATTCATTGTAAACTTCGATTTTAAGACGACCTGTTTGGCTGGCTTATCGAACGTTCCCTACAGAAGCCTCTAGGACCTTTGCGCGCAGAGACTGAGAGGATGGGGAGTCACATAAGTGCGCATAGGTACGCTCCAAGCAAGACATGCTGGCGGAGGATGGATTATGTGACCACTAGCACGTCTCGGGGGTTGCCCGTTATGTACGCGAGGAGGCCGAAAATTCATCAGCCGTTCAGAATACACCGTGGGGAGTGAAATCACGGAACTATTGGCTCTATAGGGGAATAGAGGGTAGATCAAGGAGTTTTAGGCGGGTAGTATCCAGCAAGCGCTGATCGGGAAATCTGGGCTATTGCCGGTTAAAAGAAAGGATAACCGAAAGTGATCCTATCTTCTAAGCCAAACTTCCCGGGTCGAGTCCTGGAAGTAGCATGATGTTTGTGTGATGAATACGAGTATTTGTGCCTAAGTCTGAGGTTATTTACTTATTTACCTATAAACATACGAGTATGTCTAGGATTTTTACTTTCATCATATACGTGAAGTTACATAGTTATAAGGTTAAAAACGCGTTGAATAGTAATACAAGAAGTAAAAATGTCTTTGAGGATTTAAGAGTACTTTATGAGCTTTGTAGATATGAGTCGCTGGTTCTTGAATAAATAAATTGGCACATGAAATATTAACAAATACACTGTATTATCGTAATATATCTCATAATAAAATAAATAACTAAGCCCGTCGAGAGCGTTCCGGAGTTCTTATTTTATTTTTTTAACGAAACATTTTTAATGAAATTCATTTAAACGAAAATTGCTTTCTAGTTGTCGGTTTATATAACAATTATTTATAAATCATAATAATAATTTTATCAATTTGCATGTATGATTTTTACAATGTTATTTTTAATGTTGACTGAAAGTAATAAACGGAATATAACTCTAAAATTTTGGGTTAACACTGAGTAAGACCTGTATAAATAGATATACGACTGTTTTTATGAAGAAAGAGCAAGCATTTCCATGTTCAAGGAGTATGCTACGGGTCATAAAGGATTTTATTTCACTTGGTATTATTTTAAAAATATAATTTATATTAAAAGTATGCATCAACTGAACTCAGTTAATTAATGTCCGCACTACTGGGACACAGGTGTTTTTCTATGCATACTGATTACAGTGTCGTCCTGTTAGCAATTCTTTTTTAATTGAATAGGTTCGTTCGTGATCCCAATCAAGCCCGGGGGCCAAGACAGGATCCACGATGGATCGAGTTAACCCAGAAGGTGCCTCTTCACACTGGCTTTAAAAACGGACGGATGATAAGTACTAGGAATAATAATACTAGATTTAAAAATCTAAAAATCCCACTTTTTTCAGTGACCAAAAAAGAATAAAATAACCCGGCGGGGCCAAGCGAGGGGCCACTCAAAACGTGGGGTCGCATCTTTACAAATACTCTCAACATCTATGCATATCATACATCTTCATAAGTAACATGCGCCCCCACGTTTTGAGTGGCCCCTCGCTTGGCCCCGCTGGGTTATTTTATTCTTTTTTGGTCACTGAAAAACGTGGGATTTTTAGATTTTTAAATCTAGTATTATTATTTTATTCTTCTTAATTATTAACTCAACGAAGTAACCATGTGCTACGCAACAATCGGATAAGCCCCATACAAAAGTGAAAGTTGCCGAAAGTTGACCTGAAAGTGCACCTAGAAAGTTAAAAGTTTTTCGGGTTCTGAGCTACCCTGAAAGTTTCAACTCGCTAAGTGGTCGGGAAATGCCTCAAAATTGACATACAAGATTCCAACCGGACAAGACGACAGACAAGCAATTAGACAAGAAAGCGACCTAAGAAAAACGTGGGAAAAAACAGAGACTCCCACTTCCACTCCCTTGCTATGACATAAGATTGGTGTGTATTAACTACTGCCGGCTGCATTTGTAGTAGTTAATATATAATTTGCAGTAGCAGCTCAAGATAATAAACTTCTGTTTACTCATGCAATAAAAGAAAGCCGAACGTGCCAATCACTGCGCCATCGAACTTACCAACAGTTGTTTCGTTGTTAGCCAACATAATTATTTTCTCTTATATGTTTCACTACTGGCCAATTTTTAGATGGCCCGTAATGCTTTTATTTTAACACTAGTTGATGCCCTCTTATTCGTCCGCGACTGTGATTCGGTTTTATTACGCATCCCTGTTTGACCAATTAAAATGTTCAGTCAGCTTTAGCTAATAAGAGAACCCATTAAATTGCGACTCATTCTAATTTACCTCAGCCATTTTGTGGCCTACGGAAGGTTTATGGCAATTGTTTCTAGTATTTTTATCTGCCTGGATACTATACGACTGATTTAAATGCGTCCACATACATTAACCCTTTAAAACCCGAGAGCATTATTTTAGTATCGGATTTTAGGTATCGTTGTCGCTCGCATGATGAGCGACAACGATACCTAAAATCCGCAAGCGCGCAGTCTGATTTAATCCTTATTACGACTCTGGTAATGGTTCTTTTTGATTGAACGATATTTTTCCCCTAGCTGGGCGTCAAGGGGTTAAGAAACATTTTTAACACGACATAAGCGGTTTCCTTGCTGACTAAATAGATGTCAAAATTACTGACTCGAGAGCAGACCACGATCATTTGGCTGTAAGAATAACAGTTAGCCCTTAAGTCGGCTCCAACAGCAGTTAAGCTCTCCTCTGAAACTTATTTACGATCATTGCGAAGCAAGCGGCTACAAGAAATCGTGTGCACTTAAACTGAGATTGAAAATTGTTTGGAGATCTGTGCTATTCATGTTAATAGCATAGCTTTCCCTTAAGCATATCCAATGTCGTTCCTTTGTAAATCAGTTATTTTTCACATTTTCGCTGGAATAATTTTTTTAAAAAGTATTATCGAAATGCATAGTTTGATTGCGAGTGATTTAGTGTGCAGGAAGACATAAATATGTTTATTATAAATACTTTTATAATAGGAAAGTAACTAATCTTTAATTTTATATTTTTTAACCGAGCGACAGAGCTGCGGTAGGTTTACCCCTACCATGAATACTAAGTTGTACTTCGCGACCTTAACCGCCTATGACCTTTTTAAGAGCTTTAAATAGTAGTGAGGCTTTATTCCCAAAGACAGCGGTCCTACTTACCTATGTAGTTACCTACCTATAAGTTCATTAAAAAAGAAGCCTTTAGTCAAATATCCAAGACTGATCACATTTTGTTTAAAGTAAATTCGGTACGCTGGGATATTCAAATGAATGGGCACTGAATACTACCTATACTTTGTCCAATCTAGGATGATACTTTTGACAGGTGTCACTTCCTTATTGCTACGTACTAAGGTTGCGTTTGTTTCCTTATGTTTGGCTGAACATTGCAATAGCAACTTTATACCCTCTATATAGGTGTCAACTGTCAAAAGTATCATCCTACATTGGGCAAAGTATAGTTCACTAACTAACGATTTATTACCTAAATCAAATGAAATTTTACGTGACTAAAAAGATCATCATCCTATTTTTGAATGATATTGCAATTACGGACATAGTTTCTGTAAACTGAGATAGCTATAAAATATCGAAGTTTACCTTCATATAGGTATTATAGATAGGTAGGTCATTTCATTGGATATGTCCTACATAAAAAGAAGGTCATTGTAATAAAACACGTAGCGACAAACCGCGTCTGAGTCAACTATCAATGTACGTTTATTTATCGGAATATTTTGTATTGATATTTTAAAAGTAACCCACATAAACATCAAACAAAATTATGGTCTGGAATGGTAATGGCATTTGACTCTATAATAAAGCTTATATATTTAATTTTATCCTAGCGTTTCTAGCTTTTTAAATATAAAAATGTGACCTTGCTTCACCAAAAAATAATTAAGAATCAGAAATACAAGTTGATATATATAGGTATTCAAAGCAAAAGTTCAGTAATTTATTCGTTAAATATATAATAAATATATAATTATAGTTATTTGTTATGCAAGGCTGGAAAGGTGAGATTATGGCCGGGAGTAACCTCTATTGAAACCTGAGCAAGCGAAGGATTCTAAGATTTAAACACGAGCGTAGTAAGTGGTTTAAAGATAGAACCCTTCGCTTACTCAGTTCTCAAAGGTACGAGACGCTAAAAAATTTGCTGCCGAGCGAAACACAACATTTTTTACACCATACGTTACTGTGAAAATTCTTTTTCGTGTATGGTACGAAATAAAATCATGTATTATATAATTTCACCCACCATACATTTCAAGTTCTTATACTCAACAAATAGTATATTCTAAATATTAGTTATTATGCTTGTTTTTATGATTAAAGGAACTAAAATAATTTATTAAAAACCAACACGGAGTATTATACTTTCAATTTAACTAACAATAAAATGTAACTTATATGGACTATAATTACGATTCGATGACTATATGTGTTTTTATTTAGAAAGGTTGTTATTTTAAAACGTTTTTTCACGCTAGCGGATAAAACGCAATTTTCCACACAGCAATTGAATGACAAACCAAACTTTTCCGAGCTTGTGAATTAGTGAAACTAAATTTATCATTGCACTTTATTCACGGCATGAATTGAATTAGGAAACTCTATGACCATAAGAAAATATAAACAATGAGAAAACTGTTTTGTTGGAATAAATTTTGATATCATTAATATGGGTCTACTTTTTTCGCAGAATATAAAATGTATAATTTTAATTTTAATAATCGTTTGGCATAATTTAAAATAGCTTGCTGGCTGGTAATGAATAAAAAAATACCTAACCTAACCTGCAATGTGTGTTTGCTTTTTGATTAGTATCCCAAGTGACTTTATATCAATTGAAATTATGGGTTAGGAATGGCTTCCCATTAATATAGGAACTTTTCCATTCGTGTTCATTGACTTGAGACATACGATATTCAATTATGAACTCGACTCGATTAATTTAGAAACACCATCAATGTGGAAACAACTATGCTTAATTATATACCAGTCCATAACTTTGTAAATTATTGATCAATAATAATTTGCCTTAAATTTAAAATCTGTCTACATCTCAATTGAAGGATTATCACATGTAAAGTATTATTTTATTATTCAGTATTTCGTTTAACAAGTACGGATTTTCTTTTGTTGCAATACGAGTAGAATACCGCATAGTAGGTGAGCACGCCAAATGGATATGTAGGTAAATTATAATAAAAAATAGCTACCTACATGTTTAGTAGCAGTCAATACTCATAATAAGCCAAACATCCAATTCACTCATTAAAACTATTATCATATGTCAATATTTTTGTTTGCATTATTTAGTACACTATAAATGCTTTACAACATACATAGCATAAAGCTACGCTAGTACCATATATTAAAGCGGAGCGTAATACCTAAAAAAAAATTTTTTTTTGGTTCTATGGAAATTTTTGCGAATTTCAAAATTCGGGCGCCGTCACCATCTGGTCCTAAACCTGTTGATTCGATTCCACACAAAAAATATTGAAATCGGTTAAGAACTCGGGTAGTTATAGAACTCGTAACAGACATTGCGCCATTGAAGCTGATCCATGGCAGCAATTAAGCCCATTACTCGTCTTGATATATACTAATAACCTTCATTCCTATTCTAAAAACTATATGGGACAGTTTTTTTTGGACGGTACTTCCTTAGTTCTAAAGGTCTTTAGAAAAGATGATTACTGAGACGATGTAAAAGTTTGAAAAAAAAATAAGTCCAGAAAATTTACGATACCGAATATAACGCTGATTGATTTACATATAAACTTAAATAAATTAATATTAATTATAAATTATTATAAAAGAAAAATACTATAAAAAAATCGACTCGGGTCTCAAGTGAATTCTCAGGCGGGAATCGAACCCGCAACCTTTGGAAATCCGGTCCAATGCTCTCCCAATTGAGCTACCGAGCCTTGCGAACACTCGTCGAAATTTTCTAGTACCTTCCTGATTTTACGCTGTAGGCCAGCGTTGTTTCATCAATGAGAGGAACATCCTCTCGTATTCGAAAGAAACATTTTTACAAATGTTTAGTCAATCGATTAAGATGAAACAGCCATGTTAGATTTATAATTTTTATATATTTTATGCATTTTCAATGCGATCTTATAAGATAAATTATTATAATAGAAAAATACTAGAAAAAATCGACTCGGGTCACAAGTGAATCCCGCCCGAGATTCACAATTTATCTTATAAGATCGCATTGAAAATGCATAAAATATATAAAAATTATAAAAAAAAAATATTAATTGGTTGACAGTACAACTTTTTTTGGGTATTAAATTAGATCCACGGCTACAATGGGACCCTCTATCGAGGTCTTGTAAAGTAGACTTAGTTCTACGGCGCACGCTGTGAAAAAGGCTTTTAGTGATATTGAATTGGCAAGGCTATTATTTTATTTTAGTAATTTTCTGAAAATAGCCCCGTTCTTTATAAAAGAGCTGTCTATGCAATAAAGAACCTTTAGCTTAGAGATAGTTAAAGGAAATTAATATACTAACTGGCGGGGCAGCACATTTATTTAATTATAATGCATGTAAGAAAGAACTATAATATATTCCTCAAATATAGTTACGAGCGTCGCTTTAACACAAGAAATAAAAATAAATTAACCGTTCCTTATTTGAGACTTCGAAAAACATGGGGCATTATGAAAATGATCCACTACATTTAAAAAATGTATGTGAAAAATGCGCTCACATACTATGTCAACTACTATTTAATAGATCACGTATTAATATATCGATTGAACATAGTACTAATTATATGATATTTTTTATTTTTTTTAGAAACAAATTAAATTAGGACTTTTTTTTTACATTTACAGTGCTATATAAACCTAATTAGGTCTTATCAAGCACTGGTATCCATCCAAGTTAACTCTAAAATGATTAGCTATAAAGCCTATGTAATCACTAAAATTTTAACAAATATTGTAAGGTAATTAGGTCGGTTCTTTACTTTTTTAATTTTACTATTTACCATATTGGCCGTATGATGAAAAAGGAACTGCATGTAAAAAAAAAACCATTTTTTTTTTTTTTTTTTTTGCCTGTAAAGTCGGTTTTACGGGCGAAGATTTTACGTGACAACGTCTTTTTCTCGGTAGAATATTTATTGATATGAATATAATTAAATTGCACAATGCGCGCGGCAGACCGATCATAGTTGAGTGGGAGAGAGACGCAAGGCATTCGGCGGGCCTCTCTCTCGTTCGGTGACTCATCGTAACGTTACCGAGCGTTACACTTTTTCATAAGTGACTCCCAGCCGCAACCTAATTTAAGACGTTGTCACGTCAACAACTACGCCTCCGAGCCCTTAGGTGGGATTTGAAACCGCGACCTTTCGCGTGTTTTATATCTTAAAGAAATACGTCATTGTGAATACAAAAATAAAATAAAATATATAATACTAATTATTATTGATCGTATTATACAGCTATTTTTGGTTGTTATAAATCAGTAGTAATTAGCAGTAGTATGGCATACTCTATTAAAACATCTCTTAGGTGGTGGTGTGTGAGGGGGATCCCTAAAATATGGTTAAATAAAGCAATGGCTGCTTCATGCGTCATACTCGTGAAGGAGTGCTGCCTTAGACCCTTCCTGGTCTACTTTAAATTATCAGTGTTATAGACAATAACTTAACATACCTAGGTACATATTTATGTTATTTTTTAATTTTGTCTTTTATCCTCTGCATGGCATAATAATGTTTAAGCATACATATATAAAACAGATTTTATTAACTTTGTTTGTTATAAGCAATGATGTAATGTAAGCATAACACTGCTATTATTACGATAATAAAATTATATTGTTTCTTGTAGATTATGTATGGTAATGATATATGATATTGTAAATGTCGTGACTTCTGTTTAAGCTGGTGGGGTTTTTACACCTGTTCTTCTCGCCAGTTAAAAGACTGACGAATGCGTGAAAAGTAATAAATCGGACAATTTAATAGTCCTTTTTTTATACGCATTTCAAAAAAATTGTTTTCATTTCCATTTTCGTATGCCGCACCGTATATCTGACATGGTTTATCTGGGTTCCGGCGAGTCGCTTTTTTACATTTTGGTAAAATATAGAGCTTTAACGTAAACCGATTTTTACACTTTTTATACATTTTCTGTGGTACAGTAGCAACCTATTTGGACAATAAGGTATTTATTATATTTAGTTCTTACACTTCCGCGCACATTACACATCAGAATAAAACACTTTTTTACGGATTTTTGCGCATGTTTTATTTTATTTTATATTTAATCCTGACGTTTCGACTCCTTTACAGGAGCCGTGATCACAGGATGACTAAGATGATGGTTGTCATGTATTTTCTACTACCTTCACAATATTTTAATCGGGCACGTTCCTAATTATTAAATTATTTTATATAAATCAAGTTGTTTTATTTTATATTAAAACATTATTTAGTTATTTAATTAATTCTCACTACGATTACATTGTATACTACTGAGTCTACTACCAGTTCGGAAATTGGGAGGGCCTTCCGAGAAGAACTGGCGAAAGAAACTCGGGCAGGGGGACCGACCTCCATCTTACTGTTGAATTATTTGCAAAAAGAGCTAACTACATCATCAGGTCTTGCAGTGTGTGTTTTTGTAGGTATTAATTTATTAATTATGGGGTCCCAAGCAGGTGGAACGCTCCAACCTTCGTCTCTATTGAAATTAGGATGTTTCTTAATTTCAATAGCCTCGCGTAGCATCCTAGGAACAAATCTTTGTTCTCTAGCGAGAATTTGTGGTTTATCAAAACGAATATAGTGGTTTGGCCCCTCAAAAGCATGCTCACACACTGCAGACCTATTATCGCGCCTATGTTTCATGTCAGCTACGTGTTCTTTAATGCGCGTCCCTATACTTCTCTTTGTTTGCCCGATGTATGAGAGCCCACAGTCACAATCGATTTTGTAGACACCCGCTGCCTGAAGGGGTATATTACACTTGACCGATCGTAAGAATTGGTCAATCTTCCTGGCTGGTTTAAAGTAAGTTTTAATAGAAACCCGCTTCAGAATATTCCCAATCTTGTCAGTGACCCCCTTCATGTAGGGAAGGACAGCAGGTTGGCGCTCTACTGTGGCTGGTTTGGCGCGGCTTCTGTGACGCAGTCTTGGTACTCGCAACTTGTTATCTTGTAGTACTTGCTTGACATGCTGAAGCTCAGCAGTCAGATGTTGTTGGTCACAGATGCCGCGAGCTCTCTGAAACAAAGATTTCCCTACGGTAGCTAACTGTATAGGATGGTGGTGAGAGTCACCATTTAAATATCTATCGGTATGAGTTGCCTTTCTGTACACTGTATGACTAAGGGTTTGATTTGGATTCCTGCTGATTTGAATATCTAGGAAGGCTATTTTAGTGTCTGTCTCTAATTCCATAGTAAATTGTATGTTGGGATGAACGGAATTAAGGTGACTTAAAAAGACAGAAACCATATCTCTTGGTAATATAGCAAATGTGTCATCTACATACCTTTTGTAAAAGCGTGGACACACCGGTGCCGTCGCTAGGGCCCTTTCCTCAAAGTCCTCCATGAATATGTCGGCGACTATGGGTGATACAGGAGAGCCCATTGCTACACCATCCACTTGTAGGTAGAATTCATCATTCCACAAGAGATAGCCCGATGTTAGGCAGTGTTCCAGTAATTTTGAATATTCACTTGGTATATTGTGTTTCTCTAGTCTCTTCCTAGTGACATCAATGCAATCTTGAACAGGTAAGCTTGTGAATAAAGATTGGACATCGAAGCTAACCATAGTTTCATCATCAGTGAGACGTAGGTGTTGTATCTCACTAACAAAATGGTAGGAATCCTTTACATAGGCAGTTGTTTTACCCCTTAGTGGTGATAGTATTTTAGCTACGTGTTTAGCCAAACGGTAGGTTGGTGAGTCAATTTGGCTAACGATGGGACGTAGCGGTACATCTTGTTTGTGTATTTTCGGCAACCCATACAACTTCGGCGGTTTAGGGCAGGAAGGAATAAGATAGTTGACGTCAAGATCTAATACCTCGGAATGCGTCTTGATGAGTTCACTGGTTTTCTTCAGTACCTTAGAAGTTTGGTCGTTTTTAACTTTTTTGTATGTGTTCTCATCCGACAAGAGCTGGAGCATTTTATCATTATAATCTGACGTATCCATTACTACCGTGGCATTGCCTTTGTCTGCTCGGAGGATTGTAAGATCAGATTTATTTCGCAGGTTTTTTAATGCGTTATATTCATTATAAGAGAGGTTAGATTTCGGCGGTTTACTACGTCGTAGAACAGATGAAATGTCTTGACGGATTGCCTCCATATCCTCCTTTTTGAAGTTATTTTTAACCAAACAATCCTCAACGTTACATATAATGTCCTCATACGGTATCCTGCGAGGGGCAACCGCGCAGTAAAATATTGTATATGCATAAATAATGCATAAAATATTGTGAAGGTAGTAGAAAATACATGACAACCATCATCTTAGTCATCCTGTGATCACGGCTCCTGTAAAGGAGTCGAAACGTCAGGATTAAATATAAAATAAAATAAAACATGCGCAAAAATCCGTAAAAAGGTGTTTTATTCTGAGGTATTTATTAACTGGAAACTTACATAAGGGATGGAAAAGCAAGTGGAGAGCAATGAACAAAACGTATCAATCTAATAAATCTTAAGAATAATCTAGCAGTCAAATAGTCACGACCACGATGTGAGTTTTGGCGCCAAATTTCATCAATGTAGTATCAGCGGTTTGGCTGTGATCAGCTTTTGAATTTTTCTTTCTAAAAGAGAGCTTCGCTCAAAAACAAAATATATAAACAAATTAATTTTCCTATCATAAAGATAATTCCGTGCCTACCACACTAGTTCTGTTCTAAAGCTAAATCTCAAAATGTTTATAGACTTTAATCTATCAAGTTTATTTGTAAGATAATAAATCTGAAGCATGCCATCTATATTTTTCGTATATTATCTTATCTTCTCCTAGCTGTGTTCTTAATAAATATTTCAAAGTAACATTTTGAATAACGTATCGCAGCTACCTGTACCTGACAGAATGTTCAAGGCATCGAGGAGAATCTCAATTGGTTCCGTATTTTATTGTATGTAAGGCGTTGTAATAATTAAGTCATAGATATATAACGTTAACATTTGTATATATAATTATTTTTTAATAAAATAGATCAAAACCTATAATGAAGTTTTTACTAATGTTAAAAATTGCAAAATAGCATATCAAATAAAGAGAAAATATATATTAAAAAAATATCAAAGTATCAGTCTAGCGAAACCAAAAAAGTACCTACCATGTCACTCTTTTAATTCAAGAAAAAGGCGAATTACGTATGATTCAGCGTATATTACAGATCGGATCGGGAAGCGTTCACAAGATTCTACATGAATGAGCACGATAGATTCCTTACCTAAATTCAGAAGCAGTCCTTATGGAATGGTGCTGTGACATGAGTATTAAGTTTGTGACAGGTTCGTTTCGGCGCGTTTATTACTTTGTGACAGGTGATGAATGCTGGATTTATCACTACGATTCAGACCCACATAGCGTTGGTCAACAGATTGATTGTTGCGCATGTAGAGAAAATTTGTATCGCCAGTTTCTTACGTTACACTTTGACTGGGTATCTGATTTCGAATCCATTACAAAATCAAAGCTGCCTCAACGCTGAAAGTTATACTACGAAATACCTGCTAGATATTTTCACTCCGATGAACATCAAGCGACCTAACACCGGGCTCCGCAAGTTACTGCTCTACCACGACAATGCGCCCGCGCACTCAGCGCTCAAAACGAAGGACTAAGCACTACCATCAAACTAGGAAAAGTCTGAGGTCACCCTCTTTATATTGCATCGCGTGATTTCTTTGTATTCCTTTAAATAAACTAATCTACTATTAATAATAATAAAACTAGATTGAAAAATCTAAAAATCCCAAGTTTTCAGTGACCAAAAAAGAATAAAATAACCCGGCGGGGCCAAGCGAGGGGCCACTCAAAACGTGGGGGCGCATCCTTACAAATACTCTCAACATCTATGCATATCATACATCTCATTACATCTCCATAAGTAACATGCGCCCCCTAGTTTTGAGTGGCCCCTCGCTTGGCCCCGCCGGGTTATTTTATTCTCTTTTGGTCACTGAAAACGTGGGATTTTTAGATTTTTAAATCTAGTTTCATTATTTTATTCTTTTTAATTATTAACTCAACGAAGTAACCATGTGTTACGCAACAATCGGATAACCCCCATACAGAAGTGAAAGTTGCCGAAAGTTGACCTGAAAGTGGCCGTAGAAAGTAAAAAGTTGTTTTGGATGCATTGTCATCGGGTTCTGACTTGCTCCAAAAATTTCAGCTCGCTAGGTGGCCGCGAAGTGCCTCAAAATTGAGTTGCAAGAATCCAACTGCACAGACAGACAGACAGACAGACAAACAAGAAAGCGACCTGAGAAAAACGTGGGAAAATCTACTATTCGCGAAGGTAGTAGAAGAAGTGTCTGCGGCGGACTAGAAAATGTGTTTGAAAATTGGCTTAGACTTATGAAAATTTGTATGGAGGTTGCAGGAGAGTTCTTTGAAAATAATTGACAAAAATATTTAATGTCTCACATATGAATATATAAATATCAACTTATTTAATATCATTAGTTTGTTTTCAGTAACATAAATATAAATATTGTATGGGTTCTGAATTAATTAAACAAACAGAAATGTATTGATTTACTTATGAGAGTTAAACGTAAAATATTGTGTGTGTTGTACTCTCCTAATAGGTAAGGACCATGGATTATTTCCAATATGAAGGAATTGCTCTGTAAGCTAGGTATGTCAATTAAACACTGAAGTAAACAAGTGACAACGCAAAGTATCAATTAGATATATGCTCTCTACTATATAAAGACAATACTTCGTGTGTTTGTTACCATAACATTCAATTAACGTTACCATAGCAACGCGTGGCCGGGTCACCAATTAACATTACCATAGCAACGCGTGGCCGGGCCAGCTAGTATTAATAATTAAAACAACGTAAGTCCTGTTAATACCAGGGATTCAAAAACACCTTTATAAGGATACACTTTCATAATGGTTACACATTGAATCTGTTACAGAATTATTCCTGTATCACTTATTTGGGTGTTTAGAACCTGTTTTGCGTCTAACACTTATAAAAATGTAACAGATATAATGTTTTCTGTTACCAATATGTTAGAAACTGTTTTACGTTTAACTATCTTTGTGTATACACCTTACACCAACATAGGCATTTCAAAGTACCCAAATCATTAGTGAGTGAGTATGCGACACATTAGTTATGCCAATGTGAACCTTATTGACTGTAACAGATATAAACACTTATGAACCGGTATTTTCTAAAACAGATTCAAAAGGAAACAGTTTCTTTCTGTTTAACTTTTAAAACAGAAATGAAACAGTGTTCAGAACACTCTTTTCGGATACTGTTAAATTCCCTGGTTAATACACAGACATCTATGTTAACTAAAAAGAATTAAAGATTAAAGATATTACTTCAGTGCTCTGCTAATTACGACATTACTAAAACATAAGGAAAAAAAACATTTTCACAACACAAAAGAATACGATTTACTTGATGGTTATTGGGATATAAAAAATTTCGCTACAAGCTTTAATATCCCTTACAGATGGAGTAAATAGGCAAATAATGCGAAAATAAAATTGAATAGAGTAGGCGATATTAAGTACGGACAGTAGGACGCTTTATTGCATAAGATGTCGATAATGTTTGTGTTCCTTAGGTTAAAAGATATGTCCAAAGTGTTTGTTTATTGGTGAAGGGGACACGCACCAAACGTCAATATTTCTCAAGCATTAACTAATAGATAAATAACATTAAATTCAACACAGATCTCTCCGTTAGATGTACCAACGTATTGTGTAAATGCTCATAATACTGTTAACTAGAAATATACGCCATATGCAAGTATTATGAAATATTTCAAGGACGATTAAAACCAGTTTAAAATAAATTTTGCACCATATACGTGGTGGACTTTTTAATTATCTTAAAAACTATAAGAGAATGTTATACTGGCAATGTTTCGCCTAAATGGGGTTACCCATTAAGACGTAGAAAAAGACACTTATTAATATTAATTATATATTATAAGCGCGAAATTTAAAAAAAAAAAAAACTTTTCTAACAGATTTAAAAAACATTAAGTTTATGCAGAAAATACTAGGCTTAGGAACTCGTAAACACCGCTCCTGAAAAAATATCGGATCTCATTTAAAAATTCCGGACTAAGGAAATAATAATTCTTGAATGTTGAATATTTTTTTATTATTATGTAGTATTTTTTAATCTGTGCTATTTCTGTATAGTTCTAATACCAAAGAATTGAAATAAATACTCGTACTAAATCAGCGTAACAAATCAATTGTTCTCGATGGATATACAGAACTTTTTAGACTCAGCATCGTGTAGAATTATGATGATGAATAAACATATGCGTTCTATCTCTCGAGACGAAGTTCTGATCACATCTATTGCATATTCCTGTTATTTGAATTACATGCTTTATATATGTACATACATACATATCAAGATGACCTTAAATGGTCCCTTAAGGCCTTATAACATCATTGCTCTTAAATTGCATGCTTCCGTCCGCAGCGATGGTTGATATGAATGAATTCATGTGAATGAAGACGTTATAGCGGGTGTCTAAAGTTCGTTTTTGCTTGAATTGTGTAAATACACAACAACGGTATAGGATTTCTTTTACGGCTTCGCTTCCAGTGTTTAATCATTAATCATGAATTGGATTTAAACGAATGAACTCAGTATCTGCCTTCAAGTAAAATTTTATAAGATTAAAATAGTGTTTCTATTAATGAATTAACTGTAGCTTTGCTTACATTTATGTGATTTATAACTATATTTTTGCTTTTAGAGCTTTATTTTTAAATAAATAGTTATGTAATTAAATGACTACTATAAGAAATATTTAGAGTCTGAGACAGGGGTCTTGTACTATAGCGAGCAAAGTCTTTATAAATAACTTTTTTAGCAAAGTTGTTTATAAAGACACTTTAAAATCTATACTAATATTATAAAGAAGTAAAGTTTGTGTGTTTGTATATTTGTTAAATTGTAAGGGGTAATCTCGGGATCTACAGTAGATCATCTACTGAACCGATTTTAAAAATTCTTTCACCAATAGGAAGGCACATTATTGCTGAGTGTCATAGGCTATATTTAATGCTAGAAAAAATTTAAAGAATGTTGTCCACCCGTGCGAAGCCGGGACGGGCCGCTAGTATACAATATAATAATAAAATTCATAAACGAGAAGGTAATAAGAGTTTTATTATTATGGTTAAACTTTATTTAACACGTCCACTAAAACAAAGAACTTTACACTTTAAAGAGCGTATCTAGTCTTTCCCAAATACGAGTTAAACTCCTTTAACAAAGTAAATGCAAATAAAAAACGTTATAAGCACTATAAGGTTCTTTGATGTAAACAAATTTCATTGTGCTTACCTACATTTCGGTATGTTTTATTTTATTAACCACTATACTACGAATGTATAATGCCAAGTCATAAAATATAAATTTAAAAGTAAAATACACTTACCAAATTTTTTCGTAAAGTGACTTGACTAGTAGACTGGAAAATAACAAGAGTCTGAATTACACTGTAACTTTTAAAACTGTCACTTAGAATTCGCCTCAAGAGTTTTGGATACTTAGGCGAGGAAATTTTCTGCTGCTTGAACTACTGGATGATGTGTTTGAACACGAAGAACTGTTACTGTCTTGCCTTTTTAGAGTATTTTTTGGTTTCATAGTGCGCGAATCCTTGAATATTTTGTCTAATACTTGTCTGATAGTTGAATGTTTTCTATCAAAAGGGTTTGGGTACATTTTGGACTCGTGCGCACGGTGCCACTGGTATTGCAAGAGTGCTGCACAGTCGTCGGACGGAGCGCGCGTGGCTAGTTGGGTAACATTGGGGGTCAAGTTCAAAGTCTCCGGTGATGTTATAGTGTTATGAAAGGTTTGGTAATATCGGTAAGATTTGACTAACCGATCTGGCTGTCTTCTGTGTTGTAATTAAGTTCCATTGCTACTTTCATTGGTTAACTTTATGGACTTCTTTGCACAACCATTCATGATTATGTTCTAATAATAGTTACGCTGATGTGATAATCATATTTGCAGTATTATTATGCAAATGAACAGATAAAAACTTGTTCTATTTTGTCATTCACATATAATAGGTTTTCCAAGATATATTTAAGTATTTTTATTAGTACTAGCTGACCCAGTAACGCGTTGCTATGATAACGCGTTGCTGTGGTAACGCGTTGCTATGGTAACGTTAATTGATACAATAAAAAAGAGCGGGAAAAAGAGTGGACAGACAAACACACACACAACAAATTTTGTGTTCTTAGATTATAGACTAGTTGACCCGATAACGCGTTGCTATGGTAACGCGTATACAAAAAAAGAGCGGGAAAAGGGCGGATAGACAAACACACAAAAAAAAATTGTGTTCTTAGACTATAGATTTATTGCATTTAAATAGAACAGACCATTAAAAAAAAGTAATTAAAGACATACAGGCATATCACATGAACAGGCTGGAAATAATGCAGTAAACCACCATTTTTATTTATAACGAATTAATCCTAACTTGTAATAATAAGAAAAGATGGTATTAAAAAACTATTGAAAACATTTAAATTTATTCTTTATTAACTTTTTATTTCTTTTTATATTATGTAGCTTTTTTGCAGCGTTGAATTAAAATGCAGAAGAGTGTTGCCAGTTTTATAATATAGGCCGAAATTGATACTTGATGTTTTAAATCCAAACATTATTTGTGATAAATTCCCATATGAAATAAACACTATAGTTTGCCACTCTGCCGTCCTTACGATAAGTGCTATAAGTCGAGTTTTTGGGCAAATTGACTTACGTACAATTTATGTACGAATCTATGTGCAAATATAATATACTATATAAAATTCCGCTTCATTTCATAGTCGTTTAGTAAAGGTTTCAAGTTAATAGCTATTATAGTTACGATGATACACAAAAAAACAAAAATTAACTCTTTAATCGCAATTATTTCGAAAGAAGCTAAAACTATTTATTGCACTTTTCATAAGAATGACAGCACTAGCAACATACTTTTTTTGAAACTGTAAGTACAATTTTGAATAAACCGTTGCAGCAAATCGCAGGCCTCCCTTATCTCCTCTATAGTGAACTCATTTTAATCGGTTGTGTAACATATCTATTATTTAAAACAAATCCGTTCATATTATGGAGAACGTATCCGTTCTCCATAAAACGAACATTCTTTCATTCATTTCATTCAACATTCCATCATCTTAGTCATCCTGTGATCACGGCTCCTGTAAAGGAGTCGAAACGTCAGGATTAAACATAAAATAAAATAAAACATGCGCAATAATCCGTAAAAAAGTGTTTTATTCGAACGTATCCGCTTTAAACTGTCCTATACTATACTGCCGTGGTAGTACGTAACGGCATAGTAACGGCATAGTAACGGCATTATAGTATAGAAGTACGGCAGTATAGAAGTTTGTTGATACGACAACGTACTGGAAGGCCTGGATTTAGAATAGACAAAATTCAAGGTCAAGATATTAGTACTAAAACATATTTGTAAATATTTTAATCTATCCAAATAAAACGTGCAGTAATGGAATTGTACAATATTGTATTAACTGCATTATGGACCTTCACATAGTAGCATGTTGTGCTTATATACTATGAAAATTGGTAGGTCGGCTGAACTAGATATCAGTCAAATATTTTTTGTCCATTATGCTCCATTATTAAAAATCCAAAAATAAATTTTCATGCTCTTCATTATTACAAAAGTTTAAACTTCGTGCCCCTTTGAGAATTCCTCGAACTCCCACTACTCCACTTTGCCCTCCCCGTCGCAGGTCAGTTTTAGGTTCAAATTCTCCCATACCAAGGCTTTGTTAATTGCTCAATGGCTGTAGTGATCTAATTGACTTCCATACCGATTCGTTCGCTCAACTTAAGTCAATCCTAAGCCGAATTTGGCTTGGCACATGATGCGTAGCACTACTGGATCATGAATCATGGAGCTTTTATGATTTTTTTTTAACTTAATTCACTTTTGACATGAATGTGATGTTCGCCTTAAAAGGTTATTACATTTAGTTAAAATGTAACTAAGTAGTTCATAAGTTTTCTCAATGTAAAGTTAATGTAAACAACCACTGGAGAACCTAAATAAATAAATAAATTATGCGCACCTGACTTACTATGGCCCATGGGCATTGGCCTATGACTCAAGTTCAAATGCTCGTATTCATCACAAAAACATTTGCCCCTTCCGGTACTCGAACCCAGGACCGTCGGTGCGAAAGGCAAAATCGCTACTGTTGATTGGATTAAATAAGAAAATTAAAAAAAATCGCGCTATTCAATGTCTTTACAAAATTCGATGCTGCGTCAACTAAACTATATGATGTTATTTATCAAGACAGGTATTAATTCTATTATTTAGTACCTGAATAAACGTCCAGTGTCTCAATAAGAACAATGTTTAGATTGTTAAATGTCGGCTGAAGTTAAACGTTCTAATGTTGGAAGAAACTTGAGGCTGATTATGACTAGAATATTTTTTAGTTAAAAAGTTGATTTGGTTAATAGAACTAAGAGCTTGGGCACATCAAGTTTCTTAACACGCTGTCGACGCTCGCTTCTATCGATACAAACGCGAGTTAAACCGAAGCTTGATTATTAATGTATGTAGGTGTTCAAAGTTCTTTCAATACCTGCATAAATTCAGTCTCGCGCTTGAGTTGGCACAGACGTGATGATAATGCGAGTTTGTATCGGATACAAATGCGTTAGACATGCCAAAAATTGCTCTGTGGAATAAAAAAAAAACGCGAGTTTTTTTTCCATCAGACATTCAGACGCACTGCACGCTACCACCCATTCTTGGTTAATATTCCTACCTGTCCCACCAAGAACTTTTCAACATCCTTCATAACGCGCACACCAAAGGAGTGGAACTCCCTCCCTGCGTCTGTATTTCCGAGAACTTATAACCCGTCCATTTTCAAAGGCAGAGTGAATAGGCACCGTCTGGATTAGCTCGTTCCATCGTGTATTCTATCTTGGCCCCCGGGCTTGATTAGGATCAAGAGCTATCCCATCCTAAAAAAAAAGCAATATGCATTGGCCCTAAGTCATTGCTGGAGCTAACGTATTTTATGGTTTCACTATAAAGTCATAAACGAAATAATTATATTAACACCTTAAAATAGTTTAAACTTATATCATTTCTGTAATACACAATGTCATCCCCAATTATTAGAAATCCTTAAATTCATTAAATTGTTTTCTAATGGGTTAGGTACTGTTTTTTTGTTAAAACGTTACCGAATTTGGGAAAAATCTGGTTTGGTTGAAAAAATTGGTTGGGAAAAATATCGAAATACATTTGTGCCAAATGAGGCAAGTGAAGGATTTTGTTTACTTACCATGTTATGTGTTTTCTGGTTCCAGCTGTTATAAGAAATAACTTTTTGTATTTCGTCTTGGACAGCGACACTTTCAATTTCTATGAAGCCGATAATATTTTCTATTATTTTTATTATTTAAGCCAAAAATTCTTCCCAGTATGACATAATCTAATAACCCCTATTTTATTTTCATATTGGTCTCAAGAATTACTATACATAGTCACGAATGTGTCCCTTCCTCTCAGATTCCCTTACGTATTAAAGAAGTTCTTTGCGAAGGACTGTGTAAATTAATGTTGATGCCTTATTTTTGTTTTTCGGTTTTCATACATCTAAAGATCGTAAGATCACCGTTTAAAACATAGCACATCACAACTTAACTACTCATCGCTATCGCTACGCAAGTGTGTCCGTCAAATTATTAATAATTCTAATTTGATTTTCACTTATTATTACTTAATAGGGTACACTAATGGTCTTTATCTAGTTTAAAAGTTCGGCCCATTCAGGCATTACAAATAGCATGCATTTTTTTACATTTATTATAAACCAATTCAATATTTAATTAAATGCATTATTATTTTATTAATAAATCATATAATCCACAATTTTTAATGTCGCAACAAAGTTAAAGTCACATAGAATATATATTATTACATTCAAATCACTTTAAAAATACTAATAAAAATAAATTTCAGTCAAAATAATACCTTTTTAAATTTCAAAATTAATGCCTTATTTGAATTTCTTAAAAATACCTAATTTAAATATCAATATAGAACCTAATTTAAATGTCAAAATGACACCCAATTTAAATCTCAAAGAATGGCAAGTAAGTAAGTTCATTGAACTTTGTCTAGATACTCTTTTATACTGTAATGCATCTCAACTCAACGCTAAGTCATTTATAGGGAGCAGTCTTAAACTTTATTCACTTGTAACTATTCAAATTTTTTAGGGAACACATGGTTTTTTAGCCTGTTTGAAATAGTTTAATTTTGCAATCTTTGCAGTGTCAAAGAAAAGGCAGGCCTTTAAACATAGAAACAGTGGTCTCCATTTTTCATCAGGTGTAGTACCATATGTAGTCCTAATACATTATTTTAATATCATATTTGTTGAGGTAAACACAGTTTTGGAGGAATAAGAAAGAAAAGAAAGAGCGAAAAAGCAATATTCGACTGCGAATTCACAATGATGTGACGTTGATTTTTAGGCGAAGCCTCTATTCTCCACAGAGGCATTAGCCAGACAATGAGCATTATTAGACCCCTAACATAAAATTTAAAGTAATTTAAACAAGAAAAAAAAAATTATCTGAAAACATTGCATACTTAAATTATTAATGTGAAAACACAGCACTGAAATAAGGAAAACTGTTGTAAAAAAGTTAACAACACAAGTACAGTTGATAGCACATTAAGCTCTACACTAACGTTTCAATATACCATCCGATATTAGACGACTGTTTGGTGCAACGGTAGTGAACCTGCCTTTCGCACCGACGGTCCTGGGTTCGAGTCCCGGAAGGGGCTGATATTATTTCTATATATATCTGAGGTATTTCTATATAAATTTCTATAAATATTACCTATCTATGTATCATATATTTATGTCTATCCATTACTTCTAATATTCACGACATAAGTCTTATAGTGCTTACTTTTTCCTATTTGTATAAATTTAAGTCATTATTATACCAAAAAAAATATATAATTTCACTGTTAATGTATACCTAGATGGATAATGTCAACTGAATCACTACTAGTATAAAACAAAGTCGCTTTCTCTGTCCCTATATCCCTATGTATGCTTAAATCTTTAAAACTACGCAACGGATTTTGATGCGGTTTTTTTTAATAGATAGAGTAATTCAAGAGGAAGGTTTACATGTATAATACATGCATAATATAGTAGAGCATTGCATCCGTGCGAAGCCGGGGCGGGTCGCTAGTATTTAATAATTCTGTTCTCAAATTTATGCAATTTTGGCTTGAGGCCGAAATTTATTTGTACTTGAACTTGTGACAATGTTGTGGACGGTGGAGTGTGAGATTTGGCACAAATAAAACTTTAAATGGTGGAGGAGTGGAACAATCTAACGTTTTATATAATATGCGTTATAAAACGTTATATATATATAACGTTTTATATAATATGCATTATACAATTTTTATTATACAATAAAAATTGTAGAGTATGAGCCCGTGACCTAACTCGCTATCTCAATCGCACCTACCGCCACCCTATCTATAGTTCTATTTGTCGGGTCAGAGGTCAGAATTGTCGAAACTGTCTGGCTACTGAGGAAATATCTTCAAGTAATTTTATCGAAGTATTAAATTCGACTTTTATACTATAACGTAAATACAGTTCTTTCTTTTAATTTAATGGTGTCTGGTGATGCACGACTTGATTTTGAATATATTTCAATTTACATTTGATGAAATGGAGTCAACACAGCAATCGCTTCATGTTAGCTTAAGGATAAAACATAAATGATACGACCATGAGAGTAAAGCAATGCTACTGGCATTTAATCAAAATGAATAATTAAAATCATACCATGATAGACTTATTTCAAATGAATCTTCATTAAAGAGCACTTTGATAAAAAATTAAAAAAATATGACATTACGAGTATTAATAATATGCCAGCACAATCCATCATTTGCTATGATTAGATGTGAAATTTAAGACGAAGTGACAAATGTAGGTATAAGAAGGTTATATTTATTTCAGTCTGCATTTGTGGAATTAATTTTTTACTCAACATTTGATATATATCTTTTTTAATGATACGAAAATTAACTGTGTAGTCTTGTCTGGGTAAATTATAGGGGTTTAGTCATTGAAAAAAGAACCTTAACAATTTTTAAACTAATTACGGTCGAATTTCAAATATTGGGCAACCACTAGTACCTATATGTTATTATAGGTATAATGTTAGAAGGCGTAAATATGCCTAAATTGCCCTTGTGGGGTAAATGATTTTTGAAAGAAGTTAAGAGCAGTCATAAATGCTATTTACTGGTTTATATGGGAAAAGTTAAAAAAATGCTCAAGAAAAAATAATTGAATAAATATAAAGATATAGAGTTGACTTTAACTTTGTGATTTCGTAAAATGAATATTATATGTCCTCAGTCCTTTTTATAAATAGGTAACCAGTCAACGCTTCTCGACCTCTGCCTTAAGCAGAACATTATATATTTTTTTACGAAAGTAAAAAACTTTACGTCCGCATCAGGTTATTTTTATATTTCATGAGTATTATTTTAGGATATTCTGCCTTCCATATAAATATTCATTCATTCTAAGTACTATACATAAACACGTTAAATATGATCGGACATAATTGCTTAAATCTAGTTTTAATTAGAGCCAACCGGTTGGTTGGTTGGTTCAATTGAAGAATGAGGAATGTTCAATTGATTGTCATTTGTTTTAATTCCTATATTACATACTTCTATAGTACATACGTACTTTTTTTGACGTAAATGAAACACAATTTCTATACTGCTCCGTTGCTCAGTTGAATTGTGATACTAAGCAATTAAGGCAGTTCTATTTCTTAAACGATATTAAATTACATGTAATAAACAATATTATTTTGACTTTGAAAAGTTCTATTAATTATTTCTTTAGATGTAAAAATCTTGCTATTAAATTATCATCACTAAAAATAATATAAATTTCGAACTTTAATAAAATTTAATATAGTTTAGTGACTGTTAATTTTTACATTTAAATAAAATCACGATAATATCAACGTTGATATTAATAACTTGGATCTTAATTTCGGTCTCGTGAATTACTTAACTTACGTGGCCTGTAAGGATTCAGTTTACTATAGGTACGCGTAGTTATGTTGTTCTGCTTACTAGCGTCACCAAAATTTAATGGAAATGAAAAAAACTTTATTCAAATGCACTTAAAAATGAATTGTTTTGAATCGTCCAACATTTTTACCTACCACCCATTCAGGACGTCTTTTAACTGACAAATAGAATGGGCGCAAGAAACTCGTCAGCATTAACAGAAGTAACGACATTTACGATATAATACGTCGTCACTATACATAATTCACAAAAAAAAATATTATTTTGATATGACAATACTATAAGATCTAATTGATAGATTAATCGGTTTCAATATTTTGTAGATACTCTCCAAGATCCAAACTGGCAGAAGTACATACTCGAAATTATCGTATTCGAAAAATTGTATATCTAGAAACAAAAGTGTTAGAAAACAAATTAGGTGACAATCGCATGATTATCAAAGTTCTTGTCCTTACGGTGAATATTACCAACATTGTGTGGGTAAAATTTACCGTATTTAACTTGCTTTGTCTTAATTTCCTAACTAAATCTGATGACATGAATAACTATATATTATGATTAAGGTTACATATTGTACTATTTAATTCTAAAAAGAAAATTACGGTGTGTAGAAAATATCGTTTATTAAAAAAAATATTTATTTTATATTGGTCAATAAATCTATAATCTAAGATCACAGTGGTTTGTCCTCTTTTTCCATTGTATATGCGTTACCATAGCAACGCGTTAATCGCAAGTAGTTCGTCTACCGGACGCTAGATGGCGCTTACGGAAAAATATTTAATATTTTTCCGTAAGCCGTTCCGTAATTACCCGTGCGAAGCTGGGACGGGCCGCTAGTATAAATAACTATAAGACAACCTCAGTTATTTAGTTGGTTCTGAACCCAAGTTAATTAGCCAAGCACTAGGGTTATGGGATTTAGAAACAAAGACGTTATAATAATATCCAGACCTTAACCAATATAGAAAACTGTTTTGTATATTGACTCGCCCGGAATCGAATCCGGGACCTCGGAGTGGCATTACCATGAAAACTAATATGCTAGCCACTCGACTACGGAGGCCGTTAAAATGGAACTAACGTTACACTGGTATGTACAATGACATGTCAATCTATAATCTAAGAACACAAATTTGTTGTTTGTGTGTTTGTCTGTCCGCTCTTTTTCCCGCTTTTTGCCCCATTGTATTAATTAACGTTACCATAGCAACGCGTTACCGGGTCAGCTAGTCTATAATCTAAGAACACAAATTTGTTGTTTGTGTGTTTGTCTGTCCGCTCTTTTCCATTGTATACGCGATACCATAGCAACGCGTTACCGGGTCAGCTAGTTTATCTCAAATTGACAATTTTCTACTACTATTGTTTATGATATTGAACTCTATACGTTGTACTGTAAGCTTCACACTATTTGAAGAAATATGACAGTTTAATATACGTTCACTACACATATTTCAAGGGAAAAACATTGTTCAGCTGGGTAATACTTAGTCTTAACAACCTGTGTAATTACGTTTAGTGGAAATCTAAGCGATGCACGGTGCGTGTTCATATGTGAAGGTCACCCCGGCGATCTGGAACATTCGTTAAATTATTGGTTTGTGTAATCACTTTGTACTTATAATGTAAGATTTTTTTTACATTAGCAGTATGGTAATATCGTTGGTAATATTTCAATAATTAAAGGGTAAAATTGATTTAAGACTGATCGATACTTTTAAAAGTAACTTTAATTAATTATGGTCTTCTAGATCTGGCCTAGGTAGTGTATAGTACCATACACAATTCAGTGGTGGACCAAATAAACCAGTTGGCGTTGGTGGGCAGGATCCATAGACATCACAGTGCTATGTTGTCTGTGGCACCATGACCACTGATGATGCCCTCTAAATGGTTGTAATATCACCTTGCCTATTTAGCATAAAAAAGTTAGCTAACGTGATATCTTGTTTTCACATAACTATAGGTTGTACTGTTTTCAAATTTACTTCAAATGTTAAATAATTTTTTCTTAAAGAGTTCTGATAAGGCTGATTTCTAACGAAATATAGACTGTCGACCCACAAATACATTGAATTCTATGTAACAGTTAGCGAAGTTGTCGCTATCTGCATGGAGAGATATAAATCCTATGGATACTTGTATGGGCTTGAGCTCTATTGTACCTTTTATTACTTCTTTCAAGCTCGGCTCACAAAAGAATGAAAATAAATGAAGAATTTTCACAATTATTTCATGAACTCGGATAAATTTAACTTTGAAGGGGATGCCGCTTTTATGTTTGAAATACATTATTATCTGTAAAGAGAAACATTTAGTAATGATGTTGCCAAATTTTTTTGTTATTTCAAGTAATAACCCTTTGATGTTATTTCCTTATATTTTTTCAAACTTTCCGGCAATTTGAGTAGCTCTTGGAAATAAATTTTGAACATTTAATGCGCAGTAGTTAACAAGCTCGTTCTATGACTGCGATTTGTCAGCAATTTTGGCAAAAGGCGGACTTATGTTTTGTGGCAAAAAATGTATTACTTCGGTAAATGTATTTCAATGTACGTATGTTTGATTTTTCACAAATTTGGGACCATCTAATAGAATTAAGATTAGAGATAATTATTCTGATATTTGAGGTAAACATCATTTGCGTCCCGTAGATCAATCAGACCAAGATAATGTACAGCAGATTTTTGGGATATATAGCCTATTACCCCCGATTATAGCTACTAGCTACAACCTCCCCTTTTAAGGGGAGGATTTCGTCCAGCAGTGGATATTTTTCGGTTCAAACGATGACAATGGTTAAATCGGTTGAATCTTATTGATGATTCTCTTTTAGAGGAACAATGCCCAAGGAAGATAATGTCAGTATGCTGTCCGGGGCATGGAATTAATCATGATAAACGCTTATAAGAATGCGACACTTTCCTGTCCATTGGCTCGTGCCTGTAAGTAAAGTATAAAATACCACATAAATTGAGTGCCAGGAAGATTTGTACTCGATATTTACTATTAAATTTAAATGTAGACCAATAACGCGGGAGCATGTATGGTGCAATGAAATGATAGAAAAACTTGATGAAGGCGATTCGAATGTTGTATTTGATATTGTCACATGTAATATTATTCACAATTAGAAATTTAAAACCAAAAGAGAATCATCACAGTCAGAGTTTCCTTACTTTCGGAGTAGTCCATCGAAATAAACAAAAATAAATACTTTATAAAAAAAAAACTTTTAAAAAACCACGTTTTAACTACGGGTTATAGATGTACTAAAAAGGAGAAAATAAATTTTTACAAATGGACTAAAAAGATAAAAATAAATTTTTGGTAATAATAAAAATTTACGATACAAATATTCTAAAATTTGTTGAATATTATGTATTGTTCTGAACATTAATACGCAGAATTTGAAAAATTTCCAAAAAATTAAAACGTGGTGCGTAACTTAGATCAACAGCGTTATTGATATTATATTAATATTTTCATTATCTTTCCTAAATCCCTTCCTAACTAAACCAATGCAATAGTAATGCTGTGGATGGCATTGAATAGTTTTTCAAGTATAATGCGCACCTGCGAATATTTTCAAATTCTGCGTATGAATGTTCAGAACAATACATAATATTCAACAAATTTTAGAATATGTGTATCGTAAATTCATTATTACCAAAAATTTATTTTTATCTTTTTAGTCCATTTGTAAAAAAATATTTTCTCCTTTTTAGTACATCTATAACCCGTAGTAAAACGTGGTTTTTTAAAAGTTATTTTTTTTATAAAATATTTATTTAACTCTTTTTAGTTTTATATTATCTGAATTGTGCCTACTTAGTTCTTCAATATATACATGTAATATATATCAAATATCCAGACACACCACGTGGAGGTTAATTTAATTAAAGCCTAATTAAGTGGTTTTAGGATGTAAAACCTAAATATGAAATTGTTAGGTGAAACAAGCTTGTATACAAAATTTCAGCCAAATAGGATAAGAGGAAGAGGTCGAAATAAGGATCTCAAATTTTGACGACAAACCAACAGACAGACAAGTGAAGTTAAGTAAAACGTGGTAAAAAATATAATTATACATTATAAAATCATAAAAATATTTTGATTTAGCTACAAGTATGGAGAAATCAGGGAAACATAATTATTTTAGCGTGGTATTGAAGCTCAATATTTTTGGACCGATACCGAAACGTGTTTATTTTTAAAATTTAATATTTTGTCTTAAGGCATAATGTGAAAACGGAAGGTAAAAAGAGTTTCACTTCACTGTAAAATATTTATTTTTTATATATCACTTTGTGATTGTAATGTACGCATTTTTACATTATAGCAGTAGTAACATCTTTGGTAATTTCCTAATAATTAAAAGTAAATTTATTTTAGGGTACTATAATCCTTTACATATTACATTAGTATTTATATATTACACTTACAATTTAAATATTAACAATCTATGAGTGTAAAAATTAGAGAGAAATTACAAGACTTTTTAATTTATTTTAATTACAAGACTTTTTATTGGAAAAATTACTCTACTTTCTGAATTTGAAACATAAATTTTGCCTAATTTTATTTTAGACTACCTAACATGTAATCGATTACATAATCTGACTGCGATATCTATGGTTATCCGCTATTTAGTGCTTATGCTTAGTTTTCAACTAAATAATTAATATTATTATACGTTCTTAAACAACGAAAAATAGAAAAACTACTAAATACCTACCTAATGATTGTGTCAAATTCATTCGCTTACTTTATTGATCGTTTATAAATGGTATTAAACACTTAACTAAATTACTATGACGTGGTTGCAAAATTAATAGGTCTTTAATGGGTGTGATTAAAATGCATCTTTCAATAAATTCAAATATTATATAAATATTTATGATATTTATAACTGGTCAAATATTGGTAGGTCTGAGTCATAAGACATAATGGCGTAATTATTGGTTTCTATTTTAATATGTAATAGTAATTTCCCTTCAAATTTCTCTTTTGTTAATTATCACAAACTTCCAGAACTTCATATAATTAGTTAATTAAATTTTTGCTATTCAATTATTGTTTCTTGGAATCCCGGAGACCCACATTAAAGAATTTGATCCGAAGAACACGCGCTTCTTTCATCAGGAAAGCTTAAAACAGAGACTGGAGGCTTACATAATGTAGAAAAACGTTCGCAGCAATTTATTGATGCTTGATAATCCAACTCCTAAAATTAATCTTGACCCATCGGTTACTACTGGAAATCGTAATCACTCAAATGGATCAACAAGAGTATTGATTGCGTCTCCTAATTGAACACCCTAATTCGATTTCTTGGTATTCCTCTCAATTTATTCTCAATTGCGTTCTTAACTTTATCCGTTGCCCTGTTCGTAACTTTGAGCCTAATAATCCTCTACGTCTTTAGTCAGTTTGTCTTCTAATATTCTTAATTATTATAAGTTTTAGTTAACAATGCATCCACGCCTACGCGATTCTGACATCACTAATTCATGACCATCGATTAAGAAAGGCATATATGCTACTTAATCTTTAGAAGTATGAATATTAGCTGAGAAACCCAATCATTATACTCCAACACAGGTCCAATTGTCTTTTTGAACCATAACCGCCCAATTTATGACAATATTATTTAGATCTACGTTTAGAATTATTCAAGAGGAAGTTTTGTTTTCAGTTTCAATAAAATTTGAAATTGAGCATGTGATAACAGGATGTGTTATGTGATGTGGTAGATATGATAGATTGTGAACGTGATCACAGGATGACAAAAGCCATGCTCCTCTAAATTGTGCGCAATAAACCGTACATAGTTTTATTTAAATGTGTTATGAGCGCGGACTTCCGCGCTAAAATTAAATATAGATATTTTCATTTTTTACACCATTAACTTTACTAATTACAAACTTTAGAAATTTACTGATTTTCTTATACTTTGGATGTTGTTTTTGAAGAACAAAAAAATAAAGGTCAACGTTTAAAAATAAATAAGCTTCTTTTAAACTTTTTCATTGAATATCATATTATCATAAGTAGAGACGAAGGACTTCTTTTGTCAGAGACTTCATTTGCATGGAATTAGGTTTTAGCGTTTTTTCTAAAATTTCCATGGAATCGAAACAAGGATCGGATATTCCCCCTCGTGTTAAGAAATCTATGTCGTTACTTGGGGTTTTACCATCATGAGAGAAAGGGCATTTTGGGCATTTTAGCCCGAGAACAAGATTTAGTATTTTCTTAAAACGCTTATTCCTTTATTATAAAATTAAAAACAATAATCCAATCTGCGGCCTGAGCCAAGAGAACTTAAAGTTAAAAGTAACAATAATTGATTCAATCAAATACAAGTAGCATGTTAAATAATCCGATTTCAATTCAATTTCTTGTTAAATGGCTCTCTTCTATGATTTCAAATCCGATTACACTGCTATCTTCGTAGATTTAACTACTCTAATGCTACCGATTTTTTACAAATGTCTAGATGCTGTGACTTGATATCTTGAAAAAAATGGTCCCTTTCGCTTGCTTCGTTTCGTGCGATTTTTAATCCTTCAAAATAATAAAGGGGATTCAGCTAAGGTTGTTAATTATCACACTTTCATAATCATGTATTTCTTAGTTCTTAGATTGCCTTAATCCTCCAAGTTTACGGGAATCACTTATTATCATACTACTTTTCAAATAATACTTGTTTTTTATTTGACCACAAGTTCAAGTTTATAACGAAGTCTCTCAGTCGCCATTCAAAATCGGTTCAACTGTTTGGATTTTTAGCCGACTTTTATCACCGATTTTATGTTCTAGTCTACGCACTCGCCCGATTGGCCACCGTCCATTGAAAATTTATGATCTGCACTTCTCTAGGGAGCTACCTACGAAGTTTTGGACATGTGTGTCGAGTCCTTCACAAAATCGGATAAAAGTTGGTTTAAAAATTCAGTTGCGTGTAGTTACGCAAGTCTTTGAAAGTTCTTATTTCGTTCACGTTGTGAGCTCCAATTAGTAGTTTTAATTGTTTATTAAGTACTAAAGATTTACCTAGGTATATATCGGTAATATTAAAATTTGATAAGTAGTGAAATCCAACAGCTTTTGGGAAGTTAAAAATGGTTTTCTAATCCAAGTAGATACCATAATCACTGACCACAGAAGTCGTCAACAAATATCTAACAGCAAAGACTTGTGCATGCGAAATGTGATCGCTGAGAGTAAAAATGGTCATTAGGCTGAAAATCACACGGCGACCCATGGGAAGGAGTACGCTCGGAAGATCCCCACGAGACAGTCCACTTCACAGTTATCCAAAAGCGCACCAGAATAGTAGATGAGCGTCACGGTCTTGCCAAACTAAAGTGGACGTCGGCCAGTCATATGTTCAGACTATGTCATGGTGGGAAAATTAAATCGGTCCAGGAGTTTCTAGCCGATCACGGCTAGAAAGAGGAGCATTGATAAGACCAGCTCCATAGTTCTAGGATATAAAAACTCAGTGATAGAATTATCTTGCTTTTCGAACCGATGGTCTTGAGTTCGAGTCCCGAATGGGGCAGATGTTGTTTTGACGAATATGAACATTTGTACCTGATTCATGGGTATTTAAATATATTTCTATGATTATTACTTATTTATCTGTCATATATGTAAGTCTATTCGTTATGCTAGTATGACTAGTATCTATTACACAATCTTTACAGTGCTTACCTTGAACAAGGCTAATTGATGTGAATGTGAAAAACTTATTATTATTATTGTTGCATATTAAAAAGACAATTTCGTGATTGTCGTACACGTAAATAAACTCACAAATACTGCTGTCCATATTGATCCATAAACTTAAAATGATCAGATAAAAATCGAAAAAATAAAGTTTACCTTGCCAGTCGGGTATTATAAGATTCTTTCATTACACCAAATTCATATGATTTTTCATAGGTTACGTTTTGTGTAATCTTTATAGTGTCCGTGGCCTCAGGATATTTTAATTCCGACCTAGCCTCGACAAAACGATTACTGCATGCACTTGCTGTGGATGTAGGTAAAATTATTTTAAGGAGACCATTTACTACCACTGCAGTATTCAGTGAACTAAAAATTATAGTATCTGGCGTTTTATTGAAGTTTAATTGTTTGTTAATGTTTTCCCATTTTTAGCTTTTAATATCAAGTCAGATTTTACTGAAATACCTACACCTACATACTTGTTTCTACTTTAATATACAGTTATATCGGATAGGTAAATCAATTCTAATAGCATTCTTCTTCTAAAAAGTACCTTCATCGAGTCATTATAGCATTGTTGCTATTTACAATTAATACGTTACAGTATTGTTGCTGCTGTCGTTTAGGATAGAATATAGTTTAATGGGCGAATTAAACTTTCAACGGGAGTCACAAAATATCAACCAGAACTAAAAAATAATAACCTAAAATTACTAGTACTTAGTAGTCGATGTAAATACCTAAATTAACCGTAAGAATCGGTAATATTGCTACGAAGACGTTTGAGTTGAACATCATGAATCTCAATTTATTTATTAAAGATAGCAGAAATATAACTTATAGTCCAGTTAATTTCTTCATATCACTTAACCTTAAGCCAGATAGTAAAAATACATACCAGAGATAAAATGTTTCATAACCATATACGCCATATTTTATCCTAAAACACATTGCAAATGGCTGCTATCACATATTGTAAGATCTCTAAATATGTGAAATAGGAGCGGGACAATTCATGTGTTATTACGAAATATTAACGTATCTTACTTATATGTGATACTGTAAGATTTATACTATAGATACTGAATAAAGAATAAATAACATAAATTTAATTATTTAAATATTATAGCATTTTTCTTATCTGTGATGCCTGTATCAGTATTGTCCCCGGCAAATAAGTTGAACATGATTTTGAAATCACGTGACATGCGCAGTAGTGAATAATGTACCTAAACTTGCTACTGCGCATGTCACGTGATATCAAAATCATGTTCAACTTATTTGCCGGAAGGTATATCTTAGACATAGCTATGGGTATAAAATTAGGTAGCTGAAGTTCAGAACTATCACATTTAATGACCTCCCGAGAGCTAAAACGTGGTATTCGTGTGTGGTATTCTTGGATCCAAGGTTAGAGGTCAATATATATAATTCTAGAGGGCAAGATATACTGAAGACCGTTCGTTCAACTATCCACTCTTCTAAGGGGCGGTTAAAATATATCTCGTTTTAGACCAAACGACAAATTGACCATTTAGTATAGGTTCTGCATGATATTTATAGAGCCTTTTTATTTTATACAAAATTTTAATGAAATAATTATGTTTTATCAAATATATGGTATAATCATAAAACTTCTAGTGTTACAAATTTCAATATCTGTCTGTGACAATATCTATAGAAGGTTTCTATTAAAATTTATATACTATTCAAATAGCTATATTTATATATCAGTAAATATTTTAGTTGTAGGTAGGAAATGAAACAAATCGTTAAATATATTAGTTTAATGTATATTTGATTATTTTGATTTATTTTGACATTAGCAGGAGGTAATCACCGACCAAGTCCATGCTCGCTGACGTCAAACAACCGGTATTAATACCCACTCGATCTGTGGACAATAAAAATACATTTTGTTAAAAACGCATTAATTTCCTATCGGTCACGAGGTTATCTGTGGTTAAATATTTTTGGGAAAATTGTAGTCACTCACTTATTAAATAACTTGAAACACATTTGCGTTTACAAAAACAATCACACATCTAAGTATTTAATTATAGTTTTGAAAGTTATAAAGATCTCTCAAAAGAGCTCATTAAAGATGAGGCAATGTCCTAATTAATATTTCAACTAATTTTATTTAAGGTATTTATAACATTAATGAGTTCAATTTTTATAGATTTGAAATATTATACATAAAAATCAAAAAGAATGAATTGATAAAATGACTTTGTTGTATGTAAAAATATTTTTTTATTATGTGACCATAATTGCTAATACGTATTATATCCGGGTTATCTTTATATATATAATTCTTCTGTGAGTGTGTATGTCACTGAACTCCTCCTAAACGGCTGGACCGATTTGAATGAATTTTTTTTGTGTGTGTACAAGGGGATCAGAGAATGGTTTAGATTCACAAATCAGTCCGGCAGATGACGCTGCAGTCGGCACAGCAACGCGTGGCCGGTTCAGCTAGTATTATATAAAGAAGGTGGCTTAAGCTCCTATGTGAAGTGTATTAAAAAATCATTAGCGTTAACTAAGCTTGACGTGACGTGAAGGCAAAAAATACATTCTCTGATTTATTAAAATGGTTGTATCGCTAATATTGATAAAAAGGAAAGTACTTTGGTACAATTATTAATAATAATAATATGAAAAGTAATCAAAAGTAAATAGAAGTAAATAACAATTAATTGGGAATTCAGAATCGTCAATTGAATAGAAGCAAAACCATCAAAACTGGGGCAATGCAAATCAAAGTTAAAAGTCAATTGAACATGGTGGATATTTCTAGTGAGGTAGATGTGCTGTAATAATGTGACATGTGTACACAAGATATGTTGTCAATTATGCGAGAATCTAATAACTAAACTTGTATAATGTGTCAGGGACTTTGTTAATAACTCGATAAAGAGGGCTTTTAAAGACACTTTCCGCGGGTTAATACTACTTACATATTATGACAAGAAAATTTAAATTTACTATTGCAAAATATCAATTTCAGAAACAAAATGTGAATTTCTTTACTTGTTCAAGGTGAGAATTGAGAAACCTTTTGGAATAGCGTGTTAATTTCTGAGTTTTGAAAGTTGAGAATATTCTAATTTATTTTTTCTTTGCGGTGCGACATACTATAGTTTATTGTGTATATCGATTAACTATAATAATATTCAGAGTGAGAAATTTATATTAAGTATACATCTAAAACTTATCAAGACTAAATTTTAAAAAGCTTTTAATAAAGAAAATAAGTATTACTCGAATCGATGAATTGTATATTAAAGGTACCCACCTCTTTCAGAGTGGAATTCGCTTGAAAATCACTGGTAACCACACACTACACTGGTCTGTTCACCTCCTTCCGTTGCACGCAGGTTTATATTGCAAGGATGAAAAGGAGGACGTTGATGACACTGAAGATGCACTACTATTACTGCTACTTCTCTTTGAAAATTTCACTTTCTTTGGGAAGCTGAGTTTTGTTTCGCCAATGAAGCGGTCAAGGACCTGCCTCAGCGAAGAATGCTTTCTCTCAAATGGATTTGTGAACATTTTTCTGTTTTACTTAAACACGTCCGCTCGGTAAGACAGTTTCAATAATTCTGACGTTACGGCGCGCCTCCCACTCTTATTATATGGAGTTAATTGACGCCGCGTGCGCATCGGGTCATTCAATTCTTAGCTGATAGACGTCATAGAGGTGTCTCGGTGGTCAAACTTGTTTTGACGTACATTGTTTACTACAGTTCTTTTTTGTTTAGTATATCTTGACAATAGAAACAATTGCATGTTTAACGTAAGCTATAATCGACCTTTTGACCTCAAAAACATGTTTTATGCAAAACATGGTTTAAGTAATTGTGCAATAATATGCAAAGTGACATTTTATAGTAACACTTTTATTGTCTTATAAAAAAGTATAAAAGGAAAGATTGCCGAATCCGTATAAGCACAAATTAGTATTATTGAAAATGGTTTTTAAAATGTTGTCATTATTTTTGAGGCACTTATGTTTCAGGCCCATGAATAGTGACTTACTTGTATATTTTTAAGTCTGTGAAGCACCAACGAAATATGGGTATTTCTGATAATTATAAATGTATTTCATAAAAGAACATTTTACGTAGCTCCACTTACATTGTATCTCTAAACTTCCTGTTATTAACTTTACCTAATTGAACGATCAATTTTGTTGTATTCACATTTTTTTCGAATAAAGTTAATACGTTTAATTAACGACATTCGTCATCCAAAAAATACACTACTTATTAAGAATTACCATTGACGTAGTGTGATACCTCACAAATAGTCCTGTCAATTCTGATTCAATTAATAATGGCCTCCATTTCATTGACTAAATTCGCCTATTAATTTCTCCACGGTTTAATATACAGAAAAAGAAAGTAACCTTAATAATCTAAACGACTTATCCTAATTATATTATGACAATACTTTGTGTGTGTGTTTGTTACCATATTTTCAGTAAATAACAAGATCGTATCAATTTGCAAAAAGTTCAACTTTCGAACGCTCACGTAAATATTTTGAGTTAAAATCATTCTCGTTCTACGCAGCAACAAGCACGGGGTAGAGCATCAGCGAGCGAGCACTTAAAAAGCGAGATATTTAAATAATCAACATTATTATAATACACAAGTTAAGTGTGGTACCTATGTAAAAATTAATTATCATTTTTATCTTTTTTTTACTTTTTCAGCGGCAGAGCTACTCTGTGAATGCAAACTTGTATTGTGAATTGGTAAAATTACAGGAATATTTTTATCTGTACAGTCACGAGATGCAAGCGATACGATGTAAGCAAAGAGACAACAGTATAGAAAAAAGAAATTGATGTAATGTGATTCTTCTTATTGTTCGTACTATCATTATATTAGTTCACTACCATCGATGGTGAATGTCAACGTCACAAGGAATTCTATTAATCAGGCACAGATAAAAGTTTAGTATAATATTTATTTTGAAATACGAACAAAAATTATAACATCTCACATAAATAAATAAAAATATACAAAACAGCAAAAAGTATGGTTTGTTTGTTGGTCAGTCGTGTCTGGCTAATAATAATAACAAGGAAAACAAAGTATTGTTGCCTTTATACCAGCTACAAGAAAAATGTCCGATCCAACTACCTGAGTTGCGCAATAAATTTAAAATATTTTTTTACCAAATCACATAACAGTATTCATTATAGATATAGATGCATATTTAAAGGATTTTTTGATTTTACGTCACAGAACGTATCTGAAGTATTATGAGCGTCTAATAGAAGGTGTACGGTATATATTTAGTAGTGTTTGGATTCACTTGAGTTATAAAAAATATATTTTATTAAATTAAACAAATCTTGATATTGGCTTTAATTACCATATTATTGATGATACCATTGATACCATATGACCCCATGGATCAGCTTCAATGACGCAATGTCTGCTACGCCATAACTCCCCGAGTTCTTAACCGATTTTAATATTTTTTGTTTGGAATCGAATCAAAACATTTAAGATCAGATCGTGACGGTAACGCCCGAATTTTGGAATTCACAAAAATAATAAAGTAATGGCCAAACAACATTGCCTCTATGGGATTTCTCATTGAAACAAAAAGCGCGCGCTTTTTTACAATATAAAATTTACTTAACATTATCGGCTTTTTTTAGTATTACTCTACGCTCCAATATATGGTGCTAGCGAAGCTTTATGCTTAGCAACTGCATCGCTTAGTATTCAAAAATATTACATACATTGTTTTGAATTCAAGTTAAATAGCTAAAGCACTTGTGTTTTGGAATTCATAAACAACGGCGGTATCCCAACATCCAGACTCAAGCCAATATAAGAAAAGTTTGGTTTCAACATTGATCCGAACGGGGATCGTATCCGAGATTTTGGTGTGGAGGTAGGTACGAGCCGCTCGACCACGGATTTCGACGCGCCTGTGGTTAAACAGCAGTCATTCACCTTTATTCTTGATCTACTTGCTCACAAGACTGATGGCTTTACAGATCGTAATCTATTAGTGAGTGACGTTTAATTATATACACCATAATTAAACGTCACCAAACCAAAAAAACTTGTGGTTTTGTTATTATTGAGATAATAACAAAACCACAAGTTTTTTTAAATATTTAAGTAATAAATTCTATCTGTGTTTTCACGTAGTCTTTGTTACAAAGTAGAATGATATTTATTCACAACCAGCAAAACTTAGATAAAAGATTTTTGTAGAGTATTTTATTACAACAAGGAAAAAAATATGTTTATAGTCGAAACTTATTGATCTTAAACTATAATCGGCTTTATATCTTTCTGTTAGAAAATAATATTCGCTAATTGGCAGTTTTCAAAATAATATTGAAATAATTGTGTAGGTTTAATTTAAACCTAGAACAGTTATTTTTTTGTGAAAAAGTCCTGTTAATTACAGACATTTTTAGACAACAATTTAAAATTCGCGCGAAGTTGTTCACTTGATATTTGCTGGCTGTGACGTTACATCACATAAAACGCATCATAAATGAATCTACTTAACGAAAACTTACGCTATCTATTAGCTATTTTGTATAGACCGACTTCATGTTTTCAGAAGCACAAATCGAAATATATATGGGTTAGTATTTATATTCTCAGCAAACAAACAAAGTACACGACTATGTTTAAAATCAAAAAGTTACTATATTTCCTTTTTTCAATATTAATATGTATATAGCTTAAAATGTAAGGAAGAGACCAGAGGTAGAAGAAAGGCTCTAAAAGAAATGTCGTAGTAAGTAAACTCTATGATAGTATAATCTTCAATCACATAATAAAATGTGGTATGCTACTTCCGGGAGTTTGTAAGCACGCATACTAAAATAATTATGAATGTAACATTAAAACGCGTGAAATGAAAAAAAAGGTTTCCGTTATAATGGATAAATTTTACCCCCTATCACACCATTCAAATAGGTATGCGCTACCTTTCCGGCTAAAAATCATTGGTCGGCCGGATTTTTTCTTAATGTGTATGATAAACTCGGCGTCAAAAAAATCGCACCTTATAAAAATCTTATTCAAAAATTCCTAAACCTTATATAGAGGATAGTGTTAGGTATCATTAGAAAGGTAACAAAAAGGAGCATCAAACAACAATTAAGTGCAATCTTTTTTTTAATTAAAATTATACAAAAAGCATAAAAATTTGAAAAATAATAAAAAATCTTAATTAAGTCCTAATTAATAATCGATAATTTACAAAAAAAATGTACAAAAAGTGTCTTAAAATTAACTCAAAATCTAGTGTTACCCCCCCTTGCCCTGATGACGGCTTCCATACGGTCCCTCATAGACCTCACCAACTTCAGGAGCTCTTCTTGAGGGATAAGACCCCATTCTTCAATCACCGCGGTTTGGAGTTCCTCTAGAGTCGAAGGAGCCGGATCCCGAGATCGAACCTTACGTTTAAGATGGTCCCAGAGGTGCTCTATCGGATTCAGATCAGGACTTCTCGCTGGCCACTGCATCACAGGAATTTGGGACCTCCGCAGGAAGTCGTTCACGATGGCTGCAGTGTGTGCGCGAGCGTTGTCGTGCATTAATGTGAACCCCTCGCCAAAAGATTCGGCAAAAGGGACCACATGCACATCCAGGATCTCTGTGATATAGCGGCGCGCAGTCAGCGACCCTTGTCCGCGAGCACCTCCGGTCCGGGAGACGCAGACCAGGTCGGTTTTGCCGGCAGCCGACATACCGCCCCAGAACATGCAGGATCCGCCTCCATATTCCACCGTCTCCTGGATGCAGGCTTGAGCGAAACGTTCACCCTGCCTCCGGTATACTCTTCTTCGTCGGTCGTTGCAGAAAAGACACACTCGTGTCTCGTCTGAGAAGAGAACAGCTCCCCACTGCTCAATGGTCCAATCGACGTGGTCGCGAGCAAACTGCAAGCGGGCTCGTCGGTGCGCTGCAGTCAATTTTGGACCTGTAGCAGCTCTGCGGGCTGCTATGTTCTTCTCCTTCAGTCTTCTTCTAACCGTGGATACACTCACGGTGCGTCTGCGAACTGCCTGGAGCTCCTGTTGCAGCTGAACAGCGTTTGAGAAGCGATTTCTCAAAGAGTACGACACAACGAACCGGTCGTCTCTTTCCGAAGTGCAGCGACGTCTACCGGACCCATGTCGCCGGATATAGCCACCGGTCTCTAAAAAGCGCTGGTAGACTCTACGAACCGAAAAACGGCTCAGATTCAGTTGCCGGGCGACATCACACTGCCGCACCCCTGCTTGCAGTAGTGCAACCACTTGAGCGGCCTCATCAGCTGTAGTGTCCATTTTCCAGATGTTCTTTCTTCAGTAAAATCAGTGCGTGTGTCCCCTTCAACGGTTTAATAGCGAATGACCCACATTGAACCCGTGTTGACCTCTTTATACCCACAAAGTTAGCGCAACTCGCGACTCTCCCGAGCAGCAAAATTTCCTTAGAATTTTTGTGACCCTTTATTTGTTGCTTTAGGTTTTATTTGATAATGAAAAATAATGTTTTTTTATTAAGTTAATTAAGTAACCTTTTAAATAAAATTATAATTAATACGACTGCATGTGCATATCCAGAGTTAATGCCATTTGAACGTGATTTTCTTAGAGGTGCGATTTTTTTGACGCCGAGTGTATTTAGTTTAACGGAAAAAAATATAGAAATATAGTAATTTATAATTTATTTCTAATATTTCCGGCCAATTAAATCAATGCCGACCAAAAAAATCTTATCCGTTAACTTTTATTTTTTATTAAAAAATTTAAGTAAGCTTAATCACGGAGCTTTCAAGACTGGTGGCTATAAGAAAGCACTACCAATACAAAGATCTTGAATCTAGCAGGTACTTAAAATGGGAATTATTTTTAATGGACTAATAGGCTGGGTCCACCTTAAGGTCACAGAAAAGTCGTTATAACACAAAATTCATCTTAACACACAAATGGGTTAACCACAGAGCAGAAACACATACTTTTCAAATTGTAGCCAATTTATGTATATTTAAGTGAGAAAGTTCCTAAAGTATTCTCTATATACGAAATAATAAAAGTAATAATGTGACTAACTGTCGTTCTAAAAAGCGTCAATATCATACTGGTAATAGTAAAACAAAAAACGCAAATACGCCAACGTAAACGCAAAGAAACTAAACTTAACATTTTGGGAAAAAAATATTTATTTTCTATATCTCTTTGCAGTCAAACAAATTACAGCATTAATATTTGTTACCTACAAACCTGTACTGGAACTATATATAGAATTATAAGATTATGTACATCAAAGTAGCAGAATTATTTATAATATATTTATAAAATAAGATAAAAAAAGTAGTCATTTAGTCCCCCGCTATTTGAATTATGGAAGCCAAATATATTGGTTTTGTATTATATTATAGGGCCAGTGATAAAGATAGAGACGCGAGCACGCATTTATAGGGAAACCTAGAGCCAGAACCATAAATAACTTTTTAATATTCTTATAGCGCCTCTCAATATTTATATTTGAACATTAATTCCTTTATAAATATCTGTACTGCAACCCTAGATCTATGAAAAACCTGTCAAATTTGACGTTAAATAAACAAAATTGAAACATATAAATCTGAATTCAGTCGCATTTTAAAAACATAATTTTTCTTTATAATAATTACATTTCACACTGTACAAAGCTTTTGTAAATCCTTATTAACGTTCTTTTAAAAATGCTATGGAATTATTCAACTAGCTTGTTCCCCAGTCTTACTATACAGCGTTAATCTCACTGTGGGGAGCTTGGCAATACCTGTATTAATGTTAGTAATTGGAACCATATTCTTTTGGAATCCAAAACTACAAGTCTGGCTTTTTTAATTCCATCTTGTTTCATTCTGAAAGTCCATTTAATATCTGTTGTCTTATATTATGATAGTGGTGGGATACGTTCTTCCCATAATTCAAATAATAGTTATTTATTATACAAGAGTGGAAAGTTCCTTTTTAACCGCGTGCTCGATTTGGATGACCGAGCAAGCGAAGGATTCTAAAGTTGAATCACGAGCGCAGCGAGTGATTCTAAATTAGAATCCTGAGCGTCAGCGAGGGAAACAAACGAGCACAAGGTGAAAAATCTTTCCACTCGAGTGCAATACGTAACTTTTCATCCCACCTCAGCGAGGAAATGACAAAATGAAAAAGAAAACAATTTATAATGACAAAATATTTTTATTTCAATTAAAACACATTAAGATAATCTATAAATTGAAGAAAATAATAAGAAGTAGAAAATAATTAGGAAATATTAAATGTAACGTTGCTACAGTTACTTATGTTAAGTTTAATATTTTTGTTAGGTAATGTTATGTTGGTGTTTGTGAATTGTGCGCTGTTTTGTGGTAAACTATCAGTAATTTTAAATAGTTGTGCCGATTCATTGGATTCTATTGGCGTAAATGTTGGCGAGAGAGGGCTATTGTTTCCAATCTTATGGGGGCTCATTTTAGATGTAGAAGGGCGAGACCAAGAATCTGACAGAGGTTCTTTCAGCGTTATGGCCTCCACGATACTATTACAAATTTTTGATTTACTTTGGATTGAATCCTCTATGTATCCCTCTACAACCGAATTAGACTTCCAGCCTCCATGGCGCTTAAGCGATAGAAGATCAGCCCCTGATTCGGCCAAAAGTGTGGCTGAGGTTCTTCTAAAACAGTGACCGGTGTATAACGGGGGTTCTAAAAGTCCGAGAAAAGTTGCTATTTCTCGTGGAATACTGCCAATTTTATTCTGACCCATAGGTTGTCGGATACACTTTCCGTTGCGATATTGTAGAAAAAATCGTTCAATTGGGGTGTTAGAAGGACGTAAAGCTTGATATTTCTGAACAATGTTTACATATTCCTTGCGAATAACGAAGTTGCGGTCTTTTTTTGTCTTGGTATTTAGTACATTAATTAATAGCAATTCATCAGAATTATGAGAATATTTTGATACGTTATTGACATTAAGTAGTGTAAGTTCATTTGTTCGACATGCTCCGGTTATACCAATAATAAGAACAACCTGTAACAAAAGAAGTATTTATAATCGTAAATAAATTAATCAAATTAAAAATATTGTAAGTACTATGTACAATTTTATCAACAACAAAAAATTACACGTATTGACTTACTTTTGCCGCTAAATATACGGAATCAGGTGCTTTATTAATAAACTTTGCAATTTCAGATGCTGTGAAAACCTTCGATTTTTTTGGCTTATAACCAGATGAGGCTCTTTTTAAAAATGCCACTAATTTATGATAGGTGTCGATATGAACGTCTTTCTTCATCTTAATTGTTAATTTTAGCATTGAATACGTACTCCATAGCGTGCTTGCTTTCTTGGTCTCAGATAATTCTATAAAATATGCCAGCAAAACGTTTTCGGAGAAAGTTTTTGCTCCTTTAGCTAGTCGCCACATGTTAAATATATCGTACTGTTTCAAATACTTCTCTCGTGATTGCTGAGGGAGAAGGCTCATTTGCGCATTATTAACTGTTTCAGTTAACTCAGTTGGCGTTAGATAAACTTCATCGTCGCTAATGTCACTCATTTTAGTTGATTTTTTTGTACAGTTTTTAGGTTATGTTAATTATATTAAGCAATAAAACGTGAAAAACTAGAATGGCGCGAAGCACGCAAATAAAACAAAGAAACCAAGAAGGTTCCAAATTTAAATTTTTTCACAATTTAAAAAGTTCTTATCATAAATTTGGCACCATAGAGGTTACATTAAATAGGTTTAATGACGTTTTGAATTTACAATTATATTGAGTACTCATTATATGTGATGTTCTAAATTCAAATCTACTTTGCCGCTCAAGCGAATAAAATAGAATTTTCCAGCCAGATTTCGAAGCGCAAAATTACACTTTCCGAGGTGGTGGGATGAAAATGTTTTTATTCCACTCATATGGTAGTTATGGCTACATCAACAAAAACAGCGACATCAAACCTGAAACCTATTAGGGTATCGCGACATAATAATACATTTTATAAAAATAATAAAACTTAATAGGTGTAAATAATAAAATATAAATTTTAATTAAAACATATTAAATTAAGAAAAATAAAAGATTAAGAGATACTATAAAGCAATTTGAGATCGATTTGTAATAAAAAAAAATTGCAATGCATAAAAACATTTCTCAAGCTCACTGGTTTATTTAATCTTTATTTATTTAGGAGCTTTTGTCTCCTGACATGCCAGTTCCATCAAAATATATACAAATTATTACTTCTGTTATTAATCTACATAATGCATGTAACCAATAAGTTACACAAACACAAAGGTGCTTCAGATTGGGGTCAGTTCAGCTCAGACTGCTCTGGATAATCCACACATTCAGCCTTTTTATTTAAATCTACTTAAAAATAGTTGTCTCTGTCTTTGGTTCCGCTTAAATTCCATCAACTTGTCCACATATTTTACAATTAGTTGTATTTATTTTGTTCACCATGTATGCAGACTTCTTTGATGGAAAAAGACCGGATCTAATTCTTAATATAAGCCAAATATTTTGTCTACCTAAATTACTGTTTACAAACCATGGTATTCGTGGAGGCTCACTTTGTATCGTTTTATACGAGATGCCTTTTGTTTTGCATCGTTAGTCAAAGTATACCTTCCACTCTTTCTGAAATGAAGCTTTAAACTTATAAAATACTTCTGAGGTGCACGGTCTGATGTCACACTCTATTTAAGGAAGAAGCGTTTGGCAATTTACCAGCCTCCTCGTTACCCCTTAAAGCAATGTGTGCTGGAATCTATTGCAAAGCCACTTTCACACACACCAATATATTATGTGTCCATCATGTATCTGAAGGCTGTCGGTACTTCCTGTATCCAGATGCGCATCGAGCCAAGTGATGTATCGCACTTTTACTGCCCGAACAGGTGACGATTTTATTCCAATTATTACTTTCGAAATATGTCAGTGCTTCAGAAATTGCCATGAGCTCAAGCGTCATAATACAAACGCTATTTTTAACTTTGAAACTCCCCTGTTAATCAAAATCACCGGATCAAAAAAGGCCACTCCTTGCTTATTGCCACTCTTTGGTCCGTCTGTAAAAATCATATGCCAGTTTCGATATTGTGTTTGGTTTTTCTGAAGCATTTTAATTCACTTATCGCTATATTTTAATGACAAATCGGGAATCCATGTATTGACTGTTACCATATAGAAACTGGCGAAGAGTAGATCACAAACTCGTTTGTTTTATTATACACTTCCACTAATAGTGTTGTTTTTTTCAGCCAGTACCTAGTTGGCATAATATGCTAAGTTCCCATATTAATCTAACTATAGCATCTGTTTACGAAAGCGCTTAAACGATATATTTATACGCCAAATAGATTCTCCGTATATACAATGAAGGTATATGACGACTCCTCGTCAGGGTTCATCTTCAAAACACAGCTTTGTATAAATCAGGCTTTATTTCTTTTAGTTTAAAAGTACAGAGCTTACGCTTCGGAACATCGAATAATAATGTATCAAAAAATGGCGCTTTTACGATCTATTTATAGAACATAAGTCAAGTACAATTCTTATGTTGTATGTAATATTTATTTTAAAAAGTGTAATGATTATATACACAATTGAAATTAAATCACATTTACAACTCATATTTTATATTTTTATAATTCAAATACATAAACGGAAACTAGTTAAAAGCGCCAAAAGCGTTAACATTGAGTGTGGCTCAATAAAATGCAACGATTAAACTAAACGTAATTTAATATTTACACATTATTTGTAAAATCATCACGAGACTGAACAATAGATTATTAACATTCCTTTGTTGTATTAGGTCCCTGCATTATTGTTTACTATCACCTTAAAGTAGAAAAGATAAATCTGTATAATCCATATGTTAATTTTAGCTTATAATTAATTGAAAAATTAATTTCATTTTATAGTAAAAAATGCGTAACATAAATAATGTTATTTATTAGTAACATTTTAATTAACATTAAAGCTAGTAGTTAAATCAACCATCACAAGGTGTCACTGTCAGTGAAGAACAGAGCTTTGAATAAAATGCTTATTTTACGATTAGTAACTAAGTTACACCATATTTAAAGAGATTTTTACATTGATAATCTGATTTAACAAACAAAAATCAAATTAGAAAACTGCGTTCATATATACATAACTCGGTTTCCATTACGTGAATTGGAGAGCTTCAGATAAATACACTAATAATAAGTAATACCGGATTTTGTAGTTTATCAAGTTTTGACACATGACATTTAGCTCTACCATCAAATAAGGAAGAACCGTAGTCTATCCTATTAAGTATTAATGATATATATGTATAACCGATGAATATGTGTTGGATGTACACCCCAAGAAGATCCAGCCATAACTTTAAGAAAACTGTTGAGAAAATTCAGAAATTTGATAGTTTTGTGTTATTTCGTTGATATGTTTGGACCACAGGAGATTTCTGTGTAACCATATACCCAAATACTTCACACAAAATGTGATAAAGTCAACAAAGCTCCACCGAGACTCACACTAGGTTTAAAGTTTTTTTCCTCCACTACTATTTAATAGTCTATATCTACATATATAAAGACTGTTTTGATTACTGGATATCTGTAAATCCATTTTATATTTAACAGTATCATGCCTGCCATTATGCCTACAGTTTTATAAGTAAAATAATCTTCTTCCTAACTTTGATACAAAATAGAAAAAAAAATGATCAATAGTAAAAAGATTGTCAACATAAAAAAATAATAACAAAAAGAGATGTACTCTATGGGGCATTATTTGCTTAAATCGATCTCTAAAAGTATTGAATCAGAAATCTCGTAATTTTTAATATTTTACATTTTGTTATTATTTTCGCATATGTCATTGTTAAGATATAATAACATATTTATGTCATTGTTAAGATTAATTAATATTCATTTAACTTTAAGTTGAGCTCAGGGTAATGAAAAACAGTAATTTTATCACTACTATCCTTTAAAATAAATCATTATTATTCATAAAGGGGACATAAATAAAAATCAAATTACGATCAGATTTAGTTAACATTATTTTTTATTTTTACAACAATTTTTAAAAATGCTGGCCATCAACGGATATGCACATTCGGCACCTTCGCAAAAAATTTATTCATAAATTTACAAAGGCTTCGTGTTGCGATCTCATACGATTTTACTCATCTGTCAACTTTGTTTTTAGTTGTTGAAAATTTTCGTATTCTGTACAGTACACCAACTCTTTGCAAAAGCCCCATTCGAAAAAATCTATGGGGTTTAGGTCGGGCGATCTAGGCGGCCAAGCTATTGGTCAACCGCGACCTGTCCATCTTCCGGGCTATTGTTGGTTTGATTCTTCTCGAACGGCTCTTGCAAAATGGCATGGGGCTACGTCGATTTGATAAAACATTAGCGTTCTTAATAAAGGATTTACGTCTCCTAGAAGTATCGGCAAATGTTGTTGGACGAAATTCAAATACGTTTGTCCATTTACATTATCTGGCAGCTCGAAAGGGCTCAACCAGATCTCTATATAGTATTCCCGCCCGGAGATTGACCCAAAATTGCGTTTGAAATCTGTGGCAGCGAATATTATGTGGATTAAATTTGCATACGAATGATAAGTAGGCATGTTAAAAATGCCATTTCTTGTGAATTTAGACTTTTATCAAAAAAATTGGGATCTTCGGAGACCCGTCTTATCATTTCTTGGCAGAAATCAACTCTTCTTTGATGATCGATTAGACGTAGGTCTTGCACTTTTTTAATGTGGTATGAGTTTATTCTTTCTTGTGAATGAGTACATGGAATTCCTGTGTGCTGACTGTGCCCTGGTGCTGGTTGACGGGTCGCGTGACACTTCTTTCAAAATAACGACTATTACATCAGGAGCCGCTCTCAGTGATCTTTATCTATTTATAGTCCCCGGAAGCCTTCCTCGTACGCTCGATGTACACTTCAAATTTGTCGATAGTCTGGGTACGTTTCGGGCTGTCGTTCTCCTCTGCGTTGCAAATGGTTACAACCTTAATTTCAAGTTCTATCCAGAAACCAGTTAATGCGCAGAGTCGGCGTGCCAAAGTAACGAAATTCTAAATCGGTATGCAAACAAAGTCTACCCAGTATATAAAATCTATGTTTTTCTCATCAACTGAGCTCAACTTAAAGTTAAATGGATAATTTATCTTAAGATAAAAGAAAAATGTGCGAAGATAATAACAAATTATAAAATATGAAAATTACAAGATTTCCAATTCACCACTTCCAGAGACCGATTTCAGTGAAAATTCTTCATAAAGTACACCCTTTTTATATTATTATGAAAGTAATAATATAATAACAAAAAAAATGCGAACCAGAAATGCGAATATCTTTGATCGTAACGCCTTTAGCCTTACGAAACGCACTCAGTATGTTATCTCTTAATATTCATGATGAAACCTGAATAATAATATTTTTTGATTTGTATGGGTTTGAGCTTGTAGAACACGATGTACAGAAAGTACAACTCTCTGCTGTATAGATAGATTAATATGTTTACCAATATTTGCCATTAGTTCCATTAGGTTTTCGTCTCTTTTTTTCTGGGACACCACATATCTCAATATTACAGTTTCTAGCATGCTGCTCCAGAGCTTCAATCTTCGACTCAAGAAAAGATACGATTGCAGTGGTTTTATTGTTTGCCACACATTAACTAACGCTAGTAACTTTTCGACGCGTTGAACCAATTTATTATTCGTGTCACAATTAAAGTCCAGTGCATTCTGGATGTCCAATATATCTCTTTGTAAGTTATCGTACTTTTTGTCGATTTAGTGTATTTTCTGCTCCAGATTAGCTTGTTCATGACGGAGAGAAGCAAGTTCTCCTTTTATGTCCTTCGTGGTCTCAGATAGTGTATCTAAGTCGGATCGCATGCTATCAATATTCTTACCAATCTGAGATATTTTTTTATTTATATCTTCTCTCAAATCTTTGAGCAAGTTTTGCATTACATGTGTAAATTGATTAAATGATTCCATTAACTCACAGTCAGGGTGCTTGCGTTTTCGTTGTGAATCATTCTGCAGACCATCAATTTCCCTGCTCAAATCAGGGTTAGAAGAGCATTGCTTAGATGTTGAATAAGTGCATAGTGGTGCAAATTCCAAGGTACTATTGATAAAATTTAAACAAAAATATAAGTTATTTTTTTATTTTCGTATCGCTAAAGTATCGCAAGTACCTCGGTAGGGAGGCCCTGTAACGAAGTTGATACAGTGTGCGTAGGTAGCCGCATCAAGACTGATTTGTTTGCACGATTCCAGTAATGTTATGTGAGGTAGGTCAGGGTCGGCGAAATATTTTATAGATAAAATACGCTGTTTTCTCTTCAATTTCACAATGGAATAAAACGAACTATATCTTGTTTTGAAGGTCACTTTACAGTTTTGAAAACAACACTTGTGGTTTTAGCACTTTTAAACGTTTAACTTTAAATTAAATTAAAATAACACGGATAGTAATGACAAACGTTGTTGCTCAGCGGGCGTTTGATATGCACATTATGTTACAATAAAATGACTCTACAGAAATTTTGAAGTTATTATGAATAAGGGTCTTTATTTGTTTTGATTTGTATATATGTATACCAGTGTACCCTGAGAGCATTGACATCCGTTAACGAAAGTCATGGGGCCCTTTGGGTTAAGTGTCTGGATATAAGTAGGTATTATATATTTTTTTTTATTTTACCCTTTCAGAATATCTTAAGAAATTATTACAAAAGAAAAATCATCTTGTCTCGCGTGGCAGGCGGTATTTCAGGTGTTGGAATATAGTAAAATTATCGTTTATCTTTCTTGGATATTGATAAGTTATATATTACGTTTTCTACATTACTTGCCACAAAGTTCACTGATTGCTTTTATACATAGTTTATTACTATTTTCCTGGTATAGCTCCTGTTTGTTACTGACAAAAGATGATGATAAAGTGGGACTATTTAATAGAAGTAAACATATTTACTATATTATTAGTATTTCTATTATAATAATTTATCTAAGAAATAAACATGTTTACGAAATTTGTAAGTATTTTGGAAATTATACGCTTGTAAAAAACCGCGTAGTCAATCTGCGGTTTAATTAAGTACAAATTTAATCACTTTGATTTCAACCCGGAACTCGGTCGAACTTGAAACAAGTAAATACCCTTTCCTTGTTTGTGATGTGGTACAACACACGATTGTAATCAATTTAGGAAAACCCGCATTCCGGATCCGAATCTGGACGGAGAAAAGTTAAGAAAAAGTAGTACATTGATCTTTTGATTTCAATCAAAAGATTTTATTGTTTTCAAACTAACAATTCTAAAAAGTATATTTTGTATATAGTGAAAGTAATTAATAATTAATTAAACACAATAATTCACACTTATAAATGAACAGTGCGGCGTAGAATATTAAAAAGAATAAAAACATTAATCATTATGTTCACATATTGTTACTAGCGCCATCTACCCAACTGAGCGTACAACCGAGTTTTATCAGAAGGAATAGTTTGCTTTTGATTGGTAATTTAACCAGCCAACGGTAACATATGTCTGTGGGACCTGGGTTTTACAAAAATTGGAATATTTTTCTTATTTTTATGTGATTATTGCTATGATTCCATGTAGCTGCCTGATTGGACATTGCCTTTCGACAATTAGATGTGAGAAAATATGAAGACTTATAGTGGCCATAGATATCACTCCAAATGGTTTTACGCCAACTCAATTTCCGCATTCACTGGCGTCACTCCGGCTCTTCAGTTTTCAATCGGCCGGGCTGTTAGGAACTACCTGTTTGTGTTGGATTGACGAACACATACTCACGATCAGTTTGGCGCGACGCGCCGAGTTGGATTTATGATAGTCTCGGAAATACGTGGCGCGTCGTCAGTTAAAACACTGGAGTGATGATTCGACACTCACGATCAAATTTTGGATTGACGTCAGTTCAACTGATGCGAAACACTGACCGTCAATTTGCAGCTTTATATTGCGGAGTCTTAGTGATACCCGGTCGTTGATGACCTTCCCTTTTTTGTCTATAAATTTACCCAAACATAAGGTTTTTCTAATCTTTCTTGACGTTAACTTAAAATTTAAATATTTTAAATAACATATATATATATATATATATATATATATATATATATATATATATATATATATATATATATAAAAGAAGATTTTTAATGGCTTGCATGTTATTTAATTTTGTTATTAATAAACATGTTGTAATTTACATGTGTTTATGTTTTATTATTTAGAAAATTAATACTTTTTCATTAAAACGGTAAATGAATGAATGTCGGTCACACCAGGTGTATTAGATTATTACAAAAAAAATATAAATTATTTTTGTTCATGAAATGGAACATCTGTTATTTATGTAGGCTATGAACGGTAATTAAAAAAAAAATATGTTTGTGGGAAAATTGTTCAATTTAATCGTGGTCTCCCTATAATGAAACCATTGCAAGAAGCCTATCTACATTATTTTGAATTTATGGTGTCACATCAAGATAAAAGTTGGATTCCTCATTTGATTTGCACTAATTGCAGATTGGTCTTCAGGTCCTGGTATTTATCTAAAAATAGATCACTGAAATTTGGTAAACCAATAACATGGAGAGAGCCAACTAACCACGTAACCGATTGTTACTTTTGTTTAACCAAAACTTTTGGTTTTAACTCAAAAAATAAAGATAGTATAAAATATGCAGACGTTGCGTCAGTGACTAAGTCGGTCCTTCATTCAGAGGATTTACTAGTTTCCACGCCACCCGACAGAAGGGACCAAACTCACATAGATACAACAAGTACTATCATGCATGAGCATTATGACAGTGAATAATCAAGCTCAGATAGCTGTTTCGATGATGAGCACAGTCCCCATTTGATAACTCAATCTGAACTCAACGATCTTATAAGAGTCACAATTGGTAAATTTGTGGTGGACTAAAAGTGATAAGTATGCTTTTGGGCTTACAAGGTGGATACATTAAGTACTGTTGTTTCTTATGTCTATGGAACTCCAGAGCAAAACTGGATCATTATAAAAGAAAAATTTGGCCTGTACGAAATGAATAGGTAAGATGAACGTAATACATGTTTAGTTGACCCAAAAAATAATAATTCCACCTCTTCACATTACGTTGGGCTTGATGAAAAATTTTATCAAAGCTTTGGATAAGTCTAAGCCTCAATTTCAATACCTCTGCTCTGTATTTACGAATCTTTCTGCGGCTAAATTAAAGAAAGGAATATTTGTGGGTCCTCAAATCAGGAGAAAATTGGACGATACAAAATTTGAGTTTAGTTTTGTTTAAAATTACATAAGTGACGTTATAGCACCGTATGTGCGATATGCTAGGTGACTATTGTTGGTCTGTTGTGAGAGATACAGATGAAAATATTTATAAAAAAAACGCGGACAAGTGCGAGTCGGACTCGCGCACGAAGGGTTCCGTACAAACTTTTAGTTAAGTAAAGAAATCGCGTTTTTTGTATGGGAGCCCCCCTTGAATATTTATTTTATTTTGTTTTTAGTATTTTTTGTTATAATGGCAACAGAAATACATAATTTGTGAAAATTTCAACTGTCTAGCTATCACGGCTCTTGAGATATAGCCTGGTAACAGACAGACGGACGGACAGACAGCAAAGTCTTAGTAATAGGGTCGCGTTTTTACCCTTTGGGTAGGGAACCCTAAAAAGAGCTATAATTACCTATTTTTAACTGTCTGTTGTTTATTTGAATGTAGTTTTTCATCTTCTCAATAAATATTTCAAAAAACTGACATGCTATTTTTTTTAATATTTTTTCCAAGATGTAGATACCCAAAGTAACGTATATCTATATTCCATTTCATGAACAAAATTCATGTAAACCAGTGAGCGACTTACGAGGAAGTAGCGACGACGATGCGCTACGCATACACTACAGTAGGATAGTTATTTTTGTTACAAAAACTTATTCAAATTGCCGTATGGAAAAAAGGCTGACAATGCTAATGACTTTTCAGTGTTACAAACTTTTAGAGACAAGTATGCAATGAGTGCCTGTAAAGTTATTGCGCCAAAGTGATTTTAGTTATAATTGACAAACAACGAGTTGGTTGGGAATAATGGCTTCATGTAAGGTTGGGTATAATAATCTAGTATTATATAGGGGTAAAGCTATAACATTTTGTTCAAAGTTAACAAAACTTATTTTTAATTTCAGTGTTATTTTGTTTGATAAGATGTTGCCATTTTGTAGACAATGGCATAACTAAAATAACTTCAATAAATAAAAAAAATAATTAAATTCACTTACGTCGATAGCTGCGAAGATCTTATGCTAATAACCCACCGAGACTTGCATTCGGGTCTTTAAAAGTGCAAAATTTTAGATTTGGTTATATTATACTGCTTTAAAGCGTAAGTATCATCAAGTGTAGTCAACTTTGGGCACAAAGAACCAATATTTTGTTGACGTAGGGATCACGGTAATAGTAGTGTAGTCGTCTGAAGAGTTTTTTGTTTAGAAATATTTATTAAATTTTAGGTTATTTTTATTTATAAACGATATTATATTGCTCGTTTCAAACTAATATGAAAAATACAATAAAATAATATACACGAAATGTAATCAGAGAAATTTAATTACAAACCAACACAATTTGTTATTTTTTCCACGCGTTGTAGGTATGTTTAAGTAATTAAAATAGGGTGTGCCTTATTTGCTGGTTATTTTATTTTTTCGGTATGAAGCACCTCAAACCTAGTAGGTGAGAATTTATTAATTTATTATATTGAATAGATGTAAATGACAAATACAAAGATTTTTTCGAAATTTTTATTTTACTTAAGAGCATATTTTATATATGTTTGTAATTTTCATGAGGCAATGAATAAAATAGTTATTATGGTGTTGCATAACAATAAAGTTTTGAATTTGTAAACAAAAAATATCGATGTATTATGGTTAATCACAGCATGTAACAGTGTACAGCTAATAAATATAACCCATTTTTGCTATAGTATTCAGTAATTTTGTTCCACGAACACAGAAAATATGGCTACGGGAACTTGCTATACGGACTTTAAAATCGACCGTGATATTCTGTTAAAACCCACAAAAGAAACATAAAAGAATTCCATAACATCAACACCAAGAAAGTTCTCTTTAACAGCTTAGTGCGTAGCCATCTTGAATTTGCTGGCGTTGTTTGGAACCCTTCCTACAGTGTGCCTTCCCAAAGAATAGAGTCTATACAGAGAGTGTACACGCGATATCTGGCCTTTTCAACTCTTGGCATATCACAGACTCCCTTATAGTCAACGACTTGCTTAAATGACATCCCTCATGAACCGACGTTTGATTTCGGACTTAATGTTTCTATAGAAGATTTTAAACGGCACCATTAACTGTACCCATCTCCTTCAGAGAATTGAATTCCATGTCCCTTACAAATACCCCCTTACGAAATACGCAAGTTATTTGACATACCACCCCATTAAACTAATCTATGTTTGCATCACCCGATTGCTCGAATATAAAACACGAAATAACTAATTTTTATATTTTCAATGACTCCGTTGATATTTTTAAAAATAAATTAATCAAATATTTCCAACAAGTCAGCACACACTCGACGGCCATTTTCATTTTTGAGTATCTATTTAGTAAACAGTAGCTATTTTGTAATCACACAAGTAACAATGAATGCTGTGTATAATAGGCGATATTTTAACCGAAACTGAAATTTATGTTGTGATTATGTAATATGTATCGCTGTTGGTATGCCTTGCTATGAATAAATAAATAAAACCCAACCATGATTACAACTTGGCCAGCTGTTACTAAACAGTGTGGCGAATAAAAAAAAAAAAAAAAAAAACAATATCCGTCTAGAGCTTGTTAGTGATGACTTCTTACATTTATCTCTACAAAATAATTTTGTGATTTACTTGTTGACTTTGTCTTTAATTTACTTTGAATTGCTACCTTATCTAAAAAGTCACATTAAAATAACTTGGAGATTTTGCCTGTTTCTTGCGTATTGATAAATGTCTAAACGCTGCAGTCATGACGTGGTTGAACGAATAGAAACTTAAAGTCAGAGTATAGTTTTAAAAAGAATCCTAGTTCTGAAACGCCGGATATGATATGTGAAATTACTGATCCACAAATCAGGCCGTCGCTGTAGTTGATCACGAATTTCAAAGTTCTGCGAACCGACTTATATAGTAGAATTCTTTTAGAAAATCATTATTTCATGTTGTTGTAATAGACAACACAAGGCAATGTTACTCACGTTGCGATTCAAATAATTCGCAGTAAAAAAATAAAAGCCTTTTGAATAATAAATCAAGGAAACGACGTTTTGTGGAAGGGTAATGTGTGATTAACTGGAACACAAATACTGATTGCAATTATAATAAAGTAGAAAATTATTTTTCTTAACAAAAAATACATCACGTCATAAAAATTATGTGTCTTTTTATCGTAAAAATCGTACTTCCCGCAACAACGATGTTGTTTTCGGGGTTATACAAGGTGTATCGATCGATATTTTCAGATATATAATGGCTCATCACTTGCACTATTTTCTTCCTCTTGATTGGAGAAGTTAAATTGCACACTTAAGACAGTGTATAGAATATTCAAAGTTTTGGGAAGTTAGTTGTCAATTATGGTAGACATATTATAGATTGTAGTATACGAATTTATGAATATTTAACGGCTTACTAAGAAATCTGTTGAACTAGATAGGGTGATGACTTTGTAGACGGAAGTGTCGGTGCACATTAGCACATCTCTGATTGGATTGGACAATACTTTATATCAGGAACTGCTTTATCAGACTGAAAAGTGATGTTCCCATTAATTATATTAATTCACGCAGTGAGTGTTTATAAGATCCTTAGATATTTGCTATAATCCTAGAGTAGGAATAATACTACGCTAGCCCAGCTCTGCTAGTTAAAAAGAAAAATGAATAAAACCACTTAATGTCTCAGTTTATTTAACTGACTTTCGTGAATCACGAAAAGCATTTTTAATAACTGAAAATGTCGTATGACCTCGCGGTCATAATATAATTATGCGGAATAGTTATTATCAACTAATCATTGTAAAAACGCTTATGAAGTTTATTGAACTTTGTGACATCCTGGTCTACGTTCATGATTTTAAGTCATACAGTGGATAATGTTTTAAATCTTATACGTAAAGTTCTTACTAAACTTGCAAATTAAGGATTTTCCATCAAGCTGAAGAAATGCACTTATCTTTTATCTGTAATTTAATACTTAAATCAAATTATTAGAGAAGGTCAGGTGCGGTCGAGTAGGAAGAAAGTTTAAATGTTGATAAAGGTTGCTGAACTGAAAAGTGTTTATTAGCTTAGCCAGTTATTGCGACGATATATACGTAACTTTGCGCAGAAAATGGCTTGTACCGCAAGTTTTACTCGTAAAGAAATTCAATTTGTTTGGGGACAGGAAAATCAGGCTACTTGTAAGGAAATAATCAAATGATTAGTCAATAAGCCCGTGGTTGAAGCTTGTGACTCCTCTTCGCCTATTTTTTCTATGCGTGTACTGTTGACCCATTGAGCTAGTCACATACTACTCATGTTTCCGACGAAAAGGTTCAATAGCTCATCCAAAAGTTGAATTACGGTGTTTTTTTAATAGTGAGCTACCTTATTGTTAACATACCATTCCGATCAGTTTTGATTTAAAATGGAACGTGACACTTTAATAGTTAAAAATCACTGTTATGTTTATACTATGTTATCAATAATCTTATTTATATAAGTATATAAATAAGATTATATATTTATATAAGATATATTTATATAAGAATATCTGTTTTATATAAGTATACCAAAACATAACATAACTTGTGATAACCTACGTTCCTTAACAACTACCTTACGAAATGGATAAAAGCTTGCTATTTTGCCAAATAGGTCAGTTGCCTTAATTTGAAAAAGTGGTTAGTAATATGCCTTAATGTGTATTTTAACCCAAAAATGTTATTTCGAATGAAATCGAACATTAACAATATATATTTAGCATTTTAAAAACCAATTTTAATTTTCCTCGAAAACGTTCCAGACTGTTATGGCGTCTTGAATGACGTCCCGCCGAGCTAAATAAACAATATTCTGTACGACAATTGTTAGAATTATTTAATTTAAAATGAACCTTTCGTATAACAAGTACTGTTTAGTGCCCTAGTGTAAAAGCACAGGCTTAAAAACGCGAGACAAATTATTTATATAGGTTCCAAACAATTCACAAATGTGGAAAAAATGGCTAAAACTTGCAAGGTGGGATGATATTCATTGTTTATCAACAAATAAAAGAATGTATTTTGTGAACATTATTTTGATGTATTTTACACAACATAATCTACGTAATTGAAATGTTACCTAACCAGATAAATTTCCTCCTTATTGAAAAAATAATGACATATGTTGCGGTTAGGTATACTATTCATCATGATGAAACACACTTATTATTCTTGTTCTACAAGGTGTCTCAAAAGAAAGTTCACATTTAAATCTTTTTTTTAAAGAAAAGTCTTAGCTTTATTGAAATTTTTTTTATTTTATATTGAAGTACACTGTTTGGGAATTAATTTTTTAAAAATAACATCGTCCAAATGTAAACCGATGCGCTCTCGGCATTCATTTAGTCGGGCACTAAAATTGCCTATGACAGCTCGGCAGGTAGTCTCCGTGATGGCTGCCATTTCATGACGGATATTTTCTTTTAATTGTGCCAGGGAAGTCGGTTTATTAGCGTAAACTTTTTATTTGACATAACCCCACAGGAAAAAATCCATAGGCGTTAAATCGGGACTCCGTGGAGGCCAATTTATGTCACCTCGCCTGGAGATTAATTTGTTCGGAAAAATTTCTCGAACTCGAGGCAGAGATCTGTTGGACGTGTGTGAAGTTGCCCCATCCTGCTGGAACCATGTTCTTTGGTTGTAACCAGGAAAGTTTTGCAGTTGGGGTACGAAAAACTCGTCTAACATCTCCACATAACGCTCTGAATTCACTGTGAGTGTGCGTCCCCTTGCATCTTCAAAAAAGTAAGGGCCGATAATTCCTCGCGCCGACATCGCTGCCCATACGGTGACTTTGGGTGAATGTAGCGGTTTCTGATGTTTTTGTTTTGGGTTGGTTGCACTCCAGTAACGACAATTTTGCTTGTTTACATGCCCATTCAGGTGAACATGGGCTTCATCGGAAAACAAGATGTTGGTGAACGTTGGAAAGCGCTCAATCATCTGATTTACAAAGGCAAGCCTCTGACCACCATCTTGAGGCTTCAGTTCTTGCACTAACTGAATTTTGTACGGGTGCAGCTTTAAATCTTTGTGTAAAATGCGGCATAATGAAGATCTGTGCACATTTAAAGCAACAGCACGCTTCCGAATCGAGAGGTTTGGATCATCTCGAATAGACTGAGTAACACTGTCCACGTTTTCGGCTGTTCTTGATGTTCTTGGCCGCCCAGATTTTGGTTTCTCCAGAGTTGACCCAGTCTCTTCAAACTTCTTAACCCATTTTGCAATGAGTCGAGTGCTAGGCGCATCATTTAAGTGACGAATATGTCGAATACTGCAGAATTTTCTACGCGCTACAGTCGCCGAATTACCGTTTTTGTAAAACTCACGTACGCACAACGCACGGTCCGCACCAGAGAAACGCTCCATAGCGACTAAATTCCCAAGAGCCAGACTACCGACTGACATACCCCCCGCGCCCCTCAGAATAGTTGCTTTCGCGTAATAAAATAAGCAAATGTGAACTTACTTTTGAGACACCTTGTAGTTGCTAAATGATATGCTTAATTATATCAAGTGTCATATTATGGGAAAAGTATCACAAGTGCGAATGAAACCAAGTTGTATTCCAAGTAAAAGGTGTCAAAAAGACAGAAGTAAACAGATATGTAGCAACACAGAACGACCATACATATTAGAAAAATAAAGAATGACGACAATAGCAGAGTGCCTGAATGGACCAGATGAAAGTCATACACCAAGAAGAAAGTAGCTGTTTTCGCTCAACCAAGCGTAACGGCGTCAATTTTGGGTAAATTCATTGCTATTTCCTTTGGTAAATCCCGATTCCATCGCTATATTATGCTTGATTTCATTAAGAACAAACTGTTAAATTGTATTAAAGTGACAATGACAAATCTATGAAACTGTCAACCACAACAGTTATCTTTTGCACGGCGGCGCCGGCGTGTCGTAACTCATTCTGATTGGTGTTTACCGTCACTTGACCTAATGCCTATTTTTCCGAATAATTATATTTATCTTTAATTATTATGATCAATAGTTTTATTTTTTGTATCTCTATATCATAATTCATAATTAGAAACTGTTTTACAAGAAATATTCTCAAAGAAATTGTTCAAAAAAGTGTTTCATAAACCTAAGGATAATTTGTTTAGTGCGTAATAATAAATAAATAGTTGTAATAAAAAATATTCAAGAAAAATACCTATATAAGGATATTGCCCTTTAGGCACTACACAAAATAAAAGGAGAGTGCATGAGGTAAATATTACATATGTACCTTATGTGTATGTCCTTTACCCTAGTATTCATAACACAAGCTTTACTTTAGGTTAGGCTAATTAGTGTGAATGTAAGAAATATTATTAAAGTTATACTTCTTTAGGCGCGTTATGAAAAAATGATGAGAGTTAATGATGATGGTGATGAAATTTCAAGATGCGCGCATCACTGTGACACAAAATTATCATATTGAAGTTGGCCGCAAAAGCGACATAGAATAAACCAGCAGGATAAAGTTGGCCGCTAATTATGAATGTGTGTGTGTGATTTTAAATTATATTTTCATAAAATTAAATTTAAACTAAGCAATTAAAAAACAATTTTTAATGATGCCGAAGAAGTATAACTTCTCACGCGCGTACATAAGTACACACACCCACTTTTTTATTATTTGTTATTGTTCTGGCCGTGTTTGTGTTTTAAACAGTTTATTGCATTTATGATTATTGGTTTATTCACTCTCTTTTTTTACTGTTTAACGTGTAGTACCTAAAATGCAGTAACCATTCCCTTTCACAACTAATTTTTAACACCTTTATTATTCAATGTGGCTTATATAATAGGTTTGTTTCTTGTTTTGTCAAGAGAAAACTAATTTTATACAGTAAACAAAACAGATCATAGAACTCGTCAAATGCAGTGTTTAGTTCTTTGTGCCTGTCTACTCCAGAAACAGAAAGGCTTTTAAGATAGGATTTAAAACGAGAGATACTTTCTTGTGACTAACATCTTTTCAAGATGAAAACATTTTAGGGATATTTATTTTTGTGCGACACTTAACGTCAGTAGGTAGTACGAAAGCGTAAATCCTGTCGCATTGTTTATATTACTTATAATAAGGTAGCTACACGAAATGCGGTTGGAGCAGTGATATGCTAGAAAAAATAATATATTACAAAATAATATTGTTGATCATAAGTAAATTATCAAAACTAGTTACTATTTTGTTTTCAATTCCTTTTTTATTAAAATATAAGTCCTTCCCCCTTTTGCGGTCTCTATAAATCAGCTGAAAATAGTTAAATAACTAAGACATAATTTTACATCTTATTAGAAAATCTTTAAAGCATGAAAAGTAATTTTTAATTAAAAGATCCAACAAAGTACTTTGAACAAATCTCTTGCTTGTTGTGGAGAAAAATTGATAAATCTATTTGGTTTAAGATAGAAAAAATGTTTTTTTGTTTTATCAATAATAATATTAATGAAGTTTGATGCAAACATCAAACTCCTACTCAAAGTAGAAGACATTATTTATGCTTTGGATACTAGTGTTTTGTTATAATAGGGTATAGTTTATTTATATTATTTCACTAGTTTTGTTTTGAACTTATATTAATTTTTGTGCAATAGATAACATAGGTTTCATTTTAATATTTTCAAGAGTAGTGAGTGTATATGTGCAATTGGGGTATTGATCCTTATATTCTTTGATATAAAGTTCAATATATGAATAAATTTTACTGATAATAATGTACTTCAAGTTTGCATTAATAAATAAAAATGGTTTATTTATATTAATAAAATTACAATGACGAAGTAACTGACCTAATGTTACAAATGATAGCTTAAGGTTAACCTTTGCATTGAAGGAATTATTTTGAACAAATAGAAAGCGTTTATTGAAATAGTTGTTGTTTAAAATAATTTGTAGTTCTTACTACTTATTTTAGAAGATTTATTCAACTTTATTCTACAATTGCTAAATCCTTGACTATGCTTACGAAGAAAAATGCTCCCTGGCATTTCGAAGAGCCTCAGTTACACGCTTTTAATTATTTACAATCCAGGTCCGTACTTGCATTGTATAACTTAGTGGCCGATATAGAAGTACAGTCTGTTTAATAAGAGTTTATTGTAATTACTGTTATAAATCTTTGTGTCTTCAATTAGTTATCCGTGCCGTCAAAAAGCCTCTAAAGGTTACGTTTAACTTTAACATAAATAATTTTATCATTGACAAATTTTTGTTTTTTTTTACAGTTTTATTCAGAGTTATATTTTCCTATAAGTACCTAGATAAGTATCAATGCTATACGAATATACATGTTATACAGACTTAAATAAAATATTTACTCATATAGAACTGCTTCTCATAATTAATTAGCCACGATTTATAAAAATGAATTGCTGTTCGTTAGTATAGCAAAAACTTGAAAAGTAGGCGATGGATTGAGACGAAACTTTGCTTAGTTGTTGTACGCATGCCAGAGAACCTTCACTTATATTGTATATAACTATATAGGGTCAGTTAAAAATAGCATTGTAAAGAACAGGACTTGCACAGCTAGTACTATAATATCTAGAGCAATTAATTTACAATATCAACTAAGTATCTTTAATCGCTACATAATTTAAATAAAGGTTAGTAACAATAACACGGCATTATGTTACAAATGTAAAACGATAATACCTATGAAAACAGAAAAGAAATAAAAATACTGAACTAATATTTTTTTGATGAACTTGTAATAATTATCCTATTTATCTGAAAGAACTTTTAGAGCGGATCTGACAATTCCCATAATAAATTATCCTTGGAACAATAACATTTTACAGCCAAGAACACTTTAGAAGTTCCAGATTTTCGTGCCCTCAACGCCACGACTTTAAAAAGTTTTTGAACCTTATTAAATTTCATAAAAATAAATATACTCTAATAAAATTTACCTTTTGTTTTCTTTTGTGTTAGTAAATATGTAATGTAGCACTATCCTATCTTTTTATTTCTCGTTACTCATTAACTTTGTTATATAATCGGTAAAAACTAAAACGGTTTTCATGGAAACTCAGTAAATGATGTGAAAACATAATAATCTTCATAGTTTTCATCATTATATTAATATAGAGTGCCTTACATACATATGTGCTCATTTATATTAATATATGATTTTAATTTTAAATAAAAAATTTAAATGAACTTTATAATACGCAATACGTTTTTTTATTGACAAACAACTAAGATTCTATTGTTGATGATCAAATTTTCATCTCTATGAAACGGCCTTGTATAGAAGTTGACCTAACACGTCGTAAACATGTGAGTGTCAAGGTTATTGTCACGTGCGAAAAAACATTTATTCGTTCATACGTCTTTTATCCAAAAAAGTGTGAAATGAGTGATAGAGTACTTTTTTGGACTTTGAACTTGTTACTACTAGTGTTGTAAAACACTTGAGTCCTTGACTTTCCAAAAATCAGAATCGAGTGTAAGATTAGAGTCAAAAATTTCAGAGCTTAAGGAACTGTAAATTTTGGGTATTTTTATATATACTAATTATCTTATACAAACTATAATAGGGGCTCAATCATTCTAAAAAGAACTAACGTCTGTGGTAAAAACAGCTCAGTCTTTTAAACAGAACTGGAAACTGAGAAATTTAATAAACTATAAGCAGTTTCATCTTAACTGAATGTTTATAGCAGTATGTTTATACTTTAGTTATATTTAGCTAGTTCAGGTATATAGGCAAAATTAAATAAAAAATAAAAATATGAGCATTTTTAGGCAACAGCCAACACAAATAACTTTTGCGTGAGTCCTTTAAATGAAACTGGAATCTTCATCTTTAAATCACAAGTGAGTTCAATTTGACTTTAAAGAATTTTAGAGTCTCGAGTCTCACAAATAGGACCATGGATTTGATGTAAGTACAAAGACTTGAAGGACTCAATTAACTCATACCTCGTAAGGTTCATAGTCACAAGTTATAAAAAAAAGTTTAGCCTCAAATTTAGGACTGAAATATTCAAGTTACAACACTAGTTACTATGAATTTTACGTTATGTAGGAACAACGAGGCTTAAACCAGTTCATTTTATTTTATATATATACTGTTTAGGCATCGAAGTTTCTAAAAGTTAGTAAATCCTGTTATAGTTTGAATTATTGCATTACGGAAAGAACATCTGTTTCCGCAGTTAATGCACGGCTAAGTACCTACAGCCGCAACACTCCACGTGGAGACAAATTAATTGCTCGCCGCGCCGCTACAAACTCGTATTGCTTATTTAAATATTTATAGTAAGCTACCATTTTCAAATATTTAAAAAATATGGATATCGATAGCCCTATAGATATCCATATTATCAATATACTTTCATATTATAAAACACAAAGAAAGTTTCGATTATGTAATAACATAATCGAAACTTTCTTTGTTAGCTACTGTTGCCTGTTGGATGAAAATTGCAATTTATATATTTTAAAATATATTTCCATGAAGTAGGTAGGTATTTTATATAATTAAGGACAAAACGACAAAGAATAAGACATAAGACAATCATATTTATAATAATAATATCTCGATATTGACTATAAGTAAAATCAACCTTATGTCTTTCGTTTTATGACGAAGGTAAATGAAGGAAAGAAAAGCGTATTCGTAATACAATAAACTGAACATCTAACTGCATATCTACTTACGGTATGTGATGTAGTTTGTATTGGTATAGGTACTTAGTAGCTGTCGTATTTCGTTAACGGATGAGTCTGAAAAGTCGCTATCCCCCACTCGCTCGCTGTCGTTATAATTACCTACGGCCTGAGCTTTTCACTCATTTCATTCACTCATTCACTTTGTCGGATCGAGTTTTTTTTTTATTAAGATCTCGTTGTCGACTCTTTACAACAAGGCGTGCATTTATTTGAGCTTTAACAAAAATTGCTGTAATAATTTAAATATAGGCGCTGATAGACTTTTAGTTTGAAAAATGTTACAAATTACTTTCTATTTAAAAATAACATCTGTATAAAAGGCACTGAATATAGGATATAATCCACTCGTACAGTTTTGATAAAAAGGAAACGTTGATTGAGATTATACCCGCGTAGTTAAGCAAATACGGAATGGACAAAATAATGTAAGAAAAAACTATATACATCACTAATTAACGTTCTACAACGTCCTATGAAGTCAGCAGGCAACGTCATTAGACAAATAAAGATGTGGCCAATTTATAATTCCTTTAAGTTATGCATTTGCTTTCTTATAACTTTTAATAATAAATGTTGCTTTTCCTTATCGATACAAATATAAGAATATAGATCAGTGTTGTTAGGTAAATAGTATTAAAATCCAATTTAACCCAGACATTATTTTAGAATATATACATATGATTAAAAAAAAACAATAATTTAATGTACAACCACGTAATTGAAAATGTACGGGGTTCATTGATTTTGGAGTGACGGTATCTGTTTGTTTACAGTAAATCTTAGTCTAAGTTTACGATTTAACAACCAAAAGTTTGTTTACAAGCAATGACGCTATGACGTCAAGTAAATGTGTCTTTTGCGTTTTGGCGGTTTTTGTATTAATCTAATTTTTGATGATGATTTGAGAAAATACAGGGTGGCGCAATAGAACCTGCATATTGCATTATCTTTTTTCGCGGGGTATAGAGCGCGGGGGTGTGGGGGACCTAACATCGTTTGGTAGGCGCGCTCATGGAGTTTTAGTCGGTATGTGCCACTTCGAAGGAAAGCATCGCGCATTTTGCGTACGCGCATTTTACGACAACTCTCGTTCATAAATCGTTACCAGGCGACTATATTGTTCGGAATATGGACTACGGCGAATTAGTGAAGCTCCGAGTGCTAATTTGATTAAAATATGGGTGAAACGTTTCGAAGAAACCGGTTCAACGTCTAAACCAGAAGCAAAAGGTTGTCCAAGGACATCCAGGACCGAAGACAATATTGAGAGAGTTATGCAGTCGGTACGAGAAAATCCACAAATGTCTACTCGCAAGAGATCGTCGGTCTTACAAGTGTCGCGACGAAGTTTGCAACGAATTTTAAACTTGGATCTTAAACTGCATCCATACAAGCTGCAATTAACACAAGAATTGAAAGAATCCAATTACACAGCAAGGCTCGCATTTGCTAATGAAATGCTTAATCATTTTTCCAATTTTGACAACATCCTCTTCTCTGATGAGGCTCATTTCCATATCAATGGCTTCGTAAACCGTCAAAGTTATCGTTACTGGCACAGTGAGAATCCCAAACTCAAACACCAGAAACCACTGCATAGTCGTAAAGTGACAGTACGGGCCGCAATCTCTGGCAGAGGAATAATTGGTCCTTTTTTCTTTGAAAATGCGCGGGGACAAAACGTCACTGTTAATACAGAACGCTATGTTGCGATGTTGGAGAGTTTTTTTACTCCAGAGCTTGAAAATTCAAGAATAGTGAATTCAAGAACTTGATTTCAGCAAGACGGAGCTACCTGTCACACTTCGAATGACTCCATGGCCGTTGTGAAACAGATGTTCCCTGGCAGACTGATTTCGAAAAGAGGTGATATCCCATGGCCCCCACGAAGTCCAGACTTAACGCCTCCTGACTTTTTTTTGTGGGGATACCTCAAACAAAAAGTCTATAGCAATAATCCGAAGAACATCGATCAGCTAAAAGAGAATATCCGTGGTGAAATGGCAGCAATTACACCAACATTATTGAAGAAAGTTTTCAATAATTTCCATTTAGGTTAGAGGAGTCCCGTCGTAGAGAGGGTCATCATTTGGATGATGTAATTTTTAAAAATAAACTTCAATTATAACCTTACAATGCCTCATTTTTATTTTAACTCTACCTTTTGTATTTATTTTTTAATACTTTTTTTAAATATGCACGTTCTATTGCGCCATCCTGTATATAAAGAAAATAGAGATTTTTGTAAATATTCAATCATATGGCAAATTGTTTATGCTATAACGAGCAATCTGATATTTATTCGAAAAACCCGTCATATACCCAAATTAATAAATAAATAAATGAGTAAAAACGATATACGGAAATATTGTACTTTTTATCTCAGTTAAATCTAGAAACACAGGTAATGTAGACTTAATAACATTTTATTGATATGAAGATTACCATCATCTCTACATTTTACTGGGTGGGGTTTTAAAAATCTTTTACCACCAAACTTAATAGGAATGCCTATTTAGTTTGGTAGCTAAAGATTTAAAATACAGTTTCATTAAAATCGTATGGCACTGACAGAAGTTAAAATCATCTAAAGAAAATTTTCAATTCGCCGCCCACCTGTTAAAAGTATACATTAATTAATTGCAAAATGTCACTTAAAGGGTTGAATCACATGTTTCCCTGCAGTACAAAATTTATAATTAATTATTCTATCTGGCTGTGATGTAAGCTAAATGCTGTAAGTAAAAAAAGGCTTATTAAGTATAGTGTTTGAATCGTTAAAATAGTTTATGTAGTTAAGTAGTAGTCCATGATTTAGATTTATAAATGTTTGCACTGATTAATTTCTTTTTAAGTTTTGAGACAAAAATTTTTTGTATAAGGCTTTCGCCGATTATAATTATTTAAAAATACTTGATTATGTACCAAACGGATTGTCAAACTTTGGGGCATAATTAAAGAAGCGATCGTCCTACGAATCCTCTTACTGCAGAAAACGTACTAGCGGTGAAAGATTCAATTCAAGAAAACAGGCGAATTACGTAAGAAGAAATTCAAAATGTAAACGAAGATGAAGACTTCAATTGAGTGGTAGAGGGCAGATGCAGTTGAAGGCCCGTCGAATTGTTCCACCTTTCGTCTTCAGCTCTGCTACTCGCGTGACGCCATCCACACCAGCATAAGATTTTAAAAAGGAGGGCGCCACTCGGCACTGTTAACATCGTGCTCGTTATTTAAATCAGTTTTAAAATATTTAAGTGTTCCAAAACAAAGTGATACAATCAAAATATAAAACCAGTGCATAAAATACTTAGATCAATACATGAAACACAGTGCATATACAACAAAATTTACTAAAAAGTGCATAAAATCGTTCTATCTCATTTCATTTGAAACTCGTCAAGATACCTAGACCACATCAATTTGGATTTGAGACAAAAGTGCGAAATATTAGTGGAATACGTGACGACAAAACTGGACCTTGAACTACATTAAAATAGTGAGTAAACCTAAAGCATCAGAAACTATAACCTCAAAAGTGCTAAATAATCATCATAACAATACCATAGTTCCTGAGTCATCGATCAAAATTATCCATCAGCGCCATCTATTATGATCTATCAGAACTACCTAGTCAGGTCCTAGTTCGACGCGCTCTCCGTTATCTCGCAACGTTTAGACAACTCGATCGCTAATATACCAAGAAGTACTTACCTGTCCCCATAGAGGGCGCTAAGCGTATTGTAAACAGAGATGGAGGAATTAAAAGGTATGTTAATTAGCATGCAACAAGATATTAAGTATACATAACACAGCTCATTATCCAGTGATAAGTGAATTTATACTTAAATTATTAAAAGCGAAGCATCGTGAGACTCGTGCATTGTCGTTGACGATCGGTGAGATCGACGCTGTTGAGTGACTGCGATAGCTGTCTGTTTCTCCTTGTCGTTCGTATCGGCCGCTGCGGCTGCGCGTTCTTATCAGTGCCTACGTTCATTATACACAACTAATACAATGAAGAACTGCGCCGCTTGCAATAACAAATTGAAGGACGTCGATTATTTAGAATGCGTACGCTGCACTGAAGTTTATCACTATCCGTGCTTAAATTTATCATCTGAAGAAGCCATACGTATTAAAAATGATATTAAATTCAAATGGATGTGCCCTAATTGTAGAAGCAAGCAGCCAAAGGGCGATAATTCCAATAAATTAGTACGTCCCTCGACACCTACGGGGATGGCGGATATAACCTTTAATGTTACTCGTCGTAAGGTCCAATCCAAGTTAGACGCGGAGCAAACTTATACTACTACGTCATCGGACTACGTTACTCGCTCTGATACTCAAACAATAGTACGGGATGAGTTGCGATCTATAATGAGCGAATTCGCAAATGATTTAAAAAATACGATAAATGTCAGATTTAAGGAAACGAACGACCAGCTTAGTGTATTTAAGGATTCCTTGTCGTTTTTGAGCGAGCAGTTTGATTCTATTAAATCAGATATGGAAAAACAAAGCTCGCAAATTAAACAATTGAAATCAGAAAACGAGTCCCTCAGGTCTGAAGTTATCGCGCTTTCGGGTCGAGTTCGTCAAATGGACCAAATGTCTAGGTCTACCAACTTGGACGTTTTTCGGTGGGTCATTTATTGGCGATTAGGTTCATTTTTGAAAGTTAGGTGGAGTTTTGCGCAACGCAACTTTTGGTGCTTTAAAAATTTAAATCGCTTCGGAGTCTGGGAAGTTATCGAACTTTTTCGAAATTTTCCCACTCTGAACTTTTTACTTTTTTACTGCATACATTTGATCGGTTTTTGCGAGACAGGTGTTAGAAGATCGTCCAAGTAGCAAAGTGTCGGGCACCCCTATCTCGGTTTTCGAGATAGCTGTGCGCGCCTTTCTGCTGGATCGGTCTTCGCCCTTTTCAGGGCGAGCACCTCGCTGGTAGGAACCAGGTGGGAGAGGTCGGGGGAGTCCTCCACCTTGTCGTTGTTCGACGGATTGGCGGTTTTCGCCAAACTTTCGAACAGCGTCCAGGAACTTCTTTGATTCTCTCGGTGTTGGAGTGGGGGAGTTAGTCCCCGGATTGTGTAGGGGGCTTCATTAGTGCCGCTACTTGCGCCGCGAAGTCTCGCTGGCGCCACTTTTGAAGCCGTTTGGAGGGTAGGACAAAACCTAAGTTCAACTTAGGTTTTGTGTTTTCTTCGCAAATTCGTAGTTCTTTGGGGAAGTTTGGGGGTAGTTCGTGTCGTTTGGGGGAGTGCTCCCCCTTTTCGACTTTTGGGGGGTTTTGGTCGGGTAGGTGCGCTTCAATCGAGGCGGCTACTCTACCAAGTCCAGCGAGTGTTTTTAACGTTTTGTGGCTCTCCCTAGGCGCTAGTGGCGCCGGGGTTGAGCCATGGCTTCAAGTAGCAACCGATTTGGTCTCCTAGGAGACCAAACGCTAGGGGGTAAGACCCCCACCGGTGCTAGAAGCGGGAGTGCGGGCCGCAAGCGGCCAAGTTCGGGAGAGAGAGGGCCCTCAAGCTCCGGGTCCGGAGGCGAGGGGACTAATAGGCGCAAAGTAAGATCGAAGGCGAAGGCGCCCAGAAAGTTGGGAAAACCGGTGTCGACGGGCGCCAGCACCAACTTCAAGATGAATTTGGGGGGGGAGTCTGACGCGAGCTACGCCGAAGAACTGGAGGTAGAATTTGGGAATGAGGGACGGCCGTGTTCCGCAAGGTTGCTGAGGCATCCAAAGGCCGTCGACTATAGGGTGGACTCCTCATCCGAAGGACCCGAGGACATCGAGTTCTCAGACGGTCCGGAGACGGACTGTGGCGAAATGGCGGAAGACCTCCGGGAGCAGCAAGAGGTGGTGAAAACCGTCATGCTCGGCATGACGAAGGCAATGGACCAGGCGGATCGCAGGTGCCTGGAGCAAGCGATCCGGAAATTGGGCGGGGTCGCCGACAAACTGTCGGAAAAGGCTAAGCCGAAAAAGGAGTCCGAGGCGGCCAAATTTAAAAAGGTGGCGGACCAGCTTCGCGCAGAAGTGGCAAAACTGCGCGAAGAAAACAAAGCCCTGAAAAGAAGGATGGACGTGTCCTGCAAGTCAGCTGCGGCAGCACAGAGGTCCGAGGCGCAGGCAGTGAAGAGGTGCACAGGCCAGCCACTTACAAGGGAGGGGATGGTGGCCCTTATGGAGACCTTCCAGCGGGAAACTTTAGGTGCAGTAAGGACCATGGTGGAAGCCCGCGTGGAAGGCCTTGAAAAGGATGGGCGGCTCCTACAGGAAAAAAGCCACCGACCTCCGCTGGCGGCGGATAAGAGAAGGGCCGTCCCCCGCACGATGGCGGGGAGAGAAGCCAGGGAGGCAGCAGAGCGCCCATCAACTACTGGGACAACGGCGGCCCCGGTACAAATGGAAAAGCCTTCTTGGTCAGCGGCGGTCAAGAGGAAGGCCCCCGCCAAACAGACAAAGGCGGCTGGCCAGCCTGCTTCAGGAAGACCCGGGCCAAAACTAGCCCAACCTAAATCGGTGGTGCCGAAACTGGTGGCACCTAAGACGGCAGCAGTGGTCCTAACAATCCCCGAGGAGGCCGCAAAAAGGGGGGCCTCATATGCCGAAGCCATAACCAAGGCGAAAAAGGAGGTCAGACTCGGGGAAATAGGGATCACCGAAGTGAAAATTAAGATCACGCAGTCGGGGGCGAGACTGATCGAGGTGGGCGGAGAGGGCAGCGGGACGAAGGCAGACGACCTCGCCGCCAAATTGAGAGAGGTGCTAGGGGATGCTGCAACGATCTCAAGGCCCACCAAAACAGCGGACCTGCGGGTTGTGGGCCTTGATGACTCCACGGGGCCCAGGGAACTGCAGGCGGCGCTCGCCACCATAGGAGGCTGCCCACCCGACCAGATACGGGTGGGTGAAATTAGAGGGGGCCCCGGCGGACTAGGCGCCGCATTGGTCAAGTGCCCTGTGGAGGCCGCCAAGAAGTTGGGCCAAGAGGGGAAGGTCCGCGTCGGCTGGACGGTCGCCACAATAAGAGTGCTGGAGGCCCGTGTCCTGAGGTGTTTCCGGTGCCTCCAGCCCGGACACACCGGGGCGCTCTGCCCGGCCAACATCGACCGCAGCGCCCTATGTTATAGGTGTGGCGTGTCCGGGCACAAGTCCAGAGACTGCGAGGCGGACCCTAATTGTGCGCTCTGCCGGTCGCTAAAACGCCCCCATGACCATGTAATGGGGGGCAAGGCTTGTAAGGCCCCAGCGGTAAAGGGAAGGCCTCTCCCCAAGACCTTTGGGGCGCGACCGGTACAGGCCCAGACGGCCATGGAGGTAGTTTCTGTATTGGCCCATTAATGCCCTCACGCCAATACAGAATACTACAGGCGAATGTCAACCACTCCACAGGTGCGCAAGACCTCCTCATGCAGCACCTGGCGGAGTGGTCCATCGACCTAGCCATCGTCTCGGAGCCCTATTGTTGCCCTTCGAGGGACAATTGGGCTTCGTCGCTCGACGAGACGGTGGCGATAGTCGTCCCCACAACTGCGGTCAGCTCCCCTCCCCTCTCGCTCATTGAGAGGGGGTCGGGGTATGTAGCCGTCAGTTGGGGGGACATCACCGTGGTGGGGGCGTATTTTTCGCCCAATCGTGCCCTCACCGAGCTCCAACGGTGGGTCGATGGGATGGGACGCGTCATCCGGAGACTGGCCCCCCGAAAGATCCTATTCGGGGGCGACCTCAACGCGAAACACCAGGCGTGGGGCCACCCCTCGAACGATCCAAAGGGGGTGGTGGTGGCGAGTTGGGTGATAGCGGTGGGGCTGGCGGTGCTAAATAGGGGCACCGCCTTCACCTGTGTCAGGGGCAGCGGGGGCTCCCGCGTGGATGTCACCCTGGCAACCCCATCGCTATCACCCAAGATCTCCGGATGGCGCGTCCTATCGGAGGAGGAGTCCCTGTCTGACCACCCCTACATCAGGTATGAAGCCGACCTGAGGGGTGGATCTGGCGGGCGCCCAGGGGGGGGAACACAGTCAAGTTTCCCCAGATGGGCCCTCGCCAGGCTAAACAGGGACCTGGCGGAGGAGGCGGCGGTGGTGGAGGCCTGGCGGCTGCAAGACGAGGAGCGCGAGGGATGGACGGTCGAGGAGCGGGTGGGGAGGCTAAAGGAGGCCTTCACGGCAATCTGCAACGCCTCCATGCCGAAGGTGACTGGGCGACCCGATAAGACCGCCGTATACTGGTGGTCTGACCAAATCGCGTCGCTCAGAACAGCCTGCGTTAGGGCACGGAGGGCGTTGCAGAGGTGCCGTCGGCGACGGAGGAGGGTGGAGGGCGAGGAGGAAGCCCTGACCACCACCTACAGGGAGGCCAAGAAGCGGCTCAACCTGGCCATCCGACAGGCGAAGGACGCGGCCTGGAACGAGTTCCTGTCGACTCTCGACAGGGACCCGTGGGGCCGCCCCTACCGGATGGTCAGGAAGAAGCTGAAGAGCCAGGCTCCGGCGACGGAAACGCTGGAGCCAGAGCTTCTGGCCAGGGTGGTGTCGGGCCTCTTCCCCGAGTCGTCGCCGATCCTCCCGCCCAGGATGGTCCTCCCGCCCATCCCTCGCGAGCAGCCGTCGGGATACCAGCCGGTGACCACGGAGGAGGTGGAGTTGGTCATGGACCGCCTCAAAGGCCAGCGGAAGGCGCCAGGGCCGGACGGAGTGCCAGGCAGAGTAATCCCCATTGCCCAGGAGCACCTAGGTGAGTTCCTCCGCGAGACGTACAGTCTCTGTCTCGAGAGGGGGGAATTCCCTAGGCAGTGGAAGAGGGGTAGACTCTGCCTGCTAAGGAAGGAGGGGCGTCCGGCAGATTCGCCTTCCGCCTTTAGGCCGGTGGTGCTGCTTGACGTGCTCGGCAAGTGTTTGGAGCGCATCATTGCCGAGCGAATAGTGCAGCACCTTGAGGAGGGCCTGGGCCCGAACTTATCGGAGCGACAGTTCGGGTTCAGGCGCGGGCGGTCCACGGTCGATGCCATCCTAGCCCTGAGGGATGTCATCGACACAGCAGAACGGCTGGGGCAGGGAGTGTTTGCGGTGTCATTGGACATCCGCAACGCATTCAACTCCCTGCCGTATGAGGTGATCAGGGACGCCTTGAGGTTCCACCAGCTTCCCCCCTATCTCCGGGTCGTCGTGGAGCACTACCTGCAGGATAGGGTGGTGCTGTACGCCGACTCGAATGGGGAGCTGGTGGAGAGGAGCATGTCGTGCGGTGTTCCACAGGGAGCGGTTCTGGGTCCGCTCCTGTGGAACATGGGGTACGACTGGCTCCTCAGGGGGACGATCCTCCCCCGCGCGGCGATAGTGTGTTACGCTGACGACACACTTATCGCCGCGAGGGGGACGACTTACCTCGAGGCGCGTCGCCGGGCCAAGGAGGTGGCGGAGGTGGCCATAGCGCGCATCCGGGCCATGGGACTAGATGTCTCGGTGGATAAAACCGAGTGCATCTTCTTCCATGGCCCGAGGAGAGCCCCACCGGTGAGGGCTAGGGAGGTCGTGCTTGATGGGGTGAGGCTTCCAGTGCTTCGCCACATCAAGTACCTGGGGCTGCTGCTGGACGCTCGCTGGGATTTCAGCGAGCACTTCAAGCAGCTAGCCCCCAGGTTGGTGAAGGCCTCTCTGGCCCTAGGGAAGCTCCTGCCGAACGTCGGCGGCCCAGGTACCACGTGCCGCCGACTCTACGCGGGAGTCATTCGGAGTATGGCCCTCTATGGGGCCCCGGTGTGGGCAGAAGCCGTAGGGACCAAAGGAGAGGCAGATCTCCGGCGGTCCCAAAGGGTGATCGCGGCCCGCCTTGTACGAGGGTACAGGACGGTGTCGCGATCGGCGGCTTGCGCGCTCGCAGGTACACCACCGTGGGAACTGGAGGCACGTGTCCTACGGGAGGTGTATCTGCGAAAGGTGGAGGCCCGGGTGCGAGGAGATAGGCTCGCACCCGAGGAGGCCCGGCGAACAAGGAGGGATGCCGAAGAACGGCTGATGAGGGAGTGGGAGGAGTCTCTCATCGACCCGCCATTCGGGAAGCGCACCCTCGAGGCACTGAGGCCAGTGCTTCGGGAGTGGTGCGCTCGGCGCCAAGGGTCGGTGACCTTCAGGCTGGCGCAGGTCTTTACCGGGCACGGGTGCTTCGGTAAATACCTGCACCGGATTAGAAGGGAGCCGACCCCGTCGTGCCATCATTGCGGCGCTGCGGAGGACACTGCCCAGCACACCCTTGAGGTGTGTCCGGCGTGGTCTCCTCAGCGCGGCAATCTTGTCGCGACGATTGGGAGTGACCTCTCGCTCGCCGCCGTGGCGCGAGCTATGGTGACGAGCGACGGGTCCTGGGAGGGGGTGGCCACCTTCTGCGAGGACGTCCTCTCGCAGAAGGAGGCCGCCGAAAGGAGGAGGGAGGAGGACTTAGACTCCTCTCTCATAAGGCGCAGGCGTCGGGGGAGAAGGTGGCGGCGTTATGCCACCCGCATCCCCATCTAGAGGATGGAGCTTCGCTTCTCCTTTAGAGACGCCCCAAATGGCGGAAGGGGCACCCATTCTGCCTGGGTGTCCACCCCCCACGTGAAAACGCACGAAGGGGGAGAGGGTCTCTTCCCACCCTTCCCCGCTGGGAAGGGCTTTGGGTCAAGAGGCCAGTAGCGCAGGCTCGCGGGATGAATGCCTCGCGAGCGGAATGCGCTTGAGGAGGACCCTCGGGAACGGCTTCCCCGAGGGTAGGAGCCTCACTCGGAAACTACGGGTGATACCGGAGTTTTCTCCGTTATCACCCGGCGTGGCCGAGAGGGGGTCCGATGGGATGGCGACCGCGGAAGCCCTTCGGGAACTTTTGTTTCCGGGGGACTTCCGCGGACGCACATTCCGATGAGGTGGGGGGGGAAGGCCGTTAGCACACCTCGGCCGCCTCCGGCCCGCACTGGGCGGGGCAACCGCGCCGCCTGCGGTGGCGCCCGGGAACTTGTTCTTGAGACTTGTTCTTGGGTGATCATTGCGGGCGCGGGAGTCTCGTCCTGTGTGGGTCGGGGTCGGTCGAGGGGTGTGGTTTATTCCTTCCCTCACCGAAAGGGGGCCAGCGGCTGTCGGAGCGGGAGACCGGCAGTCGCATTGCACTTGGCCCTCAGGCGTGCGGGGTGTTCAGGGCGTCACGGTTCACCCCGTTGCTCCGTCCCTCACGGAGCATAGGCGAGGTCCGCCCACGAGCGCGGACCCACACTGGTCCGGGCCGCGGCCGAGTCCGACAAGGGACCCCGCGACCCGCACCACTGTGTATTGGGACGCCGTAGTTTTTAGTGGGTAGGCCTCCAAGCCTTTACCGGGCACTCGGCCGGGTAGGGGCATGGAGGAGAGTCCCACATATCCACCGTGTTCTCCCGACACGGTGTGAATGCCTAATGCCATTTTCTACGAAAAAAAAAAAAAAAAAAAAAAAAAAAAAAAAAAAAAAAAAAAAAAAAAAAAAAAAGGTCTACCAACTTGGAACTACAATGTATACCTGAGCACAAATCTGAGAATGTAATAGCGATTGTAAGACAGCTTGGTAGTGTCGTCAATTGCACAATTAACGACAGCGATATATCTTACTGTTCACGAATAGCCAAGTCTAATCCGAATGCACAGCGTCCTCGTTCTATATTAGTGAAATTCAACACTCCACGCACCAGAGACTCAGTACTGGCGGCTGTAATCCAATATAACAAGGGTCATCCGAAAGAAAAACTAAATTCAAGCGCATTGGGCTTAGATGATAAGAAGACTGCGGTATTTGTTTCTGAGAATTTGTCAGTCGAAAACAAACACTTACACGCTGCAGCGCGCATACGTGCCAAACAACTAAATTATAAATATGTGTGGGTACGCGGCGGGCGCGTGTACGTGCGTAAATCAGACAATGCTGAAGCTGTTTTTATTCGTAATATGGATGTCGTTAATAGCCTTAAGTGAATAAATAAAAAATACTTTTTGCTTTTTCTATTTCTAATGTTATTGTTTTTGTGATTTTGTACCACGTGAGTATATGTAAACCTTTGTTAAATTCTCGGATAAAATAAGTATTTATTTTCAAAACGTAAGGGGCCTAAGAACCAAAACAATTGATTTTTATTTGAATGCTATAACATGTGATTATGACATAATTGTATTATGTGAAACATGGCTGGCTGTTGACATATTAGATTCGGAATTATTTACTGATAAATATTTTGTATACAGGCGCGACCGAGAAAGTAGTGGTTTTCACCGCGGTAAATCGGGTGGTGGCGTTTTAATAGCAGTGTCCAAGCGTTTGTCTTCTTTTCGTCTTTCGGATTATGAGAGTAACTGTGAAGAGGTCTGGATTTGTGTAGAAATTAGAATGAATAATAGGACAGAAAAACTCATTATATGTGCCGTTTATCTGCCGTCGCCAATACAAGCTCACATTCTGGATCATTATCTGGACAATGCTAATCGGGTTTTAGAAAGGGTTGATAAAATATTAATAGTGGGCGATTTTAATTTGGGAGGCATTGAGTGGATTGAGTCAATTGACTCAACGCTGCACTCCAAAAATTATAAAAATAGTTTGCACGAGCAGAAGCTCATAGATTTTATGTCACTAAATAACTTACATCAGTATAATGGCATTAAAAATAATAAAGACCGAATCTTGGATTTAGTCCTGTCAAATGTTTCAGTAAATGATCTGAAACATTGTGTTTCACCAATAACCAATGTTGATAGCCATCATCCACCACTGGAATTCGACTTGTGTTGCGACGCTGTTTCAGATACTCTGCATACTAACCATAAGCCTAGGTATAAGTTTTTTAAAGCTGATTACAGTAAAATTATCGAAGAACTTAGATCAGTTTCATGGCATAAAACACTCGGAGAGTTTCCGAATGCGGACGCAATGGTTCAAGCATTCTACAGTATTATTTATGAGACCATTGAGAAGCATGTACCTAAATCTAAACATTTTCCACACAAATATCCAATATGGTATAGTAATGATCTAATTCGTTCGTTGCGAGAGAAAAATAAATATCGTATACTTTTCTTAAAGTATAAGAATCCTTTAGATAAAATTTCGTATCGTATTTTGAAAGAAAGATGCTTAAAAATCACTGACAGTGATTATAAAAGTTATATTAACTCAATTGAATTGACTATTACTTCAAACCCTAAACTATTTTGGTCGTTTTTAAAACATAAACGCAATAATACTAGCTCATATCCATTAAGAATGCATTATAAAAACACCTCGGCAAGTACAGAGACGGAGGTATGTAATCTCTTTGGTTCTTGTTTCTCTTCGGTTTATGACACAAGTAATGGTCCAGCGTTACAACAACAAGTGATTTGTGTTACACCTATCGATCAAAACTGTTCACAAACACTCGGCCACATTTCTATTCAAAGAGAGACGATTGAAAATGTTTTAAAAAGACTTGATCCTGGTAAGGGTGCTGGACCTGATGGACTTCCTTCGTTTTTTGTTCTAAAATGTTGTGAAGTTCTGGCAGAGCCACTCTCTATAATTTATAACAAGTCACTCACAACAGGTTCCTTCCCTTCTTTATGGAAAGAAACGTTGATTGCACCCATTTACAAATCGGGAGACAAGTCTGCTGTAGCTAATTATCGACCTGTGTCGATATTGAATGTTTTCGGAAAGGTTTTTGAGGTCATCATTTATCCAATTTTATCCTGGCATGTAAGACATGTTTTAATTCCTCAGCAGCACGGGTTTATTAAAGCTAGATCATCTGCAACAAATCTTGTAAGTTTCGTCTCTGATGTGGTCGATTCTGTGGACCGTGGGATACCGGTCGATGTCATCTATACGGACTTTAGCAAAGCGTTTGACAGGTGTGATCATAAAATATTGATTAACAAACTTTCTCAATGTGGAATCACAGGTAATTTCTTGAGTTGGTGCGCCTCATATTTAGTTGGTCGCTCTTCAAAGGTTGTAGTCAATGGCTTTCAGTCTGATTCGTTTATGGCATTATCCGGAGTCCCACAAGGATCACATTTAGGACCGTTATTTTTTAATATTTATGTTAATGACGTAGCGTCTTGCTTCATTCACTCGCAAATATTTCTATACGCAGATGATCTCAAAATTGTTAAAAAAATAGGGACAAACATGGACTGTATTTTGCTTCAAACTGATTTGGATAGGTTAACTCGGTGGTGTCATGTTAATAGAATGACTTTAAATATAGACAAGTGCCATTTTATACATTTTTCTCGTAAAAAGGAGTCTTATTTTAAATCTTACACAATAAGTGGTCAAGTTATAGAAGAAGTGGATGTGATAAGAGATCTTGGTGTCTACTTAGACAAAAAACTTCAGTTCCACAAGCATGTTGATAATTTGGCAAGGAAAAGCTTCAAATTACTAGGTTTCATAATACGGAATTGTAAGGGTTTCAGAAAAGCCTCTACCAAAATAGCAGTTTTCAATTCTTTAGTTAGATCAAAATTAGAATACTGTAGCGTAGTCTGGACTCCTTACTACAATGTTCACAAACGTCGCCTTGAGTCAGTGCAAAAAAGATTTTTATGGCACCTATCGTTTCAGTGTGGAATGGCTAAAAAACTTCCTTCATATGAATCACGCATAAATCATTTCAAGATTCTCAGCTTGGATGACAGAAGACAGATGCTTGACCACATATTCTTATATAAATTAGTTAACGGACATCTGGATTGCTCTGATTTACTACATCAAGTAAATTTTAATGTACCATATAAATTGGCCCGCGTATCTAGATATTTGCTATTTAAAGCAAAGAGCTCAAAGACCAATCTTGGTCATTTTTCCGCTATCAACAGAATACAAACACAATTTAGTAATTTGTCACGCTTGTCTGTCACAGCCCCAGTTAACATTGATATGTCGTTTTCACCAGGCAAATTTAAGTCAATGTTGCGGAATTTATTTTTATCAAGACATTAGCCTTTAAATATAATTGTTTATTTAGTCTGTGTTTCAAAATATATATATTTTATAAATGGGATGTTTTAGATTTTGGTTAACTTTGTTATAGTAAATTTGTGCATGTCGTGGCAGCCTTTAAGTATGACAGCGATTTGTAATGTAAGTCATAAGTGTATTTTTGTAAATGTGAATGTCGTTTGTTATGTTGGTTGTCCTTAAATAAATAAATAAATAAATAAATAAATAAATGTATTGCAGATTGAATTGGGAAGCGTTCACAAGATCCTCAAAGTATCTTAGTATCAAAAGGATAGCTTCGAGCTGTATGCCGCACCGAATCTGAGAAGCTGACTAGTGTGCCGTGATATGATCAATTAATTTGGGACGGGCTCGTCTCAGTCGGTGCGTTTATAACTTTGTGACAGGTGGCCAATCGTGGGTTTATTAAAAGGATAGACAGAAATAAAGCGTCAGTCGACCTGTTTGGTTGTTTCAGAACGAACCTACTAAAGTGAAGCGATCGAAAAGCGTATACAGGAAAAATTGTAATCACTTGTTTCTTCAGTTTTACTGGATATCTGATTTCGATTTTATTAAAAAATCAAAGTTATTTCAATGCCAAATGGGATACATCGAAATGCCAGCCAGAAGTTTTATCGCGAATGATTGAACACTGGGTACCGCGGGTTTACTGATTCATCATGACGACGCGCCCGCGAACTCAGCGTTGAAATAGAGGGACTTCCTAAACACCACACCTATTTGTCTTCTTTATATTCTCTAAAATAAAAAAAGAGTGATGCAGTTTTTATCGCCGAACAGCGTTCAAGAAAGCCATTGAAAATATGATAGCAGCGGGCTTGAAGTAATTTTTCGACGCATGAAAGTTGGTTCATACGCATGAAATTCTGTACAGAATTTATTTATCTATTGCGGAAAATGTAATTGTAAATTACATTTTCCGCAATAGATAAATTTCTAAAAAAATGATATTTGTTTAAATTCCGTCACTAGCGATGCACGACTAAACAACACTAACAGAATTATTCGCATAGGAAAATCCTTCGAATACATCAATGACAATTATTGGACTCGAGATGACGTCGATTAATCTTTCAGCGGTCGTCGTAAGTAAAAATAATATTAGTAATGAATAAACCAAAAGCCATCCACGATGGAGGTTACAGGCTACACGACAGTTTCCCAAAAAAAATATGGTGGACTCATTTTAGCGGAGAAAAGACACGCCTGGGTCTTTGACGGATTGGACCTTACCAGATTAGCATCGCCCCATTCGGAGACTGCCTGCAGAGATAGGTTCATGCGGCTGACCATCGCTTTCCTATGTCGCTGGATGTGTTCATCAGTGGCTCTTGCATCAGACCTCATCATCTACAACCATGCTGTCATCTGCGTACCCCAAAATACCGGGCAAAAGCAGGTCATTATGAAGCAGAAAAAGTGTTGCAGAGTGTATGGAACCATGAGGGACGCCGGAATTGATAGCCAAATGGTCCAACGAGCTACCATCAATGACAACTCGTATTGACCGATCTGTCAGGAAGTCCGATATCCAACCGCACAAACCAGTGGGAAGATCATATGACGTAAGCTTGCAGGCTTTCAGGCCACACCCTATCAAAAGCTTTCTAGATATCAAGAAAGACGGCAAGCGCCTTATCATGCCGCTCGATGACTTCACTCCATATGTAAGTGGCGTATGCTAGAAGATCTCTTCTAGTTTCGGCGTAAACCATATTGTCGGTCGCTGAGGAGGTCATTGTCTTCTTAATACGACAGGAGCCTATGATTCAGTACACGTTCCTTGTCTTGCAGAGAATGGACATGACCAACGACTGTCCTTTTTAGGTACAGGTTGCACGTTTGCCAGCTTCCAGGACATTTTGTGGTTCACAAGAGGTGCACGGTGATTGCTTCCAATGTCATTCCTTCACCCTTCACACTAAAGAGTGAATCACCTTTTACGATTCTCTTTGATGTGAAGGTTTGGTGTTATTCTGTTCTGTTGGTCACAACATGACCTAATGATTACATAAGTTGAAATAAATAAAAGGAAAAAAACAAACAACTGCCTCAACAGATCATTATTTGTTTCTATTTATTCGTTTTTGTCCTAAATTTAAATTAACTACTGATTTAAATTACAGTAAAAAAAGTAAAAATAAAAAACATTAAAATAAAGTCGAATGTTACTTCAAAAATCTAGTAACATAAAATAGAATAGGGATTTTGAGTGGCATTATGAGTGTAGTTAGTTACGAGTACCTCTCTATTTTTCTTATAATTGTGCCTTTGTTTATACCTGAGGTTCGTGTATTTGGTTTTATGAGAGTGCAGTGTTTTAAAAGATACCTATTTCTATGCAAGTACGTATTTCTAAAAAAACTGTTTGATGAATTTGTTGTTTTCATGTAAGTGAATTTATTCTTAATGAGAATAAATGTCTTAAAACATATTAATAATCCACCATTATCAGGCTAAACTAAAACTTAATTAATTAAAAGTAAAAAGCTTTTATAAATTCAAGTTTTTATTTAAATGCACCTTAAACAAAAAATAAACTACTTTAAAACTTTTACTATCAACTTATAACGTCATTACACAAAATATATGATATAAAAGCTTGTCGTGAGATTTAAGTACTCGTAATTACTTACTTTGAAATTTTTAATATTTAAAATCAATCACATAAAGTTATTTAATTTACTTGTTTATCTACACAAGTAAATCTCGTGGGATAAATTGGCAGAGCCATTTCAATCACATATTTACCAGTTTGTTATTTGTTTAGTCGATTCATTAAAACTGCAAAATGTTTTATTGAAGTTCGCCAATTCGGAATGTAAGCAAGAGCCCTTTAAAAGTTGTGCTACCTTATTGTGTCATATTTTCAGTCAATTCAATTAACGAGAGTGAACGCCGCGCCGCGAGTGTGTTGCTGGAACAAATCTAGAGGGTTGTTCAACACTTGATTTCCTCGCACAGGAGGTAACTGCATTAAGTCATCAAACACAAATATTTATACTACGAAAGAGTAATTCATTGTTTTTGAGTTGTTTAAGTTGGGGATCCACCATACAAAGCATTTTATATGGAACCATAGAGATTTCATCAATAAAAAAAAATTAATGTATTGCCTCTGTTGGCGTATCAAACACAAGTAATTGCCAATAAGAATAGGCATTTGAACTTTTCAACCATCCTTTTGTACTGGAAATTTTAGTGTAGAATGTAATGTGGATCCTCCCACTAAGCGTGCGGTCACTCCTGTAGGTGCACAAACTTTAGCAAATTGCTTGCCGTAACACTGATTTACTTTATTTTCAATAAGTTAAAGAGGAAAGTCTTTCCAGTTCCAACGTTCCTTTTTATGAATACCCTTGGACGCTCATCGCTTTAATTATGTAGCCGTCCTAAAATATGAATAAAATGATGAATTATGAATAAAAATGCATCCTTTTGACCAACATATATTGCTCTTCTAGCTTTCAGGAAGTCATCAGTCATGTGCTGTTCTGGCATCGCCAACTCTTCTTCAATGATTTCCTGTTGAGCTTCTTGATTCAAGGCTTCAAAAGGATGAATTTGATTAAAAGCATTCTCCAGCTGTTTTTAAATATCTCCAAACGTCCGTTAGTTGCGCAGAACCTTCTCTTGCTGTATCATAGTCTGTGACGGGGTGAGGCCAGGAGAAATGAAAGGCACTGGGTCGTCACTTATATTTTTTATAATTATGGAATTAAGGCACAACTGTAACAATTATATAAAAAAAGGTAAATTACACTGAACACAAAAACAATTTCACATTTAACACTAAAACATATTGTAAAGGTAGGGCTACTTACAATAGTGCCTTAAAGAAACTTATAGACTTTTATATAACAGGAACTGGTGGTACAGAATCTTGTGAATTATACAGAAAGTTAGTGTGAGCTTATTATAACTGATCAACACTATAAATATATTTAAATAATTGTTAGCGGTGAGTCAACCGCTCTACGCGCTGACTCTGGTAAGAATGAACTTCGAGAACAAAACAAATAAAAAGAGACAGACAGTAAATTTAAAAACGGAAACCAAGAGGAAAATGACCAGAGAAGAGCGCAATGACAGCAACGAGTCGCCAATATAGCTATGGCGCCTCTTTACAAGTCAACGATTATTTCGGTCCCATTACTATATAGAACATACTGAAGAAGTATGTATCTGGATCACTGGCAGCCACAAAATATATATTTGTTGTCAGCAGCGGATTTTATCTTTGCTAAATCCACCGTTATTCTATATTTTTGACGTCTATCTCACCAAATTACACAAGTCAAAGTTAACCAACCAACGCTAAAAACTAACTATTCGACCTCAATATCATAATCGAGGACTCCAAAAACCCTAGCACACAACAAATCCAGATGGATTGGAGCTACGGAGTTTTTGTTTAACTTCTTATTTTTTTAAACTCACATATGTATTCTCTTTGAATCCTTTATTGATACCCATATTGTAGGCAAGCATTAAAAATTAAGTCGGCGATATTGAATTTATATTTCGACTTATTCTCAACAACCCCTTTCATTGAATACCTATGTTGTAGGAATACATTATAAATAAAATTAGTCCGCCATCTTGTGTGTTCCACCATATTGGATTTAGAATAATGTCACACAGCTAATCATGTATTGTCATCAAAACTGAATGTGAAGATATCTGCTTCAAAATTGAGTTGCAAGATTTGACCCGAACAAACATAAATTGCAAGTTCAATAAAAGCCTGTAATTTTTTTTAATAATATGTCGTTGTTTTGTTTATAAGGGAAAAATGAAATCAAAAGTATATTTATAAAAAGAGATAATTATTCTGAGTATAAAAACAATTTGCAATTCATAATACTCTCTTGACTTTGCCTCAATAGAGGGAGGGAGGGATCGTTTTTTCAGGTGGTAATTTATTAAATTTTAGCTGACGCGGCCACGTGTTGCTGTGTCTTAAGTAAAATTGAAACCTATCCTATGTCCTCAGTCGGAATAAATCTAGTAAAACGAAAAAAACATCAAATCGGTTGAATAGTTTCAGAGTTAAACGCGGTAAAACACTTTGACAGGGATTTTTTATATAGATTGTTATAGACATACTCCTATAATGTAACATTTTGTTTCCAGAATGCAGCAAATAGTCTATTATTGTCACGAGTATTTATTGGGTCGCTATTAGTAAGTTTCACACATTTCTTACTTTTTTTAATACAAATATGCATACGCTAAAGTGAAATATCTAAATTTGTGGAAATACGGATTGCAACAATGCAATGATTTTTAATATTTTTTTTGCAATTCTTGTGCGTCTTCACTATTTCCTACAGTATCACTCCTGTACCACAATCGTAGGCGTATACGTAGTAGGTATGTAGTGCGGTCTCTGTGTTTGTGCTGACTTTAATTTAAAATCAAGCTAAGCTTTGGCCAGGTTCGCTTTAACATGCGCTATGTGTTTTGTCCCATTATTTTATTATATTTGAATATTCTATTTCCAAGAAGGTTGTTTCGTAATTAGTTTTCATGACTACATTTTGATAATTTTAGTTGATGTTTAAACTGCGTGTTTTACTAGATTTAAAATGCACAAATTTTGTAAAAATGCGATCAAGGTTATGTATGGTTTTGAAGCCATTAGGTTATGTAATTTAGAGTTTTTATTTATTAATGGATAAGGAAAATCTTTTTTTACATTGTTAAAAGGGCAGAGAGAAGATTATAAATGCTATATTATTGCCAATGAGTTCGGAAAGGTCATTAATATACTGTAAAAATTATATACAATTTAATACGCTACCCTGGGGGATAGACCAATTAAGTGTTGTTTCCTCAGAACGGATTATATGGATTTCATTGGACCTATTTTCGAAGTTTTCAATTTGTACAAGTGGGTTTCTATTAGCTAAATATAACTTTAACCTTTAGAAGGCATATCAGTGGATTATGGAACATTATAAATATGCCAATATGATATTGTAAAGAAACATTATTGTATGTTTTCGATAAATCGAGAAGTATATCTAAGCAATTCTTTGTCGTTATTAAACTGTGAAGCTATTTGAATATAACTAGCTACATACTAACTAGCTATATGCAGTAAATCTCGATTTTCCAAAACCATTTTGACTGTCATCTTGAGATATTACATTTTTCTAAATACTTTATTTATAAACTGCAATAATTATTTTTTCTTTAGAGGAAAGAAAATATTTCGAACTAAAGCACTGAATAAAAATTATTGTATATAGCTTTTGATAATCGGCTAATTCATTTCTGGAATATTAAAGATACGTATAATAAGTTTATGGATAAACAAAATAATAAAAAAAATCTATTTAGTATACCTAATTAAAATTATAGTATAATTGACGTACCGCTTTCAAATAATATAAATTCAAAGAGAAAATTTCCGTAACTGTACGTTCTAAGCAACGATCTACGTTTGATTTGTTTAAAGTCATTAATTTTAGTATAATTCTACAGTCAGTTGTCAGTCTTCATTCAACTCGCGAGTCATCAATCAGTCATACCATTAATTACACAATAAAATTTATTTTAAGTTGTTTCAAATTTTATTTAAAAATTGATCCTTCGAATCTCCGGGTGGGATCATAAGACGTCACGTCAGAGATCACATACGTGTATTAAAGTGTGCAAGTGTTAACCAAATTGAATTACAACGCTATACGTGTCACAAAATTTCAGCAGCTTTCTGTGAGCCAGTCATCGATTATTTTTCATATAATCGACCTTTTCATTAAATAAGATGGGAGCGATGTATCTGGTCTTAAAAATTTTAAAGAAGACGGTGCCGTTCATTTAACTGCAGCTTATGTCAAAATACGTCACAGCAATCTTGAAGCATACTGGCAAGAGCTTTAGCTATGTAATATAAAATTGTGTGAGTTTGACGATCGCACCCCCGAAGATTTTAAAGACAATTTTTACAAATTTGTGATTTTGTGCAACGAGGCAAAATCGTAAACTCAGAAATATCAATAGGGGGATAGTATCGAGGAGAAGATGGTAATTCGACCTATTCCTTTAGTTGGCCGTTCACAGCGACTAATTTTTTTGCAGCCTATGCCTCAAAATCAGGATACTACTCGTTAGACAAAAATCTACGAAAACAAAAAAGTAACCTAAATCATTTGCTCGTAATCTCCAATCCGTAAATATAAAACCTTTTCTGAAAAATGGGAATTAGAGGATGCATTGATCTCATTGCATAGTAGGTGGTTTGTTATTGATGCTTTTCATTGGAAATCGACGGCGGATAGTATGAAGAAAATAAACAATATTAACGCATTACAAAGGCAATTTTGGTACCATGATGAAGTCTATAATAAATAGTAAGATGTGGCCACATTTCATCAATACCGCAAATCAACATTTCTTCATTCAGTGATATCACTATTAGTAGGAATCGTTTTAGGATTTGTTTGTGGAATCCATTCATAACAATTACTGTTTGTCGAATAATAAATATTTTTGAGGCGTTTGTGTCGTTTCGCCATAAGACAATGCCATAGTTTATCCAGGAATGGGCGTATGCCTAATCGACGATTTTTGCAGTTTTTTGGTTAAAAGACTTCTTTTAATAATATAATGCGTAGGTAAAGCTTGATCATTTTCGCGCTATTTTAATTAAAGTACTCTTCCCGTTTATTTTGGTATCGATAATAATTCCCAGTAGATTAAAATCCTGTACACGTTCCAATATATTATTATTCATAAAAGGGTTAAGTGGTTATTTCTGTAAAGGTCTAAATTGAATAACTTTAGTTTTGGAGAAATAAATTAGGAGGTTGTGGTCATTGAGCAACTTTGATATATTATTTGAAAATTGTTCATTTTCACAAGGGACTATCTCTGACATGTCATCCGCGAAGAGAACACTTGCCGTATTTGGTCGCAATATTGTTTTTTTCGTAGGAGGTCGTTAATGTAGAGTAAAAACAGTAAAAAGCTAATTACGTTTTTTGGGGAGTAGACAATTTGACATTTAATGCATCAGATCGAATTTTAGTAGCAGGACCCTATTGATAATTATGGTTTTCCACTTCAAGAAATTGAGTGCGATTAGTTAGGTACGATTTGAACCATTCATGAGCAACCCCCCCTCACACCATGCCCTAAGTTGTTGTAGCAATATTTTTATTATTTATTATATTCAATGACTCTTGGATATATTTATAGACTGCTAATATCGTGGACTTGTTTTTCCTAAACCCGTTATGATTTTCATTTAGTAGTATTTGTTACAATAGGAAAACAGGTTGCGACATCGCAGATTTAAATATTTTTGAAAAACTAACAATGAGATAGGCCAATCATTCCATTTATCTGTAGGCTCCCCTTTAATACAGGTCGTACCACAGATAATTTAAGCAAATCAGGAAATTTACTCTCTTCAAATTATTGATTTATCAAGATCACTAGTAGTAGAGCCAGTCCTTTGGCTCTATGTTTAATCAATAAGGGAGGAAATTCATCAATGCCGAGACTTCTTTTGTTTTTCTTTTTATGATTTGGTTTTCTTAATAATCTACAGGGCTTAAGTACAAGGAGTTATGAGAGGGTGAAATAACTGACCGACCCGTTGCTGGTTGGGACGTACAGGCGGCGTTATAGTGACACGTTCTTGCTCCCCACAGATACAAAATAATTGTTAAAAGTATTTGATACCAAAGCGTGGTCCTCGGGCCTAGTATTATTGTATATGCTTAATTTCATATTTTTTTTTCTTTATAGGTGAGTTTATTTGTACGTTCCTTTACAATATGCCACATTCTTTGAGTTATATTATCAGAACTTTTTATCTGACGAATATAATCATTCTGTTTAGATAATTTTACGATCTTTTTTAGTAATTATCATATGATACAATACAATAACACTTTACTGATTACATCACAAAAACAGAAGGATACTCAAGCACAGATAATTGCTTAAAAATAACGTGTAACCATGGGCGGCCTTATTGATGACGACGATTTCTACCAGACAACCTTGGGGTGGAGTGAAGAAGATAATAAAGAAGTTAGAATTACGGCGGTGGTTGGAGATATACAAATAATGAAAACAATAACAAACTTCAAAACCTTATAAATTAAAAAATAAATTTAAATAAACGTGCATAATTATATACTATAAATATATATACATTGAATGATATGCATACATAAACAGTATACATATCAATAAACATAAATGTCTAGTTGATAGAGAGCAGTCACCCAGCTATTGTGAGAGATAGTGAGTTTTAACTTAATTAGTAAAAATAGAAAAAGATAGTGCTCGTCTTATGGAAACTGGAAGAGAATTCTAAAGACAAACAGTCTGTACCTCGAAGGGACGGCTATAAAGGGTCGTGAGTGGGACTTCTGAGCGCCAGATTTTCTGATGACCTCAGGCATAGCGTGGTTTAATTATAAAGATAATTGAAACATTCTTTAAGGTAATGAGGGGACAAAATTAAACTATTACTTTGTAAATTTGGAGTTTCCAATAATCAGTTATATCTGAATGATGTTTATGTCTTTAGTGAGCCAAGTTTTTTGATTTATGTTTCGGTTTAATTTTTGTTAGTTTATTATTATTTTCATTTTTATAAAATAGGAGTAGTTTTCATTTACGGTTTTATTCTTATCGATTATTAAGACCCAACTTATATACTTTCACTCCATTTAAATTTATTTTTATTTACCTTTTTTAACTTCCAATTATGCAATAACAATCAGGGGTATTTATAACAAAAAAATACATGTCAACCCCTGCTCAGCGGAGCGGATGAGCTCAGGAGCTGCATGTGTTCATACCGCTATCTCCCTTTTTCCATCGGACATCCAGAAGCACTGGGGCTGCCACCCTTTCTTGGTTGCTATTCCTACCTGTCGCACTAAACGCATCTCAAAAAATTATACTAGATTTAAAAAATCTAAAAATCCCACGTTTTTCAATGTCCTAAAAAGAATAAAATAACCCTGCGGGGCAAAGCGAGCCGATTATTGTAAAGATGCGCCCCCACGTTTTGAGTGGCCCCTCGCTTTGCCCCGCAGGGTTATTTTATTCTTTTTAGGACATTGAAAAACGTGGGATTTTTAGATTTTTTAAATCTAGTATAATTATTTTATTCTTTTTAATTATTAACTCAACGAAGTAACCATGTGTTACGCAACAATCGGATAAGCCCCATACAAAAGTGAAAGTTGCCGAAAGTGGACCTGAAAGTGCATCTGGAAAGTTGAAAGTTGCTTTAGAGTGCATTGTCATCGGGTTCTGAACTATCCTGAAAGTTTCAGCTTTCTAGCTTATCGGAAAGTGCCTCAAATTTAAGTTGCAAGATTTTGCCCGGACAGACAAACAAATAAGAAAAGTGAGATAAGAAAAACGTGGTAAATAACTCATAATGCGCACAGCAAGAGTGGAACTTCCTCCTTGTGTCTGTATTTCCGAGTGTATGTGTATATATGTGTAAATAGGCACCTTCTGGGTTAGCTTGTTCTATCGTGGATTCTGTGTTGGCCTCGCGCTAGATTGGGATCAAGAGCGAACCAAAAGAAGCGAAAAATAAAAAAAGATATCAGCACTCGGGATCCGTTAATAATGTAAATTTTATAGAAAGAGTTGGACCTTGAATCGTACAAATATTACATCATTTCATTAAAAAACCCAAGCCCAAGATACCTTTGAACCTCGTAAGACCTTTTGGATTTTATAAAAAAATACGTTTACGTCACATATCTAAACGGAAGAAAGATACTGCAAAGTCATCTCATCAACCGGAAACAATCTCATAATTAATTAAATAAAATCAATCATAATTCTATCAAAACTGAGTCAAAAACTCGTTCTGGTCAATGCTCGTCATGCAAAAAGCAACACGGCATTTTTATTATAGAAAAAGCTTTTTAATATGCCCCGCAAACTAAACTATAACTATTGAAAAAAATATGCAATGCAAACACTGCTTTAGAAAACATGATAATAAGAAACGTAACGCTAATTTATGACTCACGAGTTTGATGTAGATTGACTGTATTATAATAAAAAAGATGACTTTAACCAATTTAAATGTAGGTCGTTGCGTAGACCGTACATACATATTCCCGGACGAAAACTGTAGCTTGAGGTAATTGGTCAAGGTATGATACGAAAGTACGATAATACTATTCAATTCACTTCACTGCCTTCTAAAGCCTGAAAGCGGAATGTCACAAAAATCTCTTTTTTTATTGTATTGAATAGGTTAATAAAAAGAGGGGACAAAGTCAGATAGCGTTATCTCTGTTTAAAAATACAGAAAAGTAAACATTACAAATCCCTATCATGTCATTGGTCGTCTGATTTGCGTTGAGGTTGCAGGTTAATTAGTTTTAACATCATGGAAGTCTTAAATCAATCTCAAAATAATAATAAGGCGCCCAAGTACGTGTCGGACTTCGCACGTTTAGGGTTCTGTAAAATATACATTATAATAAACATTATCACCAAATTACACTTTCGTAAGTCAATGAGAAGTAAATAAATTGTCCTGAACAAGAGTTTTAAGATCTGACTTTGGTGGCTTCTATCCCTTTGTTTTACAGTATTTTTCATAAACCATAAACACAGTATTTACTTGCTCAAAAAGCTCTAAATAACGTTGGGGGTAGCTATTTTTTTGCACTCCCCTTAAAATATTTAAAAATATTTGTTTAATACTTGTATGGCATTGGGTAGGATGCTTAAGTATATTGTAAAAATGGAAAATTTTAGCTCTTTTTGAATGTTAAACCTGTGTGACAGACGATGAGGAAACGGAAAGACTTTCAGATATCTCCTATACCTGAAAGACAGTAATAGGGCGCCGTTTGTACTTTTTGGGTACGGAACCCTAAAAAGTGTTTGGTGTTATCAGTGTTCATTAAAAACAAAAGTTCCTAGACCTTTCAAGATAAAAATAATATTTTGAAAACTTTTCCAAATATAATTCTCATTAATAGATTAACTTTCTTAGGAGGGATTCTATATCCGAGTGATCTGAAATATAGAAGCGTATATCAATTCTTTTTATAACATTTAGACTTTCCTAGACTTTTGTTAGAAAAAAATCAACTAGTCTCAGGAGTCAGGCGGGACTTGAACCTAAAGTCCCAAAGTCTCCAGCTATTCGTGTGAGTGCTCTTCAATTGAATTACCAAGCTGAAATAATCTACGAGTTTATCGGCCCGCGTTATGTCAGTGCAACCTAAATATGTCCGCCTTTGATAATAGGTGCTTACATAATAAATTATATGAATTATTTCTAAGATATAACATTTTTTGTGTTAAATTATTTTATTTCATAAAGCTTGTAGCGCAAAATACTTTATTGTACTAAGTTATAAATTTCATTGGAAAGTTATTGTTTGATGTGTCTCAATACACATAAAACTATCATTTATAAAAACAAAATAAATTAACATAAATTAAAAAAGGTTTACCGAGGAGTTAAAAGTGTTTACCGTTTGGTGCAACGGTAGCGATCTTGTCTTTCGCACCGACAATGATTCCGGGTTCGAATCCTGGGAGGGGCAGATTTTTGTATATTGAATACGAGCATTTGTATATTTGTATATTGAATACGTTCAGTTCCACTCTAAATACTATTACGAACCAATTTTTTCCTAAGCTCTCTACAAAACTATTATATCATAATGGTATCTATAAGATATCTCCCATTCAGGAATTTAGTTCTTCTCTAGGGATGAAAACGCTATTGGGAGAATAAGGCCATAAAAACTACGCGGAGGACTCAGAAGAATCATACATTTTTTTTCGCATAGACTTTCAGTACATCAAACAAATGCTGGGTAAAAATAAACAATAAAGATAAAATATTTTTTGTTCAATAGAGCAATACAATGCGTGTATTAAACGGCAGCAGCTACGCTTTTTTGTTCACAAGTCCTACATCGTGATTTGAATCCCATGCAATCTTGTTTTTTAAATAATCACTGATATTGCAATAGCTTTTGTTTATGAGGGTATTTTTAACAACACATTTTGGCTTTCCAAAAGGTAGTTCAATGACATTGTTTCGAGTTTTATTAAAAGAAGGTAATAATAAAGGAAAAAAAAGACATACCGTCTGCAAATAGTGCCTTCTCATAATTTTTTTTTGAATGATCTTCATTAATATAAATAAATAATAAAGGGCCCAATATCCCTGGAGCACGGCCATTAGTTTACTTAGCTTTATCAATTTCTACTTTTTAACTCTTGATAGAAGGTATGACTGTATGAAATCTAGTGATAATTATGAGACACTATAATCTTTAGTCCTTTTCAGTAATTATTCATGGCTAATAAAATCAAACACCTTTGAAAGGTCACAAAAGATACCGATAGCATCCTGTTTACCGCCACAAATATCACAACAACTTGTCCGAGAAGTACAATCACGGCGTCAGTAGTAGATTTTCCTCTAGTAATGACAAATTCTTTTAAGTGAAATATTTTGTTAATACAGAAATTCAGGTTGTTTGGTTAAGGGCAGAAGTCCTTACGTTCTTTTTCAATAGGTCTATTTCAAATGCTGTCTTTCCATTACATTGGAAACGAGCTCAATTTTTTTTATTGCCTAAACATTCTAATCCTTAATCCTTTACTCCTTTGTTTGCTAGGGTTAAAAGTCGTTGCGGTTGGTCCTGCCATCTGCTGGGGATTCTTCGCACACCCTGCCCCACCTTTACCTTGACCACTACCATAGTCCGGGATAATGGGGATGCCGGAGACTACGGGGCGTGCGGTTGGTTTGTGTACCATGAAGGGTATTTTTTGCCATAATCGCAACGCTTGGCAGACGTGTTGGCGATGTCATGATATACGGCGATGGTGCTCCCCATCTTTCGGAATCTGGATCACTTAGTTGCCTCTTACGACACCCAAGGGAAGAAATGGGGTGTTGATATTTAACTTAGATTACATTATTAAAAAAAAGGTACTGTCATTCTCCAATATTTTTTTACTAAGCCCTACGTTACTATAGAATATTAATACTATAGAATCTTATATCTTTCTTAACGTTCGGGGACGTTTGCTGACATTTCTTTTTTTATTGATCAATCGAACCTTTTAAGTAACACAATCTTCTATTGAAAAAAATGGAGAACGTCGTTCCCTTATTTCTAGCTGACAAGGGTTTAACCGGGGTTAATGAGATTTGTTGAAGTCTAGTTAATTCTTCGAAAAATCTAATCATTTTTATTATTAGCAGATGCCCGCGTCTTCGTTCATGTGAAATTCGGTTTCATTACGTGCCCCTGTCAGCTTATCGTGTATTCCTTGTTTATGTTTTTTATATAATAAGATACTCATTAATTTAACCATAAATTAAACAGTGCTACAGAAATCTAGTAGATTTATCCTAAGCAAAAAACTTAGAGAAAAATACGGTACATTAGGTTATCGTAAGCGATTAGGAGTAGGCGCAGAATAATGTTAAATTAGCTCTCTATCATATAATACACCTGAATTCGTAATGTATGTATTAAGCAATGTAGGTAACGCAACATTGTGCCTCCATCACCAACCCACACTCACAGGTAGAGCATGGAATATCGGAGGAATATTGTAATATCGGTATTTGTTCGCCACCGATAATTAGATTTGTTACTGAGCCGTGACTTTGATTGGCCGTGGGAAAGACATACCTTACGTGTAGACGTCTGGCTGCTGGTGTAGATCAGCAGCATTTAGGGTCCGCCGCTAAGAGTTATTTACTTTCATCAAGAGGCAAGCGGTTACGTGAATCGTATGCGCTTGATATGGGATGGAAAATTGTTGGGGATCAGTGGTATTCGCAGTTTAAACACATCCAGTAAGATTTTTTGCTTCCATGATGTGCCTTGAAAAAGCAGTTTTTATGAGTAAAATTCCATTGCACAATTTAAGTGAAATAAGATTTCCGGAAGTCATTATCTGAACGCTGATTTAGTTATTCCCTACAAAGTTACAAATATTTCTCCTTCTCTCTCTATCTCAAGTGACACTTTGGTGGTTTGAAAACCCCCTCAAGGGAAATGGTGTTTGATCTGCTTTAGTAAACCAACTTCGATGGCGCCCGGAACTAGCGTCACGTGAGTTATGGTTCATTTTAAAAATGTTACTGTCCATTCTAAGGTGCATCTGCGACAGTAACTATGAATTAAAAATAGAATAGTTTAACTAAACTATGTAATGTCAATAGTTTTTTTTAACTAGATAGATAACTTGGGATACTACATTATCATATTGAATATTCCTCATGGACAATGTTACAGGAGTATTAAAATTTTAAGGAAATTGATGGCGCGTTAGATACAGCGGTCGGGCCAAAGTCTATACGAATGTTGTTTTAATTCATAGGGAAGACCTGTGACCTGAATAGAGGCGCAGATTACATTTTGGAACTGGGTTACTAAGGACAGGTAATCTAACGCTTGTAATAACATGATAACATTCTCGAAAGACTGTCCGTAATACTGCAGAATCTCATCTAGAGATTTGCATACACATTACACTAGTTTACAAAATTTAACTTTTTGTCTGTTGCGCGAATTTTGTGGTTGATAATGTTCACTTATGGCTTGTTTTCGTCAAATCTACCCTCAAAATTTTTTGAGCAGCTCGAGTTACTCTGTTTTTGATTTTTGTCATTTAAGCGTATATATTAAGCGATAACAGGCATATTTTACTGTGTTAAGATTAGTATCCAAAGTTTTTGCGTCATGAGTAGTTCAAGGAGACGTTGTTTAAACAATCCAGATCATTTTTGTTATATATGCGGGGAATATGTGTTTAACGATTGTAGAAAAGTTATATCAGAGTTGGTGAAAAATACCTATTTTGAGTATTTTGGAATGCTCTTGGATAAAAATGAGAAGTCTTGGGCTCCCAATTGTGTTTGTAAATCGTGTGTGGAATATTTAAGATTGTGGAAAAATGGTAAAAGAAGTGCCTTTAAATTTGGAACACCGACTATTTGGCGAGAACCACGAAATCATCTCGAAGACTGTTATTTTTGTAGCGTAAACGTAAACGGTTTAAATACTAAAAATCGAGCTAAATGGCAGTACCCAAGTACTAAACTCGGCGTCAAAAAAATCGCACCTTATAAAAATCTTATTCAAAAATTCCTAAACCTTATATAGAGGATAGTGTTAGGTATCATTAGAAAGGTAACAAAAAGGAGCATCAAACAACAATTAAGTGCAATCTTTTTTTTAATTAAAATTATACAAAAAGCATAAAAATTTGAAAAATAATAAAAAATCTTAATTAAGTCCTAATTAATAATCGATAATTTACAAAAAAAATGTACAAAAAGTGTCTTAAAATTAACTCAAAATCTAGTGTTACCCCCCCTTGCCCTGATGACGGCTTCCATACGGTCCCTCATAGACCTCACCAACTTCAGGAGCTCTTCTTGAGGGATAAGACCCCATTCTTCAATCACCGCGGTTTGGAGTTCCTCTAGAGTCGAAGGAGCCGGATCCCGAGATCGAACCTTACGTTTAAGATGGTCCCAGAGGTGCTCTATCGGATTCAGATCAGGACTTCTCGCTGGCCACTGCATCACAGGAATTTGGGACCTCCGCAGGAAGTCGTTCACGATGGCTGCAGTGTGTGCGCGAGCGTTGTCGTGCATTAATGTGAACCCCTCGCCAAAAGATTCGGCAAAAGGGACCACATGCACATCCAGGATCTCTGTGATATAGCGGCGCGCAGTCAGCGACCCTTGTCCGCGAGCACCTCCGGTCCGGGAGACGCAGACCAGGTCGGTTTTGCCGGCAGCCGACATACCGCCCCAGAACATGCAGGATCCGCCTCCATATTCCACCGTCTCCTGGATGCAGGCTTGAGCGAAACGTTCACCCTGCCTCCGGTATACTCTTCTTCGTCGGTCGTTGCAGAAAAGACACACTCGTGTCTCGTCTGAGAAGAGAACAGCTCCCCACTGCTCAATGGTCCAATCGACGTGGTCGCGAGCAAACTGCAAGCGGGCTCGTCGGTGCGCTGCAGTCAATTTTGGACCTGTAGCAGCTCTGCGGGCTGCTATGTTCTTCTCCTTCAGTCTTCTTCTAACCGTGGATACACTCACGGTGCGTCTGCGAACTGCCTGGAGCTCCTGTTGCAGCTGAACAGCGTTTGAGAAGCGATTTCTCAAAGAGTACGACACAACGAACCGGTCGTCTCTTTCCGAAGTGCAGCGACGTCTACCGGACCCATGTCGCCGGATATAGCCACCGGTCTCTAAAAAGCGCTGGTAGACTCTACGAACCGAAAAACGGCTCAGATTCAGTTGCCGGGCGACATCACACTGCCGCACCCCTGCTTGCAGTAGTGCAACCACTTGAGCGGCCTCATCAGCTGTAGTGTCCATTTTCCAGATGTTCTTTCTTCAGTAAAATCAGTGCGTGTGTCCCCTTCAACGGTTTAATAGCGAATGACCCACATTGAACCCGTGTTGACCTCTTTATACCCACAAAGTTAGCGCAACTCGCGACTCTCCCGAGCAGCAAAATTTCCTTAGAATTTTTGTGACCCTTTATTTGTTGCTTTAGGTTTTATTTGATAATGAAAAATAATGTTTTTTTATTAAGTTAATTAAGTAACCTTTTAAATAAAATTATAATTAATACGACTGCATGTGCATATCCAGAGTTAATGCCATTTGAACGTGATTTTCTTAGAGGTGCGATTTTTTTGACGCCGAGTGTAGTTGTGTTCAGCGTCCAGTGCAGCGTTCAACTGACTCTTCAGTGCCTAAAAATATATCTGAACCCATGGAACAAGACATCGAAGGACCAAGCTCATCACAAAATGATGCTGATTTTGAAGGTATGTCAAATGAGCCAAAATGCTTTTCCCAAAATGAGTTAGATGATCTTGTAAGAGATTTAAATCTTTCTAAACAAGCTTCAGAATTGTTAGCATCAAGACTGAAAGAAAAAAATTTGCTTTCCTCAGATACTAAAATCAGTTTTTATCGTGAAAGAGATAAAGAATTACGGCGTTATTTTTCCGAAGAAAACGGTATTACCTTTTGTTCAGATATCAAAAACTTGTTGATAAAAATGGGCTTGAAACAATATGAGCCAAACGACTGGCGTTTATTCATTGACAGCTCAAAACGTAGCCTAAAATGTATTCTATTACATAATGGAAATAAATACGCTGGGGTACCTTTTGCCCACAGTACACAGTTAAAGGAAGAATATTGTAACATTTCGCTAGTCTTGAACAAAATAAAATACAATGACCATAAGTGGCAAATTAGTGTCGATTTAAAAATGGTGAACATACTTCTCGGTCAACAAAGTGGTTACACTAAGTTTCCCTGTTTCATATGTCTTTGGGACAGTAGAGCTAAACAAGAGCATTGGATAAGAAGAAACTGGCCCTTGAGAGAAAGTATGAAGCCTGGAAAGCAAAATATAGTCCAGAATTCATTAGTAGCTCGTGACAAAATTATCCTTCCACCATTACATATAAAACTGGGCATCATGAAACAGTTTGTTAAATCACTAGATAAAGACGGGAACTGATTTTCTTACATTTGCCAAAAATTTCCTCAGCTCACTATGGAAAAAATAAAAGCCGGTATTTTTGACGGCCCCCAAATTAGACAACTTACGAAAGATACTCAATTTAGAAATTCTATGACTGAGTTACAACTAAAGGCTTGGACAGCTTTCGTCTCTGTGATGCAGAATTTTCTCGGAAATAAAAAATCTGAAAATTATATTGAACTTGTAGAAGACCTTCTGCTACAGTTAAAAAATATGGGGTGCAATATGAGCATAAAACTCCATTTCCTCCATAGTCACCTGGACAGGTTTCCGGAAAATTTAGGAGATATGAGCGAAGAGCAGGGAGAGCGTATGCATCAGGACTTACGTGTCATGGAAGAGCGCTATCAGGGTTTCTGGGATACAAATATGATGTCTGACTATTGTTGGTCGCTAATACGTCATTTTCCAAAGTCTACACATCAGAGAAGAGCTTTAAAACGAAGTTTTTTAGAACTCAATGATTAATTATTTTTTTTAATAAAGTTTTTCTTAGTAAATACATGTTTTTTTCTGTTTTATACCTACATAGCTGGAACTCAGAAACTAGAGCTGATAAAAATCTTTTTCTTATATTTTTGAAAATAGCATATCATATGTAGTCAGCAACAGCTAAAATTTCTTTGGCAACAGATGTACTGTAAACTAGTGTTATTTATCTGACACAAAACAAGATTGAGTGAACTGGTAATAATAAGATTTGCACACGAAATGATCGAGAATTGAGGAAATTAGATCTAATGTCAGTCAACCCGTTTGATAGTTGTAGATAGTCCAACGTTAGTTAATATTTGAACCTATATTAAACGTTTGTTATGCTAATTTAACCGCCTTTAGTAATTTGGTGCGCAATTATATCTAAGTACATTATATAGAGCTACGCTAGTAATTTAAGCTATCAACATTTATTTTTCTATATTAAAATGATAAATAACTAAGTATTTTCCGCTCACGAAATGAACAAACTAGATATTTGCAAATGATTTTCTCTCTTGTAAGTGGGAATGGCAACTTATATTTCTTTTTTGCTTTGCATGTTAAGCCTTTGCCCTGATATTAAATATGTGACATGACACTATTATATCGCATAAATAATATAAAATAATAGATGACGTCTATTATTATAGGTCACGCAAACTATGTGAAGTATTCATCAAAATCTATAGACATCGGACAATTGGGATAAAAAAAATTGGATACGGTTAAAAGGCTTGTTGTTGCTGGATTCGGCACGCACCAAATTAAATCGATCCCTTTGTACAAAGAGTGGAATGTGTACGGGCGCGGAAATGATTTTTTCTACTTTATATATGAATTCAAGAGTTTTACATAGTTAATTTACATTCCAATATACTATCATATTATTATTATATTTGTTCAATAGCATGTGACAATGACATGATCCCGTTGCTTTAAAAATTTTCGAGCTGATGGCAAAAAAAAAAATGTCTTACAATTTTGAAACACCCCTATTAATAATAAGCTTACACTACTTAAAACATTTGCAGAGATCGAAACAAGTGAAAATCTGTTGTTGAAAAACCAGGGTTATAGTGTGGAAATATCAACGCTTCCGAATGTCTTAATTATTATTTAATTTTAGAGACTGATGATGAATCAATCGATGCATTGTGGCCATTTTTCCTCGATTTCTTAGTTAACCGCAAAATTAGTAGCAGCAGGTATCAAAACTAGTCTAACATACAACTCATATTATCATCGATTATTTTATCTGAAGGTAAAAACGTATGATATATTTACAGTTAAAGGTCTTCACGGTCACTGCGAAGTTTAATCGCACCTTGATCATGACCATATCGGCTCGTTATTATAGTGAATATTCCACGCCTTATGATTTTTCTACAAAAATCGCATACTTGCCCTGTTATAGTAAAAATAAAGAGTAATAATATATTACTGTTTACTAATTTAAATACCACTTGTATTTTATCACCAAAATCATTCGAGTGGGTGCAAAGTGGGTGGCCCCACCATCCACCATGAAATCGATCGCAGAGCGCGATTTGGCAGAAATGTGAATTAACTCTGGGCCGTCATATGTCTATTTGCAAATTTTCATAGAATTCCATACTAACGTTATTAATTTTTTTAAGTAAAACAGTTAAAATTAGCGATATGGGTTACGAATTTTTTATAAAGTGTAGAAATAATGGGAAAAACAGTTCGTGTAAATTATATTCGTTTCATAAAAATCAAAATGTAGGTATGTACTCACATTTAATGATGTTTTGTAGGGAGTTTGTGTTACAGGCGGTTGTTTGATCAGAGTTTTTATTAAGTAGCTTTGTCCGTTGGTTCTAAGCTGTTCAACGTCTCTCACTAGCTGTGCTTGTGACGTATTAATAAAGTGCAAGCGACACACGCCCGTACGCACGGCCTACAGCGGTAGAGGGGCATTGCTCGCTCGACCGTCGGCCGGTGCGGACGTGCGTGTGCTGCTTGGTGAAACTACTGACTGCTTTCATTTAATGGATACCCTGACAGTAATCGAGGACACCACACGTGGCGACGAGCCTTCAAGTAAGTGGTATATAGAAAAATTAGCTCGTGAAAATCAAATTAAAGGAGGGAGATAACGAACCAATCTGCAAAAAAGGCTGTCTCATAGTATTGAGACAAAAAAAAATGTTAAATAGTTTATCCACTTGATTCTAAGAAGAGTTGAAAAATCATTGATTATGGCAATGTAAATATCAACTTGAATAACGGCAGTGTTAATTGCAATTCTAAAGAACTTGTGTAGTTATTGATAACTATTTTATTTTAAGAAAAGAAAATATATGAAGTCATCCTATTTTGCTATAAAGAAAATCTTTATAACCTTGTAATAAGCACTCGATTGAATAATGTATGTGTTGAGATTATTATTACCTTCACGGTTATTTCTGCCATGTTATTCTGGTAATGAATGTCTTGTTCTTGCTTTTAATAATTCTGGCTTGTGCTACCTACCCACACCAAACCTAATCTTACTTACGATTTAAATCGATCGAGATTTTAATTCAGTTAATAGTAACCCTGTACGGGTTAAATATTACATTGCATTACACGGGTTAAATAAAACATACTATGATACAAAAAAAATAGATTTTAAGTAGTTTCTTATATTCCTGAAACAACGATTTGAATTTCAATGGTTATTACGTCAAAACTTATTTAAAGATTATACAGACAAGTGGATATACTACAATACTTTAATTTGAAAAGACATGTACCAAGGGGTACAAGAATATATTGCCAAGGTGCAACAATAGTGCCAAGGTGCACAAAGGTGTGATTTTGCCAAGGTGCAACAATGGTAACAAGGTGCACAAAGGTGTGATTTTGCCAAAGTGCAACAATGGTAACAAGGTGCACAAAGGTGTGACTTGCTAAGGGGCATCGATTTAGAATTAAATCGTTGTAAAGACATTCAAACATAATTACCTACGATAACTATCTCGTCTTTTATAGTGATATTAAAAGACATTAGTATTTTACACTTATGACTGAAATAAACAAATAATATTTTCGGAATTATACGTAATGTTATTTCTGAATTTGATATTCATTTGATAATAGGTTAGGTTAGTAATATTATATATGTTGAAGCATTCGATTATTTCAATTAGATTAAATTAAACTCTAGAGGTTACGCCTAAAATAATTTTTGTCAGTAAGGATTTGTGTACAAGGTACGATTTTATCAAATGGAAAACGTCAGGTTAGTACCTGGGTGAAATCCTACATGGCGTGACCTTAAAGAGGCGTTGCAAGTTGGCAACACTAAACGTTTCTAAGATGACTTGAGAAGCACAGACTGTCAGCGTGCTATAAGTGTAAACGTTTAGTTAGAATACAATAAGCGTAAAACGGTTAGTTTATAGTGACCGTTTGCACGCTATAAGGGTATAACTTTTACTTCATAGCTTATACCGAGCGAGAACGTTACTTTTCGTTAGACCACCACGCAGGGAGGTTGTCACGCCGTCTCGGGGATCACCACGTTTTTATCCATTGAAATCTCGTGCATCATTTGCGATTTCAGACTGCAAGTGGTTTTAAATAATAAAGAAGTCTATCCTACATCCATACACGTTATTATTTTAAAGACCGCTGCAACTCTTTTTGGATAATATACAGCATTCTGATGACCGGCGTGAGGCCTCGCCGTCATATATGTAAAAAAATATTGTATACTAGTTAAAAGTTATCGAATTACAGTCAATCTAGATGATTTAATGTTATAGGTAAAGTATGTAATTTGGAAGTGGTATAAAATGAATATTCGCTGGTTAATTTATTTCTGAATACACTCTTAACGGGGTAAGGGACTGGACATGCGTAAGGTGACTCCGGAAATAGATCGGAGTTATCCTATATTCTTCCTAAAAAGATATAGATCCAGTGATTATCCATATCCACCAAATATATCCGGACTAGTAGTTTAATTTTTTGAAACCATACCAAATCATACCATATATCCAACTAACGTGTTATTATATATATTTAACAATATCCGCATCTGTTTATTAAATCCGGACTAATAAGATTTCGCAAAATAAGAGCACATGAAGCGCTTCAAATTTGCTACCGTTTTATAGAAACAAAACTTTATGCAGCGCTTGTTTCGCTTATAATGACACTTGCCACCTCAGTCAGAGCGAACGCAGCATCAGCAGTATTGCGTTTTTAAGAATTTTACCGTTCATCGGAAAACACAGAAAACACAAAAAGCGTTTTCGGCGCTCTAAGTCTTTCGTTCGACGCTTTCGCTGTCGATATCTGTTATGTAGTTAGCCAGTCGGTATTTGACCAAATGATTTGGAATTGACCCATGTGATTGGATTGGATATACTGGATATGCTAAGAATTTTGAATGGAATGATTAGATATATATCCGGAGTGGCATAAAGCTCCAGGATATAACTGAGTAACACAAGTCTATAAGAGAAAATAAATCAATAAAAATACCAATACATTTTATTTATTAGCATCAGACATTATTATTAATAAAATTATTTCCAGTAGGAAAACACATATAAACTAAAGGCAACTTTTACCAAATATTGTTTTTATGTGGCTTCAAAAATATGTTAATGTATTGAAAAAATTACATACAAGGTGTATTTATACACTATACAAATTTTGGAATTTATAAGAAGTAGGTACAAGAAGGAAAAAGAGTTATTGATGTGAGATGACATTTATTATAGTAAAATAGGTATCTTGTTGTGAAACACAAAACCAAACAAATAATAGAATACCAGTATGCATAGAAGTCAAGTTACAAGTACAGACTGCTGATAACATGTTAAAAAGAAACTTGGGCGTGTTACCGTTAAATTTGTTATAATGCATAGGTATAAATGTGACACACCATATTCAATGGCGCCAAGGGCGCAAAATAAAGGCGTACAGACATTGTTCTGGGTCGCCTAAAATGTTCAGCCTGCCATCGTAGAGCCATTGCAATGCGATGACAATTCGATGTCACTGGGGTTACGCTGGGACAAATGGATGACGACCCTGGGAATATATCTTTTGACAACGGGGGTAGATACAACAGTCAAGAAAAGAGCTACTCTTCTCTTTATGGGATGAAAATGAGTAACAACTACTTTTGATGTTTATAAAATAGTAAGCAATAAGCTTGACGAGTTTCTGTTATCGAAACAAAGTAAGGCACCATACCCTACCATTTTGTTAGTGAGATCTACATCTCACTAATGATGAAACTATGGTTAGCTTCGATGTTCAATCTCTATTCACAAGCTTACTTGTACAAGATTGCATTATGTCACTATGGAATTAATGACAGACAATAAAATAGCCTTCTTAAATGTTTAAATCAGCAGCAATCTAAATCAAACCCTTAGTCATACAGTGTATAGAAAGGCAACTCATACAGATAGATATTTAAATGGTGACTTTCACCACCATCCTATACAGTTGGCTACCGTTGGGAAATCTTTGTTTCAGAGAACTCGCGACATCTGTGCCTAACAATATCTGACTACTGAGCTTCAGCATGACAAGCGAGTACTACAAGATAAAAAGTTGCGAGTACCAAAACTACGACACAGAAGCCGCACCAACCAGCCACAGTAGAACGTCAACCTGCTGTCCGTCCCTACATGAAGGGGGTCACTGACAAGATTGGGAACATTCTGAAGCGGGTTTCCATTAATACTTACTTTAAACCAGCCAGGAAGATTAACCAATTCTTACGACCGGTCAAATGCAATATACCCCTCCAGGCAGCAGGTGTCTACAAAATCGATTGTGACTGTGTTCTCCCATACTTCGGACAACCAAAGAGAAGTATAGGGACGCGCATTATAGAACACGTAGCTGACATAAAACATAGGCGCGATATTAGGTCTGCAGTGTGTGAGTGTGAGCATGCTTTTGAGGGGCCAAACTACTACATTCGTATCGATAAACCTTAAATTCTCGCTAGAGAACAAAGACTTGTTCCTAGGACACTACGCGAGGCTTTGAAATCAGGAAACATCCAAATTTCAATAGAGACCATGGTTGGAGCGTTCCACCTGCTTGGGATCCAATAATTAATAAATTAATACCTACAAAAACACACGTTGCAAGACCTGATGATGTAGTTAGCTCTCTTTGCAAATAATAACAGAAAGATGGAGGTCGGTCCCCCTGCCCGAGTTTCTTCCGCCAGTTCTTCTCGGAAGGGCCTCCCAATTTCCGAACTGGTAGTATACTCAGTAGTGTACAATGTAATCGTAGTGAGAATTTAATAACTAAATAAAAATATAGAAGTGACGGTTTTGATGAACTACGCTCACATTTGATTGTGAATGTGTGGTCGAACTTACCTTCTCTTTCACTGTCAATCAATCTTTGCAAGTAGAAGTTTATCCTGACTCATTAAAAACAACAGTGATTACCATTACATGAGAATAACCAAAAGAGTGACCTAAATAATTACAGTCAGTCAACTTTATTAGCTTTTCTCAAATACATTCAAAAGATAATAAGTAATTGGACATTAAAAATATGCTATTCGAATATTGCTACATATGTATGTACAAGGCGTATGACCGTGTGCAACATAAATATTAATAAACTGGTTGTATCCCAAACACAGCTCACAAATGGTTTATCTCTTATTTTAAAGATAGACAGCAATATGTTCAAATCGAATATTATAATCATATGAGTAGAAAAGTTTATAGAGTTCGATTTGATATTAAAAATAATAATGCCTTAACATCACAAGGGAGTGCCTAAGACTCTCTTGCTTTTAGTTTACATAATAGACCTGCCGAAGGTTATGAATGAACCGTGTATTTTGTTCGTTGATGACGTAGCAATATATTGGATAAAACCCTTAATTGGTTAATTGAAGATAACTTAGAGAGAAACTTAAATAAAACAAAATTGTCATCTCCTGCATATGCACTACATGATGCTATAAATATATAATTATATATATTGTTTTATTAATTTGTGAGTCCTTTATTAGGAGATAACCGAATAAAACGACATTTTATAATGCACAATCATTTATCTTAATAGGGTAGTTGGCATTCAAATACTTCAATAGGGGTTCGTGGGTTCACACACTGAGTGAGCTCACTTTAGTAAACCTTGTTAGCTTTTAAAGTTATAATTATTATTATAAAGCTTGTAATTAAACAATATTGTAAGCTGATGATTCGACGAAAACTAAATAAATTTATGTAAAAAAAACTGATACACCTTTAGGTGGTTAAAAGAGGAAAAATAGAGGACACGTAAGATTAGAGTATTTTGCTGCAAGTAATAAAACATAATTAAAAAAAAAATACTCCTTAGTTAAATAACAATTCAAGATATACTATTTAGGAATATTAATTACATAAATGTATTTTAATTATTTTTCATTGTCTCAAATTATTCGAATCAGTTGAAAAGGAAGAGGTGTGACGTATTAATAAAGTGCAAGCGACACACGCCCGTACGCACGGCCTACAGCGGTAGAGGGGCATTGCTCGCTCGACCGTCGGCCGGTGCGGACGTGCGTGTGCTGCTTGGTGAAACTACTGACTGCTTTCATTTAATGGATACCCTGACAGTAATCGAGGACACCACAGTGCTAATACAAATTTGCCTTATTGCACAGTTTGAGGTTGGAAATTTATATCATGTTTTATCGATTCAAATCCCGTACGTATTATAACATATTTTTTTAGGTATAGTAAGAAAATCTTTTCTTATAACATGCACAAACTTTTTAGATATTTGCATTAAATTTCGCTGAAAAACAATCCGGAAATCGTTATCAAACCATCTAGTTGCCATAATTTGACAGATCTACTGGACTTGGAAACACAATAAATGTGGTCACAAGGGGCACTGTCATCGCGTACACAGCGACCAAAGAGATTTAAATGAATTTCCGTATATATAAAAGAACAAACGAGTAGTGATGATTTTTCGGATTCGTATAATACTGTATCGGTAAATAGAACCGTTGGTCTGGAGCCAACTAATGAAACTAGAAGAATTGATAGAATGAAATATATAATATAATAGAATGTTCAACTTAACACAGAATAAAAAATATAATGAATATTTGACAAGTAATCTATGTAGAGTAAGAAACTAATAGAAAGAACAACGGCAGCGATGGGAATGAATCCCGGTAAGGTTTGATGTTGTGTGATGAAAACGAGAATTTGTACCTTAATCATGGGTGTTATATATATTTCTATATATATCACGTATCTATGTTTCATAATTTATATTTATGTCTATCCATTACCCTAGTATCCATAACATAAGCCTTATAGTGCTTACTGATGTGTGACCGTAAAAAAAATAATTATTAGAATATAGTCTAAAAAAAGACGGTTGAAAAACCATCATAGCTTTTTATGATTAAGCTGATTCACATAAATTTTTATTAGGATGGGTTAGCTCTTGATCCCGATCAAGCCCGGGGGCCAAGACAGAATCCACCATAGAACGAAATTGTAAATGTTACTCCTGTGTTACAGTGAATTTCATTTATTGAACTACTTTTAAGATCCGATGCTTTATTTTGTATCGGTGAATATTCTCAAAAGTTAGCTGCTAATATTTTTGTTCATTACTACACCTCTAGTTTCAAAAATACAAAATAAAAAAATCGAAATAAATATATTTAATCATGAAATTGATAATCTTCATCTAATGTGGGATGATTTAAGTCCCACCTACTAACTCTTGTAAATCGGCCACATCGCTTCTCTCAAGCTTGTGGCATTCAGTTAACTTAGGCCAGTTAAGGGGTGTAGATGCTATTATCTCATAAGTTCGAACCTGTTCAAATAGTTTAACAGGGTGACATCCATTACTAAAGTAACTTTTAAATCACTTCCTGAACGCGTGGTTTACCTCGTAGTGATGCAGGAATCCGAGAATGAGAACTCTTAGTCCACATAATCTCTTTCCCTAACACTTGCAATATGTGTACAATGCTGTTAGTTTTTATAGTTGTTGAACATCAATTCATTTACATTTGTGCATTGTATCGAAGTCAGCAACTGAATTTCAATTCCAGATTGAACCACAGACGACAAGCCTCGTCAAAATGGCGGGGCAAAGGTCTATGCCTCAACCATAAGGCGGGAATGCATCTGATTGGTGGCACTGTATTCTGCATATGCAGTATTAGCCAATAGAGCTTCCATTAATTGCAAATAGCAATTTTAAACCCTTTATTATTTAATCGGCTACAGTAAGGCATCTTCGACAGCATGAGATGTATATTATTACAATCTAAAGCATGTTAAAGGTCAAGAAGGGCCAAGACTGTGCCCGGACCAGCGCACTGTGGAATATTTGGGTATGTTTCGGATCATAAGTCTATAACTTCGTCAATTTTAAAGATAGAGGTATTCAATCTTGCATTAATTTAAATAATTTTCTGGTGTTTTTTGCAAAATTCTATAGATATAGGCCGACAAAAACGAACAGATGAAGGCACTAGACTTTGCCATATGATAGCGCCTGATTCCTCATCAATTAATCTAATGGACACAAAAGAAGTAATAAATAAATTTGCATCGGAAATAAGTTCCGACCCCTCTGGAAGTTTTTGTTTGTACTGACTTTGTCCAGATGACCAATCACAATCCCATTTGCTGTGTAATAGTTGTTATGTTCCTATTTGTAGCATCTGGGAGTGAAATAAAATAAGTTCTTCTTGACTACTAGTTTCATTACTATGTCATCTGATTTAAGTTACACTTTTAGACTTATGTAGAGAAGTAAGATGAAGAGGCGTTAATACGGGGTTCAGCGAGGATCGTTCTGATGAAGTAATGAGTTTGATGAGTGCCTGAGGCGAGTGTTGGATGTAGAATGTGTCGGTCCTGAGGGACTTGTGACTTTTATAGTGAGGTGTAAACAAGTGGTTATCTACACGTGTCGCCGAATAGCTAATGTTCTGCGAATTATGGGATGATATCGGGTACCCGTAAGTTATGTGGTGTTCTAATGGTTTCTAATGGCAGCGATAATGAGCTTATTTCTAGGTATTCATGATCATGTAGTACGCCAATACGATAAAAGTTGAAGGGTTTCAAATTAATTTGTAAATGGTGATGCAATAAACAGAAAAATACCAGAGAAATAGTTAAGGTATATAACAAAGTAAATGTTTTTGTCCATTCTTATAAACTGTATCTATAGATAAAATTCTAGCTGCAGTGTGATCTCATAAATCTTCAACTCTGAATATTTTTGCATAAGTATTTGTGATTTCAATTGTTGATGGTGGTGGATAGCAACCCTGTTTCATTCCTTATATTATTTCTTGTATAGTTTCTTTCATCTGTAACATTCCCGATATACAGATATTGTGCTTTTGGGAGTTCGAAGTCGATGAAAATACTTAGTGCTCCTTTAAATGTAAGCTATTTGATGATTTCTGCTTTATCAAGCTGATTCGTAACGACGACCTTTTTTTCGGCACTAGCCAAACTTATTTTTTCTACTAGATTTGCTTCAATTCCTTTTCCAATAAAGCGCAATCCTTGAAAATATGCATTGAGAATGTAATCTAAACCATATTCATTTAGCAAAACAGTATTTTTTGCTCGATTCTAAAGAGTCTCCATATGGTAAACATGGTCTTTCTCGTTTACCAGAAGAAGTAGACGGAGCAAAATCAGTTGGCTTGTTTTCTGATATCGGTATAGCCACGGAATATTCAGAATTCAAACAATTGGTGTTCTTTTGAAAAATGCATCCTTAATGCGTGCGGCTTCACTCCAGCGTTTATTAAACAAAGGGATGATATTCCTGTGAATATTACGAATAATAAAACATATATTGTCTTCCGAAACTTGTGTTTCCTCCAAAAATGCTGATAGTGCTGCAGTTGTTTTTTCCGCCTTCTATATAAGATTCTATCACAAAATCTATCTATCTCTATCATTCTATCGCAAAATGTTACTCTTTATTTTTTTCATACTGGGCGCCTTATTTAGAAAACAATCCTTAAGGAGAAAACTCCAAAAAGACGACACCCCAACTTCTCATGCCAGCCGGACACGAACGTTTCAAATATAGGGGAAGACTCCTTTTGAAAAGGTCCGAATTAATTGGTAGTCTTTTAGCTCCACATCAAACAAATTAGAGACTATTTTTGCATAAATTTTGAATATCTTAAAAGCTGAACCCATTTATTAAACTTATACAATATATAATAGCCTCATACAAATACCAAGTTCAAAAGCTAATTCATCTAGGTAGAGAGAATATTCCAAGCACTATTACATAGCAATACATATTCATGACCAAACGCCCCGTTAACTTTGCAGTAAAATGTTTATTAAATACCTCGTATTAACTCCTAGTCTATCAAGCAAGCACTTTTTATTTTTTTTTAATACTGAATAAACTATGTATTAATTAAAAGAGAATAAAAAATTGCCCATTAATTATCCTCTACAGGGATAGACCTTTTATATGGACGAAAACGCTATACAAACAAGGGCCCATAGCCCACTTCACAAGCACATTGCGGTTTACTGGGTGTCATGTCAACGACTCAGATGCAGTTAGAACCAACTGCCTACGATATAATTATGGTTTGGTCACCGATCCGATGACCAGCCTCTGAGATAGTTGTTCAACCTTCATAAATAGTTCATCGAATATGCTAATACATGTATAGAGTAACTAAAATAAATGTTTAATTAAGATATAATATAAGATTGAAGAAATGGAGGTTTTCCCAAGTTTTAGGGAAAAATTTATATTTTCCCCAAGTAGTTACAACGCAATGTACCTAAAACAGAACTATTTAGAGATACAAGTTTGAATTAGTTTGTGAAAACCAGTGGTAAATAAACTTGTATTGCTTATACGAGAAATTAATTGAAAGGACATCACCCATTTTGGGCTATTTTTTTTTAGCCGGCCAACAAAAAATAACTAAATTTTATCATAGGCATAATTATAATTAACGTTTTGTATTATGACAGTAAAGCTCGAAACCTATTGGTTAAGATGATAATCAGTCTCAAAGTATTTATTTTATTACCTACGGTTTTCGGGGTGAGCTCGTGATTTACAGGTAAACAGTTATTGTTAATGGTGTGCGAGCGAGAGGACGTTGCAAGTACATTTACCTGCCGAGTTACAAGTGTTAACAAGAGGCAAAATACACCCACTTAATCCTTTTCGTAGGTACTTTCGTTCGTTAGTTCTCCATGCAGGCGTTTATGTACAGGTTTTTTATTAATTATAATGCATATTATTTTCATTTCATATATTTTTATTCAATATTTACAACTCTCCTGGCCTTACAATAATATCTTCTAAACCTTCGGCGGGAATGTGTATCGTTGGCTCGTGCCTGGCAAACCCCATGTACCACACAATGCACATGACGTGTGAGCAGCAGCCAATGGTTCTTCGGCCAATGTTACATGTACAGTAATAGTGTTTTATAGCCTGTCGCCCTTCGAGAGCCCTATCTATGCCAATATAAACGTTATACGAACGTGAACGGACATGTCGGGACTGGATTCTACCGCGCAATACGTAAAGGTCTGTTCCTTCTAGCTCTCGTATGTGTTCTGTGGGTAATTGGTCGCCAAGTTCAACGATGAACATACCATTTGGCTGCAAATGCTCCGCATAGTAACTCCTAGCTTGCTTTATTTGGTATACACCAAGTGCAAAAAGGATAAGATCTTCTTGTGTCAATGTGGGGAATTGAACCTCAAGCGCATCAACGTTAATTGAACGAAACGGAGCACGTCTTCGGTTATAATTGTATCTGTTCACCAGATCCGCCAATGTATTCGGTACATTAACCCTTTCCCGTATTATTTCTAAATACATTGGAGCCCTTACATTGTCCACAATCAACACATGATAGGCATTTAATAAAGCTGCACTGATTTTAAAATATTCCATCATATGATGCAAGGCGCGATTGCTGTGTACAATTCTTAACAAGCGAAAATCTCTTTTGAATCGTCCATTGATTATTTCTACTACCCAGCGGCATATAGTCACAAGTCTGGATTTATTCGCTTGTTCCGTCGTAAGTTGCGTTTCGTTTGCATTTTTCGTTTCTGGCATATGTACTGTATATCCATGTGATTGTAAAGGATAGGCCGCGTCTCTAAAGCCACGATCTAAGATAAATACGTCACCCGGTCTGAAAAACCAATGAAATATGCTCTCCTCATTTTCAATAATTGCATTCATTATTGTTGCATCGGAAGTTGAAGCGGCGTGCGGGCCCGTTACGTCAATTATATGACCGTCACAGCAAACAAACAAGAACGGCTTGGTCAGATTTCGATATTTGTGAAGACTATATGCTTGTCGTTGAAAAAAATAGTTCGAGCTCTTTTGGTTGTATATATATGTACCATCGACTATTATTATAGCATTTCTTTGTGGCAAAGGGCTTTTTGGATTGCCAAATAGAGTTTCAGGTACTAATAAATTCCTTTGAGCCACTTGTTCCCTGTTTATGTGGTCAAACCCAACATGCAAGGGAACAAAATCACGCAACAATGCATCACGACCTAGAGCTAACATTCGTTGAAAACGGGATTCGCTCGTTCTAAACACTAAAGCAAGTCTGGCATTAGAGTCTCCTGTTCTTAGTTTTGCCAATACAGCGGCCAGTATTGTCTTCTTTTGACGATTATTATTTAGGCTGGATGTGTTTACGAGTAGATCGGAAAACTGTTCGTGAGTAAGTCCCGTCCAAGTATGAAACTCGTTTGTATTAATGACTTCGTATGTCTCGAAGTTTAACACGTCTGTTGTAATATGATATGTCATAATCGTCAGAGCATTCACTATTTCAGATGCAGTAAAATCTTCTATGAGATTGTCTTGTAAAGGTAGAGTATACCAAAGGTTCTGGGCTAAGTGTTCTTCGCAAACGCGAGCATTTTCTGGTATTAGTAGACTGTACCGCCCAATCATACGAATTATGATATCGTTAGGTATTCTAAGCCTGGTAATATTTTGACAATGTTCAAAAATGCAGTGCACTGTTGAGTTTGGAGTACGTACAAATCCTGCTAAGGTCATTGTTGGATGATTACGGCTTTGTTGCTGAATAGGCTCATCGGGCAACACGTCATCATCTTGACGCGCCTCGCGTATACGCCGATGAAACGTCCTCTCAGCTCTTTGCCAGCAAGGTCGGCAAATGACGTCGGTAGGTTCGTTCTGAAAAAAAAAAAACAATTTTTGTAAACCCACCTTCTACAAGTTAAATACAAACGAATCTTTCCCAAAGGACTTCTTAACAAAAATAATAACATGTTCGTGCCCGTACTCACACAAAACTAACTATTTCAAAACTTTTGAAATAGTTTTGAGTGTAGGCAAGAGCCAATGCCTACATTTAAACCGGCTATAACTTAGACGGGCACTATACCATATTGAAGTGGTACTTAAGATCTGTACAGAGCGCCGATAAAAATACTAACAAATAAATAAGAACAACAAATAGTTAATTCGTGGCAGTAACAGAGAGTCGATGAAATACTAATAAACACTCGTAAGTAGAAATCTTACTTAAAAATAATAATAATAATAAAAATCTTTCCCTATACCTTCAAAGGTTCTTGTCTACATTTCTATCACTGATGTAAGCCTATGTACTTTATAAAAAAACCCTTTCATAGTACTAACTAAAGAACTTAAGTATACATTTTACTTTATTGAAGGAAGGTAGGTACTTCAGCAAAATAATTCAACGCGACACCTAGTCCTGATCATGATGTCATATCGATGATCTGTTATTATCACAGAGTAGGTACCTAGTTATGACTTAAATGTAAAAAAGGTTGCATTACATACCTGTCTCGCGATTAGCTCCTCCATAATAATCTGAGCTATGTCGATGTGCTGTTCTTCCCGAGAAATCCACGTGTAAGTCCTTCGACCTTCACATGGTTTCACGTCCGATGTAACGAGAGTTGCATGGAAAACTAACGAACGAAAGTACGAAAAGGACTAAGTAGGTGTATTTTGCCTCTTGCTCACACTTGCAGCTCGGCAGGTAAATGTAGGTACTTGTAACGTCTTCTCGCTCGCATACCTATTATGCATCTTGCTCACACTTCTCGGCAGGTAAATGTACTTGTAACGTATTCTCGCACGCACACCATTAACAATAACTGATTACCTGGAAATCACGAGCTCACCCCGCAAACCGGGTGCAAGCCGTAGGTAATAAAATAAATACTTTGAGACCGATTATCATCTCAACCAATAGGTTTCGAGCTTTACTGTCATAATACGAAATGTTTATTATAATTATGCCTATGATAAAATTTAATTATTTTTTGTTGGCCGGCTAAAAAAAAAATTAGCCCAAATTTGTATGAAGCCTGAATGATGTCCTTTATTTTATTCAAATGGTAATTTTAGTTTAGATAACATATCATTCCTTTCGCATCTGCAATAAGAATAGCATTTATATAAAGATTTTATATTATACAAGTTCAGAATCTTACAATGTCAAATTCTTATGGTTAGATAACTTAATAGTGAAAGGGTGCAATAGGCGGAAAAAAATTAACACTATTATATTATTAATAATCTCATCATGAACAGCCCAGGTATAAGCGATAATGACTGTTTAACGTGCCTTCCGAAGCACCAATGAGCTTGAGAAGCAATTTGGCGGGAAGAAAGTGACTTAACCTTTGCAATCACACCCCGAACTGCCACTAATCACTACGCAACTGAGCTCCTCAAACTATTACAACAAACTTTTGCTGTACCATATTTATTAGAAGGTATAAATATAATATCGACGGCAGAAAGCGATCTTGGCGTATCTCGAAAGACCCGACTTTACACCAGAGCCAAAAAACGATTTAAAAAAATTATAACTCGTGTATTAATAAAGATAGAAAGTTAAAATTTGGAACAGATTTCTAATATTCTAAATGCTTTTTAATACAGTTGATAGAAATGTCTTAAAGTTACTGCTTCATGGATTTTTTACTAGTTACAGCAATTGATGTTTCAATATTAGGCAGCGGAAATGCTGTATCTGTAAGGTGTAATGTATGAGTAATTAAAATTAAAACAAGTTTGGATGCTAGCGATATGCCTTATCCCAAATATGAACTGTACGAAACATGATTAATTTGCTGTATAAGTTTTTACTCTAATTAGTTACTGTAATGAATATGTTTTAACTAGAGTCAGAATTACAAATGTGATAAAAATAAAATGCTATATCTTTTATTTAATAATTTTATTAATATGTTAACATGCTTTTACAACATTTTTTAATATCAAAATTATAAAGTAAGCTTTTACGCTCAAAACTAAACAAAAAAATAAATAAAAACCAGCTTGCTGCTGAGGAAGTACTGCGTACATTATACGTTTTCATTTATCATTCAATCGATTTTATTTTATTTATTCTAACTATGCCCAATTTCTAAAAAAGGGTGTAAGTCAATGTCTTATGAATAACATCTTAATTATATTTATTGAACAAGTTTGCACAACTGAAAAAATCAGTTAAACAGTTTTAAATGCTTTTATGCCAAAAGTGACCATTTTTGCTTTAAAAACGTTTTAAAACTTTTAAACGGATTTTCAAATTATGTAAAGTTATTCAATAACTATTAGACGTTATTCATAAGACCTTGGCTGAGCCCATTTTTAGAAATTGGGCTTATTTTAAAGAAATAAAATAAAATCGATTGACGGCGTAAGTTGGCTATAATTCGCCACATAATCAAGGCGAAACTGACGAAAAAGAGGTATAGAACTCTATACCTCTTCTTCATCAGTTTCACCCAGAGCATCTTTAGTTTTTGTATCATATTTTAATTGTGTATATTCAAGGGAGTAACATTTTGGGATAATTTGTTTGTCGACCAATTTTTTAAGGTCGTTGTATTTTTGTATAGAAATTGGGAGTTTAGTTTTGTACAAATTAACCTTTGGTTTCGTGTTGTTTAAATCACATAATGACACTGAAGTAGTTTCAGCATCCGGGAGCATAGAATTTTTTATAAACATAATATTGAGGTTGGTCTTTTTAAATGTTGCAACACATAACTTTGAAATTTGAATTTTCTGTTTTTTTTTTAAAGTTTTGCTTAAAACCTCGTCAAATCCCAAAAAGTCTTTACCCTCTAAAACAGACACTCGATATGGGGTTGGCTTTTTACGTGCCAATTCGACAACAGTAGGCCATTGAGATGGAGCCCAGACGACAGTTTTCTTTACAGCACGCTCTATGGTAGCATGCATGCTATCAACTGGCATGAATGTGTGGCCAGGAATGAGATAATTTATTTGGATTGTCTCCAAATTGGCAGCAATTGACAAAAAATATCTCAACATGCTCAACATAGTGTTGTTTTTATTTTGCCCAAAGCATGAATCTGAGTACAGCAGCACTGTCTTTACATTTCCACGTTTGTCCACCTCTAGAAGATAATTGTACAAGCATGTTGAAATCTCGTCAGCTCCACGACGAGCATCAACTTCTGACCATAAATTACAATAGCCAATTTGGGTATTACTTTCGTAAATTGTGAGATCATAGACAGCTATTTTTCTGGAGTAGTAAAGTGCCATGTTTTCACCATGTGGTGTATTAAGGATTTTTTGCATATCAAAACTTGCACATACAACACTGGGATCCACAGCATTAAGTTGTTGGTGACATTTAAACCTTTTATAGGACTCTTCTTTTTCTTGTATGTGACAATTATATTTAGACATCTCATCATAATTTTTTACATCATAAGTCTGTGCCATACACACCATACACTTATCCTTCTTAGGAACATGAAACCCGATATTGTAATTCCCTTTTAACTAATTGGAGAAAACCTTAAAAGATATACTCTTCATGTCTTCTTCTTTACAGTTTGTATCGTAAATGCGATATAAGTTTGATATACACTCGAGAGCAATGAATCCGGGTCACTTAAAGAATCCTAAAAATCTCGGAAACTAAAAATGCTAGGTTAATGTAATAAATTGTATTTAATAGACAATGTAATACTCCTTAAATGAAGGTATTAAAACTTCTTAGTTATTGTAAAGTTATATCATAAAAAAATCAAATTTGAAAAAGGGCCACTTTCGAAGATGGAACTACGAAATTACAGCATTTGGTTTTGCTTTTGTTTGTAATCTGTCATTTATGTGGGTACATAAACCATGTTGATAGTGCTCTATATTCATTATTCAAGCTGAAATTATGTCGCTTACGCCTGAAGAATGCACCAGAATACTTACAATGCTGGAAACCGGCCGGAGTCAGCGCGATACAGCCAGGACTGTCGGTGTGTCGCTGTCAATAGTACAAAGAGTTCTCCGACGTTACGAAGAAACTGGTTCTAACCTACGCAGACCAGGAACGGGCAGAAGTGCATGGACAGTAAGACGTCGGCTTGCTGAATCTAACTTAAAACCCCTTAGACCTGCAAACGGCCCTAAACTGGAGCGTGGGCATCGTATTTCAAGACTAAGATATGCCCAGAGCCACGTAAATTGGAGTAGGTATTGAAGATTGGTCAAAAGTTATGTTCTCCGACGAATCAAAATTTATGCTCTACAAGCACGATGGAAGACACAGAGTGTATCGAAGACCAGGGGAAAGATTCAAGCAAGCATGCATCGAAGAAAAAGTAGCCTACGGTGGTGGGTCTGTACTTGTGTGGGCCGGAATTTCTTCTGAAAGTCGCACAGAGCTGGTGATCATAGAAAACGGCTCTTTAACTAGCGTAAGATATGTGGAAGAAATCCTCAATGATCACGTTGGTCCATTTATGGTCAATTTAGGTGAGGATGCTATATTTATGCATGACAATGCCCGACCTCATACAGGTAGGATTGTGAATGACTACCTTCAAGAGATGAACATTACTCGTATGGAGTGGCCAGCGCGCAGCCCGGATATCAACCCGATCGAGCATGCTTGGGACGAGCTAGGCAGATGCGTAAAACAACGAAACCCTCCCCCAATCACGCTTCGTGAGCTCAAAATTGCTCTCACAGAGGAATGGGAGAATATTCCCCAAAATCGTATAAGGAACTTGGTGTACAGCATGCCAAACCGCGTAAACGCAGTAATGGAAGCACGAGGAGGCAATACGAAGTATTAAAATTCAAGAAAATCGTAATAAAGTTCAAACATTTCATGTTTCCTATTTTTGTTTTAAGGAGACATCAGCAGTTTTTTTCTTTATGTAATTTTGTGTTAAAAAATATATGGTGACTCATATTTTTTTTACTTTCATTTAAGGAGTATTACATTGTCTATTAAATACAATTTATTGCATTAACCTATCATTTTTAGTTTCCGAGATTTTTAACATTCTTTAAGTGACCCGGATTCATTGCTCTCGAGTGTATTTTTAAAACTATCTGGTAAATATAGCTTGTTGGAATCCTTCCTGCAGTAATGAGACGGCACCAAAGGTAAAGATGTCATAAATTGTTTGGCATGGTTTATTATGTCTTCTGTGGTTCTATTTAGACCACCATTTATTCCTCTTTTATCTTTTTGTGCAAATCCTTCCATTGCGTTATCAAGGGTATATAATAAAAACCTCTGAGATATATCCAGCGTTTTAAGTAAAAATTTTTGGCATACTTGTCTCCTCGCATCTCCTTCGTTGATGTAATATTCATATGTTATTTTTCTTCTGGATGATTCCCCTTTGTCTGATGTATGTAGAGTGACATTCTTTTTTATAGCGCATTTAGATAACCAATCTTTTTGACGTTGAAAACTTCCGAGATTCCAATAAAAAGTAAATAATTGTTGACGTCTTGTGTCTGGAATATCGCCACAGTTTCGTTTACAAATATTTTCTTTGCAGGGGTTAATTTTCATAGATTTAGATGCAACTTCTTCTCCTTTTACATTAGTGTAAATCTGACCGTAAGTTTTTTTAATGTTATTTTCTTTTTTGATAGCTTTCTTTGGCTTAGGCTTTGCTGTTAAGGTATTTTCTTCTAATTGTAATTCCCGCTCTGTATTTTGGTTTTTTAACTTCTTCGTTTGTTTAGTGTTAGTTTTTTTGTTCGCTTTTTTTACTTTCTTGCCTCGTTTTTTCTTGTCACTTTTATTTTCTGTCCTGCTTGATGTTAAATAATCGGTTGACTCGTCACTAAATGAACAGCTTGAATCTTCCGACGGAAATACCTCATTGAGTAACAATGTATCAGCATCATCTTCTTCAAAAAAATCAAGGTATGGTTTCAAGTTGTCAAAATTTAATTTCTTTTTGCATTGCCTTGATAGATTTCTTTTCGAGCTTCTGTTTTCACTAGAAAAACCTTCCTGAGGTTTATTTCTAGTATTCGCTTCAGTAAAAGTATCAATTGGGATTATATCAACTTCCGAATTAGTAGAAGTATATTTCTCGTTGATAACAAGAGGGCATTGGTTTACTACAGGTGCAACTTTATCAATGTTAGGCGAACTTTGACTTATAGCAGGTGAGCAAACTTTATTTTCAATCGGATCTTCAGCGGAAAAATGTTGAACTGTAAATAATTCGTTGTTCTCAGGAGGATTTTCTTCGGAGCTGTTACATGCATTATTTATAGCAATTACATTTTTGCAAGGATAATCATCGACGCTAGGAAGTTTTGGATCTGTGGCAGGTAAGCAATTTTCAATTTTGGTAGGACTTTTAGCAATGCTATGGGATTTTATGTTTGTAGCAGTTAAGTACGCATTTATTTCAGGAAAGACTTCAGTGGTGCTCGGATGGATCGTGGTTTCGGAATATTTTTGATTAGGAACAGGTAAGCACTCTTTCATAAAAGGAGCTACTTCTGCGGCGCTAAGACAATTTTGATCGCAAACAGGTAAGCATTCTTTTATTTTAGGTAGGACTTCAGCAGAGCATGGAGATTTTTGATCGGCAGTCATCCAAAATTCTTCTACTTCAGCAATACTTGGTAACAAATTTTCGCACATCTCATCTAAAGTATCAGATGAAATTATATCTGATTCATTTCTCATTTTTTCGGTACAAGTTTCTACATTATCTAAATTTTCTCCACAATCAACGGTCACAAGACAATTATAGGATGCATGACTTGTATTTTGCATAATGAGAGGTAGGTTATTATTTAAATTAGTTTCGAAATCTGATGTTATCAAAGACAATTTATCACTTTTTGTTTCTTTCTGTATTGTACTTTGAATCTGTAACAAGCCAGTTGAAGACGTGCATGACTTTTGTTGATCTGAACACATATTTTCAATTATTTGCTTTGTTTCCGACAAGTAAGATTTTGGCTTGCGAAAGGTGGGAGTAAGGTCTTTAACAGTTACTGTAGCTTTGGGATGGTGAGGAGTTGTTGGCAGCGACGAGTGTTCAGGCAAAATGTTTTTCTTAACTAATCGTGTTTTGACTCCGTCTTTGTACACCACTTCTTCTAGAATTTCAATTTTTCGCTTTTTTTGTTGTTCTTTATCAATTGTTAGTTTATGTTTTAAATGTTCTTTCCATCGTTGCCGTTCCATCTAAAACCAAAAAATACTAAATAAGTACAATTAGCAAGAAACCGCTATGGGCAAAATATAAAAATATTGCTAATTTTTTAGACGTCGTGAAAAGTTTGTATAAATTGTATAGTAGGTTAGCACGTAAGTACATCTACAAGCACTAGTGTTATGCGGATAAAAATTTAGTCCATAAAGTTAAATGCATGAGGTTTGTAGACTATGACAGAATTGGTGCACTTCGGGATACCTATTTACCTAACCTATTTGATTATTTAGTGATATCATATCAAATACTTATATTTTAGTTTTTATGCATTTACAATGCAATAATCTCTTACTCACAGTGACTCCGTAGCTCAGTGGTTAGAGCATTCACCAGGACAGTTAAAAGTCGTGGATTCCAGTCCCGCTAGCGCTAGTTGTGAGATGGGTAGAGTTTTCTAATACTTCATTTTAAATATTTTCAACTTTAGACCTAGTCTAATCTTTAGGTAAGTTAAAAATAGAGAAATTGTAAAGAAGTATTAGGAAAAAAAATTCGACCCATTTCACAACTAGCTCCGATAGGACACGAACATAACGATCTTTTCCCAATCGAATTTATCCAATATTTTTTATGCGCTTATGTAGCCAGCGTGTATTTCATCAATGTGACGATAATCAAACTATTTTTATTATTAACTTTTAAAACCATGAGGTGATTAAATCAATTTCATCAAAAATTAATAAAGCAAACAACGAAGGTTATCATTAAATAAAATGTTGGTAAGGTAATTTACCTTTGGTTACTTATTTACTACCTACTATCCTAGCATTTATACCATTATAGAAAGTATGACTCATTTTACTAAAAATAGGTTAAATATTATTCTTCTATCACTTACCCCAACTCCTGAAGTTTTATTTAATATTTCCAAACTCGTAAACAACACGTACACAAACTTTTTTTATAAAGAATCTTCTTTTAAAAACAATCCTGCTTCCTCAGTTAGGCGCTCGCGCAGAACTGTCGGTCGCGTGAATCGCGATCGAAATGGTGTATCTAATGGAATATGTCGGGGTGGGAGGTGTGGGCGTGTCTACCTAGAGTGGCGTATCGATCAATGTACGAAAAACAGTACTCTATTCTCATGGTGTAAGTAAGAATTTCGCTATTAGATTAAACATTTAAAGTGTAGTAACTGTTCGATGGGCACACATCGATTCGGAGCATAATGCTGTATCTTTGCTAACGTAAAATTTGGAGCGGCAGAAACGCTGTATCTCTTAAAAATCAATGTTCGTAGTAGAAAAATAATGCTGTAACTGTTTTTTGAGGTTCGATGTTTTGTCGTATCTATTTTAACTTCCAAAGTTGCGATTTTTTCTTTATTTACAGCAGTTTGTCATCTAAACAGTAAAAAAACTGCAAAAAATTCAGTGGAGTATCATTTTTTTTTAATCGTAGAAAGACGAGACTTACACCATTCGACGGGGCTTATTTTTTCTTAACAACAATACATCAAAAAGTCATTTTGACCAATTTTCGAGATACGCCAAGATCGCTTTCTGCCGTCGATATAAAGGTTTAGCACACATTGCGTGCGTTGATTTAGTCATGATTTTCCTGGACAAGATATCACCTCTAAGCGTTTCTGAGAAAAATATATTGATATAATAACAGAACAAACATGCAACAGAATAATCAATGAATATATATTTTTTTATTTAGAACGTAAAAAGGAACATTAGAATATTCTAATGAGACAAAAGAGTTTTATTTAGAAAAGAAACATAATAGCAATATGTATAAGGATTGATTTTAAATTAAAAATGGAAATCAATATAAAAAGTAATTTACTATATAATGGAAGGACTTGTGGAGAATGTTATATTAAGATTTAAATAATTTCTTAGTGGTATTGAAGTTGTACTATAAATAAAATAAAGTTCAAAAAACTAAAAAACATGCTTTAATGATGAAAGAAACTAAAAAGTGGAAATACCCATATCACAGGGTTGCATTTCAAATAGCCTGCCCGCCATTTTAGACGTCCGCCATGTTGGATTTAAGTCACGTGACTATTTTTTTCGTATTCCTGACAGCAAACCCATTCATTTGATACCCATTTCATGGAAGTGCATTTCAAACAGCCAGTTCGCCATCTTGGGGAGGCCGCCATATTTGATTTGTAATTACGTTTCTTAGCTATGTATTGTCATCAGAACTCAGAGCGTGTGCAAAATTTCATCCTAATCAAAGACCGGAAAGTGGGTCAAATTAAGATTCCAAGATTTTCTTACATAGTTACAAGTGAAGCTAATAAAAGTGTGTTAAAAACGAAGAATTTGAAGGTATACAATTATAATAATTGAGATTATGGTATCACCTCTTCGTAGACATTATAATTTCGACAATGCACTGCTCCATCATACGTATCTTTTACTTAAAAGAGCTTATATCCTCCCATACTCGTTGACCTCAAAACAGCATTTCTTCATTTATTTCTGTGTCACAAGTTATCTCTGTTTTCGTTATAAAGTGTTATAATGGGTCACACTGTTACTTTAGATAATAATATTCCACTTGCGCTCCCTTTTGATCAAACTCTATCCATTATTATAGTTTTAATCGTAAAGTTATATGTAACTTTTTTCTACTAAGTTTTATACCGATAAACCAACATAAGTTTTCACCTCTTAACTAAAACTGTAATTGAATGTTAATAGTTAAAGTAGTAATTTTCCTAGAACTATTATTTGTAGGTATTGAAAAACTCTTTGAGGAAATACTTTAGTTTATTTATGTGCGTTGAACTAATCGTTTTGGCCAGTTAATAGACAAATGGGCAGAATAGAGTAAGAGCCGCTCGATTAAAAGAAAGAGGATAAAATATGGTGGCATATTTACGTCGAGAGCCGATAAATCATATGTTTAACTGTGGTAAAGAACGATAAATAAATTAAGTAACACAAATATCATCGACCGGTTTGGGTAAGCAGGATTGACCCTCCCTTCGTAGCCAAACGCTTATATGTTAGATTTGTTTTCTTTATGAATAAAAAATAAATATTTACCGTTTAATAAACAATCGATATTAAAGATTGAGAGACTGGTGATATGAAGTCGATATGGCCGGTTTATATGTATGAATATTCATGTATATGAAAGCTATAGAAAACAAGCTCATCGTGCAAGGGGTTGTGATAAGTAGGGTATGGGGTTTATCGATGCGCAACGATATTTGCTTCAATGAATCAACTGAGACACATCCTATGAAATAAAGCAAAGCTTTGTGAAGGGATCCAAGGTTTCTTTAAGCACATGCAATAGGACTTGTGATCCTGCTAGACGCAGTTATACATGATGCTCTTTATGATAGAACTTTGTTAAAAGCAAAATAGTGTAAACAATTGTTATACTAGTGGAACACTGAATAAGTACTATCTGCCTGCAGGTTTACCTCACTTACATACTCATGTACTGTTGTGTGATTTCATATATACACGGCACGATTTATGATATTATTTAGTAAATGAAAAATGATGTAACCAATTGTAATGCTAGTAAATAACTATGTACCACAACCAGTACCTATACAAGCACATTCTCGACACATTTTTTGATAAATAAATTTATCTAACTTCTTCTTACTTTTTTTCGTGTAATGTGTTATACACGTTATACTGTAAATGACTTATAGAGTGATTGTCATGTGCGTTAATTAATGTGGAACTGACATTACGAATTAAATTATTTTATTCTTCGTTTCTTAATAACTGTCCATTTCCTATTTAGGGGCAGATAGAATGTTTACATTTAAATTGACTTCAATCTTTTGTAAAAGGACTGCATAGTATCATAACCTCTTCGGAGAAGAATATACTGTTATACGAATAACATATACGAGTTCCTTCTTTTTACGCTTGGCAAGATAATGAAAGTTACGCGCTCGCAATCCATTTAACCTAAAATAATCTTTAAATATATCTGACATTCCTTTATGGATACATACGACAGAAATATTATCTTTAACAAAACAATAAGATGGGAACCATTTTACATACGATAGTATTACAAAGCTTTCACTTTTAATTTCTAAATTCACCTCTAATTTTTAAATTTTAATAATTTTAGCCAACTTTGGCATTAGAAACGTCTTATTCGAGTCTCATTAAGACTAACAATTAACAATGAGATCTATATTTTCCTGGGCAGAATTAAAAAACAACTCATCGCGAGTTTACAACGTTTTTATGTGTTTGTAACAAAGTTTCCCAGGAACGTAGAACAAAAACATATTTATTTTTATTTCAAGAGGGTTATTCATTATTTTAGAGGACATAGAATTAAGTTCATAATTTCGATTCGGTTTAATGTAAAGTGCATTATTGCGTTACTGAAATTTTGTGATTTCGTAGCGTTGGTTAAATTTTTATTCGTGCTTAAAAGTAAATATGCCTCTTACACCAGCGCAAGTTACACAAGCTATAAACTTAATTAACAAAGAGTTGACACAACGTGTAAAAGCTAATGTACTCAATGTAGCCAGTTCATCAAAGCAGTATGCCTGGAGTGTACATAGTCGAAGGTCAGATAATGAGCCGACCTTTTCATTGACATCCTAGGAATTAAAATAGTGTGCGATGCTCCTTCCACTTTCATGATTAAAATAAAAGCTCTTTACCAAAAAACTTACGTTCATTTAATATTGTCTCGTTTTCCTTTTAATCTTCATGTTCTACTTCCTTTCACAGATTTCAGAGGGATTCACATTCAGTTGATATACCCTAACTTAGTCACGTTGCAAAATAAATAAGCCAGTAAAATAAAAATGGTGGTCTGTAAATACGGTTTCCGGACGATAATTTTACGTTATAACGTCATAAGAAAATATTGATGAAAAATTGCACACTTTTATGAATTGAATTGAATTATTATCAATGAATTATCATAATTTTGTATAATACAAAGAAATTGTTGATTGAAGATTACAATTTTTTTGATAAATTAATATTATTTACACTCGTTAACTACTTAAATTATACAGATTTATTATAAATGACAATGGGCTATTAACAATTTATTAAAACTTATTTACATGTGTGATATTTTAAATCCTCCGCAGTTTACTTTTTATACGATCGTTATAATAATTTTTAATCAAAACTGTAATATTAACTTTTACTACACTCACTGAACGATGCTCATTTTTTTAATAATTATAGAACAAATATATGAGATTATACAGCTAATCAAATTCTTAAAATGCAAGAATTAATAACCTTTTAGCCGCAATTGTTGTTGTTCAATTAACTTTTCACTTCACTTTATAAACAGTTGACAAAACAGTTTACGTGTAGTTTTGTGCTGCCGCTGTCTCTCTTCTACTCGGACGCATCGACTGAAGGAGTGGAAGAGAGATAGATGCGTCACAAGCCGAACGCTAAGGCCGATCGTGCCTCTCTATCACTTGTTCCTCGCTCTCGCTTGCACGCTCGGCTCAGGCGGAACGAAACAATGATGGAACGTAACAATGAAGGAACGTGACCACGTCATATTTTTTGTGCGTGCAGCCGGCGTTCATCGAATTATAAGACGTTATCTTATAATCTAGAATCCTGGGTAATGCCTCTATTCTATCTAACATTTTTAGTTGCTTCCATAGATTTTTTTTCCCAGTTGCCAGTATAATTCTGTCTCATTAGTCCGATTGAAAAAGCCGACGATGTATATGTCACTCATTAAAATAGTCATACTATGTCATTCATTATTATAAGAACAAAAAAAAACAATGGACTTACAAACATTAATTGAAGAGTCACGAAATGATTTATCAACTTTGACACGTACATAATAATAAAAGGTAATTTGCATTAGAACCCTAATCCAAAGTTGAATATAATAATTTATGGGTATGCGCACCTACTATGTGACGTCAATACTTCGAAGGTTAATAAACAATAATGGAATGTAATAAATAATACAGCGAGCAAGAGTTTTGGAAAACTTTTGTATTACTATAACCGTATATACTAAAATACTTATTACTATATATTATTATTTCTACTTCTTACACTTTCGTGTTTCTTTGTTAAAATACTATCCATTTACTTTGGTGTAACCTACATAAATGGTTTTATAGAGAATCATCAAGTGGGTCTTTCTTAATATCAATATTCTATCCAGATGGCTGCTTAGTGTACGTCAAAAGCTATTAAGCTGTATTATTATGGATTCCCAAAAATGAGATATGCTTAGTAAGCGTGTACACTGTACGGAATGATATATTACAGGCCCCCGATTCTGTAACGTGCATTTTACTTTCGAGCTTATATTTTTTTACAATAATTAAATATCCATTACGGGTTACTTTAGATGTCATGGTGACTTTTTGCTTTGCAACATAGTAATGGATTGACAATATTGTCAAAAAGTCGAACCATCGTGCATCGATTTCGATAGTGGGACTACGTTCAAGAATCGACACCGAGGTCCAATTAGCATAATTTTTGTTTTTTGAAACGTTAAATTATACTTCTTAATACACCTCGTATATTATGTTCGTTTAATACACTTAAAATGTATTCAATCGTAGTTTTTAATATTTTTGGTTTATCTGAAAAATTTCAAATAATTGTAGTATTTACGAGAGTAAAAATGGAGAAAATATTAAAGTAATTACAATTAGGTAACCCGTAGTGTTATCTTTGATAGTAAGTCTAAAATTAAATGATAAAAAAATATATAATATAATTGATGACATTAATATTTCAAAATAACACGTTTCTATAGTAGATCGAACTAAAAAATTAAATATGAATTATAGTTTAAAAACATTTATGGTAAAGCGAACTGGAACATAAAATAAATTTCAAAATAACTATAAGTAATTAACGAGAATACTAATGTCATTGAAAGAAAAGCGTGGGGTGTTTTGTTCGACAGTAATTTTATTTCTGCATTTCGAAATAAAAATAGTAAGGAATCTTGGTAATAAAAAATAAATAAGAAAAGGCTTACAAACATAACTAATATGAAGTTTTCCTACATAAAGCAATTTCTGATACACTTGTATGTGATCTGTCCAATTGAAAGGCTCGTTTGTCGTTACACCAAAATATTTATATTTACTTTGTTACCGATAGTGTATGTTTGTATAAAGATAGTTATGATAGTATGTGATTTGACGTCACTAATTATGCGCTTTATGCAAAGTGAGTGATGGGGACCGTCAAATCGATTGCAGCGCGCAGAAATGTGAAATAAATGTCGTGTGTCAAATTGCAATATTTTCATAGAAATCCATACAAACGTTACTAAGTATTGTTAAGTAAAAACGTTAAATTTCGCGATATGGGTATAAAGTAAGTGTAGAAACAATGGAAAAAACTGGTTCGTGCAAGTTTTATTCGTTTCCGACATCAAAATACAATTTCAATAGGAAGATATATAGATGTACTCACATTTAATCACATTTTGTAGGAAGTTTGTGTCAGAAACGTTTGTATTATGATCAGAGCTCTTATTAAGTAATCCGTTGGTTCTAAGCTCTGCAACGTCTCTCACATGCTGCTTTTTGCACAGTTTGAGATTGGAATTTTTTATCATGTTTTATCGGTTCAAATCCCATACGTATTATTACATATATTTTTAGTTGAAAAAACACTTATTATAATATGCACAAACTTTTCAGATATTTTTATAAAAATGTTACTGAAAAACACTCCGAAATCGGTATCAAACCATCCAGTTGCCATAATTTGACAGATCAGTCATTCTGTGATCACGGATCCTGCAATGGAGTCGAAATATCAGGATTAAATAAAAACATTTAAATTAAACGTTTCATTAATCCGGTAAAAGTGGTTGCGGTTTTATGTTGTAAAGTAAAAAATAATCCATCTTTCTAGCTACGCTACGTGCCTCGCGACCTAGTCATTTTTATTACGTAGTAGAATTTTGTTTCACTGGTTTCAGATGCGGATTGTTTTTAGTAAGTGTCTGCTATTATAATTGTTTGCGTGTATGTGAATTGGATAGATTTTTGTTGCGAGATTTGTGAGATGATTTATATTTTTCACCGTTTTTGTCTATTTTACTGTATTTATCCAGTTCATTGTATTGTAGTCCTTTAGTGAAAAGGTCGCTAAGCTTCAGGGAGGATTATAAGTTTAAAAAAGAAAAAAATCTAGGAAACTGTAACGCGTGTTTTCTAACTTTGAACATTTTTTTTATAACATTTTTCAAATGTGGAGTTTTAACCTGAAAATGGGTGAATAAAATTTTGAAAAAGGGGTATCGTTAGGACTTATTAAAACAGCAAAAAATCTCGTATAGATGATGTTGTTTTGTAGTCGGTGAACTGCTGTAACAATATGAAATTAAATAATACTTCAATATTTTTTTTATTACGAACTTTTCGAAATGAATCCGTGTTTTAAATAGAAACAACCTACGATAGTAATATTTAATTTTCAAAACAACTACGTATTCCATCAATTTTAACCTTAAAACTATAAAATAATAATTTTTCCATAATATTTCCAATTACTGATATGATAGAAAAAAAACGTAAAACTACCACGATGAAGTATTGATGTGTTGCCGAATGGTTAGATTTCATACAGTTTTTGTTATGTTTAAAAAGATTGGCATCTAAATGCTTTCTGCAATCATAATGTGATTAATAATATAACCCATTGCAGCGTACTTGTATTCTAAAACTAAATATCGACCTACTTTTAGAATTCAAGTAAGCATAATTAATCATGCAGTGGCTAACCATAAAGCTTCGCTAGCACCACATATTGGAGCGGAGTGTAATACTAAAAAAAGAAAAAGAAAGAAAGAAAAATAATGATTAGTAAATAAACTTCCATAAGAATGAAAAAATTCAATAAGCGCGCGCTTTTTTTTCAATGGGAATCCCATAGAACTAATGTTGTGGCAATATGGTTCTAAATATGTTGATTCGATTCCACACAAAAGTTATTAAAATCGGTTAAAACTCGGGAAGTTTTGGCATAACAAACATTACGTCACCGAAGGGACCCTCCCTGTCACCCTGGGAGCTTCGCTTGCTCCGCTCCTATAACATACTATTTTTGTGTTAGAAAATATATCGTTTATTTTAAAAATGCCAAGATAACCAAATGGACAAGGCAACATATTCATCATATGGAACTGATCGTTCGGGAGCAGATCGCAGAGACCTCCGTGGGGCCTGGCAACAATTCACTCCGAATCCATACTTTATACTTTATAGCTCTTTGAGTGTTCTAACTGCGCTCTTTTGTTTTCTTATCTGTTTATCGAGCCGCTGGCTGGATCTTTGATTTTATTACACATTTCCTGTTAACTGTGTTAATCAAGAAATTCTTCTCTTCATTATTGTCTGCACGAGTTTCAAAGTGCAACCAGCGGATTGCAGCTTTATTAGCTGATCGCAAACAAATGAAAATAGCTACCTATTCATTCGGAGAACCGATCACTCTCCAAACATATGATATACTTTATCTTTAACCCCGAAAAGTAATTTGAACACTATTTTATTATTTATTCATTGCCTAAAGTGGTCTTCAGATTCGTAGGATTTCTATCGAGAATCTTCCAGAAACTTGTAAGGCATCATGACTTTATTTTGTAGTTGAATGTTGAGGAATATAAATTCCTCTTATTTTCTCGTTAATTAATCGCTAATTATATCATTCTACATTCTTAAAAGCCCCTTTTGATCAATCTTCTTTAGTTAATAACCTTAGAAATTCAAAAGAATTATTGCTAAAAGACAAAAATGGAATTAAATTAGATGAATTCTTTGTCGCCTTCAACGGTGATTTAAACGTTAAATATCGATTTTTTCGCAATTAGTTTTCTGCAATAGTATTGGCCTTCTTGAGCCAAGTTATAAGTTATATTATTAAATAGATTCATACATAACTGTTCCGGACCTAGGAATATTAGAAATTAACATGAACTATTTTCATGTAATTTATGCTAATTTCAGGGAATTTAGTACGGGACCTGAGGTATCCAGACCATGCTTTTGGAAGCAATTGTGTCCAGTCTACCCATAAGATTCCACACAACTAATGCGGGCTAATAAAGAGACCTTTCCCAGGGCGGGCCTTAGATGCATAGAATTTACTGTTGGTAGGTAATTAAACGCAATAAAAATAATATAACATATACAATTGAGAGAATTGAGATATAATTATTAGTATTCCATTAGCGATTGGCTATGCGCTCATGGTCCAGATATCCCATGACAGTAACTAATGTAGCGGAACTTATTTCTTTTACCAACTGCTGTGGCGTATCTGAAATAAATATGAGCGCCGCGCCACTCCCCACTCCGCCGTTCAGCGGGGTCAGCGTGTTGAGAGGGCAAAGAGGGGGTCCATTAGGGTAAAAGTCGAAACAAATACTAATAAATTCATAAGGTCTTTGAGTAAGTTTTTAATAACCAAAAGTTACTATTCTATAAATAAAATTTTGAGGAACAATTTCTGAATGTCTGCCCCTCCACCCTTCATTGCTACGCCTTCCGAGGTGCTTGTGATAATTAGTGCTTGCATGTTCTGTTTAGTCACTGAGTCGCATGTAACGCAATTTGTAAATAAATAAATAAGAAATGTTGGTCGTGCGTACGTTTGTGAATAATGGCGAAGACACCAATAAATAAAATTAAATATTGTAAAGAAAGAAAATAAGTGACATCTTGATTTGATTAGATATAACATTATCACTGAGTTTCTGTGTAAAACATTTTTAGTTGTAGAAATATGTTTTCTTCGATTACTTCAATTACACGATAGTTAATATAATAATCATAATCATTTCATACCAGAATTATTGCAAATCCATATTGTTTTAGTAATAAAAAATAAAAATAAGCGTTGGTTAATTTTCTACCAATTCTAAAACACATAAAATTGCAAATATTATAAGCTGATGCGCAATTGCACCCTGTGTCGTATTAAGGGGCAATTTTAGCCATCAGGAAAGACTCTCGGAATGCTATTTAATCAGTTGCGTCAACACGAGCGTCCACAAACATTGCCAACACGCTACAAAACCGCGGCAGTCCGGAAGCACTCTTAAACTTTAATTTTGTTTAATTTTTTATTTTGTCGATTATGTACAGTGACGACGTATTATATTGTAAACTAGCTGACCCGGCGAACTTCGTACCGCCTTAGCGTAGCTTTTATGCACTACTTTATTTTGTATAGCTGACCTATCTTATGTATGAGTACCTATTCAATTTGAACTGGAATCTATAATATCCTCCATATAAAAATGAATCCTATTATTGTATCCTATTATTGACGTATTATATTGTAAATGTCGTTACTTCTGTTAAAGCTGACGAGTTTCTTGCGCCCATTCTTCTTGTCAGTTAAAAGACGTCCTGAATGGGTGGTAGGAAAAAATGTTGGACGATTCAAAACTACTTATTTTTAAGTGCATTTGAATAAAGTTATTTTCATTTTCATTTGTTAGCGTGGTTATGGATGTGTTGTCACAGATTACCACAGATTTTTTTGTTTTAAATTGAATGACGTTGACATTTGTCAGCTCGGTTATCGATGTGGTGTCACAGATTACCACAGATTTTTTGTTTTAAATTGAATGGCGTTGACATTCGTTACGTTATATTTTTCAATCTTTCTGAGAGATTTTCTTTATATTTTTTTCCGTAAGAACCTTGTACAGAGTATTAGAAAACTACAAAAAAAAATCAGCCAATTCGGTCAAGCCGTTTTCATGTTATGTCGTGACAACGGAAAACGGGTTTCATTTTTATATATATAGATGTCGTTACTTCTGTTAGAGCTGACGAGTTTCTTGCGCCCATTCTTCTTGTTAGTTATAAGACGTCCTGAATGGGTGGTAAGTAAAAATGTTGGACAATCCAAAACAACTTATTTGAAGTGCATTTGAATAAAGTTATTTTCACTTCATTTCATTTCAAACCGTTGTTAAGTGAAGATGAAATTATTTTTATCGTCTATCACATAGTGTGTGGTGTCGTTGAATATTTACTAAGAATCATTTAGGTTAAGAGCACGCACTTTTTTTTTTGTTAGCCGCCAAAACCTATGTATAATTTGATAATTGGCATGTTATGATATTAAATCCGTAGAATATTAAATGTGCTTTTACTACTTAAGAAAATTAATAAATATTTATTTTCGAGGGAAACATACATAATTTTAGACTTGGGTATAATTATATTGAATACACATATAACACTTAAGTTTTTACAGATATCATCAAGGTTAATTTATTTTTAGCCCTACATAGGCTTAACTTAAAACTTTTCCAATGCGTATTGTAACATTGCATTTATTTCTTTTATTTTGCTTAGTACTTCTGTGATATAAACATTAAAAAACATTTATTTCATATTATAAAGTACCTGTATTAATTATGGAATGCAAAAAAAGAATCCTAAATATAGTACATATTTTATTTTATAAGGCAGATTAATTTACCATATTTATTTGTTTTAATTTTCATACAAATACTAACGTAATATGTTTTTCTATAATATCATTGATTGTAGCTTAAATGCTATTGTATTTATCATCTGTGGATGTTCATTTTTATTCTTTGATACGAAAGCGCGGCAAACTCTCCCCGTGGTGGAAAAATAGAGTTACGGAGCATGCGCGTGTTCTAGTGCGCATGCGTTCTAAGGCCTAGTGAAAAATTTATGGAGCGAAGAGTTTATTTCGGCTCCAAGATTTGAACTGGAGTTTAATTTAACAATTTCTTGAAATATTTTATTTCATATTGTGCTGAAGGAAGACTAGTATTATCAGTACTGAATATTATAAAATAATTTTTCTAATTCACTACATAATTTTTATATCTATTTAGTAAACTGCATTGGTAAGTAAATACTTGACCGATTACAGCAATCTTACGATCTGTAATAACTTATTCGTAGTGTATATCAAACATTATGTTATAGTGTATTAGATAATTGGAAAACATTTTCTTTAATATTTTAGCTATGACATAGAAACGTAATCACCCATAACTCCATAATTTATTTGGCAAGGTATTAGAAGGGTTTTATTATGTAAGTGATTGTCGCCCAGAATAATTATATTTTATAAGGGTACTCTCTAGGTAGGTCACATCAGCCTAGTAATGGAGGCAGAGGATGGGCTTACCATACTATCTGATAACATAACCTACTTTATTTTTAATGTATGTACTTTATACTTTAGAATGTAAAAATACTTTATTTCGAATATTTGTAAAATAAAGCATGTCAGTAGTTACCGAAAGATTTACGTATATATGTATTATTATTTGCTTTTTTTCCTGCAACCTTAGCATGTACTTAGTTTAATTGTTAATGCTAATAATGTTAATAGTTAGCAATAACAATTCAACTTAATAATTTTAATCTATGCTATTTTTTAAATGATTTTGAAAATATAAAAATAACTAAGGGTAACTGACATGTTAAAAAGCCAAACATTTTAAAAATACTTTATTATTTTTGCATTCACCTGATTACTTCGTACTCTGGGGATCAACGTCGTATTTTTTTTTCAAAAAATGTTGGCAGCCATTGCCACAACCCTCTCCTATGGATGAAAACACCGTGAGAATGGGCCATAGAACGGGCCATAACATTACTGCAGATGCAGTCCACAGTTTAAAATAACTTCCGATTCCGAACTACGGTGGTGTTTCTAATATGAAGTTTTTGATCACTTTTTGGTTGCTATTGCGGAAAAGGCCTGGTCTTTTCAATGGTGCAACGAACACGCTGAGAATTGCGTTATCGAGCTCTTTAACAGCTCTAATTACACTATTAACATTTATCAATAAAAACATATATTATTTTGGTCCGCCTTCCGTAGCCTTCCGTATTTCACTTTCCTTGTCTTAAACAAAAACATTTTTTTTTGTTTTTATGTTTCTTTTTTTAAAATACTTGGACAGAAGTTATAATCAGCTGCTGTTACGTACATAGGTTAACAGAATCATTTACGGCTTTCTTTTACAAGCCAAAGATAGTAGCAAATATTGACCGAATTTACAAAAGCTAATAATAGGATCGGAAACTCACTAAAAGGCGCTCGTTGTCGTATTTATACTTGGTTTAAATGCAGCTCATTATAATCAAAACGCCCTAAAACCGAATGATTCCGTTTAGGCAATCTGGAGACGGAGGCGCATAATAATGTAAGTAAGTAATCAATATTACATAACATCATAAACATACATTTCCAAAATAACAAACTAATTAACAGATGCACGTGTTGTGGAAAAACATACCGAAGAAACTAATAACAACCAAACAAGCCAGATACAATACGCAAAGTTCATTTTCTACATTGGCTGTTAACGAAACTTAAGACGTCAGCGATGTTGCGAAAAAACAACGGGTTGCACTCCGGGAGTGCCGGCAGAAGTGAAAACATGAACATTAACGTTGTGCATTTTTGATATTTAGGAATGGTTTGGGAATAATTTCGCACGAATGGCTTAAATTATCAGTATAAAAGTTCTATCATTTATGTGTTAAAATTCAATATTCATTTATTGCGCTATCGTACACTAACTTGATAACAAACATACACGCACTCTCGCGCAAGCGCCCTGCGCCGCTCAAACAAAATAGCAGGAGTAGGCATACATTTTCGCCGCGCGGTAGAAAGAGAGGGGTATATTACTTCCTCTCCTACATCGCGCCGGCGGTCTACTCTCCCTCCGTCTTACGAATTTTCGATCGTGTCACGCGAGTTTAACATTGTTTACTCATCCCAAAAAGTGCACAACGCCGCTAAAGAAGTTTTCACTCCAAAAAACTCCTAGTTCCAGTGTTCTATGTAATTTTTATCAACATGAAGACGACACTTTGATGTACTGACGGGAATAGATTTTTGTACAAAATGTAACTATTCAGAAGGCTGCAACCAACCACCCTGACTGCGACTGAATTTAGGAGATTCAGTCAGCCTTATGGCACCTTCTATCCCCACCACTCCAACCAACGTCAAAGTGAAGTCTGAGTGAGTGATTGAGGTTAGATGTTTATACATGTTTATTTATCTGCTTTCAAAGTAAAAACTAGTGAAAATAAATACGTATTGGGAAGTTTAAAAAAATGTCTCGTTGGCCTTGTGGCCAATTAAGCAATTGATGACCCAGACACTATGGGTTGATTTCCGGGACAGGCAGTGCTATCGAGTTCTTCTGTCCTCATAAACCGGCGCATGTTTGATCTTGGTACTTTGGCTACAAGTTGTTAATAAACATATTTATTCAAAAAGAACGCAGTCGCGTCCGAAAGTTCGTGAATAATCAAAAACAAAGCCACTGCAAACTTTGCAAGGTTTAACGAATAATTATATAATATATCATTACCCCAATAAATACTTAAGTATTAAGATTACCTCTCTATTTCATCGTTCAATTAATTTAGGTCATTATCAAAGTAGTGTGTGTGTGCGAGCGTCCGAAACATCGCTGCCGATTATTGTGTGCGTAGTGTAGCGGAGACAAACAAACACTTTAGTACTACTTATTTAAGAGAAATTAATAAATTACGATATGGTTCTTAGTGATTAATGCTTATCTGTCCAGAATAAAAATAATATAATGTTTTATTCAAAAGTAAGAAGTTATTAAAGACTTCTTACTTTTGAATAAAACAACTTGTATTTGATACCCGATAGCTTGTTACGTGAAAGGGGCGTTAAACTTATATTTTTACGATACTTTCAAACTTTGGAGAAATTTTATGCGGATACAAAACACATAAGTCCTAACCCGAGATCGCTTTTCTTTTGTATCTGTGGAATATTTTTTAATTTCGTGACGATCTTGTATTTGTTGCTTCAGAGTTTATAAAAACAAGTCCATGGCAGCTTCATATTTCATACTGGTAGAACAAGGGCACATTTATATATGTTGCAGAGTTATTATTTTTTTGATTTCCATTAAATTTTTTTCTTCTTAGATTATGATTCTTTGAAGTAATTATTATGATCTTGAAATGAATTTTTATTACACTTTTGTGTAAAATGTTGGTTTCAAAGCTTTCTAACATTTTGTTCTAATTTCCGACAAAGGTGTCCTTATTCCACCAAAGGTGCGAGCGATTTATCTGGTTACTCATCGACATTTTGACAAGTTTACCCATAAACAATCAATTAAATATCACATCTTTTGCTTATATTTTCTTCGCCTTAGTTTGTTCATGTTCATGATGTTTGATTTTTTTACAGCAGCAGAACGTTATTTTTTTTAATATTTGTATATTCTACATATTTGTGTTCCAGTATTATATGTACCTACTATTGCCGCCGTAAAAAGCGTTCAATGGATAAATTATTAGTTTTATTTAGGCGCAGTAAGCAACAAATGCGATTATATAAGCGACTAGCGGCCCGTCCCGGTTTCGCACGGGTGGACAAAATTCTTTAAATTTTTTCTAGCATTCAATATAGCCTATGACACTCAGCAATAATGTGCCTTTCTATTGGTGAAAGAATATTACCCCGAGATTACCCCTTACAATTTAACAAATATACAAACACACAAACTTTACTTTTTTATAATATTAGTATAGATTGCGGCACAGGTCAGATCGACGCAAGTCCGAGGGCGAGAAGCCCTTAGAAGCCAATCAAACAAGCTTATGTACTAGTTTTAAGCATTATTAAGAAATCTCAAAAGTATTATATAGGGTAAGTAAATAAATAACTATTTAAAAAATAATATATTTTTATTTTAAGCGAGGAATTTAGTTGGTTATTGTTCTGAAATATTTAATAAGAACTACAAAAATGTCTATGAACTAAAACAAAAATGAAATAACAAAAAAAAATATGCATAACTAGTATTTTTTCTCAGATTGTTATTCGTTACCAGGTAGATAAAACACGGGCTCCGCGCAAACACAAAAAATATGATACCTTTGGAAACTCAATTAATTCGAGTTTCTGGTCAGAAAATTGACCGCGACGATATAAATATATGTACATCAAAAAAATCGAATCGATGCTTTGAATCCTTACTTCACAAATATTCGAGAGAAGTAAAATTGTAAAATTACCTTTCCAACACAATAATTTGTAGGCTAATTCTTAAAAAGAGGAGTTCATTGAAGTCATTCCATGTAATTTTTTGTTGTTGTTTCCCTATTACAACGAAATCGCAACGCTTCGTGATTGATATTCAAAATAACGTATACGATTTCATTTTCCACACTCTCTGCTGGAAAAAACATATGCCATGTAAAATAAGATGTCAGTACCGAAACTATCTGTATATCTATTTCTTTTTTCGTAACGATTTATTTAGTTCTTGGTAGTGTGTTTTAGAATTGGCCTGTAGTTCGCTGATTTTTTAACAAAAATTCTATATAATAAGACGGTCAATTATTCACAATATTAGATTTTTTTGTCTTTACAAACGCAGATTGAAAGAATTAGTCGCTGCACTGTCTACCTCCTGTGCCAACTTCTATATTAAATAAAAATAGAATATTTACAATGATATTACACATTATTAGTAGCGTTTACCCTTCATGGTAAACTAAACGTTTGTGTTACGAGTGGGTCACGTTTGCCACGTGGGCCACGTCTGTAGTACATCGTTAAGTATCAAACTCGGTTCCTATTGGGTTATGCCGTTATGTTATGTATGTGTTCAGTATGCACTTGTTACTAAGTTAAAGAATAGATTTTGTAAACTTCTAGTGACAATCACACTACCCAATACTTTTCAATTAAAACAGTCTTCATTAAAATTTACGCCGAAACGCTGTTTGTCTCTTGTTTTTATTTCAAAACCCTTTCCAAGGTGAAAATAAGGTTAATTATATTTTTTTTATATCAGCACTTCGCTATTTATGTCGACTTAGTCTAGCAGCCACAAATCTTCTCAAAAACATCTGAGATGAAAACTTATTACTGAATATTTTATAACTTATTATTTAGCAGACATTTCTTAAATTGGTGATTGAAACAAGACGCCTGTGAATTATTTATAAAAAAACAAGATTTTTTGCAACATTGCTCATTTAAATTGGATTGTATAATTCGTAGCAAGATTTAACATTTCATAAAAAATTGAGGTTAAAGGAAACATACCATAAGAAAAACAATTATGTCATAAGTCTTATAATACTTTGTTTACGTAACCGGAATTACGACTACATTATAACACCCTTGTATTATTCTTTAGTAATATTGAATATTAAAAATAAGTATACTGAAACAACAAAACCGAAATTGTATTTTTAAAGTATTAAATTAATATGTTATTCACTAAAGTCTAATGCAAGTAATATTAAATCATTCTTACTTTTTAATAATCTTATATTATGTTTCATTAATAGGTTTTTCATCATAATCGTATTACTAACTGAAGAACGTGTTTTCTTTGGAAAATCTTTATCCTGTGTAAGTTATCGGCATACGTGTCACTCCAGCATCTCTTGAGGCAGTTACTGACAGTCCTCTTTTCTTGACCTTTTTATCGCATACTTGAGGTCCTTACAGAGTGCTTCTCATTACCTACAAGCAAATTGGCGTAGGAAGAAGATTTTTAGTTCTTTTAGTACGAAGATCTCGAATAAGAAAGTAATTTATCTCTGCTACTCATCACAGAATTAGTTATATTAAACTGGCAGACCTGGTGGATATGGACCCATCCAATAACAAGGGGATTTAATTGTCAATATAAACTAGCCAGAGACCCTCTCAAATCATTAAAATCGGTCTTAGGGGTTATAAAATAAAGCATGTGGTCATGCAAATGCATAAAAAATGGAGAAAATATGGAGAAATGACTAACTATTATATTATTTTGTTATTTCACATTGTTTTTTAAAAGAAAATTGTGACAAAAAGAAAAAAAAACGTGCAGGCAATGTTATTAGGTAATATTATGTCAAAACGTGCGCGGTCATGGGACTGTTTTAAGGAACATTATTTATCATTGTCATCCCAGCTTAAGCTATTATTACTTCGTTATTTATTTTGAATATTGTTATAATCCATCTTGCTCATCGACTTCACTTTTATAAAAATGTTTTTATAATTACTTCTTTATTTATTTTGATTATTGTTATAATCCATCTTCCCCATCAAATCCATTTTTATAAATATATCTTTATTTTTATATTGCACTAGCTGACTCAGCCACGTGTCGCTGTGGCTCAGTTATAATATTTTGCATACATTTTTTTGGTTATGAATTAAAATAAAACTTATCGTATGTCCTTAGTTGAAACAATTCCAGCAAAGAAATAAAAATCATTAAATTCGGTTAGGTAGTTTCAGAGTTCATCGCGGTCAAACGTGACACGAAATTTTTATTTATATACATGTTTAAAATTATGTATATAGTTTTGTGTAGATGTATAAATGTATTTGAATGTAATTTAGGTAACACTATATTCATGAGGGGTAGATTTAAATGTTATTTTTTTTATTGTTCTTTTCATTTTTATCCATTCAGATCATGTTTTTATTATTTGTAAATTTTGACACATTTTTCAAAAACTCTGAACATCGAAATAAGAAGAATATTCCCTTGAAATATTGCTAAAAATGAAAAATTTGTAGGTATTAATTATTTTCTATGTGAAGTCTTCATTATAGAAATAATATTAAGAAAAGAGGACCATTAGGTACGACGTCTTTACTTAAACACGGTATGAAAAAATTATACTAGATTTAAAAAATCTAAAAATCCCACGTTTTTCAATGTCCTAAAAAGAATAAAATAACCCTGCGGGGCAAAGCGATGGGCCACTCAAAACGTGGGGGCGCATCTTTACAATAATCGGCATCAATGCATGTCATTCATCTCTTTAAAATCTCCTCTTAGTAATATGCGCCCCCACGTTTTGAGTGGCCCCTCGCTTTGCCCCGCAGGGTTATTTTATTCTTTTTAGGACATTGAAAAACGTGGGATTTTTAGATTTTTTAAATCTAGTATAATTATTTTATTCTTTTTCGCTTTCTCGTATGTTTTTTTGTTGTTTGCTGAATTAAATCATAATCACACACTGCATTAATTAATCATGAACGCAGCAAACATATCGAGAGAAAGAAGTGACATAAAGTCTCATATAAAAGCGAAAGTGGCCGAAAGTTGTCGAAATTTGACCTGAAAGTGCATCTGGAAAGTTGAAAGTTGCTTTAGAGTGCATTGTCATCGGGTTCTGAACTATCCTGAAAGTTTCAGCTTTCTAGCTTATCGGAAAGTGCCTCAAATTTAAGTTGCAAGATTTTGCCCGGACAGACAAACAAATAAGAAAAGTGAGATAAGAAAAACGTGGTAAAAATGTAATTCGATAGTGATCGTCATATAAATTAGCTGCTATTACTAACTTGCGAACAGAAATTGTTTAATCCTTAGTGCACAACAAAAGACTAGTTTTATAAATGACTATCGGAAACGTTGATTTTTTTGGTATCAAGACCTGTTTAGAGTTTGTAACGTACGAGATGGGAGGGAGGGAGGAAGGTTATTTCCTGAGTTCAATGTTATCAACCTCACTTTAGAGCGGATTCTCGAGACTCTTACACGTGTCAAAAAACAAGATGTGCGCAAAAAGCGCAATAACATTTTTAACTGCGACCACTTACATTTTGAGTTTAATTAGCGCTGGTGAGTTTTTTCAACAGAAATGGCGGTACTGGCGATAATTAAGCCAGTTTCAGTATAGGAAAACAAAAATAATGAATAAATGATATTTGGTTATTGCATTAGCAATAAATCTCAAAATTGACCACTCAGAATATTTCACTGAAATATTATTAAAGGTGGAAAATGTATTAAGGTATTTAATGGTTTTAATTTGAAGTTTTCATAGTAGAAATAACTTGAAGCTATATAGAAAGATATACTGCCAGATACAAGTTTCCTTAAATATAGTATGCATAATTCAGTAGTATTCGTCATATAAATAAGCGCCATACTTGCTAACAGAAATGATGTAATCATCAGTTCACAACAAAGCATCTGTTTTGCTATTGGAAACGGGGAATTTTAAGTATCAAGACCTGTTTGCAGTTTTATATACATAATTATCGCACAGTGTAAAGTAGGAGTCAGGAGGGGCATAAGGTTATTCCCTGAGTGCAATGTTATCAACCTCATTATTGAACGGATTGTTGAGACTCTTACACGCGTCAACAGGATGTGCGCAAAAAGGACAATAGCATTTGCAACTGTGACTGCATGCATTTTGGGTTTAATTAGCACTGGTGAGTTTTTAAAAATTTTGAAGTATAAGAAATCTGATATGTCTTCTTTGCTCTATCCCTTTTTATTAATATTTACCAATGTAATTCCATGTTATTCAAAAGCGATATACTTATTTCCTTTTTTGGAAATTCAATGACGTTTTCATTTAGAATATCTGAGTTATTCTTTTTGATGGTTTGATGCTTTATTTTTGTGAGATAACTTCTTGGATAATTTAATTTTTTACAGGTTTTGCGTATTTAAGTAAAATATTTTGTGTAAACCTCCGGTTGTTTGATGTACCTATATTCTTTAGTATTACAGTAAACTAAATTTGATCAAAAGGAATTCAAATGGGTCGTATAAACCGAGTACATGGGCCTAATTTGAAATGAGGACTTAAGTTTATTGTATAAAATCGATAGCAAAGTAGACAATTTTTTTTTCAGTACGATAATTGATTGTTTATATCACTATATTAATATTTTCTCTTTTGAAAATGTACACAGTAATTCTATACAAATATGTCAAATTTCTCTAACCGATTTCGATTAGAATAAAAACGTAGTTCTAAACCAACTGTGAGAAATGACAGGTCATCATCAAAAATCACCTCTATTACTAGACCTCACTTCTTAATAATTCTTAAAATTACATAAGTTTACTGGTATAGTAACAAAATATTAACATTTATTTGGCAGTTGCGTAAAATCAAACATAGAATTATTTTTTTCTAGCAATTACAACTTGAATAGACTAGCTCCAAGGGCAGCTCTTAAATCCAATTAAGCGTGATGCTATTTTTGTATTGAAAAGATTGCCCTTAACGTAGGTATTCCAATACTTTTTGAAGTAATAGGTATTTGGCTAAGCTGTGTTAATGACAAATCTTATTCCGTTTAATAAAGAATAACGACCATATTCAACAAGCAATAGTTATAGAAACTCCCTCTTCCTAAAACTTTTACCTTTTGGCCAAGTCCATGACACAACTTGTTATAAGCAAAACTCAGAATGTCTTTTATTATATAGACTATCCAAAAAAGATGGCTCAGCAAAATACCAACTTGCTGCACTGGACACGATTCAGCGCAGAGCTGAGAGGCTCATCGGGGACAACAAATTGGTGAAGAGCAAGCTTCACACCTTAGCTCATCGCCGCAAAGTTGCCTGTCTGGCGGTCTTCTACAGACTGTACTTTGGAGAGTGTGCTCAAGAGCTGCATCTGCTCATACCGCCATCTCCTTTTTTCCATCGGACATCAAGACGCACTGCAGGCTACCACCCTTTCTTGGTTGATATTCCCACCTGTCGTACCAAGCGCTTTTCAACATCCTTCATAACGCGCACAGCAAAGGAGTGGAATTCCCTCCCTGCGTCTGTATTTCCGAGAACTTATAACCCGTCTATTTTCAAGGCCACGGTGAATAGGCACCTTCTGGGTTAGCTCGTTCCATCGTGGATTCTGTCATGGCCCCCGGGCCTGATTGGGATCAAGAGCAAACCCATCCTAAAATAAAAAAAAGAATAAAAAATTATGTCATTAATAACTGTAACAATTATTGTTTATTTAGCTGTTGTTCCTGTATATTAAAAGCATCTAAATAATGAATTGATGTGATCAATAATACACGTCTATTTTAAGAACAACAACATTATAATTTTCAAATGTTTAAGCTAGTTCTTAAGAAACATTATTTTATTTATCTTCATAGGAAAACATACAGTGACAATGTTACATTTAAGGTATGCACCATTATTAAGTTTCTGCAAAGGTGATTATTGTAACAATTTAATTTATGTTATGTTATGATTTAATGTAATAATAAAAAAAGATTGACAATATTGCTATGACTGCCTTAACGTGTAGAAGCTTTACAGCATTACTATTATAGTTATAAACATTTTACTCTTACGCACAAAACAGTTGTTAGTTTAAAACGATGTTCTTGACTAACGTGTAAAATTTAGTTTTTTATAAAATGTACTTAAAAATGACAGAGGTTTTTAATATCTTAGTAAGCCTTTGTAAAAAAAAATAATTTCTCTGGATTAAAAATTTTATATTTTCAACTTTATGTTTAATACCAATAACACACTATTTTTAAGCACTTTCATATTTAGTTCTTAAATTTCGAAAGTAGAAAGTTCGTAGAAATTCAAGAGTAAGAAACGTGTCCTTTTAAAATATTGAAAGCACGTGTATGACGACCATTACTTTAGTCTTCTTAGTTTAGGAGTCGAAACATTAGGATTAAATATAAAAACAAAACGTTAATCGGTAATGTAATCGGTGTATCGGCGCGACTAATCCGGAGAAAGCGGTTTTATTTACATCATATAAATCAATATTTTTGCATGGGTAGTCCTACATATGACCTAAATAATCTGTCGTAATGCAAATCTATAAAAAACAAGTAAAATATAAAATTCCGTCAATATAATACAACAGAGATCAGAGTTGTAAATAACTCCTTGTTATAATTATTATTACGTCATATATAATCAGTAATATGAGAATAATTAGGCATTTATTATCAGAAGTGTTTATAGAGAAGTAATACAAAAAAGTTTTTATTGCGTTTCAGATTGCGGTGTAGTCAGTAAAAAGGATTGGGGAGGTTTAGACCCAGTTCGTGTGAGGTACCTCGCAAGGCCTGTGGATTTAGTCATCATTCAGCACACGGTTTCTCCAACATGTCAAACCGATGCTGGATGTGCAGAGCTGGTTAGGAACATTCAGGTCTACCATATGGAAGAACTTAACTTTTGGGACATAGGGAGCTCGTAAGTGGATTTTTTATCTTAGTAATTAATAAGCTTCTTGGATCTCAATACCTATGTGTATTGACCTTGCACGTGCTTCTTATGAGCGTCGGCTATTTATGTTCAGAACTATTCAAATTGAAAGACCAGATCTGTTGAGTGTATTTAGTAGAAACGCTGCTAGGGTTTCCTAGTTCTGTGTTCTCATTTATTATTGTAGTTTAGAATTGCGTCATGATCACATGATTTTTTTAGTCTTCAATTAAAGTCTTACAGATTACGTACGCAAATTATAATTACTTCAAATGTATGTTAATTATTTTTCACGTAATAATAGCATTTATAATTTTAGTTTTTATGTTGGTGGCAATGGAAAAATTTACGAAGGCGTTGGATGGCTCCATGCGGGAGCACATACTTACCGCTATAACAATCGTTCTATTGGAGTCTCTTTCATTGGAAACTATAATGGTGCGTGTATTTTACATATATTTTTTGTTGTTGTAACGATAGTTAAAGATTATTTTGAGGACATAACTTTCATGCGATGCTCTTATTAAAACAATTTCATCTTTTTACATCATATAAACACTCATATAAAATTCATCCCTTTGTGCCGCTTTGTGTTAATACATTTAAGAGAGGCTTCAAAAACAAATGAACATTTTAGACACCAAAGATTTAGTTATATATGATGGAATGGACGGTCTTATTATCAATAAAGTTAGCAGTCCAGTCATATAGTTAAGCAGTAGGGAAAGACATATTCGTATACACATGATGACTCACTGCTCAAATCTCAAATTGTTGAGCAAATAAGTTGAGCAGGGGCAAGAGTAACAAATATGTTGTTCGGTTCTATACGAACGTTCGGTGTAAAATTTATACCTATTAAGTCCATGATTGCTTAGTTTGTTAGATGAATTGAAAAATATAGTTTGTCAGTATTCTTACCAAAGGGTTTGATCAATTCGTAGCTGTGTCCAGCGTGGTTTGCAGAAATCTTTTCTGTTGAATATATGAAAACCTTTTCTGATATGCATACAACGACTTACTAAAGTTTCATCGCAATCCAGCGTTTATTTTCGAGCGAATTAAGAACGGAAAATATTTTTAAAATAAAAAAATATGCAACGGCTGTATAGGTAATAAGTGGAAGTTATTTTTTATTTAAATCAATACTAGCTGTGCCCTTGACGTGGATGTCTGAAAATAAGAATCATGTCAGTCATGTAGACTTATTTGAAGATGTTACCAAACATCTTGATTTTCTTTAGTTAAGTGCTTCTTTGTAAACGATATCAGTTGTGAAACCTTATGCAGCGTACGCAGAAAGGTTGCAGGGGTTTGCATGCGAAAGTAACACTTACACAGTAACAAATAAAAAACATATTTACAGAAAATATGAAATTATGTTGTAACATAATGGAACCACAGACATTATCCACCTAAATAACTTTTTCTATCTTTTTGTTCGGTATATGTGCCACCGACAATTTTAAATAGTAAATTCGACAATTTTTATTTTTTGCTTACTAATCGTGCACACATATTTATACTCAAGAGAGTAGATGTTATATTGTGCCATACAATTGAGCTCTTTAGACAGACCGATTTCATCGATTTCCTTTGTTAGGGGTATTATTATAGGTGTCTGGCTAAAATTGCCACAGAAAAGCGCAGTAATACCTCCCATTATTGGCCGCTCATTTTGCCTTATATCCCATAAAGTGCTATATGCCTTCGCATCTTTGTGATTTGCCATTGTGCAGTCATCCCCAATAATTTAAACACAATTGCGTAATTGCATTTGAGATGTTTAACTATTTTTTTTTGTAAAGAAACCTAATATCTTATTTTCATAACCTAAGTTTCATACCCCAAAAAACTAATTTAATAATTTAATTCGAAGACTGTAATTAGAAACCGAACTTCTATTTTATTTCTGTCGAAAACTCTCAAGCACTAAGAAATCGGAATCCAGACAAACTTATTCTCTGTTCGACCCACACTTACCAACTAAATTAATGTTTGCACGATTAAAGATAATATTTTTAACGAACTATTTTAAACCATCGAAATTTGAGACCCGACCAATTCATTCTTTAGTCAAAGTTAATTTTTATATGATTATATAGTCTGGGAAACTGAGAGTAAGTAATTAAAGAAATTTTTATCACTTTTAGGATTTTTGTACAACTTTGTATTTATGTTTGTGATTGCAAAATAAATCAACCAAATGGAATTCAAGGGATTGAAAATATAGCTATAGCCCATATTTCGATCGAAGATTTTATCTTTATTTCATTAAAATCGATAATTTTGACTAAAACTAAAATTTAAACTCTGAATGAAACTTACTTTTTTAACATTGGAATATGTGAGACTGATTATGGTGTTTGCTAAAGTATTTCATTCCATTTATAATAACACTAGCGGCCCGTCCCGGCTTCGCATGAGTGGACAAAATTCTTTAAATTTTTCTAGCATTAAATATAGCTTATGTAGCTTACTCAGCGTGAATGTAGCTTTCCAACGGTGAAAGAATTTTTAAAATCGGCTTAGTAGTTTTTGAGTTTATTTCAAACATACAAAAATACAAATCTTTCCTCCTTATAATATTAGTGTAGATAACAATGAGATCCCGACACTTTTGCACCCTTCGTGCACCGCTGATGCGATCGCGGATGTAATTCGGCAGGGAATGGAGTATTTTATTCCATTCTTCGACATCCCGCTCGGTTATAAGTCCCGACCTTGGTATAATGCGGCCTGTGCTCGTGCTGAGGCCCGAAAACAATCTGCTTACCAAGCCTGGGTGCAAATCCGCGATCGCGGGGTTCGTGCACGGAGAATTCGAGCTAAGAAGAGAGCCTATAATTCGGCCGCCAAGTCATGCAAAAGGGTGTTACTAAAGGCGAGATACGACCACATCAGCAGAATAGGGATGAAACTGTCTTCCTATCCAAATGGAAGTAAACAGTTCTGGTCCCTCTCGAAGTCAGTCGAAACGAATTTCTGCCGTCCTATGCTACCGCCATTGCTGAAATCTGACGGGTCACTGGCCCATTCTGCAGCTGAGAAAGCAAGTTTATTTGCCTCTCTGTTTGCGAGCAATTCCCGTCTTGATACCGGCTCTCAACAACCACCAATCATACCTCGCTGTGATTCTTCGATGTCGGAGATCACAATACACAATAAGCAGGTCCGTAGAGTCTTACTTAGTCTGGACGTGAATAAGGCCAGTGGTCCTGATGGCATACCAGCAAGAGTGCTGAGGTACTGTGCGCCTGAGTTGTCTCCTGTGCTAACACGCTTGTATCGCCTCTCTCTCAACACAATTGCAAACACGCTTGCCAATGTGCAACCAATACCCAAAAAGGGTAGTCGTGCCGACCCATGCAATTACCGACCGATCGCCATCACTTCCATACTCTGTAAGGTTATGGAAAGAGTGCTGAACAGCAAGTTGCTCTCATACCTAGAAGACAACGATCTCCTCAGTGACCGTCAATATGGCTTTCGCCGAGGACGCTCAACTGGGGATCTTCTAGTCTATGTCACGCATTGCTGGGGCGAGGCCCTCGAGATGCACGGCGAAGCACTTGCCGTGTCACTTGACATCTTGAAGGCTTATGACAGGGTCTGGCACGCAAGTCTGCTGCGCAAGCTTCCTGCGTACGGTATCCCCGCTGACTTTTGCAGTTGGATAGCCGACTTCCTGACTGAACGATCGATCAGAGTTGTTGTCGATGGCTGCTCCTCTGACTCAGTGCCTATTGATGCCGGAGTTCCTCAGGGGTCTGTTCTTTCTGCGACGCTTTTCCTGCTGCACATCAATGACCTACTAATACCAGGAGTTGTTGGGTATGCAGACGGCAGTACTGTTGTAGAGAGATATCTGTCTAGCGCAAAAGCCAGCGGCAACGACGTGATGTTCATGAGAGAGGCCATGGTTGAGCGAATAAACCAGAGGCTAAACTACGTTTCCCAGTGGGGCGATAGTAACCTCGTAAATTTCAACGCCTCCAAAACACAAGCGTGTCTTTTCACGGCAAAAAGGAGTTCCTTCCACCTCACTCCTACTTTCCGAGGTACATCTGTACCTGTGACCGACAGCCTCGAGCTTCTTGGCATGGAGTTGTCTTCAGACCTTAACTTCGGCGCCAACATCGAATCCAAAGCTCAAATTGCAGCCAGAATGCTGGGCGTCCTAAATAAGGTCAAGCGATATTTCACGCCAGGACAGCTTTTAACACTCTATAAAGCTCAAGTCCGATCTTGCATGGAATATTGCTGCCACCTTTGGGATGGCTCAGCAAAATACCAACTTGCTGCACTGGACACGATGCAGCGCAGAGCTGAGAGGCTCATCGGGGACAACAAATTGGTGAAGAGCAAGCTTCACACCTTAGCTCATCGCCGCAAAGTTGCCTGTCTGGCGGTCTTCTACAGACTGTACTTTGGAGAGTGTGCTCAAGAGCTGCATCTGCTCATACCGCCATCTCCTTTTTTCCATCGGACATCCAGACGCACTGCAGGCTACCACCCTTTCTTGGTTGATATTCCCACCTGTCGTACCAAGCGCTTTTCAACATCCTTCATAACGCGCACAGCAAAGGAGTGGAATTCCCTCCCTGCGTCTGTATTTCCGAGAACTTATAACCCGTCTATTTTCAAGGCCAGGGTGAATAGGCACCTTCTGGGTTAGCTCGTTCCATCGTGGATTCTGTCATGGCCCCCGGGCTTGACTGGGATCAAGAGCAAACCCATCCTAAAATAAAAAAAAAAAAAAAAAACTTTTGCATGCGTCTTGTCTTGCTTGCATCAAGCGCGCGTGGATTTCCTTAGCAGAGTTATTTTAGAAATGTATTTATTATACTCTTCAAAGATCTTATACTTACAATCATCAACAAATATATTTCGAAAAAGATTTTTACAGGATTTTATGTTGATTAAAAAACTCTATGGCCCATAACTCATTAATAGGTACCAACTCTTAACATCTTACACACGTGATAACTTTTAAACGAAATATCCGATTGAGATGAAACAAAAAGTATTTTACTTCTAGATAAATACTCTTGATAACATAATGCTAATTTCGATAAAGATTAATATTACGATACATATTTAACGTAGTTTTTTTTTTCTTCAGACGATTTAATAATTATTTTGAACACAAAATCGGTTATTGTGATTAAACCATGATAGCTAGATATATGATTTCGCGGACTTTTTTGTAGGTCTTAATGGGATCTACAAACCCGTAGTTCATCATTTTGTTCTATTGTCAATAGTTTTTGCAGCGCACGCAAAAATAGGTTTTCGATTTTACACCTTGTGTTACAAAATAACAATTTTATTACGGATCCCTAATTTTGAAAAAAAAAAATATAGCCTATAGCCTTCCTCGATAAATGGACTACCCAACATTGAAAGATACATTCAAATCGGACCAGTAGTTCCAGAGATTAGCGCGTTCAAATAAACAAACAAACAAACTGTAGCTTTATAATATTAGTATAGATTAAAATGAGAATGTTTGGTCGAATAGGTAAGTCAGTTCTTTACATTTCGATGGTCGTGTCAAAGTTTAAGAACTTGTTGAATAAAATTGTCCTCTAACGTGAAAAAACTATTGAATCGGCGGGTATGGGTTAAATAATGCTAGTACTTTGAATAAATTAATCTTATGGCGCAATATAACTTCTACACACTTGGGTATAAATATGCCTGCACGGTTAGAAGGCTCTCAAAATGCACAGGAGAGTTGGATACTACGCGTGTTTGTGGATAGCAATTTTAGTTTCACCGCACTTCTCAAATTATAGTCACATTTTTTAGAGAAAATATTAATCTATATAAAACAAATTTATCTTATAAGACAGCATTCCAAAAAGTATATAAAAGTACTTAATCCGGTATTTTTCGTACTCAATACATTTCACCACACCCGGATTTCGAGGCCACAAAGTTGTTTTAAAAGTTGGAGTACCTATAATTCTTCTCGGGAATTTAAGTCCTCCCAAACTTTATAAAGGCGCTCGGGTTAAAGTTATTAATTTGCAGCAAAATATAATCGAAGCCGAAATCTTAACCATTTGCGGCGCCAGTGATTCAAACGAGCACAATTCCCTGTTAATCTGCGATATATCATTAATATTAATAAAGCTCAGAGTAAGACATTATCCGTTGCGGAGGTGGATTTGAGTATCGGTTGCTATTCCCAGGGCCAACCACATGTAGCCTTTTCGGGTATAATCAACCCGAGCAATTTTTGTGTTCTTCCGCTGCTTCAGATGTTTAAAAATATACTTAAGAAAAGCAAGTTTCCGGCAACAACCTCTAGCAGTCCTAAGCGGCACATTGTTTCTTTCCGTCATCCACGCGAACTTTGTCGCGGGCATAGTTAGTTAATAATAATTATGACAGACATCTTTGGAATATAATAATAATATTTTCAATATTCTAACCAATTAGCCTAGATCAAAGTAAACACTGTAAGGCTAACGATTCCACAGACAGGTTATTCTAGACGTTCTATTTAACTAATAACATCTACGACTTTTATATTTTGCATTTTCAAAGCCATCCTAATTGGCAATACAAGAAAGAATCTACTTGGCTCAAAAGTTGTATTTTTCTATTAAAATTTATCATATACGAAAGCATTGAAACGCAAAATATAAAAATAATAAATTTAATAAAAACTGTCAAACATTTGTAAAAATATTCTTTCGAATACGAGGAATTCCTCTAATTCATAAGGCAACGCTTGTCAACAGCGTCAAAAAGTAAAAAGTACAAAAAAAAATTACAAGGCTCGGTAGCTCAATTGTGAGAGCAGTAAATCCCACCTAAGAATCACGTATGAGCCAAGCGATTTTTCTAGTATTTTTCAATTAAAACTTGTTAAATTTACCTAATATTACATATTGCATAAATTAGCATAGCTGTATATTTAATTATGAGCATTTTTGAAGTGATAACTTCTTATAGGAGGGGTAAACCGCTTCGTTACGTAACGCGTTACGTCCGTCTGGATTCCCTTCCTCTCCGCATACGGCAGCGGTAGGCAGACTCCTCTCTCATTCTAACCGGCAGCGCTAGCCGTATTTCGGGCGCTTAATTCATAATAAATGATTTTATTAATAAATAAACTTTCCTTACATTATCCTATAATAATTAATATACGTAAAATTTAAGTAAATAACATAAGTTTTTCTTAAGTTAAATAATTTTATTTTATTTTTATTAAAATTTCAATATTAAATAATTCAACTTAGATTAGTTTCGATCTGTCGTGCTTCCCGAGACACACACGTTTTTTTATTTATGGTAGATGAATCGTATGGTAGATGAGTGCCATCTCAGTCAGTTGGAAGAGTTTTCATACCGCCGGCGGCCGCGGCCACAGATTTGTTAATTAACTCAAACGACTTCTCTTATTACCAAGTTCTGATTGATTTTGCTCTGGATATCTCCCGGACCGCGGTAGTCGAAATAACTTTTGAAGAAAACATTAATATACTTGCAGATAATTGTAGACTAATAGAAGACGACTCTATACGTCTTGACACTCGAAAAGCAACATAGCAAAATTGCATTGTTATGAGCCGGCAGCGACACTCAAATCATAAACCTTTAGGCTTTTGTAAATATATTAATTCTCCAATGTCAACTTCGAATAAATTAAATCTTGCATTCCCCCCGAAGTTTTCAACCGTAGTTCCAGTTTAATACAAAAGATTATTGCAGATGACTGCACTTCAAAAGGTTTGAATAAGCATCATTCGTGTTTCAACCAAAACAACTTGTTTCAAAATAAAGGCCTTTAATTAACATTATTATACTTCATAGAAATATTAAGTTGTTTTAGTATAAACACTTTATAACTTTTACTTGTATTGTCGTGTATCAGCAAAGTCATTTCAATAACAGCTTTAACTATTTAATTTTAGGGGTTTCTTACACAGAATTCCTTTCTAAAAAATTGACAACCATTACCTTAACCATCTTATAAATATGGTAAAGGATTAAATTTACAGAAAAGTATAAAAGCAACGTGAATCTTGCTAAAACAGTGACAATAGAGACCTTTTCTGGCAGGCGTGCAATAACTTAATAAAACTTCATCACAATCCGTCTGCTTATGGTCTGATTATTAAAATTAATTTACATATATTGCTGAGTAACATATATATATATTTTCAGATGATGAACCAACGTCTGCCCAGTTGAAAGCAGTGAAGGCCCTTCTCAAATGCGGCGTAGACAACGGTCACTTGGCCTCCAACTACCATGTGGTGGGGCACAAGCAGCTTATTATTTCAGAATCCCCTGGCAGGCGACTTTACAGCAAAATCAGGACCTGGCCTGAGTGGTTAGATGACGTTAGCTCCATCAAAATATAAAAATACTTTTATAGTGAAGTTACACAGTAGTAGAGAAAGAAAAATAAGTCATTTAATTTTCTAATTATATAGCATTATATTTACTTGACTTAATTTATTTAAATTAAATAAAAATATTTTTTATAAAAATAATTGTAAAATAATATCTAAACCAAGGCTATTTACACAGAGAAGTTCAATTGCGCAACGAGTGTTGACCATAAAGAAATATTACTTCTTCCGTGTTTTGGAATATTGGAATACACGTAGTCGTTGGAATTAGATGTAACTATCGGCAATAGCAGTGGGTTATGGTATTTTGCTGCGCATAAAAGTTCCACCTAGATGTAAAGATGAATTAATTGTGATGAGCTATATTTCTCATCTATTTCACTAATTAATTTAGTTCGTGTGTTCATTCAGCTCAGTATTCACACAAGAAATTCATTTCTATAACTCGATTCGATGGAATCGCGCCTGAATTTAAATCTCATCTTTTTGCAAAATAGAGATATATTTTTTCTTTTACAATTTAAGTAAGAAATAATGAAACAACAAATAGCATTCGATTTTCCTCCATACTCCCTAAATTTTCTTACTAAACAGGTTGGTGCAAAAATTTTTTTAGTACGGTAGTAGGGTAATATTGGGCATTCTAAAACACTTTTCACTCCAATGATCTCACTTTCGTTCGATCACTGTCGTAAAAGTGTTTTAGAAAGCCCAATAATCGAAAGTGAATTAGAATGCCCAATCGGTTTTCCGTCAACCACAAACCTCATTTTCGATCGATCACTGCCGTAAAAGTGTTTTAGAAAACCCAATAATCGAAAGTGAATTAGCATGCCCAATCGGTTTTCCGTTAACCACAAACCTCATTTTCGTTCGATCACTATTGCAAAAGTGTTTCTGAGATAGCTCAATAATCGAAAAGTGAATTAGAATTCCCAATCGGTTTGACGTTAACCATAAACCTCACTTTCGTTCGATCACCGTTGCAAGTGTTTTAAACATTCAGGCGCTAGGTTTTGGTTATAAGCGTATCGTCCGTTCTCTGTTCAAAACCGTGTTTGTTTTACAAATTGATTCTATTCGAGATGGAAATGAAAAAAAAAAGGCAAAATAGGTGTGTTTTAGAGCGCATCGTGCCGTTCCCTGTTCGTTCAATATAATTCATTTATGGTGGTACTGAGCACGATCGCTCGTAAACAACAAAAGTCGAGGTCGTCACCTGCAACTTTTATTTTTGTATTCCAAATTCGCACGAGAACCGTCGTGGTGTCGGGTGAGCCAAGGAGATAACCTAGTATCAGTCGCAGCTGGAATCGCAACTTTACTAGAAACATCCCGCTGTTTTCATGTTGGGGTCAGCCTGAGTTCCAGCGCACATTTTGTGCCTCAAACTTCGCCCGCCACTACTTACAGCTATCTCGATATTCTATGTTCGTGAAACTGTATATATACTCAGAGCACATAAAAACTTTGTAAGCGCGATGTAGTTATATATATTAATTTATTAAATATTATAAAAGAAAAAATAATTTAACATTTAAACTGTATTAAAGTTAATATCCTTTTCCTTGCAAATGATTATAAAACATTAAAAATTAATAATTTAAACAATATCAAAAGATAAACTGGTATATCTATAATGAGAGCCTATTGTAAAATCAATCATGCTTTTGATAGCAGGTAAGTGTTTTACTCGAATGATAGCAAGTAAAATTGCAGCATTCGATGCCTAATTAGATTATAGTTCAATAGGTGGCGGTATAACTACCTATGATGAAAGTATTATATTTGCAGTAAATTATGATTTTGGTTACATGCATGCATGGAAAATCGATGATAATAAAAAAAATATAATGTCTTTTATGACTTATTACCCTGAATCCATTCAGATAAATAAATATTAAATTTATGGCAAACTAGTATGCCTACCGCAAAAAAGATGAAATATTTATACATAAAACTAAAGCCTTTGATAAAAATTCATTAATTAAAAAATATATTTTATACAAAATAATGTAAAAGAAAAAGTTAGTGTTATATTTTTTGTCTTAAATAGCGACATCTATACGTATATTGTGAAATTCAACACTCCCGCCAACAAATTATGATGTAGGTAATTTACCTGCTTGCTATCATTCAAATTAAATAATCATTGGATTCATAGGTGAGTTAATTATAATTCAATAGGTGGCGTTTCAATACTGTCTCCATAATGAGACTTTATTTAGTACTGAATTAGTTATTTAAAAAACAACAAAATATATAATAATTATTTTCTTTTTTATTTATTTAATGAAAGCCGAGTATTATAATTGCAGAGGATAAACATTTTATTTAAAGGTTTACTTTGCTACCTGCTTAACCTTTCTTATCTTATATAGTTGTTTACCATCAAGTGATTGATACAATAATTATCGCGTAACAAAAATGATTTTAAATGATGTAATGACTTCAAACCTTTAGATTTTAAATGAGACCCCTCTTTAAATAAAAACTTTTAGAGTTACACTGTCTAATTGATAAGGATAACAGCGAAATCTATAATCTTACGTTTTACCTTGATTTATAATTATTATTATTTTGTCAGTGGTGGTATAATTGACTTATTATGATTGTTATTAAATAACGATTTAACTATTCTTCATTGTAGGTAAATAAATAATCACACTGTAGTTTTATGTTTATGTAATGAACTTATTTGTATATAAAGCAAATATATAATTAAATCTAAAATGTTATAACAGGGTATACAAAAACAAATATTTTGTGTCGCTAATAGGACTCGAACCCCAGGTTAGTTGGTGTTTTATTATTAAACGAAGTTATTATTTAAATCGACGCTTTGAATGACCCACAATTTTTTTTAGAAAAAACTTAATTAGTTGCTGTTTTAGAATATTTATTTAATGCTAACAATGCACCATGCGTGATACCTCAGGTTACAAGTTTAGAATGATTTAGCAATAATTATATCGGTATATTAAGTTACTTGACATTGTTCTAATTTGAAACTAATTAATTCAATCTCATCTGTATTGGAAATTTCTTAAAGCCATATGTTCGATTTTCATTACTCCATTATGAAACCTTTTTATAAGGAAAAGATAAAACTTTGTTATACGGATACCGATAGTTTCCTTTATTCAATTGAAAGAAAGATTTTTATAAAGACTTAAAGTCACATTTTCTGCATTATTTTGATACTAGTAATTATGCTTTAAGTAACGAATACAGTATTCCTTACCGAAATAAAAAGCAGGCTTCTTTAAAGATGAGTTAGCTGGCAAATTGATTACGGAATTTGTAGGTTTAAGGTCAAAGTTGTACTCTATAAAAACAGCGCAAGATGAATTTAAGAAAGCAAAAGGCATCCAAAAGCTAGTTTTGAAAGATGTACATTTTAAAGATTATTACAAGGTGTTAAATGAAAATATGTTTTTACGCAAAAAAATATCATATTAAAATCTCTTAAATATAAAATATTTACCCAAGAGCAGAATAGGATAGCTTTGTCAAGCAATGATGACAAACGCATCATATTGAATAACAAAATTTTCTACTTTATTATGGGGTCACTGTGATAGTATAGTGTAAAGTTTATTTTTGTGTAATATAAATAATAATATTTTATTGTTAACGTTGCGGTTGTGGTAAACTATATTTTTAAAATAATTAAAATTTAAAAATGATTTCACTGTGTATTAATTTAAGTTATAATTTATTTGTTTCTTCCATATTCATTGTTTTTCCTACAAAATTATTATTATGTCTTATGTATAAGAAACTTTCACTAAGACTTTGAGTATCTATTTTCTTATAGTATTTTGTACCTACAAAAATTATTGTAAAAATATATGAACAAATAAAAATAATTAATTGAACAATGTGTATTATTTAACAATATTTCTAATACCATGCAGAGTACGATAAATTAATAAAATTTATAGGTTTGTGATAGACAAATACTATGAGTGCATGAGCTCGGCATTATTCTAGGTGTCTTTATTTACACGTGTTGTCAACGTTGCAACATTTCATTACATATTCACCTAATTATTATGCTAAATTGCACATCGTTCCGTTGAGAATCACGTGTTGCTGTATAAGCTTTACGTAGGTAATCAATAGTATAAATAGTCATAAAATTATGATACTCCTAAATTATCTACTAATTTCTGTCAATCGAGTGAAGGCTGCGCTTGTCCAGAGTTATCAATATGGTAAGCTGATATATTTATTTAATATTTATATATATTTTTGTGCACAACATAAAATTTGTAGAGTAATTTTGTCAACGAATAATCATTTTTATATTTTTTTGCATTTTTTAATTCTATCTTATACTATAGATTATTTTAATAGAAAAATACTTGAAAAAATTATTCGACTCACAAGCAAGTTGCGGGTTCGCTTCCCGCCTGAAAATCTTCCTGCCAGCCGATTCGATTTTTTATTTTAATTTGACAAATTATCATTAATTTAGTAGTAATGTAAACAATATTATTTCAGAATACACAACAAGAGAAATTTCAGATGGCATCACACGATGTTAATGAGGAGCTGACAGAACGGTGTCCGCGCAACTCACCATCACCACCACCTTGTTTTGACCGAAATGCGCAGGACATACTCGAGGGTTTTACGGAGGAGTTCCCAAACTGGAATATTGAGGAACCACAGAGCGATTCCCCGTTGTATAATAAGGTGGTGAAAGCTATCAAAAAGAAGAGAGTGCACAAAAAAAGAAGCTTTTTACAACAGAAATCTTTTATAATAAAAAGTGCGCCCACTAATGCTCGTCGATTAATAAAAATAGAAATATTAGATTTAGAGTCGATGAGTACTGATCCATTATTAGGTGCGCAATATGTGGTGACTGAGCATATTGATCCTATAATGGATCAGACAGAGAGTATTATAAATAATATTTCGAAAAAGTTGTGTGGTTATAGCTATAGTTTTTAAAGCTTCTAATCATCAATATTTCGTTCAATTAAACTTCTCAAGTAGGTATTATCCGAAGTATTTCTATGCTACGTATACACCTTCAGAGATACATTTAATTTAACTAAGTTTTGTGAAATATTTTTATTATTTAATAAATGAATTTGTATATTTGCATATAATTTTGTTTTATTTTTCTTTTAATACTGTGAAGGAATTTAAAAAAATTAAAGATGTAATATATTAGACCAGTTATTTATTAATAGTTAATACAATGATATATTATTTTTTATAATCCATTTTCTAATACATATAACATTTCTTAATGCACAATATTTCTTATGGTTAAAACAATTGTATGTTGATATGTCTTTACAATAGAGTTTACTTAAAGTTTCTTAATTAGGTATACCTTTATCACTTATATCAAAAACGTTTTCATGTCCACATAATTCTCGCACCCAATCAACTTTTCTCTACCTTTCACTATGATGTTCCGCTTATCACAGTAGGGCTTAATAAGTCTTCTAAATTCTCTGTAATCAATATGCCCTCACTCCATCGGTATCCTCTATTTCTTTCTATCCACTTGGCACGTTTTTTTTCTTCCAGAGTCAGAGTAGAGAATGGGTATGGTGGTTTTATTAGAAATATTTGATTGTGCTCTTGTGTGCCTATAACTAATTCTTTCAATATGAATTCATTTTTTCCGCTTTTAAAGCCTTGCACATCCACTATGATAGTATCGTTAGTCATGATAGTTTTTTAACAATGTTACTCAGTGGCTTATATTCAAATATGCAATCGTTCAAAATAAGGCAATAAGCTGCGGTCTGATCAGGTACCTCTTGATCTGTTTCAATTTCAACACGTACGTCGATTGAACCTTTTAAGGTTTCATATTGACGGGAGCAATCAATAACGAATAATGGTGCTATATCTTTAAATTCTTTCAAACCCATCAACGGCTCTGGTCGACGACCATAATAAGACTGTTGAAATTTTGCATATTGTTCGTATATTAATGAAAACTTGCTGTCGGCGAAATTGATATTTAATCCTTCATAAGGGTAATACGTTGAATTTAAAAATACTCTTACATCACGTACATTGCAATGATCGAACTCTGCCATAGACATAGTGGCATTATGTTTACGGTTAGTTTGAAAAGCTATTATCACGAAACGTGGTTTCTCAATCTGTGATGAAGTTTTAATAGACCAAGTGTGTTTACGTGTTTTAGGTAGTAATGGGTATTCATACAAATCCCAACTACGGAATGGTACCGTGATTGGACGATCCTTTTCTAGATGATTTAATAGATTAATTCGTTCGCGATCTGATACTTTAATATGAGGAACTCGCCAAACAATCTTACTTATTATTATATCCTCCACAATTTCATCAGTGTTTAATCTCAAAGCGTTAAGGTTTGTGTTGCTTCTCAAGAGTACTAACTCGTGTTTACAATTTATTATGATTTTTTCATAATCTTCTGCAAAACCTAATATTTTATTTAAAGGTATAGATGCAGAAAAAACGCCATTGTTTACAGTGTTAGAACCTGTAGGCGACCAACCCCAAACTTTAGCACATTTAGATTCATTATCATTTAACGAAAGGTAGGATTTATAGTTGTGGTAATCCCTGCATTCTTTACTTTATCTACTTCTACACCGTTCAGTTCATATCGAATATCTTGGAAAAGAAATAATGCAGGGTTATTTACAAAATGTACGCTCATCGCTCTTTCTTTTTGTTATTGGAAGTGTTTTGCTTATATACAATGACTCTGCCTTCGATATATAAGCTGCTGAGTGCGGGCAGTATGTACAAGTCCTGTTGATTAATCGGTATTCGAATTTCATCATTCTTGTTGAAACTTGTAACGTATGGTTTATATGAATGATATTCGAAACTTTCGACGCGGTTGTCATACAATGCTGGTTGAGAAATATTCAAAATATTCATTTTAACAAGCCTAGTAATTTCAAAAACTCCTTATTACTCTTGGTTAGTCTCTTCTTCACCCGATGTGGTGTTTCTGTATGAGGGGACCTCTTAGAACTGACCTTAATAATAGGTGTTAATGGAGTTTTATAGAAATTTAACATTTTTTTCTAAAATGTAAATACAGCTGTACTTCTTCACCACGTAAATTGATTTGCTTATTTTCCGCGTCTAACAACCTTATATTAATAGCACTTATTGAGCTTTGGTTGACGGGAAAATAAATTAAATTTTTAGGTATTTCAATTATTCTGTAACCAGGTGGTACGTTAGGTGCAAATTCATAAATTGTATGACTTGCTTTTCCATTCACGAATGATCCGCTGATAACATCACATTCGATGCGTACTACAGTTGTCGATAAAATGTTTACAGGATATTGGGACTCTGTATTTATATTAGCTTTTACGGTTTCACTTCCAAAACCCAAAATTTTACCAAGTGAATGTTTCTTGTCAAAATGGATCTCTTCTGAGCAGTAAATACTTGTTTTCAATGTATTATTGTTGCTAGTCAATTTGAGCGTGGCATTCATAATGTTGTTCTTTAAAAAATTACAAATATCTTGAAGTTCGTACGATCCTTCAGGTATTTCGATAACTCTGTCTTTGCCATAGTAAAATTTATTATTTCTTTTGTCTATATTAGGGATAGAATTGAAAGTCGAAAAATGTAAAAGACCGCACTCATATTCTCCATGTAATTGTAAAGTAGGTGTGTAGTTTGTTATTAAAGACTCTCCGTTGCCAGTAATTGACACAGTGAAAGACATTTTTATACTGATAAGATTTTATTTCATTCTTAATATAAATGGGTTTTCCAATAGTTTCTCAAAAATTTCAAACATAGGTGACCACAGTTTGTAGTGCCAAACTTTTGATGTTGAATATAGTTATAGTATACAGATATAGATCCTAAATATTTTAACAATTCTAAAGGAGGCTTTAAATTGCCAAAACTATCAAAATATTCACAATAGTAATTTTGTTTGACGTAGGCTACCCAATGGGTTCCAGGATTATCGGATTTATCCAAATTGATTACAGCACACTCTATTTTTCTAGGCTTTGACGGAAGTGTATCTCTCATGAATACTCCTCTAAAGTATGGAATGTCAGCAGCATGTTCCAATATATCAACGTTAGTAAGAGGACGTCTGGGTAGCCTTTTAGTTAGTTTTTTGAAGGATTTAGATATAAATCAGTTCCTTTCTTATAGGGTCTGATAGAAAGTCCTTTGCCGAGAGCGACAGCTTCCATCGCCTTGTTGTGTCGTTCAGATTCTTGAAGGTTTTTCTGCGCAACTTTATAATCGTTAACAGCTTTTGCTATACCGGCTGCTCCTCCAGCAAGTGAACCAAGAGCTGATAAACCAGCAAAAATTGGGATAAGAGGTAAGAAGCCTCCAGTTTTCGGAAGAGGTATGCAGCGTGGCAAGCGTATCCCTTTTTTATTAATAAATAACTTCTTTGCAGCGGCATATGCATATTTTATTGCTGTGCCAGGATCTTTAGATTTAATTTTTTTTATTTGGGACCGTATTTTCTTTATAACCGACATAAAAGGTCGTACTCCCACACCAGCTTTGAGTTTTACTTTCATCGCATTTTTTACAATCCATGATGCAACTTTTTCGCCCTTCTTAGCATCCCTAGATTTTAATCTTTTTTTAGCCATATCTAAAAGTTCTAAATCAGCTTTATGTCGAGCGTTAAAAGTTTTATTATTATAGGCAATATCGTGATACATACAAGCTTCATCCAATTTATTTATACCTCGATCTCCTCTCTGTAACCGTTTTTCAAGTTTTGTTCCGGGTTCGCAAAATTGATAACCGGGGATATGCAACTCAAACGGTAAGTTGTTTATTATATTGTTAATAATCCCACTTCCTTCTTTCATCGGTATTCTTAAACTGAATTATATTGAATAATAATTCTTAATTTATATCACAAAACTATTTCATTTTTATCTACCCAGCTGTTTTCTGCATCACCGAGTCCCAACCATTTTACGAAAAGTTTGTTACCTCTTCTTTTAATAACCTTTTCAATGAGGTTACAGGTCACGAAATTTAGTTTTTTGCATTTCATACTCGTAGAAAGAGCCTAAAATTCTCTGTTTGTGTTTATCTTCTAAAAGATATGTCGGTGGATTTGTGTGATTTACCATAACTACAATAAATATTTCTGTTGACCAATTAGGGGTATATCCTTTGTAAAAATCACTTTTAAATTTACTAATTCGCACATGGTCACCAACTTGAAATTTTGGTCTTCGTTTGGTCTTATGCAGCTGTGTTTTAATAATATTACCCTTGATAACCATTTGCTTTGCTTTGTTAACATCAACTGGTTTAAATCCTGTTATACGATGGGTAGTATTGTTATAATTGTCTACTACAGAGCTCAAATTTTGGCCTACCCAGTAGTAACTTCCATGCAAGCTGAAAAGTTTATAAAGATGATATTTTAACGTACGGATAACTCTTTCGACTATAGAAGCTTTTTTGACTGAGTGGGTAGAATAATAATTTATATTATATTCTTTTAATAACTTTTTAAATGTCTCATTGTAAAACTCTTTACCTAAATCAGTTTGTAAATGTTTAGGTTTTCGCGACGATTTAGATAAAATTTCATGCATTGCATTTGTAACACATGTTTTCTGTTTTGATTTTAAAGGCTTTGCCCAGACGTACTTTGACAGAGCATCTATAACTATTAAAATGTATTTAAATCCTTTGTTAATAAGAGAATACTTCTGAAAATCTATAAGATCAGCTTGCCATAAATCATCTATACCCTTTGTGATCGTACATCGACGAGGAAAATTTCTCCTTGCTGCTTTGTGGATTTCGTTAATTAACTCTTTTTTACTCATTATTTTTTATTTATTTAACTTAGATTCGATTAAACTATCTATTTCTGTTCTTGTGTAGTATAGAGTATTTAAACGATCGGAAGTAGCTTTTTCCAAGTTATTTAGGTAAATTTTTACGTCTTTAAAAATTTTTTTTATTTCATTTCTTAGTTCTTGAGCTGTTTTATCCATATATGCTTTATTCACTGCCTCGTCGTCTTCATTAGGATCTATCAAGCCTTTCAATTTTGTTGATTTTAAATCGTAATGCCCTGTATCTGACTTTACTAATGTATCGTTGATGGTATCAAAATATTCGGTTAATCGTAAACGCTTATGAATGTGGTGACCAAACTTGTCTACATTCATCGCCGCTCTGATGGGTTCTTCACACTAATAAGTTTTCCAGTTGCACTTTCTTTATATTTTATATTTTTGATTATACCTTCTTCCCACAGTTCTTCAATGATTGCATTGATTTCATTGTCCAAGCCAGTGTTGCCTGCATCACGTGATGCTAGTAATATTTTTAATCGATTCACTAATTCATTTGGATCATCCCAGTAAACCAAATCCGTATTTTTTGTTACTTTTTTCAATAAATTAATACCTTCGCCACTTGAAAGACTTTCCACGCTTGAAGTTACTTTTTTCGTAGATGTAAACAACGGTTTTATAATGTTCATATACTTAAATCCTTTATTGCTGTTTATTGGTTTAGACGAATCACAATTACGCCTGTGCGCATTGGTTTCTAATAATACTAGCTTATAGTTTTGTAAGTCTTCCTCTGTGATTATGTCTAGATTCGGTTTCTTTTTATAGAGTAGTTCTTTTATTCCCTTTGTTTTTTTTTATAGTCTGCGTTCCTATTTTCAGGATGCTACCATCGTCATAAACACATGTTTTGCCAAGCATCAATTTCCCGCGTTCGTTTCGAATTCCAAAAGGTATATCATCGAACATTGCATCAGATGATGTTGACCACGAAAGTGTATTATTTTTAACACTTGGTGATGACTGGAAAGACTTGACGGAACCCTCACTGATATTATGGTCTTCAGAAGGTGGTGCTATAAGGGTTTTGTTTATGTGCAACTCACTGTCTGAGAGTTGTTCTTTTTCACTGTAATCATCGTCGAAATCTTCAGTAGAAGAATAAAAAGATTCTCTATGATTCTTTTTTATTTTTTTCGGGGAAGGTATATATTGCTTTTCTTCCTTTTTACTTGTTAACAAGTGAAGCGGTTCCACTATTGGCTTAAATATTGTTTCCAGAGCCATATTGTGAGAATTTTTTGCTTCTTTCAAAAGTTCAACTTTTCTTTTTACAGATGCAGCAGATTTCACAATTTCTTGTTTGAGTTTTTTTTCCATCTTGCGCAGAATACTTCTTGGCTCCGAATCACGAGTGATAGTGATTCATTCATAATATATCATCCTAATATGTAGTTAATCCAATATTATATATGTATCAAATGATGATCTGTAGCATCCATTATTTTTTTCACAGTCCTTATTTATTACAAGATAGCTGAAAGGTTTGTTCCAAACAGCTGAACACATTTCCCGAATTTGGTACCAGGACATATCGGAACATACATGCTCATCATAAACATGTTTCAAATTAATATCGTCTTGCTTGAACAATATAATCAAGTTTGAATTGTCTCTTACGAGCTGTTTTGATATTTTGGTGTAAGTTTGATTAATATAAAAGCAATCAATGTTTTTATGACGCCCCATAGCAAAATAATCCCGTATGTTGTTTTGATTTTCGCAAGCAACGTCGTCGAAAATGATAATAGAATCTCGTAAAGCTTCATGTGGGTTCAATATTTCATTGTTATGGTTAAATTTATGATACCATATTTAAAACTTTTTCAAGATACAAGTATTTTGTTTGATACAAAGATTTTGAATACACATAAAGATTTCTAAAACATAGACCATCTTTATGCAACAATAAACTAATTACTAAATTAGTTTTCCCGCAGTTTGATGTGTGTGTGAACTTAGCAGATCATTGTCCAGCAGATCAAAATTAAATGAGAGTTCTTTTCGCATGCAGCTGAGTTCTATAGTTCCTGATACTTTTTAGAAATAGTTCTGGCGTTTTTACCTCAAAAAATGTCACTTAAAAAAATGATCTGCTAACTTCCCGTAGCAGATCATTTTGCAGCAAATCGAAAACAAATGCGATTTATTTACGCATGCAGCTGAGTTCTATAGTTCCTGATACTTTTTAGAAATAGTTCTGGCGTTTTTACCGAGAAAAATGACAATTTACGAAATGATCTGCTAACTTCCCATTTCTCGTAGCAGATCAATTTGCAGTAGATCAAAAAATAAATGTGAGTTCTTTTCGCATGCAGCTGAGTTCTATAGATCCTGATACTTTTTAGAAATAGTTCTGGCGTTTTTACCTCGAAAAATGTCACTTAAAAAAATGATCTGCTAACTTCCCGTAGCAGATCATTTTGCAGCAAATCGAAAACAAATGCGATTTATTTACGCATGCAGCTGAGTTCTATAGTTCCTGATACTTTTTAGAAATAGTTCTGGCGTTTTTACCGAGAAAAATGACAATTTACGAAATGATCTGCTAACTTCCCATTTCTCGTAGCAGATCAATTTGCAGTAGATCAAAAAATAAATGTGAGTTCTTTTCGCATGCAGCTGAGTTCTATAGATCCTGTTACTTTTTAGAAATAGTTCTGGCGTTTTTACCTCGAAAAATGTCACTTAAAAAAATGATCTGCTAACTTCCCGTAGCAGATCATTTTGCAGCAGATCGAAAACAATTGCGATTTATTTACGCATGCTGCTAAGTTCTATAGTTCCTGATACTTTTTAGAAATAGTTCTGGCGTTTTTACCTAGAAAAATGACAATTTACGAAATGATCTGCTAACTTCCCGTAGCAGATCATTTTGCAGCAGATCGAAAACAAATGCGATTTATTTACGCATGCTGCTAAGTTCTATAGTTCCTGATACTTTTTAGAAATAGTTCTGGCGTTTTTACCTAGAAAAATGACAATTTACGAAATGATCTGCTAACTTCCCTTATCCCGTAGCAGGTCAATTTGCAGTAGATCAAAAAATAAATGTGAGTTCTTTTCGCATGCAGCTGAGTTCTATAGATCCTGATACTTTTTAGAAATAGTTCTGGCGTTTTTACCTCGAAAAATGTCACTTAAAAAAATGATCTGCTAACTTCCCGTAGCAGATCATTTTGCAGCAAATCGAAAACAAATGCGATTTATTTACGCATGCAGCTGAGTTCTATAGATCCTGATACTTTTTAGAAATAGTTCTGGCGTTTTTACCTCGAAAAATGTCACTTAAAAAAATGATCTGCTAACTTCCCGTAGCAGATCATTTTGCAGCAGATCGAAAACAAATGCGGTTTATTTACGCATGCAGTTGAGTTCTATAGTTCCTGATACTTTTTAGAAATAGTTCTGGCGTTTTTACCTAGAAAAATGACAATTTACGAAATGTACTGCTAACTTCCCATTTCCCGTAGCAGGTCAATTTGCAGCAGATCAGAAAACAAATGTGAGTTCTTTTCGCATGCAGCTGAGTTCTATAGATCCTGATACTTTTTAGAAATAGTTCTGGCGTTTTTACCTCGAAAAATGTCACTTAAAAAAATGATCTGCTAACTTCCCGTAGCAGATCATTTTGCAGCAAATCGAAAACAAATGCGATTTATTTACGCATGCAGCTGAGTTCTATAGTTCCTGATACTTTTTAGAAATAGTTCTGGCGTTTTTACCGAGAAAAATGACAATTTACGAAATGATCTGCTAACTTCCCATTTCCCGTAGCAGGTCAATTTGCAGCAGATCAGAAAACAAATGTGAGTTCTTTTCGCATGCAGCTGAGTTCTATAGATCCTGATACTTTTTAGAAATAGTTCTGGCGTTTTTACCTCGAAAAATGTCACTTAAAAAAATGATCTGCTAACTTCCCGTAGCAGATCATTTTGCAGCAAATCGAAAACAAATGCGATTTATTTACGCATGCAGCTGAGTTCTATAGTTCCTGATACTTTTTAGAAATAGTTCTGGCGTTTTTACCGAGAAAAATGACAATTTACGAAATGATCTGCTAACTTCCCATTTCTCGTAGCAGATCAATTTGCAGCAGATCAGAAAACATATGTGAGTTCTTTTCGCATGCAGCTGAGTTCTAAAGATCCTGATTCTTTTAAGAAATAGTTCTGGTGTTTTTACCTCGAAAAATGTCAATTAAAAAAATGATCTGCTAACTTCCCGTAGCAGATCATTTTGCAGCAGATCGAAAACAAATGCGATTTATTTACGCATGCAGCTGAGTTCTATAGTTCCTGATACTTTTTAGAAATAGTTCTGGCGTTTTTACCTAGAAAAATGTCAATTTACGAAATGATCTGCTAACTTCCCATTTCTCGTAGCAGATCAATTTGCAGTAGATCAAAAAATAAATGTGAGTTCTTTTCGCATGCAGCTGAGTTCTATAGATCCTGTTACTTTTTAGAAATAGTTCTGGCGTTTTTACCTCGAAAAATGTCACTTAAAAAAAAGATCTGCTAACTTCCCGTAGCAGATCATTTTGCAGCAGATCGAAAACAAATGCGATTTATTTACGCATGCTGCTAAGTTCTATAGTTCCTGATACTTTTTAGAAATAGTTCTGGCGTTTTTACCTAGAAAAATGACAATTTACGAAATGATCTGCTAACTTCCCTTATCCCGTAGCAGGTCAATTTGCAGTAGATCAAAAAATAAATGTGAGTTCTTTTCGCATGCAGCTGAGTTCTATAGATCCTGATACTTTTTAGAAATAGTTCTGGCGTTTAACCTCGAAAAATGTCACTTAAAAAAATGATCTGCTAACTTCCCGTAGCAGATCATTTTGCAGCAAATCGAAAACAAATGCGATTTATTTACGCATGCAGCTGAGTTCTATAGATCCTGATACTTTTTAGAAATAGTTCTGGCGTTTTTACCTCGAAAAATGTCACTTAAAAAAATGATCTGCTAACTTCCCGTAGCAGATCATTTTGCAGCAAATCGAAAACAAATGCGATTTATTTACGCATGCTGCTAAGTTCTATAGTTCCTTATACTTTTAAGAAATAGTTCTGGCGTTTTTACCTAGAAAAATGTCAATTTACGAAATGATCTGCTAACTTCCCATTTCCCGTAGCAGGTCAATTTGCAGCAGATCAGAAAACAAATGTGAGTTCTTTTCGCATGCAGCTGAGTTCTAAAGATCCTGATACTTTTAAGAAATAGTTCTGGCGTTTTTACCTCGAAAAATGTCAATTAAAAAAATGATCTGCTAACTTCCCGTAGCAGATCATTTTGCAGCAAATCGAAAACAAATGCGATTTATTTACGCATGCAGCTGAGTTCTATAGTTCCTGATACTTTTTAGAAATAGTTCTGGCGTTTTTACCTAGAAAAATGTCAATTTACGAAATGATCTGCTAACTTCCCATTTCCCGTAGCAGGTCAATTTGCAGCAGATCAGAAAACAAATGTGAGTTCTTTTCGCATGCAGCTGAGTTCTAAAGATCCTGATACTTTTAAGAAATAGTTCTGGCGTTTTTACCTCGAAAAATGTCAATTAAAAAAATGATCTGCTAACTTCCCGTAGCAGATCATTTTGCAGCAAATCGAAAACAAATGCGATTTATTTACGCATGCAGCTGAGTTCTATAGTTCTTGATACTTATTAAAAATAGTTCTGGCGTTTTTACCTTGAAAAATGACAATTAAGAAAATGATCTGCTAACTTCCCGTAGCAGATCATTTTGCAGCAGATCGAAAACAAATGCGATTTATTTACGCATGCAGCTGAGTTCTATAGTTCCTGATACTTTTAAGAAATAGTTCTGGCGTTTTTACCTAGAAAAATGACAATTTACGAAATGATCTGCTAACTTCCCATTACCCGTAGCAGGTCAATTTGCAGCAGATCAGAAAACAAATGTGAGTTCTTTTCGCATGCAGCTGAGTTCTATAGATCCTGATACTTTTGAGAAATAGTTCTGGGGTTATTACCTCGAAAAATGTCACTGAAAAAAATGATCTGCTAACTTCCCGTAGCAGATCATTTTGCAGCAGATCGAAAACAAATGCGGTTTATTTACGCATGCAGTTGAGTTCTATAGTTCCTGATACTTTTTAGAAATAGTTCTGGCGTTTTTACCGAGAAAAATGACAATTTACGAAATGATCTGCTAACTTCCCATTTCCCGTAGCAGGTCAATTTGCAGCAGATCAGAAAACAAATGTGAGTTCTTTTCGCATGCAGCTGAGTTCTATAGATCCTGATACTTTTTAGAAATAGTTCTGGCGTTTTTACCTCGAAAAATGTCAATTAAGAAAATGATCTGCTAACTTCCCGTAGCAGATAATTTTGCAGCAGATCAAAAACAAATGCGATTTATTTACGCATGCAGCTGAGTTCTATAGTTTCTGATACTTTTTAGAAATAGTTCTGGCGTTTTTACCTAGAAAAATGACAATTAACGAAATGATCTGCTAACTTTCCATTTCCCGTAGCAGGTCAATTTGCAGCAGATTAGAAAAAAAATGTGAGTTCTTTTCGCATGCAGCTGAGTTCTAAAGATCCTGATACTTTTTAGAAATAGTTCTGGCGTTTTTACCTAGAAAAATGGCAATTTACGAAATTATTTGCTAACTTCCCATTTCCCATAGCAGATCAATTTGCAGCAGATCGAAAACAGGCTAAACAAGTCTCAGGACTAGAAGTATTTCGCTTTTAACATATACTTATGAAAATTGCAATGTGCAATCAGGAACTATAGAACTCAGCTGCATGCGTAAATAAATCGCATTTGTTTTTGATCTGCTGCAAAATTAACTGCTACGGGAAGTTAGCAGATCATTTTCTTAATTGACATTTTTCGAGGTAAAAACGCCAGAACTATTTCTAAAAAGTATCAGGATCTATAGAACTCAGCTGCATGCGAAAAGAACTCACATTTGTTTTCTGATCTGCTGCAAATTGACCTGCTACGGGAAATGGGAAGTTAGCAGATCATTTCGTAAATTGTCATTTTTCTCGGTAAAAACGCCAGAACTATTTCTAAAAAGTATCAGGAACTATAGAACTCAACTGCATGCGTAAATAAACCGCATTTGTTTTCGATCTGCTGCAAAATGATCTGCTACGGGAAGTTAGCAGATCATTTTTTTCAGTGACATTTTTCGAGGTAAAAACGCCAGAACTATTTCTAAAAAGTATCAGGATCTTTAGAACTCAGCTGCATGCGAAAAGAACTCACATTTATTTTTTGATCTACTGCAAATTGATCTGCTACGAGAAATGGGAAGTTAGCAGATCATTTCGTAAATTGTCATTTTTCTCGGTAAAAACGCCATAACTATTTCTTAAAAGTATCAGGAACTATAGAACTCAGCCGCATGCGTAAATAAATCGCATTTGTTTTCGATCTGCTGCAAAATGATCTGCTACGGGAAGTTAGCAGATCATTTTTTTCAGTGACATTTTTCGAGGTAAAAACGCCAGAACTATTTCTAAAAAGTGTCAGGAACTATAGAACTCAGCTGCATGCGTAAATAAATCGCATTTGTTTTCGATCTGCTGCAAAATGATCTGCTACGGGAAGTTAGCAGATCATTTTTTTAATTGACATTTTTCGAGGTAAAAACGCCAGAACTATTTCTAAAAAGTATCAGGAACTATAGAACTCAGCTGCATGCGTAAATAAATCGCATTTGTTTTCGATTTGCTGCAAAATGATCTGCTACGGCAAGTTAGCAGATCATTTTTTTAAGTGACATTTTTCGAGGTAAAAACGCCAGAACTATTTCTAAAAAGTATCAGGATCTATAGAACTCAGCTGCATGCGAAAAGAACTCACATTTATTTTTTGATCTACTGCAAATTGATCTGCTACGAGAAATGGGAAGTTAGCAGATCATTTCGTAAATTGTCATTTTTCTCGGTAAAAACGCCAGAACTATTTCTAAAAAGTATCAGGAACTATAGAACTAGCTGCATGCGTAAATAAATCGCATTTGTTTTCGATTTGCTGCAAAATGATCTGCTACGGGAAGTTAGCAGATCATTTTTTTAAGTGACATTTTTCGAGGTAAAAACGCCAGAACTATTTCTAAAAAGTATCAGGATCTTTAGAACTCAGCTGCATGCGAAAAGAACTCACATTTGTTTTCTGATCTGCTGCAAATTGACCTGCTACGGGAAATGGGAAGTTAGCAGATCATTTCGTAAATTGTCATTTTTCTCGGTAAAAACGCCAGAACTATTTCTAAAAAGTATCAGGAACTATAGAACTCAGCTGCATGCGTAAATAAATCGCATTTGTTTTCGATTTGCTGCAAAATGATCTGCTACGGGAAGTTAGCAGATCATTTTTTTAAGTGACATTTTTCGAGGTAAAAACGCCAGAACTATTTCTAAAAAGTATCAGGATCTATAGAACTCAGCTGCATGCGAAAAGAACTTACATATATTTTTTGATCTACTGCAAATTGATCTGCTACGAGAAATGGGAAGTTAGCAGATCATTTCGTAAATTGTCATTTTTCTCGGTAAAAACACCAGAACTATTTTTAAAAAGTATCAGGAACTATAGAACTCAGCTGCATGCGTAAATAAATCGCATTTGTTTTCGATTTGCTGCAAAATGATCTGCTTCGGGAAGTTAGCAGATCATTTTTTTAATTGACATTTTTCGAGGTAAAAACGCCAGAACTATTTCTAAAAAGTATCAGGAACTATAGAACTCAGCTGCATGCGTAAATAAATCGCATTTGTTTTCGATCTGCTGCAAAATGATCTGCTACGGGAAGTTAGCAGATCATTTTTTTAATTGACATTTTTCGAGGTAAAAACGCCAGAACTATTTCTAAAAAGTATCAGGATCTTTAGAACTCAGCTGCATGCGAAAAGAACTCACATATGTTTTCTGATCTGCTGCAAATTGACCTGCTACGGGAAATGGGAAGTTAGCAGATCATTTCGTAAATTGTCATTTTTCTCGGTAAAAACGCCAGAACTATTTCTAAAAAGTATCAGGAACTATAGAACTCAGCTGCATGCGTAAATAAATCGCATTTGTTTTCGATTTGCTGCAAAATGATCTGCTACGGGAAGTTAGCAGATCATTTTTTTAAGTGACATTTTTCGAGGTAAAAACGCCAGAACTATTTCTAAAAAGTATCAGGATCTATAGAACTCAGCTGCATGCGAAAAGAACTCACATTTATTTTTTGATCTACTGCAAATTGATCTGCTACGAGAAATGGGAAGTTAGCAGATCATTTCGTAAATTGTCATTTTTCTCGGTAAAAACGCCAGAACTATTTCTAAAAAGTATCAGGAACTATAGAACTCAGCTGCATGCGTAAATAAATCGCATTTGTTTTCGATCTGCTGCAAAATGATCTGCTACGGGAAGTTAGCAGATCATTTTTTTAATTGACATTTTTCGAGGTAAAAACGCCAGAACTATTTCTAAAAAGTATCAGGATCTATAGAACTCAGCTGCATGCGAAAAGAACTCACATTTATTTTTTGATCTACTGCAAATTGATCTGCTACGAGAAATGGGAAGTTAGCAGATCATTTCGTAAATTGTCATTTTTCTCGGTAAAAACGCCAGAACTATTTCTAAAAAGTATCAGGAACTATAGAACTCAGCTGCATGCGTAAATAAATCGCATTTGTTTTCGATTTGCTGCAAAATGATCTGCTACGGGAAGTTAGCAGATCATTTTTTTAAGTGACATTTTTCGAGGTAAAAACGCCAGAACTATTTCTAAAAAGTATCAGGATCTATAGAACTCAGCTGCATGCGAAAAGAACTCACATTTATTTTTTGATCTACTGCAAATTGATCTGCTACGAGAAATGGGAAGTTAGCAGATCATTTCGTAAATTGTCATTTTTCTCGGTAAAAACGCCAGAACTATTTCTAAAAAGTATCAGGAACTATAGAACTCAGCTGCATGCGTAAATAAATCGCATTTGTTTTCGATTTGCTGCAAAATGATCTGCTACGGGAAGTTAGCAGATCATTTTTTTAAGTGACATTTTTCGAGGTAAAAACGCCAGAACTATTTCTAAAAAGTATCAGGATCTTTAGAACTCAGCTGCATGCGAAAAGAACTCACATTTGTTTTCTGATCTGCTGCAAATTGACCTGCTACGGGAAATGGGAAGTTAGCAGATCATTTCGTAAATTGACATTTTTCTAGGTAAAAACGCCAGAACTATTTCTAAAAAGTATCAGGAACTATAGAACTCAGCTGCATGCGTAAATAAATCGCATTTGTTTTCGATCTGCTGCAAAATGATCTGCTACGGGAAGTTAGCAGATCATTTTTTTAATTGACATTTTTCGAGGTAAAAACACCAGAACTATTTCTTAAAAGAATCAGGATCTTTAGAACTCAGCTGCATGCGAAAAGAACTCACATTTATTTTTTGATCTACTGCAAATTGATCTGCTACGAGAAATGGGAAGTTAGCAGATCATTTCGTAAATTGTCATTTTTCTCGGTAAAAACGCCAGAACTATTTCTAAAAAGTATCAGGAACTATAGAACTCAGCTGCATGCGTAAATAAATCGCATTTGTTTTCGATCTGCTGCAAAATGATCTGCTACGGGAAGTTAGCAGATCATTTTTTTAATTGACATTTTTCGAGGTAAAAACGCCAGAACTATTTCTAAAAAGTATCAGGATCTATAGAACTCAGCTGCATGCGAAAAGAACTCACATTTATTTTTTGATCTACTGCAAATTGATCTGCTACGAGAAATGGGAAGTTAGCAGATCATTTCGTAAATTGACATTTTTCTAGGTAAAAACGCCAGAACTATTTCTAAAAAGTATCAGGAACTATAGAACTCAGCTGCATGCGTAAATAAATCGCATTTGTTTTCGATCTGCTGCAAAATGATCTGCTACGGGAAGTTAGCAGATCATTTTTTTAATTGACATTTTTCGAGGTAAAAACACCAGAACTATTTCTTAAAAGAATCAGGATCTTTAGAACTCAGCTGCATGCGAAAAGAACTCACATATGTTTTCTGATCTGCTGCAAATTGATCTGCTACGAGAAATGGGAAGTTAGCAGATCATTTCGTAAATTGTCATTTTTCTCGGTAAAAACGCCAGAACTATTTCTAAAAAGTATCAGGAACTATAGAACTCAGCTGCATGCGTAAATAAATCGCATTTGTTTTCGATTTGCTGCAAAATGATCTGCTACGGGAAGTTAGCAGATCATTTTTTTAAGTGACATTTTTCGAGGTAAAAACGCCAGAACTATTTCTAAAAAGTATCAGGATCTTTAGAACTCAGCTGCATGCGAAAAGAACTCACATTTGTTTTCTGATCTGCTGCAAATTGACCTGCTACGGGAAATGGGAAGTTAGCAGATCATTTCGTAAATTGTCATTTTTCTCGGTAAAAACGCCAGAACTATTTCTAAAAAGTATCAGGAACTATAGAACTCAGCTGCATGCGTAAATAAATCGCATTTGTTTTCGATTTGCTGCAAAATGATCTGCTACGGGAAGTTAGCAGATCATTTTTTTAAGTGACATTTTTCGAGGTAAAAACGCCAGAACTATTTCTAAAAAGTATCAGGATCTTTAGAACTCAGCTGCATGCGAAAAGAACTCACATTTGTTTTCTGATCTGCTGCAAATTGACCTGCTACGGGAAATGGGAAGTTAGCAGTACATTTCGTAAATTGTCATTTTTCTAGGTAAAAACGCCAGAACTATTTCTAAAAAGTATCAGGAACTATAGAACTCAACTGCATGCGTAAATAAACCGCATTTGTTTTCGATCTGCTGCAAAATGATCTGCTACGGGAAGTTAGCAGATCATTTTTTTCAGTGACATTTTTCGAGGTAAAAACGCCAGAACTATTTCTAAAAAGTATCAGGATCTTTAGAACTCAGCTGCATGCGAAAAGAACTCCCATTTATTTTTTGATCTACTGCAAATTGATCTGCTACGAAAAATGGGAAGTTAGCAGATCATTTCGTAAATTGTCATTTTTCTCGGTAAAAACGCCATAACTATTTCTTAAAAGTATCAGGAACTATAGAACTCAGCCGCATGCGTAAATAAATCGCATTTGTTTTCGATCTGCTGCAAAATGATCTGCTACGGGAAGTTAGCAGATCATTTTTTTCAGTGACATTTTTCGAGGTAAAAACGCCAGAACTATTTCTAAAAAGTGTCAGGAACTATAGAACTCAGCTGCATGCGTAAATAAATCGCATTTGTTTTCGATTTGCTGCAAAATGATCTGCTACGGGAAGTTAGCAGATCATTTTTTTAAGTGACATTTTTCGAGGTAAAAACGCCAGAACTATTTCTAAAAAGTATCAGGATCTTTAGAACTCAGCTGCATGCGAAAAGAACTCACATATGTTTTCTGATCTGCTGCAAATTGACCTGCTACGGGAAATGGGAAGTTAGCAGATCATTTCGTAAATTGTCATTTTTCTCGGTAAAAACGCCAGAACTATTTCTAAAAAGTATCAGGAACTATAGAACTCAGCTGCATGCGTAAATAAATCGCATTTGTTTTCGATTTGCTGCAAAATGATCTGCTACGGCAAGTAAGCAGATCATTTTTTTAAGTGACATTTTTCGAGGTAAAAACGCCAGAACTATTTCTAAAAAGTATCAGGATCTATAGAACTCAGCTGCATGCGAAAAGAACTCACATTTATTTTTTGATCTACTGCAAATTGATCTGCTACGAGAAATGGGAAGTTAGCAGATCATTTCGTAAATTGTCATTTTTCTCGGTAAAAACGCCAGAACTATTTCTAAAAAGTATCAGGAACTATAGAACTCAGCTGCATGCGTAAATAAATCGCATTTGTTTTCGATTTGCTGCAAAATGATCTGCTACGGGAAGTTAGCAGATCATTTTTTTAAGTGACATTTTTCGAGGTAAAAACGCCAGAACTATTTCTAAAAAGTATCAGGATCTATAGAACTCAGCTGCATGCGAAAAGAACTCACATTTATTTTTTGATCTACTGCAAATTGATCTGCTACGAGAAATGGGAAGTTAGCAGATCATTTCGTAAATTGTCATTTTTCTCGGTAAAAACGCCAGAACTATTTCTAAAAAGTATCAGGAACTATAGAACTCAGCTGCATGCGTAAATAAATCGCATTTGTTTTCGATTTGCTGCAAAATGATCTGCTACGGGAAGTTAGCAGATCATTTTTTTAAGTGACATTTTTCGAGGTAAAAACGCCAGAACTATTTCTAAAAAGTATCAGGATCTTTAGAACTCAGCTGCATGCGAAAAGAACTCACATTTGTTTTCTGATCTGCTGCAAATTGACCTGCTACGGGAAATGGGAAGTTAGCAGATCATTTCGTAAATTGTCATTTTTCTCGGTAAAAACGCCAGAACTATTTCTAAAAAGTATCAGGAACTATAGAACTCAGCTGCATGCGTAAATAAATCGCATTTGTTTTCGATTTGCTGCAAAATGATCTGCTACGGGAAGTTAGCAGATCATTTTTTTAAGTGACATTTTTCGAGGTAAAAACGCCAGAACTATTTCTAAAAAGTATCAGGATCTTTAGAACTCAGCTGCATGCGAAAAGAACTCACATTTGTTTTCTGATCTGCTGCAAATTGACCTGCTACGGGAAATGGGAAGTTAGCAGTACATTTCGTAAATTGTCATTTTTCTAGGTAAAAACGCCAGAACTATTTCTAAAAAGTATCAGGAACTATAGAACTCAACTGCATGCGTAAATAAACCGCATTTGTTTTCGATCTGCTGCAAAATGATCTGCTACGGGAAGTTAGCAGATCATTTTTTTCAGTGACATTTTTCGAGGTAAAAACGCCAGAACTATTTCTAAAAAGTATCAGGATCTTTAGAACTCAGCTGCATGCGAAAAGAACTCCCATTTATTTTTTGATCTACTGCAAATTGATCTGCTACGAAAAATGGGAAGTTAGCAGATCATTTCGTAAATTGTCATTTTTCTCGGTAAAAACGCCATAACTATTTCTTAAAAGTATCAGGAACTATAGAACTCAGCCGCATGCGTAAATAAATCGCATTTGTTTTCGATCTGCTGCAAAATGATCTGCTACGGGAAGTTAGCAGATCATTTTTTTCAGTGACATTTTTCGAGGTAAAAACGCCAGAACTATTTCTAAAAAGTGTCAGGAACTATAGAACTCAGCTGCATGCGTAAATAAATCGCATTTGTTTTCGATTTGCTGCAAAATGATCTGCTACGGGAAGTTAGCAGATCATTTTTTTAAGTGACATTTTTCGAGGTAAAAACGCCAGAACTATTTCTAAAAAGTATCAGGATCTTTAGAACTCAGCTGCATGCGAAAAGAACTCACATATGTTTTCTGATCTGCTGCAAATTGACCTGCTACGGGAAATGGGAAGTTAGCAGATCATTTCGTAAATTGTCATTTTTCTCGGTAAAAACGCCAGAACTATTTCTAAAAAGTATCAGGAACTATAGAACTCAGCTGCATGCGTAAATAAATCGCATTTGTTTTCGATTTGCTGCAAAATGATCTGCTACGGCAAGTAAGCAGATCATTTTTTTAAGTGACATTTTTCGAGGTAAAAACGCCAGAACTATTTCTAAAAAGTATCAGGATCTATAGAACTCAGCTGCATGCGAAAAGAACTCACATTTATTTTTTGATCTACTGCAAATTGATCTGCTACGAGAAATGGGAAGTTAGCAGATCATTTCGTAAATTGTCATTTTTCTCGGTAAAAACGCCAGAACTATTTCTAAAAAGTATCAGGAACTATAGAACTCAGCTGCATGCGTAAATAAATCGCATTTGTTTTCGATTTGCTGCAAAATGATCTGCTACGGGAAGTTAGCAGATCATTTTTTTAAGTGACATTTTTCGAGGTAAAAACGCCAGAACTATTTCTAAAAAGTATCAGGATCTTTAGAACTCAGCTGCATGCGAAAAGAACTCACATTTGTTTTCTGATCTGCTGCAAATTGACCTGCTACGGGAAATGGGAAGTTAGCAGATCATTTCGTAAATTGTCATTTTTCTCGGTAAAAACGCCAGAACTATTTCTAAAAAGTATCAGGAACTATAGAACTCAGCTGCATGCGTAAATAAATCGCATTTGTTTTCGATTTGCTGCAAAATGATCTGCTACGGCAAGTTAGCAGATCATTTTTTTAAGTGACATTTTTCGAGGTAAAAACGCCAGAACTATTTCTAAAAAGTATCAGGATCTATAGAACTCAGCTGCATGCGAAAAGAACTCACATTTATTTTTTGATCTACTGCAAATTGATCTGCTACGAGAAATGGGAAGTTAGCAGATCATTTCGTAAATTGTCATTTTTCTCGGTAAAAACGCCAGAACTATTTCTAAAAAGTATCAGGAACTATAGAACTCAGCTGCATGCGTAAATAAATCGCATTTGTTTTCGATTTGCTGCAAAATGATCTGCTACGGGAAGTTAGCAGATCATTTTTTTAAGTGACATTTTTCGAGGTAAAAACGCCAGAACTATTTCTAAAAAGTATCAGGATCTATAGAACTCAGCTGCATGCGAAAAGAACTCACATTTATTTTTTGATCTAATGCAAATTGATCTGCTACGAGAAATGGGAAGTTAGCAGATCATTTCGTAAATTGTCATTTTTCTCGGTAAAAACACCAGAACTATTTCTAAAAAGTATCAGGAACTATAGAACTCAGCTGCATGCGTAAATAAATCGCATTTGTTTTCGATTTGCTGCAAAATGATCTGCTACGGCAAGTAAGCAGATCATTTTTTTAAGTGACATTTTTCGAGGTAAAAACGCCAGAACTATTTCTAAAAAGTATCAGGATCTATAGAACTCAGCTGCATGCGAAAAGAACTCACATTTATTTTTTGATCTACTGCAATTTGATCTGCTACGAGAAATGGGAAGTTAGCAGATCATTTCGTAAATTGTCATTTTTCTCGGTAAAAACGCCAGAACTATTTCTAAAAAGTATCAGGAACTATAGAACTCAGCTGCATGCGTAAATAAATCGCATTTGTTTTCGATTTGCTGCAAAATGATCTGCTACGGGAAGTTAGCAGATCATTTTTTTAAGTGACATTTTTCGAGGTAAAAACGCCAGAACTATTTCTAAAAAGTATCAGGATCTATAGAACTCAGCTGCATGCGAAAAGAACTCACATTTATTTTTTGATCTAATGCAAATTGATCTGCTACGAGAAATGGGAAGTTAGCAGATCATTTCGTAAATTGTCATTTTTCTCGGTAAAAACACCAGAACTATTTCTAAAAAGTATCAGGAACTATAGAACTCAGCTGCATGCGTAAATAAATCGCATTTGTTTTCGATTTGCTGCAAAATGATCTGCTACGGGAAGTTAGCAGATCATTTTTTTAGGTGACATTTTTCGAGGTAAAAACGCCAGAACTATTTCTAAAAAGTATCAGGATCTATAGAACTCAGCTGCATGCGAAAAGAACTCACATTTATTTTTTGATCTACTGCAAATTGATCTGCTACGAGAAATGGGAAGTTAGCAGATCATTTCGTAAATTGACATTTTTCTCGGTAAAAACGCAAGAACTATTTCTAAAAAGTATCAGGAACTATAGAACTCAGCTGCATGCGTAAATAAATCGCATTTGTTTTCGATTTGCTGCAAAATGATCTGCTACGGGAAGTTAGCAGATCATTTTTTTAAGTGACATTTTTCGAGGTAAAAACGCCAGAACTATTTCTAAAAAGTATCAGGAACTATAGAACTCAGCTGCATGCGTAAATAAATCGCATTTGTTTTCGATTTGCTGCAAAATGATCTGCTACGGGAAGTTAGCAGATCATTTTTTTAAGTGACATTTTTCGAGGTAAAAACGCCAGAACTATTTCTAAAAAGTATCAGGATCTATAGAACTCAGCTGCATGCGAAAAGAACTCACATTTATTTTTTGATCTACTGCAAATTGATCTGCTACGAGAAATGGGAAGTTAGCAGATCATTTCGTAAATTGTCATTTTTCTCGGTAAAAACGCCAGAACTATTTCTAAAAAGTATCAGGAACTATAGAACTCAGCTGCATGCGTAAATAAATCGCATTTGTTTTCGATTTGCTGCAAAATGATCTGCTACGGGAAGTTAGCAGATCATTTTTTTAAGTGACATTTTTCGAGGTAAAAACGCCAGAACTATTTCTAAAAAGTATCAGGATCTATAGAACTCAGCTGCATGCGAAAAGAACTCACATTTATTTTTTGATCTACTGCAAATTGATCTGCTACGAGAAATGGGAAGTTAGCAGATCATTTCGTAAATTGTCATTTTTCTCGGTAAAAACGCCAGAACTATTTCTAAAAAGTATCAGGAACTATAGAACTCAGCTGCATGCGTAAATAAATCGCATTTGTTTTCGATTTGCTGCAAAATGATCTGCTACGGGAAGTTAGCAGATCATTTTTTTAAGTGACATTTTTCGAGGTAAAAACGCCAGAACTATTTCTAAAAAGTATCAGGATCTTTAGAACTCAGCTGCATGCGAAAAGAACTCACATTTGTTTTCTGATCTGCTGCAAATTGACCTGCTACGGGAAATGGGAAGTTAGCAGATCATTTCGTAAATTGTCATTTTTCTCGGTAAAAACGCCAGAACTATTTCTAAAAAGTATCAGGAACTATAGAACTCAGCTGCATGCGTAAATAAATCGCATTTGTTTTCGATTTGCTGCAAAATGATCTGCTACGGGAAGTTAGCAGATCATTTTTTTAAGTGACATTTTTCGAGGTAAAAACGCCAGAACTATTTCTAAAAAGTATCAGGATCTATAGAACTCAGCTGCATGCGAAAAGAACTTACATTTATTTTTTGATCTACTGCAAATTGATCTGCTACGAGAAATGGGAAGTTAGCAGATCATTTCGTAAATTGTCATTTTTCTCGGTAAAAACACCAGAACTATTTTTAAAAAGTATCAGGAACTATAGAACTCAGCTGCATGCGTAAATAAATCGCATTTGTTTTCGATTTGCTGCAAAATGATCTGCTTCGGGAAGTTAGCAGATCATTTTTTTAATTGACATTTTTCGAGGTAAAAACGCCAGAACTATTTCTAAAAAGTATCAGGAACTATAGAACTCAGCTGCATGCGTAAATAAATCGCATTTGTTTTCGATCTGCTGCAAAATGATCTGCTACGGGAAGTTAGCAGATCATTTTTTTAATTGACATTTTTCGAGGTAAAAACGCCAGAACTATTTCTAAAAAGTATCAGGATCTTTAGAACTCAGCTGCATGCGAAAAGAACTCACATATGTTTTCTGATCTGCTGCAAATTGACCTGCTACGGGAAATGGGAAGTTAGCAGATCATTTCGTAAATTGTCATTTTTCTCGGTAAAAACGCCAGAACTATTTCTAAAAAGTATCAGGAACTATAGAACTCAGCTGCATGCGTAAATAAATCGCATTTGTTTTCGATTTGCTGCAAAATGATCTGCTACGGCAAGTTAGCAGATCATTTTTTTAAGTGACATTTTTCGAGGTAAAAACGCCAGAACTATTTCTAAAAAGTATCAGGATCTATAGAACTCAGCTGCATGCGAAAAGAACTCACATTTATTTTTTGATCTACTGCAAATTGATCTGCTACGAGAAATGGGAAGTTAGCAGATCATTTCGTAAATTGTCATTTTTCTCGGTAAAAACGCCAGCACTATTTCTAAAAAGTATCAGGAACTATAGAACTCAGCTGCATGCGTAAATAAATCGCATTTGTTTTCGATTTGCTGCAAAATGATCTGCTACGGGAAGTTAGCAGATCATTTTTTTAAGTGACATTTTTCGAGGTAAAAACGCCAGAACTATTTCTAAAAAGTATCAGGATCTATAGAACTCAGCTGCATGCGAAAAGAACTCACATTTATTTTTTGATCTACTGCAAATTGATCTGCTACGAGAAATGGGAAGTTAGCAGATCATTTCGTAAATTGTCATTTTTCTCGGTAAAAACACCAGAACTATTTCTAAAAAGTATCAGGAACTATAGAACTCAGCTGCATGCGTAAATAAATCGCATTTGTTTTCGATTTGCTGCAAAATGATCTGCTACGGGAAGTTAGCAGATCATTTTTTTAAGTGACATTTTTCGAGGTAAAAACGCCAGAACTATTTCTAAAAAGTATCAGGATCTATAGAACTCAGCTGCATGCGAAAAGAACTCACATTTATTTTTTGATCTACTGCAAATTGATCTGCTACGGGAAATGGGAAGTTAGCAGATCATTTCGTAAATTGACTTTTTTCTCGGTAAAAACGCCAGAACTATTTCTAAAAAGTATCAGGAACTATAGAACTCAGCTGCATGCGTAAATAAATCGCATTTGTTTTCGATTTGCTGCAAAATGATCTGCTACGGGAAGTTAGCAGATCATTTTTTTAAGTGACATTTTTCGAGGTAAAAACGCCAGAACTATTTCTAAAAAGTATCAGGATCTATAGAACTCAGCTGCATGCGAAAAGAACTCACATTTATTTTTTGATCTACTGCAAATTGATCTGCTACGAGAAATGGGAAGTTAGCAGATCATTTCGTAAATTGTCATTTTTCTCGGTAAAAACGCCAGAACTATTTCTAAAAAGTATCAGGAACTATAGAACTCAGCTGCATGCGTAAATAAATCGCATTTGTTTTCGATTTGCTGCAAAATGATCTGCTACGGGAAGTTAGCAGATCATTTTTTTAAGTGACATTTTTCGAGGTAAAAACGCCAGAACTATTTCTAAAAAGTATCAGGAACTATAGAACTCAGCTGCATGCGAAAAGAACTCTCATTTAATTTTGATCTGCTGGACAATGATCTGCTAAGTTCACACACACCAGTTTGATGGCCCACAAACAAGACAGCGTATTGTATTTGGTAACAAACTACCATGACGTTTTGACTCGTTCGGTAACGGAGTACAAAAGCAATCTAATTTCAACGATTGTTTTTGTTTAACGAATTTCATATTATTTATTTATACAGGCCTGTAGAGTTGAGCTGATTTTTTAATAAATGCGTTAAAATAGATTGTGAAGGGATATATAAACACTGATTACTTACGAGTCTACACATACAGAATAAACATAAAACGGTACGATGCGTTCTAAAAACACGGTTTTGAACAAAGAACGGAACGAACCTTGCATTGAAAAATTTACTTCAGCGTAAAACCGATTGAGCATTCTAATTCACTTTTCGATTATTGAGCTATCAGAAACACTTTTGCAATAGTGATCGAACGAAAATGAGGTTTGCGGTTGATGGAAAACCGATTGGGCATTCTAATTCACTTTCGATTATTGGGCTTTCTAAAACACTTTTAAACAGTGACCGAACGAAAGTGAGGTTTATGGTTAACGTCAAACCGATTGGGAATTCTAATTCACTTTTTGATTATTGAGCTATCTCAGAAACACTTTTGCAATAGTGATCGAACGAAATTGAGGTTTGTGGTTAACGGAAAACCAATTGGGCATGCTAATTCACTTTCAATTATTGGGTTTTCTAAAACACTTTTACGGCAGTGATCGATCGAAAATGAGGTTTGTGGTTGACGGAAAACCGATTGGGCATTCTAATTCACTTTCGATTATTGGGCTGTCTAAAACACTTTTACGACAGTGATCGAACAAGAGTGAGATCTGAAGGGATATATAAACACTGATTACTTACGAGTCTACACATACAGAATAAACATAAAACGGTACGATGCGTTCTAAATACAAACACGGTTTTGAACAAAGAACGTAACGAACCTTGCATTGAAAAATTTACTTCAGCGTAAAACCGATTGAGCATTCTAATTCACTTTTCGATTATTGAGCTATCAGAAACACTTTTGCAATAGTGATCGAACGAAAATGAGGTTTGCGGTTGATGGAAAACCGATTGGGCATTCTAATTCACTTTCGATTATTGGGCTTTCTAAAACACTTTTACGACAGTGATCGAACGAAAGTGAGGTTTATGGTTAACGTCAAACCGATTGGGAATTCTAATTCACTTTTCGATTATTGAGCTATCTCAGAAACACTTTTGCAATAGTGATCGAACGAAAATGAGGTTTGTGGTTAACGTAAAACCGATTGGGCATGCTAATTCACTTTCGATTATTGAGCTATCTCAGAAACACTTTTGCAATAGTGATCGAACGAAAATGAGGTTTGTGGTTAACGGAAAACCGATTGGGCATGCTAATTCACTTTCGATTATTGGGTTTTCTAAAACACTTTTACGGCAGTGATCGATCGAAAATGAGGTTTGTGGTTGACGGAAAACCGATTGGGCATTCTAATTCACTTTCGATTATTGGGCTTTCTAAAACACTTTTACGACAGTGATCGAACGAAAGTGAGATCATTAGAGTGAAAAGTGTTTTAGAATGCCCAATATTACCCTACTTACGGTGATGAAAATCATAAATGTAGACTTTGCATTCGACACTTATAGTAGAAAACAAAAAATCCATTCTTTACATGTAGTTTCAGCAACGAGCGAACGATGTAGCAGATGAGCTGCGTACTAAATTGACGCGCAACGTAAACTAGAGACTGTACGGAACTGAACGAAAGATACATTTCCTCATCGTTAATTGCCTTTCGTTTACGAACTACCCAAATCGACATACATGGAATCTACGCCATAACAGGGTGGTACGAGTCGTTAAACTGTTCATATCGTTTCTAATGAACTTTTTTATTTTTCGTAATGTTCTGTGGGTATAAAACTTAAATTATAAGTATGTTATCAATAGTATTAAGTATTTAAAGATTGTTACCAAAAAAAATAATGATTAAACCATAACCAAAGGAAAATGTTTTGTGTGACAACTTTGGTGACGACTTTGGTACAGGTATAGAGCAATAATATTGACACGTAAAACAAATATTCATTTGAAAAAATTGTACGTGAGATGTACTATCGAAGCCTCTGGCGCCTCATCAGTCCTAAGTCGAAAGACGCTAGCAAACTGCACGATGCCTAACGCTTCAGGCCACGCCCCGCTCCATTCATTCAACAATGGCGCGCGTGCGCAAACAAGCAAGTGAGAGCAGATTGACAGTTGACAGTACTGTCATCGATTGCGATTTTAAAATTAGTTGTTTATCATTGGCCGTAGTATTAATAGTAGTAAAATACGAAGCCAATTAGGGGTCGAGTGGGCGTATCCGATGCGATCAGTTCAAACGAATATTTCTACGAAGTGGTAAGGCGCGAGAGACCTCGATAGTACGTTAAATTCAATAGCATAGCGTTGACATTTATCAATTGAATATATGTTGTTAGAAATTCTGTACATATTTTTACCCCTGACTGCGCTGAAATACTGAGTTTGAATAACTAGGCACTCCTAGTTATAATTTGAATAAATAAATTATTATCCAATAATAGGACAAAAACAATAATCTTTCACAAATAACTTAAATACAATGCTAAGCATAAAAAATATTACTCTGCCACCTAGGTCAAGTCAACTTGTATTCTAGGAGACAGATCCATTCCTTTAGTTTGCCTTAATAAAAAATAAAAGTAATGATTTCATCGTGAATTCTTCAATTTTCTGAACTTTGTACATTAACATTAAACTTAACAACAACAACAAAATTAGGAAGAATCAATTTTCATTGCATTCTTATCACTGGCTTTTCACCAATTTATTATGAAATACACAATTTGTCATTTGTAACATTAATATTCTGAAATAGATTAAAACAAATTTAACTTGTCCTAACTTTTTTAATGGCTCCCGTTGTTTCTATATCTTCAAAATAATTCTTAGAATATACAACTCTGGATTTTGTGTTCAAATATTCTGATTATCTGATATCCGATGTCAAGTAATAAGACAAATTTAATTTATTTTGACAAATTACTTGAAAACAAAATACTCTTTTAGAAATTAGTAACACACCATTTTTTCGTAATTGTTACAATCAATAGTAAGAAAACAATGTACAAAACCGTTTAAGAACCAGTTAGTGCAAAGGAATAAGGTAAGTAAGTAAAAGGTATTCTACCCACTACACTGCACCAACGAACCTGGTTTCGCATCCTGATATGGGTATGTTTGTCTTATGTGAGTATAAACTTTTGTTCGCCAGTCATGATAGTTATATTTCTTTATTACGTATTCCATTCGGCATTTAGTATGTATAGTAGATTCACTGCTCAGTTTGGAGCTAAATAATTATTAGTGTGGGCTGCACAACCAACACAAAATTGACTTAGTAATGGAACAGATTTTTGTAATTCAGCCAGCGCATGGTTTTTAGACTACAGGCTTTAGTTCTCAAACCATTTTTTTTATTAATTACTACTGACAAATTTGTCTATGACTGAATTTGATTTATACAATTAAATCACAAACACAATCAATGTATCTTTATAAATATCATGCCCAAGATAAAACAATAGAATATAATAATATTTTGACGCAATACCGCGTTTAGGTCCTATGGTTTATTTTTGATTTTATACAAAGATATATATCTCAAATAATCACTTAAACAATCGTTAATAACCGATTCGATTCACGAGTGAATCTGGTAATACTGCGTCCACCACACGTTCACGATCCGCCATGTTGTTTGCCTTAGTGTTATTCAATAGTTCCTAAATTCACTCGTAAAATCGAGAGCGCTATCAATGCTAACGACAATATCGACCTATTCACCACGATACTATCGAAAGCAAGAGTTGAGTTGATGAGTCAATAGTAACGATAGTATTGTTAGTTAAGTCAGTATAGATACTATCGATAGACAATCGAAGGCAACAGTAGTTTGTCTGTTCAGTACGAGTAGAAAGTAAAAGATGTAAAAGATACGAGTGTTCAATGTGTTTGATTTTCTTGGAACAGTCTGTGTTATTAATAAGTTTAATCTGGTATTTAGTTTCGTTTGTATCTACAAACACCGTTATGGCCATGGCCGAGAACATTTAAAAGAATAGTGTTGCACGGTTTAGAGCTACGAGTTACTGCTACGATTACAAGAGTATTCTGCACGTGAGATTCAGAATAGTAGTCCCCTCTTGCCACTTTCACAGGTGACTAACCTGACTGCTGTTCATCGGTATCAGTCAGAAAACTGTTTTCCCTAATAAGTAAGGAAATCTTGGTCAATATCTAACAGAAGATAATAAATTAAAATCGCCAGTTGCCACTTAGAACTCACTAAAGTTGCACGCCATAAAAAAGGGTTTCCTATCTATCTTACTTACATATCTACAATGCCATAAGAAAATGGTTTCTTATGGCGTAAGATTGATATGGAGCTATGGCTACTAAAGAAGGAAGGCATTGTCTACCCTCGTTAAATTGTCCGCTACTTTATCCGTGTCTATAGGACTTCTCTACGGAGGGTTATAAAAAACTTTGTTTTACGCATATAAAATATGGCAAAAGTCGGATTTTGATGGAAGAGAGATATATAGTTTTAACCAGTTATACTTTTTACATTCAGCTTAGTCCATTTCTGATTATAACATTCACACTTTTTATTTATTTCTCCTCACAAAGAAGCTAAAATCAATAACAGATTTTCACTTAATATAGGTTGGTTTGTGAGGAGCTGGTGTGTAATATGGGAATTCGAATAGAATTATCTTTTTAAATAAGATCTGCCTCAAAGCTAATTGCACAGTTAGGGAGATATGGACAGACGACACGTCTCATTTTTCCACAAAAGTTCCAAAAGGCAACGCTGCATTATTTGTCATGCGGGTACCATGAAGAGATTTGTTCCGAACTTTGTTTTTGCGTTGTAAATAGTGGATTATCACGAGAAATTAAATAAGATAAATTTAAGAATTGTATCAACGATAATGGACAATTCATCATATTTGGTACAAATGAATAAGCATCTAAATTCGAGCAACTAGAAAAGCATATTACAAAATGACTAAAAGACAATAAGATAGTTGTAGACATGTCGCCTTTGGTAGCCAGACCGGCTGGCTTATTTAAAGTTAAATACTAAGTATATGTATATTCTACGATAGCCTACGCGATGGGAGAATGATCAAAGAAATCGGACACAAAGGACGCCGTACGATTATTAAGATAATGCCATAGAATTGATATGGGTGCAAATTAAGGGTTTGCTGTGAAATTAATAACAAATCTTTTTCCCTTCTGAGAATTCACATGTGACCCGAGTCGATTTTTCTAGTATTTTTCTATTAAAATAATAAATCTTATTTAACCGACTTCAAAATAGGAGGAGGTTTCCCAATTCGACCGTATATGTATTTGCTTTTTATGATGTTCGCGGATAACTTTGTCGTTTAGGAACCGATTTTGATGATTCTTTTTTGTTGGAAAGAAGATATTTCAAAGGTGGTCCCATGATAAGGATATCAGGGATTGATGGTGGCGGACCAGAGAAATCGAGGGGAACTTTCAAAAATCGTAGGGGCGACTAGTGCGTTTTTTTCTAACAATAATAAGTATTTTTTTATTTTATTTATTAATGTAAGCCACTTTAATTTAATAAAGGTCTGGAGTAGATCTGATAATGAAGCCGAGAGACAGTTGAGGAACTCCTCAACGATTCACAGCAGCTACCTTGTTTTTCAAAAATCGTAGGAGCGACCAGTGCGTTTTTTTAACAATCATAAGATTTTAAAATTTTATTTATTAATTTAAAGCACTACAATTTAATAAAGGTCTGGAGTAGATCTGATAATGGAGCCGAGAGGCAGTCGAGGGAACTCCTCAACGATTCACAGCAGCTATCTTGTTTTTGAGCTTGATTAATATTTCCGGCTCAAGTAACCATCGTCTACTCATTCGAGAAGCATCCTTGCTCTGTCTACCCATCACTTAAAATCGTAAATTAAAATAATTTTTAACAAAAAAACCGCCATCAAAAAGTAAACTAAAAAGCAAAAAATAAATTTACTTCGCACAAAGTAATACGTATTTTCATTTAATTAAATAGAAATAATTAAATAATTATTTTATAATTTTGAAGTCGGTGCCAAGTAAATGCTACAACAACCTTACTACAATATTAAATTATTAAGTACACACAATATTATTAAATATATCAAAGCAATTACAAAACAGTAACAGTATTAGAAAAATATATGAATCGGTATGTACTAACTATCAAAGTAACTTTTTCAATACCTAAGTACTGACTTACAAAATACTAGTAAGATTGATAATATCTATACACAATTATTGTTTTATTTGGCACCGATTTCAAAATTATAAAATATTAAATAATTTCTATTTAATTAAATGAAAATACGTATTACTTTATGCGAAGTAAACTTATTTTTTGCTTTTTAGTTTACTTTTTGAAGTCGGTTTTTTTTTGTTAAAAATTATATTATTTTAAATTTTTACTTATATAAGTTGCCATTTCAACATGCAAAAGTCAAGTTTCACCTGACATCTCAGACAAGTTGAAATTTTTCTATTAAAAAATTTCTTTAGGTATAAAAATCTATTAGTTAAATATTTAAATAATTAAATTCATAAAAGTGACATTGTATAAAAAGGTCTTCTATTTAATTTGATATAAATTAAAATAATTAATAGATAACTAGATTATCTTATTAATGCTGCTACGCGACATAGCACTTTAACGCTATTAGCATTATTCTTTCTTTGCATATTGTTAGGAAAAAATGTAACTTGAATGAGTGGAAAATAGGTCGCTGTGAATGAATTGTTCGAAAGAAACATATATATTAGCGAGTAGCGTAAGAAAGAAAGAGATAGAAGGCACGCCAGACAGATCGTAAACGTGCTCTAGGTTTATAGGGAATTGACTTGGACTTCTGGTCGAATCTGGAACCTTCATAACTACGTGACCTTGGTTCCCGGGCATATATAAGATGAATCTAAATAACGTGCCGGGACTGCGTGGGGCTCAAGTATATAGACGACCGTTTAGTACAACAGTAGCGATCCACCGATGGTCCAGGGTTCGAGTTCCGGAAGAGGCAAATGTTTGTATGATGAATACGAGCATTTGTATCTGACTCATTGCAATATTTATTTATTTTATCTTATGTTATCTTAATCTTAATATATATAAATCTCGTGTCACAATGTTTGTCCTCAATGGACTCCTAAACTACTTAACCGATTTTGATCAAACTTCGTAACTATCTGTTATTTGATCTAACTTAAAAGATAGGATAGGTTTTATTTTAATTTATAACACAGCAACGCGTGGCTGGTCAGCTAGTAATATATATAAATCTCGTGTCACAATGTTTGTCCTCAATGGACTCCTAAACCTCTTAACCGATTATAATAAAATTCGCACACCATGTGCAGTTCGATCCAACTTGAGAGATAGGATAGTTTAAATCTCAAATTATAGTCGCAATTATAATTTATTGCTAATTATTTGTCTGTTATTATTTGACAGTCACAATTATCTGTTAACTCCAAATGATTCTAACAGAGGTCGATACCTTTCTACTGGGTTGAGTAAGTAATCAATAGATGGCGCTGCTATGGTAAATCTACGAACGTGTCATATAAGCTACATTTTAACCGCAAGTAGTTCGTTTACCGGATGCTAGATGGCGCTAACGGAAAAATATTTAATAATAGAAAAAATTTAAAGAATTTTGTCCACCCGTGCGAAGCCGGGACGGGCCGCTAGTATTCCTATAAATATTACATATCTACGTATCATATATGTATATCTTTTACCCTAGTATCCATAACACAAACCTTGCAGTGCTTACTTAATTTTTTTACAAATTAATAAAATTGTCTTTCGTTGTCATTTTTAATAGATAATTCTCCTTTAACAACATTCCGCTCATTACCTTAAGAACCATACTCAGAGGCGCACAGCTGATTCGTATGTAGATATAATAAGCCAAGCCGCGCCGAGCAAAGTTCTCGTACCTTTTATTTCCAAAATACATTCAATTAAAGCCATTGATTGGTCTTTTTTACTTCCATAATAATCTACCTACCTACTAGATGATTATAATACAATTTAATCGTGTAAACAAGTTCAATGACCCTTGAACATTACCCTCGTACTGCGAAGTAAATAAATGACAACAACAATACTGACCAAACCACTCACATTAATCAAATAATAAACGATATTTAATTGTCAAGTCCAGTGTAGAAAGTACTTATAGCTGGTTGATTTTATCAAATTCACAAAGGTGAGAACTTCCTAACATTACTTAATATACCTACTGGAATTCCTAGAAGTTTGAAGCTTGTAAAGCTCGTTCTAAAGTTTACTTTGAACATTACCTACAAACTGGAATGTCTCTGTAGAGGCTATTTGAAAAATCACTTGTTTTCACTTACAAGGGGAGTACCAAACTTGGGAATCACAGATTCCGGTGATTTTTATATATGTTGTAGAGTAGTATCCCCATAATAACTAGGTAAAATGGTAAGACGCACTTCACTTTCATTTTCGAGAAAAATTAATTTAAAGTTGAAATAATAATTAAATATTAAACATTTTTAATTCTAATAATACGCGTTTCAGTTATTATACGCTCATAAATATTATCCGGATGAATGTGTATGTGAAAAATAATCTGATATAGAGAGTGAATAAGTAAATTTTAAGACTTACACTCATCATCATCATAACGGCCCTTCGTTTGTCCGCCTTCGGACGTAGGTCTCCTCCAAATCTTTCCATTTCTGCTACTTTTTGCCACTCTCATCCAATTCAATCCAGCTGTTTTGGATATGTCATCGACCCATCGCATAGGGGGACGGCCTCTCCCGCGACGATTTTCCCACGGTCGCCATTCCAGTAATCTCCTGGTCCACTTGGACTGTTCCATTCTGGCTATGTGTCCTACCCACCTCCACTTCTGTCGCTCTATTGTAACTACAAAATCTCTAACACGAGTCTTTTCTCGGATCCATTCGTTTCTTTTACGATCCACTAACGATATGCCGAGCATAGCTCGCTTCATTGCTCTTTGTGCAACTCGGAGCTTTTTGGCCAATCTCTGTGTTAAAGTCGCCGTTTCCATCCCATAGGTGAATATACTACCGATGTTTATATATAATACTTTATAATGTTTAAAATGTAATATGGTACACTAGTATACATTTTAAACATTTCATTTTTCTTGAAAATGAAAGTGAAGTGCGTCGTACCATTTTACCTAGTTATTGAGGGGATACTACTCTGCAACATATATCAAAATCACCGGAATCTGTGATTCCCAAGTTTGGTACTCCCCTTGTTAGACATATGGTTCACCGCTCGCTATGTACGTGCCCAGTATTTGTTTTTGGCTAATGCCATAATATTCTCGAAAATGTGGTTCACCGTTATCGCGATCGCGAGCGTCTATATGGAATAATAGTTTAATTTTATAAAACCTCGTAATTCTTCGTATACGTTCTTGATTTGTGTGATACAAACGACGACGCGGCATACTTGTAGATCGATTTAGTTAATGGATGAACATTTTAAGTACCTACTTATTAAGTCTACCTATAAATCTACTATCTAGTCAATAAAATGGATTTAACTCACAAAAAGGCATTGAACTTTCAAATTACAAAGTCAGTAAGATTAATGTACGTCAGATACTTATAGATTTCGGTACAACACCATAATATGTGGAGAGAATTAAATTTTACTCACTTCGTGATGTGAGTAAATCATTTACGAGTACGAACGGATATTCAAGTAATATATTTTTGTTTATATCTTTGTTTGTGTATTAGTTACGAAGATATTATTGGCCAAAGGTCATTGAACTAGCCTATGCTGTCGAATAACTAGGTACACATCTACCACTTTTTAACAACGGGAAACCCAGTTTATGAGGGATTTATTTAGGGAGTGGGCCAACGTGAGTCCAGAACTCCCAACCAGTGCTTAGTGGACGGCCAACCCGCTAAAACCCCTAATTAAACCCTCTCATCACCTGTTGGCTATGTGACCCGGGGGTGAGGAATCACAACTGGCCCGACGACTGGCCCGTTTCTGGGCCATTCCACTAATGGGCGATGCCTGGGTACTAACACTGAATCATTCCCTGTGCACGGCATGTGTGTCGAATTTATCATTACGCGTCGCTCATATTCCCCTTCCGTCGTACGTACCTACTTACCTACCTAGGTAATCTGATCTAACATCGCATAGTAGGTATATATATTATATCGGAAGTCGTGAAAATAAAAACGAAGCTCCTCAGAGGCTATTTATTCATCGTATTTTTTTTGTGGAAATAAAAAGAGAGCACGATTCTTTTGGAGCGTCACGTTGTTTTGTATATACGCATCAGCTGGGTGTTTAGAATACATTTTTTTTAATCATCACGTTTAAACAATAAAATTATTTTTTAGAACTGACTATGAATTATTGTTAAAATAAGAAAATAGAAATTCACAAAAAACTAAATCTACAAAAAGCCCTTTGTATTCATAAAATACATACTTGACCCAACCCCACGCAGCCCTAGCAGGTAATTTGTCACCTTCTATGAACCGGAGTGCGACCGCATAAATGAACAGTTCTAATTTTGGAACAACGATTTGTATGTAATTGAATCGATTTGAAAAGCAACCTCAGGGAGTTATTGTCCTACTGTGACTGTGGTTTAAGCACGCGATTGGGTATTCTGTGACGGTTAAAGAGTTAATCTTTAACAACTACGGCAAGTTTTTTGGACGATTGAGTAAATTAGAAGAGTACTTCGGATACTTTGTTTGGAAAATATCATATTCTGTGTAGCAATTGAAGTAAATTTTCTAATTAAATTAATAATTTTTACGACCAAATAAATATAATGTTACAGCACGTAAATTTATTTTTATCCTAAATATAAATTTATTTATAATAGTAATCGAAACCCAGAGCACATATTAACGTATTAACAATAATGGTAAGTACTTCAGTATTTGACTTCTGTTAAACGGAAATTCAATATTGGAATAAAATATATATAAATAATAAATCTTAAAACAATCTAAAATATAAATAGATTACAACACATTGATCTGAGACAATAATAAGGAACTAAAGGAGTTTTGGAAATCAGAAACAAAGGCAAGAATAGCTTTAACACTAAGTTGTACTTACAGTAGACACGTTTGTTTGTGTTATTGTATTGTTTGTATTAGTTGAATAAAATAATATCAAAGTTACTTGGTGTCGGTTACACCACGCCTTGGCAGTTCTCACTATTGTTTGGTGGAATCGGTGACACAAGTCCAAAAGTCTCCTAGCGGATTTGCCGTTACAACCAGGAGACTGGGATGAGATGCTTTAGTTTTTTGCAACATATCCTTGGCGGCAGGTTTGCTTTACTTCCAGCGACCACTCAGCTTGCGCGGAAGCTGTGACTAATGTACTTTGTCAGGGTATGGAGTACTTCATCCCCTTCTCTGACGTATCACAAAGCTCGTCTGTGGTATAATGCCAAATGTTGTGACACGGTGTCGTCAAAACATGAGGCATATTTAGCCTGGGTTGAAGCTCAATGCCGATTGTAATACGTGCGAAGAGAAGTTCCCTCGACTTCTATCACTTACCTCGGCTCAAGGAACACCTCCGGGGCAAGAAATTTGGAGACGACAGCGAAGCGATGGCCGCTGTAGATGCTTATTTGGAGTGTCAAGAAAAATTTTTTTTTTTTCAAAGGGAATTTTTGGTTTAGAAAAAAGATGGGACTAAATTTATTAACTTGTAAGGAGACTATGAAAAAAAAATAAAATAAAAAAATTAACTACAATCATGTTGTTTAATATTCATTATCATTACTCTTGGATCACCCCTCGTATATAAATAGTAAGCTGCAATTGTCATTTAATATAACGAATAAGTCTGTGGATATGAAAATATTCTTAGAACAAATTTTCATAATTTAGCTTCAAAGTAATCTTAAACATTTTTAGAGATTTCAAATTAAATCATTTAACCGATTCGATGCTGATGCGTGATACTTTTTTTTGCGTGTTGCGTTAGCCACTGAAACCGTGTCATTTTTAAATCGATGATAACTCCTTTAAATCAAGTTTTAGGGAAATCAACCCAGAATAAAACTATCTTCATTTTTCACGTAAATCAAGCTAGCCTTCGTTTATGTAATTGTATGTAGCAACGAATCGGTTAATGTCTTTTTGACAACTTATCGTGAACGTTTTCCTCTTTCTTTTGTCAATGTCATTGTCACCACAGATTACTACTGTCTAAAACAGTGTCGTTCAAAATTCATTAATGTTTGGACTACGCGTGTGTGATTTTTATATATTTTTTCGTATAATAAATTGTACAATTTATATAAAATTTAAAATATTGCTTAGGTTATTGACCGTTTTCAATGTTTTTAGACTTACCGCGACTGACAGGCCTGTTTTCCAAGTGATTTTTAAGCTGACCAGCGCCATGTCTTCATATTTTAGCTACTTCTATCTTCAAGTAATAATACTTACCTACGATGACAATTTTACAAGTATCCAACAATCGATAATTAAGAAACAGATTTGCAAAGGCAGGATGCCTTTCGCGCCGACGATAGACAGACGGTCGAATCCCGGGAAGATGTTTCTGTGCTGAATACGAGCATTTGTACCTGAGTCTTGGTTATTTATATATATATTTATATGAACATTACATATCTATGTATCATATAGGTATATATGGTTATCCGTTACCCTAGTATCTGTAACACAAGCCTTATAGTGCTTACTCTGAGCTAGGCTAATTGGTGTGAATGTAAGAAAGATTATTATATTATTGAACTGCTAGTATTTAATATCTAAAGAAATAAGTAGTAGATGTAAAATAGTAGATCAATGTTTAAATAAAAAATATTATAAATATATGATAGCCGGTACCCAACGGCTAAGATGTCTGCTTTGAAATATATGGTAGATCTTCAGGAAGAAAAATATGTGCGTAGTAGAAACATACTAAAATCCAAAAGGCATTTATTTACGGAAATTTAGGACAAGTTTAGTGAAAACAAAATTAAAGTAAAAACTAACATTCTGACTAAGAAAATAGTGAAAACACAAGATCAATATTTTTTCGTTATTTACTATATTACCTACTCATATAAAATATGTTTTTACGTTTAATAGTATCTGCTATTTTTACACGGTTAGGCAATACTCAGGAAAAGTCTTGATTTGAGATGTAATTTATTGCATCCTAAATTACATGAGATCAAGATAATATTTATAATTTGTGAAATGTATATTAAGTACTTTGTGTAAGTTATATCCACAGTATCATAATTAAATTTTATTAGTCATACATTTGGATAATGAATTATTTTAATGATTGTCTTTAGCAAATGCCTTCTGAAGTATGTAGTTTAGAATACGCAACTTTAACTTTTAAAGATATTCGAGATCTTAGTATTTGCTAAACAGACACTGAGTGTATATTTATAAATATAACTTTAGGTACTATCACGTGTGAGTAATATTTGTACGATAAATACAAACGCTAAGGTTTGAATTTAAAGTCTTAAATAAGAGAGTAACGTTTACATATTTGAAAAGTCACACTCTGGCCTCGTAATAAATTTATGGTCTTATTAAAGTTAAGGGTTTTCACCAGGAAAAACAACTATCTTAGTGATCAAAGTTAACATCTCATATGGTTTACCTTATTAGGTTTTAGGTCTATTCAATGCGGCATAGGATAAAGAAACTTATGGACAAAATTAGAAAAACGTAACGTAAACAAAAGAAAGATGAATTTCTACGAAACAAGGTCAGTGGTACACTGGTTAACGAGTTAGGCTTTGACTGCAGGGATTAATAACTTTTTGCAGAGGGAGGGTTTAGGGTAGGTAGGCGAACGAACTACTGCTTCGGAAGGTACATTAAACGGAATTTAGCTTGAATTAAGACGTAAGTAGTAGAGTGATGATGTTTACAAAATGTAATGAAATACATCCCAAAGAAAGCTTCATTTTATAATTGATATAGTAAAAAAATAGTAGCAGAAGCCTGGTTTAACTATTTTTTTTTTGCGTCATGAACTTTATTTATAAGACCATTGATAATTTTATTTATAATTAGTAATCTAATAATAATAATTAGTACTAATTGGAGTACTTAGTTTTATAAAACCATGATGACCTACTTTGTTGTTTGACAAACACCCGTATATTTAACAGTTCGTATTCTCACTGATCATCACGGAAGGATCAGTCTTCGCTCTCCTGAAACTGTAACCTAACCTCGTACTGTGACCGGTACCAAACCCACCAGCCGAGTGCATGTCGCGTGGCCGCAGATACTATCCAGCAATAATAGCATACCTGTAATAAAAACAAGTCTATAAAAGATACTCTCAACTGGCTTAAACTGAATGGCTAAGAAACACAATTTTTTGACAGTTAGTGCAACAAATGTTAGATTGAAGTTCATAATACCTGGCTGACAATAGTCATTATTCATTGTCAGACAGAAGTAGGCCAAGTGTCATGTGATTGTTGACTGGCTAGCAATAACAGCTCATAATATGACAGAGCTTTATCATACTAGGCGATGCAGTCGCTAAGCATAAACCTACGCTAGCACCATATATTGGAGCGGAGCGTAATACCTAAGAAAATATTTTATTGTTTCGATGGTAATTTTTACGGATTGCAAAATTCGGGCTTCGTCACCATCTGGTCCTAAATCTGTTGATTCGATTTCACACAAAAATATTAAGATCGGTTAAGAACTCGGGAAGTTATAGCGTAACAGACATTGCGTCATTGAAACTGATCCATGGGAGCTTTGCTCGCTCCGCTCCAATTAAGGCGTAAAATGCCTGGATTAAAGGGGTTGTAATAGGCCCCAAACGACAGTTGAGTATAAAGCAGGCCAGATTAATTTTTAGCAATTTATATTTTTTAAAATATTTGGCTCAATTTTTCATTTTAAACATATTATTACATTATATACAATTTCACAGTTTTTGAGGTTGGTGTGCTGTTGGGGTGCAAGGTCGGATAGAACCTCCACGTGTGCCCGGCCCATTGTAGGTCCCACTTCATACGTGCGGTGGGAACGACAATGGGTCCGGTCCGGTGCATCCTGGGCGCCTTCGTATGTAATCCCTTCGGGGATTGCATACGAAGGTGGCTAATAATCCGACAAAGGGGGGGAGCTCGGCTGGCTGACCCGGGTAGCCTGGGTAACGGCAGCCGAGCAGGGGTATACCGTAACCCCGTACATGGTGCGGGGCCGGGGGCTGTCATCCTTCGGGATGGGGGCCGCGAGGAAGAAAACCTCTATAAAAATTACAAGAGGGGGGCCTTTGGGCCCAGCTCGCCACGCGAGCAAGTAGGGGGCGTGTTCTGGTCCGAGGACTGGTTCCGGCCCAACCGTAGCCTCGTACGTGGTGCGGGAGCGGGGGCCGCCACTTTGGTGGGGGCCGCGTGGAGAGATACCACTGTAAAAAACTCTCAAAGTCCTGACACTGGGACTCATGGTGTCGGGGCGCCTGAAAAGGTGGCTGGGGAGTGCATCAGCCAATTAGTGGTCGCCCTGGGGTACCTCCCGACCCCCCAGGCGTAAGTAGGGTAGCCAGGGTATCGGGATCTCTGCCCTGGTGGTCCGTATAGTTCTCCCATTCTCGTGGGTCCATAATGAATGTTCCAATTAAAATTAAAAACACTAAAGACGTGAAGAAGGCGAAGGACAACACACAGCGTCCGTCCAAAAACTGTGTTGAAGGTGAAGGTCGTTCGATTTGTGAGTACGACGATAGCATCGAGGAGTTCTCCTGTGGTGATGGGGAAATTGATGAGTACGGTGGCGGTCTTTCTGAGGACGAGATGCGGAATCTTGTCGGAAGCCGAAAGCGCCCGAGCGGTTCAGGTGTCTCTGACTCCGAAGATACAGAGTTGACGGGGTCTAGGTCGCGGTCGAAAATCAGCACGGCCACAAGGGGAAGAGCCCGTAGTGTGGGCTATAGTCCGGATATATTGAGGATGAAGGCCATCCTTTATGGTAAGAAGCAGCTGGAGTTGGTCGGGCTGCACGAAGAGGCGGAGGACCTGTATAGGAAGGCTTTCGGGGAACCAAGCAGGTTGCCGGATGAACCCACCCCAGGTACTTCCAAGAGTGGTGGTGCGGCGGAGCTGATGGTGAGCCTGCCTCGACTGAGCGCGGAGGAACTGACCCAAACTCACGAGGAAACAAGGAGTGTGAAGAAAAAGAAGAGGAAAGGCAAGGCTGGGGAGCCCTCCCCACCTATAGAGTCAATGGCGGGGCTTTTTTCGCACACTTTACACGAAAGAGCCATGGTGCAGATAAAGGCCATTCACGAGGTCGCGAAAGAGTCTCGTAACCTGAAGGGTACTTTTAAGAGGTCCCTCCTGACGGCGGTCGGAGCCCTGGAGCAGGTGGCGCAGGAAATCAGCTCCCTTAACGCCTCGGAGGACTATAAACGTCTCCGCGAGGAGCTGCAAAGGCAGACGGAAGAAATGGCGTCATTGCGGAGCCAACTCAAGGCCGTACAGGAGGCGCAAAGAGCAGGTGCTAGCGCGATTTGTGCCAGCGTTCAGACGAGCCCTATCGTCTCTAAAGCCGGGGTCAGCATGGAGTTGGAGGAGACGACTTTCTTGTCAGACACGGAGGCCCAGCAGCGAACTCACAAAGAATCCAACCTGTCGGTGGGGACTGAATTCACTGCTGCAACGTTTCGGGAATTCCTGGAAGTTATTAAGAAGGAGGTTCTCCAATCGGTTGGGGTGATGCTCAATGCCAGAATAGAGGGCATAAGAGCCGATTTCCCGCCGGCCCTTTCAAGGCGTCCACCTCTGGCCGCAGATAGACGAGGGAAGGAGCGTGTTGCTGCGGTAGTGGACCAGCCGGCTGCTCTTACGTCCGCACTGAGGGCCTCAGCATCAACGAATCCAGTCGTGGGAGAAATTCCCTGGAATGTTGTTGCCAAGAAAGGCAAAGGGAAGGCGTCGGCACCACCTGCACAGGACGATGGAGCAACACCGGTAAAGGGGCTGGAGCACGGCCCAAACCGAAGAGGAAAAAAAAGAAGCGGGGCATTAAGCTTACCCCTCCCAAGAGCGCGGCAGTAATCCTTGCCATTCCTGAGGAGTCGGTCCAACAGGGCATGACCTACTGCAAGGCCATATGCACGGCCAGAAAGGCTGTGAGCTTAGGCGCCCTTGGCATTGAGGGGCTCCGCATGCGGCAGGCGCAATCCGGGGCAAGAATTTTCGAGGTTTCTGGGGCAGACTGCGGCGAAAAGGCCGATAAACTGGCCTCACTCTTGACGGAGGCCCTTGATGGGCAGGCGAGCGTCACCAGACCCATGAAGCGCGCAGGTCTGCGCGTCACCGGACTGGTTGACTCCGTGACGGAGCCAGAATTGAAGGCCGTATTTGCGGAGAAGGGGGGATGCGCCCCCGAAAACATAATGGTGAGCCCGATAAGGCCTGGCCCGGGTGGACTGGGAGTCGCCATAGTGAGGTGTCCGATCGCCGCGGCAAAGATCCTTGCAAGCGCGGGGCGAGTGATGGTTGGGTGGAGTGCGGCGGGGGTCCGTGCACTTGAACCACTTCCTCTGAGGTGCTTCAAGTGCATGGGCATCGGTCATTCGCGGTATCTTTGTCCGCGTCAGGAGGACCGCTCCAACGCCTGTTTTAGGTGTGGTGTGGAGGGGCACAGGGCTGCGACAAGCCAAGCCGAGCCCAAATGTGCGGTATGTCTGGCCGCCAACGTGCCGGCTGGACACCAAATGGGAGGCAGGAACTGCCGCCCACCAAAGACGCGCGGTAAACCGGCGACTGAGAGGGTCCGGGAGGCGCAGGTGGAGGCAGGTAGAGCCCAGGATGGGCGGATGTCACCCTAAGGGGCAACAACCGCATACTTGCCCCCGCACTGGCCGCCGCTCCCCTCCTCTCTCAACAGAGAGCGGACCGGACAGTGGCGGCCCATCCGGGGTCAAGCGAAGAGGCACTGAGGTCGGTGGACCGTAGACGCGGACGAAGGGGATGGGGGTGGCAACGCGTAAGCGAGCGTAGCCTCCTGCCCCGGGCGAGGCTAGCCGGCAGAGGATTGGGAGTCCGACTGCCGGCATTGCACAGCCTTGCCAGCCTGGGGGGACCCTGATATGTACCACGAAGTCCCCCGTTCGTGAGAAGGCCGTTGGGCCAACCGTCGCTCTCCAGGGTGGTGAGTGCCAAAATCGGCCCCACCGGATTGCGACGGAGCTGAGGGTACATCGTGTGTTTTTTAGTGGGTAGGCCTCCAATCCTCCATCGGGTACTAGGCCGGGTGGGGGTGTGGAGGAGAGTCCCACATAACATCCGCCATACTCCCAGTGGCGGCGTATGCGCAACGCATTTTTCACACGTAAAAAAAAAAAAAAAAAGGCGAAGTCTACCACATAATCTTTGGGAAAGCAAAATTTGTGCATATGGTAAATTAGAAGAAAAGTTTAATACATAATCTTATATAATCACATAATATATATAAACATATGCATAAATATACACATATACATGATCAATAAATTAACTTAGGAGTGCGTACACATTAATAATCAAGAAAATTAGCGCTCCGATAAACTTTCTAGAAGATAATGCATGAAGGCATTCTCACTAGATTGTCGAATGGAGTTGGGGAGGCAATCAGATTGACATTTTGCTGATGCCAGCTTCTTTCAAAGTAACTTAAAAATACGCCGTCTTATCGTAATTATTTAGGTTTAGTCTGAATTGAAATAATGATTAATATTGACTATTGCCGTTATTTATAAAGAAGAGGGTAAGGGACGGTATGACGACGGTGACGAGGCTGAGGGGTATGAATACATAATGGATAATACCAGTGGGAGCATGTTTGTACATAAAAAGAGAATGCAATCTTATTTATAAAACCAAATTAGCAGCCCTAAATCAACAGTCCAGTAGATAATAAATAATACAATGTCGATGGATTTCGCATTATTTTGACAAGCTTACCTACAATAAAGATATTATAGACATATTATAGAATAGGAGTAGTGTCTACTTACTAGCGTCATACAAGCCAGGACGAACGTCGATGCGAGCGGCCACGGCGTTGAGTGACTGTCTTGTCTCATCAATCCTGCGAGAGTCCGACCAGATAGCCATGCGGCTAAAACCGCCAAGGGAGACATCAGCATAATGCCCAAGCTGTCCACCATTAACTTCATAACAAAATAAAAATATTGTTAATGTGACATAAAGAATCATCTCAACGCAAAAGCGATATCAAATGATATATAAGTCGTGTAGCATTATTCAAATAATATTCTTGAAATATTAAACATAGTAATAATTTATTTATATTTGAGTGTTCTCATCATATACACTGAAATAAATACTGGAAGAAATTCAACTTGTCCCAGGAGTTTACAAAAAATGTAAATATGTTTTAAAATATATTTTTAACTAAGCATTAAACAACCACCTACAACCAATCGCTGTCCAGGAGAGTGTTCTTTCTGTATATCACTTGAATACTTATTCATTGAATACAGAGTAAATACTTGAATGCATTGATATTTACCCTTTGTCTATTGTTGGATACTTCTATATATATATTAGATATTTCGATATTTGTTAGATGTTGTAGGGAATAGTCACCTAGAAAATGAATAATTGCACTGGGTGTCAGTTTAAGATACATTGGGAAGAGTTCAACGGGTCTGTCAAGGTTTCGGTAGCACGATTGGAAGAGCACTCGCTCCGATAGCTAGAGGTTGTGAGTTCCCACTTTGTCTTAAGACAAATCGAATTTTTCTAGAAAAAATTTCGTCCGATATTGCTTGGAGTTAAATATTTTCGGTGAATAAAATCACTTCAGGTGTAAATAAATTAGAGATTCAAAGACAAAAATGTATAGTTAGAAGATGTTTCTTACTATAAATGTCAAATTTCGTACAGATTGGTTAAGACGCACATTGAAATAAGACACGATGCAAGGCGGCGCGTAGTTTTTAAGATAGTAGTAAAACTGCATCTATTTACTACACGCAGCGCGGCATTGGAATTATTGCAATCGACTACGAGTCAGAACTACACCTCGTAGCGCTGCTAAATATAGCGAGGGAAGTGCCAGTGGCAACCGTCAATGCGTTCGGTGCGTCACTTCGCTGCGAGGCACGCACCGCGCCACCAATTAGTTTATGAGGCATCCCACGGTGTCGAAATGCTTCTCACGGAGCGGCGTCGGTGCGCTGTTGCAATGAGCTGCCCGAAATAACCGTCCTCTTTAAGGATATTGGCGTCGAGTCCTTTCTCGGTGTGAATTGACTCTAAGGCACTTTACTCGTGGTGGGACGACACACTATGGGTGGGTCCCTAAGAGAGCCATGCCATAAATATGACTTTGAAAATTCAGCGTAGGATCTCGTATTATACCTTAAACGGTAGACAAAAGACTAATCTACTATAATATACAATATTTATACTTCCATCGAACTATATATAGTGAAAGAAATATCATTAAAAACACTGAAAAAACATTTCAAAAACTGATTGCTGAATTATGGTTTTTCAGATTGGATTTTACAATAGAACTCTTATTAGTATATATAAGTATTATACCTTTTCAGAAAGCTTATAACGTGTTATTTTATATAAAAAACATCACAATTTTTATATTTAATTATATATAATACCACTGGAGACGTATAACTTGTGATGCGGCGTTTTTTCAGGTCATTAATTTTCAACAAGAATTTTCGCAGTTGCCGAAATTTGCCGATGTTCTGTTATATATCTCATTTTGTAGTGAATATAATATAGAATTAAGGGCTAAAATAAAAATTTGCGGTTTCGGTGTGTAACAAGTGTAGAGATCTTAAAATGTCTCGGTATGTTTATCTTCTTTTTAAAGTGCAAATGAAATGTTTTGAACTATCGTGTAATTGTTTCCAAATACTGTCAATTATTGATACTGGTTCGTGTTTTGATAAGATATGGAATATTGACCACAATATTTTAGTTTCAACACTTAAATAATTTTTATAGAAAAATAAAAAAAAAACCACAAAGCCGCATAAAATTAGATATTTTACGAAATCATTTTGCACGCGTCTTATTTATATATAAAAATGAATTTGTTTGCATTCTAAATGGGGTTGTGATGGTTCAAGTGGACAAAGTGAGTATAAGCAATTTTTACCTGAAGAGTCCGAATTAATTTCTGACACTAATTTGTTTATATCTTCAATGGTGCCCCTGAAACTTATTCATATTGATACAAATGAAATATTGTGGCAAAATCCTGTTCCTTCATCCATAAGCTTTTGTCGCCCTATTCTCATAGAATTTTCAAAGGAAACCCCAGAGAAGATAACAAGTGCGGTTGATGAAATAAATACTCAAATAGCCACGCTTAATCCTACTTTAATCAATAAATATGGAGAAGGAGTTCAAATAAAATATACATTGTATTTAACAATGATCGATGAAAAAGTTGCTCAAGTTTTATCAGAGACTTCATCAAGTGCTGTATGTACCATTTGTGGTGCAAGACCTTCAGAAATGAACAATTTGGAACAAGTTCGAAAAAACCTGTGGATGAAAGTAACGTAACACGATTCCTGATTCAGAAGGTGACGAACGATTTTAGTAGCGTAACTGCTGATGTCCTTAAAATATTTACACAATGTGGTATCTGGTCCACACATTAGTTGTCACACGATTGAGTAAAATGCGACAGATTAAAAATCTCACGGCCTAACCAATCAAACAAATTAATATAAATACAAATATTTTTATATGTATTCATATTACTTAATATCCACTTAGCTCTGTTTATCTTTCACCTACATTCCAAGTTAGAACACCGTATGGAGAATAAAGGTAAAAGAAAAAGTTGAAATTAATCACAACCCACTCAGAGTAATGGCGGGTGTTAACGACTGCAGCTTTAGAGGGGTCAAATGCCTCATAGTGTTTTCCGAATCACGGACGAACCCGAGATTGTAAATTTTTGGTCACCCACCGAATGACTGGTCTTCCTAACAGTTGTTTAACCTCTGTGCATGCTATTGTATACACAATGCTAACCACTGTTTTCTTAAGCTTCCGTGCCGATCTTAAAAGATTCTTTGATAACTTCAAAAAATATTTACATCAGTTTGGACCTCTTTAATTCAATACTTATTTGCTATCCAATTTTTATGTAATAAGTAAGTAGTAATTCGAATTAAAATAATCAATAATTCGAAACCGAGAACACAAATTTGTGCCATTGTTTATACATAACCGAGATTAATACATAAACGAGAGCATTATTATAATGAAACAACACATTGGTTCTGAGCAATCCTTAGCGTTTCTTCGCGATTTCTTCTTGTAAACAATGTGAAAGGTTGCAATAATATATAGAGTTTATCGTTTCGCCTTAAGGGTATGCCATCCTTAGCCTTCCGCGTAACTATGGCTATAGAGAGCGTCCCGTAGTTACGTAGAATGAATTGCAAGGTATACTCAGGCCAATTGGCTTGGCGTGGTATTTGCGAACTCGCGTCTTTACATGTAGCTATTTGGCTAACTAGTACTAAATGGGCTATAAATTCCCTATTGCTCATTTAGTTATAGTAACAGTATAGTTAAAAACGAAAAAAAATTGTGAAGGATAACATAATTTTAATCTTTTGGTTACCAAAGGAAACTACCTATATTAAAAAGTTTGGCACTATATCGTGATTCGTGATCAAAGTGTATGTGACCTAAACGAACTAATGAGGATTTGAAATATATTTATAAAATAATGACCTCATCACTCGACAGGAATACAAGTGATAGTTTTCAAACTGATCGGCGACCGGCGTAAATAGGACAAATGGCATCGCATTGCTCCTTTAGGATGTAGGTAGGTATTATTGAAGGCGACAATCAATTCGATATTGTTCGGATTTCATCACATTTCCAGTAAAATTGCATAAACGTTAAGGACTAGCGAATAAAAAGTACGAGAGATCAATATTCAAATAAAAAAATAAAATTACGCCCCATCAATATTACATTTATAAATTAGTATAATATTTAGGCATTCATAAAAACTTCAGTCTCTCAAGTGCGTTTATTTTTATTATTGTAACATGTATATTTCATTGGGCATTTCATCTTCTGTGTAACACAGTAAAAGGTTGACCATCATGTGTCGGTGCCCTGCGCCAGTAAAGGTTGCACAGGTTGTTGGAACAGTATACATAGGTTGTATACATCAGCGTAATAGGGAACCAATTATGCTAGTTATTCGTACTTGCGGACCACGGTATTCTCCGTTTAAACTTGTATAATAACTCGTGATGCTTACATACGAAAAAATAAAGTTAAATTAGACCTCACAGTTAATATTATTGAAAGTTCAAATAATTTACTTACCTAAATCTGAACATTAATGAAAGTCAGAGACATTGGCTTGAATATTTAAAAAATCTGTAAGGATTTTATGTATATTTTTTTTAATGTTTTTTTTAAGTAATTAATATTTAATCCTGATGTATCGACTACTTTACATGAGCCGTGATCACAGAATGACTAAGGCAATGGTCGTCATATATTTCCAACTACCTTAACAATATTTTAATCAGGCACGTTCCTAACTGTTAAAAATTATATTCATCAAAATTGTTTTAAAATGCATTTTATTTAATTATTAAATTTTCACTACGTTTACAGTGTACACTACTGAGTCTACCACCAGTTCGGAAATTGGGAGGCCCTTCCGAGAAGAACCCACGAAAGAAACTCAGGCAGGGGGACCATCCTCCATATTAATTTTATTATTTGCAAAAAAAGCTGTTTACATCACTAGGTCTTACAGTGTGTGTATTTGCAGATATTATTTTTTTAATCATGGGATTCCCAGCAGGTGGAACGCTCAAACCTTTATCTCTATTGAAATCAGGATGTTTCCTGATTTTAATAGTCATGCGAAGCATCCTATGAACGAGCGAGAATTTTAGGTTTATTAAATCAAATGAAGAGATTTGGCCCCCAAAAGCATGCCCACACACTGCAGACTTATTATCGGGCCTATGTTTTGTGTCGCTTTCATTGTTTTTAACGCATGCCCCTATACTTTATTTTGTTTGCCCGATTTATGAGAGACCATAGCAGCGTTGCCAGATTTTTTATTTGGGAAATCGGGATTTTGAAATTTTAGGGTGAAAAAAGCGGGTTTTTTTCGTCGAAAGCGAGACATAAATTCGTAAAAAGACATATAAAATCAGATGTTTTTAAATATTTATCTTTTTATTTCAGTTAATTTTATTATGTTTACATAATGATAGATAGCAAAAATAGCCATTTCGTCTTAATAAAAATAAAAAATAAAAATCAAAGTCAAAAAATGTTGTGTTCTAAACAATAGTCTGAGAGTTATTCTCCGGCCGAGATATTCTCGAAAAGCGGGACTGAGCCTGTCCCGCGAGGGACATTTAATTTTGATTTAAAAATCGGGACGTCCCGCCAAAATCGGGGCGTCTGGCAACGCTGGACCACAGTCACAATCAATTTTGTAGACACTTGCTGCTTGGAGGGATATATCCTTAGAAAGTCTATTTTCATACCATACTTTGTCATAATAATAGGCTTTGCGAGAATCAGCAGCTGACAATACGCCTTTGTTCGAACGCTGCCATACGCCAATTTAATACTATACTATACTAATATAGTATAATTAAAAAAACAATTTATTCAATACGAAAAAAAATGGAAGTTATACACAATAGTAAGTACGATCGCGTTATATCGATGTGAGACTTTCTGCATTTTTTTGTTATTATAATCTTACAGCGTTACGACTCTGGCCTCCATACTCTATATTTGATACAGTATTATAGGAAAAAAAATGCCTCCTAAATATATCTTGTCTATTACAATAGAGAGAATTTAAGAAACGAGTCAGCACCCGTAGCGGCTTAAATTATCCAGTAAAATGGATTGGATTTTTTGGGCAAGCCTTTTAGCCAAATGTTTATATACCGGGAAATAATTGATATAAAAGATTAGAGTAACTCAAACTTATCAGAACTACTCTATTGAAACAGAGGGTTAAAAGTTTCTTTGTTCTTTGCCAGTTACAAGTTTTATGTATCAGTTAATTTAAATTTGTAACATAATAACTACAGTTTTGAAGTATGAAATAGTTATGGATTGATTCATTTCAAAAACTATTTATTTTTCAATTATATGGACTGGAAGATTTTTTTCGCGTATCGGAAAAAATCATTATATAGTATAAGAAACTAGCAAACCTGTTTTGTTAAGGAGACTTATGTATGGCTACTGTAAGCGATATCAATCAATGCGATTATTTTGAAACTTTCGATAAATCAAATCATAAAATATGTACTTAGGCTGCAAAGATAGAAATAGAAGTACGTTAACATACCTGTTTAGCATTCTGGCTCAGTATCCACATGAGTAATGCCTTTGGAACACCGTATTTATGTACTCGTTTGGTAAGGTATCTAGTTCCGCAAAGCTCGCATCTTGACTTCCCAGATTCGGTGAGCCATCTCTCTAAACATTTGACATGAACTCTTCCGACAGTACCACGACAGGAGCATGCAGATATTAGTTGCCCAAGTTCATTAGACAATGATTCTCCCCCATGACAGATACGGCACATATCTTCAATGGAATGATTGCTCACTCTATTTGTCTGATCTTCTGTAGTCACAGCCAAATTTGTGACGTTGTTTACAATAACTTCCATCTCTTGATCCCAATCTATAGGAGCAGTTTCGACCGACCGTTGGTTAATTTCACTATTCTTATGATCCACAACAGATGGTCTTCGTCTGGGACTCCGAACTTTGATTCTATGTTGTCTAGGATATTTGTCCCTTTTCAACTGAGAAGTATCTCTGCTAATTAGTCTTGCGTCTCTGATTTTTGGTGTCGATTCTTTAGGGTTTAGAGTATCATTAGATTGATTGATTGTCTCATCTTCGCTTAGAATGTTAAACAAATCAATCGTGCTAGAACTGGCAGTAACATTTTTATCAGTAGTGGTCGTATTCTTAACAGTCGATGTAGAACTATCACATTCAGTAACTATCCTTAAATTACTTGAGGTTTTTGAACTATTTGGGAACATTTTGTTTTTTGACTTTGATGGTTTCATGGCCACTAATGTGTTCACGACTGATTTAGAGGTATCGATATCCTGGTAGCTATAAAGGAAGAAGTGTTTTATAACACAATATAAAGAGTACTGTTAGAAGAAATATAGGTTAATTTAAGTCGCTCAATATATTCAACGACTATATTATATTAAACGACTGAAATTATCAAAATTAAATAATTAAGAAAAAACAAAATTAATAGTATCTTTACTATACACTGATTTCTTTCAGTTGATACCCACTTGTTCTGTAAGCTATTTTGCATTTTAGACGAGTTCCTAGTACCATCATTTTGAACTGAAAACCTACGCCGCCTTGTGTTTGGCATTTCACAGGAATTTTTTCTTTTTAGGGTTTCTGTCTATTTTTTTACAAATAAATGGATCTAGTATATAAGTCTACTCGTTCATTTTTGACATTGGTGACGTATTGTATTTATTCATCTTTATAGAACGACAATGGTTACATTATGACATATATATATAATTCAAAGGAGGTTATTTTATGTCTAAACATTATAAGATAAAAGTTACATAAAGGTCATAGTAAAATTAAATTGACACTATTTAATTATTAGTGAGATTATTGGTATAGGCGGTTAGTACGTTAAGCGAATAAGATAATATATTTTTTAACAAAAAAAATAAAACATTTGTCAAACTGACGTTGAGTATAAATAATATTGGTAAGCTTTTATTCATTTCAAACTTCAAAAACAATGTCCCACGAAAGCATTTGAAACAGTGAAAATAATAAAGTTAGTGCACAAATTAGAATAAAGACAATTTTAAGACAGACAGACATATTCAAGTTTGTTTTAAAATTAGAAAAGTAACTGTTTTGTCTACGACCCGACCCGATGCACATATATCTTCTATGTTAATTGTTTCGAAACATTTAGTACAATTAATACATGTTGTTTATCACTACATAGTATAAAACAAAGTCGCTTTCTCTGTCCCTATATCCCTTTGTATGCTTAAATCTTTAAAACTACACAACGGATTTTGATGCGGTTTTTTTAATAGATAGAGTAATTCAAGAGGAAGGTTTATATGTATAATACATGCACAATATTTAACAAGAGCATTGCATCCGTGCGAAGCCGGGGCGGGTCGCTAGTACTATATAAAAATTACGATGACACTTGATGAAAGACGGTAAAGGTACTAGACAGTTGTCTATGGTCTGCGTGGTCTATAGTCTCGCGGACTTCAGACGCCTTTCCATGACACGTTCTGTTCAAAGTTTGCGTGTCTTAACACTTTTTTCAATAGTCTGTCTTAAAACTGTCTTCACTATAGTCTGCACACCGCCTAAGAATTATAAGGGCAGACGGGCTATCACAGATTTATCTAGTTACCTACTCTTTTAACTGTTATTATATTTATGAGGCTGAATCTACAGTTTTTAAAAAATTTCAAATAATTGTCAATAATCCTTTACAGATCATAATCTGGCGTGCGTCTCGGAGTAGCAGTAATTTGTTCAGCAACATCAAATTATAATATGAGTAAAATAAGCGAGAAGAGCGGTGAAGTGGTTCCTCAGGGATTTACAGAAATACGAGTTGTAAATACATAAATATTTTAGGGGATGAAGCCGTCTCGGCAATCCAGCCTGACAGTATATTGCCATCGCAATAATAAATTTTAAGCTTGTTTTGAAAACATTATATGTTCTCAAAACAAGCTAAAAGTTCTTTTCTTGTTTTTTGTTACCTATAATGTTTCGTTTGATTTTATTTTGGTTAACCAAAAATCGATTATATTTAGTTTCAAAGCATCGTTTTACCTAGTAATAAGAGAGAAAAAGAGGCAGAATTTTTGCACTTCTGTGAATGCTCCATCATTCACAGAAGTGCAAAAATTCTGCCTCACATCTATCGTCGTTTAGGTCAAGTTGAGCAAAATTAGGTTACTTGAATTTTAGAAGGCACAAAATAAAATTATTTTTATCAAAGTTTGAGGACATTTGGAACCAAAACTATCAAGCAAATTTCCCACAAGTCGTGTACAATTAATAACAGAGTACAAAAAGTAATAAAATGTTTTTATTAGATTTAAAAAGTTTATAAGAAACCTATGTAACGTAAAAATTACGCACTAAACGAAGGTAAATATGCTGGCTGACCAACAATGTTGTCCACAAAAGCTTTTACGTCCCTTTTTTATGTTCCACTAAATTAAACAGTGTGTGGAACCCTACAAAGCTTTTACATATTCTTTGTTATCTATAATAATATCTCGTTCTAGGTATGTATGATATAAATATAATTTTATTTTTGTCACAAACTCACAAAGCAACTTAAATATTTATTTGTCGTCAAACGAAATTTTACGTTATTTTATTTATTTATTTATAAAAGTTATGTATGATTATATAAACAAAATGCTACGGAAAATTATAGTAAATTCAACATTCACATTGTATAAACATTGTAACACTGAAAAGATGAAATCAATGTTAAATTAATCTATGTATATAAAAATTCCATGTCAGTGTTTGACCGCAATGCACTTCGAAACTACTATACCAATTTTGATGATTATTTTATCATTTTGCTGGATTTCTTCTCACTTACAACACAGCATCACGTGGCCGGGTTATTTCTATTCCTCGAGAACAGTACTTTTTTGGATAAAAGGTTCGATTGAGTAGTTAAGACGTAAAAGTATAACAAACAAATTCACTTTCGTGTTTATTGGAGCGGAGCTCCCATTGATCAGCTTCAATGACGCAATGTCTGCTACGCCATAATTTCCCGAGTTCTTAACCGATTTGAATAATTTTTGTGTGGAATCGAATCAACAGGTTTAGGATTAGACCGTAACGGATCCGGAAGAATTTTGAAATCCGCAACAATAAAAAAGTTATGACTAAATAACATTGGCTCTATGGGATTTCCCATTGAAACAAAAAACGCGCGCTTTTTGTAAGTTTTCAGTCTTATGGAATTTTTAAATCGCTCCGCTTCAATAAATGGTAATAATAATGTTAGTTATATCAGGTAATAGTAATATTAGTTCGGACTATAAGATGTATAGCCTGTCATTTGAGCTATCACATGTTCTTACCATACCAAATTTCATCGAAATCGTCATCCCTTTCTTGACTTATAGAAGGACATACCAATAGAACGACAGTCAAAATTAAAAACAAATGTAGTATTGGTATTAGTCAGTCATAAAATGAATGTGTATTATAAAATCAGTCCAAAAATAGTTATTTGTTATGCATAGTGAAACACTCAATTTTTCACCTCATTACAGCGAAGAAAATTTTTAAGTGCAAGAAAAACAACTTAAATTTAAAGCTAAAATGGTTGATTTACAATTAAGATTATTAATTAAAAGCGAAAATGCTAGAATTAGTCATTTTGAATTTATTTTTTTATTGGTTTTTTATAAATGTGAATTAACTACGTAGGTTTTTAAATACTTCTCCATTGTAGACGAGCGCGCTTCGAGAGCCCACGTATACGGGGTGTCTTAAAAAAAGACTTTCATTTCCCTGTCATACTCTACCTGTTTACAGGCAATCGTTCTATCGAGTTTCCAAGCATATAATATTGTATCTACTCTCTTTATTCCTATAAATATTTAACACATTACATTAGGATGTCGACATCTAAATCTGGTGTTCAAAATAATGGCTGCTAGTAAATATGGGGAGTAAATTTCTGAATATAAGATTTTATGAAGATATAGGATATCAGCATGCTAACTCAGACTCAAAACTTCAACTTTCTAAAGAACGTCATCATGACAACTTATGAATACAAGTTTCAGATCGGTAACAAGCCAATCGGAGGTACCTTCTTTAGATGGGCTTAAACCTATCAATATGGTTAAGGTAGAAATGACTTCATATAACTGAGCCGTACTCCATGATACTACGCACCAAGCTAGTCTATTAGTTAGTTAGTTTTACTGGGCATTGTCCGCACTTAGCCTTTCGATTGGGCTGTTGTACGTGATTAGGTTTTCTTCTTTTACTCCAGCCATCCCAGAATGGTTCCGGTCCATACACCGTCAATTTTGTATCCCTTTTGGCCAATTCGTCAGCCGCATCGTTACCTAGTGAGTTGCTATGTCCTTTAATCCATTGCATAGTTACACTGTTTGTGTTTGCAATGGACTGAAGTGTGTTATGACATTCCAGTACTAGGACAGAGGTTATGGTGTTGATTTGTAGAGCTTGAAGTACGGATGCACTGTTGGAGACGATTTTGTTATTATGATTTCTGACATCTCTGGCTGCAGCCGCCTGTGCTGCTTTATTGATACCTATACATTCAGCTTGGAATATAGTATTGAGTTTATCTAAGGTGGTCAAGATTTTAATGTTTAGGTCATTCGAGAAGATACCGGCCCCAGTGCCCTGTGGGGTTTTAGAGCCGTCTGTGTATATCCCTACTTCATTGATGCCAGAGTTATCTTCTTTGTCTGCTGTAAGTCAGATGTTGTTTCTTCGATCGAAAACATGATGACACTGTATACTGTCTATACAAGCTAGTCTATATAATAATAAGACAGTTCAGCTTCTTAAATGGCTTACTTGACCTAAATATAAATGCCAAAAGCCTATTACAATTCACAATTATATAATTGTCATCTAAAAGATTTTTCATCAACATCATATTGTAAAAGAAAGAGATAACATTGAAAAAATGCAAAGAATAAAAATAAATTATAAAACTATATGGCTGTATCATCTTAATCGATTGGCCAAATATTTGTAAAAATGCTCCACAGAAACAATAATAAAATTTATTCAATCACACAGAGACCTGATAGGCCATTTTACTAAAACACGACTGAAAAAATACTTACCGACAGACTTATTTATCTAGTCACTTACGCAAAAGTAATTTATCCACTGAAGCTTTCATAACAAGCGACAACGAGGGATAACATCGGTAATTGTAACATGTTCGATTTGATTCTTTTATTTTCTTTCCATTGAAAATAGCTTACTCGCGGTGCCTTCCTACGCACATAAATTTTTGGCTCTTTTCCCATTTCTCTTTTTTACGTTTGCATGATAATCGACTTTTTATGTTTCACGTATTTTTTGTACCTATAACAACAGGTATTTAATTTATACATAAAATAAATTTCTCTAAATTAAACAAATTGTATATTAAGTAAATCTATTAAAAATCTTTGCGATTTAAGATATTAAGATTTAAAAATGTTAATAAATATTCTAAAACATTTAAAAAAATATGTTCTCTTGCTAAATCTATGTACATAGCTAACAAAATTAAGTTATCAGAGAACAAAATAAAGACTACGTGGAATATAATTAATAAAGAAACAGGCAAAAGCAAATCTCAAATACAATCTTTTGCACTAGAAATTACCAAAAATATTGTAAATTCTGACAAAGTTGTTGCTGGTGTTTTTGAGGATTTTTTTTCTAGATTACCATTAGAAACTACAAGTTCCCTACGTTCGTGTCCTAATGTTGCTGCTGCTCTCCTAGAATCGAGTGTTGATAGGTGCAATGTAACATTTAATTTTACACATATTAATAGAGAAGATATTATTAAAGCATTCAAAACTATTCGTATTAAAAAAACAGAAGATTTATGGGGTATGTCAACTAATAATACTAAATCAATAATTGACATAATTGCGCCTTACTTAGCTTATATTTTTAATAATAGTGTTGACGAGGGGGTATTCCCACACTTAATGAAACATAGTAAATTAGTTCCCCTTTTCAAATCTGGAGAAAAAAATGATCCCGCTAACTTTCGACCTATATCTATATTACCAGTGTTCAGTAAAATTTTTGAAAAAATTATCTATATGCAGTTATTGTCCCACTTTACCGATACAAAAATTTTTCATAAAAATCAATTCGGTTTTGACGTGACAACGTCTTATAAATTGGTTTGCCGTGTGACAATTCAAGAAACTGCGTTACGCTCCGCTCACGTTATGCGCTTACAATGAGAGCGAGTGAGAGGCACGCGTCCCTTCTACTCGGGCATGGTTAGCCCGCCTAAGAGCGAGAGAGACAGACATAAAAAGTGGAAGGGACGCGTGCCTATAAATTAATGTTTTAAATATAATTCTTTGTATAAATAAATGTTTTAAATTGTTACTATTATTTCATCCTTCTTCCTACTATACGAATGAATATTCACATTAAAATTATTTTACCACTCAAAGTCGTTGTCACGTAAAACTTTCGCCCGTATACCGACTTTACAGGCAACCAACCAGTTTTTTTCTAAAGGTAAAAGTACTACTGATGCTGGAGTTGCACTTATTAAACATATACTTGATGCTTGGGAGGGCAAGCAAGATGTAATTGGCATCTTTTGCGACCTTTCTAAGGCGTTCGATTGCGTTGATTACCGCACGCTATTAAAAAAGTTGGAACATTATGGTGTCTCTGATATGTCAAAAAGCCTATTACAGTCGTATTTGTCAAATAGAATTCATAAAGTTGTCATTAATAAGAGTGAGTCTGCTGGAGCCCCCATAACTATGGGCGTGCCCCAAGGATCAATATTAGGGCCTTTACTTTTTTTGATCTATATTAATGACCTTCCTTACTATGTTAAAAATCTATGTGAGACAGTGCTATTTGCAGATGACACTTCCTTAGTTTTTAAAGTCTCTCGACACGATGATTGCTCTGACGATGTAAATAGTACGCTATCAAAAGTTTTACGATGGTTCACCAGTAACAATTTATCACTAAATTCAAAGAAAACAAAGTGCATACAATTTACTTTACCGAATGTAAGGAGGGTTGACCTACATATAAAGTTGAATATTGAAGTAGTCGAGTTTGTTGAAAAGACAAAATTTCTGGGTATTACATTAGATTCACGACTACAATGGGACCCTCACATTGAGGCCTTGTCAAGTAGACTCAGTTCTGCGGCATATGCTGTAAAAAAAATAAGACTCTTAACTAATATTGAAACGGCAAGGTTAATTTATTTTAGTTATTTTCATAGTGTAATGTCTTATGGGTTGTTGTTGTGGGGCTCAGCTGCTAATATTGAAAGCATTTTTGTATTACAGAATGTCAATCTGTCAGTGTGTACCGCAAGACCATGTAAAAGTTAATTCAGTAAAAAGTTGTTTATTCAGAGATTAAAGTGAATTTGGGTACGTTTTGTGAGTTGTGTGTACAATATTGTGACTACTCGAACGCCATCTATCATTGAAACACTGAACTAATAAAGCTGCTATCGATTTCTGCTTTCTTGCTCTGCTATAAAAAGCATCCCGCATACTACTGTACTGTGCTGTAATATCCATTTACTAAATAATAGAAACAATGAACAACCAGATGGCGCTTAAATGCGCTGGTTGCTACAGAAAAATAACAACAAAACAATATCTTACATGTGCGCTTTGCAATGAATCATATGATTTGGATTGCGCTAACGTTTCCATTCAACGGTATCTTAACACAATGACACCATTACATAAAAAAGCTTGGAAATGCCAAACATGTATTTGCAAAACGCCAAAAATAATAAATACCGATTCTACACCAATACGATTGCGAGACCAATATGATAGTCAAAATGAAACAACAGCCACAAACTGTGAGAAACATAACGTAACCACTAGAAAGAAAGTGACACACCTAAATGATACTACAGATTCAGAAGAGTGTAGCATATTGGGAGACACAGTTATCACAGAAGAGTCAGTCCATCATCAAAAGACCTCGGCACGAACTGAAATAACCCTTCAAAATTTAAGTGAGCTTATTACACAAAGATTAATAGAAAACAACAAATCCATTATATTAGACCTTCAAAACACAATACAAATCGAGATAAATAAGGCTATTAAAAAATTCAAGGAAGACATGCAACACCAAACTAACGATTTAATAAAACAAAACGACAAAATTAAAAGAAACTTAGAGGCCATTAACACGCAAATAGAAAGTCTTAATAAAGAAAACTCTAATTTAAAAAAAGAAATCGAACAATTACAGATGAAGATTATTTCCCCTGAAACACACTACAAGGTAGACACCAGCAAGTTTATCGTTCTTTACGGCTTTGACGACTATTATAAAGAACCATTATGACTTGCAAAACAGATTAATATATATGTTTTAAGAGTTATATAGGGTTGACCTCACAGGATACATAGAGGACACAAAAAGGATTGGCGTATATAACAACAGAAGTTGTAGACCTTTGATGATTGAATTATTAAGCAAAAAAATGGCGAAATATATATTAAACAACAGCAATTACTTATTTGGAACGAGACTAACAGTATCCGAATATTTAGACAAACGAGAGCTAAACACTAGAAAATTGTTACGCGAAAAAATGTTTAAAGCACGAAGAAATGGCCACCACGCCATCGTGCGTAACAATATCTCAGCATAAAATAAAACAGGTTAACATCCCCGGTTATAAAATTGCCACATCCTTCTACCGAGAATCGATGCGCGGCGGAGGTGTATGCATACTACTACATGAGAACATAGAGTATTTAGAAATAAAATAAGTTGCAGATATGTCGGTGGAATATGTTCTAGAAGCGTCTGCAGTGTTATTGACTAAGAAAAATGTGTTGTTAATTGTTGTTTATTGGAATGGAAGGAGGGAGGACGTTTTTTACACCCAAATAAATAAAATACTAAAATACGTTAACAATAAATACTATAAACATAATATTATCTTAGGCGGAGATTTCAATATCGACGTTTTAACAAATAATAATAAAACCTACCAGTTATTGAATTTAATGAAAGAATATAACTTTACTCAGCACATTAAGGAGCCCACACGCTTAAAAACTTGTCTCGATTTAATATTTACTAACTTTACAAATATCAAAAACCAATTTCATACTTCCGTAGAAGAATTAGGTATCTCAGATCATGCGGCAACTATAGTTCACATCGCTAGTAATCTCCAAAACATAAATAACAATAAAAATGTAAGGTGGCAAAAACAAAAACGCTTATATAACCTTACTGATTTAAATAAATTCAAAGCAAAACTAAATGAATTAAACTGGAAAGAAATTTTGAAACAAAACAATAACATAGATCAAAATTATAACGCATTTCTAAAAATATAATACATTTATTTAGAATATCGGTTAATGTATTATTTAACCGATATTCTAAATAAATGTATACTGAAACAAAAGATCAAGCTAAAAATTGGTAATAAAAAATATTGGCTAACTACAGGTATTAAAAAGTCTTCCAAAAACAAACGATTATTAAAAATAATTTCAATAAAATTTAAAAATAACGCAATTACTAATTACTACAAAAAATATGAGAAATTGCTGAAAAAGATTGTGCACCAAGCAAAAAAAAATTCACTACATTAATAAATTAAAAAAATCATCTAATAAAAATAGAACTATGTGGAATATTATAAAAGAGCGCACCAATAAAATGCACCAAAAAGAAAAAGAAAATATTCAACTTAAAATAAATAAAGATACAATTGCACAACCATATGAAGTTGCTAATACATTTAACAATTATTTTGCATCAATTGGCGGGATTTGTGCTAAAACAACAGTTGGCCGCCCAGTAATACACCCATCCAAAAACTTAATTTTCATAAAATGTGTAGAATATCAAGAAATCTACAAAATTATTAGAAATCTGAAAAATAAATTTACCTGTGGCTTTGACGAACTACCGCCAGTACTATTTAGGCATTGTGCCTCTGAACTCGCGGTACCATTAACTGAACTTGTCAATCAATCTTTTGATGAAGGCAAATTTCCAAATTTACTGAAAAAAGCTATTATTAAACCGATACACAAGAAAAATGACAAGTTAGACCCTAGCAACTATCGGCCCATAGCTATACTTACAACGTCTTCAAAGATATTTGAATAGGCAACGTGTGACCGTGTCTACAATTTTTGCGAAAAATATAAAATTTTTGACGACTCCCAAAACGGTTTTCGTAAAAAAAAATCTACGATATCGGCAATATACAATTACATACAGGAAATTCTAATTATAATTAATGGAAAGCAATACGCGATTGGAATTTTACTCGACATGAAGAAAGCCTACGATAAAGTCCAATTTAAATTACTGCTTCAAAAATTATATGGGGTTGGAATCCGAGGTAAATGCTATGAATGGTTTCAATCATTTTTAAGGGATCGAGAGCAAATAGTTGAAATAGAGCATTACAACTCTTCCACAAACGAAATTGAAAGCGTCAAATCAGATAACATAATAACCAATGCCTCCATTCCACAGGGTAGTGTCATCTCATGTTTGTTGTTCCTACTTTATATTAATGACCTCCCTAAAGTGGTGAAGGAAACGTGTGTACTATTTGCGGACGACATATCCCTCCTGACATCATGTAGTAACAGTACGGAAATAAACAGCAAACTTTATTCTATATTCAACTATATTAACATCTGGATGAAAGAACATAATCTTGATATAAACTTGATATAAAATAACAACAGATGAACGCACTGGCCTAACCACCTACTACGCATAAGCATATGCGTGGCTTTGTTACGGTATAATTATGTGGGGTAATAGTACCGACGCTACCTCTTTATTTACACTACAAAAGAAATTGCTCCGTATAATATTTAATTTAGACAATTTAACTAGCTGCAGATCATATTTTGTCAAATATCAAATACTTACATTACCTTGTATCTATATTTTGGAAGCATGTACATTTATAAAAAAACATCCTGAACTATATGAAACGCGTGATGAATCAACAAAAAAGTACACTCTACGCAGACGGAACAAACTAAGATTACCAACCTCCCGTCTAGAGCTGCACTCTTCAGGACCCTTATTTGTGTCAATAGAACTATATAACAAGTTACCAGATTCTATAAGAGATCTATCTGAAGATAAAAAATTCTTAACACGTCTAAAGGAACTTTTAATAAATAAACATTACTATAGCATCCAAGAATACCTTAATGACAAAATATTTAAGTAGCATTTACTATACTTAATAGAACTGACATTGCGACAAAATTAATAAAATAATATCATTTCTAATATAATAATAATAATAAAAACCTCTAAAATAATAATTTATAATCAAATAACTAAATAAAAAGATTAATACACAACTGATTATTAATGAATAAACATAAGCTCTATAGCATCCAAGAATAACCAAATGAGAAAACTTTGAAGTATTAAATTTGTAATAACTGGCTTAAAAAATTAAAGATACTGATGTAAAATTCATGATAATCATAATACGATACTTATCATAATCAATTTAAATACACACTAAATAAATTAATACAATTAAAATATAAATTTAAGTATATATAAAATATAATAATTTAAAATGTTAACGTAAATTGTTGTGAAGGGTTCTCCCCCTCTCATCCAAATTGCTGTGCCCGACAGGGTCCACAATGACCTTTAACCCTATTCTTCTAACATCTTTATGTACATTGTGGTTTATGCAATAAATTATTGAGTATTGAGCTGTCCGCGCAATATACAGCCTTCGGCCTCGGTATTCTCTCAGAGATTTTTTTAAGGAAATTAATATTCTTACTGTGGCGGGACAGGTCATTTATGAGAATATAATTTATGTACGAAAACACTACAATACTTTTGTCAAAAATAGCGACGTACATTGCTTTAACACCAGAAATAAGAATAGACTTGCCGTTCCAAGATTTAGTCTTCAAAAGACAGGAGGCTCTTTCTTGGGGAGAGGTATAGCACTGTTTAATAAAGTTCCACAATGTATACTAGATTTGCCTTACCATAAGTTTAAAATTTATGTAAAAAATAAGCTCATGTCCAAAGGTTATTACAAGGTCAACGACTATTTAATAGATCGCGATGCATGGAAGTAATATGTGTCATTTCAACATGACACTATTTATTACAGGTTGTATCATACAGCATTAGCATTTGTTAATTTTTTAAAACTAATTTATTACTGGTAGTTAAAAGTATGACATGCTCTCTTAATACATTTCTTGGGTGGTGGCATGTGGTGCGGATCGTTACGTTCCCTAAGATATGGTTGAGCGAAGCGATGGCTGTATCATGCGTCATGCTCGTGAACGGGTGCTGCCTTGGGAAGTGGGTCTGCTTTAACCTTCAGTATTCAGTATTGACTAATATTAAACATAAATCTTGTTGTTTTTTTAAATTTGTCGTTTATTCCCTGTATGTTATTGCAATGTTCAGGGATTACTTAATTTAAGTAAGTACAGATACTTGTTGACTTTGTTGTAATCAACGAAACAACGAAATAATGATATCATAACACTATTAGTATTGTCATAACAAAATAATTTGGTTTTTTTTTTGTGGATTGTGTATGGTGACGACGTATTATATTGTAAATGTCGTTACTTCTGTTAAAGCTGACGAGTTTCTTGCGCCCATTCTTCTTGTCAGTTAAAAGACGTCCTGAATGGGTGGTAGGAAAAAATGTTGGACGATTCAAAACTACTTATTTTTAAGTGCATTTGAATAAAGTTATTTTCATTTTCACTTAACGGTTCAACCGAATTTTGGCATGACCATACATGATTATAACCTGACGGACATAAGCTATTTAAAAAAGATATAGACTTTACCATGGAGGAATAATCACGGAAAGAAAAATTCAAAAGCTGATCACAGCCAAACCGCTGATACTACGATGGTGACTAATGTGCAAAAGAAGTTTTGAAATCGGACATACCATGAAGGAATAATCACCATTGAAAAAAAGTTCACGTGCCAAATTGAATTTTTCAATTTCAAATGTGAAAAGTCCGGCGAAGCCCTTTTCGGTTTATCTTGTGACACCTGTATTTTTAGTCATCGATTTAGTATATTTTTCTAGAACATTTTTGAATAATTTTTGTGATTAAATATATTCTTGAACTTCGGGGCTACATTTTGATACAGGTATTTTTGGTTGCAACTGCTTACACTTAATGTTATAACTGATTCTTTTTTATTTTAGGCTTGAATAGCGGTACAATTTCAAAATGCCTCGACAAGACGGCTTAAGCCGTCGTACTGGAGAAGCGAGAGTGAAGGCAAGGCAGAGCTTGCTTTGCTTTTAATAGCTTGTAGCGATGGTATTAGTTCTGCCTCACAAAACTTCTAGCTTCGAGCGGCGGTAGCCGCGAGAGGCAATCAGTTTTGTGCGCGATATTTTCGAGGCAATTGTTAATGATTAAGGTGAGGTTAGCTTTACAAGGAGCCCGTAAGCGGCCGAAGGTTAGGTTAGGTAGCTGACCTTACTTAACCTAACCTAACCTGGTGAGGTTAAGTATGGTAGTGCTTCGCTCAGTATTTGCAAACAACAGCACGCATTGCAGACCTAGTATTTTATTGTGAACATAATGCCGTTAGGCATTCTTTTTTATTTAACCGGAGAGTTAAAGGTATAATTAATAGATGTATGTAAGTTTATTTTTTTTCTAAGTCTATATGTAATTTCATACTTCTTATGTGCTTTATAATTTCTATGCCCTTTAAGATCACATTTAACAGCATATCAAATTATACATAAGTCACAAATTTCCCCTACGCATTTTCAGTTTACTGCTCACTATAGTGGGCTTTGTGAATCATTTTGTGAAATGAAAAGTTGTGACAGTTTGAGGTAGATTAAGGTACGGTTGTTCGCACAATTATCTAGAGTTGAAAAGCACATGTCCATTTATTTCTCAATTCATATTATTTTCTAAGTTGTGTCAGAGAGAGTGCGTGTTTATAATCATGATTTCCGGTTGTCCTCAAATTATACTCTTAATAGTAAAACATTGCGTACTCTCTGCCCGCTATCTTGAAAACGGTTAAAGATATATAAAAAAATGGTTGCCTGTAAAGTCGGTTTTACGGGCGAAGATTTTACGTGACAACGTCTTTTTCTCGGTAGAATATTTATTGATATGAATATAATTAAATTGCACAATAGGAACAAGGAATTGAATGAAAATAAGAATTGCACAAATTTTAACTATAGAAATATATTTTGTTTACTAAAACATTGTACATGTAAACTTAAACTTAACTAATTCCTATTTGAGTGATTTTGTTGAGGATAAAAAAAACTATAAATCATTATGTAACAGGATGTTTAAATATAAATGCCTGTAATATATTTCGAAAATTAATAAATGAATAATTTGGGTTATATAGGAAATATATCTACTACTATTAAATATTTATATTATAAGTGATTTATACATTAATGATTTAAATGGAACAATCTTGGATGGTTATCAAAATTTATCGATATAAACAATTTTTTTGTATTATATATATCATAAAGAGTTTACAATTTCATATATATACTTATAATATTAAAAATCAATAAACTTTTAAATATTGAGAAAACATTCGGCGGGCCTCTCTCTCGTTCGGTGACTCATCGTAACGTTACCGAGCGTTACACTTTTTCATAAGTGACTCCCAGCCGCAACCAATTTATAAGACGTTGTCACGTCAAAAATAACAAAATTTGTAAAGAACTGAATCCTCTACAATGTTTATCTCTACTAATATTATAAATGCGAAAGTAACTCTGTCTGTCTGTCTGTCTGCTACGCTTTCCCGCTTAAACCTCTCAACCGATTTTGATGAAATTTGGCACAGACAATCTTTAGTCCCTGAGAAAGAACATAGGCTACCTTTTATTGCAAAAAAAAAGGGATGAAGACGTTGAAATAAGGGTTTAAAGTTTGTATGGGATTTCTTAATTTTAAAAGATAAAACCATGAAACTTTATATTTAAGCACTTGATAAGATATAAATAAACATTTGTTCTAGCGTTTTTGAAATTTCGACCAGTGAGGGCGTGAAATAAGGGTTGAAAGTTTATATGGGAATTTGTCATTTTTGGGGATAAAACTATGAAACTTTATATTTAGGAACTTGATAAGAAATAAAAAAAACAATTTGTTGTAGCGTTTTTGAAATTTCGACCTGTGAGGGGATGCAATAGGGGTTGAAAGTTTGTATGAAGTTCGTCATTTTGAAGATAAAAACATTACATTTTGTATTTAGGCACTAAATAAGAAACAAAAATCGTTTGTTCTAGCATTATGAAATTTTTACCACTGTGGAGGTGAAATTCTACAAACGGAATTCCCGAAATTCGAACGGAACGGAACGGATCAAACACTTAAAGTAGCAAGTGTCCATTTAGAGAAAAACTGTTTTTCGCATGGCCAACTGTACGTGGCCTGCTCGCGAGTGTCGAGTCCAAACAATCTCCACATTTTAACAAATAATAACAAAACAGCAAACGTTGTGTACAAAAATGTTTTAAATTAGGTCATTTTAAAATATTTTTTTACACAACGTGACGCTGGCCCCTGTAAAGTGTCTCTTGGACATAAGGGACCAATAAATTTTCCTAGGTACTTTCTGCCACTTAATGGAATACATAGGTACCTTATACCTACTGTAAACAGATATTTTTTAGATTTATAATTTAGATTTATTATAATAAGATATTTTTTATTTTTTTTAAACATACCTACTCTCTTTTAATCAAATGCTATACCCAAATCTCTACCGTTCTTTTAATATAATCATTAATATTCAAATTAATTTACTGTAACTGTGCAAATATTTGTTTCAAGGCTAATTTGCTGAGCCGTTTATTACAAAATTGGATATGGATAGTCTGAAATCTGAAAAAGAACATAAGTTACTTTTTATCAAAACACCATGCGGACGAAGCCGCGGGCGGAAGCTAGTATTTAGTAATTTCTTAATGAATAGTAATATTTTTTTAATAAACCACTCGGTTTTGTATACTGCTGATATTCCATTTATAATTTAGGAATTTTAGTACTTATTCAAATACCTGAAAGTATAACTTGATTTATTTGATGATAATATTCATAAATCATTACATATTATTATAACTCACTACTGAATGGATTTATGCAGTTTTCACCAATAGATCGAATGATTCATGAGAAAGGTTTTGGTGTATTATATGTCAAAGTTTTGCGTAATTGGTTGAAATATAGCGATAATTGTGGGAAGTGTTGGAAAAGATAAGCAGCTTGGGGACTGTAATCGAAAACGCTGCCTAATGCCTTTGAATTATAATAAAACAACGCATGGCGAGATATTGCTTTTTTATAGATCTACAAAATGGATCGCGATCTTTGACGGATACTTTACTAGACTCATTCTTTTAAAAAATGGTCAAGTGCAAGCGGAATCTGTAAGGTATTTAGATGGATACAGTATTAATTCTTATCAAATTTAATATGTTAATAACACACATTTCATGGATATTATTATAATCTTTAACACCATATAATTCAAACGAATATCTTAGGATGTGTCGAAAAATAAAAGGGCGAAAATTTGTTTTCCTAAACAATCAACTAAAAACCCAGTTATCCCATGATATTAATTTTTAGTTTATTAAGAGTTGATTGCAAAAATATTCACGCGATCCTTGTCTCCGAGATCTTTCTTCAGCCTTGACTCTCTTCTGCCTCCTTTTCTTCAGGATAATAATGATCGTGTAAGTTCCTCACATGGAGGTGTAGCTATATAGCTCCGCTCTCATATATCGGACTCAATTCTTAGTACCTAACTCTGTGCAGCCACCCCCTCCAAACAGTGCCGAGCATCCCTTTCTTCAGGTTTCTTTGTCCTATTCCAAACTTTTACTAGGCTTTTTCTATAGTCCTTCGCTCTGGGTCAACAATTTTTAGTCTAAGTTATGTACAGGATTATAACAATGTACTTTGATTTTAGCGAGTCTCCGATATTTCGGCACTATTACAAGCGCCATAATCACGAAGCATCAGAACCTACCCGCAGTAACTTTAGTTGCTCCGTGATCATGGCGCTTGCAACAGTGCCAAAATATCGGGGATTCGCTAAAAACAAAGTACATGGTAAACAATCCCGTAAATAACTTATATTACTATAATGATAGTGACCATGAAAATTTAAAACAATATAAATTTTCAGTTTTCGAGCAGCCTCTGGAAGATATTGATCCTTATACTTCCATAATATTATAATGGGTGATTTCAATAGATGTCTTATCAAAGATAATGTCTGTCTTTACATATTTTACCTCTTCTCACGTTCACTGTTCAGCCAAAATGTCGAAATTACGTCTCACGTCCAATTTACTTTTTCGTTCCTATATACTGAAGGTACTAAGGTCCATAATTGTCGTAAAAGTTGGGGAGTGACCCTTAAACCTCCATTTTCAGAATGACCCACATGTATGTCACGGACGTACAAGCTAATAATCTAGTTACACACGCGTGCGTCAGGGACGTTAGAGATTAGAAGTTATGAAAATTTACGTTATCTGCGAGTAGAAAGGAGTTATTACTAGTAATTCCTTTGCATCCAGGAACGAAAAATAACGCTTTGTTTTCTTACGTGTCACATGACTTTACTTTTTTGTCACCTTTCCTTAGTCTAGTATTTAGGTTTATTTCTCGGCGATATTGTGACTTTCGACCTAATAATGAGATCACTGCGAGATGATAAAATTTGGCAAGCACTTCAAGATAGTGATGGAGAAGATGATATCATCCAGAATTCAGAAGATACACAAAGTTGTTAGAATAACATTATCCATTATTGATTATTTTTAAGTTCAATTTTCAAAACTGTGTAAGTCCTAAAATTCGATGGCTCATTGCTTTTTTATTTTACTTACATAATTACTCATACGTTCATATAGAATACTGGTATGTTTCTCTTACGTCCACGAAGTAAAAACTCATTACGTATGAAAAGTACAGTGCCCCACATATATAGCACAGACGTCTCGTTTCAACCCAAAATGACCCACATCGGGGTCACGAACAATGAACGTGTTAAGGAAACTCATCACTTTCAAAACGGCATCCCTTTTCTTCTTGATCGTATGATCGTATCCTCCCCTATTTGTGCTGTAAAACATAGTCAGCATTCTGCAGACACATTTTCGTACCACGATCTGGAATACTTACTCTAGCGTCCCTAAACAAAAACCAACTGTACGGCTACAGCGTAGCTTTAATAACATATATCAAGACGGAATACTTGAGGATGCCTCTTATATCGACTGGTCGTACTAATACAAATTAAATGGATTAGTGGGGAATGGTTGGGTCAAGTATATAAGTTTCAAGTATATAAATTATGCTCACAAGGAAAGGAACTTAAATATATCATATCATCTATAAGTAGTTGTAGTTTTGTTGTGGTACTACAGTATTATAATCTGGAGGTAGTTCATAGTTGTGCCAATAAAAACGAGACACTTTAAATGGTTGTTACTAAATGTATTATACGAATTAGTTATGTACATCTTCACATATTTAAAAAGTTATTCATTTGTACAAAATAATAATTTCTATATTAGTTTAAATAAATACCCTTTAAAGATATATTCTTTATGCATACCCACGCCGTTTGGCAATTTTAATTCTGTAATAGTTTTATTTTTATTTTTGTACTCCATACTTTGCATCTAATAACATAGTTTTTTTTTTGATGCGGCCGCCGCCGCCGCGTCTGCCAAACTGCCACCACCCGCTGTCAACCTGATGCGGGATCGACTGGCGAAGACCCTCGCGCGATGCAAGGTATTCTAGATGGCTTCGCTTAGGCTACTTATATTTTATTTCAGCAAAAGAGAATAGCAAAGCACGCCACACACAGTGTAATTTAATTTCTTTTGATTGAAACAATATTTAATAAATGTAAGACAAAATCACATACATCGTTCTGAACCCAAGGTTAGTAGCTGAAGCACTTGTGTTATGGAATTTAGCAACAACAATAATACCACAACCCACGGAGGTCGTCTAATATTCGTTAAATGTAATTAATAACTGTTTTTTTTTTTCTATAGAATAAAAGGACGGTAACACCTTTGTTTTAAAATACAATTAGCCCTTCAGTGATTCAGGGTATAATTATAGTAGGTAATTTATTTCTTCCATTTATAGATCAATGAAATTGGCTGAGGGACAGCAACTGACCTTTCCTACGTTTTCGAATCTTGTTCGTTTGTATTTCGTCTGGAATGCGAGCGGCCCATTACCGGCCTTGGGTCAAGAGTGTTTTTCGCAACACAACAGGCGACTATCGTCCAATACATTAGCTTTCGAGCGGGCTAAGGCCGGATCCAAATTAAAAGGTCGATCACGGTTCGTTCGCGGTCCGATCTTATTATCGTGAATATTATTAAATGAAAAACAATGTATAACAGTCAAGTTCCGTTTAAATCCTGGTTATATCTTTAGCCAGTGTGGTAAGAGAAGCCATAAGATGCCACATTCATAATTTAGGTGAAAATGAAGATCCAGTGAATGTATGGAAATTTCTAAATAAAAATCTCGGTGCTGGTATAACTTGCTTAAATAATATGCCCAACAATATCTTATATGGCACAATCTCATTTTCTTTCTATTATGATGCAGATGTTTGCTACCCTGATTTATCGGGAGAGTTACTCAATAAACTCGAGTGACAGCAGAATATATGTATTAGATTCATTTTCAACCTTCGCAATTATGACAATGCTTCCGTTCTAAATTTTAATGGCTTCCTATTCTCCGGCGCAGCAACTTACGTGTTCTTTCGCTCCTTTTTTGCCATTCTCTCCACCTTACCAAAAAACTTGTTTCTTTTGCGCTCTTCAACCTCGAAGTGTAGTCTGCGTTATGCAATCAAGAAGAAGAAGATGAAGTTCCACAGGTCTCTACTGACTTATTTTCTTATTCTGTCACTGTTCACGCTGTCCGTTTATACAACTCACTACCAGATAATATCAGAAAGCTTCTTATTATCTATCTATTATTATTATTGTTATTCTGGCATTGCTGCAATGTAGAGTGGAAATTTTTGATAACATTTTGACACGTGCTTGATGAAATGTTTCGGATTTCTGCGCGAATACGATCCTTTAATTCTTCAAGAGTCACAGGGTTGGTGCCATAAATTTTACTTTTAAAGTATCCCCAAAGAAAAGAATCCATTGGGGATAAATCCGGGTTACGAGGCGGCCAGTTACGCCCTAATTAATAATTATTTTGATCCCATTTACCATAAAAAAGAGACACGTCCTGTATGCACACGATCCGCCGCACGAACACGAACAATGTCTGCGGCGAGTGGACAACAGCTTACCTAGTTCCTCGATTAATAAATGAACTACCCGCTGATTTACGGAATGTTACCAACGCCCGAAAAATTCTATTCAATTCAAATCGTTTATTGCAATCCATAAGTATAATAGCATGTTACAAAATAATGACCTTTATGGGTCCTGTGGGGCATAACAATGTAGTAATGGAGGGGACTTTTACAATATTTGTTGCTACAATTGGTATAAAAAAACTACCCAAATAATAAAATTAAAGCTTAAATTAAATTAAATCAAATTCTGAATAAAATAATGTAAAATGAACATAAAGAGCATTATTCAGAGGACACAAATTAATTAATACTGAATACCATTTTGATAAAATTTAACTTAAATCAACAAAAACTTTCAATTAAATATGTACATGTGTATGTGGTCGTTTTATTCTAAACACCTAAATATTCTGCAATTGTATAAAAAGATTTTTCGACAAGAAATTGCTTAAGATTGTCATAAAATTCCGTATCAATAACATTATCTATACTAATATTATAAAGCTGCAGAGTTTGTTTGTTTGTTTGAACGCGCTAATCTCTGGAACTACTGGTCCGATTTGAATAATTCTTTCAGTGTTGAGTAGTCCATTTATCGAAGAAGGCTTTAAAACATCATGCTGCGACCAAAAGAAGCGAAGCAACAGTGAAAAATCATAATAACAGAAATTGACGCGGACCAAGTCGCGAGCAACAGCTAGTCTTTAATAAATATTGAAAGCTTATTGTATAATTTACAGCCATAGCCTGTGTGCTCGAGGAATGTAAGGCTGTGGTAATAATGTTAGTGTTAAGCATTAAATATGCAATGTTTAATATTCCCTTTCTTTTCTTTTTATTTATTATGCTTTTACAATTATATCGAATGTTTAGGCTTCAAAAGCGCTTACTTTAAACCTTAGTGGTTTTTAAGTGTTTTTTTAATGTGAATACTTCTGTAACTTATGTTTTATACTGATAAAATGTGAAATATTATCTGCTGTTGACGACTGTTTGGTGCAACGGTAGCGATGCTACCTTTCCCACCGACGGTCCTGTGATCGAATCCCGGAAGGGGCAGATGTTTGTATGATGAATATGAGCATTTGTACCTGAGTCATGGATGTTTGCATATATTTCTATGAATATTACTTATTTATGTATTATATATGTATGTCTATCCATTACCCTAGTATCCATAACACAAGCCTTAAAGTGCTTACTTTGGGCTAGGTTCATTGGTATGAATGTAGGAAATATTTATTTATTATTATTTATTTATTTATTATCGCACCCGCCGTACTCTCTCTATCTCACCCCATCTGACTATCACCTTTTCGCATCGATGCAATGTGGTACCACCATAGACCAAAACCCCCTAAAAGTCACTGTCGAATATTGCCAATACAGGTAGCCCTATGTGTTGTCAAGGGTCCTACCTACCTCCCGTGTGCAGTTGCTGGAACTGCCATCGGGCGCGTCCCCCGGGTGGCGTATTGGGGGGCCTCCAGATATGGGGGCCACCGGCGTAGCCGGCGCGGACCAAAACCAGCAGTGGGGGAGCTCGGCTGGCGTCCTGGGTATCCCGGGTAGCGGTAGCCGAGCTAGGGGAGTTTTAGGCGATGCCAGTCTTGGTGTCGCCGAAGGAGCTCGTAACCCTGTACGTAGTGCAGGGCCGAGGGCCGCCACCTTCGGGTGGGGGCTGCGGGGAAGACAACCCCTCTAAAAAATCACCCGTGGGGGGCCTTCGGGCCAACAAGGGGGAGCTCGGCCCTCGGTACCATTTCCCAAGAGTAGAGCCCCCTCTCGTCGCCCCAAGGTGGCATCGGAGCTTTTCTCCGAGGCCGCGTGGGGGAGTCGAGAGGGGTCCTCGGCGGGATGGCGGCCGCGGAAGCCCCCTGGGAACTATTGTTCCCAGAGGACTTCCGAGGACGCACATACCGATTGAGGTGGAGAGGGAAATTGACTGCACACCTCGGCCGCCACTAGGGTCGGTCAAGTGGTGCAGTGGTTCTTCTCCCCACCAAAAGAGGGCCAGCGGTTGTCGGAGCGGGAGACCGGCAGCTGCATTGCACTTGGCCCTCAGGCGTGCGGGGTTTTCAGGGCGTCACGGTTCACCCCGTTGCTCCGTCCCTCACGGAGCAAAGGCGAGGTCCGCCCACGAGCGCGGACCCACACTGGTTCGGGTCGCGGGAAGAAGCCGTAAGGGGCCACGCGACCCCCACCACTGTGTTGCGGGACGCCGCAGGGTTTTAGTGGGTAGGCCTCCAAGCCTTAACCGGGCGCTAGGCCGCACTATGTGGAGATCGAGTCGGTTTCGGGTCATAAATCTATAACTTCCATGTTTTTATAGATATACAGCTGATTTTTTTTTTAGGTAATCTGAGATAAACGTACTTTAAAATAATATACAGTCTATGCATATAAAAATATATTTAATAATTGTAAAAAAATACAAAACATGAAATATTGAAAAATTATCATAAATTTACGACTAATTTTAAACAATGTGACCTAAATGTTATAATTAATACAAAATAAACACATAAAATTACTCTTATTAATTAAATATAATAAGAAAAAGAAAATAACATAGAATTATATTATTCTACTAGCTCTACAGCTTCATCTATAAGTTCCATAGACTTTTTATTGGAAGGTTTTCTTAAACTTGTTATGTAAGGGTCTGAAGTGTACAAAAGTGTATGTAAAACGTCTTCATTTGTAGCTACTCTAGAGCATTTTCTAGCATGATGAAGTCTGAATCGTTTATAGTCTTTGTTCCTTGATTCCTGGGCATCTTCGGAGAGCTGTCCAAGAGGTAACACTGAATAATGCCGAATTACACTTTCCCCATGAATTAGGACTTTATGGACAGATGATGGCATATAATACCACATATATTTACTAACATATCGTTGTGCTGTATCGAAAGCATACTGTCCAAATTTCGTAGCATTAATTGCTTTTCCGCTAGACATAACTTGAAGTAAAACATAAAATCGTTTTATCAATTCCTCATCCACACCGGTAATTTCTGCAGTGCACTGATAATTTTGAAAAAATCGTCTAGCTGTATTACCGTCATTACTGTTACCAGAACCTTGCTTAGGTTTATCTATATTTAAACGTTTGATTTAAAGTTGTGAGAGCGTTTCTTTGAGCTATAATTTCATTAACTACACTTGTAGTTTTCTCTGGTATCTCTTTTGAAAATTCTATTAAAATGGGCCTACAAAATCTTACTGATGATGGAACAGGGTTTTCCCACAAAGTTTCATTTGTATTAATATCAACAAGTTTCAGAGGTACTAATGAAGATATAAATAAATTTGTGTCAGAAATTAACTCATCCTCTTCAGTTAAGACTTGCTTGTATTCACTTTGTCCGCTTGAGCCATCACAGCCCCATTTCGAATACAGCATTAAATGTTTTTTGCCAGCTTTGTATACACCATTGATTTTCAAAATTCTTGCAATAGTGTGATCCAGCAGATCTTGCAGTTTTATTTTTGCTGTAATATTATTAATTTCTATGCTTGATCTTGGTGGGTAGCACATTCCTTTAGCTTCCTGAATTGATTTATATGACGGAAATAATACGCAGTTCTTCGCAATTAAGCAATTTCTCATGTTTTCATACTGTGCCATGTTAAGGTCCAACTCTATAAAAATACTGAGAGCTTCATCTTTAGAGTACGCTGTTAAATGTGCCGGTTCATTTAAAAGATTTTGACGTATTTCACTTTTTTTATCTATGGGTAATACTCGTAAAATTTCGACAATGAATGCTTCTTCCGTTTCCCCTTGAGATCTCAATCCTTGAAGATATGAATTCAGTATAAAATCAAGGCCACATGTTTCAAGCAACTCCTTGTTTTTTCGTCTTTGTGTTCTATCGGAACTGTCTTCGTAGGTTTTAGAAGGGCGTCCTCGCTTCCCCGTCGTTGTCGAAGGTTCAGATTCACAAGTAGGATCTTCCAGATTTACTGTGAATGTGGCATTCAACCACATGCTATTCTGATTTAAAAATTTTTCTTTATTTCTGCCAGATTTAGTGTAGCGTTGACGAGAGTTCGTAATAAGATTTTTTTGTACACTCGCGACAATTTTAGCGATATTTGCCTCAGAAAAGTTGATAAAATTATTCCGTATATAACTTGTTAAAGCAACAACATAATTCCCGTCACTTTCAATCAAAACAAGACATAGGTCGCGTCTGGTACATTGGAATTCACTCATTGCGAGAGAGTAGGTGGTTAGATACACTTTTAATAACGACAATAACGAACGAAAATCAGGATGTAATTATTCAGTATGCAGATGCTCTATTTTATATTAAATAACTGATTTGAAACGTGTGCAAAGTATGGGAATAAAAACTATTTATCATTATGTGGTTACTCGGTTTCCTATGTGTTTTATTGATAATTTATTTTGTAGGCGAACTAAAAATGGTGAGAAATACTCGATACATTATCAAAACATAAACCGCAATTAATAATATATCACAAGTGTAACCTATATCAACAAATAAAACAAATAGATTCGCCCACGTATTTTTAAGAAATTATTACTATTTCATGTTATGATAGATAGCATTATGTTGTGCAATGAAGTTGCAACTTTTTTTTTCTTCCTGTATAAAAATATTAAATTTCCTATCAAATGACATCATTTACAGATCTTCGGCAAATTTCGGCAACTGTCAAAACTCTAATTGAAAGTTTCAGATACGCAAAAATGATATGTCATGAGATAAATATTTCTAGTAAATATATTTATAAATATATAGCATATTTGTGTATACCAAAAAATAGTATATATTATAAGCTTTCTAAAATGGTATAATACTTGTATAATTTTCATTGCTAGCTTACTAGAAAATCATCCTGAAAAAAAAACAAATTATGATGTTTTCGTGATAATTTTTCAATCATCGTATTTAGATGCTCTTTACTATAAAAAAGTACTAGTTACATACATTATACATAATATAGTAGATCAACTTCTTAGCTATAGTTTGAGGTATAATACAAGTACCTGCGCCGATTTTTACAAAATGTATTTATGGCCAAGCTCTCTTAGGCACCTCCACATAGTGGGCCGGGTAGGGGCATGGAGGAGAGTCCCACATATTGTCTTGTGCTCTCCCGGCACGAGCGAATGCGTAACGCATTTACTGCGAAAACAAAAAAAAAAGGGTCCTACCTACCTTGGGGTATAAATATCAGAGCCATTTATCCCAGTTATCACTTATTAATTGACCTCTGAAGTGAACGCATTTAATTGCTGTTGTTCACTGTTTATTGGTGACTCATCCAAGTGATATTTGATTTTGGTGATTTCTAAAAAACACTAATTGTTTTGTTCTTTTTGTATGATGGAATTTCAACAACAGGGTGTTTTGTAAATTATTAAGTTTTACTCATCTATATATTATACTTTTTATTTTATGTGGGTGCTACGACAACCCTTTTTTGGTTTATATTTCCGTCACTGCAATTTTATCGAGACCTACAAAATTTTGCATCCATTTGCAGCGGATCTGATTTAGTATAAAGTGTAGGTACATATGTGTATTTGCCCGCGCGTCCGTAAAGTGCCTGCTACGATGTCGAAGACGCTTCGTAGCATTTGCTACGAAATTGATATTTATTTTATATATTTCATTTCAGGTACAATAATAAAATGTTCCTTTTTGAGGAGGCATTTTTTTGAGCTGTGGTGTTCGCAAAACCGTTAAATCGTAAAAAATGTATGTTAAAGTATTTTAACGTCTCTTAATAATGTCGAAAATGTAGATATAGAACCTTTATCATGTCGAATTGTTAATTTATGTAAAAGTTTTGACAGTTTCAGGGTTAAGTCAGCACGTACTAAAAGTAGACTTTTAAGTAATTATTCTAATTGGTTAGATGTAATTGAATATTTAGAACTGACTAGAAGTGTTGAACAGAGAACATTTCAGTCTCAGAACATACTTGCGAAATAGAGTTACAAAATTTATTAGATCATACTGTTTCTCGAATACTTGAGTCATGTAGTGAAGTTTTAGATAGTGTTTCAAACGATTCGAATACATTAGTTTTGACCGGTAAATGGGGATTTGACGGTAGCACGGGTCATAGCGAGTACAAGCAAAGATTTTTGGATACAACATTACAAGATGATAGTAGTTTATTTGTGACCTCTTATGTTCCACTTCAATAAGCAATTATAACATAACCGAATTCTTCAAACCATATTGTTTTATGGAAAAGCCCTCGCCCTTGCTCTACCAGATACAGTAGGCCTATTCGATTTCAATTCTTGAAAGAAAGTTCTACAGTATCTAAGGAAGAGGAAGAGCATTATAGGAAGAAAATTAATCGACTATTACTGAGTTCAGACCCCTTTATAACTGGTCTTCGGAAACTTTCTCGAAAGAAAAAGAGCCTTCTTTCTAAGGAATTTACAGATTTATTGAAATTTCAAGCTGCATGTTTATTTTTAATTCTTTATTTGGTAAGCTCTTAATATTGGTTACTTTGTTTGCTATTGACAAGTTATCGCACAATTTTCCCTTTGATTATAAGTTATAATCGTATTTTTATACACAAGGATTATACATTTAGCTTTAATTATTATTATTTTTTTTAATTTACAACAATTAATTTGATTTTAGTACGAATTAGCTGAAAAAAAATTGCATACAATTTAAACATTTTTTTAAGGTTCATTATTTCAGGTTGTAGGTATTATGTTTCATTATTTCAATAAATTTGTTTGTATTTTATCAAAAACGTCTTTTTTTAATATTCTTCTTCATTCCCAATGAGAAGGAATTATTAAATACAATTTTAGGAGGTTACGACCGCTCTCCCTTGTACGTGGGGCCACCGTGCGATGGGACACTCACTTGCAGAGCAGCGCTTCGCTAATTTTGAAGATGTCAAAACATGGCTCGTCGAATGGTTTGGCTGGAAAGAGAAAAAGTTATTTTGGGATGGTATCCATTTTTTCCCTAAAAGATGGGCGAAGTGTGTAGAATCCAATGGTCAATATTTTGAATAAAGAAATTATGACATTCCTGAATTTTTAGTGTTTTATTTATTGAAAAAAACGGCAAATTTCAACTAACACCCCTAGCTACTGTAGTGCCCTACGCGCGCTTCGGGATATGTAGCTATCCACACCTTCCAAACCTGTTTTCTATCGTTATCCTTTACTTCCAATTTTCGTTGACAATATTTCTGGGAATTTACTGATTTCATCTTCATTATAGCAGAAAGAGGTACACTGTTGGACAAAAGATTCTCAGAAAGGATGAGAGGGTTTTGCCTTAATCTCCACGATTGCCGGTGGGAATAGCAGACCCCGTGCAAAAACTTACGCAACAATAACATAAAATAGTGTAAACTGACCTTAAATAATATATTTTTCACTCTATTTCTATTTCATTAATTTATTTTATTATTTAAATTGGGCAGTATGAAGCCGTAAAAAACCTGTACAATAAAATGTAAGGTATCATGAATCTTCATCAATTCTTATACAAAAAGACTAACTCAACAGTCCGCCTCCTCCCGTAGTAATTACATAATTTATTACTCTAAATAACTATTTCTGCTTTACAAAGGGACAGGTGACTTATACACTTCATAGTAAAATTAATAGGTAAAATAGATAGATAGTAATAGGTGTTAGTGTAATCTATACCATGCAAATTTCTTCTAGAAAGCTTTTTTCTCATCTCCATTTCATTGGCTAAGTGACTGACAGAGTCTGTGTAATAATTTCCAGAAATTCCAAGCTATTCATAAGAGCCAATCTTAGATTCATTGCACATGAAAAGCGTCACCGTAATCGAAACTCAATTTCGGAAAGTACCGGAAAAGCTGCAGGAATTTACAGGAAACCCTGCCTTTTGCTGGATGAAAATAAAATGGGCATTGCTTAATCTATATTCTAAAATCTGAATTTGGTGGAAAAATCTTTAATGATTCATTTAAAAATGAAAAATATTCAAAGACTTTATTTAAAGGATGCAGGTACGCGTTTTGTTTGGCGATCGAATTGAGTGAGATGCAAGCTGGTTTCAAGGGTATTCATCTCTTGTGTCCTGTCGATGACTTCAACACTGTAAAATGACCTAAACTGTCTGGAGTCTGGGTGTTTTCTTTAATTTTGATTTCCATAAAACAACTGCTCAAGCTTCTCCTGCATAATTAAACTTTATTAAATGTGCTCTACCAGCTGGCCCCCCGATGCCATATACCATTTCGGAAATTATTTGGCATTACTTTGTATACTGTGTATACTGGTATTGGATGAAATGAAACTATAGCTATAGAGGGTCCAGCAACTAGGTGCGTACTACGTATGGATAGTATATATTTCTATTACTACGAATATAAACTATGATTGTACCTGATTCATCGAGCACATACCCCAATAGAGCAGAAATGTCAATTATTTTGTTTGAAAACAATTCCGCTAATCCGCCGCTTTTCACACTGCGCTCCGATTGGCTATCCTAAGGTCAACTAACACTCTAGAGATGTGGTAGTGCAAGTATTTAAGGTTTGTCGATATCGATAGCCAATACATCAGTAATTATAGCAATAGTGAATAATACAAACGTGTTCTCTTATGGAAATAAATGCTTATAAATGCTGCTAGTGATCAAATAAGAAGATATTAACCGCTGAATTGCACCTCAACAAGAACCAAACCAATTATCAAATTACATTTATTTATTTGTATTAAAAGTAAAGATGAAATAATCAATTAACCATTCATTGGTTTACTGATTTTTAAAATGAATTAGCTTCGTATAACTTCATCTGACTGCTTGTTTCTCATCATATGTCTTTCTATTGCTAAGAAAAGCTAATAAAAAGATACAATTTCTTTGTTACAAACCTATTTATTGAAAAAGTATTAAATCCGTTCAACCGTTTATTTCAACTACACTAGATACCTAATATATCGGTATAATCGATCAAGATTTATATAATCGATAATGCAGAACACTATCAATTAGATAATTAATGCAAATATTATAATTTCAAAATTACTTTTACGTTTGAATAAAATATGTAATAAGCTACAATAATGTCATTTATCGATTCACCCCTTGATCTTTTGAATGCAGCACTAGTGATGAGAGCGTAGACTAGAAAGAGATGGCGTAATGGGAAATTGTGTTATGTGGAAGCAGGACGCATAGACACCTGAACACGTGTGTCAACCATTTCACTTTGATTGTCCAGTTTAACTTGAGCCCTGACAATTTTTTATAAAAAGTAATTTTTAACTATAACTTACCAATGAAAGGTTATTCCGTCGGTTTTATAATTTGAAGTTCTGCTGATTTTTCCAAGTTTTCCACACCACCGAATAGAACAGCACGCCATTATGAAACTATTTAATTGAAATTAAATTTCGGAATAAGCAGACACGTACGCACAGATCCAATACTGGTTTTGTACTGTTTTAGTGGGAGCGAGCGTTAATATTTATAAGTGCAAAATCACTAATCAGTTGCGGAGGCGGACAGCCCAATATTACCACTCTATTGGGATATGTGCTCGATGACCTGATTACTATCCTATTGATTTAATTTCAAGTAATTTCAATAGTCTGTATTTCAATGCTTTGCCTGAGTTTGTGTATTCCGATAAATACAATTTGGGGGTCTTCACGAATGAATATCTTCTAGGCAGGCGCGTCACATCCTAGATAGCATCGTTACTTACCATTAGGAGAGATAGCGGTTAAGCGTTAAGTTAAGAAAAGTATATTGAAATCACTTATATTTAGATTAAACCTCTAACTTTATGTAACGTTAAACAACGTGAAATAACTAAGGCCTTTAGACTATATATACCACAACCCTGTGGTTATGAATATAAACAGATTCTTTTAAATTTTTGGATCGCGGCCTCAAACGTTCAATATTGATATTCTATAAAATATGAAAGTTAAATTAATTCCATTATGTTAATATCCAATTTAAGTATTTAACACGTAAGGGTGAATCAACGTCCGTTCTCTTCTTGACGTTATAATCGTTTTGTTCCCTATTTTTGCTGTAAAGCATAGTCAGTATTTTACAGACGCATTTTTATTCACAATTTGGTATACTTGTACTATCGGCCGTAAGGCTTCATCGTTATATTGACTGGTCGAGAACTTGTTAATTATAATTCACCTATAGCGTATTTGAAATTCTTAATAAAAATAGTAGTACTAGTAGTACATGCTTTTATGTGCCCGTGAAACATAACTTCCGTCAACCAATAACAGTAATAAGAGATAAAAATAATCTAATCGTTTTTTTATACATTAACTTTCAACTAATTATAATGCTAAGTATTGCCTAGATTATCTACATTTATGTGTGGACATAGAGTGAGTCTATCCACAATCAAGTGAAGCGTGTGAACGGTAGACGCGATAATGGCATATACAGTACGCATGACGGATATGCAATCTTGCTAGCTATAATTTATGTGAATAATAATTCTAGAACAATTCACATCAATCACTTAGTTCTAAGTAGAGCTATGTGTCCTTAATCACGGATAAGATAGGTAAATAAGTATATAAATAATTATGATTTGGTACCAAATGCTAACGCTTTATAGCCTAAGACTGTTACGGTCGATGCCTAGGTAGAAATGGTAGCTATTGTTGCATCAATAGGTCATTAGAATAACAATATCGTACTCGTAATACATCAAATAATGTCACTACCATTCAGTAAACACTAGTTTTGTATATAATGGATTAGTAGGTAAATACTATACCTACGACCCCATTGTATCTTATGTATTAAAGCGACGCCTAATGAAAAAAAAACTATTTTATCTTTAACTCGTGTATATGCAATATTTAGGATTGAATTCGATTATCATTAAGTACATCGATCGAAAATGATTTATTTAATAAAAAATATAAGTTATAAATTCTTATAATCCAATTACAAAACCGTACACAATTGTAACGGTATAATATGCAGCAAACAAGTTGAACATGATTTTGAAATCACGTGACATGCGCAGTAGCCTGTTTAGGTACATTATTCACTACAGCGCATGTCACGTGATTTCAAAATCATGTTTAACTTAAATGCCGGAAACTATGCACAATTTGTCTTTATTAAACATTCCACTTTAGTGAATGACACTGACTCGCGTTGTTTCATATCACTTGCGCCCTCATCAGTCAGGGTGATTGCTGAAAATCGGTGTTTCACCTATTTATTTTGCATCGAGTGCCATTCTGCTGCTACACACAGGTACCTGCCAAAGTTGGTTGTGTCATGAAATTATGTATTTTATTTTGTTATTTTCTTTGATTTTATAATGGCAATGTATAATGTATGTACAAACAATAAACGTATCGTCTATCTAACTATCTATATATTATAAATGAATACGTAATTGAAGGTTATTCAATGAAAAAAGATAAAGCATTCGATTGAAGTCATCCACTGGAAAAAGATATTAATCACTATCAAAATTTGTCAAAATCAAAAACTTTTTATAATAATGATAAATAGTAATAATAAATTTATTCTCAAATAAGCTGAGCCTGGTTTCCCGACTAGTGGGGCATCGACCTGCTTTATAGATGGTAACACCTTAGTGAGAACGGGATTTAACACACGGTGTGGGCCAATAAATAAATAAATAAATGTTTCCTACATTCACACCAATTAGCCTAGCCCAAAGTAAGCACTGTAAGGCTTGTATTATGGATACTAGGGTAACGGATAGACATAAATATATCATACATAAATAAGTATTATCTATAGAAATATATACAAACATCCATTACTCAGATACAAATGCTGGTATTCATCATACAAATATCTGCCCCTATCGGGATTTAAACCCAGGACTGTCGGTGCGAAAGGCAGGATCGCTACCGTTGCACCAAACGGTCGGCCTATTGCAGATTATTTGATTATTGACAATATTTCAAAAAACTTTCAAGTTCAAATTCAAGTATGCATACTTTCATATTAAAAAATCAGAAGATTAAATATGTGTATGTATGACATGAGCATTACATACAGATTATTGACTGACCTGAAGCCCAATTGAAAATAAGGGAATCCGAGCCGACTAACATTGAATAGTACGTGGCGTGAGTTCTTTATATAACTTGTAGGTATGTTGTATTATCACTAAAGGAAAATTAATAATCTCATTTGCCTAAAAAGTGCAGTTATTCTTAATTTCCCCCCTCAACTCCCGCCCAACTACAACAGTAAAACAATCAAAGATCGACGATGTAAATTGATTTGGGATCAGTGCCATCAAACATATATTTAAAGTTATTAGGATTCTTCTTCAGAATTTTTAGATTATTACATGTAGCTAAGTTATATAACGTTTATAGTAATTAACCTCGTAAATCCTGTGTTTTTTTAGCATCAGTAGCCATATCTGCCGGCTGTACTATACTGTACTACAAAGTACGAATCAGAACTTCAGACCGCGACAAAGAAAAAAAAAAAAATCCCACATTCACACCAATTAGCCTAGCCCAAAGTAAGCACAGTAAGGCTTGTGTTATGGATATTAGGGTAACGGATAGACATACATATATGATACATAGATATGTAATATTCATAGAAATATATGTATATAAACACCCATGACTCAGGTACAAATGCTCGTATTCATCATATAAACATCTGCCCCTACCGGGATTTGAACCCAGGACCATCGGTGCGAAAGGTAGGATCGCTAACGCTGCACCAAACGGTCGTCGTCGGTGATGTCGGTTTTAGGCAATTTTGAAAGTGAATTACTGTCTGTATTTTTACGGCTTCTTTGTGACGTATAGCACCTCCTTAAGAAGGAAAACATTAAAAATATTTTATACTTGGGTAAGTACGTTTGGTAGTTACTCTATCTATGTAGTTAAAATGTCAGGTCTGAACTGCTATCATTAATTTGTACTTGTATAAGTACGCGGGGACTTACCAGGTTAATTGAATCCAAAAAATATCGGGATTTTCCGGAAAGGTATGTCCATGTTATTTAATATTATGATGCAAGTACGCATATTCAATCTTCCTACTACGATCTTTGATAATAATATCATTCAAAATGTTTTCTACCTACCTTTGAGAATACTCGTATATTATTTTCCTAGTGTATAAAATTATTATAAGAATCAGTTTAAGTATTTCGTCTTGATACTTTGTAAGCTATATTAAATGGTGTTAACGCCCTCGTCTTTTTTGATTATTTGTCCTGTGATTGAACCGTATGAGAGTCAGTTTTTGTTTTTCTATCATCAAAAGACGCAAAAACTCTTAATATATAAAAAAGAATTATAAAGATTCGCTTTTTGTGTGATTCAGACCCATGTATAAGAATCTCATATTGAGCCTTAGCAAGCAAATCAAATTCAGAATAAATTAAGAATAAAAGTAGCCAATAATTCCTATACGGTATTCGGTAGAATAAAATAGCGACAATCCTTTAGAATCAAGGGAGCCGCAAAAGGCGACTAATAATACTGAAGGTAGATTATAAAAGGGTAACCAGCGAACTGTGGTTGTTGTAGCGATCTCCAATCCACCTGCCAATCATGGAGATTCAGTCGAAATCCCCCTTTAGAGAGACCTTTGTCCAGCAGTAGACACACCGTACATCTTTCGGCTGATATTATTATAAGCAATAAATCATACTCAGAATATAAAAAAATATAACTAATAGCAGCACTTAAAAGGTACAATATAGTTGTACTTGATAAATACCCTTCATCCTATTAAATATCTATAAATAGCATTTTATAAATGTACCTGCATAAATATTCATCTTCTCACAAAAAAACGGGTTATAGAAATCAATTAACAATATTCATATTAAAAAATATTACAATTTATTGTAAAAACTGATATCATGTCAATTATATTACTACTGAATAATTGGGCAATACTACTAATGATTGCATTCATTAGTAGTATTGCCCAATTATTCATGTGAATTGAAAAGGAGAAGCGATTTTCACTAAACCGACTTATTAAGTGGCATTTATTTATATCCCTCATTTTATAAAATATCAATATTTACTACTAAATCTACTCTATTGAAATTATTGATAAATTTATAATTAAAGGTGAAACAAATATGGCAGTATAAAAATTTTTATTGGCCGTGCCAATAAAAAAGTTCTATGGAATCGTGCGTTCTTGGAAATAATTGTAGAAACCAGTCTACAGCCATTTCTACTGTTACGTTTATAAATATGTTTAGATTGTCTAAAATATTGTCCATTTTTTTTCATTTTTCAAATTAAAACACACCAAGGATGTGGTATAAATATTTATAATATTAAAAAGAGATTTGTCTGGCTCATCTAGTATAGTGCCACACACTGCCCTCACATATTACTTTAGTGCAATTAATGCTTTAGTTGTATCGGTAAATTTCACTATATAATGAGCCTGTATCGCATCTACGTGAAGTGAAATATGCGGTAAATGTCTGTATTATTGGTTGCAATTATAAATTGAATTTAAAACATAAAATAACTTCCATTTGGACTTTCCAATTCACTTTTTGTTATATATATATACATATAATTAAATTTCTTCTTTTCTTTCAACCTGTCGTTTCTATCCCTCAAAATTAGTTTTTATCTTAATAGAGTTTTTATCCTTCGTATACTGTGGTTTTAGAAAAGAACGTTTAACTTTCTTACGAATGCCCTTATAGTTTATACAACTGTGGTATAAGTGTCCTATAATCCTTCAGAATTCAGCCGATAATGATGCTTGAAAATAAGACTCCGCAAATGTTGATGTTGAAATTTAATAGTGAGACGGAGAGTATGTATGCGGAGCTGTCAGCGCAATGGCGCGACGTTCCTTCGTGATGTGACGATTAGACAATACGACAGAGGGGCTCGAATAGTCAATATATCTTTTCTTTCTTAGAAAGAATCGGTGCCACATTAATAGATGTATTTATAATGTCATTGATATTTCCATTTATATTTGTCCGATCAATAAAGCAATATTTAAATATGATTCCAATGTGTGTAGCATACTGTCATCCTCAAATAATCTATGTAATTAATATTTTACGACTTAAAAATGTTATTTTGTTATTTTTTAAATGTAAGCTTTGCAAGTGATTTTCAATTTTAAAACACTATTATTTGTATGTTTTTAAACTTTAACTATACATTTTTCCACTACTTAATGTGCTTGGTATTTATTGTTTGCAATTGACAGTTCTTTTCTATAAAAAATTGTGGCATAATAATTCTATTTCTGGCGTAGTTTATGTTAATCCCTTGATTATTATTTTATTATTATTTAATTTTGTATCTAAGTTAACTTTATTTACAGGAAAGGAAATTACGTAAAGTAAACAAAACCACACATAGAAATTGTTTAATGGAATATTTGGTTTACCTTGAATTATTGCTTATTAATTTGTCAATAATATCAATAGAGAAGATTTATTAGTAAACAAAACACCTGTGCAGAGTAGTCGTCAGATAACTTTTAAATGACAAAATATACGGTCTTTACATGAATGATCCCTTTTAATTATATTAATATTAGAAAAAGTGGCCGATTATATTCCTATGTCTTCTGTATAATGTGACGGAGTGTGTGGATATGAATTATTGTATTAAAGCCTATACGGAATATGGCTTGTTCGCGTGGTTGAAAGACATTCGGGGTATTCAATTTGGATAGGACTTTGTCTTGATGTGGATTACATCAAATGTAACCTCTGGATAGCTTCTTTTGTGCCCCTAACCATTCGGTGATCGCTATCGGTATTCAACCTGTTGATCACTTGATATTTAGATTAATATGGTATAGTACCTTTTATAATAATATTCGGTGTCGGTATTATTTGATGTTATGTTCCAAATTCAATAATTTAAGGCTTTAAAGATTTAATTTAAATATGTTTGAATATATAAGCTTATAAAATCACTCGCAGTGGGCCTCTTTAAATTAGTTATTTACTTATTGTTATTATAATGTATTATGAAATTTGCCGCAATCAATAGTGCCGCTACTTACACTACACAAATATGACAGACAAGCAGCGGTTCAATATTCGGTTTAATGCGTTCACAAATATTTTATGATGCTCTAAACCTGGTCGTTTTATTTATTCATTAGCACTTGCTTTTGAATTTTGTTTCTACTGCTTAGCAGAAATGAAAATTTTCAAAATATTTACCTATCAGTATTTTGGATTACTTGTGGTATTCATGCAAAATCGGGACAGATTTGGCTTTGTAATGGCTTTTGTATATTTTGTATTAACTTCGAGGTTATACGATGATAAGAGATTGCTCCCAGAATACCTAATTATCTCATTTCGGCGGAAGTATTTCTCTGATGTATGACAATATCAAAATACTAATGAGAGACGAAAGAAATATTTATCTACAAATAAAAGTTTTTTTAGATAATTATTTATTATTAATAAGCAGCAGGGCACGCGTGTTTGAGTCTGGCTTGACATCGATGACAAGTTGATATTTTATAGTAATACATTTTTTATCCATTTAATCATAAACTTTTTCATCTTACTTACTGTTTATATCGCGTTACTAAACCTACGAGCTGTTTCTAATGAAATTTTGTTATTTGTGCTGTTAAATGCGTAAAAAAGTCTATTAGTATTTTCGCAGATAGTTCGTAAGATTCTCTTAGACGGCTAAGACTTAGGTAAGAAATCGTCGTTGCCTAAGTAATTGAATGGTATCTTCGTTAATCTTCTTGATGTCAATAGCTTTTATTTAATTAAAAACATTGTCTTATTAATTACTTACTTATGATTGTTATATTATTATATTAGCCTAATGTACTATTAAAATGTTGATCTTAAAACACCAGTTTAGAGCTAACGCGAATTAGTCGTCCGTCAGAGTTTGTAGTGAGTGTGAAGTTTGTGATTGTTCATCATATTAATGGACAAAATAAACGTAAAATTTCGATTCATAAGATAAAAAGAAACATGGGACATCCATTAATTACGTGAGCTCAGAATGGGGAGGGGGTCCTGTAAAATCTTACCAAATCTCATTTAAACCGGAGGGGGGATAATCGAAAATCTCACGTCAACTTTAAAAAATATAAAATACTACAGATATTTAAAAAAAATATTTTAGGTATTCATTTTGCCTAAATTTTGTTGTAAATATTTTTAGCTTCAATCTCACGTAAGGGGAGGGGGGGTCCAGGCAAATCTCACTAAGTCTCACCTAAGGGGGGGGAGGAGTCTAAACTGATCGAAAAATAGCTCACGTAATTAATGGATGGCCCCTTAGACATAATTTTTAAAATTATGTCTTATGCAATCCCATGTTTTTAATTGGTGTCCTTAATAGCGGCTATTCTGACATGCTCGTTCTGCTTCACGAAGTAGAAAAACATATGTAACCTTGTAGGGGCATCGGTTTTTAATCGACTAAGTAAAAGCTGCATTATTCGGAGTGCAATGGACGTGTTGTGATATCTTTTTTATAAAAATGTCATTCATATATACGCATGTTCAAGATCACCTCCTAGTTTGAACGCAGTGGTAGTTGACACTACTTTTTCTTCTAAGTTTGTAGAAATTGCTCAGGTTATAAGTCAATTGTACCAGATCTTTCGGTGGCCGATCTCCTTCCGGTTCTTAGGAGAGAGGAATTTCTGGTGATGCTCTTGCTCTGAATTGTGTAACAAAAAAAGTATCGTTGCCAGAATATCTTTCTCTATACGGTTCGTTCCAGTAACTATTTCGATAAAAGCTCTTTTGATATTCTTTGCGAAGCAATTATTGTAATGTAGTAGATATAGACGACAGCAGCTCTTCGTATTACCAGATATTGAAACACTTTTAGGCTCATGGCTCGTAGAGTCGTAGCAAAAACGATGAAGCGTGAAATTGGTGACTCCGTCATGTACCTAAGTGAAGATAGCTACGAGACTGAGTCTGAGTCTAGGGGCCGACTACTGTTATGGTCGCTAGTAAAGTGAATATCACCTATTGTGTGAATTCTTTTTACAGATATTATGGGATTAATAAAGAAACTTTACTTTTACATTACATTTACCAATATTGATATTGAACTAAAATTAACGGTTGGGTTTGGGTGACCCAAGATAAGAGATTAAAAGGATGCATTACGTTAGCATCTTTTGCATGCATTGGTTGTGTTTTTAAAATAATACTTATCTACATACGCGGCTCAAGCGGATGCGAGTTTGATAAGTGGAAAATCGCAATCTTCGAGGTATAAAACCTCCTAAAAAAGTAGACAATCCATTGAAAAATACAATATCCGAGTATAGACGTCAAATAGGAATCTGCTGGAAAATTATGAAAGCCATACATATCGGAGATCATCGTCGCCGCATTATTGAAGAATCGTCGATTTCAACTTAATGTTGCTATGCTTGTAATAATATAAGTTATTTCAAGAGGAACGTGTTTTTTGTCTCCATAGTAACGGATAATCTTCAAATCAACACTTCTTAGAACACAAATAGTTGCTTCCACAAAAAATTTCACGAACTTTCTCAGACGAAAGATTATTTAAGAAGAAGATATAAACCAATTTAATTATTACAAGTTGGTGTCGGCGTTGGCACCTTCAATTATCATCTATGCCTTCAATGTCTTCCGATGCGTGTCAAATTGACAAACTCGATGACATTGACGTAAAATTTCGTTTGGAAATGCGATGATCACAGCCTCGATGTACGTTCTTAAAACGAACGGCGATAGATAAAATTAATCTATACGCACTTTAGATAATTGAACATATCATTCTATTGTGATTCGTGAGTAAAAAAAAAATTAAGAGAGCAAACACGGTATAATACCCCATGTAAATACGAACCAAAGCAAAAATCAGAAACAGTAGAAAGAGCAGTATATCTGGTAAATAAAAAAAATGTTTAATATCTAAAATTTCTTAAAAACACCAATCTTCGGTTAATCATATCCGAGGAGGGTATTACCGACGAGATCGGATTTGAATGAGAGAAATTAAAGTGTGTATTATATATTTTCCAAGAACTTCGCCGATTACTTTAATCACTTTTGATCATTCTTAAAGTCGAACCCACGACCTTTCGCTATCCGGGCGACTGCTTACACACGTATTTTATATCTTATACAAATATTGCATTGTGAATGCAAAAAAATTAAATTGAAAACATAATAATAGCTGGTTCCATCTTAATCGATTGTTTAATATTTGTAAAAATATTACTTTCGATGTTGAAGGTAGTTAGCGTTCAACATTGTTGGTGGAACGATACTAGCTCATAGTAGAAGTTGAAATACGTTTGTAAAATTCGACACGTTTGCCAGCGTCTCGGTAGCTCAGTGGTCAGAGCAGTCGCCCGGATAGCGAAAGGTCGTGGGTTCGAATCCCACCTGAGGGCTCGGAGGCGCAGTTTTTTTTGTATGATTGTGACGTATTTACAAAAAAATAAGTAAATTTGTTAGAGAAGGTTGAAGAAATATAAGAGTACATTTAAATTTGACATTTAAATAAACAAATCCTGGACAAATTACAACATCCATTTAGCTCCAAACGAAGTAACACATGTACTATAGGTACTAAATAACGTATTCGTTTCAATCCGGAAAGATTCATACCCGGAACCTTTGTCGTAGAAAATGGGATCGATACCAAACAAATATCAATAAGATAAATTATTTTAATAGAAAAGTACTAGAAAAAATCGACTCGGCTCACAAGTAAAATTCTCAGGCGGGAATCGAACCCGCAATCTTTGGAAGTCCGGTCCAATGCTCTCCCAATTGAGCTACCGAGCCTTGTGAACACCCGTCGAAATTTTCTAGTACCTTTCTTGCGGGTTCGGTTTCCACCTGAGAATTCACTTATGAGCCGAGTCGACTTTTTCTAGTATTTTTCTATTAAAATAATTTATCTTATAAGAAAGCATTGAAAAACGCAAAAATAATAAACATTATAAGATATTAATCATTTATTTTCATTCATATTTTTTTGTTCGATAACCTATGTTACCAATCAGAATTTTTTGTCGCAAAAGTTTTATAAATACTAACCGATTTCGATAAATCGAAATTATTTTATTACAAACCACTAGCACGCTTAATAAATATATTATTGTTAAAAATATGATATGCCACAATGATGTATAATTTTTATAATAACTTGACAAGCCCTTCATTAGAGTAGTGTGTTTTATTGATATCACGTTTTAACAATTTATATACACTACAAATGTAGTCTATTGTGCATAAAAATATAAATAGACAATACAATAATAGAAAAAAAAAACACTAAGTTAAACAATGGGGATTTTATACTTAAAAATAATCCTATTTACCACGTAACGTTTCTTATTGCAAAAAATAGTATAAGTAGATTAATAACACTAATATAAAATATATTTGTCATAGAATAACCAGACAATAAATGGTTGCTTGCTATGAACTCGCTAAGCTTCTCGGAGGGTGGCAGCCAGTTATCAGGAGAGTTATGCCTAGTGCGGACGTTCAGTGGAACGACGCAACGCCAGCAGTTCAATAGCTCGTGGTATGAAGTGAATAAAAGATAATAGGTCGTAGTGTTACAATTATGGAGTATCATTGAACATTTTTAACTTTCTAAATTTTCTCGTGATAAGTTTATTTTCGTTTGAAGTTTAAGTTTTCACTAACAAAAGTTTTATTGAGTGGAGTTGTCAAAAAAGTTACCTACTTGGTTACGTAAGTATTTTAATAATTATTTGTAATATTTTCGCGCCTAGTTAAGTTCAAGTTATTATGTTACTCGATGGCAAATAGTTTGATCCAAGTTTCAGTTGAAATAATGTTTATTTAATGAAACATGTGTCGTAGAACTACTTAGATTATTTCTATCAATTTCGTCTTTTTTGGTGAAAAACTTATTGTGAACAACTTTTAATGTTTTAGTGAAAAACCATCACTTTGCTTAAAAATTATTATGTGTTAAACCAACTTTCCTATTTGATTCACCACTAAAAGTTAGTACTTAATTATGCTGCTGCATCACTTATCGCTTTATCAATGAATTGGTCATCACAATTTATGTTATGATTTCTAACTTATTTTAAGTACAAGTATAGTACAAGATAACTGTGTTCATAAGGACAAACTATATCATTTTGAAGAATTCAAGGTTTTTATTTTTCTTTAAACAATTATTTTTTAAATAAATCATGACCTGCAATAAGTCTAAAAGCCCCGGACAAACCTTATTCAAAAATGTTGATATTTATTTCCTTTTGTACACAATGAGGACTGTGGTGAAAAAATAAAGTTTAAGTTATGAATTTATAAATGTACCAGACTGCGTACATACAAATAAGCGCTTCAGGTAGTGATAGCTAGGATAAAGAAAATTTGGATAAACTATTGTTGTAATACATAGATAAACCTTTTTTGTCGAGTAGATATTCAAATGAAAGCCCGTTTCAAAGACAAAAACGTTATTAACACGTAATATCTTGATACTTACACGTAACAACTTAATTCAATAATAACCCTAAATTGTTACCTTATAGTTATTACATTGATTTGTTTAAATCGAGAATGAAATAATTAAGTGACGATCATTCTGTTAAATTGTCAAAATGATTGGAGATTTTTTATGCAAAATTCAATGTAAGTAAGATTTTAATCTATGATCTAAGATCACAGTGGTTTGTGTTTGTCTGTCCGCTCTTTTCCCCGCTCTTTTTTCATTGTATCAATTAACGTTACCATAGCAACGCGATAAATGCAAGTAGTTCGTCTACCGGACGCTAGATGGCGCTAACGGAAAAATATTTAATAATAGAAAAGTTTAAAGAATTCTGTCCACCGCGGGCCGCTAGTTTATATTAATTTAAGTAACATAAGAACAACTTAATAAACTAACTTTAAGTTAGTAACGACAAAATGGGCCGATACTCTGTATGCATATATCGACTTTCTCTGACCTCTCTCTCTGACTCTGATTTACTTGATACTGACTATTTTACAGTTTTTTTTCTGGGCTTGTATTATAATATTTTTTAGTATTTTATTCTAAGTAGTTGAAAAACAAATTATAAAAAATAAGTTATATATTCCATTTACTTACAATGAACTGACTGAATGTCATACTATTTCTCAGAGAATTGGTTATTGCAAACTATAATTCATTATGGTATTAAATACTCGTAGATAGGTTTTTATGTCTACGTGTGACCCTTCGTGGTTGTGGCTGAAAATCAGCGTTTTTCTCTTGAGTAAATTTGTACATATTACATCTCTCATAAATATGTTTTTTTCATCTAGCCAGTTATAATGTGTGTGCGGTCTTATAGAAAGTTATATTATAATCATTTCGACTGACTGAGCTTGGTATTTTTACACGAGAAAGAAAAAACCAAACAATATCAAGAATCGATCGACATAAAAAGCTTTGTCCTGAGTGACTTACTGTTTGATAGACAAATACAAAGGCAAATTTTAGAACCTTGAGACATCTCTGTAATGTGGGTATAAAAAACAGTGGGGATGTTTCGGATAGTCTTAGTAATGTCCTGTTTAAATGTTTTTTTTATATAACTATATAACTAGGCGATGCTGTCGCTAAGCATAAAGCTACGCTAGCACCATATATTGGAGCGGAGCGTAATACCTAAAAAAAGAAAAAAAAAATTTTGATGGGATTTTTTGCGAATTTCAAAATTCGGGCTTCGTCACAATCTGTTCCTAAACCTGTTGATTCGATTCCACACAAAAAATATTAAAATCGGTTAAGAAGTCTGGAAGTTATGGCGTAACAGACATTGCGCCATTGAAGCTGATCCATGGGAGCTTCGCTTCTCTCCGCTCCAATTACAGTCTGTATATTTTTGTGCAGGAAAAATATATAGTGTGTAAATTTTAGAGGTAAAGACCTGATATGTCCTGGATCTGTAATGACATATTATGATATATTTTCGTATGTATGTATGATATGTATGATTGAGTGAATATCCTTTATTGTACATACAGAAATAATCAATGATTATAGAAACACAAGGAGACGTACAAACGGCGGCCTTATTACTATGAGTGATTTCTTCCAGGCGACCTTTGGATATATAGAAAAGACATATAAAGTATGATAGGGTAGTTAGTGGCATACAGGTGAGTTACATATGAGCTATAGAAAATCACGAATGAAAATTAATAAACAAAAGATACATAAATTCTGATTCGTAGATAGGAAAGCAATGTAGAAAGGACTACATGATCAAGTAGTTTTCTTTCACTAGTCTCTAGAATATATTGAAAGACTTAGCAACTCTTAAATATGCCGGTAATGCATTATATATCTAGGGATTTTGTAGCATGCATTGGCATTTCCTGAAATATATTTTCCGTTGATTGCAAAGTACGGGAATGGGATTCTTAAATGAGTTTGAAGCGTTTTTTAAGATGGAAAGGGACAGTGAAATTGATCAATATATTACTAACAAGGGACAGAAATCCTGCAAAGGCGAATAGGCAACCTATCAAGCTTTTTACTAAATTGGGATACATAAACATATTTGCGTAAACCAAATATAAATCTTATCCAGATGAGTTGAAGATATTTCTTTTTTTTTTTGGTAAAATAATTATGTGTTTACTTGAACGCGATCGTGGAAGGATTGTGAATAATTGAAAATATTATATTACGATTACTTAAATATTACAGTTAGGTGACTTCATGTTCTTGTGGAGATTCCACAAAAATAGGACAAATCTATATCCACAGCACTTGATATACTTTTTTTGGAGTGGAGGAGTAGATCCCATGGATCAGCTTCAATGGCGCAATGTCTGTAACTCCATAACTTCCCGAGTTCTTAACCGATTTTAATATTTTTTGTGTGGAATCGAATCAACAGATTTAGGTCCAGATTGTGGCCCGAATTTCTCATTGAAAAAAAAAAATCTTTTTTTAGGTATTACGCTCCGCTCCAATATATGGTGCTAGCGAAGCAGTATGCTTAGCGACTGCATCGCCTATTTATTACAAAATTGCTAAGTAATAGTTAACAATGTGTTAAAAATAGCAATATATTATACTTCTGAAATCCTTTGTTTTGCTCCAAGTGTCAGCCCCTGTCCAAATCCGTCTGATTAAGACAAATTACTTTCAAAAGCAGTCCAATTTTGCGAAAACACCCATAAGTAAAAAAATCGATAGATATAATACTTGCAGTATAATGTCTGGTAGAGTAAAATAGCACCAACTCGTCACACTTAAGAGTGACGTAAAAGGTGCCCAATGAGTTATGAGCATAGTTCACCTCGTTGACCACAAATGGGTTGCAGCCTTTTCCAAATTATGATCATTTACTGCTATCTTCAACCACCGTCTAAGCGTGGAAATAATAGCAAAAGCTTACCTTTTTGGGTAAGGCTTTCGTTTAGCATTGGCCTTGGCTCAAATAATAATGACGAGACATGGGATAGATAGAACACTATTCGTTTTTAGATGATGTACATCATTTGTTGATGGAATGTGAGCGGAGTCGTCACCTAAGAGTTGAGTTTGTAATATATTGAATATGAATCTACCAAAACCTGAGCCCTTCTCAGAGGCAGCTAAAACCAGCACTATTGCCAGCTTTGTTATTAATAGCCTCAAGTTGGTTTTGTCAATAAGATTAGAGTAAGATGGAGTTAACTTGTTCAAATGTTAGATCAAGGCTCCTAAATAAAAGAAAAAAAAAACACATACAGTCAATATCAATTGACAAGGTAGGCTGATGTGCTGTTTTCCGTACATTCATATAAAGTCCGCTGGCTATCGACGCTAGAATCCCCTGATTTGCAACTGGTTTTTGATATTCTTTACACTTAAAGTTATAATTTGCAATGTAGCGGTTTCCATTTCTGACATTAACTGGTCTTCTAAGACTTTTGCTCCCTACTGAATAATTTAATTAAAGACAAATAAACTGACTTTCGGTTGCTAGTTAGTGGCTGTCTATCTGCTTATCTATAATAATCGACATTATTCTTCATCTTCGTTGAACTGGTTCGTTATAATGGATGATTAATGATATCTATAAGTTTAAAAGAAACTAAAATTTGAAAGCGCTTGTTTACACCGATGACAAAAATAAGGGCACAAAACCTTTACCTAACTATAGACCTATGTCTATTCTGATTAAAAAATTTTTTGCTCCTTTTTTAAGCCACCGACAAAATAATTTTCACAGCTAGCATCTTCAATGCCAAATGTGGTTTAGATTAATGTAACAAGGGTTTCTGAGCTTGACGCCTTTTTTGCTTCGGTTTTATTTTAACTATGACGGTTGTATTATCTTGGTAGCTATAATATATCGTAAATAAATTACAAATAGTTTCTCCTCAAATTGACATTGTGGTGTGTTGTTTGCTTTATACAAGTATTTAAAAGGTAAAATATATTATGCCTTCAATCAAGTTTAGCCATCGAGTATGTCGATACTTGATATCTTTACCACTATAAAAAGAAAATTAATTATAAAACCTAAAATTGTGGTATTTTGATAGTTCGGCAAAGATGATTTAACGAAAACGAAAATATAGTATATGTATTTGATAAACCCGTACTGATATTGCTGTTATTTCTTTACTAATTACAGTCGCAGTCGTCTACTAATTAATATCCGCCTGTAATCGTTACTGGCGCTGTGTTTGAGTCCGCAAATCCTATTTCCGCTTATAAGTGGAATTACAAATATCTTAATAAATTATAGGTTCTCATTTTACAATTGAACAAACAAAATTAATTAAACGTGTAAAAAAAAATCTTTTAAGAGTAGAATATAGTCTTTTTAATTTCGTAGCAAAATGATAAAAATATGTTGTTACCACTACTGAAAAACATACATATGTACATAAAACAGAAAATAAAGACTTATCTTGATTTTTCACAGTAAATCTAGTAAACACAGATTAATAAATATTCTAAAGAGTATATTTTGAAAAATACTAATACACTTACGCATTATATGATAACAGAATTCTAGTAGTTTTTTTTTAATAATATTGTTAATATTGTTGTATAGACAACTGATGTTAACAATATTTGGTTCTATTTGTAACAATAAAAATAAATTGTGCCAACTTGATTTGTTAATTGATTCGGATTGTAATTCTCTTGATATAATGTAGAATAAATGTGTTTTTAGATAACTTGATAGATTAACAAAAAAGGCAATAGCCATTTATAGGTCCTCGCATACAGAAATCAGAATGGCACTTAGGCTATATGACGAAAGCGGGATGTTAAAAAAACTATATATGTTTAGTTGTTATACGGGTCGTTCTTCTTTTTTACCGACAGTGAAACGACGTTTTTCTGTTTTTTTGGGTTTTGAAGTATCCATAATTGTGGTTTCTGTGTGGAATTTAAAATAAATTGCATCTGTGTTGTCATTAGAGAATAATTAAAGTTTCCTTTGCGGCAAATATTAATTCTTTTTGAATGTTGGTTTTTAAAAAAAATATGTCACAAAGTGGCCTTTTCCTGTGGAGACCACATTTCGGTTTAAAACTCTGTCACGGCATTCTACGGAATACAAACGAAAAAATACGTTGGTTGGAGAAAATGAAAAATTAAATAATATTAATAGATAAGACAATTTTCCAACGAGATGCCATAATAAGACGAAGGACAGACCATTGTCGGTAAAAAAGTAGAACGACCCATACTTCTTTTTTACGGTTTTTAGCGCATACTTTATATTTAATCTTGACGTTTTGACACTTTTACAGGAGCAGTGATCACAGGATGACCAAGGCAATGTTCGTCATAAATGTTCTACTACCTTCACAAAATTTTAATTGGATAAAATTGATATAAATCCAAATTGTTTTTTTTTTCATTTTAGTTATTTAATTGTTAAAAGATTACTGTAAACTAATTTAAGATGACTGTAAAATAATCTACCAGCAGTCCGGAAATCGGAAGGCCCTTCTAAGAAGAACTGACGAAAGAAATACTAGGCCAGGGGACGTACCTCCATCTTACTTTTATTATTTATAAAAAGAGCTAACTACATCACTAGGTCTTGCAGCGTGTCTTTGGAAAAATTAATTTATTAATTACGGGATCCTAAGCAGGTGAAACGTTACAAACTTCATGTCTATTGAAACAAGGATGTTTCCTAATTTCAATAGCCTCACGTACCTAGAATGCTACGTGAAGCACTCATTGATTTTGTTTCACGTTTGTGTTTAATTTTTCATTTTACAAACTCAATTTTCCGAAATAACTTAATTATGATTTATATAATTTTTTTACAGTTAGAAACGTGCCTGATTAAAATATTGTAAAGGGTATCCTGTGATCACGGCTCCTGCATAGGAGTCAAAACGTCAGGATTAAATATAAAGAATGCCCAAGAAACCGTGAAACGGTTGTTTCAATTAAGTTAAAGGTGGCTTATATAACGCACAGCTCTTTAAATGACGGCTTAAATAAAGATAATATATATATATATATATATATATATATATATATATATATATATATATATATATATATAATCTTTATTTAAGCCGTCATTTAAAGAGTATATATATATATATATTATATATTTATATATCTCTATTACAATATTTGGAGCGATAGGTTATAAATGTTATAAAATGATATAAGAATGAGATGGCTGTATTAGACAAAGGCGTTGCGTGCAATCGCTTCGTGAGTGGGTGATTTGAAAGAGCTTTATTATTACATTATTTATCAATAAGCTTTAAAGTCAGTCGTTGCGTGGAAGCGCTTAAGTGTTTAAGGCTATTCGGTGCTCAGCTTCTTGTTATCCGTGAAGTCTCAGAATTTGTTATTACTGTGGCATCTAGCAGAACTAGCCGTATACACAATAATAAAGTTGCTAGGCTACTCACACACAACTCGTTTGTTTCGTGCAGGCATGCAATGCGTAGGATACCGAGGTGGACTAGTGTTGATACAAATAGGATATAAGAGAGGAGAAGACGGAACAAGACAAGAGAAGAGTCTTTATTGTTTTTGAGGTAAAGTACGGTACAACAATAGTATGCAAATATGTCATAATTAACACAATAAGAAGAGAAACAGAAATAAATACTAATAAAGTAAATAATATTTAATAGACAGATAAAAGATGGCGTTTCGTGGTGCAAGAGGCACACGAATTTATCGTTAAGGTTAGAGGTGTATTATTTGCTAAATAAGAAATAAATTACTAGGGCTTAAAAACATAAAGTCTTTATAGCTTTTACGTTCGTTGAGGTTGGAGATATAGTATAGCTCTTACAAAAGCTTAATATATCATAGTTTAAGCTTTAATCAGCCTCAGTAGTTTCTCAGTTACGGAAAATGAAGGTTTGTCAAATTACTTGGAGGTAAGTTTGAATAAAACTACTTTCACCTGATTATCAACGCATTTAATTTTGTTTGAATCTGAGATCACAAGATGACAGTTGTACTTTGATCATGGCTCCTATAAAACGCGTAGTTAATTCGGTAAATTATAATTAGACTTAAAAAGTAGATTATTAGATTATTAAATTCAAGAAATAACCAACAGGTTTAATGTGTGAAGGAAGTTATGATAACGACATAAGAATTCATCAGTATTAACTGGTGTAATACTTAAACTGCCGCATTGCAGTGCTACTCCGTAGAGCAGATTGTGAAGTTATTTTATTTATGAACCTTGTATGTAACTGCACTAGTATATCTCTTCAGCCTTTTAAACCGACTTAACTTGAGTTTTCAAAGCTAAATATCTTTATAACACAGCTAATAGAATCCTTAATTTGTATTCACTATCTTCACGCGAAAGCAAAATAATAGTTTCTGGTTGGTTATCTAGTTTAGATTACAAAGAAACGGAGGAACTGCTACAACCCCTCAAATAGACACACACGCATGTGCACACACATATACGCACACACAGAAGACACACACATATACACTCATGACACGACCACACACACACATACACTCACGACACGACCACACACACACATACACACCACGCACACATTTTACTCTAACTTTAAAAACAAAATACGTTTTCTTTTTGTTAAGTATGTTTATTTTGTACATAGGTTTAGGAAGAAGGGAACTGATTTCCGAAATACAGGTTTTAAACCTAGTTCGGAGTCAGCGACTTCATTATGATTGTAAAACTTATTCTATGAATAAAGATTATTATTATATTATATAGTTTATGTTGATTAAATTAACTATTAGACATGAACAGAGTGAAAGCTCAACTGTTTGGTAGATACTTCTAAACATGGTCAATCAACGTGTGATCAATATATAATACTTAAATAATGTTGTCACTATGAATGTTTTCGACAAATACACGACAAAAGCCTATTTTAAGCATTATTTTACTAAACACACATGCATGTTTTAGTTGTTCGATGTTTGATTGACGTATAAAAAACTCTTTTATTTTTTTTAAATGGCGCGCGCTTTGACGTCCTCAAAGCTATTGACATGTAAAAGTGCCACATAGAAATAACTTTTCAGAACTATTACATCATCTATCGGCTTTTTGTATATTAAAGTTACAACTAAATGTCGAAAATTTTAGTTCATCATCTCAGCCGACAGACCAAAAAGGGGGGGATTGTTTTACCAAAATTTTCACGTTTAATAGGCGGGTTGGAGATCGTAGTAATAGAATACAATTCACTCAAAGTGCATCACATTTTGAGTTATTTTTAATAACAGTAGCAGGCATGAAATCTATTCCTAGTGCAGTGATAGTCTCAAAGATGAGAAAGAGAGAGATGAGAATGTTGTCAACAGCTTGGGTAATGTACGTTGAACGTATATTTATCAGATGTAGTATTCGATAGAAAAATTACACGTGTTATTATTATTTACTTTGTTCAAAATGTCTATGGCGAGCTATTCACTTATAGGCGTGAAATAATTATTGCAACGGTTAAGAGATTCCTTTGGTAACGGTAATAAAATTAGAAATGTAGGTTTCGTAGTCCTTTAATTCTATTATTGCTCATATCTCTTACTGTATCTAGCGTGCCTTTATTTTTTTATAATTTTCATTAACCTTTTTCATGTAATAGCTCATTTTTGAACGTATTACTATGTTGTTGTAAATATTATATTTTAGAAAAAAATATTTTAAGATCACTATTGTAGGGTTTCCTTTTAACAAGTATGTGAATACGGGCACCCTTCTGTAGACGTTCAATTATACCTTGAATAATTCACGGTTTTTAATTGTAGTAATGCTAAGAGTTTCATAGTGTCTAGGAATTAACTCCTAAAATGTTTCAATTTGTAGTCTTAACTAATTTTTTTCTAGTGAATGAAGGCTACGCACTTTTGGGCAAGAGGGGCGTAATATATACAATCATTTTAAAATGATTTTGGTATAATGTAGTATAAACATGAGAGTAAAAAAAGGGAAAAGAAATCGACTTAACATCGAAGGGCAAAGTTTAATCGACTGCGACAAGCGTTCGGTGTGACGTACGTACAGTTAACGATTTGTGGACTACGAATGGTCGTAGCATCTCCGACGCTACGACTTTCGACGACCGTTTGGTGTAACGGTAGCGATCCTGCCTTTCGTACCGACGGTCCTGGGTTCGAATCCCGGAAGGGGCAGATGTTTGTATGATGAATACGAGCATTTGTACCTGAGTCATGGGTGTTTTTATATATTTCTATGAATATTACATATCTATGTATCATATATGTATGTCTATCCGTTACCCTAGTATCCATAACACAAGCCTTACAGTGCTTACTTTGGGCTAGGCTAATTGGTGTGAATGTAAGAAATATTTATTTATTTATTATTTATTATCTCCGCTATTAGGATCCAACCTAGTATTAAGGACGCAGCTCGTAGATATGTTGAGAATTCTATTTCTGTCTCTATTTCAATGCCTGATGATGATGATTATGACGAACAACTGTCATGATCATCAGCCTATTGATGTCCTCACTACTAGGGCACAAGTCCTGGTGTTTTCATCCATAGGAAGAATATTGTTACATGGTTAGTATACTATTTACTTTTTTGCACTTTGCGATACGTTTTATTTAGCAGTTAAATGGACAAGGAAATTGACATATTTTGGTTGCGTTTCATGGTAAAGGCAACTAACGTTAGCTTTTTAATCGTCGTAGCTAAGGGCATCTCGGAGCGTTTTGATGTTTGTATGTTATGACTTGACGAGAGAAGTGAAGGTATTGGGGTGGCTTATCATTACATCTTGTTTCGGTAACATATAATATACGCACCGCTGTGTTAGCGCGTTCGTTGTGTATGTGATCAATCGATATAATTATATTAAATTATATTACAAGTCAAAATCAAAAACTTTATTTAATAGCTTTATTTTACCGTATTTAATAACGTATGTAAGTTCACCAATCTGATTATTGAGCATTATTTGTTGCCAGGAAAAATATCATTCATCGAGGTACTAATGATGTCCGAATACGCTTATGTGCTTAAATAAAGGAATTTTTAGTAAGTTTACGTAGCCGCCCACTTTATGAATAATTAGTAATAACACTATTTATAGGTTTCAGTAACCCAGATGAAAAATATCAAGTAAACCGTTATGAATTTAGTCTAACTATACACTATTACGTCTATAATGAGATGTTGCTCTTCCGGGTTCTAAACTCGGCTGGCTCATTGTAGAAAGTGAACAATGCTAGTTACTTCCATTTATTTCTATATAGGTGATTTAAGGGAGTCAAACTACATCAACGCTTATGCACTGGGTTTAAACTAACCATAGCATCAAAACGTATAAAACTTTATTCCTTCATTAATCATCTGAGCCCATGTCCCATATACCAGCTCAGCCTTCGGGCTCAATTTGAAAACTTTTAGTTTTTTCGTGGTTGCTCGACCCCTTAAACGTTCATTCCACCCGCACTACAGAAATAGCGTACCGATTTTTTTTTCCGATTTATGAATGAGACTAGAAGTTTAAGATCTATATGGATCTATCAGTATTCGTTTTTATAAATAGCGGACTAATATCTTAACGTTAAAAATTATTAATTTTAACTTATAATTTTTTTCAAACGGATTATCAACAATGATCCGACGCTGTATGGATGATAGATTCCAATAGCTAGAAAGTGTTTGAAAACAAGAAAATTATCATACGTGAAGCCCACAAAAATCTGAAATCAACCTTGAAATCAATTTTGATAACATTTGCGCTACTCCTCCGTGGTGACATGTGAAACATGTTTTTTATGCTATTTGACCGCCACTTCTGTTGATAGGTTGTTGGATGGATAATTTGTTCGTAATTTTTGGGATCAGAAAAAAATCACAAGGTACCAGATCAGGCTGACTGAGTTCTCCATTTTCACTATCAAAAATTCAATTATCTGTCTGGTCGTGTGATAACTGACATTATCATGGTGTAAAATGGTACGTTCGGGGTATTTTTACGGAATCAATAATTTTTAGCATGTCGTGTACTAATCACTATTTCAAAATCTTTAAAAGCAACCATCCGCTTAGACATTGTTAGACACTTTGTACGCAGGTCACTTTGGTTGGTTACAGCTTAAACTGAAAGACCCAATGCTTGATTACGGTTCTGTTTTGTGAGCGAAAAAATAAATCCATGTTTCGATATCGTATCTCGCATATCGCATTGCATTAAGTGATGCGATCCGCTTTTTAAGCCTCAGTAAAATTGTGGGGGTTCTATCGCGAGCACAACTTTTTCATACCCTTATAAATATTCTTCTTGTATTTTATCGATCGACTGTTGCTTTCAATTCAAGTCTACTGAAGGAGAATCGAAACGGGTATTATTAACGGCGGATTGGTGCCACCTACAATGGATACGGTCCTTTTTAAGAAGCATTATTTTTTTATAGGTACTCAATATTTATAATTTATCTTATAGTCCCAGCGGAGTTATTACAATATTAACACTGTCACTACTTACCTTATTATATTTTAATTTCAGTTTGTATAACTACAGTCGCATAGTAGCATACTTCCGCAAAATCCAAGCGGAAGTAAGCTACATATTGTTGTTTCACTAATGGATATGGACTTCCGCTAAGTAATGCCTAATTAAAAATTCATTAAAATCCATTTTTTTTAGATTAGAAATTATACCGAAAATCCAAGCGTCCCATATATTTTTTTCATTTTGATATAAAAGCTTTTTGGTTTTGGTATTGAAGTTTATTTTTAAATTGTTTAAAAATTAAAAATCAGCGGTCAAGTGAATATTTTTTAGTTTTTTAACCCGCATATTTAAATAACAACTTTCTGATCCGTCGTTATACAAGTAATAAAGTACTTATAAAGCAGGTGCACTAGAAAGTTATTTTTATTTTGCTGTTTCTGCTGTACCTTACTTATGGTACTGATTTATATAAGTACCTTTTTAGCTATGAATGTTAAGTCAATATGTAGTCACTTAAGAAAAGAATATTTGTAAACACATCCAAGTTTCCAATCTTCATGAAAAATAGAGTGCAAGCGTGTCATATTCCATGATACTTTCGTCTCATATTTCATGATATTTCACTTTGATACGCTTACATTATGGAATATTAAAATGAATTTTCAACGCCTACCTATGATATGAATTTGCAGTAGCAAATGGAGCGCTGAAAACTATCGCTCACTTCTAAATGACATACCTACTATTTTATACATCATCATCACCTCACTTTAAAGAAGTCTACTGCTGGACGGCAGTTTCACCTTTGGAGTTTAGCCATCATCTCCACGCTTGGCAGACGGGTTGGCGTTCGTAGTAAAACACTATAAGCGGAAAACTTTGCTGTGTGGTGTTCCCCAGACCTAATATTTTATTTTTTAATATAAGTAGTAACAATTTATTTTCCTGCCGGTAGACTAAATAGTAAAATAGTGGTTAACTCAACAATTCAATAACATGTTATGTTGATTTTTCAAGACGGTAAACCCAGTAATTTTATTTGTAATCTTGATTTTTTTCTTCATATGAAGAGATAACCAACTGCCGTGAAGGGCAGTTCCGTTTGATGTCAAAAAAGTAAAAGCTTCACATTTAGCTTTACGGTTTTTCCTTTGTTTATTTCCATATTATTTTCGTATGACATCCACCAATCCACACTAGCTCTGTGTATGCTTATAATAATATTTCTATATTATAAACATGAAAATGGAATGCTTTTCGTGGGTAATAAAATGACCTGGCAACAACTGGATCCGTTTAATTTAAACATTGGTGAGAAACTAAAGTGCTTTTTCAATAGGGTTTAGTACAAATTTGAGGTTTACGATGAATGTCAAATTAGTAGTTTATGAAACTGGTACATAATGAGGGGTATTGTACATGAGTGTGAGTTTAAAAGCATCACACGAGTATGTAATACCTAGTTATGTTTCATATATATATTTTTTTTTAATGTTTCATACACTACTTTATCTAACTTGATACATTCAATATATCAAATAAAAGATAGAGATTGATACAGTTTATTTATTGCTTATTGTAAGTGTTAGCATTTGTATATAGAAATTTAAGTACTCTTTAGCATTGAATACTAAGACCACAGCCACGAACATTTAAAATTTTCCGAATGAAAATATGCCAATAGAACATATTCTGCGAACGAAGTAGCATTTTTTTTCATTTTCCACGCTAAAAGTCTTGATAACATTTATCGTGTAATTTTCTTGACTTTACTGGTAGCAGATTAAGACTGAGTGCTGCCGCAGTCTCTAAAATGTCGGGTGGCGTTAAATTTTCTTCACTTTCACTATCAGACATTTTAATAAACAATAATAATTATCCAGCGAAACACAACAACGAATTGCAAGGAAACGTATTATGGCGCCAAGATTCCCGGTATCACCGCGCATGCGCCAAAGCGCGCACAGCCACAGATAAAAAATGAAATAGTGCTATACGAATTGGCGCCGTATTATATCAAAGGTCATGTAATCGAAACGTAATGAAAAAAAAAATTATAACATTATTTTGTTAGAGAAATAGTGTTATAATGAAGTTTTTTAATTTCATTACGATATACTATTTATAAAGTTCGTCAATATAAACTCGTTTTGAGTTTTATATTTTAAATTTTACGATGTGAGAGTAGATAAAGTTTATTTATAAAACCTTTTAACCAAAACTTCAATACCTTTGAGTTCACGTAATTTACGCATGCGGGAACATTTATCTGATTATACATTAGGTAACTTTGACTTTGAATTTCTGTAAGGAAAAAAAACAGAATTTAAGATCCATAATATATAACACGCAAACATTTAGTTAAAAGAATAAAAAGAAATGAAATTTAATGGTGAAAAATTCTATTGTTACAGGTATCAGTGGTCATGAAATATAGTTTATATAATAGGTGTTATTTTGAAACTAGAAATGAAAATATCTGTAGCATTTTGTATTATAAGACACTTAATCTTCAGAAAATAAATATAATGCACAACGTGATATTAGAACGACAAAAGTTTTATGCCGCTCAAGGCTTTAGGAAGTCTAGTGACTTGGAAGGCGTGGAAGTAATTTGTAAAATCATGTTATAATGACGTCAATCAGCTAATTTTATACCTATTGTAAAAAAATAGTAACCATCGAATTAATTTAGTATAAAATGAGTCGGGGCTATATACCTAAAAGAGTAACGAGACCTGATTATTTTTTTGGCCATCTATCTGTATATATGTTACCGGAAATATATGAAATCAAGGAATTGTATACAAATCCTAGGAAATGTTTACAATTCCGATATTATTAAGGAAATGTATAAAATATTGTTTGAGAAACTATTTAATGCATATCGTATTAGGAAATTTATAAAATAAATGCTTTCTGTAATAAAACACGTTGTTAAAATGAGAATAATTATTTTTATTATAGCACTCATTGAGACAATCGAGTGACAGTCATACCGTAAAATATAATATGTTCATATTATCTTACTAATAATGCTTCAAAAATCAATACTCTATTAACTTTTAACGTATCACAAAATCAACTTATATTATTCTTATAACCTAACCTAATCTAACCTAAAGCAATACCCACCCCTCGTCCCACTGTCCCCGCGTACCCATCAATATCTCAAATGTTTTATATTTCCGATTGCTATTTAGGAAATATATAGATTTCCTAGGAAATGTGTTTATTTCACACATGTCCGTGCGATTTTAGGAATTACATACATTTCCTTGGAATTGTATACAATGACGGATTACATACATTTTCATTAAAATATACACACAAATCACCGTAACTGATGAAATTACTTTTTGGCAGTTTCTCTTGAGTGATAATCCTAAAGGAGCAACGTGAAGGGTTAGCTTCATTGAAATTGGATAACAGGAAAATACTGTCATGTAAAGATAATTCAATACGTTAATCTCTGTAACCACTAAAAGGATTGTGCTGGCAATTCCACAAATAGATTAATTTCGGTTAAGAGCAAGAATTTAATTATATTTCATTACAGTTGTACGACCTTGAAAAAGTTATTATCATTTAAATCTGTGAACCCGTTGGTTTGTTACAAGCGTTAGTTGAATGTATAAATAAAATAGTTGAATCAAAAGCTTACCCTCAGAAGAAATTTGAGTATTGTAGATAGGTAGATTTACCAATTACCTACCTATGATGAAAGACTAAAGTTTCAGTTGATAAAATTATGATTTTTTGTTTTTATCGTTTAACTCGGTAAAAGTTGAAATCGTTGAATTGTCGGGTAGAACAATGTCTGATAAGCTATATATTTCAACCAATAAAGCATCATCTACAGAGTCTAAGTAGTATATCCAGAAACGACGAAATATCGTTATTTATAATTATTTTGTTGTATATGTGTGTATATGTTTGTTGCTAAAATCCTTACTAGTTAATTTCATGCCTCGCACTTCATCGTCATCGTCAACGTCAGGAAAGGCTTAAAACAAATAAAGCATTTCCTTTTATTAATAGATCCTGTTTAATTCTGTTCAATACCTTGAATGCGCTAGAATAAACATTTTGGTAACGCAGCGCGGAACTAAAAATATATATTTGCGTATATACTCGTAAAAAATAGTTTGCTGGCTGAGAACGCTATTTGACTATTGTTATTAGGAATAACGAACAGTTAATGATATATCTTTAGATAAAAGAAATATTTTGGCTGTGAATACACGGATTATTCGCTTATATGACGCGATCAGGTTTAGGAGAAACTGTTTTCATACCGCTTATAGCACTGATCCTTAAACAATTTCCCACCCCAGTTCAGGCGCGCACAATTTCCCTTGGCTGTTTGCTTCGCAATTACCTTATATAGTCTTAACTGCAGACTTTTAACTCTCTGCCAAGCGAATGGTATCTGCTTTCTGGTTAGTAATTATGGCAACATTATTTAGATTAGCTTTTAGCAGGCAAATCATTCAAATCGTGTATAAAGATATTTTTTATGTCACATTAAAGTCAATCGGAAGATACACGATTAAAATATTTTAATTTGTTAAACATCAAAAGTATTGTAATTAAAATTAAAACTGCAATCTATACATTGGACAATCTAAAAATTGGAGTGTCTGTTTGTAATATTGAAATAACCGTTTTTTACTACATGAATATGAATATACATACGGTACAAACACCAAAATAACATTTTTTACAATTTTGGTCAGTCTGTCTGTTTGTTCCAGCTAATCTCTGAAATGGCTGTACTCATTTTGACGGGCCTTTTATTAGCAGATAGCTGATGTAATGAGGAGTAACTTAGGCTACTTTTATTTTATCTATACATATAAATAAAATTGGAGTGACTGTTTGTAATATTGAAATAACCATTTTTTACTACATTTATATGAATGAATATACTCCCTATTACAAAGTAGTAACTTAGGCTTCTTTTATTTTAGAAAAATACTTTCATTTTAGAAAAATTAAGTAATATATCAATGTCAAAGTACTGTCCAGTACCCAGGCAGCTCACGCGCATGCCACCACTGTGCCGTCACGTCGGGCGCCTCCCACCACTTCTCCCACCAACGAATCCAAATCGCGCGAGCGGGCTATTGCTGATTTTTTGTTAAAAATATATTGCAAATCATAATAACTGAGCCACGGCAACGTGTGGCTGGATCAGCTAGTTATTAATATAATTCGCGACCTTGAAAAAGGGATAGCAATATCAGACAGAACTGAATTTTACTAATTACGTCAATACATAAACGTCAATTCATTAAATATACATAAGGTATTAAATATTAATCTCAACAAAGCAGCTTTCTAACTGTGAGAATTCGAGTGAATGGCAAACCTGACCTACAATTAAAAAAAATCGATTCGCTTTAGATACTATTTTCAATTGCCATTGATTTTCAGTGAAGTATAGTTTAACACTAATAAGGCTTAAAGCTATATAGCTCATACGTCAAAAATTGCTATTTCAGTAATGTTTTGCTTATTGATGATTACTTTGCCCGCTTCTTTTGGAATAGTATATGTATTTATAACACCCGATAGAAAAAAGACCCGTAACAAGTTTAACGAATGTGTTGGGATGGGAAGGTCATTTAGGACGCTCATCTTTTTAGCTGCAGTTTGAGCCTTGGACTCGATGTTGGCGCTGCATTTGAGGTCTGAAGACAACTCCATGCCAAGAAGCTAGAGGCTGCCTGTAACAGGTACAGATGTACTTCGGAAAGCAGGAGTGAGGTTGAATGAACTCCTTTTGCTGTAAAAAGACACGCTTGCGTTTTGTTGGGTCCTTCAAATGCATTCTCATATACTACAGATTTATTATCGCGCCTATGTTATGTTGGCGACATGTTCTTTAACGCGCGTCCCTATACTTACATTTGTTTACCCGAAATAGGAAAGTTCACAGTCATAATCAATTTTGGGGACATTACGTTAGATGATGTGTAAGAATTGGTTAACTTTTCTGGCCGCTAAAGAAGTATTGACGGAAACCCGCATCAGAAAGTTCCCAATCTTGTTAGTGACACACTGATATGTTATGCATATGACACAGTCTAATATCCAAAAATGCTTTCAACGCTGATCAAAATACTTCAAACACTGTGTGCCGAGGGTTGGATTAAATGCGGATAAAACTAGTTTTTCTATTCGGATGGAAACAGTAAAGAATGAGAACCAGATTTTAGAAACTCACGATATACGAATCCTATGATGTCACAAAGTATAATTGCGATCATTTAGCTATTACCAACCAGATTAAATAACTTGGAATAATAATGAACTCACATAATAATTCAAAGGTCAGACGAATTATTAGGCAGTAGGGTCCGTAAACTGATTTCCATCATTAAATCTATTAGACAAATTATTGAGCTGAAGCTTATCAAAGGAATTTATTTTGGACAGTGTAGTGACTCAAAAATTAATAAAACATACTTTCTGACGGTCAGGTAGATGTAAAGTGTGCGTAACACCGGCAAGCGACTGACACGTAGATGCGCTTCGTATACATTCACTACATCTCTTACATTGAACAAAAACGTTTCAAAATTATAATTAATTACATATTCATCTATAATATAGCGGATAATTAATCACATATTTTAAATATTATTTTTACAGGTTTCCCACAATTATTTAACAAGTCATGATTTCACTAAATTTGTAATATGTATAAAAATCGTAAAAATGTACTTAATAACAGTAGATAATTAATTAATCAATCAACAACAACTATATTCTTTTTCAATTTCATTATTCTGACCACCACTCAGTTCCGTTACTGTATTCGGTTCCGATAATATTCTACGCAAAGAGATTAAAATTGGAGGTCAACTTAATATCTTTAATTACATTTTTCACTAACACGTTTTCCATAACTCTTAGTTTCTATAGCTCTTTCGTCGCTTTACTTTTAAGATCTCCATGCCTATTCTCTCCTTTCATTTGCAGATTTCTGTCACTTCTTCCTCCATTGTTAGGTTTTCGACATAGAATATAATAGTTAAAATTCATATGACATACAGCAATGCGTATCTTAACAAAAGTAACAAACAAAAAGAACATGAAGTTTTAAAATACGTGTATATAAAATCCACATCTTCGCTACCCAGACGCTGGCAGATGTGTCGAAATTCACAAACTTATTTTAACTTCTACTATGAGCTAGTATCATTCCATCAATGTTGAGCGTTAAATAACTTCGAAATCGAAAGTTATATGTTTATAATACCTGACAATTGATTTAGATGGAACCAGCCATAATAATGTATTTATTTATTCATTCCACACCTACAATGCCACACCTCCATAAGATTCAAAGTATATAAAATATTATTTTTAATCCCATAGAAATATGACACTGTGAATGCTGCACTGCAATGTTGAAAAGCCCCCGGCTCAGCATAATGACACGGCATGGCGACACCACGACATTTGCCACAATGCTGTTTTCCAGCCGAAGGCTAATGTGAGATCGAGTGTCACGCTCGTCTAAACTAGATTTGATTGATTATAGATAGATAGATACGTTTATTTCGGTTGTACACACACTATACATTGCCATTATATAATCAAAGAAAATAGCAAAATAAAATTAATAATTTCATAACACAACCAACTTTGGCAGGTGCGCAGCAGCAGGAATAGAGTCGAGGCTCGATGTAAAAAAAATTCACCCGGGAATAGGTGAAGCACCGATTTTCAGCCATCACCCTGGCTGATGACGGAGCAAGTGATATGAAACAACGAGAGTTAGTGTCATATATGTGTAATTAAATTGTCAAAGAAAGTGGAGTTAGAAAAAAAAAAGAAAATAAAATAGAAATTGCTCGAGAAAATTAGATAATAACAATAATTCAATTAATAGGTACAGAATGAAAAAAAAAAACAATAAAAAAATAGTAAGGTCAGTAAGAGGTATTATAAATGTAACTAAAACAATATGATACGGTTTAAATTGGAATGGTAGTTTAATTATGGAAAGAAAAAAAGAAAGACAAAACACCGTGGCTCCATTAGGCGACACCAAGTTGCTGGAATTGTAATAGGTGGCACTTGAGTTTTTTCTGAGGATAAACAAACTGCATTTATGTAAAAACAAAACAAGGACAATCAGGTAATTTCGATAATGTCGTATGACATGGTTAAAAGGCATGGACAATATAGATTTCTAATAAAAACTTGATAGCATATTATATAAATTGAATAAATATTAAAGGATCTTATCTCGAAACTGTATTTTATAAAATGTGTCTAAATAAAGCTGCTGTCGCGAACCACGATCTTGCTGCTGTATTCGTTTTGTCAGGGTTGTACTCAGGTAAAGTGTTGTTCGAAAATAGCACACCAGCGGTCATTATCAGCGATGCCATTAGAAACGAAAATTGATACCACATCTAATTTCGTCGATGGTAATTCTTGACCGTTCTACTTGGCCATATTTATTTAGAATCTGGTGGGCGTACATGATACCTTAAGTGTTGGCGTTGGTTGAAAGTGCAATTACATCACAAATCGATAAAACAGAAGTATAGGACGCGCGACAGTTTTTAGGCACGTGTTGACAGTTCAGCCGCTGCAACAACACTGAGCTCCATTAAGAGGACCGTCTCGTCATTGATGACTGTTTGGTGCAACCCTATGTTACCCTAGTATCCATAACACAAGCTTTACAGTGCTTATTTCGGGCTAGGCTAATTGGTGCGAATGTAAGAAATATTTATTAATTTATTTTATTTATAGCATTTTTCGAGCGCCGACAGGTTGCGTTGGCGTCCGATTAGACGTAGCTTTCGAAACGGTCATCGTGCTTGTACACGTCCTCGTGTATTAACCTGCAACCTAATAAAATCCAGGAGAATCCCTTTTCTAAAGTCATGTCAAGTCTTGAAAATAATGAAGTCTCGAAAACTATCTAGCATTTTTTATGCCAAAACTGTACTAAACTCAATCAATTTAAACAATAATGTTGGTTTTTGATTTTCTAATCTAGTACGGGCAACGGGCCTACTTGAATTACTATGTTGTACAACATTAAGCTGATAAAACTACTAAACAATGAACATTATTTAAGAAAATAAGTCAAGTACAGAAAATTATAGAAGATATCGCTAATAGCGTCATCATCTAAGCACACACAAGTAGCCAGGGCCATGTATCATGATCGTTCACTTCGACACTTCACTAATTAATCTGAAGGCTGCTAACATAGTTTCATGTACTTACTAATAATTTTTGTAACATTTAGTTTACCTATGACTTGATTTTATTATTTAAAGGAATTTGATTTTAATTGGTGTAATTTTAATTTAATTTTTTAATGATTGGATAATTTGATTTTTATATATTTTTTTGGCAATTTGATTTTATTAATTTGATAATTGAAAGTAAATTACCATATACATACTTACTTAGCTTTTAAGCTTTTTTGTTACTAACACTTCGTTTCTCGAATGAATATATTGATTGATTGATTAATGGCCGTCTCTACATTAAGTTTGTTGGACACCTCAACTTCCCACTATTTTCATATAAATAGCAATTGCTGTTCTTATACCACTCTGTACAACCACAACACCATGTATATCACCCATTGACTTTACACTATGGTTCACCGGGATCACGACCTCCACCCAAGTCATGTGTTTGACTTGGGTTTCCCCAAGAGAAACCAATTTCTTCCGGGCTTCGACTAAGTAATGACTTTAGGTATGGTCACACCAAATTAACTGAATTATCTTCACGACTGTTATCAACACGTACCTCAATTTCAACCTCGACTGGTAAATTACGCATCTTTGTGAATCGATCATGTGCGAATTGTATTTAGAGTAACAATTTAAAGTTTTCAATTTATAACGATCTCCATTTAGTATATCAATTACCTTGAACGGAACTTTAAATTTGGCATCTAACTTGGTTTGGTTACGCTCTTCGTTATCTAGCAACATTAAATCACCAATCACAAACCTCTTTATTAGTGCTTTTGTCAAAATAAACTCTATCATATGCCGCAGACTTTAAAATTTTTCGTGACGCTACCTCGCGGTACTAATTTTACTACACACTAGCTGACCCAGCCACGCGTTGCTGTGGCACAGTAATTTTATTTTTCTAAAACAAAAGATTTTTCTAAAATAAAAATAGCCTAAATTACTCCTTATTACATCAGCAATAAAAGTCCCGTCAAAATCGGTCCAGCCATTTCAGAGATTAGCCGGAACAAACAGACAGACAAAAATTGTAAAAAATGTTATTTTGGTGTATGTACCGTATATATATTCATATGCATGTAGTAAAAACCGGTTATTTCAATATTACAAACAGACACTCCAATTTTATTTATATGTATAGATTAGAGGCAATGATTGTGAGACTTTGCCTATTAAAAGTTCAAGCGGCGAACCTTTTGTGACATGATTCACAGTGCAATAAATTAACAGTTCGACTTCACCTAAAGCATCCTGTCCCCACTAGTCTTTGCTGTTAACATTGCCTTCAAAACACACATTACGCGCTCCACTTGGCCGTTTGCTACAAAATGTAATTTGTGTTTTGTTTGTAAACCGGCCAAGTAATTCCATAATTAAAATCGCGAATAATCGCGTTCAAGTACTCCTTCACTCCATCACGAATTACGTTCAACCGCAGACATCCTATAAGGGCGTCTCCGTACTGTTTGATTAAAGTCTATGCAACAGATTTAAAGCTCAACAGTATTAACACGTGTAGTAGGCAAATAAATTTTTAAAAATATTAGATAATCTATTAATTAATTCAAAAGTTTCAATTTATTCACATCAGTCACGTCCGTATCGATATTGTTCAGATCGGGGTATATGATAATACAATGAATTCACTCTAACATTTTCGCTCTTTTTCACGCAATCTCTCGCTCGCTCGCTGTCTTCTTTAGAGGTATCGTATAGCAATTGACAGCTGCTCCTTCAGCATGAGATCCAGGTAAATTATAGTTAATTTCTTTTACTGCTATTCTCCAACATGGACAGGAGTTACTCGTTTCTTTATATTCATACTTGCTATGCTGGCAGCCAGTAAGTAGATTTCAAATGCCCTCTTTAATTTCTCCCAGCGAGTGCCGCCAGATATCGAATCGCCTTCGCAATCAACATTGTCTAAGTTGGAGAGTGAGGATGATGCATGGGTAATTTTGGGACTCTCTTTTGTGTGGCTTTTTACTGAAAATCACTAATAGATCTACAACTGCATAACCCATTTATATTGTAGTACTTATTGCTTGGACTTATATTTTTATAATCATATTATAAATTATAAAAAAAATCTTTTTCCTTTAAATTGACACTTTATTAACCTGAGTGGCCCTTAGTTGTTAGTTTATTGCGTGGCCTTTAAGTGGTTTTTAACCATAAAAAATCGTCCCAACAGACCAGCCGATTGAAAACTGAAGAGCCGGAGAGACGCCAGTGAATGCGAAAATCGAGTTGGCCTAAAACCATTTGGAGTGACGCCACAGTTTAACGTCTGGACTGACGCGAAAACCTGATCGTCAATGCGTAGCTTTACAATTGTTTACGTATTGACTCAGTTCTATAGTGATTTTGATTTAGTTATTACTCATTGTATAATGAGTCGATGTTTATATTCTATTGGTTTATAGTTATATTAAAGAGGTATAACTGAGCTATAACTGCTTAATATAATTATTTATTCCTTCCTTCATTTCTTTCTGTCTTAATAAAACATACACTTTCTGACGCTCAGGTAGATGTATATTGTGCGTAACACAAGAAGCTTGCACACTCGCCTACGGCCGGTAAGCGACTGATACGTCGATGCACTACACTACACACAGTATCAGTCATACTATTATATTGCATATCTTCTTACAGTGGAATACCTGCTACTACAAAAAAGTGTCGAAGTAGCTCAAAGTGTAGATCTAAAAACTTCGAACCACCTAGATTCCCCTATAATTAAGCATCTGTATCAGAACTGCGAATTCTTAGAGTGAGACAAACATTTATATTATGCACATTCATTGGAAAACATTTTAAAATGCTTTTTGATAGATTAATCCGAGAAGAATAAATCATGTTTGTAAAAATGATTTATTCTTCTCGTAAAACTGTTAAATACCGTTAAAGTTTTGCTCATAACTTCCATTACTTTTTAGGGCCTTTTTGTAACAAAGTTAATAAAACACTTTCTATTCTTTTATTAAATAATAGAACACATTGACATGGCTTCAGAATTGTAGCTCTGATGAAGTAGATAATATTTTAAATGGTAACTTGGATCTAGTATTCAATATATTTCTATAAATTTTGTGTCGTATTCCACCCACTCACATAACGTGAATACAATACACGTATATTGATCACAAAAAGAGGTTTACCTTCTCACTCTCCATAGCTGTATTTCAAACACTAAACTAATTGTTGTAATCTCGTGAAATGGTGTCGGATGCTAAAACACAGGTTTTAAAATTTAGTTTGACAACAATTTCTATTTTAATTAGTATTAAGTATCTTAGATTTATCGAATGTGATGTAATTTGTAACGTGCTATAGTATTTCATGGTAATTTTGCGCATACTTTATATTAAATCCTGACGTTTGGACTCCTTTTCAGGAGCCGTGATCACAGGATGGCTAAGGCATCATCATGATCATCAGGAGGCATCATATATTTATACACACACACACATATATATATATATATATGTGTATTTATATAAATAACTATGTATATATATCTACTATACATATATATATTTATACATATATGTATGTATATATATGTATATAGCTATATATATAACTATATTTATAATTATGGGAATATATTTATGCACATTTAAATATATTGCCAAAGGTATATTTCTATAAGTATAAATATATTCCTATAATTATAAGTATATAATTTTATAAACATATATACTTATATATGCATACATAAAATATATAAATATAATACATATGTGTACGTTTCGTTCACCCTTAATACACTTTGAGTACAAAATTGTAATAAAATATAATATAGGTAAGTCGGGCCAGCGCAATCGCAATTGCGCATCTACGGCAAGCGTAGGTACCAGTGGCTACCCAGTTTCGTTAATAAGTTTCTCGACTTATTGATCATCTAGGTACCTATCAAAATCAATTTGAACCTAATAAAATATATATAACAATCGGATTAGTAATAGTAACAATAATATATATTTTTAGTGTAGTAACATTTATCAATCTACTTGTAAAACTCGTTGCATTTTTTACAAACCTTAGTCGCTTAGTATATTGCGTCGACTAAATGTACTCGTTTATTCCTTTTAAAATGTGTGATTGTAAAATCAGTAAACTTATATTAAAAGAATAAACAGCAAAAACTTTCGGCGATTTCAAAAAAGAAACAAATACCGTTGACTTAGCGAGAAACGATCAACCACAGATCATGTACCTAAGTCGTCAGACAACGTCAAAATTTATGTAATCCACATTTCCAAAAAGTAAATAAAAGGGTAAAACACGCAACACAAATTAAATGAACGATATCGGTGTTGCTATGTTTGATAATAAAATAGTTAATAATCATATATCAAGAGGCAACATCCGTTTGTCTTCAACGAGATATTATGTCGATGTCGACAAACTTCTCTTCAATCGTGCGCGAGATAGCTCGAGTAGCGCATGCTAGGCGGGATGGTGTTGTAAGCCTATGACATAAATTTATTACCGCTAATTTCCCCTGCAATTATTTTAATGTGCTCTGAGCAGGTGATACTTTATTTTTGCATCTTGATTCGTGTAAGCAGTTTTTGACAATATAGTGTTTTAAACTTTCAAGTTCAATTTCATTAGCTTAGATTTTTACCATTGTTTAAATTTTAAGGGGCCAATTTTTTGCCGCAGTTGCGTATCACAACGTGACTAATAATACTGGCTGAAAAAGTCTGTGCGCCTCATGCTCCTGGATCTGACGCTTTGTAGTGTGTTTAGGTGGACGTTTTACTTTGTATCCGTTTCTTTGTCGGAAATTTATATTGTAACTGTTTGCTTATATGTACATCATCAGGAAAAAATTACATGTACCGGATAAATTTTTTCCAGATACTTTAGTTCCCGCAAACAACTTCTGTAAGTCCGTGACTATAGCCCATGCACCTGCGCCAAAATTTCAGTAGCAAAAATAAAAATAAAATATTGTAGATAGTCCGTTTCCAAGACTAATAAGGTTTTGGTAATTTTAGAGCTTGGGTTTAAAATATTTTTTAGCTGGCTTACAAATTAATTCTTATAGTATATTAACAAAACATTCAATCCTTTTAATTCTCTTTATTTGTGGACGTAATATAAATAAAGTTTGACATTTTAATCACAATCAACATAACTGATCTATCGAGTGGTTCGCATACCTGCAGTCATGGTAACGCCACTCCGAAGTCCTAGGTTCCATCCCCGGTCGGGTCAATAAAGAAAATGATTCGGGTCTGAGTATTGGTTCCGTCGTTGTTTCTGAATTCCATAACACAGTTGCTTAAGCTATTAATTTAGGGTTAAAAACATGTTTGTGATGTTTTCTAATATTCATTTATTTATTATTATGTATAGTTTGTATGTATGTATATCTAAAACTAGAATTTGCTTATTCAAAAACTAGAAACTTAATAGTACACTAGCTGACCCAACCACGCGTATCTGTGGCTCAGTTTTTATAATTTGCAACAGTATTTTTTTTCATTTTAAATGAGACTGAAACCTATACTATGTCTTAAGTTGGCACAAACCAGCAAAATGAAAAAAGTCATCAAAATCGGTTGAATAGTTTCGAAGTTCATCGCGGTGAAACACTGACAGGGAATTTTATATATATATTGATAAATAATAATTCATTATAATGAAAGTAAGGATAATGTTACTGAAAGGTTTTTTTGATCTTTTATATTTGATTAATTTATTTTTATTTCTAATGTTTGTAAAAAGATCATATTGACGAAAAATAAGTCATTAAAATTGAGTCAGAGCTTTTAGAATTTCTCATAATAATGATTGGAATTGGAAACGTCAATTCGTGTGGTGGCAGTTCAAAAGGGTTTCGTGAATTTAAAAATTCCTGTTGATAATGGACTGCGCATTCGATATTAGTCACGGTGTGGATCCATTTGTTATTTAGCTTGGGACGTTTTCAATAATCAGATTGTTTATTTCGTTGAGACTAACATTCCTAGGTGACACTTTTGCCCTAGAACACAACAAATGAAAGTCCTTTTTGTAGAATTTCTCGATGTAAGGGTGTACTGAATTTATAAAAAAGTCTAAAAGTAATATTTAGCCTAGAGACTCATCCAGAAGGTTGTCACAATTTATGCTTAAATTTGAAGTGGGAAAAATTCCTTTCCCAAGTTGTTGTGGTACATCTCTATCTGTGATTCCATGATGATCAACTCCCATATTCGTCCGTAATTTTATATTTTCAGAATTTCGAAGTCCATAAAGGAGACGATGTCAAGCATGCTTTGATGATATCTCTCCAGCAAATACAAAAGTAATCGCGCCCATTGGAGCAGAGGAGTTTCTCAGATCTGTTAAGGTTCTGTTCACGGCCTCTATATATACTTTATGACTCATGGTGCATTTATCCCACATAGTCAATGAGGCGTCTTGTAGTAATTTCCTAAAAGACCCATTTTTGCGGATAGAACATATAGATTGTTACTCAAGATTCTCGGATAGTAGAAGTTTAAATGAAGAATGAGAAGTTTTTCCATCCTTTAACACATTCACTGCGGCTCACCCACAATTGTGGGTGAATCGCAGTGAACGTGTTAAGAGATTCGTGGCGTGGCACTTTATTTTTTGAAACTGGCACGCCCGCAGTGGCGGGCTCCGGAGCACTGTGGTACCGCCATAGGCCAAAACTCCCTAAAATTCACCGTCGAATATTGCCAATACAGGTTGCCTTACGTCATGTCAAGGGTCCTACCTACCAGGGCCATTTATCCCAGTTATCACTTATTAATTGACCTCTGAAGTGAACGCATCTCAATGTTGTTGTTCACTGCTTATTGGTGACTCATCCAAGTGGTATTTGTTTTAGTGATTTCTAAAAAACGCCAATTGTTTTGTTATTTGGGTATGATAGAATTTCAACAACAAGGTAAGTGTTTTGTATAAAATTACATTTTACGCACCTATATATTATACTTTTTATTTTATGTGGGTGCTACGAGAACCCTTTTTTGAATGTTATTTTTCCACTGCTGCGACTTTATCGAGACCTACAAAATTTTGCATCCATTTGCAGCGGATCTGATTTAGTATTAAGTGTAGGTACATATGTGTATTTTATGAGGAACGTAATTTCTTTTGCCCAAATTTTCCCGCGCACCCCTAAAGTGCCTGCTACGATGTCATAGACGCTTCGTAGCATTTGCTACGAAATTGATATTTATTTTATATCTTTCATTTCAGGTAAAATAATAAAATGTTTCATTGCAAGGAGGCATTTTTTTTATCAGTGGTGTTCGCAAAAACTGTTATGTCGTAAAAATATATTTTAAATGTATTTTAAACGTCTCTTAATGATGTTAAAAAAGGTAGATATAGAACCTTTATCATGTCGGATTGTCAATTTATGTAAAAGTCTTGACAATTTCTGGGTTAAGTCAGCACGTACTAAAATTAGAGTTTTAAGTAATTATTCTAATTGGTTAGATGTAATTAAATATTTAGAACCGACTAGAAGTGTTGAACAGTGCCATTTACAGCAAGAATAAACGGGGCCGTCCCACAACGTAGGTGGGTGGCCCAAAAAGACTTTTTCGATCTTCGCGGTCAAGACGTAGACGATTAACAGAATTGTCAGAAGTAGATCACTCTTTTGTAAACGCACTGCTTCTCACTCAATTCTTCGGGTCAATCTAATAGTAGTAATTCAGATATGGCTATAAGCGCTGACGAAGTATTATAGCTTATTGTTGAAGCTAAGCTCACCAAGCCCCAATATTTAAAAAAAATCTTGTGCACATTAAAACTTCGTGTAATATTTTAACGTCATACCAAAGTGTTTTAATCGCTAAAAAGAAGCGTTACCCAGAGAACATATCAGTCTCAGAACGTACTTGCGAAATAGAGTTACAAAATTTATTAGATCATACTGTTTCTCGAATACTTGACTCATGTAGTGAAGTGTTAGATAGTGTTTCAAACTACTCGAATACATTAGTTTTGACCGGTAAATGGGGATTTGACGGTAGCACGGGTCATAGCGAGTACAAGCAAAGCTTTTTGGATTCAACATTACAAGATGACTGTAGTTTATTTGGGACCTCTTATGATAGCAATTAAAACTGAACCGAATTCTTAAAACTATATCGTTTTATGAAAAAACTGAAGCTAAATCTAATAAAAAAAATTAAAACTGTTTAGACAACATTTTACTCGAAAAATTACAAATACAGACTTGATTAACCGACTTTTACTAAGTTCAGACCCCTTTAAAACTTGTCTTCGGAAACTTTCTCGAAAGAAAAAGAGCCTTCTGTCTAAGGATGTGACAGATTTATAGAAATTTTAAAAGTTCTAAAAAAGCTGCATGTTCATTTTTAACTCTTTATTTGGTAAGCTCTGAATATTGTTGGTTTTGTTTAGTATTGTCAAATTATCGCACAATTTCCTGTTTAATTGTACGTTATAATCGTATTTTTATTTACTGGGATTATACATTTAGCTTTAGTTATTACTAATTTCTTAAGTTCACAATAAAAGTATATAAAATTTTAACACTTTTTTTAAGGCTTTTCTGATGCTTGTATATATTTAATTATAATATTTATTTGAATGAATTTGAATAAAACATTTTTTTTACGGATTTTACGTAGAAGTGTACTCCTGTGATCACGAATCCTGGAAAGGAGTCGAAACGTCAGGCTTAAATATAAAATAAAATATGCGCAAAATCCGTAAAAAAGTGTTTTATTCAAATGTGTAATGTGCGCGGAAGTATAAGACCTAAATATTCAATAGTTTGTATTTAATCAAAAACGTCTATTTTTATTATTCTAGGTTATTTCCAATGAGAAATAATGGTTAGAAACAATTTTAGGAGGTTTTGACCGCTCTCTCTTGGATGCGGGACCACCGTGCGGTGGGGAGAGCTAATTTCGAGAGAGACATCATGACAGACGGTTGCTGAATTAACAAAGACAGAAAAAGTCAAAAATGTTACTTAAGTTAGATGGTTAATGTAATTGGAGGTTTTGATAATTACTACACCCATGATAATTTTTGAATAGTTTGGAACTTGGGAATGGTATAATTCAAAAAATAATTTACAGTTACTGATATTTCCCTGAATACGAAGTCATTTATTTGGGTAAGGATTAATACCCAGGTACGAATAATGTGACCTAGTTTGTACAGGCGTTGCTATTGTATAAATTAACATAAAAAAGTAGTTATTGTAACATATCTCTAATAGTTAGAGTTAGTTGATGTCCCCTATAAAACTATAGTAGCTCTTTTGTCAATAATCTCCGCATTGTACGCGATATAAGATTATTTTCGGGTATAATTTTCACAGGTTGGGTCACATTTTCAAAGTTTTCATACGGATCCCTAACTTTTTGAAAATATTCTATTGCATATTTTCATCAAGGATAATGTAGAATTCTATATGTGAAAGAATTTTTCAAATCGAGCCCGTAGTTTCGGAACCTATTCAAATAAAAAAAAAACAATAAAAGTAATACGGATCCCTACTTTTTTGAAAATATTTTATAGCCTATGTTCATCAAGGATAATGTAGAATTCCAAATGTCAAAGTATTTTTCAAATCGGTCCAGTAGTTTCAGAACCTATTCAATGCAAACAATCAAATATTTCCTCTTATAATATATAGATTAATTGATATAGATCTTATATATTTGAAATAACTTAACTGAACGTGTTTTGCAATAGTATATTTGAATCTTTCGGAGTGTAAAAGAAGTTACAGTAACAAAGTTCAAACAAAATATCAGTTGTGTTACTCGAACTGAGAAGTTTTAACAGTCAGAACTTTGCCTTAGTTTGTAAGCTAATGGTCACAAGTTTAGTTGAAAGCAAGATTGTTTGTATTCATGGACATTAAAATATATTACGGACCCGAATTGTGTTTATTAAGATTTTGATCAATTGATGTGATTTTTTATCTTAAATGAATACGTATTTTTAATCACCCTGAATTCTGTTTACGTTAAACCACTTACTGAAATTACAAAATAAATGTTTTATTATCTTAGGTTAGTGCGTGAGAGCTTTTAACGAAATCACCACTGGGCAAGAGTTTTAGGTACACAAAACCATAGATATAGGATGTACAAGATATATATAGGCGCCTTGGAGACATGACAAAAAAAAATATGTACATGTGTTAGTGAATGTCTATGTGTGAGTTAAAAATAGTGTTGTCAATGATAAAATTTCACATTATCGATTCTTAATTCCAAATTTCACATTAACTTTTTAAGAATTGAAATTTTATTTTTAGGCTGATACATGAATACTGACAAAAAAAATAAATCTGTTGGATTTAATCCTTGGGGTAGGCCTATGTCCATCAGTGGACTTCTATAAGCTAAAACGACGACACGAATACTACTAAATAATACAGTTCATTAAAACACTTTACATACTTTTGAATTCTTTTATTTATTGAACAAAACTGTAATATACCGTTTTGTTCAAGTGTGTTCGTAATGTTTCCCTATCCAATTTTAACAATCATGCTTTAATCTAAGATCAAAATAAGTTTCAGTTACATTTTTCATAAGAAGATATCTATGACTGTCTAAGGGGTATTGATCTAAAACATGATTTTATAAGTTATAAAACAGCGACTGCACGTTACGTAGAACCTTTAAGACACATTTAGCAAAAATGAGATGCGTCATTATTTTATTCTTCATATTTTCTCTAAAAAATCTCTCGGTTCAGCAAGCGGGGATGGAGTCACTACCTCTATGTCCCTGTTGACATACGAAGACACCGGTCTCCTTCGTGGCAGTTGAATCTATAGACAAATAGTGTAAATTGTATACCATATACTATAGTTACACGCTCTAATTTATTTAATGATTGAAAATGATTCAAGTTTTTATCGATACTCGTGACGTCACCGCTTTGTCAAGCACTAGCGTAAACAAACAAATTACTATTTTACACATTTTTTTCGCGAATTCTGTTTAAAATCACGAAATATACTTAAATATATAAATGAAAAACAAGATACTATTGAAAAAATCTCTTTCTGAGCCGATAACTAGCCGAAATTTCGCATAATATGGTTTGAAAAATTCTAACGACAAAATCGTATTTACCTGAGGAAAGTGTATTGATGCGGATTATTTCGTCTTGTGACACCACATCCAGGTACAGAACACGACACCATAATTGTAAAATGTAACAATCTCAATTATAATCGATGATTTAGTAGAAAAAAGCACAAATTTCACTGCCGCGTAGAACACACTGGGACGCTATGGCCTCATACTCGCAAAAATAATGACATATCGGTACTTCATTCATTGTCACTTTTACTCTTGGGCGGTTTGAACTTGATTAGGTATTCTCGCTCCCACGCTTCATGTATCTTTTTGGCGCAGCGAAAAAAATCCTAAATCTATGCACAAAACAAATAGGCAATAGCATATAAAATGCTTTCAGAGGTTTTTGATAACTTTGACACTAGAGTAATCAAGGGTTAAAAAATTTCAATTTTCGTTTTGTATCCTAGCGTCGGAGCTAATTCAGTCTCAATTTTGCTATTAGGACTTTCTGAAGAAAGTGTCCATCAGAGATTTGTCTTCTCTATAAAATCGTAAAACATGTGGCTATGCTGTTCCGTTGCCCAACTTCAAATTTACCCCCTCTCAATTACTTATCATCGCAACAATTTAAACAATATCAAATGCTATAATTACATTTATTAATGTAATGTAATTATAGCATTATAGCAGCTGTCTAACCCTTCGTAGTAAGCAAAGTGTTTGTGTTATGAGTAAGTCTACATCCATAGGCGACGATCAAACTCGGCTTGCTAGGGTTAAAGCTAAAATCTTAACAACTCTACAGGCTCTTCAATTTTGGATTGGTTATAGTAATAATATATTCTTTAACTCTTAATAAATTGCTACTAATAAATATACATGTAAGTTGCGTTAAGTGTTGTTATGTTAAAAAAATAATTCGATAAGAATATATTATCAATTATAATCAACTGTACGAATCATTAAAAATGCATTTTTATAAGTTAATTATCATTATAAAACCAAACTAATGATGGATTAGTAAAGATTAGTGAAGATAAAGTACTCGCGCTTGTAAGCCCACTTTTTTATTATATTAATTTAATTAAATAAAAATAAAAAAAATATTAAATCCAACTTTATCGCAATATTACTCATTTATTTGTGAATAAAAATAAGTACAAATCAACGTATTTGACATAACTACTTGAACAAAACAATTGTTTTTAAAAACCCTTACAGTGGGCTATAAAACGTTCAGTATCTTCACCGATACGTGATGTTACTGAGCAGTGAACATTTATTACTTATAAACTTTTGATGTCCTTTTTTATTACCAAAAGCAAACTCGCTTAACAACATCAGTCGGGTAAGTTGTTAATCGAAAACGATATTGAAAATTACATTGTTTATGTGATTGAGTATGTGGGTCGGTGGTTGTTCCGTTTGGTTAAATTTATAAATTAAATTAAAATAATTGACAAGAAAATGTGCTCGTATTTCACTGTTTCAGTTCGAAGTAATCTGGAATATGTGGTACACCAGATTTCTCGTTAATATTATAAGTAAGTCAAATTTTAAAGCATTTTTGCAGCAGTCAAAGTTGCTTATCATAATTTAGAAGTAACCGTAACTTCAATATCGTAAGTCAATCCCCAATTTTTCAGCTGTATCTCCGTAATTATTCAAGATTCTACTATTGCGTATTTCACCTCAATTAAAAATTTCTTTAATCTTTGTGAGCTGAAAACCGCGAGTATGTATCTGACCACTGGTAAAACTAACTAACTAAACTATAGAAGTAAGAGCTTGTTTTAATGACTAAATAATAATAAATAACACATTTTAATAACACCACATATGAGCTACAATTTCCCATGGCCTCCTGGTTTTCAAAGTTATTATAAAAAAAAACAAATCATAAAATTCAATATAATAACTTGGGCATAAAATTAAGAGCGCCATTGCCGTCCTGAACGCAACACTAGAGCACTCATTTTGAAATTTGAACGACTGAATGAAAACTCTTTTCAACTTATTCCGTAACAAAAACCGTCCGAACATTACTCTAGTAAAGACACGTTTCTCGTTGCTCTCAAGTATAAAATCTTTTTAGCTAGTAAAAAATACACGAAATGTATTGATCTAAATATCATCTTAAAAATCAACTAATTTCCTTTTAAATGGTGAAAACAGTGTCGTGATTCATGCAGTGACTGTGAAGTTATAGTGAAATCAAATTCAAAATTTATTAACCCAACCGACCAAACATAGCCGAGCTGAGAGTAAGCTGAGTCATTGTACGCAAGGCCATTTGAACAAAAGATGACGTATTGCTTTGTTACTACAAGCTGCGCCCGATAAGAACAAAGATTTTGTCACTCAACTTATAGATCGCTCGGTGCAGTGCCATTCATGGTACGTCTCCAACTTAAAACCGTGTGTTCAAATCAACGAGTCGACAATAGGTGTATTTTCTCTTTTTTTTTTTGTTTTAATTCTTTTTTTTTTTTTTTAAAGAATAATATTCTGTGCATAAGAGTGAATCCGCTCAGGCAAACCATCACAAATTGGTAAAGGAATTTGAATAAAAACACTTGTTATTTTAGAAAAAGTTTGTTTTTGGTTATTCTATGTGAGATGGCGAGTAAAGAGCGGGTTTGTGCCGGTTGCCGACAGAGAATACAGGACAGATACTTCATGATATGCTGTGTTTGCGATGAAGAATATGATATCGAATGTGCAAACATACCCGAAAAAAGATTTATAAATACAATGACCGCTGAACATAAAAAACGTTGGAAATGTCCTCTCTGTAATTCAAAAACTCCTAAACTAAATAACACTAATACACCAGTAAGACAAAATTGTGAAGAAATGGACTACAACTCTAGCTGCAAACAAAATAGCGTGGTGAATAGACAAATTAGACGTCGCGCTATATCACCAGTACCTGACGACTCAATGTCTTTAGTTCAGGGAGATACAATATCACTGACTCATCTGAGCCCGTTTCAGACAAAAAGACGCCCACATCTACTCAGATACTAAAGGACATAGACCAAACGCTCGTATACCAAATCAATGATTTTTTACAGCGAAGTCTTCGCCAGAACAATGAGTCCATCTTGCAAGTAATACAAACAACTATCCACACAGAAATAGAAAATACACTTACTAAACTCAGCACAGAATTGAAACAAAGTATAGAAATTATCCAATTAAAATACAATAGTGTCGAGGAAAAAATAAATGATCTTGAACAGAAAATAACATTTTTAACATCAGAATGTACTAAATTACAGGAAGAAACCCTAAAAATTAAACAGGGATTACATAACATAAAATCCGTTGAAAAATTAGAAGACTATGGCAGACACTTTGTGCTACATGGTTTAACCTCAAATTACAGAGAAACAGATGACGAACTGATCGAGAAAGTCTCACATATATGCCATGACATATTAAATATAAATATACAACAATACATAGAAGATGTGACATACATAGGAAAAAGGGGACACCGAAATCCACTTAAAATTGAGTTATCAAGTAAAAGATTAAGAAAGTTCATATTAAATAATTACAAGTACTTTAATGAAGTGGGCTTGGGTGTAAGTGAATACCTAAATCCTACGACGTTAAAAGAAAAAAGAAAACTAAAAGAAGCGCTGGTGAATGCAAGAAAAGAGGGAAAACACGCAGTAATCAGAAATAACAAGCTTTTCATAGACGGTAGAGCGTCATTAATAAACTATGAAAATCCCAATAGTAGTGCGACGGTGAAGCCGGATGAAATTACCTATGCCAGTCAGTCCAACACGTATGACAAAAGCGATCAAAAACGACCAACCAGCTATAACAACAAAAGCTTCAACTTTCGAGAACAAAATTTGTATCCTCTATCAGAATATGCAAAGCATCAATAATAAGAAACATTTGCTCGAAGAGTTTCTCGATGAAAATAAATATCTACAAGCCGTCTGTATGACTGAAACATGGTTAAATAAAGAGAAACTTAAGATTTTCCATTTAGATGGCTTCCAAATAATATCCAACTACTGCCGTGAAACTCAAAAGTTAACTGAAGGAGGAGGAGTATGTATCCTAGTCAAAGAAAATGTAGAATCAAGACCAAGGGAAGATATAGAAAATTTATCAATAGAAAGGATTTTTGAGATAAGTGCGGTTGAGATAATTGGCACTAATCTATTAATTATTAATTTGTACTGGCCTAATAGTAAAAAAAATAAGGACATATTTATAAGCAAAATAGAGAGCCTTCTCAAATTATTATCATTGAAAGATAAAACAAAATCGATTGTGATAGGCGGTGATTTTAATGTGGACTTCCTTACTAACAACACCACAAAAACGGTTCTTGAAAACTTAATGTTAACGTGTAATTTTAACCAGTTAGTAAAAGAACCCACGAGAATAACCCCCACGGGTTCTTCATGTGTCGATCTACTGTTCACTAATTTCTCAACTCATGAGAACTCTTTAAAAGTGAAAGAATGCGGTTTCTCTGATCATAGAGGAGTTCTTTTTACCACGCCAATAAGCATAGTACCCCAAAAACAATTTACCACAGAGAAACGAGTATTTAATAAAAATAATATGAATAAATTCAAAAAAGCACTACAAAATATAAATTGGACTGAAATTCTTATCCACAAAAATAATATAAACAAAAATTACGATGCATTTAACTCAAAAATTCTTCAAACACTAAATAAATGTATTCCTAAAATAATAATAAAATCAACATGTAAAAAAATCAGAAAACACATTACTGTCGGACTAAAAATATCTAGTAAAAATAAACGTCTATTAAAATTATTAAAAATGCAGACTAAAGATAAAACTATAAACACTTACTACAAAACTTACAGTAAAACTTTAAAAAAAGCTTTCATTATGTCAAAGAAATTAAATAACATTAAACTATTTATAAATTCGATAAACAAAAGCCGTTCTATGTGGCAAATAATTAAAAAAGAAACTAATCAAAAGCGTCCGAACATCAAACAAAATATAGTTTTAAAACAAAATAAGACAATAATTAATAACGCAAAACAAATAGCAAATATATTCAATACTTACTTTATAGAAATAAATAATACATGCAATGGAAGCTGCGTTAACATTAAGGCACCAAACTCTTCTCCTAACTCCCTCTACTTGAGAGAAGTCGATACCAACGAAATAAGTAAAATTATAAAAAAACTTAAAGTTAAAAGTAGTTATGGCATCGATGAAGTTCCTTCAAGCTTGATTAAATCATGTATTGAAGAGTTAAACGTACCTTTGACACAACTAATAAACCAATCATTTAGAGAAGGTAGCTTCCCTGATGCCCTGAAAATATCGTTAGTTAGACCAATCCATAAAAAGGGTGACAAGACAAACCCCGTTAATTATCGACCTATAGCCTTATTGTCCACCTTGCAAAAATTTTCGAAACTGCTATGGCAAACAGACTTTACGCCTTCTTTGAAAAATTTAAAATATTACACGATAGTCAACACGGATTCCAGAAGCACAAATCTACAACTTTAGCTATCTACAAATATATACAAAAAATTTTGGATGCAATCAATAATAAAAAATATGCTATCGGTGTACTGCTTGATATGAGCAAGGCGTACGACAGAGTAAACCATAAGTTACTACTAGAAAAATTGTATGGGCTAGGCATAAGAGGAGTTGCTCATGAATGGTTGACTTCTTACCTAAAAAATCGCTCACAATACGTTGAAATAGAGCATACTAACTTTAATACTGGAAGAACTGAAAATATAAGATCGGAACAGGCTACAGTTTTGGGTTCCATTCCTCAGGGGAGTGTACTGGGCTGTATCCTGTTTCTTGTGTACATCAATGACTTGCCGACACAAATAGGGCACTATAGTGTTTCGTATGCGGATGACGTCTCGGTAATGTTAACTTGTACAGATATATACACATTAAAAAATGAATTAAACCTACTATTTAAAAATATAACTAACTGGCTAGACAAAAACAATTTACAATTGAATCTTACAAAAACGAAAATACTTCAATTTAAACCATACCAGAAAGTGCCTTTAGAACTGAAGTACGACTATAACTCAACACATATAGAAACTGTAGATTCTGCGACTTTATTGGGTATAGAGATCGAATCTCATATCACTTGGAAAAAGCATATACAAAAGTTAGCAAATAAATTATCAACCTTGATTTACGCCATTAGTCAATTGAAACGAGCTACTAACCAAAACATTGCACTTGCAGCTTATTATGCTTATGCGCACTCGCTACTGTCCTATGGAATTGTCCTATGGGGAAACTGCACAGATATCCAGGATATCTTCGTCCTACAGAAAAGGTTTATAAGAATAATATGCAATATAGACCAAATGCAATCTTGTAGACCTTATTTTATTAAACTCAGGGTACTGACTATCACTTGCTTATACATATTTGAAGCTTGTAAGTTTACAATGAAGCATTTTGATCTGTATTCTCCACGAAAGGAAATAAGAAGAAATAACAGATATCAGAACAAATTAAAACTACCATTCTCTAAATTGAAATTATACGCATCTGCTCCCCATTCAATGTTAATAAAAATATACAACCACTTACCCACTGACTTGAAATGTATAAAAAAAGCAAAAATTTTCGAAGCGCAACTCAAAAACTTATTAGTTAATAAATGTTACTATAGAATCACAGAATTTTTTGAAGATAAATTTAACTAAAATCATTTAACTACCTACATTAATGAGTTATGAAATTTAATAATAAGAATGAATTTATCTTAATTTTCAAATTGTTATTTTACTTTATTATTGTATATTATTAATGATTAATTTTATAGCAATATTAGTTTTAGTTAATTTAGTAAAATATGTATAACTAATGAAATGTATGAAAATAATTTTATAAGAATTCGTTATAGTATATAAGTCACTCATTCTGCCAACACCCTTGCAGGGTGTCACATGTACTTTTAAATCAAATGTTGTCAGCTTTATACCATGTGACTGTGCTAAAGAAATAAAGAATCATTTTATTCTCTCGATCATCTTTGGTTAGGTGCTGAATCACTGATGTTCAGGTAAATGAGTTTTACATCCTTCACTCTATAAATTGGGGACGTCCAACATTTGGCGTATTAAATTATTTCACATTTACTATTAAATATTAACCTTCATTTATATAAGTAGGTACCCAATCCTACGCTATTTTACGTACCAATGCGTTATATACATAGTTTGTTATTCATATAAACTTTGTTATTCATATCAGGCAACCGTCATCCGTCGCTTGAGTTATCGGCTCTAAACTCAGTGGACCGAGTTCAAATTTTGCCGACATACTTAGTATGGACAAACCCACTCGCAACCCAAGCATTTAACTAATCACTGAGGATTAACAGGAATATTAACTGTGGTTTTAACTATTAATTTCAGATAGAAACCTCGGATCCCTTCAAGAATTATTTATAAAAAGATCTCTATACTCGTTGTGGTGTTCATTGTAGAAAAATGTGTCGTGCAAAACTTTTAACGAATATTTTGTCCAAATGCAATATTTTACTGAACGATTGGATCGAATTGGCAATAAAGTCAAGTAAGATCGATCGAAGAAAGGTTGGTAATAAATATAGTTGCGAGAATGAGAATAACCTCGCTTTAGTCTTTATTATATATACTTATTTTTTAGACTAGCTGATGTCTAATGCATGTAAAATCGATTTTTTGTTTGACTCAACGAGAAATTCAATTAGCTTACCTTGGCATTGCGATCGTTTCTAATATTTCCAATAAAGTACAGAATAATCGTTCCAAAATACGAGATTAGCGATTTTTTGTGTTGGGCAAACGTAAAAAAATCGTTAGCATTACTGACCCGCAAGCAGGTCACATTCAGGTGGTCGTGGCAAATTCAGTTAGTCATAAAGTCGATATCAGTAGTTTTTAGGGTCTGCCCCTGGGACATAATTATAGTTATTGCAAAGGAAACAACTATGGAAAATAGTATGCGCGCTGTGTTGTAAAAATGCTGCGGATTAAGTAGATATTCGCGCTATGAACACAGTTTGGAACCACGTCCAGTGAGAATTTTAGCTTCGACGATGTTCCATTGAAAAGCAGTTTAAGTCCGGTTACATTGCACAATCTATGAAGCATTATGTAAAAGCCGAGTTTGAGCATAATTTTGTGTGCAGGAAGACCGCTTGCATAGAAAATTCAGTTGAATGAATCCTAAGTATTTAATTGGTATTTCATGAAATCCGTATTTTCATAAAACAGCCTCAAAATTAACAACAAAAATGAAGTGTCTTTAAATTATATGTATTATTAGTATTAAATAGTCAAATATCTTTATCAGTCAGAATATATAACACTGTCTTACTGGAGCGTTTTCATAATTGAACACAATTGAACAGCATCATATAGTGAGTCTCCATCGTCTGACATGTTTAAGAGGCTCATGAAATAAAATAGCTCTAATCACACAAATCACACAAATTTGTGTGATTTTGGTGTTAAATTATTTTTATATCTCAGTCATGAAATTTATTACTTATTTTCTATTTCACAATTTAATTTTGTCTTACCTCACAGGTAGACCAATAGGTAGATACAATTGTTTATTAACAATTTTTTATCGATTCTAAATTTGCATTTGCATTTAAATTATACTTTTAATAGGTGGCGGCAAATTTTAAATTATTTTTTTATGAATATAACACGTTATGGAATATGAAATACGATTTCAACGAAAGTCTCAAACGAAGCTATAATATTATGTTGCCCCAAAAAGAGTTTGATGTATCTATAAAAATCTGCCAGAAATTACTTTTTATATTTATTGATTTTTCTAGACGCTATAAAATTTTTAAGGTATCCTCTCGGTAAATATGGTTGCTGCGAAGCCCATTCCTAAAATATCTACAGTAAAATGAATATCCCACTAAGCCGAAAACCAATATAATAATTATTTTACTTTAAATCTAAATATGATGCTCCTAAAATCCCTTCTAACCTCCCCTGTGGCTTTTGTTTCATTGTTCATACTACTTCAGCACAGTCGAAGTCACAATAATTAAAAGCTTTAGACTTTAGATCTTTAAAGTACAGTTAAAGTAGTAAACTTTTATCTTCACTTCTTTTTCTTTAATCACTTGTAATATTCCTACTTGTTCGCCGACGTTCAAAACTGTATTTACATTGCGTGTTATATATATTTATAGACTTTGTCGACAAGTTCTTTGAGTATTAAATTACTTCTAGATTTAATCAGTTAGTCAGTGGGAACATCGTGTCTCAAAACTGTCGCTAGACATCTTAGAATCAAATCTCTCTTCAAGTGATTAAAATGTAGTATTTACCGGGACTAAGTTTTGTGGAGCACTAATAACTATTAGCAGGCTGATATAGAGCGATATTAGGCCCATTACTATCTGTAATTTGTAATATTAGTTACACCAATTAGCCTAGCCTAAAGTAAGCACTGTAAAGCTTGTGTTATGGATACTAGGGTAACGGATAGACATAAATATGTACCTAATAAAATGTAATAAAAAAACTAAGTGTGTAAAATTTCATTTATTTAACATGAGGCAGGTCAATACGTCAATAAATTTGAATGGAGAAGCGGTCAAATTTGTAAAACCTATTTCTTAAGTATTAATTTAGACTCAAAGTTGCAATGGGATCCTTATATCGATTATTTATCAGGCAGATTTAATTTTTCAGGGAATGTTGTTAAAAAATAGACTTATAATTGAAAAAAATATATCTTATATAGTTTATATGGAGCGTGTTTATGCGGAACGGTCTGTGTCTTCTGAAACGATGGTTAAGCGCCTCACGGAGTCCCCGCTCAGGTAGCCCGTACGTGGGACCCGTATGATTTTCCGTACAGCTGTGAATCCAGTCTGAAACAGTAAGAGTGGTTTATTTCAGTTATTTTCATAATGACTTCAAATTTGTTTATGGGATTTTGTTGTTGGACTAAGCTTAGGACTAAGCTATTCGTAGTTTATTTTTTCTCCATAAAAGTATAGTGCACACCATATATACGATCCAGAGGTTACCTTCGACCACTATTAAATTTAAAACACCGTTCTTTTTTAATATTTCTATGAAAATATGATGTTAAGATAAGGAAATCTTGTTTGTATATAAGCAAGTAAAATTTTGCTATTTGAAAACTTTTTTATAATAGAGTTTTACACAATGTCACTGATGTACCTTTAAAGGTTGAATATGTTTTTTAACGAGTGTATATTCATGATTAAATGCTATTATAAAATTGATGATTAGTAAGAACAGAAGAACACATGATAATAAGTTAATAACCTATTTTTTATTTTTTGTAGTGTCATGACCGTAAAAAAATGTAGATTTTTCTTATAGGTTTTATTTGTACAAGAAAAGTTTCTTATTTTTTATAACTATGTAATGTAACATATTGTAACGAACTGCGGGCTTTGGATGGTAAAATTAACCAAATAATTAATTCCAAGATTTAATTAGTTAAATCATTTACACACAGTATGCCAGTAAAACCTTCAAACAAAGTTCGAAAACAAGTCTGCTTATTTACTCCAATTGTAAATTAAATTCGGCGAAGTTGTCACGAATTATATCTTCAATACCGTAGCAAAATATCCCAGTCGCGTGTCTAAGCCACATTCACAAAAGTCCAGGAATTCGCTGAGGTCGCTTATTTACTCTTTAATACGCTCCAAAGATTCCTATCAAGTTGCTTCGATCGTTTCCAAAATAAGAACTAACTATTATGCCTCTTCACGCACGCGAGGTTAGTGAGTTAACATCCCACGGGCCTTGGATGCCGCGGTACAACGGCCGTCAAAGACGAATGAAGTGAATGCGGCAGCCTCCTCGTTTACACAACCTTGAGTCAAGCGGGCTAGTTGCGCAACTCATCTTTTGACCATATTATTTGTAATTTTTATCACAGCTTATTTTACCATCATTGTGTTGGATGATAACCGCTCAGCCCCTTCGGCGTTATGTGCGCGCGTAGTGTTTTTTTTTGCTATCGCTAGAAATGCTTTGCGCATTCGCCCGTGCTGAGAGCACAGGGGACGGCATGTGGGACTATCCTCCATGCCTCCACCCGGCCAAGTGCCCGATGAAGGCTTGGAGACATACCCACTAAAAACTGCGACGTCCCACTAACACATCCGTGGGGATCCTTGCGGATGCAACCGCGATCCCGACCAGTATGTCCACCCTTGGCGGATCACCTTTGCTCGATGGAGGACGGAGAAGCGGAGACCGTGATGCCCAAAACGCTCCGCACGCCTGAGGACCAAGTGCAATGCGGTTGCCGGTCTCCCAACCTGACAACCGCTTGTCCCCTTTCGTTGGAGTAGAGGAATACCGCACTTCGCAACCACCCCCACTCTACCGGAAATGGGACGTTTGCGTATGCACAAGTCCTCTAGGAGTAAAATCCGGGGGGCTTCCGAAGACCCATCTCGCCGAGCACCTCCCTTTCCTCTCCCACGCGGCCTCGGAGAAAAGCTCCCATGTCGCCCGGGGTTGGCGAGGAATGGGCTCTCCCCTCGCCGATCCCGAGGGCCCTCTCCATGAAACCGCGCTCGCGTCGTTACGCTCGCGCCTGTCCCTTTCACAACCCTACTATCTAAGGAAGGGTGGCCCAGATAGCACCTACGAGCAGGCCGTGGTTTACGCAGTCAGAGTGTGGGGGGTGTAATATGAGTGGCGGGGTTTGGGTGGCAATAATGTGACGGGTATCATTGGGTGCAGGTGAGGGCGAGACCGCGTATCTATACAGGGGGTGGATGAGGTGGATGTGATGGGTGCAATCGTGGCCAGGTGAACGTGGGCGCTGTTGTCAGCTTCGCTACGTACACGAATCGACCGGCGCCGGCAATGGCTAGTGAGGCTCTGTTTTAGATTGCTTGCAACCTGTTGCGTTGGGACTGCAAACATAAATGGTAACAGCATAATATGAAATTACCGGCCGTAGGTACTATTTGTATAGGGTCAGTTTTATACTCGAGTCACCCCCACGTATTTGACCGACTGCTCCGGGTAGGAGGTTGAGCTGCTGCTGTTCTGGGCCACGCGGACGACTTAAAGTAAGCGCTGTCGTCTGTGAAAAGGGCAAGTTCGACTCTGGGCTCCCAGGCTAGTAGGGCAGAATTGATTGATGGGAGGTCATTTGTGTGCAGGCGCCGGTGGACCATAGTGAGTCGAACTCAGCCCAGGGAAGCTCACTGTGTATGATTTCCCCTACGCCCTAGGTCTGCCGCGGTAAGCGTTGCTCTCAGGGGTAATCTCGTCGCGCCTATAGATGTGGTAATTGGGTAAATAAAATTTAGAATTCGGTCTCAGATATGTTTAGCCCAATATAATGACGTATTAGCTCTGGGTTTGGGCGAGAAGACGAAGTTCTCTGATGTGGGCCCTCATGCCACCTAAGTTTACGCCATTAGGAGTAGCCTTGGGGGGTCCCTTGTGATAGCTAGGTCATGATGGCAGCGCACAGGTCGCATCCCCTGGCAATATTGTTGAAAATCCCCTGTAACAAGCTCATTAAGGGTTGAAAGAAGCATGCTGCCAGGATAGATTGATGGATTCCAATATTGTGGTCTGTGTACCCGCTGGGGTCTCGGATTGGGTGGACCACTAGGCGGACGCGGGGGTCGCTCCGACTGCGAGGTTGGTGGTGGCTCTGGTTGAAAGCGGTCTCAGACAAGTCGGGCACCTGAAAATATTTTATAAGTCTGTTATAAATGATGCTTTCTAGGATATGAAAATGGACCTTTAGCAATAGGGCGATAGTTATTAATACTGTTTTTTATCGTCATTTTTGCGGGTCCGATTTATGAGGGCTGTTTAGGTGATCGAGGAAAGATGCTTTTCGAAAGGCAATGATTGAATAGGTATGTGAGTGAAGTATTAGGAGGTTTTTAAATTTATTAATAAGGGAACAAGGAATTTCATCAAGGCCGGTGGCACAGTCTTTTCTCGAATTCATAATTATTTTATAAACTTCGTTTTCGTCAGTATCGAATAGGGCAAATGAGTCCAATGTTGGGAATAATGAGAAGTGCAAGGCGCTTGAAGGTAAATTATTGTAGAGATATTTTTCCATTGCGTAAATTTTTTCTCAATATTTTCAAAGAAGCTATTTGCTATTAGTTAGTTTTTTATGACTTTCTTACAAGTCTTGCTTGTTCTGACCTGCATTTTTTATTTTTCTACGTTCGTATCGAGGATTTAATTTCTGCAATAATTTATTACACAAATAACGGTACCTTAAGTACTTTACTTTGAGTATCCCATTCTCGGGAACTTTAGTAAACTTTTTATGTAGTGTGTCACGATGACTAAAAGACGTAAAATCCTGGTGTGATCCACGGTTTCATAACTTTATAACGACGTGATTATAAAACGGTACAAGTATTTTGTTAGAAATGTGTGAGTTATAGCCACGGAATTGAGGTATTTTTGATTTATGGGATAACCAGCATTCAATTAGTACTAATATGTCTATATCTACATGTATTTGACTTAACAAAGCTAACATACTGTCAAAGTTACAATTACTATGGTAGCATTAATTAAAATATATTTTATATGCAGTTACTATTTATAACTGAGGAACAACTTATTGGGTCGCACATCACTGATTCGTGTTCGTATGAGGAGTCTATGTCTTTTAAAAAGTTTTTTGTAACATAACCCGTCATTATTATGTTGCGCTCAGAGACGTTGGCTATGCGGCGCTCTAGGCGCCTACTTAACCTCGGCACATTTTTAGCTGGGCACTGATCATCTCTTGTTTTATGGTCACTTGGTTTGTTGAATCGCTTAAAGGACGCGCTCTTAGGTGGCTCCTATAGTCCCAAGCAGTCTTTGATTACATGACCGATGCATCCACAGTGACAACCTGTTGAGTCAGACGCGCGATAAAATTTCGCGGAGTGGCCATATTATTGTTGACACTTGTTACATGTGTGAAGTCTCGCACGAAGACCAGTTTATTGAGACTCCTGTTCTATAAGTACTTTTCTTAGGACTGGCGATTATTCTAGTAAAAGTTGCAGTGGCGGCTTTTTTCGCCTGATTTGTGACTCAGATTAATAGAACCAAGAACGAAACAATTAAAGAAATCTTGTCAGCTATGTTGCCGGGCACTCCTAATATTATAAGTTTTGGTCTCCTCTTTATGGTATATTCAGCCTTGAGCCTCGACGTTTTTAGCTGATCAGACCGTTTCAGATTGTCAAGGTCATCCTTCCCTTGGGCACTTATAATAATATCTCCATCCTTCGTCTTTTTCATGTCGCAGATATGTAGTTTGAGCTCAACTGGCTTAATCATAGCCTGTACAAGCTTCTTCTTATTAATCTTCATTCGATTTGTACCGTTCCTGTGGGTAAATTGCGACGCTACTGGGGTTGGGTGGACGAATAATTGTGCTGTTTCCCTTTCTGACAACCTCAGCGAAAGAATGTCGTCTGGTTTGTGGCTTTTGGAACAGAACCAATATGTACACCCTTTCAGGACTTCGAGTATAGTGCTGATCCCTCTTTGTTCGTTAAGATTCTTTATTGTGGACTGTGCTGAAATGTATTTTTGTTTCAGTGACTGGTATTGAACAGCTATTTGTGACACACCTCCTAATAAGCTCCTACTAATTCTACTGATTTTGAGTTTTTGCTCGCAATTCATCTTCACTTCATTAGAGATCGTGCATATATCGGTCAGGCACTGTTCTATCTGAGTTAACCATTTTTGACTTCTTATTCTTGTGGTCTACGTGTTGGGCTACTAGATGTTTAAATACTCCGGTTAAATGATTTTAAACAAGTTAAATTAAAACTATTAACTAAATTTCACAATAAAAATATTGCATGACGGTCATGCATTCACAACATTTCGCGCGGAAGCAATATTGATGCAGATGCGACTGTATTGTTATTTTTATTATAATTATTAAATTATTGCAGAAGGCACGTCCATCTGCTAACGCAGAAAAATCACTATCCATATACGTCTACGCGCTCCGGTCAATAGCGGCTCCGAACCTTTTCGTAGGTTTTTATTAAAAACGCCAGTGACAGCTTTTCATCGTAACAAAATTATTAAAGGAAGAAACGACATCTTCTCGGTAAAAAGTCTCCTGACGTACGACTTCCGTAGCCATGGCATCGAAATGTAAATCTATGTAATGTCAGCTAATAATCAATATTCTTTAAGCTGACAAGCTTCCTTAATCGATTTTCACCAATATTATGTTGACTATTCATGGTACATGTATAGAACATGCTGTGTAGGGTCAAGGCGGTAAAATTGAGTTACTTTTTTCTAGTGATGTAACTTGGGTGAGTGTTGGAAAGATGTTAAAGGATTAGTATTATAGTTTAACTAATGTATATTGATTTTTCCAATGCATTTAGCTCAATACGATAATATTTTGTCAAATAAATAGTATTTAAAAAAAAATCTCATTAGAGCCACTGTGTACTAGGGGTGAAATACTGTAAATCGGCTCTCAGTTTACAGTGAATCAGGCAAGTTCAAGTGGTGGCAATCAGGCAAGTTCACTTCTTTATTATATATAACTCAAATAAAAATGCTTTTTTTATTTTTATCGGTCTTTATTTATTTGTTTTAGCCAAACAATAACTATCACATTGAAAAAACCTTTTTTTTACCACTTTAGTCTCAAAGTTACTTTTCAGTCTTTCACATTCAAAATGTACGAAATTAGCTCAATTTTTTAACTTAATTAATAATCAACAGATAACTTCAACATAAACTATGACCATTACTTAATCAGTATCTTCCAAGAATTGGCTCTTTGTCATTAAAATAAATAATCAGGCAACTTACACTTGTTACATTTTCATATGTAAAATTAATGTATAATGTAAAATTTTGTTCTTTCATGACTGTGTGTTTTTCTATTTTACGGTGCCTTTCTGGACGAGCCATCTTAAAAGAAAAAACTAGTAAAAAATATTAAATCTCGTTATATTTTCTAAATTAATGTCTGGGTTACCATTATCCAGTTCTAACAGTGGAGTAGAGTTATACCACGTGTGATGGTTTTACAAAAATCGAAGTGCGGTATGCAAAAATGACCTTAATTAAGTTTATTCCTTAGAAATAATAATAATAAAACTAAAGGTTTCTGATAAAATTCAAAGTATATCTTACCTTACAACTCACTTTTTCTTTAAAAATAAAAAACACTGAAAACACGGTTTTGTAACATAGCTGACGCGAGGGAACTGGTTGTGACCAGTACGTATCGGGAGACTTTTCAATGAGTGAGAGATATAGAAATATAATACTTTTGAAAAAACGACCAGTGCGCCACTGTTGTCGCTATAGCCGCCGTTGCCGCCTTAACCCCATGTATAATTTAGATTAATTAATACGAATAATGCTGCCAAATACATGAATATATATTTTCAAGCTTTGGCTTTGGATTTTGTTCAATAAAATTGCAATTCGTTTTATGCAATCTTGGATATTTGAAGGCAACCATACCGTATTCCCGACGTTTCACGAGATTACTGGTGCTTAGATTTACCGCAGCCGGATGTTTGAGGTGGAGTTTTCATTCACTAATGTGTTTTTCTTCTTAATACCTTTATTTTCGGTACACTACTTATTCTGGAAAACGGAACTTAACTCAGTCCATGGCGACCTTAGCGAATTAAGCTGTAGTTGTTTAGCAAATACTGTATTTCATACTACGTATAACCGTCCTTTGAATTTCCGATTCTTCGGATATTCTTTGGTATCGGTTTGGTATGACTTGGTATATGATATACTTTACGTTTCAATTAAATAAGACCGGAATGTAGGTAATTTGCGATCAGAAAAAAAACAAGTAATTTACTACTGCACACTGGATGCTTTATATTATGATAATATTTAAAAAAATATAAATTCACACGATTAAGAAATATGCTTACTTTAACTCACAAAAAATCATAAAACTATCATTCCTTTCGGTAGATAACGTTTCAACTTACCTTCATAAAAATAGCTGCGGAAGCAATTTTTACAAGTTACAAGGAGTGAAAATACACTCGCGACAAAAGTATGGAATCACTTTGTTTGGAAATAATTACGCGCGATCTTGAGTACTAAATCACTAGTTACGAATAATAGAAATGGCATCATTTTAAAGGTTAAACTGTTAAATTTAAATTGATACCAAATCTATTAAATCACACCAGTACTTAAAGAGCAATCCGGGATTAAGAGAAGGAATTAGGAAATATGGAAAATAATGATTGAAGAAAACAACAAAAATTAATTTGTAAAGAAATTATTTAACCTCAAAAATTAAGTTTCACTATTTTGTGTTCCATCCCCTAGCCCTAGTACCTGCTCAAAGATGATTCTTCATTGATCTCATCAGTTTCTGAATCGATTCTTACGAGATACCTTCCCACCCATCTACTAATGCCGATTTCAGATCATTCACACTTGAAGGAGCAGGATTTTTGGAACGAACTCCTCTTCAGTTCATCCCACACGTGCTCAATGGGATTCAAGACCGGGTCGAGCCCTGATCAGTCCAATGTGGCGATACCGACTTCTTCGACATATTCAATTGTGGCACAAGAAGTGTGACAACGAGCTGTATCGTTAATAAGGAGGAAGCCATCACCGATATATCCCGTATAGAGAACGACATTTTCCAGCAGAATATTGGCAATGTAGCGGTCTGAACTTAGACCGCCTCCTCGGCCCCGCCAGGCATGAAAAGAAGCTCCGTTTTACCGTTAAAATAAATAGCCGCCCATATCATACAAGAACGGTGGTTCGCCCATAAGCCACTATCTCTGCGAAACAGCACTGCGCAAATTGCTTCCCAGGCCGTCTGTAGACCCGATCTCTGCGGTTGCTGCCGTGCAAACACGTTCTGCACTCGTCGGAGAACAGAACTCGCCTCCATTGCTCGACTTCCCAATCAAGATAGGTGCGAGCAAATTGAAGGCGTATTTGTCGGTTACCTGCCGTCAGTTTCGGGCCTGTGGCAGTTAATTTAAAGTTAACAGTTAAGCCATCTTTATAATTATTAACTAAATATTTAGTATTCAAGATCGCGCGGCACTAATTTCAAGTAAGTGATTCCATACTTTTGTAATGAAATCATGATTGAAAAAATGGTATTATTGTTATGTTAACCAGAAAAGAACGTGCATTATTAAAAATCTTTAAATACGTTTGACATTATACCAAGCTACGCATTCTAAACTCTTAAAATAATAGTTTTTACAATTCCAAGAGAAAATAATTGTCCACCGCTGGGCAATCTCGCAAAGTTCAGTGCCGTCCAAGAGATTAATTTTTCTTTTGTCATCATAAACTATGTTAAAAAGAAACGGGATATAACTTTAGAAGATTTTCTTCCGCTTTTATATACAGTTGGTCATCTAATAATATAACTAACTAACACACGTTACGATATCATTAAGCATTATTTATAAAGTATTTTTGATAATACCAATTAAAAGTTATATTTCTATCTCTCGGCAACAGTATTTTATTTTGATGTGTTCGCTCTTGATCACGATCTAGCCCGGGGGCCAAGATAGGATCCACGATGGAACGAGCTAACTCAGAAAGTGCCTGTTAACCCTGGCTTTAAAAACGGATGGGTTATACCTAAGTACTATCTTATCTAATCTATGAGCCGAGTCATCTCCCGGCCACCACAATGCGATCGATAGACACAGTCGTAGTTTTAAAGCATCAGAGACGCCTACAGCAAAGGTCATTGCGGACAAACACACAGAACCCTGCATGCCTCTAGAAGTTATGCTCAAGTGTGCAACCAGGTTAGTGGAGGTACGGCAACTTCCGACGGGGTTGCTATCTGAGTCTCCGTCAAGAAGAATAGGGCTTCTCAGTTCCCAGGTGGTGATGGACCGGATCGATATTTGAGTGCAGTGCCTCTGATGTTCGCGAGGTGCACTTTTAATGGGAGGAAGTGCAGCCGTTGTTTCACATTTTTTTGTACTTTCTGGTCATAGTGATGAATGTTGGGGGACAGGAATTTCAGTCGAGACGATACTCAGTCGATCATTAAAGTTCTCCTAGGCTATGCTAACCAAAAGAGGGAACTCACCTGGAGACTGCGGGACACCCAAACCCTCTCATAATGTCTACCGGGTCCTCCCAACCAGTCGCCAACTGGAGCAACAACGATGGAGCATTTCGGGATTTTTCGCGAATTGGCGGGGCAGCCTTTCACGATTGGGCCCGCTACTAACTGCGGTCGGCCAACGGCTAAAACAGTGCTACTGATCCCGCTACCCTCCAGAATGGATTACCTGATACATAGCATTGCCAAGAAACTAAGAGCGGTCCTGAGCTGCGCAACTGACTTATCCGACAGAACGCAGCAGAGCTATTTGGAGTCGGATTTCGGCAGGATGGTGATCGCCAGCCAGAGGCTCCTTGCGGAGCCTATCACCGCCGCTGGGATAATCAGCCTTTACCACAGGCCGAGTTGGTCCATGACGCCGGTGCCCGGAGTGGACCGCTAAGAGGTAGACCCTATGTGCTTTAATCCCGTTTAAAGTGGTGGAACTAGTATTATAACCTAATACACTAAGTTTATTTAAAGTTAACAAAATCATAATGTGTACATTCGCTTACAGTAAGAATTGTAATACATGTGGAAAATATCAGAGAGTATTTATGGTTTAATATTTATCCAATAAACCGCAACAATTGCAAAGAAATAGTCAAAGAAAAGTTACTTCTTGTATAGTGATTACAATATATACTATACTATTCATTACGTGTTTCATAATATAATACTTGTATAGCTAAGCAATGATAAATAAAAGTATGTAGATAGTAGAATTATTAACACACGACGTCTCGTGGTTATTTACCATTAGGTTTCGTAGTAATAAAACAAAGACTAAAACTGATGTTTGATTAATTGGTTATGTTATGTTATTTACCACATGACGCAATAAACGATATCTATCTATCTATCTAACATAGTTTCTAAGTTAAGAATGCCTATGTTTACAATTTATGACACATTATAATTCTGAAAAAAAATGAATGTTATTAGTGAAATATGAAAATATATTTTTTAACATTTTTAATCACTTTCTCTAAATCGAGTTATAACCATTCGTTTAACTTTAGAAACAAAAAAACCTGATGTGCTTAGCTTTTTATAACAAAACTGGTAGGTTCACTTTAGGTTTTTCACTGCCTTTAAAAAATTATTTAAGAAAATCTCATGATAAAAGGCTGTCATAAAATGATGATTACCGATTGAAAAGAAAAATGTGATTTTTCGCTGAGTTTTGAATTTCTTGAAAATTTTTATTAACCTCTTTTTATTTGAAATTTGTCAGAATATATCATCTATCAGAATATAATGTTGCTTGACCTTCATTATCTTCGAGCATCTGAATTGCGTAGTTTTAATATAAAATAATGCGAAATTTAAACCATGAAGTGTTCTTCAACGTGTACGGAGTTTTTAATAAATCCCCACACCTTTACTGAAGCATAGGGATATAGGAATTATTTTTTTTGTATTATAAATGTTTACAAAACCTATACCGTTAATAACTTGGCCAATTATCTAAAAAATTAACTCATGAAATAGAAAGAAGAATTCTTACATATGCTCGTAAAGGGTGCATGTGGTATATATATATATATATATATACGTTGATATATGAATAAAAGTTTTATTTGATAAGTGATTCAACATCGTCATAACTGAGGCTTAAAAAACGCTTGTTCTAAACTGCATCCCATTTGCGCAGAGGTAGTTTATAAATATTAAATTTATAATTGATTCTATTGTATAATACATAGCTAATACCTAATGAAGAGTAGTCAAAACAGTACTACACTTTTTTACTTTAAAGAGTTTGGGCAACTTTGGCAAACTTTGAACTATTGGGCAATCTTTTATTTAAAGCAAACTTTGAATCATATGTACTCGCTAGACGCATGCTTGCGTAAGATAAGATTAATTTTATTACAAATAATCCACGAATGAAAAGAACTTTCCATAACTCATACAGTTATACATATTATTATAATATTCATTCGCTATAGTTTGAAAGTTCACAAATTAGCTACCTTATTTACAAAGTAGACTTTTAAAATAGACCTTTACGTGCTTCTCTGACTGCTTATTATACGTGCTAGGTTTCTCGACGTAGAACTTACGAAGTCAAGGCAATGATTTTGACTTTCAATGAAGGCAACGTTAATTTTCATATTAAATTAAAAGTATTTTATTTCTTATATTTATTCTACCAGTTTACTTGACCCCACTGCAAAGATTACAAAAGTCATAAGTTCATAAATTCACGGTGGCTATATATAGTCTTCGTTTGTTGAGTATGTTTCATCATATTATTCGTGATACTAAGTTATGTATGGATAAGTCATCAGGTGGCGGCCTAATTGAAGGGTTGATATTTGTCAAACCTTAGTGAATATTCACTCGAGAACAACCCAAAAAATATATAGAAATCGAAATAACTAAGACTCCGACAAAATGAAAAAATTATTTGTTGAATCGTGGTAAGACTTACAGTTCAAAAATGTAATGATTTCTATTACAATCTTATAAGGTAGACATATAGTACATTTTTTTGTTACAAACATAATTCCAAATTTTTATTATAACGGATCAAAATTTGCTAACTATGCATTAATAAACATTTTTAAAATTCCATAATAATTTCATTACGACAGTATATTCTTTTTAAAAACGTTGAATGCAGTAAAGAGTAAAAAATATACAGTGTGACATTCATATATAATTTACGGAGTGTTAGAAGGTTTGCATATTGATATAAGACATCTGTTGGAAATCTGCGTTGCAGCACATAATTTTAACGTCTAGTCTCTCTAAGATATAAAATACGTGTGTGAAAAACAACTACGCCTCCGAGCCCTCAGATGGGATTCGAACCCACGACCTTTCGCTATCCGGGCGACTGCTCTGACCGCTGAGCTTCCGAGACGCTGGCAAACGTGTCGAATTTGCATTGTGCATGCAAAAAATTAAATTAAAAACATAGTTATAGCTGGTTCCATCTTAATCGATTGTTTAATATTTGTAAAAATATTACTTTCGATGTTGAAGGTAGTTAGCGTTCAACATTGGTGGAACGATACTAGCTCATAGTAGAAGTTGAAATACGTTTGTAAAATTCGACACGTTTGCCAGCGTCTCGGTAGCTCAGCGGTCAGAGCAGTCGCCCGGATAGCAAAAGGTCGTGGGTTCGAATCCCATCTGAGGGCTCGGAGGCGTAGTTGTTTTTTACACACGTATTTTATATCTTATAGAAATATTGCATTGTGAATGCAAAAAAATAAATTAAAAACATAGTCTAGTCTTTCATCCTCGAGGCCTTTTTAATTCCAATATGTTTATTTTGTGGCTCCACCCAATACTGGTATGCAATATTTTGTAATTGACCGAGTTACAGCAACGTTTATTTTATTTAAAAAATCTTTGTTAGTGACATGTCTTAAGGTTTTAAAATCCCAAATAAATTTATGTATTATGGTCTAAATGCGTAGTTTAAGATGAAAGATACTAAAAACAAGCAAGATGAAGCAGATAAATGCAGATATCGAGCAGTACCTCGAAGCTGATTGAAAGACTCACGCAATCTTTGTACAATTCCTGAATTCGTACGCATATTCCATACGCATTTTCCAGGTCGAGAAAAACTGTGAGGTACTTTTAAAATATATTATTATCTATACATATAAATAAAATTGGAGTGTTTGTTTGCAATATTGAAATAATCGTTTTTTACTACATGCATATGATTATTTATACAGTACATACACCAAAATAACATTTTTTTTTAATTTTGTCTGTCTGTTTGTTCCGGCTAATCTCTGAAATGGCTGGACTGATTTTCACGGGGCTTTTATTGGCAGGTAGCTGATTTAATAAGGAGTAAATTAGGCTACTTTTATTTTAGATTATTTTTTATTTATTATAAAAAAATATAGCAAATTAAAATTACTGTGTTACAGCAACGCGTGGCTGGGTCAGCTAGTAATTAATAAATTTATAATATATTATTGCTTTTGCTTTAAGTATCAATTTTTTTTAGGGTTACAAGACAGAACACGAAAATTAAAGCTAGGTTTTTAACGGCATCGCCTAAAACCTTTAAGCCGGAATTACATTATTGTGTCGAGGTGTGTCGTGGCGCCTTCTGGTAGCATCTGGCGCGTATCTGAACTATCAATTTTGTATGTGTAGAATTACATTATTCTCGTGTTAACGATCTGGCGATTTAGATCGGAGACACAACGGTGGAGGGGATATGTCGCGACACAACACACGAGAATAGTACGCTCGGCTATCTGTCGTGGCGTTGTCTCTGATCTAGCCGAGAGCATGTTTTCTTTATGGTAATCTTAATAGTATGTGGCTTGTTTATTAATATTCATATTAGCTTTTACCCGCGGCTTCGTCCGCTTTTTTATTTAATTTTTGACGTGACAACGTCTTATAAATTGGTTTGCCGGGTGACACTTCAAGAAACTGCGTTACGCTCCGCTCACGTTATGCGCTCACAATGAGAGCGAGTGAGAGGCACGCGTCCCTTCCACTCGGGCATGGTTAGCCCGCCTAAGAGCGAGAGAGACAGACATAAAAAGTGGAAGGGACGCGTGCCTATAAATTAATGTTTTAAATATAATTCTTTGTATAAATAAATGTTTTAAATTGTTACTATTATTTCATCCTTCTTCCTACTATACGAATGAATATTCACATTAAAATTATTTTACCACTCAAAGTCGTTGTCACGTAAAACTTTCGCCCGTATACCGACTTTACAGGCAACCAATTTTTTTTCGTATGAAAACGATATATTTAATCTGTGGATGGTTGATATTCACAATTTGACCCAATAGGTAGCGTGTAGAATAACGTCTATCAGGTTCTCTAGTAAAATATAGAAATTACCTACAAAATGACTCCGCTAAGAAGACAACTACAAGGTTTTACTTGTTAAAGATATTTATTCTTAACAGGTAGAATTTGAAATCATGTCTTGTTGACTAACTGGATCAGACACCATAACTGCTTCCTACAGAATTTTTCTTACTTGGGCATTTCTTTTGCAAAAAACTATCAGACAAATTTATCTTTAAGACAATTCAAACAATACAACATGTAACATAAAAAACCCTTAAAAATGTAATAAATTATCAAAGCGAAAAATATTGTCGACCCTAGTAAGCTGTCACTGCATAGAACTGAAGTTATCATAGGTTATTTAACAGAGTTCAACGGATTTTAAGTATTTCATTCAAAACGGTTTGCAAACTCAACAAGAGTTATGTTGTCAATTACAAATCTTCTAATCGATATCTTACAATTATTTCGCGTTTTAACTAACATTATTACTTAAGTGAAAAAATGGCTATGTTTTCTAACTCTGAATATTATGATATGATATTATGCGTAGGCCATGAAGACGGCAACTTAAATCGTGCTCGCGAACTGTCAGCAACGATTTATTGATGGTAGACCCCTCGTTGAACAGCGACGGCTACCTTCGTACCTGTTATGAGTCGGTAAAGCATTACTTGTTGATTCTCCCATATCTATTCAAAGATGGCGTTAGGGAGTTAGTTGCGTTGTCATGGTCGAGTCAGTCATAACCTATTATAAAGAACCTTGTGATTATAGTGTCTATTTTATATATAATAAATCCAGTTCGTCTAATAATAGTAAAGCATTATTATTTCATAGGCACGAACCGTAACATGGTGTCAGTAATTGGGTTCGTAATCTAGGCGTCATAAAATACAAGAAGAAGAAAAGTACATGAATAGTCAGCGTCATGGCCCAAGATAAACCAAAGCTCAAAAAGCTTTCTGGAATGTCCAGTCCGCAACCCATGTTAATGAACGGTAACTTGTCACAACAATGGAAAAAATGGTATCAATCATTTAAATTTTATTTACGTGCATCAGGCATGGATGATGAGAGTGACGGCAGAAAGGTAGCTTTATTTTTACATGTCATTGGTGAAAAAGGAGTAGATGTATTCAATACATTTGGCAAAAATGAAGATAATGTCAAATATGATGAGCTCATAGAATTATTCCAAAATCATTTCGCCCCAAAAGCTAACCTCACTTATGAGTGTCATAATTTTTTACATATAAACAAGGTGAGAATGAAACTTTAGACGACTTTGCATGTACACTAAAACTAAGATCACAGAACTGTGAATTGGGTGAACTACAAGCACGTCTGACTAAAATTATGTTCATATGTAACATGCATCAAAAATATAATTATATTAGAGAAAAATTATTACTAGAATATAAGCTTGATTTGGATAAGGCCTTAGAGATGGCGAAAGCCATGCATGCTTTTAAGCATCAGACAGATCAATTGGCAGCAGACCAAAGTACGGTTTTGTATAACAAAAGTCAAAAATCGCGCTCAAGATCAAAGTCAAAGTCCAGAAATGTCAGTCAACAAAGTCATAGTCAACAGTCAAAAGAAATTTGTACAAGGTGTGGTCAAGTGCATCGGTATAAGTGTCCTGCATTAAATGCAAAGTGTAAAAAATGTGGTAAAGTTGGTCATTTCGCAGTCTGTTGTCGGTCATTTAAGTCAAGGTCGGTAAAGTATGTGCATTCAGACAGTGATGTAAAGCTGATACAGTCAGAACAAGATGAACTGTTTATAGGACATATTAGATCAGAAAATGCATTGTCAAGTGAATGGACAATTAATTTACAGATAAATGGATCACAAATAAATTGTGTAATTGATACTGGTAGTGATGTGAATATTATGACAAAAAATATTTATGATTCACTTAATATCCAAAAGCCATTGTCAATAACAGATATAAAAATTAAGTCATATACGGGTAATAGTCTGGAGGTCCTAGGTCAACGGATCTTGAAATGTAAATTCCAATTGAATGATTCTTATATTACAAAACAAATTAATTTTATCATTGCCAAAGTGAATTCTCCAACTGTGCTAGGTAAAATTACTTGCTCAGAAATTGGACTAATTAAAAGGGTTTATTGTGTAAACACTGCGACCAAACAAAAATCAGAAAGTGATTTTAGTCAATTGTCTGACACTAATCAATCGAATTCAAGTCAAATGCTATGTAGTAAAGTCACAAAAAATTTGTCAAGCCAGTCACAATCAGGTCCATTACAGTCAAGTGAGTCGCAAACTATAGATTTAAATAAACTTGTTGAATATAATAACTCTGTCTTTGTCGGTCTTGGTTGTCTTCCTGGTGAGTGCCACATAAGGACAAATCCTGAAGTGCAGCCAAAAGTCGATGCTCCAAGAAAGGTACCCTTTGCATTACATAATAGACTTCAACAAGAGCTTGAGAAAATGGAAAAAATGGAGGTCATCAGCAAAGTCTCAGAACCTACAGAATGGGTGAGTTCACTAATTTTAGTGGAAAAGAAGAATGGTCAATTAAGGGTATGTTTAGACCCCCGCAATTTGAATCAGGCAATAAATAAAATCAAAATCAAAATAACATAGGCCCTTGCGGGCACATAAAATCGTCAATTTTACAGAATCAAAAAAATATTCTTCTATAATAAAGATAGCCCGTGCGCTAGCGGCAAGTACATCCGCGGAGTTGATGCCGCGCATGTAATCGCCACGAGCGACCCGATTCCGAACGTAGGGGCTTACATGAGAAGAATCGGGCAAGAAACTCATGTGCCAAAACTCTTATAAAATCGCCAAATGTCTTACAAATTGTGTATATTACAAAACTATTCAGAGAACGAGCAATTCATTTCTTTTAGGTCCACGCTGCCTTATCATTCAAAAAATCTTTAACACTGTAATAAGCCTTTTTGCATAACTGAGTTTTAATTAAAAATTTAAATTTATTCATTGACAAGTCATGCATGTTACATGGCAGCGTGTTGTACATTCGTATACAGTAACCTGCAAAGGAGTTGCTTATTTTATGGAGCCTATACCTGGGCATTGCTAGCTTGTCTTTATTTCTTAAATTGAAATTATGATAGTCACTATTTTTTCTGAATTTAATATCTTTACACTTGTGTGCATACATTAAGTTTTCATAAATATATTGTGAATGTACAGTCATAATACCAATTTCTTTAAATTTTTCTCTTAAAGACTCTCGGGAGCCCATCCTATAGATCGCCCGAACAGCCCTCTTCTGCAGTGCAAAAATGCAGCCAATATCGGCGGCATTTCCCCACAGTAGTATCCCGTACGACATAATACTGTGGAAGTAGCTAAAATAGACTAAGCGCGCAGTTTTTACGTCTGTTAACTGACGAATCATTTTTACGGCGTATGCTGCAGAACTGAGTCTGCTCGATAGGCATTCAATATGAGGACCCCATTGTAACTTAGAATCTAAAGTTATACCCAGAAATACAGTTTGATTGGCCAGCTCTATTTCCTCATCCCTAACCCTGACTTTGACTTTAGCTAATTGAACATTTGGCATAGTGAATCTAATGCATTTTGTTTTAGTTTCATTTAACAACAAATTATTGGCGCCAAACCAGTGAACGACCTTGGAGAGTGCAATGTTTACTTCGTCAATATTAATTTCTCCACGTTTAACTCTTCTTCTTCGTCGCGTCTTACAAGGTCATTAATATATACCAGAAATAGAAATGGACCCAATATTGAGCCCTGCGGCACCCCCATTGTTACAAATGATCCAGGCGACTGCTCTCCATTGATGACCACCTTTTGAATCCTGTCACTTAGGTAAGAAGTGAGAAAATCCAAAGCGGTACCACGGATACCGTAATAGTGTAATTTCCTGATTAACGTCTGATATTGGACACAGTCAAAAGCCTTTGATAAGTCACAAAAAACACCATAGGCATCCTGCGACTCCTCCCAGGCCTCATAAATGCATTCTAACAATTTTATTCCAGCATCAGTCGTGGACCGTCCGCGGGAAAAACCAAATTGTTTAATATGTAGTAAGTTATTATTACTAAAATATTTCTGTAATTGCTTAAGCGCGGTTTTTTCAAAAATTTTACTAAATATTGATAGTACGGATATTGGACGAAAGTTAGAGGGATCTGAAGTACTACTAGTAGATTTAAACAATGGAGTTATTTTGCTAAGTTTCATCAAATCAGGAAACACACCACTATCAATACAGTTGTTGACAACTAAAGCTTAATGTGTAGCAACTATTTCAATAACATTCTTTACTATTTATACAGATATTCCCCAAAGATCGGCAGTTTTTTTTAAAATTCAACGATTTAAAAGTGTCTATGATGTCACGTTTACTAACATAATTAAATTTAAATACAGTATTACAGCAAGGAACATTTTCTTTCAACAAGGATTCTGCAATGGGGGTGGAAGAGCCTAAAGTGCTTGTCAAATCTACTGGAATTCATATAAAAAATTTTTCAAATTCATTCGCAACATCTGAGTCCGAGCTAATAAATTTACCATCAATTTTAAGTTTATAATTATTTGCTGAAGCTTTTGTTCGGCCAGTCTCTGCATTTATAATTTTCCAAGTAGATTTGACTTTGTCAGTACTGTTATAAATTTGTAATATATTTAATTTTTGCAGTTTGACAAACCTGCTTAAAAATTTTTGAGTATGACTTGACATAATTTTGAAAATATTCCGTTCTATTAAACTGTCTTTCTGAGTACAGCTCATACAATTTTTGCCTACTTTTGTGTATTCCTGCAGTGGCCCATTCGCTAAACATTGGATTAACAGTAACGGTGATCTCTTTGGTTTTGAAAATTTCGTTAAATTGGTTGCAAAATGACTCAAAAAATAAATTATACATATCATTTGGTGACATATCCGGTGATGAAAAAGGAAGTTTACAGCATAATTCAATTCCTATACGTTTCAATCTGTCAGCAGTTACTGGTCGACATATAATTTTACGTTTACTGACTTGTTCTGTGACAATTTTGAAGCAATCTAATTGCCCGCAATGATCTGAATCTAAGTTTGCAATAACTTTCTTACTTACAGGTACCAGATTACTATATATATTGTCTAAACAGGTTGACGTTGTTTTACAGAATCTAGTAGGCTCCATAAATAAGTTGAAAAGATTGTGTGATTTAAATAAATTTAAGATTCTATAAGTTTCACTGTTCTTTGTAAGAAGATCAATTTTAATATCTCCACACACAATCAAGTATTTTTTTGACCTACACAATTTGTTCAAGGCTTCATCCATGATTTCCTCAAATCTATCATAAGCTGAGGAACCAGGTTTGTATACACATACCACAATGAGTTGCTCAAGTTCTATACATGATAGTTCTATTATGCATTCTACTGAGAGAGACACAATATCTTTCCGTTCTTTAAATTTAAAACTTTTATTTAAAAGAATCAGTGGCCCCCCATGTACTGTGTTGACTCTGCAGAACGAACTACCAACCTGGTGATTATTGAAACTAAACATGAGTTCACATCCCTCAAGCAAATGTTCTGTAATACACAAAATGTCAATTTGTTTTGAATTCATGAATAATTCCATCTATAATTGTTTGCCCTTTGATAGTCCATTACTATTTTGATGCACCAGGTTTATATTTTTTATTTTATTTAAATTACATTTATTTTGATGGCATTTCTGAACACAATTTTTTTTATTTGACTCTAATGGTAATGTTAAAAGAGGCATGTTAAAATCATTATTTGCGTATTTATATTTGCAATAGGATACCTCTTTTGTCTCTATATCTAATTTAAATAGCTTGGAACGGATTCCAATGTCATAATATTATTATACTGCTCAATAGAGTCAGTTTGTTTAGCCAAGTTCTTGGCTGAAGTTAATAAAAAATATGATAGTGAATTCACTATCTGTCTCTTATAATACTGAGGCAGGTAATATCTACCATTAGTAAAAGTATATACATTTTTACGAACAATACTGTTAGAGTCAATTACATTAAAGTTATTATTATACTGACTGAATAAATTCAGAGTCATATTTAAATTAAATCTATAGTTATTTTCCGCATCTGACAATTTTTTTATGTAGGGGAATGTAAACATTACAATTTTTTTAAGCTCTAATTGTTTTAATTTTTCAAAGTAAGGGGTTAACTTTTTTTTGTTGACATTACCCCTATTTCCAATAAATATAATTAATTCATCATCCTTACTAAATATGTAGTTGAATATTTTGTGCATAATTTCATGTAAATTAGCACAAGGAAAACAATTATTTATAATCGACTGCTCCGGTGAATTTAACTTTAAGCGCAAATTTGAGCCCATATCCTTACCAATATTATCGCTGAACATAATTATATTTTGAGAGGAACTTACGTCATGTATACTGTCACACAATGATGATGGAAGTAAAGGAGAGACCTAGGACTCTGAGATTACCGGAGTGCCTTGCCTATCTGGTGACTGTGGAAGACTGCCGTTGTTACAAATACAACACTGATTATTAACCAGTGAGTCACAGCGCTCAGAATTATCTTTGGATAACTTTAAAGTGTCATCCACTGCCATAGAATACTCCTTAATAGACTTTTCAGACAATTCATATTTCTTTGTAAGATTTCTTAATTTATTTTGTAAAATTTGTATGTTTGACTCTAAGTGTTGTGTGTCAGTTTCATGTTTTTTCAAGTTATTTTCTAGTTTAAAAGTACATGATTGAAGTTGATTTCTTAATTCAAGATTTTTCTTTATTGTTTTAATATTTTTAGTTGATGATTTAAAATATTTCATAGCTCTTTTTGATTTTTTTGTGAACTTATTTATTTTTATATATTTTTTTAGTTTATTCCTACTGCAAAATGCTATTCTTGACTTTTCATGTACTGACTCCTCTTTGGTGGGGTCTTCAATGGTCAAGTTAGAAATTGCAGGAGAAACCAACTGCGGGGCACAACTAACCAATTCTTGGTATAGGCTGTCATTCTGCTGAGCAGTGACTTTCAGAGCAGTCTCCTCCAGATCTAAGATGTGATGATGGGCCTCACGTAGTTCCTGTTCCAATTTGGAAGTTCTTCTAAGGGTCTGCTCGTACTCATCACTGCATTCATCGAACCTATCAACTATTGACTGGAGTTTGTCCCGCTCATCAACAATATCATTAAATCTAATCTGTAACGATGCTAGTTCACTTTTAAGCCTACTGTTATTATTCAAGACCCCTACTAGTTCCTTCTCATTATCCTCCCTTTCATCCTCCAGCTGGACACATTGCTCCTTTACAGCCTTAAGTTCCTGTAAGGCCAATTGAAGTTTGGACTCCTCTTGGCGTGACAAGGCCCTTCGAGTCATCATTTTAAAATCGTAAATTACAACAAAATTTATTACCGAAGGAACAATTTGTCAACTAGAAACTGGAAGGTAGGTATTTCTAAAGTTACCGGTTAATCACAATATGATATTATAATGATTATATCAATGTAGAAACCGAATATATCTTCATTGAATATCCGCTTATATACGAGATATAATAATAATATTCAAGAGAAACAGCCAGTCAATACTTACTTTGATAAATCAGCTGTTTCGAGGTTAGCGGTATCGACACTTATTTCGTTTAAAGTCACAAACAATCACAACCATTAATTACCTGTAATTAATCACTCATATGTACACCTATTAAAAGCTTAATATTGGTAAGTGGGCTATAGGAAATTAATTTAAATATTTAACAAATACGGATTATTTTGATGTTTGACTTAGTGTTGCCAGACGCGGAAAGTCAATAGGACACATTATCCCATTCCATCAGTAGACATGGTTCGTGCGAAGGTGGCTGGTGCAAAATTTTACTCTACCTTGGATGCAAGCAGTGGATTTTGGATGTGCAAACTAAGTGAGGAGAGTTCCTATCTCACAACCTTCAATACACCTTTTGGTAGATATCGCTTTAAACGACTCCCATATGGCATAAATTGCGCTCCGGAGTATTTTCATAGAATCATGACTGAAACATTTGGTGATATACCAGGAGTGGCAGTATATAGCGATGATATTTTAGTAAGTGGACAAACAGTGCAAGAGCATAATCAACGTCTTAATAGAGTCTTTGAAAGAGCGAAGGAATATAACGTCAAATTTAATAAAGACAAATGCACATTTGCCAAGGAAAGTGTTAAATATCTAGGACATATTTTTTCAGCAGAGGGGATCACAGCTGATCCAGATAAAGTCAAAGCAATTAAAGAGATGCCATCTCCTACCTGTTTAAAAAATTACGAAGATTTCTAGGTATGCTTAATTATTTGAGTCCTTTTATAAAAAACATGGCCGAAGAAACTGAAACACTTCGTCATTTATTTAAAAGATCCACAGATTGGCAGTGGACTGTCAACCATGAAAAAATATTTTGTCATCTTAAGCAATTAATATGTCAAGTTCCGGTGTTGTCTCATTTTAATGTGCATGATCCTATTGTCCTAGAGAGTGATGCTAGTAACAGTGCTGTTGGAGCAGTCTTAATGCAAAATCAACATCCTGTATATTATGCTTCAAAAACTTTAACAGACACACAACAAAGAATGGCCCAAATAGAAAAAGAACTCTATGCAATAGTTTTTGCATGCATCAAGTTCCATTAATAACATTGTTCAAGAAACCTTTAGTTGAGGTTCCAACACGTCTACAAAGAATGGTGTTAAAAATACAAGCTTACAGTCTCAATGTAATTTACAAGAAAGGTATTCACATGTACATTGCTGGTACCTTGTCTAGGGCAGCACTTTCTGAAACAAGCGCAGATGAATTGGATGATGATGTTATTGTACATGTAAATTTATTGAATCAATCATTACCAGTCTCGTCAGAACGTCTCCAGTGGTTGATTAAAGGTACTAATGAAGATGAAAGCTTGCAGATTTTGAAAACATACTGTAAAGAAGGATGGCCGTCAAATAAAACTCAAGTTCACAAAATTTACATGAATTTTGGCAATACAGATTTGATCTGCATACTGAAAATGATTTGATTTTCAGAAGCAACAGTATAGTCATAAATAAAAAATTAAGGCCAGATATTTTAAAAATAATACACAGTGGTCATTTGGGAATTGAAAGGTCAAAAGCATTTGCAAGAGGACATGTTTTTTGGCCATTTATGTCTACAGATATAAAAAACATTGTTCAGTCCTGTCATACTTGCTTGTCACATAGAAGTATAAATGCTCCAGAACCACTTCATCCACATGATGTTTCATTATTACCGTAGGAAAAGGTTGGTGTAGATTTTATGGATTATAAGACTAAAAAATACATTGTAGTACAAGATTATTATTCAAATTATATTGAAATCATGTCAGTAGCAAGTACTAACGCCAAAACAGTAATTGTTTGTCTTAAGAGTATTTTTAGTAGACATGGTATCCCAGTTGAGCTATTCTCAGACAATGGGCCTCCATTTAATTCTGCAGAGCTTAAAAAATTCATTTTTTAATGGGCAATACATCATAAAACTTCAAGTCCCTACATACCAAGGTCAAATAGGATAGTAAAGTCAGCAGTAAAGATATGTAAGCATTTACTAATCAAGTCAGATCAGTCGGGGACAGATCCACATCTAGCGTTACTGCAGTTCCGGTACACACCTAGAGGAAATCTACCATCTCCAGCACAATTGTTAATGTCTCGTGCACTTAGAACGCAATTACCAACAGTCACAAAAAACTTAAAACCAAGAACAATAAGATTTGAAGATTATAGAACAACTAAGGAAGAAAATAAAAAGAAAATGAAAGAATACTATGACAGGAAAACTATACCATTACCTGAATTACAAGAAGGAGAGAAAGTATATTTTAAGAAAATGCCGGATACTCCCTGGATTACAGGCACAATAAAGTCCAAGTGTAATCAGCCTAGGTCTTATACTGTTGAAGGATCAGATGGATTTATGGGAAGGAGAAACAGACAACATATTTTGAAGACACCGCAATCATCTCAAACTGTATCTCAAAATGTGTTACAAAAGAGTCAAAATATCAAGTCATCTCCTAAGTCACATATAGTATCACCGTCAGTTGAAAAGCATACAACTCCAGTTGAGATGCGCACTAGGTGTGGAAGAGTAATAAGACCACCAAGACGATTAAATTTGTGAATAAAAAGGAGTTAATATTTAACTAACTATTTATGTACACAATTGTTGTTTATCAGTGAATTGTAAAAGACTGATAATTTACAGAAGTCTAGAATAACTTTAGAGTCATAGTTTATTATAAATTACTTAATTAGTGTGTAGTACAATACTGAAACTTATCGTTAATGTTAGTGTTAAAAGTTGTTGTTAAGTCTAGTTTATTCTATAAACTTTGTCAAGCTGTAAAATATAAATAATTTAGCTTATCCTAAATAAGGAGGATGTTATGAGTCGGTAAAGCATTACTTGTTGATTCTCCCATATCTATTCAAAGATGGCGTTAGGGAGTTAATTGCGTTGTCATGGTCGAGTCAGTCATAACCTATTATAAAGAACCTTGTGATTATAGTGTCTATTTTATATATAATAAATCCAGTTCGTCTAATAATAGTAAAGCATTATTATTTCATAGGCAGGAACCGTAACAGTACCAATGCTTTCTCAACATGTCAAGACGCCTACATTCCACCGGGTCCTTACATCAGTCCACTGGAAGTGGACTTCCAAGCACAGTCGATCGCAGTCAGGCTGAATCTGTATGGCAGTATTTTAAAGAAAAGCCAACCACGAGTACGAGGTCCGCAGCAAGACTCGGTATGGACCATATTGCAGTTTGGCGAATTCTTCGTAACGACCATCGACATATACTAAAGGACATGCCCTAGCGGTGAGAATTGTGGTATTACAAAAGAAAGAGATAAAGCTACGTTTCGGACTATTTTTTTTTATTTTTTTTTATTTTATTAGGAATACCAACAGCGTATCTTATAAAACTAATTAATACAAAACTTTGTAAAGACTAAGCTATTAACAGGTACTCGCAAGTGGGCACTAGGGTTAAGATTAGGTAACAATAAAATTAATATAACTACATATAACAATTAGAGTAAAATTAAACTACTAATTATTTATAATTTTAAGGGTATGTGCCGAAAAATTTTGAAGAAAAAAATTGGTTGCCTGTAAAGTCGGTATACGGGCGAAAGTTTTACGTGACAACGACTTTGAGTGGTAAAATAATTTTAATGTGAATATTCATTCGTATAGTAGGAAGAAGGATGAAATAATAGTAACAATTTAAAACATTTATTTATACAAAGAATTATATTTAAAACATTAATTTATAGGCACGCGTCCCTTCCACTTTTTATGTCTGTCTCTCTCGCTCTTAGGCGGGCTAACCATGCCCGAGTGGAAGGGACGCGTGCCTCTCACTCGCTCTCATTGTGAGCGCATAACGTGAGCGGAGCGTAACGCAGTTTCTTGAAGTGTCACCCGGCAAACCAATTTATAAGACGTTGTCACGTCAAAAAGTTTCACCACATCTTTAGGCTTGCTTCTGAATAATTCCAACTCGCCACTGCTTTTTGACATGTCGTTGAAAGAATTGCTAACTTGTATAAAAAAAGAGTTGCGACGATAATTAGTATAAACTACCGGTGAGGCATACTCAACCTCTGGCGATACCATGCGTCAGGTATCGCCAGAGGTTGAGTATGCCTCACCGGTAGTTTACGCGGAACCCAAATGTTTATTTGCTCTAATAAAGCAGGACAATCTACAGTGGCATTAGCAATTTTCAATAAACTACAAATGTCGGATACTTGTCGTCTCTTTTCAAGGGGTAAACAATGATATCTTCTACATCTCGCCTCGTATCCATGATCTGTTGTTCTACTTTTATATTGCAAATAACGCAGAAACCTTTTTTGTATGGATTCTATACGTGAAATGTACACATTAAATTGTGGATTCCAAACCTCTGGCGCGTATTCGAAGATGCTGTGGACGTATGCATAGAAAAGTACTTTTAGCGGTCTGATTGATTTAAAGTTACAAGTTGAGCGTATAACGAAACCGAGAGATTTGGCTGATTTTTTAACCATGAAATCGACATGTTTGTCAAACAATAGTTTGGAGTCTTGTATATTTCCGAGATCTTTCACAGATGTTACTCGAGTAAGTTTCTTGTTTTGGATGGCATATTGATAATATATAGGGTTAGGTTTACGAGTAAAGGATCGTGTAACATTTGGAGACATTGAGATTAAGATTATTTTGGGTACAGTATTGCACAAAATCATTAAGTTCGCATTAAAGTTGATCACAATCAGTCCAACTGCCAATCTACATATAAATTTTAGTGTTATCTGTATACATTAAGACCTAGGCATATTTAAAACACAAGATGACATCATTAATAAATAAAATAAACAATAATGGCCCCAAATGCGATCCTTGCGGGACACCAGAGGGTATCGGCATCAAAGCAGATGTAAACCCATTTATAGCGACCGCCTGTGATCTATTAGTAATATAAGAAGAAAACCACGTGTATAAGTTACCATGTATAGGTATACATGGTAACTTATACAGGTGGTTTTCAGCAGGTGCTGCAAGGCAGGTGCTTTGTACAGCTTTTCAAGGAGTAGCTGGTGATCAATGCGATCAAAACATTTGCTGAAATTCGTGAATATACAATCAACCTGCTGTTCCAAGTCCATATGTGATAAAGTATAATCATTAAATGCCAAGAGGTTGGAAACAGTTGACCTTTGTCTTAAAAATCCATGCTGTTGTGATGTTAAAGACGACTTTAGTGCACCATAGACCTGTCGGTAAACTATTTTCTCATATATTTTGGCAAAAATACATAATTTTGATATAGGTCTATAATTTTTAATATACGATCTGTCACCATTATGTACCGGTGTTACAAATGCAGATTTCCAGATTGCTGGGACTTGACCTTCACACATGGAACGTTTCAAAATAATATAAAGGGGGAAGACTAAATTGTTTGCACACTGCCTTAATCAAAAACGTCTTTTTTAATATTCTACTTCATTCCTGATGAAGAATGGTGAAAACAATTTTAGGAGGTTTTGGCCGCTCTCCCTTGGACGCGGGACCACCGTGCGGCGATAGTGCGAAATGCCACACAAGCCACATCCCGGCGAGCCAGGTTGTGCATTGAGCAATTTCTTGTTCGTTATGAAAAATTAAGTTTTAGTTTAGGTTGAATGATGACGAACTCTTTAATAATAAGCTGAAGGGTCTTGAACTTAGACAAAAGGTAGCAAGCCTATCCGTTTTTTATAATATATACTTTTGGGGATCTAACGGGACGGGATTACAAATATCAAATAATTGATAAAATAACATATATTATTTGGTATATTTAAAGTAAAATATTCTTAGATATAAAAAAATCATGCAGTTAATCCTTACTAATATTATAAATGCGAAAGTGACCCTGTCTATCTGTGAGCTACGCAATCACGCCTGAACTACTGAGCAATTTAAATGACCTTGCCTAATTGGCAAGGTCCAACGAGGCTCCAACGAGCTGGAGGCAAATCTAACTCCTTTACCAAAACCATATCGTCTACTTTAGGTCCATTGTTCATTTGATATATACTCTTTCATAACACTATTAAATTTTATTTTAAACTATTTGTCTTTATTTAATCTTTTTTCGAATAAGTCAAATCTTATCTTGGCTATTTCTGTAGAACTTTGATTTTAGAGCTTATCGACCTTGAATTAAATTTTGACTATATATCTGCTCTCTTCATTCCTGGCTGTTGTTTTCCTGTAAATTCTTTCGCATTCCTCTGTAATGATATTGTGTTTATTCACTAAAGGTTCTTTTTCTAGTTCCCAAATTTTTTAAAGTAAGTTATCTTTAATCGTCTAATGCATCGCCGTGTTTATGTTTGCTTTTATTTTCCCGCTAATGAATCAGAATATGTTAAGAAACACTATTACAAATATTCACTAAAAAAACAAATACTCATACGAAAAGGGAATCGTTGCTGTTCGACGCACTTAATTGGATGATTTTTTAATGAAGAATATATATCAGATCAAGGCTTAGTTTGTAAAACAAGTATAATAGAAAAACAGAATTCACACTATTTTTCAATGCCAAACATATTGACTTAGGATCAGTTGTTTTTTGACATGCTTGTGAGTAGATACAATAAGTTGGAATGGAATTTCAATAAAATCATCACTTAGATTCTACTTATATGTAATATCATTGTCACAACTGGTGTCAGAATCTACAAAGTTGACATAAGTTTCTCCTGGTACACCTGTAGTCGTTGATACTAAATCGTATACTTCCAGGCATGAAGACATCTCGATAGATGCTGTACATTTAGTAATAGGAGCTTCTTTGTTAATATATGGGATAAGACGATACTTGTTACAGTATATATCATTAACTCTTCCTGTTTTATTCAAACAATCACTAAATACATTAACTTCTTTTTGAGTTTTTTAAACTTTTTATAACTTTGCGAAGATATTGGTTACAGTTTTTGCACTCGTCTGACATTATTACCTTATAAAAATAATAAGTTGGTATAACAATGACTAATTTTAAAATATTGAAACAAAATACCACAAAAATCTATATTTAAAGGTTCCTTTTAGAGCAATATTAGTCTCCAAGAGCGATACCAACGCACGACCAGGGATATAAGTAAGTCATAAAATATAATAGACAGCGTGATAACAAGTCTAAACTTGTTTATGTATAATTCCCTCCGCGAGCGATAACATTTTGTTCGTGTTTAGTCATGCTTATACCTATACGCTACAAGGTGCGAAACACTCTTTAATTTTGTTCGATATGTTGCACCAACTTTTTTCTCATGCAATTTTTATGAGTACTAGAGCATGCAAAGGACCATAACATGTATTATTTTCGTGATTGTAAGTCTCAGAGAACACAAAAAAGAAAATTATGATTTACTTATTTTTTTATATAAAAAGCTACACTAAAAATTTGAAAAAAAAATGACACTCTGAAATGTAATTTTAAGACTCGCTCTGGTCTTACTCTCATGCGTAATTTAATTTTTGAGATATATAACTTTAAATAAAAATCATGCGTTCGGTTATTTTTTCCCATATCTCAAGGTCAAAGCGAAAGCTGGCCGCGAAAAGTACATAAATTTTGTTTGTACATCAAGGCGATATAAAAACATAATATAGATTTCCATTTTGTGGCTGGCTCGTCATACTTATCCGGCTAAGCCCTTTTACATTAAATTGAGACCGAACAATTCTTGGTTGAATGATTTATCCATGCAATTGAAACACAACTCCTTTGTCAACAAAATTGCGACGTTTATCAACGTTACAATGAGAAAATTTCTTACAATAGCTTAATTTGTGCTCTTCTCCACAAAACGAACAACAAAGCTTATTGACATCAAGCACCTTATTCAAAGCGTTGGAGTTATTTTACATTTTCATTATTAGAATTATTTACATTTTTATTTGATTTAGTTGGTAATAAAAATTCCAACGTCCTATATCTTTGCTATGAAAGCTTTAAATCGCTCAAAAGTTGGCCAACAATTAATCCAATCTGACCACTAACATTTGATTCCCACTGTTTCTTAGTTTCTGCATCTGGCTTTGATGATAAAATATATATTATCAATATATCCCAAGTGGATCCCAAATTTGGCAATGCATCTAGGCAGTCTGTAGTCGCATCCACTAAATTTTTAAGCCCATTAGGATTAACCGATATCAAATCGCGTTACCCCAATAACCGATTCAAAATACAAAATTTTAGATCTTTTTAGATTTGTTTATAATTGGATTTTTGTTTAGAATCATACGTAAAATACCATTCCTTTTGTTAATTTTGTGGTTGATTTCAGTATGTTTTCACATTCTTTGCATTATTTATGTTCTTAAAAATATAATAAGTTCTTTGCGCAATCCAAGGTAATTTTAATATTTTTCTCTTATGTTCATAAGTTAAATTAAATGTAAAAAGTTACCGAAATTTTGTTTATTTAAGTGGTGACTTTAGACAAGATTCTCACGGTTATTACTAGGGGTACGTCGGCAGATAAAATAAATGTGTGTTTGAAAGCATCTGTAATATGTGTACACGTAAAAAAGTTTTGACTCACTACAAATATGCGAGTACAACTTCACAATGATTCTCAAGCAGGGCAATATGCAGCTGCTCGTTCAAAATTCGGAGAAGATCGTATTCCAACAGACAGACGGACATAATTACACTGAGATGTGAGTTCTGTCAAATTTTCGATAACACAGATGACCTAAAAATAAAGTCTATCCTGTTCTTCATTTATAAAAAAAAATGTTTTTCCCATGGGCAACTCTATGTGGCATGCTCAGGTGTATCAAACTCGCAAAATCTTTATGGTTTGGGTAAAAGATGAAAAAACATAAAAACATACTTAAATTAGCTGTTTGTAAAATACTGTAAATAGCTTATTTTAATGTATGTATGCTTTTATTTGTATAATTAATTAGCCTGAATTCCACGCGGACGAAGTCGCCGGCAGAGCTAGTGTTTTAACTACAAAAAAACTACGAGTTAAATGTATTTAAATCTTAAGATCCAACCTTCTTTCAATATAGTAGTATAGTAAGCATTTTTTTCCCAGGTAGTGTACACCTAGAAGATGGACTTTAACCGCAGCATACTTAGCGCCGCGACACTACTCGTGCCAAAGAATCCAACACAGGCGCCTACTACAAGCATGCCTCTGTGGGCGCATAATTTCTGGGTGTGCCTGTTTACGGCGATGCTTGTAGTTGCGATCGGCGGAAATGGCATAGTCATTTGGATAGTCACAGGTATTGAAATTATTTCATATTGTTAAATACGAAACAGCGATAATGGTAAGTTATCAAAGTATTACAAAATACATATTATTATATAAAAATTTAAATATCTCAGCAGCGAAATATTTTTTTTCAATTGGTTTAAGCACTACCAGTAAGGTTACCATTAAGACATTCCTGTTAGATACAAGTAAACGCCACAATCGTATCCCATTAGGAATTGAAATCCCACTACAATTTCAAACCAATGTAAACGCGAGAGCGTTCTTTAGAAAAAAAATTAATCATGCATTCTTTCCCGTATCCGATTACGGGATCGGATAAAAAATAATATGATCCCCTTTTTATCTACTTACATGTCTAAATTTGTCATGTCTTCGAATCTGTCTTTATTAGTGTCATCCTTCACTATCCGCTTCAAATAATGTGTGTTGTCGCAATATGAAACTTGTCTAAACATTTGCTTCTCGTGTTCCGGTATATTAATAGTAATTTTCCAGCGGATAGATTTGAAATAATCGGGTTTTTACTATTTAACTTCTCAATTTTAAGGATCAATATCACGATTTATCATATTATAGCTATATATTACACTATTTAGTTGACTTATATTATTTTTTTTTTAAGTTCATCGCGGAGGTATTTTAAAATTTAATGTTAAAATCACTGTTCTGCATTTATTTAACTTTGCTACTAGCATTAGATATGCTTGGATTTGAAAGATAACACCAATTAGTATTTTATGCTGATTGTACACGATGTTAATTACAATATTCCACTAGTCACTGAACTAAGAGCGAGGCTACACGATGCGGTGCGGTGCGGTGCGGCACCGCACGGTGACCTAACGCGTCGTCTGACATGGTATAGTGATTAGTATGTAGGATGACGCAGCGGCACCGCTCAGGCACCGCACTGCACCGTTAACACATCGCGTGGCCTCGCACTAAGATGCGATTTAAAATCGAAAAGAAATTGTCGTTTGGATTTTATGTTTGCCGTTAATTTGTCTAATTTTTGGACAGTTCTTTAGAGTTTTATAATTTACGATATTGTTTAACGTTTATTCACCGAGTTAATCACTTGAATTGTGAAATTAGTCACTTTATATATTTTTAACTTAAAAAATACTTTGACGCCAAAGTAAACACGGGCACAGCAGCGCCACCGTGTCGGTAGCCTATCCCCACTCTTTAGGGGAGGGGGGCCTCACTCGGTGTGCTGACTGCGCCGAAGGCCGCGCCACAATTCCCACCAATGGGCACACCATATCGTCGTTCGACAACCGCTGTAAAAGTGGCAACTTATACTATGGGGCGCACCGCCATGAGAAGACATTCGGGAAATGAGCGACAGCTCGAACCCGAATCCACTATATGGAAGAAACCCTCGATTAACGAGACGAATAACGGATTGAGGGACAAACTTGATTATGAAGTATAAAAAAAACCCTCAAATGAGTCCACAAATGTTATATTTTGATTCATTATTATTATTTTACTTATGCATTTAAAATTCAAGATGAAAAAATAATATTGCACTATTATGAAACATTTTCCAATTTACTCAAGGTTTTGGTGTTTTTTTAGAGATGCAAATTTAAATGATGCTTGTACTTGATAGTGAAATAAAGTGTATAATTTCATCAAAAACATGTTAGTCTAAAATGCACGTATTATGTATGATTTGACCAAATTGTGCACATTTTGCTGTACCTTTGTGAATCTATAGTTAGCTGAATACGTACAACTTTCCGAAGTTTCATGCAAATATGACTCTTGGTATTCCTATTGAGCTGGCATAAAGAATGGAATTTTAGGGCATATAATGTATGAGATTATTGGTGATAGGAGTATTACGTAGTTACGTAAAGATCGTTTCACATTTCCCGGGATCTCAAAATTGTCTGTTGTTATGGATGTAATTTCTGTAAAATATCTTATGTTCGTTCATGTCCACAATTCTGTTATTTTGCAAACGTTTTACGTTCACTTAGTACTTACTAATATGCGATATTATATCTTAAAATATAACAAAGTAGTAGAAACTGTATATGAATATGTAGGCTTTACATGCTTGATTTCGAAATTAACAAATATTTCTTGCCGGTTTTCACAAACAGATATAGCTTTACTTAGAGCAACATTTTGACCTCAGCAATTGAGACTACACAAGCGTAAAATGGCGATTTTATACCAGAGGTAATATTTTATGGTTGGTCAAAATAAAAATTGGAGTTATTTTTAATGCATTATGGGGAAATAGCATCAAAGTAGTGTGAGGAGTCAAATATAAATATCATTGCTGAAATAATGTAATATCATATTAATTGACAATATCCGGTATCAAGCGCAATAAACCGTCCGCATTTAGAAAAAATACTTCTCGACAAAAGACATGGCCAAAAATATATTAAATTTTATTGTCCTCCAATGATTTTAAGTGAATTGTTTTCGCCGCCCGGCCGCTAGTCTATAATCTAAGATCACAGCGGCTTGTGTCTTTGTCTGTCCGCTCTTTTCCCGCTCTTTATCCATTGTATCAATAACGTTACAATAGCAACGCGTTAACCGCATGTAGTTCGTCTACCGGACGCTAGATGGCGCTAACGGAAAAATATTTAATAATAAAAAAAATGTAAAGAATTTTGTCCACCCGTGCGACGCCGCGATGGGCCGCTAGTGGTAATATAATTACATCGAGCACATACCCCAATAGAGTAGAAATGTCAATTATTTTGTTTGAAAACAATTCCGCTAATTCGCCGCTACCACTCACACTGCTCTAACTGAGCTGCGATTGGCTATCCTAAGGTCAACTATCACTCTAGAGATGTGGTAGTGTCCAAGTATCTAAGGTTCATTGATATCGATAGCCAATACATTAGTAATTATAGCAATAGTGAATAATACAAACGTGTTCTCTTATGGAAATAAATGCCTATAAATGCTGCTAGTGATCAAATAAGAAGATATTAACCGCTGAATTGCACCTCAACAAGAACCAAACCAATTACCAAATTACATTTATTTAGTTGTATTAAAAGTAAAGATGAAATAATAATTAACCATTCATTGGTTTACTGATTTTTAAAATGAATTAGCTACGTATAAATTCTTCTGACTGATTTAGAGTTTCTCTTCGAGTGTTCTCGAACCGAGAATTCTCGAGAAAATTTTGCCTTACTCGAGACGAGAAAACATTTGTCGAGAAATCGAGAAATTTCGTCAAACATTTTAGAACACACCGAAGTCAAAAATTTTAGAACACCAAAATCTGGAAAACTTTTATAAAGCTGTTATGTCAGTAAAGCCTACGTCGACAGAAAATGAACGGGTTTTCTCCTTGTCTGGAAACTTTGTGACGAAAATACGAAACCGATTGTCAGATGATGATATAAATGCCCTCGTATTTTTAAAGGCTTATTTCCATATTATAACAAGACATAGTGGGCTAGCTGTTGAAGCAGTTTCCACTTTAAAATGTGATTGTAATAAGTTTAAGATTATTTATTTATTACGTTGTTATGTTTACTTACGTAACGAATCAATCAATCAATCAATCAAATCATTTATTTGTAGACACAGATATTAAAACAGATGGTGACAATTACATCGTAAAAAAATTAAATCGTAAACGAAAAAATTCATTCCATTTAAAATAAATATTGAAAAGTTGGACTAAACTAAATTACCTGTATCTTATTGTTATTCGTAATTATAAAGATAGTCTGATTGTTCTTTGTTTGTACCTAATTGAAAAACTGTTGTTTCATGTTACATAAGTATGTAAGGTACTAAATTTTATTGTGGTGTCATGATGACATTGTTTTTAGAAGATATTTTATTTGTTTTTTCCAAAGAAAAAGACTATTTAGTCCTAAAATTGTTTGTAGAAATAATGAAAAAAGATCTCGCTAGAGTTTATTTCGCTTAATTAAAGTTTTATATACTTACTTAAGTTAAAGTCACATGAAAATAAAAATAAATGTTGTTGATTGATAAATGTTGTTGAATATTGCAAAAAAAAGCGTAGATTTATTTTTAAATCACACATATTTTTAAAAATTTCCATATTTCTCGACAACCCGGGAAGTCCCGGGAAAAAGTGGTCGAGAATTCTCGTGCTCCGAGAAATAAAAATGGTCGAGAATTGAGAAACCCTAGACTGATTGTTTCTCATAATATGTCTTTTTATTGCTACAAAAAGCTAACACAAAAAAACAATTTCTTTGTTACAAACCGATTTATTCAAAAAAGTATAAAAACCGTTTATTTTAACTACACTAGAAAACCTAATATATCGGTATAATCGATCAAGATTTACATAATCAATAATGCACAACACTTTCAATTAGATCATTAATGCAAATGCATGCAATAATTTCAAAATTACTTTTATGTTTGAATAAAATATGTAATAAGCTACAATAATGTTATTTATCGATACACCCCTTGATCCTTTGAATGCAACACTAGTGTTGAGAGCGTAGACTAGAAAGAGATGGCGTAATGAGAAATTACGTTATGTGGAAGCAGGACGCATAGACATCTGAACACGTGCGTCAACCATTTCGCTTTAATTGTCCAGTTTAACTTGAGCCCTGACAATTTTTTATAAAAAGTAATTTTTGACTATAACTTACCGATAAAAGGTTATTCCGTCGGTTTTATAATTTGAAGTTCTGCTGTTTTTCCACACCACCGAATAGAACAGCACGCCATTATGAAACTATTTAATTGAAATTAAATATCGGAATAAGCAGACACGTACGCACAGATCCAATACTGGTTATGTACTGTTTTAGTGGGAGCGAGCGTTAATATTTATTAGTGAAAAATCACTAATCAGTTGCGGAGGCGGACAGCCCAATATTACCACTCTATTGGGGTATGTGCTCGATGTATAATTACTTATTAATTTGTAATTAGAACTCCCAAGTTCAGAGAGCATAAGATATATGCCATATTTTTTTTTTAATTTATGTGACGTAATTTTAATTGTGACTTTTTGTGTAGGATATGTCGGAAAAGGCCTTGTCATTTAAAAAATATATAAAAATATCTCAATTTTAAAAGAACTCTATTCTATGAACGGCCTAATCATTAGGTAGCTCATTCATTAGATGTTATATGAGATGTATTGGCTGAGATTCAGAACGTGTTAAATATAATATGTTTTCTGTTTTTTTATATGGGTATTGTGAGACTAATAAATGCTATTATTTCATTTAAAGAAGCTGTCAACCATGGATTAGCAATCTCAAAAATCATGAATAAAGAAACTAGTTTGGTCAGATGTCCAACAAAATGAAATCACGACAATTAGTCTACATATTGACAAAAGTCACGAGATCATAATCTTTTTTTTCCTCATTTATCCATCTGCAATCAGCCCTGACGTTATTTGCATTGTCTTTTTAATTTAGACAATTGGAGTACATGCTATCCTATAATGTGAATGTCACTTTACGCACACACTTTTTTAAGGTCTGATTTCCAGATATTTCTCTTAAGCCGTGATGTAAATTTTCAGTAATTTAATAGAAATACAGAGCGAGTATATTCTCGTGTCTCTATAGTCTTTCTTTGTAAGCCCCGTTCTAAATCTTCCTTGACTTGAGTTATTATGTGCATATTGATTTACAGGGAATTTAAAAATAATCAGCTTGATCTCCAGATTAAGTGAGGACTGAATGCTTTCTAGCTAATATACGTCCTTGTATTATCGCTTTACATGCTTTTTTTTATAAGATTTACGTGTGGCAAAGCATTTCCACTGAGTATTACGGGAGGTTCGTTATCTTTTCGAAGAGTGAAACAGTTGTTCACTGATTTTGTATCATTTGCTTTGCGTAGGTTTGCAAATAATCATATTTCAGTTCGAGTTTGATCCCCCGGCCGGCAGATAGTACGTTTTAAACAATTATCCGACCGGAGACCCAAGCCAATGCTCGGGTATAGCTTTATTACAGTCTAGCTAGGTACTGTCTTTGTTTCCATGACACAAGTGCTTTCGTTACTTAACTCGGGATCAGAATAGTGTACATGAAGTTTGTTGTATAATACCAATATATTCGCAATAACAAACAGTTATACATTGTAATTAAATTTAGTTCTTATAAGGATCATTAAGTACGTCAAAAAAGACATTTATTTATAATGATATTGTCCTTCCAGTAACCTTTAATGAATATTGTGATTTTATATGTTTTTCTTATGTAATTTAAATAATTTTTCTAATCTGCCTGCCGATGACAATTTTTTATTATATATCATAATAATTGGTTTAATCGCGAATTACTTTAAAACACAGCAAGATAAACGTTTTTTAGCATTAATCTTTTCTTTATATTATATACAATTTATTAACACTATCGGCAGGTGCGAAAATATTGTTTATGACACTTATTTTTAACATTTGTGGCAAGCTCCCATTGATATTGCAGCAATAAATGAATGGCAGAACTTCTTTAAAATTATTATTTTTCTCAGTATTCTATATTATCAATGTATGTCACCCGATGAAATCATATAAAAATAACTATCACCAGTTAATATTAATAAGAATTAAGTAGTATGCTTGTAATGGGTAAATTATTATTTTAATTTAGATATTCTAAAAATATGTATCCTTAAAAAACAAAACAAAAAAGCAGGTCAGAGCGAGGGAATACCTAGTCTGTATCTATTTAACTTAAAACACTATATTTTTTGTATATCGCTGTTCGTTTGATCTAACAGTAGCGAACTTGCCTTTTGCACCGATGGTTCTGGGTTCGAATCCTGAAACCCATGACTCGGATGCAAATACCAGCATTTGTACCTGAGACATGGACATATATCTATAAATATTACATATCAATGTATCATTATATATGTATATAGATAGACACACGTACCGTAGCCGTACACATAGATAGCCGTTACGCTGGTATACATAAAGCAAGCCTTATAGTGCTTACTTTGGACTAGGCTAATTGGTGTGAAAGTAAAAAATATTATATTATATTAAGAACAATAAAACTAACATATACTTAGTTAGTAAATGTGTATGTATATCATAGTAAACAACCAAGTCTATACATTTCTAGCGTTTCGTAAAAAATCCTCAACACAAGAAATGCAAATCATATTACACTACGTCTTCCTAGAACCAATTATGGCCTTAAAAGTTTGTACTCTTAGTAGAAGCTCTGCTTTGTTTAGACGAAATAATTATTGTAAGTTGTTCGGAATTAGTTTAATATAATTATTTTGATACTCCAGCATGACATTGATTCATTCAATTCAGCAAAGGAATTATTTATTTCCCAATATGTTTCTGTATTGAATTGGCCATCAAACATCCCGGATATATTCGCCCTGTAACGGCGTCCTTTTTATAACTTAGTAATAATTTGAGACATGAAACTTTCTTTAGCCGTAAATGATTCGTTCCTAATAGCACGCCTGTCGTGTCATCCCTTTTTTTTCGTGTGGCTAACCACTGAAACCGTGTCATTTTTAAATCGATGATAACTCCTTCAAATCAAGTTTTAGGGAAATCAACCCAGAATAAAACTATCTTCATTTTTCACGTAAATCAAGCTCGTAGCCTTCGTTTTTGTAATTGTATGTAGCAACGAATCGGTTAATAAGGGTTAGGAGGACCACCGAACTAATTAAGAAAAACCTCAAAAAAATGAAATAATAATTTTCATTTTTTATTATAATTTCATTCAAAAACTCGAACTCGTCGGAAATGACAAAGAAACACAAATTCGGATAACTTCTTTTTTTTTAAATCCTGACGATTCAATTCCTTTGCAGAAGCCGTGATAGCAGAACTACTAAAATTCTTGCTAGAGATTGAAGATTTGTTCCTAAAATGCTACGCGAGTCTATTGAGTTCATATTTGGGACGGTTACGTCCAATATCAATTCCAGACGCTTGAGTCCTTTGAAAGGAGGACCAAGAAACTTATCGGCAATGACGACCTTTTTAATAATATGCTGAAAAGCCTTGAATATAGACGAAAGGTAGCCAGCCTATCTGGTTTTTATAAGATACGGAGAGTGTGAAGGAGAATTGCACAGCCTTGTTCCGCCGTCCCCATTTTTCATCGGACAACCAGTCTTACAAATAGGAGCCACCGTTATATGGTTGATATAGCAAAGAGTCGCACTAAGAGTTTTGATTCCAATTTTGTAATCCGTACCACTAAAGAATGGAACTCTTTGCTTGGGTCTGTGTTTCCTTTAGGGGTTGTGGAGTCATGAGTTAATAGGCATCTTCTAGGCAGACGTGGCTCATCCTAGATCGCATCGTCGCTTTTTTCCTCATGGAGGCGAAATAGCGGTCAAGCGTTTTCCTATAGAAGATAAAAAACAGCCTAATTTAACAGACCTCAAAATTAATAAAATCATATTTCGAACGATACACATTGCGAAACCTTGTAATGTAGTAAGTTCTTTTTGTAATCAATTTAAGTAACATGGTGGTTACAATAAATAAATAAAAATTTAAACCTTAAAATCCAGAGAAAGCAGCGTGTGACTTTAATAACATGACTAAGGAGTAAATTATAATGGAATACAATTTTATTTCAAAATGTTCTTTCCACGGTCACTACTGAAAAGATATATCTTACGGATAAGAATGGAGCTTTATACGGCGCGGCGGGGCGGACGCCTGATGCGATTAAAATGCCGGGTGCCATTGCCGTTATGCTAATTGACAAAACCTAGCTTAATATTTTGTAACTTAAAACATAACTTACAGTTTATTATTGTGTTGATACATAATATCTACCCAGAGGGTTTAATAAATATCAATAAGAAAACTTATAACCCAACAAAGTAAAATTATAAGTTGAGCTACAACTACCTTCAAATAATTAAAGTGTTCTCACAAAATGTCACCTTGGGGCAGTTGAAATTAATATCAGTACCAATAAAACTGATCACTATGATTAAAACACAAATTTTCTGTAAATATTAAAACCTTACTCTATGGGAGCGAATGCGTGGGTACTACAGAGTAAATATTTTCACATACCTTTAACGAGTGCGGGGGTAGAATGAAAGCTAAACCACAAAAACTACAACAAAATCACGGACACGAAGCTTATGAGAGCTTTATATGTTTAAAGCCAAATAACAACACTGTAAAACTTAAATTCGTCATACACAGACTTACCCAATCATATGATTACACCAGAACAATTATATAAGACAAAATCCCAGTGGATGTTCCTACAACACCAACTACCACAAAAGTCGCTTTGAATACCTCGATATCAAGTACATAAACCTGTAAAAGAGTCAATATCAGGCAAAAAATATTTCAGAGCACACTTGCTTCAATTAACAGCTATGTACCTGAATTGAAAAATATAATATGTGGTAGCCAGATACAGACACCAAATCATAGATACCATAAATCGCAACATCAAACCAGGCTTTCACCCAAACACCAAGACCAGATCGAAAAGGGCGACAACAAAGGCAGCGAACGAAATCCTACGCCAATCCTATTAAAAACATTTATGAACAGAATGCATAAAATTATAATAACTATGGTGGTAGTGAGCATAACTATTTATATTTTACGAAAGATTTAGGTAATTGTCTCCTTAGAAGATTTACAATTAACTAATATTAAAAAGCATTAATAAGTTATATGTAAATTAAGCGTTAAATTTTTCAACTTATAAAAATGGACGGACACAATAGTACTAAAAACTAAACAATTCGGACTGAAACAGCCCAGTTACGTTTTACGCAAAACACTTATTTGTCTACGTCAAAAATGGTAGAATGGACTATTTAACAAAATATTTAATTAAGGCAAGTAAATAACAAAGGAAAGTTATATTTTTTCTCCAGCGGTCGCTCTTGTGTCTTTTTACGGATACGTATCGTCAGTCCTCAGTTATGGCTTGATTATGGGGCAATTCAGTGAAAGAAGATCGACCTTTCAGATTACAAAAAAAACACTTTTCCAGAAATTGCGAGTTCTTTCCTTACCTTGCCAATGCAAACACAATATTTTCTGCGTCGTTAAGCCACATCCAAAATATTTTTTAAAATACTTGGAGCTTACAAACAAACCAACGCTAGCTCAGTGCTTTAATTTATTGTATCAGCTTCCTCGTCATACGTACATTTACAGAAATTTTGTATTTAATAAGTTTTGTATATGTGTTTTAAATATGTGTTTATTGATTTATAATAAACTACCTGAATCTATAAAAATACTGAAAGAAAACATTTTAAAGACATCTTTTAACAAAATGGCAAATTGAAAAGTGCTTATATACCTAGTCTGGCCATAAGTTTTGTTACAAATGAAAATTCATTTTTTTTATGAAGTTATGTAATATCTGTATACAGGCCTTTAATCTGTCTAGCCTCGAATCTATGGATTTACTCACTGTTTCCATGGGAAATTTCGCCACTGTTTGCTCTAGAGATTTTTTAAGAGACTCGACGTCACCGTGTCGTTAAGAGCAGGCCATGTCCTCTAAAACTGACCATAATTTGTAGTCTAAAGGTTTGAAGTCTGGGCTGGATGAGGGCCATTCTTCAGCTCTTATAAAGTCCGGAACGTTGGTTTCAAGCCAGGCTTGGGTAGTACGTGCCTTGTGACAAGATGCAGATTCCTGCTGGAAAGTCCACGGTACATTTTTAAAAAGTGTATTGCTGAAAGGTTTCACAACACGATCCAAGACTGTCTCTTGATACACTTTGACTGAAGTTTTCACTCTTTTTTTACAAAAAGCTTTGTGACGCCCTGATAAGACACGCCAAATCATCATTGACGCAGGATGATGACCACGTTGTACTTTTCCGACCACTTGAGCAGCTTCTTTAGAACTGTGAGTGTACACTTTATCATTTGGCTTATTGTAGTGCTCTTCAATCGTAAAAATCTTTTCATCGGTAAAGATATTTCTGTGCCTTTCAATTGCGTATCGTGACAGAAGGCGTTTTGATCGATTCACTCTCTTTAATTATAAAGACTAATTTAGGGCATGTCCTGTATATCTACGATAAGCACCGAGGTTCAGGTTTTGTTTTATAATACGCGTCAGAGTCCTAGCGGGAATCTTCATTTCTCGTTTTAAGATTATTTGCTTCCTAATGAGGTTTCGACGAAATTTGGATTATTTGAAGGCCTTTGATTTGATCGAGACTTGGACAGTGCTATACGATATCTACACGAAAACGCTCTTTTGTCAGTCCGACTACGTACAGAACCAGACGTTAAATCCTATCCAACTGCAGCGAGGTGTGGGATGGGAAGATGTATCTCCGATACTGTTTCCTACTGCCCTAGAGGCTGTTGTTAAACTTCTGAATTGAATAAATATGGCATGAATATTAAAGGCGTATAAAAGACTTTCGTAATATTGTGAACATTACACTTGATTTTTTATCTTTATTTAATTTGTGGCTTTTATCTTCATGGATACGTCAGCCCCATTGTATCTTCTCAATTACATTAATTATAATACTTAAAACTGGATGATATAAGAGCGAATAAAAAATCTAATTGTAAGACGTAAATCTATAATCTAAGATCATAGTGGTTTGTGTGTTTGTCTGTCCGCTCTTTTCCCGCTCTTTTTCCATTGTTTCAATAACGTTACAATAGCAACACGTTAACCGCAAGTAGTTCGTCTACCGGACGCTAGATGGCGCTAACGTAAAAATATTTAATAATAGAAAAAAATTAAAGAATTTTGTCCACCCGTGCGAAGCCGGGACGGGCCGCTAGTTAAATATAAAATTGTATTATATATATGAAAATGAATCATTTTTCGGTCAGTCTTATTAGAGTGCATAAATTTTTGATGCTACTACTTCTGATTTTGGTTCGAACAATATGTTTTGAACTAATCTTACGTTTCGTATATTTAAATTAAACTCTTCAAACAGAGACTCCCCTTCGGCCCTGTTCTTGGCACACTCCATTAGATATGTCTTCTATTTTATCACAAGCGCTGCAATTAGGTGAATTAGTTTTTTTTTAATTATGTATGCAAACTTCGCAATCTGAGGTAGATTTGTGTTTGTGTAACTTATTGGTTACATGCATTAGGTAGATTTATAAGATAATTTAAATATATTTGGATTGAGCTGGCATGGAGAGAAAACCTCCTGAATAAATAAAGATAAAAAAATGATGTAGTGAATTTCTTAATCTACCTTACATAAATTCCTTTCCTTTTTCTATTTATATGACATAAAACGGAGGAGGTGAAATTATTAGTTGTAAACCAATAAGCGATAATTACTACAAAATATGACTGAAGATATTTAGGATTAGTATTTTGTTGATCCCATTAAAAAAAAAATAATATTTGCAAAATTTTGTTTTGCATTGTCTTCCTATGAAAGTTAATAAAAAGAATAACTTACTTCGTTCACCTTTCTCTACATATATTTCAATCCTGCCTTCATTAAAGCTAAAGTTTTGCTTCGAACCGCGGTAATGGTACCCTCTTCCATATTCCATTACTTATACGGTGTTTCCTAAACACACGTTACATCGCTAAATCACTGTTTTGTCGCAAACGCTTATCTGTAGATGTATTTACTGGAAATGGGACTGACAGAATCAGACTGACATATTAGTGTAATGATGTGAATGGAGCTTTGGGGTAATTAATTTATAAAGCGGAAGTTTGCATGAATAATTATTCTCGTTAAGTAATTGTCTGCGTCTGAATTGTTACTGCCTCAACCTTTACTACCTTTTTTAATATACTTTCCTGGCCCATATCACAGTAGTGATTAGAAGGCAGGCGAGGTTAAGCGGTAGGTAATTGAAAAAAAATAATTAAAAAATGTGGGCAAAGCCAAGGGTAAAAGCTAGTAATCTATACGTTGCTCGCCTAAATAGACAGAAAATAATCTTTGACTAGATTCTTAAAAACCAAATATGAATCGAATACAAAAAAAGAAATGGAGAGATATTTATATGATATCATATTATATTGCAGCAGACGTTAATTTAATAAAAAACCGTTCATTTGAGAAAATCTTATAAAGCTTTACTTGAAATTTTATCATAGAAAGAACAAAGAGCAATCGACTGGAAAATTTTGATCTTTTTTTAATTGTCTACGAAGGGAACTTTCTGAAGAGTTTCTTGTACAAATTGGAATGCTTCGTTATACTACGACTCCGTATCTTTTTTCAAACACAAACGTAGTAAATCAGCAAATAAAAAAAGGTCAGTCTAGACCGTAAAGACTTACATTGCAGGAATAAATTGCTAACTTCACTTTTATAAAATAATTACATTAAACTTTTATCGTCGCTGGGACCTTCTAGTGCCTGTTATGTTGGAATTTAAATATGATATAGATTACTGCATTATATAATGATAATAATAAAACTATTTAAATTAATTGACAAGATTTTATGTCTGTATGATAAAGGTTTCATTAAGGTTATTGATTTATTTATCACAAACATTTAGGAAAGGGATGTTTAAAAACAATGTGTTTTAAACGTTCAACAGACACACTGGTATAATTTGACTTTTTTTTAGACAATATTTATTTTTAGTTCTTTTTTTATGGTGGCCGGCTTAAGTTAGCTAAGCAGGATCGACCCTGCTTGCGAAACCAAATGGTCCCGAGTCTTTAAATGATTAGAGCAAGTATGCAATAGCTATGCAATTTTAAAACTTTATCGTTGCAATCAGTTTATAAACTTCAAAAAAATAAGTGTAGATTATCTTATCACTGATAACTCTATAAGTTTAAAAAGCGTGTTTGCATGAAGCTTAAGTTTCCGATTTCCTAAATTTAAATGTCATCCAAAGAATCTACTTTTCGAAGTTTTAATAAAAACTAAATAAGGCATTATTTTCTCATTAAACTTGACATTTTCTTTTATTTTGTAAACAAAACTCTGTAAAAATCGTCGCCATATCGAAATTAAACAAAAGCTTGAAAATGAACGCGTTTTGGAGCCATCCATAAATATAGTTTCTTTTCATTATTCATTTTCAAGTGACCAACACGAAAGTGTAAGAAGTAAATAAATAATGAGTAAAACAAGTACCGGTGAGCGACGATAATAAATTTAATGTAAGCTTTATACATTGAAGCAACAATTTATTTCTGTAATGTACCTTTGTCGATAAACAAACTTTATATTGGCTAATATACTGATTAAAATAGGGGCTTTAATATGAAATCGCAGTTTTAACGTACTGGCTACTATGAATAAAAATTAAACCTGCGTGGTTTGCGTCTTTTTTCACACGTTAAAGACAACGGCAAGCAATATCAATGCTGTGTTCGAAGAGGATACGGCATTAGCACTCATTAGAGTGCACCGTCCGTTTTTGGTTTAATCACTTCCGCATTGGGAACTTCGAGTAGAAGAATAAACTAGAAGGAAGATATCTAAGGTAAATAATTACTACATAAAAGTAATGGTCGAAGTTGATGCATGTCAAACTACCGACGAATCAGTGTTTGACGTTAGCTTATCCACAACGTTGATTAATTTGTACCAAATGGGTAAAATAAAAAAATTAAAAAGTGAATGCTTCATGATTCGACTGAACCGCAAAGAGAAGGGCGCGCTGAAATGTTGAACCGGTATCTTACCTTGTTGAACCGGTACAGAAATGAAGGGATTTTGGACTTGATTTTGACGTGTGACGAGAAATGGATTTTCTACAATATTCACAAACGAAATTCACTCGTCAATCGATCTTCACCATTATTGCTTTATGATAACCCAAGAACTTACACTGCTCGAGAAACCATTATAACATTATAGGACGTCCACTTCGAAACCTTCCGTCATCCTTCGTTCTTGCCAGACTTGCTCCTACAAACGTTTTTAGCGCGATTGGGACAATTTTCTGCATGGAAAAACATATTGTTGATAAGTTCAGGTTACCAAAGTTCTATCGCAAAAGCATAAATGACCTTCCAATGAGATGACAGAAATGTATTGACATTGTGGGTAAATACTTTAAATAAATATACTTAATCCATAAAAAATATCGTTTTAATTTTTCAGTACTAATCGGCAAATTCATACTTTAACTCCTAATTTCTAATACAACATAGTTTTTAGAACATCAACAATTTAATGAATATTATTTTAAAAATAAAATTGACATTTTAAAACGTAAGAATTTTTACTGACATAATATGTTTTTATTGTTTATACTGATGTTACATTTTATTAATTGTTTTAATAATTAATTATAAGGGACCAATTGCCGCTAGAATATAACCAATATCACAATTATTGTATTGTAACAAATACTGCGTAAAAGTACCAAGGAAGTTTCATCAGAATCGTACAAAAACTTTTTACGAAATGTTCATATCCTTTTTTAACAAAAGAAGAACAAAATTTTAATTTTTATTGTTTCTTGGTATTTGTGTAGCATTATTTATTTGTAATTATAAAATTATACTTGAGAAAATGTCACTACCCGTGACCTCTCGTATGTCTGAGTTATTGTTTAGAAATAAAAATACATATACTTTATTGTGCACCAACTCTAAGAATTAACATGAAAATCATAGAAATTTTATTAAAAGCACTTTCACCGGATTCAAGACGCGTTTTTTTTATATTTTATCCTTACATTTCTATTTATTATTTATCATCGGAATAATTATTAGTGGAGTCACTGGAGCAATTTCGTAAAATGATGGTTAATCATGATTGCTTATATTGTCAAACTGAACTTTGCGCTCCCAACCTTTTTGTATGATTTTTATTGTTCTATTGACCAATTACGTCCAATTTTCTGCAGTTATAGACACATGTCAAAAAATTTTCTTGAAAATTGACACATTACAAGATTGTACGAAAGTGCAGACAGACTTAGATAATCTTGCAAGTTATTATAAAATCAACAACATTACTATCAACGTAGATAAATGCGAATTTATTAGTTTTACACGTAGGACAAGCCCTGTAAATTATACATACAACTTTAATGGTGTGCCGATTCGTAGGACGTCTGTGGTAAAAGATCTCGGTGTCAATTTCGACAGTAAAATGCAGTTAAAAGAGCACATTGATAAGGTGGTAGACAAAGGGTTTAAAAACCTAGGTTTCGTCATTCGCACCTGTCAATCCTTTAAATGCATAAAAACATTTAAAATAATTTATTACGCTTACGTCCGTAGCATTATTGAATACGCCAGTCCGATATGGTCTCCTCAATACGCAGTTTATAAAAATCATTTAGAAAGACTACAAATAAAATTTGTGAAACACCTAAACTATCGTTTTCGAAAATCGCCGTCAACTTACAAGGATAACTGTAAGCAGTACAATCTCTTGACTTTAGAAGACAGACGCAAATTAATGGACTTGTGCTTCTTCAGTGATGTGGTATGCGGTCGGGTGGACTGTTCAGAATTAATAGAAAGTGTTTTGTTCAACGTCCCAGCACCTCGCGCTCGCAGGCGTATACCACCTTTGTTTAGGGTCCCTCAAATGAAAACAAACTACGCACGCAATGCACCTTGCTCCCGGATGCCGTTAACTTACAACGATTCATTTTCTGATATCGACCTATTCAACTGCAGCAAGGGCTCCATGAAATCGCAAGCAGGGGACATACTATCATAGATGTAATAAAAGTACCTACACAATTTTAAGATGCATAAAACACTAACACAGACACTTAAATATAACTTAAATTTATCACATAATATATATGTAATTGCAGAAAAGTCTAATTTGAAGCAACGCATAGAATGAAATAATCTTTTTAACGCTCTCAACTCTTTGTAAAATTTTTTACTTTAAATTTTTGTATTTTAATTTTGGTTTAAATTGGTTTTATGAAAATTGTTACTAAAGGTCATAAATGAGTTTCTGTGAATTTTTAAAATTATAATCTATTTCTTAAGTAACCATAAGTTACGATTTTGTAAAACATTACTCATTGCCTACGACGATCGAAGTAATTATGTATTGTAAAACTTACTTAGTGGATAACTACCGTCACTGTGAGGCTTTATTATTTGTAAATTCAGAGAGACCTGTCATTAGCCTTACTTTCATTATGTATGTATTCATTGTAACACTGTTGGTTTCTTTAAATAAATAAATAAATAAATGTATCATTTGTATCAGTTAATAATTTAATAATGTGACCTTAAAAAACCTTTAAAAATGTTTATTTGAACTCATTTCAAAATGATACTATAGCAAAATATATGTTTGATAGTGCAGAAAATACAGAAATGTATTGAAAAAGCTTTGAATTTTTTTTTTATACGATAAATATTTTAAAAGGAAGTAAAAGCGTAATATTTGAGAAAAATATTTTGAAAGGAAGTAATTAGTCTGATTTGTTTTGAATTTGAAAAACATAGAAACACAGACCATTGATTTGGGCTCAGATTATTTAAACTGTTGTCGTATTCTACTTTATACTGGCAGTATGGTATAGTATGGTGTTAAATGTATAGCGTTTTGGTCAATGTCTTCAGCAATTTTATTTAAGATAGTCCATCCAGTCTCGGAGTTTGAGGCTTTTAACTTTACTTTACTAATTTTAGTAGTTGTTTCTTCAGCATCGTTGCGTCTGTCTTAACTACTTTGTCTTTTCGCTATGAGATCAGTTGGTACAACTCAAGATAATACTCTTACTAGGTTGGCAATATTGCTTGCTTTTTTATTTACGTAATTAGTCGATTTACCTCCTGTTTTACTTATTTATTTTATCAAGTTATGGGCCCTGGCACATAATCCTGCAATATAAGTAAAACTAAAAGGGTCAAATACTGCTTCATCACGTTATATATTGTCGGCATCGTGACGGCGTGGTTGCCTGTTTGAAGATTAGACTGACGGCTGACGGAAAAATACATGTTACTACAAGGAACTACAGCTAGGAAATGAACATAATGGCAGAAAACAAAACACTTGTTTCTCATATCAAAATAAAGAGAGTATCAAATTGAAATGTTTGGAAGTCCCAAACTATAATTCTACAATGGAATCAAGATCTGCTAGATGTGGTTAAAGGGAGCCGGAGGGACGACAAAAAGCAAAATGGGAGAAGCAAGATGCAAAAGCTCAAATATGGCTTGTGTCAAGAATTTCAGAAAGTGCGATGATGCATATTCTAACCTGTACTACATCTGCGGAAATGGATAAGAAACTTACTAGTGCTTAGGAGCAAAAATCAGAAACTAGTATACATATAATCCAACAACGATTCTTTCAATATAAAAATGAAGAGAAAACAGATATATCTACATTTCTATAATCATTTATTGAATGCAGATAAAAGAACATTTCAGAGTAATTTGTTATAACAAAAGTGTTGATGTCCTAGATTACTAATAGAAGAGGAGCGATTGAAAGACAAAGAAGACGTGCCTCAGCAATCAGCGGCTTTCGTCGCAAAGAAATTAGAAAAGAAAAAGTTAAGAGTACTAAGTGTAATAAAGAAGGACATTTTCAAAGCGAATGCAGCAGTAATATTAATATGAATAACAGTTCGAACAGTAGTAATAAACCGATGTTAAATTGTTTTTACTGCAATAAATCCGAACATTTGAAAAGTACGATTTGTGTTAAAGTGTTAAAAAAAATAAACAGAAAGACAGTAACTTAGGTAACGCATTCGTAATCGTGAAGTCAAGGGGACAGTTTCAAAACTCGAAGTGGCTAGAGGACATTGGGCAAGCTAACATTATTACCCACTGTCGTATAAATCTCTGATCGTCGGTGACGATAGTGCGATTAATGCACATGGTCGTGGAAAGGTGGGGCTTCAAGTATCTGATGGACGGCAGTGGATAAACACAACCAGAGACAGTGTTCTATACGTGTCGGAACTGATAGCGTTTGTTGTTAACTGTGTGATAGATAAAGGTTACATTATGATAATAAACGATAAAGTTTCAAAATTGTATAAAGAAAACAAAGTTTGTGCGGTAGCTAATCGTAATGGCGATATGTACTTTATGGACGTACATTACAAGTGTGAAGTAGCAAATATGACTAAAGTATAATCAAATCTTGAAGAGTGGCACGAAAGACTAGCTCCTCAAAACTCGCAACATGTAAAAATTGTTCTTAAAAATTATAACGTATAAAATTTGCAGGGAAAGATACACCGCTTGCCTTTTAGTACTAGTTATACTAAAACAGATAGGCCATGTGAACTGATACACGTTGACACATGCGGGCCTATGGAGGTGCCATCTGTGGGAGGTTCCATATATATATATATATATATATATATATATATATATATATATATATATATTTGTGTCGTTATCAATAAATCCAATTGATAAATTCTTAGAAACAAGTATCCAGTAATGTTATTTAATTACTTGTTGAAAAGGTACTACTGTTGCATGTCTGCTAAGGCTATTGCGGAAACTGTGTTAGTTAATGCGTTGTCGCTGATACTTGTAATTTTGTGTGAAAGTAGCTGTTTATTTCCATTAATCTATACTAATATTATAAAGAAGTAAAGTTTGTGTGTTTATATATTTGTTAAATTGTAAGGGGTAATCTCAGGATTTACTGAACCGTTTTAAAAAATTCTTTCACCAATAGAAAGGCACATTATTGCTGAGTGTCATAGGCTATATTGAATGCTCGATAAAATTTAAAGAATTTTGTCCACCCGTGCGAAGCCGGGACGGGCCGCTAGTAATTAATAAACAGAGTGGTATAAAGCATTAAGTATAATTAAAAACCATTTTTGCAATGTTTAATATGTTTTTACAGATTTGAACGCAAGAAATCAATTCGGCACAAAGCCTGACAAAGTCCCAGCATGAAAAATTATTATTCTTTGCAATTTGCCTTTAGCCACTTTATTGGTAGACTTGGCTTACCGTCAGTTCACGATTTAAAAACGGTGTGGTTTGCGTTGAGTCATGTTTCATCGAGTAAAACTACTTTGTCCCAGTTCGAAATATAATGTGTAAAAAATCAATTTCAATCAATGTTTGTGCATTCCTTTAAAATATTTTTTGTTGCTATTTATACTGAAACCTATTTTTCCTTAGAATTTTGGATAAAGAAAAAAACTTTCTGAGAATGTTATTTGATGGACAAAGCCTACACATTTGTACGAGTTCATCTATTTTATTGAATCTATTGATTGGGCCAATGCAAACCCCAAAGGGACTACGTACTAAGAACACTGTTACACTTTGCTCGGTAAGTGAACAAATTTCCTCAAAGTTAATCTAACTTTTGCTATACTTTAACTGTTTATTACTGCATTATGATTATAATCCCGAATTATAGCCTACTTTATGCAAGATTCACCAGTTTCATCGTTAGTTATTGAAAATGTAGAAAGTTCTCAGATTTTCGGTATCTAAGAATTGGGCTACCGATTCAATCAACGTACCATTGGACTGCCATTGTGTGATTTGGCCTAGGCCAATACAATAGTAAAAATTACTAAAATATACAATGGAGTAGTAATGATTGAATCTACACTCAGATAATCTCTTAACGAGGATAATTAATCACGCAAGTATGCCGTCTCTACAAATAAACTTAAATCAACTTCAGGTTTGACTTACTCGAGACCTAAACGAAGTAACATATAATCATGTATAACTTGTAATCATATTTTACAACGCTATTTAATTACTGTTCCATGGAAAAAGAATATCATAATTAAAGTATTCACATACTTTATAAGATCTTGTAATACAATTATTAAATTCTGCATTAAAAACTAGAGATTTTATTATGACATTTATATATATTGTATGCAAAATAGAAAGTATCTCGAAAAATATTTGACGGCGCAAACACAAATTATCGTGAACAGCGCTGTCTATAGTTGATTGTTTAAAACTACAGAACGAATGAACGAACACCAAGTACTGGACAGGCGGCCATCTTGTCATAGTGACAGTTTGGATCGAGTCGTTGTGGAGCGCGCACGCATCCACGTGCTTGGTAGACGTTAATTTATATAATAAAAAAATGGACTATCCTGATAAGAACCCTGTGCCAAAGTATAAATATCAAATCATACATAGTAATAGGCGTCTGCTGCTTAACAACCATGGCAGTTCCTTGGATCTTAATAAACCATCTTTCACATTAGGAAATAAGTGATTAACACTTAACTTTTGCTACGAAAATAACGACAAAACATACGTTCACATTTTCACCATTGACGATATGTACAATAAAATATAAATCGACTTATTAAATTTAATATATAGTCTATAAATATAATATTTCTATATCTCTGAAACTAAAATAAAATTTCAAAAGGTTATCGGCCCACCCGTCGCGACGGCAGCATAAAACTAGATCAAAGAAAACGCAAGCTAACAACGATGATTAGTCGAATTAGCTGACAAAAGAACGTATGGTAATACATGAAGCATAATTACGCGCTTCACGCTACTTGAAATTTTGTCAATTTATCATACACATTATTAATAACCCTTAATTATAAGGTAATTGCATAACTGGGTTCGTAGTATGCGAAATTTGAAATCCGACGGCTTGGATCAAAGCTGACATCCTTATCTTCATTCGATGGGTTACGGCCGTGGTTTTGCTTATGTCATTTAATGTTTCTTGATTAGCTATTAATGAGAATATTATCATTGCTAATACATTACTTACGTAGGCGAACTTGTTCACATTTCTCCTCAGCAAAACGCCAGAAACTTTGTAGGTTTATTAGAAAAAGCAATGTTACCGACGGGGCTAACAGTTTACCCGTGTGAAGAAGTGCCACTATTTTCCTATGTTCAAGATAACTGTCCAGATCCCCAGACTTAAACTTGGACTCTTAGGCCATGAAACTTCAGAAGTTGATGGTCCAAGAGTGGGATAACAGAAACGAGAGGACAAAGCATGCAATTGAGCAGCATTGTAATGAAATTTAAGATACCATGAAGAAAAGAGACATTTGCCGTCGTCTAATCAAGCTGATGCGTGACCGTCTATAAGAAGTTATTGAAAACAATGGTGCTTCCATTCGGTTTTAGGAAAAATTAGTGTTCATACTTAAAACCGAGTGTAACGTTTCAATGAAGTCTAATCGAACAAGCATGGATTGAAACCGATTATAAAGTTAAAAGTGACACCAAATTTACACAATAACGGGTATTATTTTTAAATTTCTATTTATTTAGAGGCTTTGTTTATTGTTAGAATGAACAAAATAAAGTCATAAGTTTTATTTTATTGTATAGGCATTCCTACTATCTCTTGCTCTAACGCTAACCCTAACGAAATTGTAAGACTATAATGAATAATGACACAGCACAGGAAATTAATTCGGCTAAATTGATAACTCTGATAAAGACCTTTATTTATATTGTATTTGCAAAAGAAACACTGTTTAGGTCCTTGTTATACAAAAATTACGTGGTGAAACCGAGGTATCAATTACACTTTAAAAACCCCCTACTTGATAATATGATAAATGATAAACATCATTGGGTAAGTTGTGCTTACACAAAGGTTCTTGCAATATATCTAGGGACAGAGATAGTTGTAGCATTTCTTTTTTGCCACGAATGAGTATAGTCGAGTCCCTACGACTTGGTTAACAGAAAATATCAGTATCTAGTTAGTAAATCTGAGTGTCAATAAAAATGAAAGATAGATAACATTATTCTATACCGAGTAGCGTGATTAGGATTCTTTTACCTTTTTGAAAATAAAATGAAGGAAATTAAATCAGGATGAGTTTACATTAATATCGGGTCGAAAAAGGAAGAATTTTTTTGCGAGATGGATACAAGCACAAACATAACAAATAAAAATGGTATGAATTTTTGGAGAGTAAGAAAGTAGACTGAATAATTAAAAGAATATTTGTTTTCTTAACAAAATTTATCCATCTATAGCTAATCAAAATAAAGGCCATTTCATGGGTTTTAGAGGCGGTGCAAACAAAAATGAATATATCAAACAAGAGCCCTGTAAGGGCATGGGAAATTGATTACAAAATGAAACAATAACATTATTTTTTTGGTTTATTTTCCTTATTATTTCAGGCTAAATATTCCTTTACAGAATAGTAAGCCTTATCTAGAAGAAGTTGTTTCAAATTGTTATAAAATTAGCTTTCCTGGAGGGTTTTCAGTGAGTTAGGCAAGTGGTTGTATAGTTTAACTGCCACGTAGAATGACCCTTATTCAAATAGACCGAGGTATGGGGTTCCAAGTCCTTTCTACTAAGAGTGTTTTCCAAGTAATGTTAGTTTTTAAGACCTTTTTACTAGCTGACGTGACTACAAGTTTTCACATTTTTTTTCAATATGGTATTGTAGCATGGTAATATTCCCTGATTCTGAACAGACAGAGCGCTTTCATTATTTAAATAGGACAGTATGGAGAATTTCAGTCAAATTGAATATGACTAATAACAAAGTGTGAAAAGAAATAACACGACTATCTGCCAATACTTTACTGCTTCTTTTAACATAATAGTAATTTGGGATATAATTGCTAGGTAAACAAAACAAAAAGTTTTTGATGACATCTCTCGATTCAGTAATTCGTTCTACAAAAATTGGATTGTTAAAATGAAACCGAAGAAAATCAGCTATTACAAACAAAGACCAGTAAAGGAAAAATGAAAAAAAAAATACAAAAATAAAATAAAAATATGAGATGGCATCTTCTTTGATTTTTTTACCCACTTTATAATAAGTTTATTTCTTTTGTTAATATGTAAATAATTTACTTTTATCTTTGATTCATTGTCTTCCTATTCTTTTGTCTGCTTTAACCTAACATGACGGTTATTTATTTCAAAGGCCATAGGACGATAAGAATACCGAATCCGCCCCAGAGAGGTATCTGGCTCATAATTTTAGGAAATGTTGGTACTCGTAAGATACTTCGATGTTGAAAGTTTCAGCTTTTTATCTATTACCGTTTCTGAATAAATCTAAAAATACTGAATATCAGTAAAAAATTTCATTCTTAGCACCTTGTGAATCGATTGATCTAAATACAGGATATGTTTTGGGGCATGGTGGTAGCTTCTAAGAAAAAAAATATAAGCAATATCGGTTCATAAGAACCTTTAAAAAAACGACGTTATTTTCTTGATTTTAATATTTAATCATGTTACGGGAACGCTAAAAATATGAATCTATTTTTTTTGAATTCCTCATTCAATTTTCGATGAAATTGTGATCTTGGAAATTTTTTTAAAAGATACGCCATATTGAAAGAAAATAATAACCGATTAGCTGCTCAAAAATTGATTTCTTATTATGAATTAACTCTTGCAATGATAAAATACAGAACGTTTGCACTTATTGTACTAGTGAAAACAACAGAATAAATTATGAACACTCATATAAAAATAATTTTTCTTTATTCAATAACTTTAATATTAATCTTTAATTATAAACTATTCAAAATGCATTAATTATATTAATGTGTTAATAATAAAATCTTCTAATGAATTTGTGACTAGTCCTCGTCGCTATTTTCATCAATCACAGTGGGGATATTGTCTTTATTGAATAAAATATTAAGTATTGCTGCTGGTTTGGGGATTTTAGCCAAATATCGTCCATGCGCCAGGTAAAAAATTATTGCAGCTACGTGTGAACAACAACCAATTGTCCTTAGTCCACAACAGTATTTGTGAATTGCAACAGTTCTTTTAATTTGAACTTCAATACATTCTTCTGTATCATAATCACATACAACCTCTAAATTAAATGATGAAACATCAGTACTTGATTGAGACAAAGTCATCGATGATAAATTCGATTCAGTTCTTTCCAACAATTCACTTGTATCTGAAGGTAATTCATTCTCCAACGATGTATCCTGACCCTCGTCGTCAAGTTTCGTTTTCTTATATTTTTTGATCGACAATTATTCCACAAAACATCACCAACTACAATTGGATGATCAAAGATCGTTGAAAAGTCTTCAGCATCTTCATTAGATTGTATATATTTTGGAGTACCTCGCGTTTGTTTAATGCATTTTGAACAAATACAGCACTTTGGATTATATGTTTTAGATGACGACATATTTTCACTTATATAATAATATAATTAGATAGAATTAATTATAAAATACAGAAAAAAGTACGACCAAAACTTGTTTAGAATATCAACAAATAATTTTAAGGTTATCTACAAATCTGGCGGGTTTTCATGAAAATAGAAAACAGTGTTACCAGTTTTGAATTACAGTGCCATCTTATGCATGCTAAATTAACTAATAATTGAGCGGGAAAGTTTAAATTCCCTAAAACGTAGTTGAATTATATAAACAATATTATTTTTGTGATAAATAAAGTTTATAATAATGATTAGAGTTCATTATATGAAGAAAAATTATTTTTATATGAGTGTTCATAATTTATTCTGTTGTTTTCACTAGTACAATAATTGCAAACATTCTGTATTTTATAATTGCAAGAGTTAAATCATAATAAGAAATCAATTTTTGAGCAGCTAATCGGTTTTTATTTTTTTTCAATATGGCGTATCGTTTTAAAAAAAATCCCAAGATCACAATTTCATCAAAAATTGAATGAGGATTCAAAAAAAATAGATAAATTATTTTTAGCGTTCCCGTAACATGATTAAAAATTAAAATCAAGAAAATAACCTCGTTTTTTATAGGTTCTTATGAACCGATATTGCTTATATTTTTTTTCTTAGAAGCTACCACTATGCCCCAAAACAGATCCTGTATTTAGATCAATCGATTCACAAGGTGCTGAGAATGATATTTTTTTACTGATATTCAGTATTTTTAGATTTATTCAGAAACGGTAATAGATAAAAATCTGAAACTTTCAGCATCGAAGTATCTTATGAGTACCAACATTTCTAAAAATTATGAGCCAGATACCTCTCTGGGGCGGATTCGGTATTCTTATCGTCCTATGGCCTTTCCTGTTTAAGCATATGTTTTTTTATATATCAGAGGTTTTACTAGTAGGGTTCTTTACTTTCATGTTTTTAATACCTCTAGCTAGTTTATCTTCCTTAAATGGAAGGATTTAAGGGATTAGCTCTGGATCCAAACAAGAGATTAAACCCTTAATAAGATAGAAGGTGTTGTATCGGCTCTCCATGGTTTGAATAAATAATAATAATATTCTAAACTTATATCAATTAATCTAGTCCTAAATTAGCAGTGATTGTGTTTGGATAGAACGGATGAATTTACATAAAGTACTTAAACAATAAATATAAGGATACAAATATGAACCTAAAAATATTTAACTCATAAAATTTGTATATATATACATAATTTAAATAACGTAAGTCATAAATTTAAAATACAAAATGTAAATACATAAACCTAATTAAATTAACTTAAGTCAGAAAATTGTATACTGTTTTATGTGTTTCTTTTGTTTTACGAGCGCGTGCACTTCACTGCTTTGCAAGATATTGTCGAGGTGATACTATACACTTCCATTTAGCGATTCCCGTATTTTTTTCTGCTTTTGCTTATTCATGCTGGTAATCTCACTTAAAGTACAATAAATATTTTTACCAGTGTATGCATTTATAGAATGCCTCGTGGATTGAAATACACATAAGTCATTGGGGTCAGTGTTTTTATTGAAGAGAAACAACTTCCCACAAACTACAGCCACTTCAGGATTTAGCAAGAAGGAGCTTAAGATACCTACCCATTTTTTTCGCCGGTCCAATGTCCAAGCTTTGATCACAATGAACCTCAGTAATGATTATTTATCATTTACCCAGTAAAAGTAATCAAATCTATAACTAGTCACCTGTGTTCATATAAATATTTTTATATACCTAGTCCGGCTATAAGATAGGTTGAAAATGAAAATGCAAACATTTTTTAATGAAGTAATGTAATGTTACTAAAACCTATATGTAAGTATTTATTAAAGTCTTAGCAAAAATTAAAAAGTCTATATTCTATTCGAAATGGTCACATTTGGCTTTTACACAGGCCTTTAATCTGACTGACCACGAATCTTTGGATTTATGCACTGTTTCCATGGGAAATTTCGCTCCAGAGTTTTTTAAGAGACTCTTTGTGACCGTGTCGTTTTAAGCAGGCCATGTCCTCTAAAACTCACCATAATTTGTAGTCTAAAGGGTTGAGGTCTGGGCTAGATGAGGGCCAGCTTTTTGCTCTTATAAAGTCTGGACGTTGGTTTCAAGTCAGGCTTGAGTACCTCGTACCTTGTGACCAGGTACAGAGTCCTGGTGAAAAGTCCACGGTACATTTATAAAAAGTTTATTGCTGAGAGGTTTTACAACACGATCCAAGACTGTCTCTTGATACACTTTGGCTGGAGTTTTCACTTCTTTGTCACAAAAATGTAGCTTTGTAACGCCCTGATAAGACACGCCCCATCAAACCATCACTGACGCAGGATGATGACTACGTTGTACCTTTCCGAACACTTGAGTAGCTTCTTTAAAACTTTGATCGGTCGACTCTCTTTAATTGTAAAGATTGATTTAGGGCATATCCTGTATATGGACGATATCACCGAGCACAGGTCTTGTTTTATAATACGTGACAGAGTTCTAGCGGATATCTTCATTTCTCACGATAAGATTTTTTGCTTTCTAGTGGGGTTTCGACGAATTCTGGCTTTAACAGCATTAGTAGCCTTTGTAGTTCTAACAGCACGCGGCCGCACTGTGGAATATTGGGGTATGTTTCGGATCATAAATCTATAATTTCGTCAATTTTAAAGATAGAGGTATTAAATTTTCCACTAATATAAAGTATAATATATAAAACTATTAACCCTAATTTCTTAATAAAGATAACTATCATGCGATGATAAAATAATATAAAAAATGGCAATGTACCTATAGCTATACATTACAGTAAATATAGAAATGGGTAAAACTTATAGCAAGATTAAACTGAAATTTACAATAAATTAGTTTACATATTGTAGTTTCTCATTAGCTCTGCTAAGCATGATTAACATTTACACCTGATGAGCTTCAGGCTCTGAAATTAGTTTATTAACTTTGAGAAGGTGTAAAGTATCTTCATCCAGCTCCTTTACATTTTCTGCATATGGTTTTCTTATGCTCGTTATCTATGGATCTGAGAATATGAAACACATCTTCGTTTGTAGATGTTCGAGAGTATTTCCGGGCATGGTGAAGGCGAAATTTTTTATAATCCTTGTTACGTGATTCTTGAGCATCTTCGGAAAGTTGTCCAATTGGTAATACTGCGAAATGGTTTATAATACTCTCTCAGTGAATTAAAATTTTATAGACAGATGATGGCATGTATTACCAACTATATTTACTCACATTTATTCTGACAGATTCCAAAGCATAGTCACCAAATTTCTTACCATCGACCATTATACCTGATGACAAAGCTTGCAAAATTATGTATAACCGTTTAATTAAATAAATGTCAGCCCTTGTGATATCAGCAGAACAGGAAGCATCGTAAGAAAATCTTCGTGCAGCATGGCCATCATTACTATTTCCCATATATTGACGTGGTTTATCGATATTTAAACCCAACTCTTCACGAAATCGCTTTTGTACTTGAGTCTTTTTTTCTTGCCTTAATCTTCTTTTTTTCATCGCTTGTAGCAGACCAGGTTTGGAAAGATCAATTATACGATATGTGCAATATCATTTTCATGCAAAGAATCCAGGCATGTAATGTTGATAATCCGTATTGATACGCATTTTCATTTTCAGGACTGGCTGTCACTTTCTTTAAATCATTAATTTGTCTGGAAGATGCTCCGCACATGGTACATGTGGAAATAATAGGCGTATCTGTTAAAACTTGTGCCACTTTTCCGTCTATCATCGTTAGAAAAAGTTCATGCTTGACTTGAACTCCCACACCTTCTTTATTAATTATTTATGGTAGCAAAGTTTGTATTTGATTTGTTATTTCATCAACAATCGATTTAGTTTTTTCTAGTGTTTCTTGGCAAAATTCTATAGATATAGGCCAACAAAAACGAACAGATGAAGGCACTGGATTTTGTCATATGACAGCGCCTGAATCTTCATGAAATTATCTAATGGGCACAAAAGAAGTAATTAATAAATTTACATAGGAAATAAGTTCCGACTTTTCTGGAAGTTTTAGTTTGTACTGGCTTTGTCCAGATGACCCATCACAACCCCATTTGCTGTATTATAGTAAATGTTTTTGTTCATTCTGGAAACTGTATCTATAGATAAAATTCTAGCTGCAGTATGATCTAATAAATCTCGAACTCTCAATATTTTTGCATAAGTATTTGTGATTTCAATTGTTGATGGTGGTGGATAGCAACCCTGTTTCATTGATTGTATTTTGTAGATGTGATACGGCACAAACCTTCTGCTTTTTTTTAATATTTTAAATCTATAATCTAAGATCACAAATTTGTTGTTTGCCTGTCCGATCTTTTTCCCCGCTCTTTTTCCATTGTATACGCGTTACCATAGCAACTCGTTAACCGCAAGTAGTTCGTCTACCGGACGCTAGATGGCGCTAGCGGAAAAAAAATAAAACAAAAAAAATAAAGAATTTTGTCCACCCGTGCGAAGCCGGGACGGGCCGCTAGTATTATATAATATTAACATCGTCACTATTAATATGCCTAAAATTAAGTTATTAATTGCACCTACTAATACTTTATTTTAAGAAAATGACAGCATTATTAAGACGAGAATGAAGGGTGCTTGAAATTTTCTGTTTTTCTAGAGAAAAATCCATGAGAATACTGCTAACAGAACTTTAAAATTTAGGCATTTTATTGTTAGTTTCCATGGATAAACATTGAATTTCAGCAAAGTAAACGTTTGCTTGTTTCTATCTAATTATATATTGAAGTTCTATATGTATTCCAATTAAGTTGCCTTAATTTTTATGCTCAATAATTTAATTTTATTAGCTCTGTATGTTGTACATGTACTTAGCAAGACAGCATAGTTTTGTTAATGTTTTTGAATACTACTTGATATAAATTATTACAATAGGAAAACACATACTATAAAAAATCGACTCTGCTCACAAGTGAATTTTCAGGCGTTCATTCTCTTCTTGTAATAATTTATGTTATAATATAGCATTAAAATGCATCGAATATATATATAAAAAATACTTCTTGATATATTTAATAAAGTTAGCATCACTGGAGGAAGATATGCAAACTTAAAGTTCATATAATCTCCATTTACTTCTTTATAATCCAGTGTAGTCTAAACACTAAATTGCTTTTTGTTACTATATTTTTAATACCCTTTGTTTAAATGTGATCATAATGCTTCAAAGTTGAGAATCTATCTATACCGTGTTTTAATAGTGGCCTACAACTTATTTCAAATTTAGAATGGTCCTCACAAAAGGCAAACTTGCTGCTGTGATCTAACTTTATCCAGTTTAACATTGATTTTGCATTTGTTCATAGTTAAAAAATACTGTCTAAACAAGTGGCAGAGGTGGGTGTAATTCGTGTTATTTTATTATATATTTAAGGCTCAGTTATAAGATACATACAAGACAAGGAAACGCATGCAGTTAAAAAATATATAACATTAATTTGTACCCCTCTTACAACTGTGCACAAGATGCGATTAGAATTTTATTACTTACTAGCGGCCCGTGTCGGCTTCGCACGGGTGGACAAAATTCTTTAAATGTTTTCTGTTATTTAATATTTTTCCGTTAGCGCCATCAAGCGTCCGGTAGACGAACTACTTGCGGTTAACGCGTTGCTATGGTTACGTTATTGATACAATGGAAAAAGAGCGGGGAAAAGAGCGGACAGACAAACACACAAACCACTGTGATCTTAGATTATGGATTTAGCTATTAAGTTCAAAATTGAGAAAGTAAAGATATAAAATTAATAATCAACATAACAATATTTAAACATTATGGTTTTTCTTTTTTGCTCGTTAAGACATGAATGAATGAATCAAATGATTTAAATAAATATAAGAACCTGCCTGGAAGATGTGATGAACCATGGATATCTTTATTGAAATCTCCATCTCTAGTGCTTCCTCAATAGCAGCTTCAAACCGTAGGTAATTACTTACAGTTTGAGCTCCCTCTCGGGAACACTATAGTAATAATTTCATCCAGTTACCTAGGATACCTAAATCATTTTCTTAATAGATTGGGGTACTATAACTTTGCGTTATACCTAATATCCAAATCAATATAGCGAGCATATAATTTTACAACTATCTATACACGTAATCAATTTATAATTTTTTCCAATACTCAGTAACACCACACAATATTTTTATTGTTTAAACATGGACTTACTTTTATATCCATTTCAGAATCATTCACTTTTCCCATGTTGTCACACTCTACGGTGTTTGAACTGTTTACATACGTACATGTAGAATGTATGGAAATATAGTATAGGCCCCACCAATTTTACTTTCCTTTTTAGGGTTCCGAAGTAAACAAGAAACCCTCGTAATTTCTCCATGTCTGTCCATTTGTCCCCGGATTAGCACAGAGATTATCGGCATTAGGAAGCTGTACTTTGGCACGAATATATATTTCGGTCACACCGAAAAACGGTAGAAAAACCACTACTTCTTCACGATAGAGATGAAAAAATTTTCTTTCTCGTCTGTCTTATTGTGTTAGGTGTCGTAAATTGTTGTTACCTTATTAACCACTTTCATGATCCTCAAAATGTAAAGAGTTGGTGCTATTCAACTCTGCTGGTACGGTACATAATTCGAACTCAAAAACCACCATTAATAACCATGGGAAAATGCATGAATAACAAATTCTTTGGGCAAAGCATTCGTTGATGTAAAGTTCTGTTGGTGAACAGCTCATAGGTCAAATGTTCTCTGGGCGAAATATTTATGGTCTAATGATTCTGTTAGTTAAAATTTATCGACATGTTAATGTTCTGTTAGAAAAACATGAAAAGTCGCATTGATGTTGCGGGTATGACTTCTACATAGTCTTATAAAATAATTCAATATATTGTCAATTGATTTAAAGTTTAAAATTTTATTTGAAACAATTTCCAATATCGAACTTTAACTAACCCGATTATTGGCTAGTTATTTAAATTAAAAATATACCTTTAATATAAACATTAAAGAGACAGTTATTTGTCTTTTAAAATGAGTCAGCAGATAGCATTTGTGTTTTGTGAAATTAATATTTTACTAAATTACTATACTTATACAGTTAACTGTTAAAATAAGCCAAAGTGACAGATAAATACTTGATTATAGAATAAGGCAATGTCTATTATTATTTTCCACTCGTGTCAAACTAACGCTCTATAAGGAAATATAAACATTAATTGTAAATGAAAGAACAGGGTTTTTTTGTTGAAACTAATCCTATCTCCAATCAAAATCATTAAGTTTTGTCGTTACTCTAATTATGTTTGACAATTTTTTCGATCGTGATCGGTATTTTATTAATTGTTCTCAATTCTTTACAACTAAACTAAACTAATACAGAAATGAGAGGAATATTATTACTAAAGAAAGTATTTGCAATTTTACCTGTTTAAAGCAACTGGGGAGTGAGGTTTCATGATATGTTAATTAGGTTTTAAGTTCCTTCGGGGCAAACCGGCTGGCCTGATGTTCGTGTTCTATTTATAGTATAGTTTTCCTTTTCTAAGATTGAGGCATGTAAGATACTTTAGAGCTAGTGTGTTCCCCTATTCCTTTATTATTATTCATAATTGCAAATCACCTGATAAAAATGAATATCTATAATTATTGCATTATTCCAAATTCAAATTCAAATCTGAAATTATTGCGTAACTATTTTCATTTGTAATTAAAAAGTCAATGCTCAGCTTTACTATTAATAGCAGACGCATTGAAAGGAAAACATCGTACAGGTAACCGGAATTATGTGTCTAATACAATACATTCTTGCTATATATGTGACGACAAAGTGTTTTGTGCACATAAACAGTTTCAGTTAAGTCTAATTTGTAACTTTAAGGTTTCGTATTGTAATTACTACGATGCGGAAAGGTATGGTATTCATGACCATAGATTATAATTAGTAGTACCTACTGTTGTAGTTGTTGTTATTACCTTAGTGCTGACAAGATTTTTAGTGAGCCTTAATGTTTTATTCTGTTTATTCGACTAAATATATTGTTCACAGTATAATATTAATGTGTGATGATTGCAGTAAATTTTGTAATGGAGATTAGATGTATTGTGTAGGTAGGGGAAGATATCGTCGAAATCAAAATCGCCCAAAATTTTGATATTTTTTGCTGGCTACAGTTCTAACCCTTACCATGTCATTTTTAGTAATTATATTATATTATATTATGTTATATTATATTATATATATTATATTAAAGAAATAAAAGTAATTGGTAAGGTTAGGTTAAAACAGTGACATTTGTGCGATATCGACCCGTTGGCGGGTAGCATGTACCTTTAGACACTTAGACAATTAGTTAAAATGGCATTAACACGACAGCCTTCATCACTTTTTAAAATATTTTCATATTAATAAAATTATTGGTAATTAATGCTAATGCCACGTTCACGGCCAATTTATGGGCTTCTTAAAAGATTACTTGAAAAGTTTGAAATTAATAAAATCTTTTAAACATAGTTTGATATGAAATATTAATAACTAGCAAATATTTTTTTATATTATAATTTATAAATCAAAATCAAATAGAGGCACTGTCAGTGATTGCTAAATGGGTAGTAACTATTTATTTACAAGTATTACAATGTTAACTTATTTTTTCCAAAAATTGTATGAGTGACCAACTAACTATACAAAAAGAGAAACAGTAGAGGAAATAATCCAAAACACGTTTATTGCGATTTACAGTAGTTAACTACATTTATAACGAAGATCTCAGAGTAAAATAATTTGTATTACCATCACGAGTATACTTAAAATTAAATGGCACAAAGCTATAAAGGTTTTTGTTCCTGAAGAATTCAGTCTCATTTTCTCTTTTGATAACAACATAACAAAAGAATCTTTCATAAAAATACATTATTTGAAATACCTATACTTTATTCAAAAATATATTATCTCTACTTATGATTGTCTTCCGATTTATATAAAAAATAAATAAACTTTTTAGTTTTCCGATTCTATTTATGAATTTCAAAATATATTTTTCAACTTCTGTCTACTTCATTGAACAAACCCCTTTGTGGGTTTACTGTGTGACAAGATTGAACAAGGCAGAAACTATGTCAGGGCCGATACCAACTTATTCATAAATAGACTCTAGCTGATATTTGTGATTTCTGCAATTTTTATCTTACTATAGTTTTTTACCTCATAAAATTGCCGCTCCAATTGAACAATGAGCCTGCGGGCCTAATTTTTAATGAGTATGAGTGCATTCATCGAATCCAGTCATTAAAAATTAGTCTTTCTTATACTAAATAGGCAGGCGCTTGACCACTGTCAAGCCTGATAGTAAGCGATGATGCGACCTCAGATGTGACCCACTTGCTTAGAAGATTACTATTCACTCGTGACTTGAAGACCCTAAATTGTATTTGTCAGGAAACACAGATTTGCACAAAATTGCAGCAAAACACTTAGTGCGACTCTGTGGTAAATCAACCATATAATGGTAGCACCTATTTGTAAGTCTGGTTGTCCGATGAAAAATGAGGACGGCGGAATAAAGTTATACAATTCTGCTTCACACACTCCAAAATGAATCCTATAAAAAAGGGATGGGCTAGATACCTTTGGTTTATGCTCAAGGCTTTTGAGCTGTTTATAAAAAGACAAAAACGCCTATTTAAAATTTAAATAATATAATTCCACCATTTCTTTTAAAAAATTATTATATTTATTCAACCTATCCTTTAAATTGTCATCTCTTTTGTTATATCCTTGGAAATAGTTATTGTAAGGCCACATGAAGTTTGGACTGTTTTTGACAGGCTACGGCCTTGTCAGTCATTATTTCAGAAATTCAAGTAAAACTGTATATTTGGTATTATCTAAGCACAACAAAGTGACCATGACAATTATTATCGTACACAAAATTCAATTAATGGTAATGGACTGACCAGCGTCTGACCAACGAATTTTACGACAAAAATTGTATAAAAAATCACTATATCTTGCACTATTAGAAAACACTTACAATGTCATAAAATTGGCTGGTGGCCGCTTAAATACACTTAAGTAATTATATTTTTCATTAAATATTTTGACCTATTATAATGTAGTCAGCTGTTTATGGTAATTTTGCCACTGGAAAAAGTTAGAGTTTAGTCTTGTCTTACACAGTAATGGATACAAGGGACACTTTCCATCTAGACACAAACTAAGACACCAGAGACACAGAGTAGCAGACAACCCGTTTATTAGCCGTATGTCAAAGGAGTAACTGATAAGATCTCAAACATACTGAATAAGTACTCACTAAACACTGTCTTCACTCCTGTACTGAAAGGTTTCACAATACCTACGGTCTTCCTAAAGACAACTGATGTCTATAACATCAATTGCAGCTGTGGCAGTTCGTACATTGGCCAAACAAAACGAACAGTAGCATTCCGAATAAGGGAACACATAAAAGCAATCAAGAACAATGGTTCGCAGAAATCGGCCATCGCGGAACATTTGATTGATTCTGGTCCTAACCACTGGATTGAGTTCCGTAACCCACAGACTATTTCGACAGAACGCCACTATATACTAAGATTGGTTAGGGAAGCGATTGAAATAACAAAACATAAAAATTTTAATCGTGAGGACGGGATTAAATTGTCGAATGCCTGGAATCCTGTGGTTCGTATGTGTAAAAACCGAAATAATTCGATCCGATACTGTAAGTGTTGTGTGTCGAGAACAGTTTCGAGTGAATAGTGAGTATGTGAACAGTGGTACGGGTATCGAACGCAATAAAAGACTTTGTCGGAGGGTAGACCGATATGTCTGCCAATAACGGCCTACCCGCAATTACTTCAGTTGCTCCGTGATCACGGCGCTTGAAACAGTGCCGAAATATCGGAAACACGCTAAATACAAGTTACATGGTAACAATCCCGTAAATAACTTACATATATTACTAATACATAATTATAATAATTACATATAAACTAATGTTAGTGACCATGAAAGTTTAAAACAATATAAACATGCTTGTAATCACGAAAAATGTTTATATTTTGATATTTTCTACCATTCTAGTCCATGTCCTACCATTTTATAACATTCGTTGTCAACGCGCTTTACTATTGCAAGCTAGCACTATAAGTAGTCTGTGCATATGGATTCGAAAATTTGTTTTCGTTAGGATTTGTAAATAACGTTTTACAATCCGTTCGGGAACAAATTTGATATTTCAAATTCAGAAGGTATCGGACATGGAAAGTTTCGGATGTTTGTTAATAAGTAGCCAACTGATCCCGCTTCAAACTTATCCCGCGGGATAAGTTGCCTAAACATTTAATTTTATTATTTTTGCTTAGTCAACTGATCCCAGTTTAAGCAAGAGATATAGTGTATTGTGAACAAAAATCATTGGAGATAAAATGACACGCCAAGTTTTGATTATAAAGTTATATTGAAATACTACAGTTGTTTGTTTAGTAAACAGAAACCGCTTCAATTTTAACATAAACGTATCGGATTGACGTGAACCCAAACCTAATATTCATTTAATGATTTGAAAAAAAAAATATTAATTATTATTTCTGTACATAAATAAGCATGTAAAAGTAAACATTAAAAAATCATCATTGTTTTATTAAAATTAGCTTAAAACTATGTGAAGGTAGTTAAAATTACAGTCGTTTGATTGAATAACACTAACAATTTAATTAAAATTACACAATATGAAAATCACCTTTATCATCAATCATCATTAAAGTACGCAATACAGTAAAAAAGATAAAAAAAGCAGTTACAATAGTTGTGTTAATTCAAAATCAATAAATTGAATTAAAGAATCTATAAATCATAAAATATATCTATAGGATCAGTTGCCCGATTCAAAATATTCAATAGGTCAACTGATCCTGCGGGATAAGTTCGAGCGGCCTCAGTTGGCTAAAGACCCCCAGGTTCGAGGGATGGAATTAGCAGATATTTGTTTGATGAATACGAGCAATTGTAATTGTAGTTGTAATCAATTGATTTGAAAGTCATAAGTTCACATATAATAATTTAATGTAAGGCTGCTACGGCATGCAATAGAAAGAATTAAAGCTAATTAACAAATAAAAAACAATTGAACTTTATGAGACAAAAACTTAAAATATTTAAAACATTCATATAAATAAATCGTACTTTTCTTGATCAGAGATATTATGACAACATTTTTAATATACAAGCTTTAAACTCGTTAAGATTAAATTTAAACACTCTACTCGACCCTTCCTATGTAAGTATTGTTGGAATAACAGAATTTTATTTAAGGCGGAAAATTTACCCGTGTTGATTACACTAAATTTAGGTAAACAGAGGAAGTTTATTTGAGTGGGTTGTTCGACGAGGACATTAAAAATCGTCCTCCAAAACAGAAATATTTTATCCAGAAATTGACGTCTTAAATTAAAGCTGTATAATTGAATTATTTTAACTTCCTTGAACTGGTAAGATTGATGATACAATATTTGTTTTTCTCAGCTATAGATTCATGGAATTGATAAAAAGATACCCAAAGAAATTATTTTAATAACCGTATTTTTAAAAGGTCTGCTCGGCATTCAAAAGCATTCGTAATGATACACTTAAGATGTTTACTAAACTTTTTTTTAAGAATTTACACTTAGGTAACCGCATACAAAAAAATTTGTAGTCCATTGAAAAGTTACATTGGACCTTGCATTTTTCAGAGGACGCAATTTTATTGTTGGGACGTTTGGGGGGGGGGGGTCACTAGAAGTTTGAGGGGCTGCAACCCTTGTCCCGCGGCCGCCATATTGGAAAAAGGGGTGCAAACAACTTTTGACCTATATCTCCCGAATTATACATCCCACAAAAATTTGTTAAGACATATTGTGTAGCAAATTGCTTTGTCTACAATTTTACCTTTGTAACTTTTTAAATACAATTAAAAATAAAGAAGTTATTAACAAAAATATCAGAAAATTTCGCAACAAATTTCCTTTTTTGATATATAACATCTGAATTTTTAATGTAAGGACAAAATATGCTCAGACAAATATTATAAAGCATCTTTCAACGAACATTTTTTCCTATATTTAAATATTTCATTTATCCCCAAACGGTAACTTGTACCGTTTTCTACCTGCCTAGAATTCTTGTAAATGTACAGTCGTATTACAAATTATTGTGAAAAACATAAATATTTTAAATTGTATAGTAATAAAAAAGGTCAGTTATAACTCAGTAATCATATAGGAATGCTACCAAAAAATATTCAAAAAGATATATGAAAATAAAAAAACATGCAAAATAAGATTTACATTTTGTTGTCACCGGATTCTTGCGACTGGTAAGAACCTGGTCGACTTTAGAGCGCTCTAAAACCCCCATAAATTATTTTTGTCTAAAAAAAATCAAGTTAAAAATATTTGTAGCAAATAGCTTTGTCTACAATTTTGTTTATGTAACTTTTTTCAATACAATCAAAAATAAAGAAGTTATTAACAAAAATATCAGAAAATTTCGCAACACATTTTCTCTTTTGTTTTGTAACTTCTTTATTTTTAATTTCAGGACAAAATATGCTCAGAACAACGTTAAAGAGCATTTCTCATAATACTAATCTCATAATCTTTCGAATACATTAATCAAAAAAATATTATAGTAATGCTTACATTCTACATTATAACTGGTTCCTTTTTTATGCCTAATTGTAGAAGAAATCAAATTCTTGTACCTAACCTAAGTGTTGTATTTAAGGCGCTTTATAGACGAGCTTAAACATTATCATATCAGTCGAAAGACATCCACTGCAAGACGGAAACCTCCCTCAATATGGGATTTTTTGTCATTATCTCCACGTTTGACAAGTCAGTTGGAGATTGAAGTAAAAGATCTGAATTCAGAAAACGCTATTACTTATTTTGTAATATACTGGAAGTGTATAGTGATTATCTTCAATATCTTTAGTTGCCTTTTACGACATACTTAAGTGTGGAAAGTGATGTCATTCTACATTATACCCTATGCCATACTGCAAAGAAAACAATATTGTTAACAAAACAACATTTACCTAACAGCACCGGACTTTGCATTGATTTGTTGTATAGTTTAGTCCTTTAGCTGCTCTACAGAATATATTTAAACGTTAGCAGCGTTTTTTCGCCGACTTAAGTTGTAAAATATGTTACAAAAAGACTCTAACGGCAAGATATATGTCCACATATAAAAAGTCACTACACACAATATTATTTCGAAACATAAACTTACAGAGTTCTCATAGCATAACTCCTAAGTCAAATCTATTAGAGTCGATTTTCAAAAGATGCTGGCATGCTTGTTAGTAATTTTGTAATAAAAAACTTAAAATCCAAGTTTTCTAGTCTGTAGCTCGTATGAAACTGCATTTCTATATAAATATTACTCGCCTTGTCTAGTTTCTTAGAGCTGGAGTCTCTAGAAATCCTTTCTCATCCCTTGCCACACACTTATCACAATAGAAAGCTCTCTGCAAAATTTAGTTTTCTACGTTCAAGGGCTTGAGCTGGGCTTTTTTATTTTATATTTCACAACAGGTATAACAACGGACAGTACACTAAAATACATGATTTATGAATAACATCGAGCGTGTCTGTACCCAATTTACATTGTGCAAAACACTTATGAATAATAATTAATTCACTGTATTATGGTTAGACAACATAAACAGGATAACAGAAATGTTAATGAAAATTAAGGTTTTGTTTTTTTTAGGGTTGCAATATTGATAAAAGTTTACAATTTAAATATATCAAAGTCGGAGCAAATTTTTCCATCCATTCATCTTATATATTTTACGGTATCCACCACAAACAAATTGTATAGGAGCCATCGTAATGACTAAAGTTTGATTTACAAGAAAATGGTTGATTTGTGGGTATCGGATAAATTATCGGATTAAATTTTATATTATTTAAATAAAAACAATACATTTTAATTGTTGGTCAAATCAGTAAAACATCTTATTAATATTCATTATACACATTAAACTGTAAAAACGTATTAAATCCTTTGGCGGATTATTTAATATTTTAATTGACGGTACATATACATTTTGATAGATGTGACGATGGAAATTTGGTACACATTCTTTTATACCTAGTACGTTATGAATATTTAGTGAAGTAATTTGGATTTTATTTAACATTTGCATATTACAAATGTCTCTTATGTACATGCTTAGAAGTAGGCGAATTTTTAATATTTTAAAGACTGGTCTACAACTAGCCGCGCACCAAGCGTTACTCTTAGACATTTTTTTGTAACCCGAACGCACCGATTTTGTCGTAGTGTCCGTTTTATCGCAGAGAATAATGCAGGCGAGCATAGCGCTGTGTTCCTACAACTTATCATGGTGTACTTTCTACCGTATAATGGTAGAAAGTACACCATGTAGGTGTCAATAGCGAGTTGCGCACCGATATCTGAATAATTACACCGCAAACTGCGCGCTATGTATAAACATAGTTAAACGGAGCGTCGAGATTCGTACGCCCGAACTTCATAGCTGAAATGTCAATTACAACAGCTTATTGTTGGTGAACCGTCAGAAGTTTATTGTTTAAATTTACCCCTTGATACAGAAGCCTTCAAAATGATTTGCAATTAACATTCTTCATGTACAATACTCTGAGTAATGGCAACTTTATAAATGGCTGAGATAAGTATTTTTTAAATTGATTTTTTTAAGTATTTTTTAAATAGCCGTTACGAAGATATTCATCGTATGTTGTCAAAAATGTGTGTAAGTCAGGACAGTTATTTTTAAATTCATGATATCTTTTGAATGGAATGTCTGATTGTAATAATTTCAAAAGTAAACTACAGATGATACGAGTAAAACAGCCTTGAATATGAAGTGATTTATTCCGATAAGGACTAATGCCAAGGTACGAGTTACGAGGTCTAATTTCAAATGGCGTTTCTATTCACTTAAAAAACATAAAAAATAGCAGTGGTGTGACTATACTAGTTGGATATGTGGTATTATAAATAATGATGTCTTCACAAAATTGTGGTACCTACTTTATTCTATTCTATCTTCAATAGTTTTGGCAGCGTACGCGATAGTAGCAATTTATAGGTAGGTATTTCTTTACACCCTGTATCCAAGGTTATTAAACATTATTATCATTGGGATCCCTTGTTTTTTTGGTAATAAAATAAAGATAATAAATGGAATAGAGTCACCACCAACACCCTGAAAGAAGTTTCAAATGTATTTTCGAAGTTGTCTTTCTACATCCAAATTTTTCAAAAATTAATTAACTCTTTAGTATATTAATATTATAAAAATAAATTCGTTTTAAAGATATTTATTCTCATAAAGACATCATATTGTCACTTACATGAGAACATGTTAACAAGACTTAGTTATTAACTCGCGGTCGCAAAAGCAAAACAAAACATTTTAGCGTAAGATGAAACTATTTATAAAATGACTGTCATATTATTATAGTACTAAGGAAAGTCTCAACTTCATGAATTATGCACTACTAACCTGAATCGAAATTTGGAAAACGAAACAAAAAAGCTGAAACGTTCCTAAATTAAGTGAAATTTTTTTCTTGTATTTTAGGTATATAATTCGCCACTTTAGATAACACAAAGGAATGACTTTGCAACATGCCATCATTATTATAAAACAAAATCACTTGTTAATAGTGATGGCATAGAGTCAATTTATAATAGTATGCTTAACACCTAAGCCCACCGCTACAAAGTTGCCTGTCTGTCAGTCTTCTACAGAATGTACTTTGGAGAGTGTGCTCTGGAGCTGCATGTGCTCATACCGCGATCTTTCTTTTTCCAACCTTTCTGTATTGCTACCGTTGGCTACCACCTTTTTTTTGGTTGCTATTCGTAACTGTCGCACTAAATTTTCAAGATCTTTTATAATGCGCACAGCAAAGGAGTGGTGCTTCTTTCCTGTGTTTGTATTTCCAAATACTAAGAACCCATCCGTTTCCAAAGCTAGGGGAACAATCACTTTCTGGGTTAGCTCGTTCCATCGTGGATCCTTATTTAATTGGGTTCAAGAGATAACCTATTCAAAATAAAAAGTGGTACTCCGCTGCGTCTGTCTGTCTCTCTGTTTGCAATGAACTCAAAACTATTAAACGGATTTTGACACCATTTTCACTAATAAATAGAGTAATTTATGAGGAACGTTTAGGAATAAAATTTGTCAAGTTTCGGCCTAAATCGGTTGAAAAATAACGATAATTGCTGTAGGAGTTGCAAAATATCAAGCCACCGTGAAGTTTTCATCGAAAACTAATCGAAGTGCGAAATTCTAAAAGGATATAACAAACAGTGAATGATGAGGTAATCCGCCATTATAGATCTATATAAAAATAGGCTAGGGCATATATCTTTCTTTTAAGGATCGTCAACTATACCCACTTTATCTTCTAAAAAAATGATTACGTATAATGTGGTAATTAGAAAGCTATTCAGATGAATACAGTACTAATCCTTATCAAATAAAATACGTCAGTTACCTTGAACAGTTTTATGAACATTATTAGTATCATTTACATCCTAGGATTTAAATGAATATCTAGATTCGGAGAAGAAAAAAAATTCAACGCGCGCAAAAATAAATGCAATCGGGTTTCTCATACCGATGGCGGGACTCGGTTGATGCGGATACCCCGCCTCGCGACGCACCCCCCACTGTCGCTCATTGTTTCCATACAGGCCGATTGTTTTCTCTGAGCCCCAAATCTGTTCTTTCGGACCTACCCAATTAGCTTTTGGTCGTCCTTGAGACTCCAACGCACAAACTCCACTCAAACGCTCCATCTCCGACCTTTCAGGTTAGCTCCAGTCCTCTTTTTTGTCAATTGACCCTCCTTCTCCATCCCCGTGTCTGGAGAATGCCCAAGTTGTCCAGGGGCGCAATAACATAATCAAAAATCAGCGTACGTACGCCTATTAGAAACTCTTGGAGCGAAGGGAGATGAGGAATTGACTTTTTTGGTGTTATTTGAACTTTGAGTTTGCGTGTAGATGGGGTAGTGGAAGTCGTTTCTTGCGAATCCACCAACGGGAGTCTGAGCAATTGATATTTACCGGGCACAGGCGCCGGATTCTTAGTGAAGGTCGTGCCATGAGTGAGGTGCTGCGAAACACGCGTAACAAACACTGGAGGTGTCTCCGGCGGGTGTGGCCAGAGCCATGTTCACCAGTGAGAGATTTTGGGAGGTCAAATTCTGCAAGAAAGTCATCTCGCAGATGGAGACCACCGAACCGTGAAAAGAGGATGACGAGAACGCCTTCCTTACAAGGCGGAGCACACAGTCGTGGACAGAGAAGCGGCAGTATATTATTTAACTAATTTTTGAATTCTTTAACGCTTTTCGGAATTTCGCTCCACAAATTAATATTAAACGTAAGTTCTAAATCTTAAAAAAATCATTTATGTACCATAATAATTGTCAAAAACTTATGAAAACTTGATACATAATAAAATTCATTAAAATACTTCAAGTAGTGCAGACATATCTGTTACTAATACAGACAAAACATGTATGTGTACCTAATATGCTTCCCCGTCCGAAGCTGGGGCGAGTTGCTATAGTATAGATACCACAAGTAAACTGAGGTATAGCAACTCAATCAAACTGTAGCAATCTGGATTTACGGATTAAATCGTCTTCTAAAGCTAAACACGTGTAAGCCAAGACGTGGGTAAACTTTTGTAATTTGTTTGTTCCGTACTAACAATGGCCCCATTGTAAGAGAATAATAAAAAGGGATGATAAAAATAAGTTTCAGTGAGTTTTTATGGAAAAATGAAATTGTCATTGTTTAATTTATGAAATATTATCATCTTACTCGTTACCTACTAAAATCTACATTCACTTATTTTTTTAAAGTATCGAATCGAACAAAATACAGATAAAATTACTTGCGTCATTACTTATTCGATAGTGATCATATAGGTACCAGTTGTATAAGAAATTATTACAATTGTATATGTGGTAAAAGTCAATCGACAATGAATTAACGCGTTTGAATATTGTGGTGGGTTGTGATGCCAGTTCACTCTCCGGTGTATTAGAAGATGAACTCCGAACCACCTCTCAGATAGTATTCTGATCATCTCTATTGTGGAAAGTATCCCCTGGTGTTTTTTAAACGTCAAGTATAATATCAGTTTCCTACTTTTCGGAATGTTAATGACCACTGCAACGCGTGCTATAAAGTGTCATTAATTTTTTTAATATGTATTTTTTCCTTATTAACAGAAGCTAAATACGCTTCTGTTAATAAGGATAAGTCTTCAATTAAAAATATTCCTTGTATACCCAGATACAGTAAAATAAGTAAAAAATTCTAAAGTAGCGTACCGCTGTAATTAATCTACTGTAACTTGGAGGTCATCTTTAAGAGCGATATTCAAATAAGTGAATTTTTTTTTTCTTAATACGAAAAACTCTGAATACGCAGAATATATACTCGTATAGTAAAATTTCCTCATTGCAAAAATAATCACTGTCCATTTTTTAGATTTAAGAGTATGTTTTTTAGGCCAAAATGAAGGTACAAGTGGAAAACGAGTTCGGTTATAGACGGTTTGTTATCAATATAAGCGCGAAACCAGTTATAAAAGAAACCTTCGGCACATTGTTATTTTTTCCATTGGGAGAAAAGGAAGGCACGATTAATTTTATCAATGCGATAGACATGTTTGTGGAAATGGCAAACACTGTAGTCCCTTATCAAACTCCCGATGCTACTTCAGAGACAAAGTGAACGGGATTACTATCTATTGACTTACACTTTGGAAACCATGTCTTGTAGTGTCCAATGTGTACAAAAATTCAATATAAATAACGAGTTTTGTTATTGTTGCAAATATGTATTTTTAATAGACCCCCACTTTAAGAGTGAGCTCTTACTTTTTTAAGTCAATTAGATAGCCATGGTTGAATACACTACTCTGTAAGTACAATAATATTAATACAAAACACTTTTGCAAATTATATAATTTAAGAGCTAGATATTTTCCATCGTAGCCCCAAGACTTGTGAAAATAATCAAAGATAATTAGAGAGCACTCGGACAAACAAACTTTTTAGAAATTTAATATTATTTTGTTATTATTATTTTGATATCTTTACTTTTTTAATATTAGGCCTAATAGCCAAACAGTAGTTTAATTCAATTTGCATGTTGTGCATGGTTGTAATAGGGTTACAAGTTTATGTTATAAAAGTTTTTGCTTTAATAGTTTTCTTGTCTTAGTTTGTATCTAAAATAAATAAACACAATACTATCTTTAAATCTTAAATGAATAAATATAAATACTTTCTTACATATTATCATTGTAAATATGATGGCCTCTCCCACCGGAGTTTAATGCATAATTTGTAATAGTAATCCAAGTACTTTGTTGCAGCTCACCGTCGTATGAGGACAGTAACAAACTATTTCCTGGTCAACCTGTCTTTTGCTGATCTGATGATGGCTTCGCTCAACTGCCTCTTCAACTTCATATATATGTTACACAGGTAATGAAAATACATAAGAACTTTATCACTAGAGGACTTAAAATTTAATGATAGGTGTTAAATTACTCCGAAAACTTTTCTTATCAAACTTTTGTTGAACATAAACTTAATAGACGTAGTTTTAAATCGTAGATTAATTTCTTAACTTACACTGTGAATTAATAAACTTTAATTACAAAGTTTACTCAGGGATATATACCTTCACGTACTCGGGACACTTAAGTAAAAATATTTTCAATTTCGTGGCAAAACCATGCAGAAATTTTGCTCAACCAAAGTTTTAACATTCTGAAAAACTTCCGTAAAAGTTTTTGCGCAAAAACAAGCTTTATATCCTTTAAGTTGAAACACACAAAACATCGCCTGTTTACACAACGATGTTTTGGACCACCAAGAGACCCTTGCCTCATATTCAACCAAATTAGTATACGTACTTTGTCGCGCTAATGAAATTTTGTCCACCGCGTTACATTCAATGCTGACTATTTAGTTTTAACGACTGTATACGTAATAGCTTTGATTATATTAAAATAATTGATTCCTGAAGCACTCATTACAAATTCAAAAATAAATAGATTCCCCTTAATAAAAAGAAAACAATAATAATATGAAAGCCACGCGAGGGACAAACTTGTAGTAACACCATTTTTCAATTACAAATGAGTGTTAAAGCAAAAAGTTGACAGTTTAATACTACAATAGTAAAAAACCTTTGAGCGCCCATTGAGTTTTGTGCATTGTAATTGATATTGTACTAAAGACTGAAGTAATCTAAAACTTTGGTAAAAAAAAACGCGAGCCTAGCGACGGACGCGAATTGATTACTTGAATGCAGCAAGTATCAGAATTTAGAGGCTACAAAATAAAGAAGTATTATTATAATAATATAAATTAAAAAAAAGAAACAAATATTTCTCCTTACTGTTGATCTAAACATTTACATATATAGTAATCATCGCAGACGAAAATATGTTTACTGCTGGACGGAAGCCTCCCCAAAAAAGGGGGGGTTTGCTATAACCTCCACGCTTTGCAATCGAGTTGGAGATTATAATTTGGAAAGCCTTTTGTGTCTACGGTGATTACTTCCAGTATCATTAGTTGCCATTTACGACATCCTTGGGAGTGAAAGGTTGGTGCTATTTCAAAGGCATTTTTCAAAGGCTATTGCTGAGGCAAAAAGTAAAATTAATGTATGTACTGATGTGACGTTGCCACGGCTACAACAAATATGGTATCTAGGTTGACTTAAATATAAAACTCAATGTTAACTAATTTCCAATTTTATTACTAAATTTTGCTTTATGTAACATAATATTTAGAACAAAATAATTATAATATTTTATAACACCTTTGCTCGTAAAGCTGATGTAATTCCACCGGTTTTAAATATGTAAAGCGGGTCATAACAAACGCGTGTGTTATCAAAGCAAATAGTTAAGTTATAGTCCATACAAATTCCATAACAGCATTATTTGCCATTTCGCTCGCTGTTGCTATTCAAATTTCGAACTAATCCCCGCTCGTTAAAATCGCGGGAAAGCAACAGTGTACATTCACAGATTGAGTTTATTTAATAATAATAACATAATTAAAAAATTTGGACGACCGTTTGGTGCAACGTTAGCGATCCTGCCTTTCGCACCGACGGTCCTGGGTTCGAATCCCGGAAGGGGCAGATGTTTGTATGATGAATACGAGCATTTGTATCTAAGTCATGGGTGTTTACATATATTTCTATGAATATTACATATCTTTTTTTTTTTTTTTTTTTTTTTTTTTTTTTTATTTAGGAAACTCTTACAGCTTTTCTTAATATTATGTCTAACAAGTGCATAAACATTAATCCATACACTAAGCCTTATAGAGTTACACCGCATGTATTGTAGATAAGTAGGATAGGATTTCAAGTACAAAAAGTTACTTATTTTCTAAACTTAAGATTAAGGTATTATTTCCAAAGCTTACAAAGAAAGCAATTTAATTTAATTTAATTGATTTAATTTAATTTAATTTAATTTAATTGATTTAATTGCCACTCAAAAGCTATGGTCAACATTAAAACTGAGAGCTGTGCTGAGAATTTTAATAATAAATATTTAAATAAATTAGAATAATAAACACAAAGCTAGTTAGAACATCACCATAGAAATAAATAATAAAAATAAAAAATAAAATAAAATATATGCTACGAGGGTTTCCCTATAATCCCTTCAACAATTTTTAGTTTCATTACCCGTTTTGAGTTATGAAACATATCAATATGATTATATTTATTATTGTATGTGCGTAGCAAGCGAGCAATAACGGCATTAGATGCATAGTTGGTGCGGTAAGTTGGAATGCTAAACAAGGGTGTGTGTCTAGTACGATATTTTGGTGTACAGAACCGAACACAGGATAGCAAATTTGAGCTGCGGATATTATTGTTCAGAATATCATATAATAAGCACATATCAAGAAGTTCCCGCCGAGATTCTAAACTTAAAAGGCGGTAATAACGGCAATCTTCTTCATAAGAAGTGTGTCTTCTGAAAGTTTTATAGTTCAGGTGCCTAATAAATTTTTTTTGTAGTCCCTCTATCCTGTTAATATAAATATCGTATTGGGGTGACCATACAGGGCTTGCGTATTCGACAATACTACGACATAGTGCATAGTAAATTATTTTCAAGCAGTAAACATCCCTGAATGGCTTACAGGTTCTAATGATGAACCCGAGGTTACGATAAGATCTGGCCACAACCTTATTGACATGATCCGATAGCAACATACCCGAATCTAACCATACTCCCAGGTCCCTCACTAACTCGGTTCTCTCGAGCACATTACCAGCGAAGTTATATGAATACTTTACTACATTTGTTTTCCGGCTAAAACTTATACATTGGCATTTGCTAATATTGACTGTAATATTGTTAGCTTTGTAGTATGCATATAGGTTATTAAGGTCTTGTTGAATTTTCATGCAGTCCTGATGGCATGTGACTTTTAAGAAGACTTTTTTGTCATCAGCATATAAAAGATGTTTAGAGTGCTCGAAACATTGATCGATATCGTGTAAATAAACACCATAAAAAAGAGGACCCAGGTGAGAGCCCTGAGGAACACCAGAAGGGACATCTATGAATTCCGACCTCCACCCACCCATAACCACTGCTTGGGAGCGATTAGTCAGATATGACTTAACCCATCTGTAAAGATCACCGCGAATTCCCAGAGAATACAGTTTACCCAGGAGGATGACGTGATCGACACGATCAAATGCTTTTTCAAAGTCAGTGTAAATCACGTCAACCTGGCCACCACCATCCATTTCTGTCAAAATATAGTTGGTAAATTCTGACAAATTGGATACCGTTGACTTATGTCTAAAAAAACCGTGTTGCTGGTCAGATATGCCACTGGTAAGTATTGGATAGATATTTTCGTAAATAATCTTCTCTAACATTTTACTTATTATATTAAGAATGGAAATAGGGCGATAATTTTTAACTTCTAACTTTGACCCACTCTTATACACGGGAACAATGTGCGCTGTTTTCCATATAGTGGGACATACTCCTTCGCGGACGGAACGATTAAACAAAATTGATATAGGATATGCCAATGATTCCGCACACCTTCTTAAAAATACGGGTGGTAGGCCATCACACCCTGGACCTTTGGAAACATCGAGCGATTTCAACATTTTAAATATAATATCTTCAGTTATCTCAATTGCGTCTACAACTGCACTAGAACCTATGTCTATGATGAGGTCTTTCACAATAGCATTTGTATTTGAATGAGAGAACATATCCTGAAAGAAACCATTAAAAGAGTTACAAATGTCTATGCCATCAGTCAGAGTTACTCCATTCCGAGTGAACTGTTTGGGGTACTGTGAACCACCTCTCTTGGATTTAACGTACGACCAAAACGCCTTAGGACCATGTCGAATTTGGTTTTCGACTTTATTTATGTAGATCTTATAACATTGTGCTTGTAATGATTTTTCACGTCGCCTAAGCAAACTAAACTCGTCATAGTCCCTAGGGTCCGCATAACGTTTCCATCTTCGGTGTATCTTAATTTTCTCACGTATAACCTTTATCAAAGAAGAACTGTACCATATAGGATATTTTCTGTTATTACTCTTGACATTAGTCAACGGAATAAACCTGTCAAGACATTCTGTTATTACTGTGTAAAATTTCTCAACAGCTCCTTCCACCGACCCCTCAGATAAAATGATGCACCAGTCAACTGTTTTGAAAAAACTATTTACAGCTACATAATCTGCCTTATTAAAATTGCGTCGTAATACATCATTGTTCGATGACGGTTCGATGAACATATCTTCAATATCTATAGTCAGGGCAGGATGATGAGCATCCTCATTAAGAATTGGCATCCTACATCTATCAGTAGAACTGTGTATATTGCAGAATACTAAGTCAAGAAAACGACCCGCTTTATTAGATACATTGTTATACTGAGACAACCCCAAGTACGTCAATTCCTCTACAAATGACACAGCCGCGGATTGAAGTTCAGTAGTTGAATTATGAACTATTGAGTAGCTACCATCACGCCAATCGAGACAGGGAAGATTAAAATCTCCCACCAACAAGTAATTGTCGTTCGGTTTATTTACGATTAACTCGGAAATTAATTTAGTAATTTTAACCAACCATAACGTCATGTTACCTGGCGAGGGAGGAATATATAATAAAACTATTGTGAGGTCATTGACAGTGCCAATTTTTTTAGCAGGAATATTAACGCATATTGATTCTATGTCAGTCACAACTGAAGTACTGTTAATAACTTTTGCCTCAAGTGAGTTCCTAATACAAGCCATAACACCACCACCCGTTTTTTTACCTGAAGCAGTTAAGTTACGATCCTTACGATATACATCGTATCTTTGGTCGCACACTTCAGAGCCACTAATATCATCTTGGAGCCACGTCTCCGTCAACAAGAGTATATCATAGTCGTTATTGAGTATGCCATTGAAAATATCTATGCACTTAGTTCTTAAGCCACGGACATTTTGGTAATATATAGATAATTTATTTATATTAGCTGACATAGTTCATAATTATATTTAAAAATCTTCGACGTTGCATTAAAAAAAAAAAAAAAAAAAACATTTTTTTTTTTTACGATAAACATACAATAATAACAACCACATGCTCACTTTAATAACGTGCACAAAATAAATAACAACATTACGTATAAACTGAGGTATAAAAATCATATATTTTATAATAGTATTGTGGTTTATGTAGACCAGTAATAATAAAATAACCAGAATATTATAGAACATTTTAATTACACTTAGTAACAAAGTTAGACACAATATTAGTGTTATAAATAATATACTCATGCCAAACGATAAATAGTTATTTTTATTGTTTTTATATATCTGACACATCATAAAATTGAGATTAATTTTCCTTATAATATTCCTTGTAATACAGCACTCGTACCCGTCAACCATAGAAACATACAATAATACCAACCACATGCTCATTTTAATAACGTGCACAAAATAAATAACAACATTACGTATAAACTGAGATATAAAAATCACATATATTATAATAGTATTATGGTTTAGGTAGACCAGTAATAATAATATTAAAAGAACAGTATAGAACATTTCAATTACACTTAGTAACAAAGTAAGACACAATATTAGTGTTAGAAATAATATACTCATGCCAAACGATAAATAGTTATTTTTATTGTTTTTATATACCTGACACATCATAAAATTGAAATTAACTTTCCTTATAATATTACTTGTAATACAGCACTCGTACCCGTCAACCATAGAAACTGAGCAGCACATTAACATTAACATTGAGAGTTTGTTTACATGAATTATACTAAAAACAAAAGAAACTTTGCGTCTTTGCTTATGTTTACATAAAGAATAATAAATAATAGACGTGAATTTTGTATATGATAAATACATTGTGAACTAATAATAACTTAAATCACTTTCCCAAGTACAAGACGACATAATAAACAAATAAGCACCAAAATTATTTTAACTTTTTTAAAGTGTCAATATTGCGAACAAAGATGGCTTCACTTGTTTCGGATTTACGCACGTATATTCTGCCAGCACGGATCCACACAAACTTATACTTTAGTTCCTTTGCACGTTGGCGGGCAGCAGAATGTAGTTGCTTGTTCTCGGGTGAAAGATTTTCAACCACGAATATCGGAGACTTCTTCTCACTCTCATAGCCAAAATCAGTAGTGTTAAGTTTGTTTGTGATATGTTTTTTATTATATCTTGTAACTGATGATAAAACATTGTCACGGATGCGTGGCGAGCTGAACTTTGCTATTATCGTGCGTGGTCTAGGGCCTTCAGGGTTGATTTTCGCCACCCGCGAACAGAAATGAATATCTTGCTCACTGATATTGTAATTGATTATGCGACCTAGTTGTTTAACAATTTCGATGACATTTTCGGATTTCTTTTCTGGCACGCATTGAATTTCCAAGCATGTAGCACGAGATAACTGGTCCAAAGCCGACATTTTATTTTTCAATGAATCAATTTCCGATTTTAAAACAGTGTTTTCTTTTTCTAATGATGACATGTGTTGTTTTTGCTGATTTAATTCACTGTTAAATTCGTCAAACTTATCGCTCATAAAGTCCATAAAGCCTTTAAAACTATTTATCTGCTCAGTTAATGTACTTAAATAGGATTTAATTTCTGCACTTTGCGCATTTATAGCTATTGAGATCTCATCGCGTATAAGTTCACGCAGCTCGGAACGACGAACATCATCACTCGACGCGGTCTCCATTGCTATCGCGTTAGTAATATCCAGTTTATTCAACACTTTACGGCGAGTGACGTTAAACGAAACTTCAGCTAGCGATGTAGGAGTGGACGGTCTGATTAAAGATTCTGAGTTATTTCCTTTTGGTTGCTTACTCATGCAAAATGGGCATAGCCATTTGGATAGCGAAACACTGTCGATGCTCTCAATATCTTTTGTATTCATATTAAGACAAAGAAAATGATAATTTCCTTTGCATTTTGTACATTCCACATATTTATCATTATCTTTTAATTTGTGGGTACAAGCTGAGCAAGACTTCATTGTTCACAATTGATAACAGCGCCCGCTCGTTTTGGTATACTCGACGCAAGAGGGAGATGGCAATTATGTCTTGAGATATCGCAGAGCACAGCGGTGAGGTATGAGGAATCCCCTCAAGCAGCGGCCGTCCGCAAGCTGTCACTGATTCTAAAAAAATATTTATTGAAAACACTTCGTGCACAGGATTTTAAACTTTGTAACACTGGAACTAGATATCGGTTTTGAGAAAATATTTTAGCGTATTTAATGAAAATAAATGACACACGTCTGCTTCCTACGGCGTTCGCGGACGAATTCTAAAATATCTAAAAATATCTATGTATCATATAATTGTATGTCTATCCTTTAGCCTAGTATTCATAACACAAGCCCTACTGTGCTACTTTGGGCTAGGCTAATTGGTGTGAATCTAAGAAATATTTATTTATTCTGTAAAAAAAAAAAAAAAAAACTAAGTATCATTTTAATAATTGTAATTTCATTAAATGTTGCAATAATTAAAAATATAAAATGTTTTTTTTCTGTTTCCTCGCAAATGTTTTATAAAACGTCGTACGATATACGTGCGTATTGGTTATAACATGCTCGGCTCAATTACGCCCTCGCCTTCGGCTCGGGCTGAAATTCCGCCTCGCATGTTATAACCATCATAACGCACTAATATCGTAATGTACTATAAAAGAATCAGTAACAGAATAATCAAATATTTATTTTAAAGGAATAATTTCTCTTGTACTATAAACACAGATACTTTATAATTAAGAATGAATATATGAAAAAGAAGTAATAAGTTAATCCAACAAAATAGCTATTAACGATTAAACACTACACTTTTATAAAGAATAACAACGTTTTAAAAATAAATTAACATCACATCAATATTATTTATATCTGTTTCTATAATAACTCTCGGTCTCAGTGTTTGACCGCGATTGCTGGATTTGTTCCCACTTCGGACATAGGATAGATTTTATTTTTATTTATGAGAAAAAATAAATATTGCACATTATTATAACTGAGCCACAACAACGCATGGCTAGGTCATCTAGTTTCTATATAAATTTACCTATAATATGAAACTCATGTGCGCTTGTTTCCCTAGTCGAGTGCATGAAGTGGTGTGCAGGAAAGCACAAATATAGCTTTAAAATTTTTAGTATTTAGCAGACAAAAAGTCTTTATTATAGAATGTAGTAGTAATAACCTTTAAAACCGCTGAGATTTATTCAATCAATTTTTTAAGATGAATGAGTTCGATTTTGATCCCAATCAAGTTGGGGGTCAAGACAGGGTCTACGATGGAGCAGGCTAACCCAGAAGGTGCCTTTTAAACGTGGCTTTGAAAACTGGCGGGTTAAAAATACTCGGAAAAAACAGATGCAGGGATTGAGTTCCACTCATTTGCTGTTCGGAATATAAAAGATGTTGAGAAGCGCTTGGTGCGGCAATTAAGAATATCAACCAAGAAAAGCCCGCAGTGCGACTGGATACCCGAAAGAAGAAAAGTGATGGCGGTATGAGCTCATGGAGCTCCTGAGCAGACTGTCCCAAGTAATTAGTGAGAACCACAGTTCGGCCACTTTGCGACGCTGAACTAAGGTGTGAAGTTTGCTCTTCAGCAATTTTCCGTCACTAATGAGCCTCTCAGCTCTGCACTGAGTGCATAGGGATTTCCATTTAACATTTGTTTTAACATTTTGAACTATGTTTTTGTTCATTAAGAGTTACACATATAATACCTAATGTCATTTATTTGCTGAAAATATGATTTTCGAAACAAAATCATTTTAAATAAGGATAATTTAGTTAATATTGAGCATACAGCTTATTGGTTCGAAAAAAGTTAAAGTAAGGGTTCTCTTGACCGCCTTGTTACTTAACTGTAGTTAAATGAGAGTGATAGCTTTACTTGAGCTAGCTACCTATATATCTAAGTTACATTCTAATTACACAAATAGTTTGAAAACTATTGCGATTCAAAGTTCCTCGATTTTGTCACTGCCAGACTCACTGTCTGTCTGTCTGTTTGTTCCGGCTAATCTCTGAAGTGGCTGGACCGATTTTGACGGGACTTTTATTGGCAGGTAGCTGATGTAATAAGGAGTAATTAAGGCTACTTTTATTTTAGCAAAATTTTTTTATTTTAGAAAAATAATATTACTGTAACAGCAACGCGTGGCTGGGTCAGCTAGTCACAAATAAATTCAGACGCACTTTTACCAGAATTATTGTCGACACCTTCAAATTGGAAACATAATTGACACAACGGTATTCAGAATACACGTATTTTTTTATATGGATTTTTTAATGCTTGATTTTTTTAATTTTTTTAATTCTTGATTGACATATAATAATTTTTAGGCCCAATTTGAAACTAAAAATAAATCTTTTCTGTATAATGGAAGAATAAATGAGAAATCGCGGAAAATATTTTTTTTGGTAATTAGTCGATAATTTTGGCCAAAAGACCTATGGGAGTTTGAAGGTTCAATCCTAGCTATTTGAAAGGGTCTTCTTCCATGTTGCGAAGGATTTTTCTCGATAGGGGCCAAAATGGACCCTGTAGGACCCAAAACACATTTTTCGTGTTTTGTTGAGTGTCTGTACAGATAAAAAAATATCCTTCAGTAAAATCCTTTATTTTTGAGCGTTTCAACGATATCTGCAACTTGGGCCCACTCAGACTTTCCTAACCTTAAAAATTACCTGATTTGGATTGGGTCCAAATTTTAAAATGCGTCTTAAAATTTTTCTAGCAGTTCAAAATGATCAAATTTTGGATTGTAGGGTGTAGGCATCAAAACCAATGCACAGAATCTTGAACTTTATGGATAGCTCAATTTTTATGCTCAAAATCGTCATTTTACGGATTTTTGTAAATGGCCGAATTTGGCGCGAAAATTGAGGTTAGGAAAAAAATCACTTGCGTGATCAAAAAAGGTATAAAACACTACTATTTGGCTGATAGTGTGCCTTGAAAGAAGAAAAAATGCGCCAGATAAACGTCATTTTCCAAAACCGCCAAAAACGCACGAAATGGGCCTATCTCTGGGCCCAGTACCTAAAATTAATCGTTTTTAGCCTATATCGATGGAAAATTGAATTTAAAAAAATTTTGTTCTCTTGGGTTTTTTTCGATAAAGGCTTATATTTCGAGTTATTTTCAAAAACTCATTTTTCGTTAGTTTTGTGTCCATAAAGTGTCCATAACTTTTTTAGCACAGGGTTAAGACAGATTTGGACCTCACTATCGTAATCAGCGGCGGAAAATACATAAGAATAGCACCGGTTACCTACCGGAAATAAAAAGCATGAAAAATGCCAGGATGACTGGCCTATTTGTTTATGTTTAATTCTAAACTTTTAACCCCTACACAGGGGTAATCTCAGAATGTAACGCGTGTGTCACTTGTGAGACGACCATTAGCTTAACCATCCTGTAATCACGGCATCTGTAAAAGCGTCGAAACGTCAGGATTTAATATCAAAAACTTTGTATAAAGGGAAGAAAAATCTTAAATATTGTTTAATATCATTGTCCTGGTTTATTTTCGATTGGGATATTCACGACAGTTTAAAAATTCTTTGACAAATATTTTTTCGAACTGCATAAGTATAGTTGTAATAGTATACATAAATGATTTTATTGAAACGGATGTAACTACAAGTTTTAGTTAGGGCTACTAAGACAACAGTCATATTAAAATACAGCGTTTTACTGCTTTTAAATTACCTACGATAATTCTCACTAATTATTTGTATTATTTTTTCATAATTTACAATAATTTTTGTTCAATATTATTAAGAATTATTTTTATGTGATGCTTTCTATGAAAGACTTTAGATTTGTCTTACTTGAATTCTGTTTTGCTGGAGATTACTTAGTCGTCTACTAGTCCATTTGATTTTCTTCAACTTTAGAGACCTATTCTTTAATAATAAAAAAAAGAGTCGATTAAAATAATTTATTATTGAATAAGGGACTGGCACTTAAAATATAAATATATATTAAGATGTAAATAAGATATTTATAGTCTATAATGAAGAAGGTGTCGTTATTAACTTATTTCTAGAAATAATCAATCACTTGACTTTCATATGACACCGTAATAATATAGCTTTTACTTATTGTGATCCAAGCGTCTTAATTGGTGCTTTATTGATATTGCTTACTTGTTATATTAATTATTCCTTATTTATTATTTTTCATTAATTATTATTTATTATAAATCACCTTTACTCGAGACTGTTTTACTTGTAGTCTGTGAAAATAACATTTTAAGATATTTAATTGGAACATTCTATTTAAAAGATATCATGAATTTATAAATCTATTTATATAAAGAGATAAGTTTCGACTCAATTATCAATGTCCAGCAAGAAAGTTGAAATGTTTCTTTTCTGATAAAGGCAAGGGGTAAGAAAGTATTTCCGGAAACTTGATTCCTAAGAGGCAAAACAGAGCGAAAAATATTAAAATACAATATCTTAAGAGCTGAACACGTAAAAACTTGATGACCTTTTTACTTCAAATAAATAAACACGCATTACAACATTTTTGGTAAACGATGCAAATGATATTATTTTCTGTAGATAAGTCGTAGAACTCAAGAAAGGTCTATATAAAAAACCTCGAAAATGTATATCTGTTAAAGGGTAGGCTTTATGAGCAAAAATGCGAAAAGAAGGGGGTGGCAATGATGGTATCGTATGTGCAAAGGCTAAAAGACTGGTTATATCTTTATTAAAGGTTACAAATTTCGAATATAACCACTTCATAATCTTAGTAAAGGTCAATTTCGAGTTCGCATGACCATTAAACGAGTAAATGCCATGAAATAATAAAATGGTGTCATTGAAATATTTAAAGAATACAATTTGGAAGAGTTTGATTACAGAGATTGTCAATATTATATGGAAAAAGGCGAAAAAGGAACTTACTTACTTACAAAGGAATTACATTTATTACTTCATTCTGACTGACAGTGTTATTAGTTTTAACACATTGAGTATGATCAGCAAGTTTGGAAAATACCTCTAATGATAAAATTGGTGATAGTTTGTCAAATAAGCAAGGTCTAATAACATATCAAATGTCTTAATCCTTAAGTAAAGAAAGATTCTGAGCGATTACCTTAATTACATCAAACCAAGCGTCCCCAGTAGATTTACTACGACGAAAACCATATTGGATATAATAGTTTTGGTATTTATTTATTGATAAATAGGACAGCTTACAAAACATACATAAAGGAAAGAATAAAAAAAATAATTATTATGAGGCTCAAGTAAAAGTGCTGTTGCAATCACAAGCTGCCACAGTATGCGATACAGTTTACAAGATATATAAGCAAACAATGTTAATGATACTTTCTCATCAAACACAATTTTTTGCACCGGATATTTAGAAATAACATTAACAGGATATATCGCAGAAGGTACGTTTTATCAAGTTAGATGATGAAAATCAACAAAAAATATTATTCGAAATATTACAGAATATATATTTGGGTATCAAAATAACGTAAAAAGTTAGTGGTTAATTTTATTTTAACATTATGAGATTAAATATGCCTATAAAATCAACCACATCTCCGAGGCCCAGGTGGGATTTTTCGTAGGCATATTTAAACTTATAGAAGCAAGGCATTGCGAATACTAAAAATAAAATAAATAGCTTTTAACCTTGTTATATTTATTGAAGTTTTACTTCTTGAGGCGCGTTATGATTAAAAAAGGTGAGAGTGAAATTTTATGGTGCGCGCGCACCACTGTTACACAAAAGTAACAGGCAAAAGCGACATGGATTAAATAAGTTTTCGGGAGAACTGATAACTATATTCAAGGTAGTTACTCAAATATATATGAATATGTATGTGTGTTTGATTTTAAATTATATATGACATTAAGAAAATATTAACAATAATTTATATAATATTACTAGCTGACCCAGCCACGCGTTGCTGTGTTATAAATTAAAATAAAACCTATCCTATCTTTTAAGTTAGATCAAATAAAAGATAGTTACGAAGTTTGATCAAAATCGGTTATGTAGTTTAGGAGTCCATCGCGGACAAACAACGTGACACGTAATTTATATATATTAAGATAATAACAATTTTATATTATATAATAACATTATAACAATTTTATTTACAAGTGGTTTTTATTTTATAAACTTTTTAAGTGCGTTTATTGATTTGAGGTTAACTGTCGGTATGTATTCTTTTTATTTGTTTATGATATAAATTATTATAATTTTTACATTATTATTGGTTAAACTGTTTATTTTAATAGCTTTTGATATATTACTTGATTCTGTATACAGATATATAGAAAATCTATAAATCTTTTGATGCTTTTTACTGATCGCTATAAAATTTATAAGTTTATCTTTATTTTCACAAACCAAGAGTACTGGCACACGGGACGAAAATTTTAAGTTATCTTTGTTTAGTTACGCTAAAGAAGTATAACTTCTTACGTGCGTACATAATATACATACACACAACGGTTTTTTTATATAAATGTTAATACTCAAATTAATAAACATGACTATAATTTAGATTCAAAATATTTTTTTCTCTCTAATACAGGATATTGAAGAAGGAAATATTAGATTAAAATTGCCTTTTACGAAGTTTAAAAGAACGATCTATTTTAATACGTTATACGTAATAAATTACGTTATTATTCTTCAAAACACGCTTTAACTTTAGGGGACGTTTTTTCGTTAGTGGACGTTTTGACACAATTATGTTAATCTTAATTTATATACTGAATGATATTTTAGATTAATCATTCTTTCATTCGCAAAAATATAAAAATAACATTTTCATATAAAATGTAATTATTAAAGTGTTCGTGATATTTCAATAAAATTATCTCCTTATTAAGGAAAGTCTTATGATTTTGTTTATTTTTTACTGGTTCTCTTTTTACCAATCTTAATATATATAATGTTAAGTGTCACGTTGTTTGTCCGCGATAAACTCCTAAACTACTAATCCGATTTTGATCAAACTTCGTTACTATCTGTTATTTGATATAACTTAAAAGATAGGAAAGGTTTTATTTTCATTTATAACACAGCAACGCGTGGCTGGGTCAGCTAGTATTATAGATATAGATAGATAATAGTTAGTGAGGATGTATTTTTGGATTATTGCAAGTCTATAATCCAAAAACTAAAGAGCAGATTTTTGATAAGCCTTTGCAGTGATATTTATTCATTCATTTATTTAAATTGAAGACCAACAAGTAGGTATAACTAACAGATTTACAATAAAGACAAATAGACAATATTTACAAATTTATCCCGGCCATCATTGCAGATATCAGAATGACAATTAGGCTACATAAGAAAAGGGGCAGAGCTTAAATATACCAACAGGCTCATAAGAGTGAATTTCGTATGCCTTGTGTATAGTACCAAATCTCCACAATTAAGAGTGTAGTAAAAGACGAATAATAATAATGGAGGTAACCCCTACACACCTCCTGTAAAAATGGGCTATAGCGTTTTCCGATTTTAAGTTTCCTCTTGCTATAAAATAACATATAAAATCGTAGAAAACAATACAAAGAGATTTTTTACGAATTAAGTGCATCGTGATATAACACGCATTTTTATTAAATGGCGTAATAAAATCAAAATACGCGACATACAGATAAAAAAAAATTCAGTCTACAACTAATTTCAGTGATCAATGCAGATAATAAGTATGTATTGGCGATCAGTTTTTAGTAAAACTGTGGCGTCACTCCAAATGGTTTTATGCCAACTCGATTTTGGCATTCACTGGCGTCACTCCGACTCTTCAATTTTCAATCGGCCGGGCTGTTAGGAAGTGTACTATCTGTTTGTGTTGCATTGACGATCATGTACTCACGTTCAGTTTGGCGCGACGCGCCGAGTTGGATTTATTATAATCTCGGAAATACGTGGCGCGTCGTCAGTTAAAACTCTGGAGTGATGATTCGACACTCACGATCAAATTTTGGATTGACGTCAGTTCAACTGATGCGAAAAACTGACCGTCAATTCGCAGCTTAAAATGTATCGCCCCAAATAATGATTTCTGAACTTTAAATACCGCATAACAGCAGTGCCCTTAGGCTTAAAAATTTTTGTTCACCTGTGTTTATCACAAAATGAACTACGAATGACAACACAACACAACATTCATAATATTTCGATGAATTTTTGTTTAAGATAGTTTAATGTGGGTGAGATGTATTGACATTTCAACTTATCATTAAATATACATCAACAGTAAATGTTATATGAAGCCATCTGAAGTCGATTCAAATCGTCATGAGAATTGACTGTTTGAAATAAGTTATAGAGAAAAAATAACAAAAAGGAAATGTATTTTCTAAATTTCGTCCTGCGTTTACATTCACGGAAACAAGGAAAGACGTTAGTCTGGGAGCTCTGCGAAACACCCGAGGTTGCAAAATATTGTTGAAATATCACAACGTGTTAAGATTTTGCATTTAAATAAGAATTAAGTCACTGTTATAAGAAACCATTTACCCCCTGTGATTTTAGCAGAAGCAGAGAAAAGGTTAAAGTCTATGTAGATGATGTGTCGTTGTTTAGCACTATACATATTTTTTTCAAATATAAGTATAAATGAGGCTAAGGTGCGTTATGTGGAGTGACCGTTTCTTAAACATGTTGAAATCTAATTAAATGTGATTCACGTTATATGGGACAAGGAAGAGGCTCGAACAACTTTGAATATGATAATGATGTACGATTAATCAGCTAACATTTATGCTTCTTGTCATATCAAATGCTAATATTTCCATTAAATCTTAACTGAACGTACCTATATTTATGTATATTTAATTATTTATATTATGTTTGTATATATAAATGGTTTATCTATGAGGTATAGTTAGTATTAATTCTTTCTATGATGCGACCAACATTAAAATGTTTTGGAAAGAATTAACAATTACATCTTATCAAATTGCTTATTTATTCAGTATTAGGTTATTCCGAATTCTAAATGCCAAAATCTCTTATTTTTAATAAAGTCTAACACAACAATTCTAGTCAAATAAAATATAATTAGAAATTAAAATTATTCTAATGCTATTTTCTATCCGGTGGAAACATTAACTAGAGTGGAAGGCGTTATTGCAATATGGTCGGTACATAATAATCTATAATCTAAGATCACAGTGGTTTGTGTGTTTGTCTGTCCACTCTTTTTCCCGCTCTCTTTCCATTGTATCAATTAACGTTACCATAGTAACGCGTTAACCGCAAGTAGTTCGTCTACCGGACGCTAGATGGCGCTAACGGAAAAATATTTAATAATAGAAAAAAAATTAAAGAATTTTGACCACCCGTGCGAAGCCGAGACGGGCCGCTCGTCTATAATCTAAGATCACAAATTTGTTGTTTGTCTGTCCGCTCTTTTCCCCGCTCTTTTTCCATTGTATACGCGTTACCATAGCAATGCGTTACCGGGTCAGCTAGTTCATTACAAATAACATTTAAACGTTTTATGTTGGCTCTGATATAATCCACAGACAGGATGCAAATAACATTAATTTTATGTATCCATATAATATGCAGTTTTAAACTATTGAAAGAAACGAAACTAATTATTATCATATTAGTCTTTTGTAGCAATAGCATCGCAGTGTAGCAAATTATAAAACTACGTACGTGCTACGGGATTAGTATCGCAAAAGTCGTCAATTAAGGGGTTCAAGAAATAAAATTTAGAGGGAAGAATTACTTTATTGAGTCTAATTTTCATGCGTATAATCCACAAAAGGCACTTTTTTATCTTTGCCATTCATTTTAACTTCACCACGCACTAAGACCGCATTTTAATAGTACTATAGACTGTCGATCTTTATTCGTCGAATCATAACATTATTTGCTTTGTCATATATGTATAGAAAAAATAAATTTGTTACCGCTTTCATATAAAATAACCTGTCACACATTTGTGACAAGTATTTTAATAAGATGGCCCTATATAAAATGTGCCCTTGATGTTTACACTTAACATCGGTATTTATTAAATATGTTTTATAAAAAAAACAAACCATATTTCCTAATAGAATGTATATAAATTATGTATAGCGTGTTTTCTTGCTTTAATTTTTCTATTTTTTCTATGTTTAATCAAGAAATATAATTTTTGTCTGCGCGAGTTTCGAAGTTGATATAGCGATAAAATTGGTCGAAACAAAGGAAAATAGTTACCTATTGATTTGGAGAATCGATCACTCCCAAAACATAAAGTATATGCTTTCTTTTCAACGAAAGGGAATTTAGTACCTGCCCTGAGTTATAGACCTTGACTTTGGAGTCTATTGTGTGCAGGCTTCTTATAAGCGTCCCCATAAATAGCGCTGGCTATTAAAGAGAGTTTTCCCTGAGCAGGCTTTAGATCCTTTGAACTTACTGTTGATAGGTACAAGTGCTAACCACTATTTAACGAGTATAAGCATTAAGTTCAAGAACTGTTGGACAACCCAGATACTCCTGACCAAGAACCTACTACCAAGAACCTCTGGATCTAAGACTAATTTCTGTTTATTTATTTCCCCGAGTATTACCAAAATCGATTAAACGCACCTACAGTAACCTTCTTTATTTAACTAATTTTATGTAACATCACTTAATAAAATATTTTTTGTTTGTTATTAAACTTAGCAAATAGGTTATATATTTTCTTAAAAGTGCATGGTACCACTATAAAATAAAGACATTGTAATTTTTCACATAAATTGGTTTTAATATCGCTAATTGACATGGTTAGCTAAATAAAACTACAATTAGCTCTCAGAATCACCCTCATTATATATCCAAAATTGACGTTTAATTCTGGGTTCACAATTTACACCGTTTATCATTAACGTTCCATTTTAAAATCAAAATTGTATAGCTGGTGTATCGTGCAAACAAAATGAAATTAAATAAAACATCTTTATAAAAGAAAATATTTTTTTGCTCGTCTTTGGGACTTTGAGTGGGGCTCAAAGGCTTTGAGTGGATTTGGGACATGAGTTTGATGTAAATTAAACTATTGGCATCTTAATCGTATGGCAGAAATCGAACAATTACAATATTAATTTAGATAAATCAGTATTTTAAGTAATTAAATTGTTTTAAGTAATAAAACTGAAAATGGCAGATATAAATTTAAGTTAAAAACAAGCAAAATAAAAAAGGTGACAAATGTAAAATAACAGATTGAAAATATTTGTAGTAAAAGCAATAATTCTGCAAAAATGTCTTTTTTAATTTTTACTTGGATTTATTATAAAAATCTTTTCGGTAAAACTAGCCAATTAAGACAAGATAAATTTGAATCATAAGGAAAAAATTGACAAGAGACATTCTGTAAATTGGGCAATTTGTATTAGTAGGGAAATCAAGAGAGTTTTACAGGAGATAGCTTAATTCGTTTTTCATATCACGTTACCCGATTGAATACAACAATAGGTATTTAATAATTTACTCATTCCATTTATTTTAAATAACTAAATGCTATAACTGCTAACTAAAATACATTATTAATGATCATATTCTATGAAAGACATTTTGTATTTTATATTGCCTTATAAACAATATGTTTTTCAAATCGTGTGGCGAAAACAAATTCGATATTTTAGTAAATTATTGTTCTGTGGTGTAAAATGTAAAGATTTATGGCCTTGTATATTCGTTTAACAGCCTCTTGTTATCGTTAATTATCTTGTTCGTTTGTATCAAACTTAATAAATAATGGGTGTGTTATTATTTACACTCTATAATAGCAATATATCGAACTCATAATAATCATCTTGATACTAAAAAGAGGTTTTTTTTTTATTTTCATTGAGATAATAGTTCCACGGACACACGCAAACGACGAATCTGTCAAGATCTCGACAGCTCAATTGAAAACTTACTGGCCCTGTTAGCAAAGGCATGTGGGTTCGAGTCCAGCCTACTTATAATTTATTTAGATTTAATTAATCTAGCTGTTAATAACTACGTTATCAAAGTAGTTGTTTACATGATTGACTGAGATTTGTGGTTGCAATTTTGAGTTAAGCAAGTCAATATTTTAGACTTAATAGGTTTATATTGTGCAATTTCATTTATCGTCGACCATAATTGTTTAGATTGATTAACTGATTTTTTAATATTATAACTGTTATATTTACGCTTAAGTTTAGTAATAAGTTTAGAACGAAAATTACGAAAACGTTTATAGTTAGGTTATATTTTAAATGATGTTATAGTAATCTTTACTTTGTTTAATTTGCATGCTATTTATAAGTTTAATACACTTAGGGGTTCCTATGGTTATCCAAGGCTCTAGAATCCAATATTTGACCCATTTATCATTCACAAATTTGCTAGGATAGCTGCCCTTTCATTGGCATGAGTAAAATAATAAAAACATTACAAAAAAATTTATCTGTCTTTGTCACCCACGCAAATTATTTGGTCTACCACTTAGTTGTGATACTTATTTTAAGGTTTTAGTAAAAGCAATATGTAGAATATCTAATTGGCTTGCGGAACCTAGAACCTCTATCACCTAGAGCACCGATTTTTGAGCTCGTTTCAGATTAATAATTCTCGTCTTGCACGATTTACCCCAAGCTGGTATACAAAAGCTCACTTTGAATTAGACTAAAGCATAATATACCATTTATAAAGTTCTGGCTTAATTAGATTTCCTAGTATCTACAGGATGTGAGAGAGTTTACCATCTTTTATATTTTGACCTTCACAAAACCTTAACTCAATTACAGTATCAAAATAGCTATGCTCTATGTACACGTGGAAGCAACCTCAGCGAGATAATTCTAAATATTTGGCTCGATTATCTACGCCAACGTCACAAGCGGTGATTAATGTTACTCGACGTAAAGCGTAAAGCGGATATTTTCACTTCTATGACATATGACTATATGCGTCGCACATTATTGTGTAATTTTAAGTGAGAAAATTTGACTATTAGAGTACACAAAGCGAAATCAATATCCTCCTCATTCAATAATTTAGGGGAACAAATAAAGACGACATTAAAGTTTATGAACAATAAATTCGATACACTCAATGAGGGATTTTACAACAAAATAAGGAAAAGGAAAATTTATATTTCAACCGACATCATTAATTCTAAATTTAGAAATATTAGAAAGTGCGCCCCGAAAATAAAACAAAAATTTTTGTGCAAATAGTCAAGAAGCTGGGATAGTTGTCAAATAATTAAATCATTGTTTATTACTCACGCGTGGCTGGAAAAGAAAGAATGAAACAAAGAAACCTATTTTCATCCGAAACGCACCAATATATATTGTCAACTGATGTAAAAAAAAACTTTGGCTGAGGATAATGGTTTTGTAATACAGATAAAAACATACCAAATCATAACAAAACATAACAATCGTACAAACAGCACAAAACAAATAATGAGAGAATGAAAAATACTTAAAAACAGTATGTACAGTACAGTACAGTACAGTACAGGTGCGTAACACTATGAAAACCTTTTGTCAAAATTAAAAAAATGAAAATGAAAATAACTTTATTCAAATGCACTTAAAAATAAGAAGTTTTGAATCGGCCAACATTTTTTCCTACCACCCATTCAGGACGTCTTTTAACTGACAAGAAGAATGGGCGCAAGAAACTCGTCAGCTATAACAGAAGTAACGACATTTACAATATAATACGTCGTCACCATACACAATCCACAAAAAAAAGAAAACAAAATTATTTTGTTATGACAATACTAATAGTGTTATGATATCATTATTTCGTTGTTTCGTTGATTACAACAAAGTCAACAAGTATCTGTACTTACTTAAAGTAAGTATCCCTGAACTTTGCAATAACATACAGGAAATAAACGACAAAGTTAAGAAAACAACAAGATTTATGTTTAGTATTAGTCAATACTGAATACTGAAGGTTAAAAGTATGTTGTTGTCCAATTATAATTATAATTCATTTTAACAATGCTGCTTCCTCCGATATAAAAAGATAAACGGAAAGTTTCTTGTAATGTACAAGCATAATGGTGATATAAATAATTTCTTACAATAAAATAAAATATCGTAAGAAATTATTCACAAATAAAAACCCGTTTATATTTGATAGAATCAGGCGTTACTTGGCGGAAGTCCATATCCATTAGTAAAATAATAATATGTAGCTTACTTCCGCAAAACTCAATCAGTGTACACCGCCCGCCTGCAAATAAATGCAGAATCCGCAGACACCGGCACCTTCACAAACTACACGTGTTTCGCCCCCGGAGCATCATCAGGAGCTGTTAGACCGTGCAATAACGAGCATTAAGTGCACACTGCTTGAGTTTTGCGGAAGTAAGCTACATATTTTTATTTTACTAATAAACCGGTTTATCTTTAATATCGGAAGAAGCAGCATTGTTAAAATGAATTATAATATGAATTTGCATTAATATTTAAGGGTATGTACGTACTGATATGAACCTATATGTCAAAATCAGCAGGTTAAACTCTATTATGGGGCATAATTTATTTAATTCAGTCTTGATACTCTTATTTAATGTAGCTTTACCTTTATCTCTTTATTAACTTATTACTAGGGGAGCTACAACATATTATGCATATCGTATGTTTACAAAATAGAATGGAAAATAAACACTGGTACAACGATTAAATTGTTCGAGAGACACGCGCTTATAATCTTGGTATTCTTCTGTAAGGTTAATTTACAAATACAGTGTTTTTCAAAATAAAATAAATGCTTCTAGTCCTTAATTTAGATTACAAGAAATTATTATTGTTTGAGTTATGTTTTTATTGATTTTAAATATCTATATGCAGTGAAAAGACAAGAAAAATGCATATATAAAGCGGAGTGTGGTCGCTTAAATTGACTTTCTCTGACAGACACATCATAGACACTTGAATCAGTAGCGGCTAATTAAAATGTAAAGACGACAAGATTTCAATAAGCTGCTACCAACCCTTAAGGCGATTGGTACCGTAAATGACCAATCCCAAAGCTGTTAGAAATTCTGCAGCGTTTGCCCTCGGTAGGTTTATTATTTCATCCAGAAACGTAGTAAAATGTCACTTTAACAAGTTGTACATTTGCATAAAATAAGAAATACTGTCACTTAGGCTAGCGTATGTTTTACAGAAGCTCTCGCTCACGAGTTCAAACTCGAATCTAAAGTCAAGTTCATAAAGGATATTTTCATACAATAATTTAAAAAAAGAATCACACTACCTGAAACCCCTTGTTGTCTAACTTGCAACTATCAACCACTTTCTCAGACATTCACTCGCCCCCGACGGCTCCGGCTCCCTTCAACGTTCCTGGCATGTCGTTGACGCCCCCGATAATGCGGATCAATGCCCCTACGATTCTTCCCACACAGGTCAGACACAGTTCAGTTACTCATCACATGCACATTCGAGTAGCGCTGGTACACCGCACCGGAGCTTCCAGATTGCGAAGACCCACAATTCGCGCTTTATCTAGAACAGAACATATCATTCGCAACACGACAAAATTTTATCGACGCGTTTTCTCTTCTTTTAGTCAGTTGTCGTCAATCGTCTCTAACATTGTTGCGCTTAGAAGCCGACTTCTTATGTCCAAAGAGTAGTTTTACTTAGCCGCTGATTTTTGTCTACTAACTCTAACATAACAATAGCGTTTTATCGATATATTTATACGATATTTTCGACATCATTTCTCGTCCATAGTACGTAAAGAAGGAGACGACAAGTGTTTTGTGTGCTATTTCAATTGAAGCGATGCACGGTGGTACCGTCATAGGCCAAAACCCCCTAAAAGTTACTGTCGAATATTGCCAATACAGGTAACCCTATGTGATGTCAAGGGTTCTAGTTACCTAGGGGTATAAATATCAGGACTATTTACCCCAGTTATCACTTATTAATTGACCTCTGAAGTGACCGCATTTCGTTGTTGTTATTCACTGTTTATCGGTGACTTATCCAAGTGGTATTTGTTTTTTTTTTTTTTTAAAAAGCTAATTGTTTTGTTGTTTGTATATGATGGAATTTCAACAACAGGGACAAGAATTTTGTAAATTATTAAGTTTTACTCATGTATATATTATACTTTTTATTTTATGTGGGTGCTACGACAACCCTATTTTAAAGTTTATTTTTCCGTTGCTGCAACTTTATCGAGACCTACAAAATTTTGCATCCATTTACAGCGGATCTGACTTAGTATAAAGAGAAGGTACATATGTGTATTTTATGAGGAACATAATTTTTTTTTGCCCTGATTTGCCCGCCCGCCCGTAAAGTGCCTGCTACGATGTCGTGGACGCTTCGTAGCATTTGCTACGAATTTGATATTTATTATATATTTTTCATTTCAGGAACAATAATAAAATGTTTCTTTTCGAGGAGGTATTTTTTTGAGCTGTGATGTTCGCAAAAACCGTTAGATCGTAAAAAATATATTTTAAAGTATTTTTAACGTCTCTTAATGATGTTGAAAATGTAGATATAGAACCTTTATCAAGTTGAATTGTTAATTTATGTAAAAGTCTTGATAGTTACAGGGATAAGTCAGCATGTACTAAAAGTAGACTTTTAAGTAATTATTCTAATTGGTTAGATGTAATTGAATATCTAGAACTGACAAGAAGTGTTGAACAGTGCCATTTACAGCAGGAATAACCGGGGCCGTCCCACAACCGATCCGATCCGATTTCGATCTTAGTTCGCGGTCAAGAAGTAGACGATTAACAGAATTGTTAGGTATTTACAACAAAGGTTGTAAAGGCATTGCTTAACTCATCGGGTCAATTTAATAGTAGTAATTCAGATATGGCTATAAGCGCTGACAAAGTGTAATAGCTTATTGTTGAAGCTAAGCTCACCAAGTACTAATATTTATTGCTTAAAAATCTTGTGTTTTGATTGCTAAAAAGAAGTGTTACCCAGAGAACATATCAGTCTCAGAACGTACGGCTTTTGATTTTCATCAGACTGACGCTGATTTTTCATATAAGAATTTCACAATGACTCAATGTGCAATTACTATACGACACATAGATTACGTACTCAATTCTGAAACCATGTTTTGGTCGGTGTATTATTTATAAACTAGACTGCAATTAAACTAAGTTTTATCATATGTTCTAAAGTATTGTATCTGAGAGAGTTAGCCGTGGTTAGAACGCCATTTTGGCAGACCGCCTTCTTATAATCACAAAAGTGATCAAAAGTACTCGTAACCAAAATATTTTTTTTGCTAAACAATACATACTCAATTAATTCTTTCATATAAACGGCGTGACGTTAAATCGAGGGTAGCAGTAGCTTTTGTATTTGTCTATTTCCTTTCCAGTAAAATTTGTTTCCATATTTTAAGACAATCTTGATTGACAAGCAATTCTAGCTTACAATGACATCAACTATGAGGAAGCATTTTACTTTTTTTAAAACAGGTTTACGTATAGCTAAAATAGTCATGTCATGAATATTTAAGTCTCGAAGGAATAGGTATCTTTTAGGCGAGCGCGTCACATCCTAGATCTGAACCAAGCTCATTTTAAAACTTAAGGAGTCACTCTATGGTTCTCAAATTCAGCTTACCTCTAAAAGTTGACGAACCCCGCCTTCCACCCTTTGCTCGAGGGGCATAATCCTCATACTTTTCATTTTATTCTACTCCAAAATTTTTCTAAGTCCAAAAGTCTGACTCAGAAACAGGTCGGCTGTGCGTTGAATTCTTTTATATGCGAGCATCCGACCTTAGGTAGACTTGGGTCAAAATTTTCACACTGTAATTTCTTAATAAATTCATAACTCTGTCAATTCTCATTCGATTTTCTTCGTGACACTCAGATTTCCGAGCCCCTAAGGCATCTTTTGAGCATTTTTTTATTGCTTATCTACTCTGTAGTTTACGTAAAATAAGCCTTTTTCTAAATTTTCCGTAAACATTGATCTAAATGTCACTGTTTTCCAGTTGTAACTTTTTCTGATTTAGATCGATTTTTATTTTTATTGCTTTATTATTTAGATCTTGCCTAATACTAACTTTACACATTTTTCCCGAATCTCTTATACTTTCCGAGAAATAAATTTGTGTGCGCTATTTTGGAAGCATTCAAGTCCGTTGAGGAAATGAATACTGAGGAAACAAGACTTAAATCAGAAAATTTGCCACAAAATTTCTAAAAGTAACATCAGACACCGAAACCAAAACAACAACCCGAACCCATACGTATAAATTCGACCCCAATACTTTGAAACAACTGATAAAAGACACGATTCAAGAACAATTACACTCAGAAAAACCAAAAACAACCATAAATTAAGTATCGTACACAGCAGCCACCAAAACCAATAGAAAAATAACCGAACCAAAACCAAATATTCCCACAAAAAAGTAAGCAAACCCGCGATTATAATAACCGTGCCCTCTGCCCAAAATCATCTGGAAGCCACTACGAAGTGGCAGCAGAGTTATTTGTTTAAATACGTTCCATATGCGCCTACGAAATTTCAAGCCATAACCTCAAACAAAGTCAAAGTTGAGTTTGAGAACACACACAGTACTGTGTTTACACTCAACAACCTCAAAAATAACAAGCACATAAATGCAGAAATGGCCCTTCTTCTCAAACTGATGAATATAAGACAAGGCATTTCCAATGATATCACATCAAATAAATTTTAAGTTATACAAAACACACTCATCCAAATACACACAATAACCCGAAGAAAAAATAACGAAAATCGAAATCTGTACAATGCTATATTCCACGCAACTCCTAATGTATGGAGAAGCGCACTCAACCAGGAAAAATTAACATACATCACCGCAAAATTCATGTTGCAAAACAAGTCTCCTTGCTGCAGTACTTTAAGTGCCAAAAACTTGGCCACGCTGGTAAGCACTGCACAAATAAAGAACTGTGCACACAGTGGCCACATCTAACAAAATTACCCAAACAAAACAAATTTAGAAGCAGCCAAATGCACAAACTGCACTTTCAATAATAATATCAATAAACCAAACCATTTCCCCCCCATTCGTACTTATGTCCTTATCTATCCAAATTAGAAGGCCATATAGATTACCCCTAAAAATGAATAACCACGTCAACCAAACTTAAACACTAAAATATCGCACACACAACCTTAACAATACAACTAGGCCATCACAAACCTACCAATAAAACCCAAATAAAGCACAAAAAAATTCATCCGAGAATAAAAAGCATAGTAAACATGCTACAAGTTATAAATAATAAAACCAATTTTTACTCTAATAAAAAGAAAATATGGAGCGTTAGCAATGAGTTCTGTCCGTAACTTAAACGAAATAAAAAAAATATCCTGGATCTCATCGTCGCTTACCATCAGGAGAGATAGCGGTCAAGCGCTGACCTATCTTAATATATATAATTCTTCTGTGAGTGTGTATGTCACTGAACTCCTCCTAAACGGCTGGACCGATTTGAATGATTTTTTTTGTGTGTGTTCAAGGGGATCTGAGAATGGTTTAGATTCACAAATGGTTTAGATCGCCCGGCAGATGGCGCTGCAGTCGGCACAGCAACGCGTGGCCGGGTCAACTAGTTTATAATAAAAACATACCATCGCAAAAAATCATAGCTCGAATAATACCAAAGATTAACATAAATAGGTTATTTCCGGGAACCACTACATAGAGGCGAAAAATATTTTTTTTTATGTCACTCATCCTGTATACATCAGAGGATATCGTAATTATTTAAAATATTATTTATTTATTTATTATTTTAAAATATTAATGTAATTACTCATAATTGTTGTTGCGTGATTCGGCTTCTTGTTGTTAATTTGTAATCTAAAGTGGAAAAATGTGCTATTTTTTTCTTGAATATTGAATTGAATAAAATTTGACGACCGTTTGGTGCAACGGTAAAGATCCTGCCTTTCGCACCGACGCACAGTGGAGTATTTACTCAAAAAACCTGGCCATAATTATTATGTGTAGTATATTCTGTGGAGCTGCATAAATTAACAACCGGATACTGTTTTTAAATGATTGTTTTATTTAAAAAGGTACATAATCACAAGTAACAGACTTAACCCTACGATTATTATTCATAAAAATCAGATTCCTCGTTTTCATCGGTCTGTTCAACGTCACTGCATTCGATTTCTTTGTTGCCCACTTCAAGTACAAAATTTATAGTATCCGGACAGAAGGGTTTACTTTTCTTAGGAGGTTGGTTTTGGTTGCTACTTAACAATGGATCGGAGGTAAGTAACAATCGGGTTAATATATCCTTATTGCATTTTACTCTATCAAACTTTCGTGAAAATTTAGCCTATAAAGTCTGAAATGCTTGTTACGGGCTTCAGCATCCTCTTCCGACAGCAACCCAATCGGCAATATATATGTATATGCAATGACTGTAGCACCATGAATTAAGATTTTATGTACAGTGGGTGACATCGGATGCCACCCATACAGCTGTACGTACAGGGTAGCGGTTTCAAATGTGTAGGTTTTTGAACTTTATTGTGTCAATCATATGGCCACTACAAATAGTGTCCAGGATTACTTTAAATTTGTATATTAATGTACAGTCTATGCCTGTAATTCGGGCAGTAGCTTCTGGATCAGAAAGGAATCTTTGGGATGTGTTACCATCGTTAGTGTTTCCAATTCCTGCTTTTGGTATATCTACCAAAAGTCCCATTTCTTCACGAAATCCCTTTTGGATCTCCTCCTGTTTCTCTTTTACAATTTTCTTTTCTTTGGCTGCCCATATTTGCTTTAATTCACTCTTGAAATAACTTAAATAATGTCGTAACTGGCTAACTTTACTATCGGGACACTTAGTCAATTTGCCTACCGGTTATTCCAAAGATAACAGTTTCGAATCTATAATTTTGACATTTTTATAATTCGGACATTGTCTGATGAACTCATGTAACTGCTTTTTAGTGATATTCGTACAAGCGTCAGTGGAACCTGTAGATAAAAGAATATTTATTACAAATCACATAGAAAACCAAATTTAATATAGCTGCCTTCAAATATCTGGCAAACAAGATGGCGGAATAAAGCGGTATATTTTTTTATGTGATTCTATTATGAATGCCCTATACTATATATAAAATAATACAGTGCAGCTCGGACATGCCCGGAACATAAACAAAAACGCTTTTGTTTAAGAAATTTTAACAATAACACCTTATTTTTATATATCAAATTTTAATAATTCATAAAAAATATTTGATATGGAGATAAATTTATTGTAATGTAATTATAATAAAGATAAATACCTTCACTTTTCATATCCATATTGTTTATTTCACCAACCGAACACAAAAAAACTAAAATTGCCTGTGCAATTTGTAGAAAAAACGAGAGCGTCAAGAAAACAATATACCGCACAAGGTGAAGACTAAGTTTCGACTACCTGTGAACCATCTCCTGAGAAGTGAAGGGCGCACGAGGAGTACAATGTTATAAAGCGGTTATTTGGCTGTCAAAAAGAGAGGGTTGCGACAAGTTTTATCATACTTTCCGTTTTCGACTTTTGGCCAGGTTTTTTGGGTAAATACTCCTATGTGCGACGGTCCTAGGTTCGACTCTCGGAAGGGGCAGATGTTTGTATGATGAATACGAGCATTTGTACCTGAGTCATGGGTGTTCATATATAGTTCTATGAATATTTAATATCTATGTATCATTTATATGTATGTCTATCCGTTACCCTAGTAACCATAGCACAATCGTTACTTTGGGCTAGGCTAATCGGTGTGAATGTAAGAAATATTTATTCTTAATGAAATCGGCTTACAATTGGTGTAGTGTCATCGCGATTCTTTTTAGTAAAAAGAAGTAGTAAATAAGTAATTATAAACAATAAGATGTACTATCTAACCTTGATTTCGGACTTTCGATAAAACAACTGCAATAATAATTTTGTTTGAAAAAAAAATCTTGGTTTATTCCGAATAACGGAACGTGCGTTTTAAGTGTTTATAGTATATTTGAGCGTTATAACGCAAAGATAATAATAAAAACTATAATTGTTCATAATTAAAAAAATGGTTTACTTATCTTTCACATTTTCGTTAATAAATAACTTTTAATAATGCATTTTTATAATTGTTCATAATTAAAAAAATGCTTTACTTATCTTTCACATTTTCGTTAATAAATAACTTTTAATAATGCACCAGAACATAGCTGGTATATTCGCAAAATCTGACGATCTTTTAGTTTGTATAAATGTCAGTCTCAGAAACAATCAAATATATAGATGTCATTTGTGTAACCGAGCACTTAATAAAGTCTGGTTATAAATATTAATTAACTTTACCGAATTATTATTTAGCAGATAGTTTTTGAAGAAGGTTTAGTAGAGGCGGAGGAACCTGAGGTTAAGCAATTTTCTGTTCATGTGTTCTTGAATGTTGTGTGGAACTATGTGGTTGTGATTTAATTATAGTTTGTATGTACTATGTACATACAAACTATAATTAATGTACTATTAGAAAACACAAGGACCTGTTTTTTTGAAAACTATCCGCACTGCTTTGCTAAATAAAAAAATAGTAAAACGCCATTTAATAATCAATGGGGATTTTTTATGTGGATATACTTAAATAATCCAATGTTGCCTTAGAGTTTGAGTACTTATTGACGAATCATAATTTGAAACTACAAATACGAGCCTACTCGGTTATCTAGTGGAACATGCTTAGATAATTTTGACCATTATATTAAGAAAAACTGCATATCAGAAGTTATAAAATTGAGCTTATCTGACCATACATCGCTGCTACTCAAATTTCTAGTAAAAATGTTTCCTAATTGATAAATGGAAAATTACACGCCGTGACTGTGGTGAAGGAAATACGATTAAATTTAAAAACTGCCTAAGAAGTTTTTTTTTCGGATATCCACAAAGAAAATTTTCTTAGAAAATTGTAAACTTTTTTATGAAGTTTGGTTTCCGAAACGAAATGTAACTACAAAAAAAAAATAAAAGTTACATGTTTATCTCGTGATATAAAAATTTGTTGTAAGAAAAAAAGATTACTTTTGTAGCGCTAATCTAATAATTTTATTATCTGAATGTGATAATCTGATCTAATAATGCTGAATCTAAGAGGTATAATATATATATATATATATATATATATATATATATAAATAAACATATAATTTTACTCGTCGTGCTCATAATAGCTATAAAATTAAACAATCGAATAATAAGTTTAAAACCGTTTGGCAGATAGTAAACAATAGTAAGCAAAAGATACTATTATAACTGACCTAATAACTTTAACACTTATTTTGTAAATAAGCTAGAACCTGTGAAGAATAACAATATTCGATACAACTATGACATGCCAAATATTAACTATTCAATGCCCCTGATGCTATCAAGCTATATATTTATTATAATTAGAATTCTTAAAATCACAAAGAATTTAGGATATGATGATGTTTCTACAAAGGTGGTGAAATTCGTTGCTACCACCTAGCATACATCCTCAATTTTAACCAAGGAACAGAAAGGTTTCCGAACAGGCAAAACAATTAACATGGCTATGTATAACTTCTTTGAAATTGTAGTAAGAAATATTGACAAAAGGAATCCAGCCTGTACGATTTTTTGTGATATGACTCAGGGGTTCCATCGTGTAGACCATGGAAAATTATTATTTAAATTAAACGCCTTTGGAATGAGGGGTAATATTTTACATCTCTTTGAGACTTATCTTAAAAATAGAAAACAAAATGTCAAATCTCTAAAAGTATGTTTACAGGCTAAACAAGAACAAATATATACATCCTCTCAACGTACATAATAAATATGATGTTCCACAGGGACGTCTTTTAGGACCGCTACTATTTTAATATACATCAATGACACGCTAAAGGTTAATAAACCTTTGTACCTATTTGCTGATGAAAGCACGGTGATTTTATTGACTGCCAGAGTAAAGTTTCTTATGAAAATGATGTAAATAACGCCTTTTAATCCATCGTAATAGGTATTGCTAGATAATAATATTTTGAAGATTAATTAAAACTGAGGCATTTTAGTCAAAAAATACATACCTAGCGAATGAACTTCCACTATAATGATACAAACGTTAATGAAACGAATAATATGACCTTTTGGGTTTGACAAGAAATACAAAACTAGACTAGTTTGCAAAGCCTCATAATATGTACTATACAAATAAGCACCTGTTCTTAATATATATGGGTTAATTGCCGCTTATTATGGAACAGTAGAATCTATATTCAGATATGGTATTATTTTCTGAGCCAACTCAGTAGATAAAGAAATTATTATTAAAATTCAGAAACGATCATTAAAATTAATGTTTGTATTAAAACATATTGATAGCTTTAAAGATTACTTCCAAAAATAAAAATTATTAACAATACCAGGTTTATTTATATTTTAAGTGGTTGTGTTTGTGATAACGAATCTGGAACTACATAAAATTAAGTCATATGTCAGTGTTCATATAAGAAAAAAATTAAAATACCAAACTATGTATGTTTAATGCGAATACAGCACTTGTGCATAATAGTGTTTTTGGAATGGGACCTATCCATACTAATATTATAAATGGGAAGTGTGTCTGTCTGTTTGTCTTTCTTTCACGGCAAAACGGAGCGACGAATTGACGTAATTTTTAAGTGGAGATAGTTGAAGGGATGGAGAGTAACATAGGCTACTTTTTGCCCCTTTCTAACCCCACACTTCCCAAAAATGGGGGGTGGAAGTTTGTATGGAGCATTCCGCAATTTTCAAGGTAGAAAGCTAAAAATTGATATGCTTACTATTTATGACTACCAAAAAAATCGCCTATCACTTTTTTTTTTGAAATCTGCACCCAATCCCTTAAAAGAGGGGGTGAAATTTTATATGAGACCTTTCGCAGTTTTCAAGGCAGGAAGCTAAAATCGGCACACAGACTCTTTGTTACTAACGAAAATACCTGCCATTTTTTAGAAATCCTCCCCCAGCCCCTAAAATAGTGGATGGAAATGTGTGTGAGACTCCGCAAAATTAGAACAGGTTCTTTAATACAAACGAATAATAAAATAATTTAATTAAAACGAATTAAATAAAACAATACTAAAAACATTAAATCTTACCATAAATCAATCAGCTTTTGAGTAAATAAACATTATAACCATAACTAAGTGTAACTCATGGATTCCGATATGTTTATTGTATATTATGTCCACGATAGGTTTAATTGTTTAGTTTAAAAATTAATAACAGATGGCAGTGTTGAAATAAAATAAATAACGTGTAAAATTCTGTTCCGAGTTCTCTTCTGTGTTCAGGAAAGGGGAACAGTGCTACCCCGAATTTAACGCAAGCGAAGCCGCGGGCAAAAGCTAGTTATACATAATAAATAGCCAATAGAAATAAAAGAGCTAAACTTAAGGGTATTAAAAATTCGACTAAAGAATTTTCTGATAGAGAAATGCTATTATAGCATAAATGACTATTCGACAGATATAGATTTGCCTCATTTATAATAAAATTTTAATATATTTTATAAAGGCATAGTCAAAATTAATTCATTATTATATCCTATGATAACGTTATTTTTTAAGTACAAATATTTCACATTTAAAAATTATGATAGACAGTAAGTAACATTTTTTTGTAGTTTTGAAAATGGTTTATTATTTTGACAAAGAAATTAATTAAGTTATTTCAATGTGTAATTTTTTTTATTTGTATATTATCAGATTATTAATTTATTATTTAGTTTATTATCAGATTTTTATTTTTTATTCTTGAATTTATTTAAAGTTGTAATAAATTTTTATATGCCCTACCAGGCCAAATATGTAAGGAAAATGAAAACTATGACACCTGCATTTAATGTATTCTCATGTTTGACAAAATAAAGATTATTTTTTCACTTGCGAAATATAAATATACAATGGTTTAGGTTCGACCAATAGATTCAATTTTTTATAAAAACTGTGTTTGTTGCAGTGACTGGGTCTTCGGAGTCAGATATTGCCAGCTAAGCAACTTTATTGCTAATGTAACGGTTGCCGCCAGCGTGTTCACACTCACCGGAATATCATTTGACAGGTAACCTTTAAATTAAAAATCTAAATAAGACTTTACTTTATGGCTGGTGATAATCAAGTATTTGATACAAAAAAATAATATTTTTTGGACACAAGAAGCTTGCATGATAAATAATATACCCTGACTTTGAAACTTGGTAACAATTTAGTGAGGAATAACCTCTATAATAACTGATTTTATGAGTGCTCGGTTTCTGTATTATGTATTCACAAAAATATATTTGTAATCAAATATGATAATATTTAGAAGCATGATAATAGAATCAGTAAAATTACGTCCGTAAACAGGTATACCGTTTTTAATGGAATTCAATAGTTTTGTATATTTCTTGAGATCTCGACCTCCTTTTAAAAATATTGATGACTAGCGGCCCGTCCCGGCTTCGCACGGGTGGACAAAATTCTTTAAATTTTTTCTAGCATTCAATATAGCCTATGACACTCAGCAATAATGTGCCTTTCTATTGGTGAAAGAATTTTTAAAATCGGTTCAGTAGATCCCGAGATTACCCCTTACAATTTAACAAATATACAAACACACAAACTTTACTTCTTTATAATATTAGTATAGATTCGTATTTATAGACGCCAATCTTATTATATCGCACTATTCTCATCGTTTTGAACTTTAATTATGAATAACAGATCGCAATAAATAAGCCATCAAGGATGGCATCACAGTGGTAATTTATTCTTGAAATTATTGTTTTGGACTGTTCTATTTTCATTTCTTAATTTTCAGTAATGTGATAATGTTTTCAGCTAAAATTGAAATTATTTTTACGTGGTTTTAATAATACATTACAGTTTTATTTTTCAAAGTATTTAGTTATAATTAAAGTACTGTTTTATTTGAAAAATAAATAATGTATTACTTTATTTAATGACTGTTTTAATAAAAAAATTAATTACTTTAATGAGTTAAGTGGTATGATTTTATTTTTAAGAGACAACTATTTACTGCACTGCCATTAGTGTTACTAGTTATAAAGTAGCTATCATTCTGAACAGATGAATTAATAAATAAAATAATATACTTACAAATAATAAGACTAACTCACTCAGGCAGAAATTTGATGCATATGAAATATTCTAAATCTACACTATCTACACTAATATTATAAAGAGGACTGATTTGTATTTTTGTATCTTTGCGATGAATAAACTCAAGAACTACTAAGCCGATTTCAAAAATTCTTTCACCATTGGAAAGCTACATTCACGCTGAGTAACATAGGCTATATTTAATACTAGAAAAAATTTAAAGATTTTGTCCACCCGTGCGAAGACGGGACGGGCCGCTAGTATGGAAATATGTTGAATGGGTTGAATATATTCTAGTGGTATTTATTCTTAAGGTACCAAGCCATCGTGAGGCCGATGCGTCCCAGAATGTCCAAGACTTGCTCGCTCATCATGATAGCATTAATATGGGTCAGCGGAATGTTGCTAGCTATTCCTTGTCTTCTGTACTCAACTACAAAGGAATATAGGTGAGTTCTTAACTTAGTTAATGTATGTTATGTTATGTTATTATGTATATTAGTTAATGTACTAATTTATTTTATTTTGTGAAGTTTGATGAGTTTGGAGGTTAAACTACATCAGTGCAGCCGGGTTGTTAACTGGCCAAAATATATTTGTTTATAAAATGTTTATATTAATATAAATTATACATATTTAATAAAAATTAAACAACCTCAGTAAGCGATTAATTTATGTTAATAAAAACGAAAAAAGGTAAAACTATTATCAAAAAGAACTAATTTATTTTATGTATTAGGTTGGGGAATAAGTTCGTTCGGTTTTTTTCGAAGAGGATTATTTAAAGTATTTGTTTGTTGTTGAGCAAAGTGTTTGTATTCATTAGACAGTGCCTTTTCTGCTCTACAGAACTGTGTTATTTGTTTTTCGAATATTTTTAGTTTTTCCTATTTTCTGGGCTTCGAAATGGAATACCCAGGTGACAAAAATCAGCATTTTCGACATCTATGTTTCTTCGCTTTTCATCGGGGTCAAAAAGCAGCTGAAGCCGCTCGTGACATATGCAACGTGTATGGAGAAGGTGTCATAGGTCATAGGAGCGCGCAGCACAGAAATGATTTGCAAAGTTCAAAAATGGTGACTTTGATCTCGAAGACATGCCTCGCAGTGGACGACCTGCAGAATTCGATGTCTTCATCGCCTTGAGGTGCGATACACGGGGAAATGCTTGAACGGAACGCAACAGTCAACAAGGAGCTCTACGCCGTGTAAATGAGGCTATGCGACTGAAAAGACCTGACCGACAAGGCCAAGTCATCTTGCTCCACGACAACGCCAGACCCCATGTTGCACAAGTCGTCAAAACCGCACTCCAAGAACTCGAATGGGAGGTTCTTCAGCATCCACCGTACTTTCCGAACCTTGCGCCAACAGATTATCAGCTTTTCCATTCCTTGTCGAATCAAATGAGGGGTGTTATCTTCGACGGCGAAGAGGACCTCAAAAACTGGCTCATCAACTTCTTCGACACCAGACCGGACGATTTTTGGCGGAACGGCATCAACAAATTAGTCGAGAGGTGGGAGGAGGTTGTAAACAGTAACGGCGAATACATTATTGATCAATTTATTGTTATAATTATTGGTTTTTGTTGAAAGAAAGCACTTTGAAAAAACCGAACGAACTTATTCCCCAACCCAATAGATGTCAGTGTCACACTGATATATCTGTGTGTGCGTGCGTGTGTGTTTTTGTGTATATCTATGTGTCATTTATCTATTTATATAATTTGTTTTACACCTATAGATACGTAGGTATTATTATGAATTTAATCAATCTATACATATAAATAAAATTGGAGTGTCTGTTTGTAATATTAAAATAACCGTTTTTTACTACATGTTTATGGATATTTATACGGTACATACACCAAAATAACATGTTTTACAATTTTTGTCTGTCTGTCTGTCTGTTTGTTCCGGCTAATCTCTGAAAGGCTGGACCGATTTTGACGGGACTTTTATTTATTATAAATAAAAACTTACTGACAACAGTACTGTCGCTAAGAAAAGACTCTATGAACCATAACAGATTATTCTAAAATGTTTCTGCTTTGAGGGTTTAATTTAATTCAATCAAATAGTATTTTTTGTGTATTTTAAAAGTAATATGAAATATTTATTATTGTTCTTATTGTGATCTTATTGTAAGTAGATGACTTATTTTGTAAAGCTTTTCTAGGAAGCACTTCCTTGGTTTGCAGTATATTATGTTTAGAAATAACCTTTGGGATCTTTCAAGTTAGAGAAGCTTCATCTTGGAATTTCCACCCCATACAGGGAAACAAAAGGAAACTTAAGATTGCGTCAAGGCAATTTAGATTAGGTTTAATATTGTATTTGACATAACATGCTGTCTTAAAAATATTTCACCTTAAACTTCCTTACCTTGCCCATAACTACTATAACTAACAATTATATATGTGGCTGTTCCAAAACAGACTTGAGTCATCATATTTCATCAAGCATTATCATCAATCATGCTTCAAAGGGACCTTGATGAGCTTGTTAATTTTTTTTTCACAATACAAGCGAAAAAGAACTCTAGTCCTTTATCGGTACCTACAGCATAGTTACAACTTAGATCAAATAAATAGATCAAATACGTGACTTGGGTGTAATATTTAACAAAAAGCTTACGTTCGCACCACGCATTAGGTTTTGTTTCAGGAGTAAATAATAGTAAAACTAAAATCTTTCCTTACAACGTCTTTGGTACGAAGTGTTATGGAATATTGCATTGTGTTATGGAGACCCCATTAGGTCAAACATTCCTTACGTTTGGAGCGAATACAAAAAAAAAATCATGCTGCACTCAAAATACACAGAGGGAATCGGAAAGAAAAAACTACCTTCTTATAAAAACTGTTACATCATTTTAAGATTCACTCTTTGGAGGAACGGAAACTCGTTATGGACTTGATGTTCGTGTCCAAAATTTTTAGTAATAAAATCGACTATCCGAAGTTGCTGAATAAATTTAAAATGCGAGTCCCAGTTAGACATCCCCGCGTTAAAAGAAACCCATTACGTATACCTCGTCGAAGAATAGTTTTTGGATCAAATTCTCCTATCGCAAGACTCAGTAAGCTGGCAAATGAATATAGTGCCGAGGTCGATATCCTCATTGATTTACCGAATAAGCTTCGTTTTTATATTTTGAAATCAGTGAAGATTGACGACAGTAATTTGTGACTGACTGTATTTTTACCCGACTGCGCCAGAAGGGCGGTTATGTTTTTAGAGTATGTATGTATGTATAATTGTTTGGCACTGTTATATATTAGATATGAATGTAATATTGCAGATAGGGTTGCTAGACAGCTGACTAGGCAATATGGTCTCACGTCCGCGTCCGAGCCACCTTGGTTAGTCAGTCGCATTACAGCCCTACTCGTGAGCGGTTATATTTTTTTAATCAAATAAATAGTGTGTGTGATAATAAAATCTTTTTTTAAAAAGACATCCGAAGGATCCCGTATGACATTGGTGGCAGCGTAAAGGGATCTCAGAATAGATCCCCGGTACGTCTTCGACTCGCGAGTGAAAACCTGTGTAAATTTAAAAAACCAGAACCTTTTCCGGTGCGACTCATATATTATCTATACGTATTATTCGTATTACGTATTATATACGTATATTTCCAATCGATTCCAGAAACTTAAGACGCAGTTCCAGTTAAGAAACACCTAAATAATAAACTACATAAATATATTTTTTATAAACTTTTACTACTTGTGTGTGTGTGTGTGTTGTTCCTGAGCCGTTGAAGATGATCGCCGTGTTATTCACCGTACTGTGAGTTTATTCAATCTCACAAATGTATTTGTGCAAAAGTCCCAGTGATACTTAATTCGACGAATTCAATAATCAGTGCAGTACAAAACGTTATCTCTTAGCATTCCTGAGCGCCGAGACCGTCTTATCATTGTTTAGACTGGACCTCCCGTCCCGTTCAATTAATTCAATGCCCAAGGAAGAAGTGCCATGCATAAGCAAAATAAGCATGTCAGACATCGACCTTAATATTCTTATTAAATTTATAATCCGATTTGACGGAAATCGCGAAAAGTTGAATGATTTTTAAATAATTGCAAAAATGCTATAAATTTAGCCTCTTCGTCACAACAAGACATACTATTAAAATATATTTTAAGCCAGCTAGAAGGGCATGCTGAAGCCGCGTGTTCAATAAAAGAATTCGAAAATTGGCAACAATTAGAAGATTTCCTAAAATCACAATACGGTGAACGTAAACACTATGCTGCCCTACTATCTGACTTACAAGAATGCAAACAATTGAATCACGAGACAGTCAACCAGTTCGCGCTTCGTATTGAATCTTGTTTATCAAAGTTACTAACCGAAATAAATATATCTATTCCTACTAAAAAGAAAGGCGAACTGGCAGGCCGTGTCGCTGCAATGCAAGACTTGGCGCTGCATACCTTCGTGGTAGGGTTGCAACCTCGTCTCTCTACAATTATCCGTTGTCCCGATCCTGAAACCCTCAATGAAGCCATAAATTTTGCAGTGTCAGAGGAAAAACTATTATTGACGACTTTGAGACGACTACTACTACTACTTTTAATCATACAAGTAATTTACAATATCAAGGACGGTCTCGTCAACCACAAAATCGAGGAAACCCTAATATGAATGTCGCTAGCCAGTCTTTCAACTCCCCTACCACTGGATATAATGCTTTAGTGTGCCGATATTGCAAAATTCCAGGCCATACCATTGACGTGTGTCGTAAGAGAGAATATAATAATCGACGCTTCTCTAGACCTAACCTGTCTTTCCGTCCGAATCCTAACACTAGCACATCCTTCAGAGGTAATCAACCAATTCATGCTGTAACTTCATGTGAGACTGACGGTATTGACGAAACAGATAACAATCATTTAAACTAAACAATTTTCCCGCCGGGTGTCGTACGGGAAAACGAAACACCAAAACCGGCATCATTTCTAATTCACTGCACTCAACCAATCCAATACAAATCAACACCACTAACGAACAGGGTAACCAGCCCCAAACTCAAAGTGGAACTCATACTATTTCCAACACCACTAACAAACAGGGTAACCAGCCCCAAACTCATAGTGGCATTCCTACTATTTCTAACACCACTAACAAACAGGGTAACCAGCCCCAAACTCATAGTGGCATTCCTACTATTTCCAACACCACTAACGAACAGGGTAACCAGCCCCAAACTCACAGTGGAACTCATACTATTTCCAACACCACTAACAAACAGGGTAACCAGCCCCAATTTCATAGTGATAACGAAAATTATTCCCAAAACTTACTTACCAACCTAAAACCCACTGTTTCAGCACCTCCAGCGCCTCATCCTCGAACCTATAATGATGAACCTCGACCAATACTTACCAATAATTACTTGGATCCTAGTACTCCTGTGACAACTCGTGGCACTGCCCCCACATCTGAAAAAGAAATTAATAATGTTAAAATATACAACATAACCACCAACCCTTCAAAAAAATACTAACCTTTTATTGAAGTCCAAACGTCCGTCTCGGAGAAACCATTATCATTCCTTATTGACACTGGCGCAACTATAAGTTTAATAAAAGAATGCTCCATAGAAAAAATGCCTCAGAAAATAACGAGAATTCGTGACTTTCATGGGTCTCGGCAACGAAGCCAACCCTATGATATCATTGGGTCACGTTCCGGTTACTTTTCAATCTCTCAGTCATCAGTTTCACCTTATAGGTCACTTAAACTTCCCATACGATGGAATAATCGGAAATGATTTTCTGGCAAAATCTTCTAGTAAAATAGACTTTGCCAATGACCAGTTAATAATAAATAATACCATGATTCCCCTTAAACTCACCGAACCTGTCTACGTTATCGCATCTCGATCTGAAACTATAATTGAATGTTCCGTTCAAAACCCAGAAATAAAAGAAGGACTTATCTTAGATCAACATCCTATCGAATCACTACTCATAGCTAATTGTATAGTCAAAGTTAAATCTAATTCAAGAATCAACATTTCCGTAGTGAACACCTCCGAATCACCTCTGACAGTTAGTTCCGACATGAAGTTTAGCATAATACCCCTACAAGAAAACAATAGTTTCAAGATCTTTCACACTTAACGAATTGATGATAACTCCGTGAATGTCCTTAACCGAACTAACCAAGTCATAGATCTCTTGAGAGTGTCCCACCTTTTTTTTTTTTTTTCCTCCATCAGCTCTCCATTCGAGTCGGCGTACAGCACCACCCTGTCCTGTAGGTAGTGCTCCACGACGACCCGGAGATAGGGGGGAAGCTGGTGGTTGAATGCGTTGCGGATGTCCAATGACACCGCAAACACTCCCTGCCCCAGCCGCTCTGCTGTGTCGATGACATCCCTCAGGGCTAGGATGGCATCGACAGTGGACCGCCCGCGCCTGAACCCGAACTGCCGGTCCGATAAGTTCGGGCCTAGGCCCTCCTCAAGGTGCTGCACGATGCGCTCGGCAATGATGCGCTCCAAACCCTTGCCGAGCTCGTCGAGCAGCACGATCGGCCTGTAGGCGGAAGGCGAATCTGCTGGACGCCCCTCCTTCCTCAGCAGGCAGAGTCTACCCCTCTTCCATGCCCTAGGGAATTCCCCCCTCTCGAGACAGAGACTGTACGTTTCGCGGAGGAACTCACCCAGTTGCTCCCGGGCAATGGGGACGACTCTGCCTGGGACCCCGTCCGACCCTGGCGCCTTCCGCTGGCCCTTGAGGCGGTCCATGACCATATCCACCTCCTCCATGGTCGCTGGCTGGTATCCCGACGGCTGCTCGGGAGGGATGGACGGGAGGACCATCCTGGGCGGGAGGATCGGCGGCGTTTCGGGGAAAAGGCCCCACACCACCCTGGCCAGAAGCTCTGGCTCCAGCATCTCCGTCGCTGCAGCCTGGCTCTTAAACTTCTGCCTGACCATCCTATAGGGGCGGCCCCACGGATTCCTGTCGAGCGTCGCCAGGAACCCGTTCCAGGCCGCGTCCTTCGCCTGGCGGATGGCCAGGTTAAGCCGCTTCTTGGCCACTCTGTAGGCGGTGTCCAGGGCTTCCTCCTCGCCCTCCACCCTCCTCCGCCGCCGACGGCATCTCTGTAATGCCCTCCTTGCCCGCACGCAGGTTGTCCTGAGCGACGCGATCTGGTTGGACCACCAGTATACGGCGGTCCTTTCGGGTCGCCCAGTCACCTTTGGCATGGAGGCATTACAGATTGCCGTAAAGGCCTCCCTTAGCCTCCCCGCCCGCTCCTCGACCGACCATCCCTCCCGATTCTCCACGCCTGATGTTTGGCGTTGAGGTCGCCCCCGAATAGGATCCTTCGGGGGGCCAGTCTCCGGATGACGCGTCCCATCCCATCGACCCACCGTTGGAGCTCGGTGAGGGCGCGATTGGGCGAGAAGTACGCCCCCACCACGGTGATGTCCCCCCAACTGACGGCCACATACCCCGACCCCCTCTCAATGAGTGAGAGGAAAGGGGAGCCGGCCGCAGTTGTGGGGACGACTATCGCCACCATCTCTTCTGTTGAGGAAGCCCAATTGTCCCTCGGAGGGGAGAAATAGGGTTCCGAGATGATGGCGAGGTCGATGGACCACTCCGCCAGGTGCTGCATTAAGAGGTCCTGCGCACCTGTGGAGTGGTTCACGTTCGCCTGAAGTATACTGTATGGCTGTGGAGGCATTATTGGGCAGATACTGTTACCTCCATGGCCGTCTGGGCCTGTGCCGGTCGCGCCCCCCAAGGTCTTAGGGAGAGATTTCCCCTTGACCGCTGGGGCCAAACAGAGGGGCTGCCGGTCCTCTGTTCCGTTGTCGTGTAACGACTGGACCCCCTCCAGCCATTCACCCCCTCGCCATCCGCGACAACAGACTTGGGGTTGGGGTTTTTTATTGAGGTTTTCTCCTCGCAGGGTCACCCAGTTAAGGGCATACCCCCCCGGCCCCTCTCAACGAGGGGTAACGGGTTGGCCGATGGTTGGTGAGATTTCACCTGTCCGCTGCTCATGACCACCAAAAGCAAACGGACCCATCACCCCCGCTCGCACCGCCGCTACCCGGACTATCCGGGACGCCGGCCGAGCCCGAACCACGCCGCCGCTACCCAGAATACGTCTGGGACGCCGACCCGGAGCCTTCGACATTCGCGAAGCGAATCGGACCAGTAGGTCCACGACCAAATACGAGGATAATCCTCGTCCCTCTTGTGACCCAAACTGCCGCTACCCAGAAAACGTCCGGGACGCCAGATGGGCTCGTCTTTTGCTGGTTTTAGTTTGCGCCGGATCACGGATCCGGTAGCCCCCATATCTGGGGGCCATTCCCCAATCCACCACCCGGGGGACGCGCCCGATGGCAGTTCCAGCAACTGCACACGGGTGAGAGTGTCCAACCTAAATCACGAAGAAAGAGACTCTTTATATAACCTGTGTGCCGACTTCTCAGAAATCTTCCATTTACCGGAAGATAAGCTAACACATACTGATGCTTTACAACACGAAATACCCACTACTTCTTCAAACCCTATTAATAGTAAATCATATCGATTCCCAGAAATACACAAACGAGAAGTCGAGATCCAAATGAACAAGATGCTAAACGAGGGAATCATTAAACCCTCTACGTCCCTTGGGCTTCACCCATATGGGTTGTTCCTAAAAAACAAGATGCCTCAGGGCTTCGTAAATGGCGTGTAGTAATTGACTATCGTCGTCTGAATGATATAAGTATCGGAGACTCGTATCCAATCCCAAACATTAGCGAAATTCTAGACCAGCTAGGCAAGTGTAAATACTTCAGTACCCTTGACCTTGCATCTGGATTTCATCAGATTAAGATTTCCGAGCGTGACGCTCCCAAAACTGCCTTTTCTATCCCACAAGGGCACTTCGAATTCACCCGTATGCCATTTGGCTTAAAGAACGCCCCCTCTACTTTTCAAAGACTAATGAACTCCGCTCTGTCAGGGCTTCAGGGTATACAATGTTTTGTATACCTTGATGATATTGTAATCTTCTCCTTTGACCTGACCACCCACATAAAATCACTCTAAAATTTCTTTGACAGGCTCAGACATTTCAATCTCAAACTCCAGCCAGACAAGTGCGAATTTCTCCGTAAGGAGGTCTCCTATCTTGGCCATATCATCACTGACCAAGGCGTGAAGCCAAATGCTGATAAAATCAAAGCTGTTCAGCAATTTCCCCAACCTAAATGTCCTAAAGATGTAAAATCCTTCATGGGACTAGTCTCTTACTATCGTCGCTTTATACCAGATTTATCTAGAATAGCCAAACCCCTAACTAACCTTTTAAGAAAGAACATTCCATTCAACTGTCAAAATGAACACCAATTAGCATTCGAACAGCTAAAACAGCATCTTACTTCCGCACCCCTTTTAATATACCCTGACTTCTCCAAACCCTTTTTGTTAACTTGTGACGCTTCTAACTATGCAATTTCTGCTATTCTCTCACAAGGTCCTATTGGAAACGACAAACCTATCGCATATGCATCGAGAACGCTAAACAAAGCCGAATGTAACTACAGTACGACCGAAAAGGAATGTCTCACCATCCTTTTCGGTACTCAAACCTTCCGGCCGTATCTCTACGGTCACTAATTCAAAATAGTTACAGATCATCGACCTCTTAAATGGCTGTTCAACCATAAAGACCCTGGATCCAAACTCATCAGGCGGAGACTCAAACTTGAAGAGTTTGACTACGAGGTCGAATATAAAAAGGGAAAAGTTAACAGTAACGCTGACGCTTTATCACGGTACCCTGTTAATCCTGTCCTTCCCAAAGAACCCAATCTTTTACAACCAAACGATAATCCCTCTCCAGACAACCGAGACGCTATATCCGAAAATTCAGAAACCTTACCAAATCCCGACGTTTCACCTGCATTTAGTCCTATAACCCTCGACGAGTTAGATGTTCGCATCCTGTCAAGTCTCCTAGGTGCAAACAGTAGTGACTTACCCTCGATCCCACTTCTAGATGGTGAAGATCTATCCTTAACCGCATACAGTCCTGAAAACGTAAACGATCAGAATCTTACTTCGGAAACTAATGACCCTCCTCAAGGAACTTCTGACCCTCTACCTCCTTCTGAAGATCCTGAAACATCTAAGGAATCTGTTAACTCCAACAAAGACTACAACACTTTTCTGAAATTATTTGGCAACAAAGATGAGAAATTTAATACACACATAAAAGAGTATAACGAATCCCTTCTTAAAAATACATGTAAAACCCTATTAATTCCTACATCAATAGACTTAGATGTGTCCAACCCTTATCTCCAAGATGTCATCTCATCTATGGAAGACTCTTCTGATATTCTAAATTCCGAACGAGAACTATACTCTTTTAAGAAGTTTGAAGGTAAGGGAAAAATATATTATTTACTATTCACCAAATTCTACTATTTCGATAGTAGTACATACCCCGAAATTTTCAGAACTTTAAAGTCTGTCCGCGATGATATTTTACCGCCAATATCAACGAAATTGCTATATCCGACTTTAAAAACCTTTTTGAACAGCATTCCCTCGTTAAGATCTATAGGATGTTAATGTGTCTCTTTAATAATACCAACATAACTGTAAACATTCATCACAATACCATTATTTATCCCGTCCCTACTGAAATTGCTAAAATCCTTAAAGAAAATCACGATATCCCTATAGCAGGTCACCTAGGCTCCAATAAAATGTATGATAGGATAAAAGAGCGTTATTATTGGAAAAACATGCGCACCGATATTGAAAACTACGTCCGAAATTGCAAACTGTGCCAATCAAATAAAGCACAACGAAAAATAAATAGGGCTCCAATGCAGATTACTACCACCTCAACCCATCCTTTTGAAAGGATAAGTCTTGACCTTGTCGGTCCCTTACCCGAAGCTGGTATTCTTAAACTAAAATTTATCCTCACACTTCAGGACGACCTTACTAAGTTTTCTATTGCTTATCCCATCTCCAATGCCACTTCAGAAGAAACCTGTGAATGTCTAGTACACTTTATATCCTTGTTCGGCATTCCAAAATCAATCCTAACGGATCAAGGTACAAATTTTACAGCGGATCTTTTCAAGCGCACCTGCGAATTCTTGAAAATCAAACAGATCTGGTCCTCACCCTATCATCCGCAAACTCAAGGTGCTCTAGAGCGTAGCCATTCCACCTTGAGGGAATACCCCAAATCTTACGTGAATCAAAACCAAACAGACTGTCATAAGTTTGTGTACACTGCTATGTTAACATACACTCATTTGCAAAAAAAACGGGCGGTTTTGATTTTCATTCATCTTTAAAAAGATACAATACAAAAAAGGTTTCAATAGTCTGTACACGTTACTGGCCGGTTTTAAAAATGCCGTGGCATTTAAAAAAGTACATTCTAAATTCAAATTTTCATTTGATGCTCATTTTTACAGAAAACCCCTTTTTATCCTACATTTTTGGCGCGAAGTTCCAGAAGTAAACATCGACTTTCATAACTTTTATTAAATTTTCATCGATTAATTTCATATCCTTGACTGTCAAAGCTTTATTTATTGCTGTTTGGCTGTATCGAAAATGTTAGATAAAGTGGTAAAAGCTACCAAAATTATCGCACTGCTTGAAGAGGGTTGCAGCCAATGCTTCGTGGCTAGGAGGCTGAATGTTAGTCGCTCGACGGTCCAAAGGACCTGGCACCGATATCAGGAGACTGGTTCCGTCGAGAGAAGGCCTGGTTCTGGAAGAAAACCATGTACCCAACCACGGGATGATCGTTTTCTTGTGAGTCGCGCATTGAGAAATCGCAAATCATCGTATGTGGATCTGAAGAACATTCTCCAAGAAGTAAGAAATGTGCATATTAGTCTATGGACGGTCAGGAGGAGGCTTCTCGCTGCCAATATACGCAGTCACCGCCCGGCCCGCGGCCCCAAATTACTCCGTAAGCACCGAGTTCACAGGCTTAGGTTCGCTAGAAATTGTGAATCATGGACTTATGAAGATTGGAATAGGGTTTTGTTCTCTGATGAAGCCAGGATATCTCTGTTCGGTGAAGATCGACGTCGGCGAGTGCTAAGAAGACAAGGAGAACGCTTTGCAGAGGCATGTTTCGAAGAAATCACACCTTATGGTGAGGGCTCTGTTATGTTTTGGGCAGGAATAAATTAAATGGATCGTACAGAGTTAGTCTTCATTGAAAACGGCTCACTGACTGGGCATCGATACATAACGGAAGTTCTAATTCCTCATGCACAACCCGCATTGGCCGCTCTAGGTGAAGACTCCATTTTTATGGACGACAATGCTCGCGCCCACCGATCTCGCGATGTTAAAGCGTATTTGCAAGAGGTCGGCATTCGTCGTTTGGATTGGCCAGCTCGAAGTCCTGACCTCAATCCCATAGAGCATGTCTGGGACGTTCTGAAACGGCGTGTGAGATCAGTACAACCGGCTCCGCAGACTATCAGAGAGCTGAAGAATGTGATTACTGCGGAGTGGGAACGTATTCCGCAATCAAGTATCCGGGATATACTCGCTAGCATGCCCAGACGAATTCAAGCTGTGATTTTAGCTAGAGGGGGTCACACTCGATACTAAACATTTATCTGCTTTTACTTTATTAAAGAAAAACAAACAAACAAACTTTTTTATTTTTACTTCATGAGCATATGCACTACTAGCGAACATACACTACTAGTGAGGTTTAGCATTATTTTCCATAAATTCTATCAAAATTTTATGAAATACTGATGAAAACCATTATTTTCTTATTAATATACCAAATTGTGAGGATATAACTACCTATAATTATCAAACAAAGCAATATTAACATTTGAAATGGTTCATTGCTTAGGTGCCCGTTTTTTTTGCAAATGAGTTTACAATAGTAATGTACACACTACGACTAAGTTTACCCCTTATGAACTTCTCTACGGCCATAAGCCATATATCCCTGATTCCGTTTTCGACCAGCGTTCTGACGCTACTTACCCCGAATACGTTAAAATGCTCCAACATCGTATTAAAATATCCCGAGAAAAAGCATGGGAAAATATAAACGCTTCCAAAGAAAGATCTAAATCCTACTATGATAAGCACTCTCGCGCAATTCAGTATAAGGTAGGCGACTAAGTTTATTTAAAGAACCACGTAAGGCTCCGTAAAGCTCTCTCACCACTGTGGAAGGGCCCGTACAAAGTGGTTAAGAGTCACGGTAATAATACATTGTCTCTATTAATAAACCGGCGTCATACCAAACATCACTATGATGAGATAAAACCCGCACACGAAAACGACTAGTGTCTATTAGTAAAAGTAGACAGAATTTAAGGTTAGTTTAGATTGGGATTTATATATTGTAGGTTAGGCATATACACATATACTATAATATACATCGTTTAGTTCACTTACAGATAATAGAATACAATTATTTTAGAATAAACTTTACATACTTTAATATACAACTTTACTTTTTCTTATTTATATGTACTGATTCACAACAGAGTTACTGTCTATTTACAGAATTGGCTTGGTGAGAAGCGAAGATAAGTATATCAGTAATATTCACGAGAGCCCTGGTGTATTTTTCGATCCTTTCGGCCTCCTAAGGATTGTTGATGACCAATTCCATATAGTCATCCCGATGGACGTATCCCCAATCAATTACTATTTACAGAATATTCACGAAATATTTAACACCATCCGATTTCAATGTCGAGATAGTAAAGAGATCGACAACTCGGCATGTCAAAATATGCTACAGCCATTAGAAGCCCTCTTTATTGACATAACTCGCGACTACCAATCTATCTCTCACATTATATCCAGTGATATTTCCAAGAGATCTGCATGGTTTGGTGGCATAGGTGTCGTATTTAAACACATCTTTGGCACATTAGACGAAGATGACGCGAAGGATTATGATAAAGCAGTCGAAGCGTTGTATAATAACGACAAAACACTGAAAGAATCCATCAGAAAGGCTGTAATGATCTCTCAGTCGGCAATACACAATATAAATCAATCCTTATATGAAGTAAACGTTAACGAAGCAAAATTGTATGACGCCATTGAAGGTTTATCGCAATCTGTAAAAAATGTATCTAATGTCGTTAACTTACTTAGTTTTAAAACCAGATTTAATAATTTTATGAATGTTTTAGAAGCTCACTTACTCACCATCTCATTTAAAATTGAGAATCTACTGAATTCCATTTTGTTTATAAAAAGTAATACATTGCATCCTTCTATATTGAGCCCAAGTCAAATGTATAATGATATCGGTAAAAACTTAAAGTTATTACCTAAGTATAAGGAATTTCCTGTGAATTTAGAAATAAGCAATATTCATGTTCTAATTAATACAGCAGATCTAACTTGTTATTATTCAAATAAGAAATTAATGTTCATTGTAAAACTACCTTTAGTAAGTCTGCAACAGTATAATGTATATAAAAACATACCATTACCAACTCCACATGTTAACAATACTTTAAACTCTTACGCTGTGATCATCCCCGCTGGACAGTTCTTAGCTATTTCTAAAGGCAAATTGTCATATACTTACCTAAAGGATTTAAATAATTGTAAAAGTATACTTACCAAAACTTACCTTTGTGAAAACGTTGACATCTACGCAGTCCTCAACAACCCTTCTTGTGAAATCGAAATAATTACTAAAGCTTTGACTTCCATTCCTAATACCTGTTCTTATAAATTCATTGCAGGAGAGGTTGATATTTGGCATAGATTAAATAATAACAAGTGGATATTTGTCCAGTCAAAGCAAACCAAACTATCTGTTGAATGTAACAATGTTGTCTCCGAAATTGTAATATCTGGGACAGGTGCGGTGTACTGAATATTCCGAACGAATGTGTAGCCTTTTATAAAAATATTAAATTTGTAAGTAAAAATTACCCAAAATTAGAAATACCTGTTATTGAATCTAATTTTAATATAATTAATGATAGTTGTTGTAATTTCTACCGCTTTAATCAGTTAAATCCCAATATTCCAATATCTAAAATCAAAAGTATAAATTTGGATAGTCTAAATAACTTTCAAAGTGCTACGAATGATATATTTTCTAAAGATTTGAACTTGGAAGTTCCATCTCTCAATAACTATGTTAGTTTCCCTATTTTTAGTATTTTATCAATAGTAATATCTTCTATAATATTTTGCTATCTTTGTATAAAAACTAAAGTTTTTAGAAAATGCTTTGTAAACATCCATGCTAAAACAACACCCACTTCCCAAGAAGAAACCACGGAAAGAACAAATACAATTGACGCACCACGTTTGCGAATCACTTAATTACGGAAACTTATTTTCTAATTTCCCATAAGTTTCCTCTTAGCTTGGGGGTTGTTACATATCTAATGAATGTAATATTGCAGATAGGGTTGCTAGACAGCTGACTAGGCAATATGGTCTCACGTCCGCGTCCGAGCCACCTTGGTTAGACAGTCGCATCACAGCCCTACTCGCGAGCGGTTATATTTTTCTAATCAAATAAATAGTGTGTGTGAAAATAAAATCTTTTTTTAAAAAGTCATCCGAAGGATCCCTTATAACAGCACGCTCTGTGATCTGAATGGCTCGATGGATTTTAGCTTAAGAGGTGTCGTTAGGTTTATATTTACTGTGAAAGTGACACTGGGTATGTCAAAATAAAAAAAAAACAAAATGACAGATTTTTGGTGCCAAATTCAATGTTTGGCACGCTCTGCAGCCTGAACAGCCGGATGGACTTGCACAATCACTCAATAATAACACTAAAACAAAGCAGTAATTAAAAAAACGAAAAAACCCGACTTAGATTCTGTGTAATATGAAATGAAAAAACCCTAAAACAAGAAAGTTGTCATACCAACAAAATTTTTAAATACAAGAAAAATTGTAGCAGTCAGTACCCATTTTAAAAACAGGAGGCTTAGTGAATTGAGAGCGCATATTACATTGCAGATTTCTTCAATCTACTGACTAAGACGGCTGACTTTCTAGAATGGGTCCCGACTGCTACAATTTTTCTTTATATCGACTACATTTACTCGACGATGACCAGCATTGGCTAAGGCGTAATGCCTTAGCCGATAAATGCGTCAGTGATAGTCCACACCGCTTGCGTCATTTATTTGCTGTATTTCTGATATTTTGTGGTCTTTCGAATGCTGAGCAATTGTGACAAAAATATCAAGAAACATTTGCGGAAGACTTTTTTTGGAATATAAGACAAAATATTGACGGTGACCTTAACCACAGGTTACGAGATATTGCTTTCAATCAATGCTTAGTAGCTTTACAAGTTTTAGTTACATCTATGGGTGGTGATTCTCTCCTTCAGTATGGTTTGCCAGCGCCGATCATAGAAGGGGAACTTATTAATAGAGAATACGCTGCGGAAATAAATTATGATCCAGCTGAACTAGCTGAAACTTTACGAACCAGAGTCCACAGTCTTACTGTAGAACAGCGCACTGTATTCGACCGTGTATGTTACAGTATTAACAATGCTATAGGAGAAATTATTTTTCTAGATGCACCCGGTGGGATGGGAAAACCTTTCTCACTAAAATAATCTTGGCACAATTAAGAGCTGAAGCCAAAATAGCTCTTGCTGTGGCGTCATCTGGAATAGCAGCCATTTTGTTACCCGGCGGTAAAATTGCTCATGTGATGTTTAAAATTGCCATAGATTTGGACATAAGTGAACATCCTGTATGTGGTATCTCTAGAAGCAGTCATAAAGCGAAGGTTTTACGCGATTGCTGTTTAATTATCTGGGACGAGTACACTATGGCACACCGAAAAGCAGTAGAAGCAGTTGATAGAACTCTCAGAGATATCCGTCAAAATGTCCAACCTATGGGTGGCGTAATGATGCTGTTTTGTGGGGATTTTAGACAAACGTTGCCAGTAGTACCACTGGGAAAAAAAACCGACGAGATAAGAGCATGCTTAAAGTGCTCAAGCCTTTGGCGACACGTCACAAAGATGCACTTAACAGTGAACATGAGGGCGCGAACAGGAGCCAACACAAATGCGGAGGAATTTTCTGATTTATTGCTAAAAATTGACTAAGGGACATATCCGGAAGAAGAGGGGCAAATAGTTTTATCTGAATATCTCTGCCACACTGTTAATTCAATTGAAGAACTTATCTCTTCCGTGTATGGTGAACAAAATCAAATAACAAATCATGGCTTTGCGAAAGAGCAATTTTGACTCCGCGAAATGACCAAGCTGCAAGAATCAACTTGGATATACTCAACAATGTTGAAGGAGAAGTAGTTGAATATACTTCTATTAACAGAGTAATGGAGCAAGATGACGCTACCAATTATCCCGTTGAATTTGTTAATTCTCTGAGCGTTCCTGGACTTCCAGCACAAAAGATAAATTTAAAAACTGGCATCCCAATTATTTTGTTAAGCTCTTTTAAGTCCCCCAAAATTATAGAACGGGAAAAGACTGAAAGTTACTTCTCTGCAGCGTAACATGATAGAAGCGGAGATTTTGGCGGGATGTGGCGTCGGTAAAAGAGTTTTTATATCACGAATTCCACTGATTCGCAATAATCACCCGTTCCATTTCAAACGCGTACAGTTCCCGGTGAGTTTGTGTTATGCAATGACTATAAACAAAGCCCAAGGGCAGACGCTACGTGTTGCTGGCGTGGACCTCAGCGTCGGCTGTTTCTCACATCTCAAACAAACTGTTTGTTTGTGTTCCGAACCAAACCACATCGAACGTTGTCTATAAAAAGGCATTATAAGGTACTAGCTAGATATAGTACGGAACTATTCGTGCGCGAGTCTGACTCGTACTTGGCCGGTTTTATTTTTGCTGATCGTGTCGATCAAACGACCTCTGTGGCGCAGTGGTCATTTATGGTACCGCAAGTGCCTTTGGTCTGCAGGGATCCGGATTCAATCACTGGCCAGGTTAAGTTGGAAAATAATCTGTGTCCAATTGTTTACATTTTCATTTTATCTGCGATTCACGCATTAATCCAAACTCTATATTTTTGTTTTATTTATTTTTTGCTGTATAACAGTTAACAAGCCTGCATAACTGTATAAAATCAAATACACGCGGACGAAGTCGCGGACAACAGCTAGTTTACAAATATTGTTGCTATGACGACTTTCTTGTTTTAGGGTTTTTTCATTTCCATAAGAATGAATACGATTTTGCGCTTTATTGTTTTTGACATCAGCCCAGAACAACTGGATGGGGTTCAGATCTGGATAGTATGACGGCAAACGCTGTACTGTGTGTCTATGGGCTTTTAAGAGCCATCACAAACTGGGCGACTTGTCGCGGCGTTATCGTTTGCATTTGGTGTCTTGTCTGCTACAAGACGCGGCGACAAGTAGCGAGCGCGCGCGAGTACGCTAGCTTGTCGTCGCGACTCCGCGACTCTGACGCCAAGAGTGCTGTTTGAGATTTGAACAAAAGATATGAAATTGTCGGCCACAGCCTGTCGTCGCATCTAGTCGCCGAGCTGTCGCTGTCGCGTGTCGCCTAGTGTGCGCCTACACTGAGAGTTCATCAATTCTGTAAACGGGCTGGCTCTTTTTGTGTGTTATTGATAAGATGTAACAGTTGAGGTTTTTTTTATAGTTTCGGGAAATTAATGTTGTGGCGCCGCCACCAGTTCTGCATTTCACTTTTGAGGCTTGCAATGGTCGGTTTCTTCTCAACTTGAAAGCTGTTGTAAGATGCGTTGTTTATGATAACTACAGAGTTCTGCAGCAACTTATCTGTTAGCTTTTCATCCACCCACTTATAAAAGTAGACCCGTTCGTGTCTTCATGGTAGTCGCCGGTCTTAGCATCTGATTTAAATATAGTTAATGCACCTCGAATCAAGCCATTTCGACACCCAGCGTAAAGAATTACTACACTTTGTCCTTTCCCGATGTCAGTATGAATTCCAGGTTCTGACACTAATTGCCAACATTTGCTCATATTGTGACTGGCATAAATGTACGTCTCATCTAGGAAATATATATTGCGGTTTTCGCTTCTGTATTTCCTGATTTTCGTCAAGTAGTTTCACCGCCACGCTATAATATTAGGTTGTTCTATGAGAAGATGTATTTTCGATCTACATTTTTTGAAACGGTAGCCGATTGTGTGTAGAAGTTTTCTCAGATATTCTCGTCCACAATTCAATTTGCCATCCTGTCTCAATCGTGACATTAATTTACGAATACTTGGCACTGTTTTTCCGATCTCATAAAACTGATGAATTTTTCTTCTGATAACTCCCAAATCAAAATCGTCAATAACATGTTTCTACTTTATAACTTTCGGTTTTTTCGGTGAACTAAATTTTAGTCGGCTTAAATTAGTTGAAGAATTTCCCGCAGTTATTATATTTCTAGTTTTTTCGCAGTATCCCGTAGCCTCCGCAACTATATTGGCAACATTTGCGTCACATTTATATTCAAAACTTTCGTTGTTTACTTTTCTTTTTTTTCAATATTCAGCCACTTTCAAAATGACAGTCTTGATATCTCGAGATAAAGCACGACCCATCTTTAGATATTTTACCTTATGTGCGTCTGACACCTCCGTAAAAAATAAGAGCGAGGCCACACGATGCGGTGTGGTGCGGCACCGCGTCGTAATGAATTTTAGGTATAGGGTGGCCACACGGGTGGTGCGACGCCGCACCGCACCGCGGTGAACAGCGTTGCGCTGCGGGCGCATTACCCCTCCCCGCTTCGTCTCTCAGGTCCAAAGTCCGGCGCGCTGCGGTGCAACGCCGCACGGCGACCTAACGCGTCGTCTGTCGTGATATAGTGATTTGTATGTAGGATGACGCAGGGGCACCGCACCGTTAACGCATCGTGTGGCCTCGCACTAAGGCTAGTTACCGCCGTGAGTGATGACGGCAGAATGACAAATGGAGCAACTGTTTTGGCCCCCCGTCTCGCCGCTCGCAAATCTAAGGCGCGGTATAGCGGTTGCGGTCAGACTATAGCAAAATATTTTTTCTAACACTCTATCTAATTGAGGATCTTTATTGTATGAAAGTATTTTAATTTTCTTTTAGTAAAAGAAAAAGAATCTGTTAAGCTAGCAAGTACCTATTAATATTTAGTAATAGTGGACACTCATTGTCTTCAGTTTAAATATTCTGGCTTTATTAATGTACTGATGACTGCGTGAGTCAAAATAAAGGAATTTTGGCTAATAGCTGTGGCTAATATTTTCGTGACAAAATTTTTGTAAGCGGATGAGTAGTTTTTCCGTTTATCTTCTAGATCCCCATTAACAAACATGGTAAAGTGGCATCTATGTAATATAAATGTAGATTTAGTTCTTAAACTATCGCGATATTCACTTATTAGAACCACTTATTATGTTTTGAGTTATCGCCGCGGTAGCTTTATATGTAAAAAATTATTAAGATATTTAGTTCTTACACTTCCGCGCACATAACACATCAGAATAAAACACTTTTTTACGGATTTTTGCGCATGTTTTATTTAATATTTAATCCTGACGTTTCGACTCCTTTACAGGAGCCGTGATCACAGGATGACTAAGATGATGGTTGTCATGTCAGTCGAAACGTCAGGATTAAATATTAAATAAAACATGCGCGAAAATCCGTAAAAAAGTGTTTTATTCTGAAATTATTAAGAATTACGAATCGTTACATATGATCATGTTTGTCTTTTAAACATTTAGGTGTGCTGGTTATTAAGTAGTTTCTGACAATATTTCGTAGAAGGTGTGGCTTTAAAGTAGTATTATGTCAGCATGAGATGATGACACCATGGCAAATATCAGAAAAACTTAAAACAAAAAGTGTTGAATGGTTATTTTTCAGAAAAAAATTAAAAAAAGAAGTGTTGAATGCTTATTTTTGGGTGTATGTGGCTATACGAGTATGTAGTTTTCTACTCTTTATTAAACGCTCATATTTTTATTTATTTCATCACTTCGATTTCTTTCATTCATATCTATGTCTATTATTCCGTGTTAAAATTTATGAACATATGTCGTTAGCACCTTTCTATTGCGGTGAATGTAATTCTCTCAAATGTTCTCCGTTCAGTTTTCAATCATGTTAATTAATGTCTCTTTGTTCGCAGGTCAAAAGGTACCCTCAAAACCGCATGTCTATTATCGTGGCCAGATGGCTTGCCAGATGTCTCTTACATGGATTTTATGTGAGTAATATATTTCATCTTCGCTAGTTTTAAGGATGGATCGAAAATATTAAGCAAGTAATCTTCAATCAAATTATCAACGTTGAAATACAGCAAGAAGTATCAATGTCAATTTAGCAAATCCACTTATCTTTAACAAGTATTAAGTAGTATTCATCCCTTATGAATCTTAAGTGAGGTTAATAGCATTTATAACAATATTATCCCTTAGAGCTCTAAGGAAACCTCTAAGATTTAACCCCCTTATATGCGTACCATCTGTATCTTCAAACTATAGTCAAAACTCGTATTTTCTGCGTGCGAGCAATAGCTTGAACGGAATATCCAAACAGTTTGACATTGACCTGTTTAACACTAGCGTTGCACTTGTGAAGCGATTAATGATTGATAAGTTTTTGACTGATAGGCATTTGACTGTTAATTTTTTTTTGTAAGATTATGCAATTGTTTATGAATTGGTTAATTTTTTAAACTTTTTTGTAAAAGTATGCAATTATTTGAAAAATTATTTATTGTAAGTTTTTGTGAAGTTGGTTTGGGGCTTACTCTGTTTTGTTTACTTATGATTCGTAGACTTGAACCTTGCACTGTTAATTGTATTACTGTGTACGTATTGAAAATGTTACCCTTTATATCTTTATATTCTAAGTCTTCCTTTTTAAGTGCCTAACAATAATTTTAAACTGTTTTTATTGGTGAGGACCTGTATTTGGCTTTCAGCTGTAAAATTTTCTAACTATTGTTATTGATTTGGCTGTTGGTCTTCCGATAACAAAATAAATAAAAATAAATAAATAAGCTAAGAATTACACACAAAAATATGTATACTAAAATCCACCAATGGCAATTTTTAACCGAAGTTGCTAATGCCATAACAAAGGATGGATTTAAACACTTGGGCTGGTTGATAATATATTTATAGCATCATACTCTGTACTGGGTTAACAGAAATAAAACTATATTTTCGTTGTTTGTACAAAAAATAATGAAATTGTGATTCAAGGGACAGTATATTTACATGAAGATTATAATTTTTCAATCAAGATAGGTTTCAATCCAGGTTAGCTTAGTTAGATAAAATACTAATCTTTTCTATAATTTGAGTTTTATCTTTATGAAATAATTCGATCAATGTTTTGTTAGTCTTAAGATTATTTAATTTAAGATATTTTGAAAAGGGTTACTTTATTATTTAAATAAATTAATAGCTTCTTCATTATGGAGCGCTTAGAAACTTTTGGGTTTAAATATGTTACTCTGACCTTTGTTGAATCGATTTATTGAATAATTTTCTTAACGAAGTGGAGCATCCACAGGATATTAGTATCAGATATACAAATATACTGTGCACACTGTAATAATTGTTCAAGCATCGAGTATAGACTTCAAGTGGTAGATTTTTATTTTTAAAGACATTTTAACTAGAAAAATATCAATTTGTCTCGAGAATCACTCGGGAATTCTGCCAATCCGGTACAATATTCGAAGTACCAACTCTAGCATGCGCGATTTAGAAGTGATTTTAACTAGTCTAAAAGTGGATTGGGATGTTATGGTGTTAATTGAACGTTGGTAATAATACATAATTAATACGTTCATACAATGGCAATGTCATTCAAAATGAAAACTTAACATATCACTCTGAACGATACTCAATACTTACTGCATATCATGATCTAATCCCAATCCTCTTGTTACTAAAAAAGCAAATAGACTTGTTTGGACCATATTCTGCTGAAACCTGTTGTTAACAGTTCTCTTAAATATCACAAGACGTTATAATTGTGTTTTGAACAGACACTGAGCCATAATAGGTCACTAATTCTGTACCCAAGAATTAATCACATAGCCTTATATCATACATGAATTATAGATATGGATGTTCGCTGAAATACATCGTTTCAAAACCGCGATAGCTGATAACTCGACAACTATAATACGTTCTTAGCGTAGAAGTATATCAAAATCCTGAATAATGCTGGTCCTTCTACAATGTGACCAATATCGCAATTGGTAACATATTAAATTAAGATGCTCACCTTTACTGGAAGAGAGTATATCCTTAATTTGATAAATAATTGTTGTTTTTATATGTGACAATCTTAAAATATGAAATTAAGCAAGTGGCATGCATGTATAAGTATTCTATCACCGGTGAAAGGCTTAAAAATATATTTCAGAATATAACCCACTTAGTAATATTTATGTTAAAATAGTAGTATATTAACCCATTAGAGCCGGAGTTTTCGAAAATATGTTTTTCTTACTTTTTGCTTATATATGTATTAAATAATGTCCAAGGAACATGTTTTCGAGAATTTTGTTTTTTTTTTATTCTCACTTTTTGAGTTATGGACTGTTGCCATATGGCAACGCTAGGTTAAAGGGAGTACAAAAAGTAGTTTCATATTAAAAATCAGAAACTTATATTTTTATTTATTAGATCGACACAATAAAGAAAATAAAGGAACAAAAAAAATATTGTTACGCAGAATGATAATTTTCAAAACATTTTAGGCATAAACCAACATCACATTTAAAACATATAACTCTTCCGATTGTTGTACAATTAGCTGCAGCACATCGACGCTTTTTTTTAATCGATTTTGGAAAGTGATTTACTCCGTCAAATCGTAATCCTTCTAAAACTCTGGAGCCTGCCTTTGAGGTGCATGGTCGCCCACCAGATTTAGGGGGGTCACCATACTTCTTCAGATATGTTTGGACTATCTCACGGCGAAAATTTAACTGTGAAATATCTTTACCTGATGTACGCATTAGTATCCAGGAGTTATTTATGGAGACGTCTATAAGCCATGTGAAAATAGGCCACCACCATTTTTTTCCTCGAATCCCAATCCTGTAATTGTTTACATGAGCATCCATGAGGTCTGTGCCTCCCATGTACTGATTATAAACAGCTATTAGATTTGGTCTTGGTACCTTTACTTTTTGTTGGCTTGCCTTAGAATACCTATCAGCCAATCCTATAGGATTCACTTTGTGGTCTGTAGAAGCAACAGTTACTACAGAGTTATCCATCCACCGGGCTACCACGATATCACCTTGAGAAGCATATTCGTAGGATCCTCTTTCTCTCTTTTTCATTGCTTCAACTTTTGTGATTGGACATTCTTTTGGCAATCTGTTTTGGCGAAGTGTGTCTGTTCCTCCATAACCTAAATTCTTAAGATGTATCAGAAGTGGAATGCCTGTAAAGAGGTTGTCAAAATAAAACTGAAGCTTCTGGGTTTTCATGGCTTCCGGTAGTTCAGCTATCATAGAAAGCATGGGTGCCGTAGCTTTTCCGAAATTGACTTCATTTTCTATGTTTGCTCCTGGGATAGCACCTTGATACACTTCAAAATTTGCCAAGTATCCGTTACTATTATTCAAACACCAACATTTATACCCAAAACGAATAGGTTTGTTACGAATACACTGTTTGCACCCATGTTTTCCGAAGTATTCAATCATGCTTTCGTCATAGTTGAGATTTTGTTTAATAGGAATGTGATCAAGAAATTTTTGTTTCAGCTTATTCATGAGAGGTCGTAATTTTGCCATTTTGTCTTTTTTATCTAGGCTGCTATTATTCGCTGCATGAATAAAGCGCATAATCTGAATAAATCTGTCACGTCTCATAGCATTATAAACCAATGTATTTCGCATGTCATCACCACTATCCCAATATGACTTTTTACTTGGTAACTTATTATAGCCTGATAAAATCAAAATAGCAATAAAACACTTGATGTCACCTAGGGTAATACGAGGGTCTGGACAGTTCAAAAACAGAGCATAACGAGTACTTTCTTCAGTAAGAAATTCCCACAAGGTATTATCAAAAAATAGTTCAAACATTTCAGTACATGTCATGTGTTTATAATCATGGGACAATGATGAAGAAAATTCTGGCAAAGGAAGGTCAGGGAGGTCAGATTTCTTCCATTTGTAAGTTATCTTACGCCTCTTACTTGTTGATGGACCTGAGTCAGTTTGGCACTCCGCAACGTCTTCTTCGTTTATGCTTTGTGAAACTATTTCTGCACCTGCTAAAAGTTGTCTACCTGTCAAATTTTCTATCAATCCACCAGAATCTTCGTCAGCAGAATCCTCATCTGTATACTCTGCTACATCAGGAGGCTCGATATAAATGTTTTGTAAATCAGCATCATCATCTTCTTCTAGTAAATCTGCAATTTCGTGCAACTTCAGGCTGCAAAGGACGTAAATCACTTATTAGGAAATAATGTACATATAACTGCCGAGCGTTGCCATATGGCAACAGCCATAAACACCTTCGTAACGTCAAATGTATATGTAAAACTTTCAACTATTATGTCTTTTTATAAACTTTAGTTATAATTGAACATAACACAATGCACAAAAACATGAAACAATACATAAAATAAAAATAATTCAAACTTACATTTTTCGGCTGGCCATTTCTGCTAATTTTATAACATCCAACAAACAAAACCACCAGTACACTCAAACTTGATTCTCTTCTGACTATCAATTGTTCCCTAACAACGACTTATGTACTCCGTTTCGTGTTTCAAATAACACAGAACTGCTGCGGCCCACACTTTTTGACATACGATACGAAAACTAAACAAACTACCCGCGTTTCCATATGGCAACGCTAGTCTCTAATGGGTTAATTACCGAATCCTATTTATTTCTATCGATGTTATGAAAATGCTCCGGACAATCCAGGCCTAATGCAACGAAATGACAATATTGTGGGAGTCTTACTAATAATATGTATATCAATGTTGTAATCTATATATACAGGTGTTTATATAATGAAGCAATTCTCCGTTTGTTTTTTAATAACTTGTCTTAAAACTTTTAATACCACCTCGTTATTCCGAATTTACTTTAACTCTTTTCTTTACGTTTAACTTATAAAATTGACCTTTCCTTTTAATAATCCACTGCGCTTATCATTATTTTTCTTATACATGAAAAAAAAAATATAACACTTTATACCTTACACTAGCTCATAATTCATCATTTTCATCATACATTTCGGTACACTCACTCTGTCTATTGCTTATATGTTGCGCGAACAATCCATATTTTGGGGTAGATGATTTAAGCCTCTTTTAGACTCCAACTTATCTCACAAAGACTCCTTGGACTTGGTCCTTTATGAACCATAACTGCATAATTTGTATCGTATATTAGAGCATGTTTCATGTCAACATCCATCAAATAAGTCACCATTCCAATATATAAATATTAAGGTATATAAAAGTTGCCATTGATTTAAGGTGGTTAGGTCAATCGCAAATAAAACTTTATATACTAGATTATTCGTATATATCTGTATACATAAACTCTTCCTAAAGTCTTCATATATAATTTTATAATCATTATCATAAATTTCATGAGCTGTACCTAATTGTAATCAACTTGTTACAAAAAGATTTAAAATACAGCTAATTAAACCCGTTAAACGTTTAAAATTGGCCTTTGCTTAAGATCTTTCCTTTAATACTTTGTAATAATTATCACCTTTTTTAAAACAACTTCAACATATAATTTCGTTGTTAACTCAGTATGTTTATTCAACGATTTGAAATAACTTAGCTGATTCATTACTGTAGCATTTCTCCTGAAATTTTGTTTAATCAAATATTAAGTAACTGCTTCGCTAAAAGCGTAGCTTGTATGTTTATATCTTGTTTTGCGCTGGTTATGGAAACGATTTAGAAATATGATCGCTATTCCCCGTCTATCTACGTATGCAAAACATAAGACCAGTTAAGTTTAATCTCTCCTAATTAGTAATGCATCTAGTCTTTTATTAACTTTACTATGATTTTAAACAAACATCACATTTTGAAAGTACTACACTATTAATTCGATTACAACTATGTTACGATATAGACATTTATGAGTTAGTACTATTAATGATAAATTTTGTAATTCGTTGAATAAAACTAAAATATATACTCATGGGAGAACTAGTAAGAAATAATAACCTTAAACAAAAGAATACCCTTCAAGATAATGTTAGAGTCAAAAGCAAGAATTCCCGAATAACTAACTAAAAATATGAAGATTAAGAACAATGCAACTTTATGCGAATTACTTAATTAGAAAACCCTGATTTTATTATAACTTGCAACTTTCAGTGATCTTCTTTTTGTATTACTGTTTGATAGCATTAAATTTGAGCTTATCACGGTAAATATAATTAAATACACAGCGTCATTGTTTTTCAATCGGCGAGAAATAAAAACAAACGTTTACATTTATCAAGATAAAAGAGTTTTAATCGAATCTATTTTATTTATGAAATTGTTTTTCTCTTCTTAAGTATGTTATGGAATGTAGCTATTCTTATCATCTTTTTAATTACAAAAAAAATGCAATTTTCCCTGTTTTACCTATAAAAAGGAAACGAATAGAAAAAAAAAACTTAGAGATTACAGCTTTTTATATACGGTACATGTTGTTACATGCGGTATAAATATTGTGGTTCTTTCGGCTTTGTTGGTTAAGTAGGTCAACGTATTAATGTTTGAGTAATTACTTCATCAACGTGAAAGTGCTTCAGATTTTAATCACGTACTCCAGATTGACTCTTGACATACAGCTTTCGTGTATTCTGGAACGGTGCCAACTTTTTGCTTGTTGTTGGAGCCTGTGGTTGCTTCGTTACAAGAATATTTCGTTAATAAGTCATGCAGTTATTAAATAATTGAAAAAGAAACGTAAAAAAAATTGCTTGTCCGACGAGAATCCAATTACGCACTACATCATTTACAAATTTCGTAAAGCTTAGTGCTTCTGTGTTGAAAACATGGTTTATATATCGACAGGTATTCGAACACAACCTTTAAATTACCTTAAGGTAGAGAAATTTAATTGATCATTAAATGTAATAATGTATCAATATAAAATCAAACAAGTGGTGGCTTGGATGCATATACATTCCATCACCGGTGAAAGGTTTAAAATATTTTTAAAGAATATAATCCACCCAGTAAAAATAGCGTTAAAATCATATTATATTCTATCAAAAAAACTAATTATTTTTATAATTATTTTTTTAAACCTTTAACGTAATTGGAATCACTGTAACTAAAAGAACAAAGAATTATACTCAAATGCATAAAATAAGTTCTTTTGATTGAATCAACATTTTTGTGTTGAAGGTCTGTTTTGTGTGAAAAAAAGAATGTCTTCTGACTGACTAAAAGAATGGGAGCAAGAAATCTGCCAACTTTAACAAAAGTAACAACATTTACAATATCATTCATTCTATCATACATAACTCACACAAATCAATATTATGTTACCACAATAATAGCAGTGAATTATTGAAATTATAGCGGGTAATTTTAAATAGATAATGATATTATAAAATTTTATTAAAATAAAAAATATTACAATTGGAAATATCTACAACTTACTACTTTGTTATAATAACTATTTTTTGCACTTTTTGGGTAGTAACTCTCACCAAAGTGAAAAAACTATTTTTATCAAAATCATTTACACAAAATTGAAAAAAGTTTCAAAAGTTGTTTCGAAATTCTGGTTTTGTAGACAGCAGAAGAGAAAATTTCAAATAACACTGCTAAAGATAAAACTTGATGGTTTTAAATGAATTACTTAACGTTAATTTTTTACTGAATAGTTTTTATGTTTAGAATTTTGTTAAGTATTTTAAGTAAAGAAATACATTTTTAACCTTTTGAATGTTTTTGCTGGAAACTATTGTTTTTACGCGTTTTATTATTGATATTTTTATTCTACTAGTTTTTTATATATTTTTCGTTTCGCATTTATAATATTAGATGTCATGATATTGACTTGCAGCAGCAAATCGTGAAAATTACTGATAATTGAAATGTTACGTTATGTTACGTTTACTATTATAATAAATAGGATGATGAAGTATGAATATGCCTGCGAATATGTAACAAAATCCAAGTTTCAAAAATTAATTTGATGTTGTAATGTCTTCTTCAATCCAAATATGTGAAAAATCCTAAAATTTTTTAATCCAATCCAAAGTTTTCGAAAAAACATGTTTAATATTAATATAATTTATAAATCAAACAAAGTCCTTATACAATATTCATAACAGCAGTTTTTTTTTTCTAACGAAATTTATGTTTGTGTATTTATCATTTCATCGTCCGAGGCCAGTTATATTAAATATTACATTTTGTTTCAGTTATCAAGTATTATTCTTTGTGGTGACATACGCCGTACCTATGTTGGGAATGACATTTTTTTACTCTGCAATGGGTCGCGTACTTTGGGGCTCTCAATCCATAGGCGAGTTGACGCAAAGGCAAGTGGACTCCATACGATCAAAACGAAAGGTATGCCAAAAATATAATTGTTAGCCATTATTTCCACGTTAGGTATGATTAATTTTGCATGGTTCTAAGTGACTGTGACTGCAAATAAAAGAAAGCTTGCTAAATGCTTAGCAAGTGGTAAAAATGTTTTATTTTAATTTCTTCCAAAGTGAGTCGCCAAAGTCGAAACAAATGTTTGAAATTGCTGTTTAACAATATCCGGAAAATAAGAGCTCATAGTCTACAAAATTTCTTATATTTTTATTTTGAATGGGTTCGCTGTTGATCCCAATTAAACCCAGGGGCCAAGACCGGGTCCACGATGGAACGAGCTAACCAAGAAGGTGCCTATTCACCCTGGCTTTAAAAACGGATGGGTCATAAGCACTCGGAAACATAGAGGCAGGTAGGGAGTTCCACTCCTTTGCTGTGCGCATTATAAAGGATGTTGAGAAGCGCTTGGTGCGACAGGTAAGAACAGCAACCAAGAAAGGGTGGTAGCCCGCAGTGCGTCTGGATGTGCGATGGAGAAAGGATAATATGCAATAACATGCGTACAATGTAGTTAGTTTTATAGTTGTCTACTTCCGCCTTTCGATTGAGGCATAGCCTTTCGATGGAGGATGGCATTCGGTTGCTGGCTTCGATACAATGAATAAATGTAAATGAATTGCTGTATTATACATATTTTTGCATGCTTTAAAAAATAACAAGATGGAATAGAAAGAAAAACCTTTGTTAGTAATTCCAGTCAGGAATTCCGAATTTCCGGATTGGTCCGGGTCGCGGCCGATTCCAATAAGGGGCCACGTGACCCCCACCAATGTGTTGTGGGACGCCGCAGGTTTTAGTGGGTAGACCTCCAAGCCTTTACCGGGCACTAGGTCGGGTAGGAGCATGGAGAAGAGTCCCACATATCCCTCGTGTTCTCCCGGCACGAGGGATATGTGCCTAATGCCTAATGCCATTTCCTGCGAAAACAAAAAAAAAAAGATGTAGGAATCCGGAAAATAAGAACCACACAATTTAATTGCTTTACACTTGCAATAATATGTCGTCGGCTTAATTCGTTAACCTGCTAAGTCCCTTTTTTGGGCAATTTTACTTTTTATACCACTCAATAAGTTCAGACAATCGTATAGTAAAAGAATAAGAATGATTTTCAATTGTCATGCACGAAAACCTGATTTCTGACCAATAGCAAATCTACAAAACGAATACCTCAACTGCGATGCGCAAGATTTTGAGATGTTTTATAGACTATAATATTATATTAATGATAATATTTAGCTTTACTGGACTTTATAATTTGCCAAATATAAGATGTTTTGACAAAATTTTGTGAATTTTTGATAATTTAAGATTTTTAGAACTATGTTTAATTTTCTAGAATTTTTATGATTTGGGTCTTAATTATTACCTGAGAACTGATAGTGTTTTATTTTCTGTAATTGTTAAAGTTTAGGTCCTAATTATTACTTGTGATACAGTGCTCACTTCGTGCTAGGGTAATTGATGTGAATGTAAGAAATATTATTATTATTATATTTTTATTATTATTATTGGTAAAATAATGGCTGATATTAATAGTAAAGTAATAAAACGTTAAAGTACTGATGAATAATGTTAATGTTTATTGATTTTATAGATTGCTTATAAAGAGACATAGCAAACACTGCGCCAGATAAAGAAGTTTAATTGTTTAATTTTTAAAAAAGATAAGACAACTGATTACGAGTTGAATTTGTTTGATTTTAAAATTATAGATACCTTCCTCTTTTATGACTAAAAACTGCTAAGTCCTCAACTAAATAGACACTTAACCACGTAAAGCTGCTTAGTAATTATTTTCCTAAATTTTTTGAGATTTGCTATAAGAGTGCTACTATCAACACTTATAAAATATCAAGAAAAGTCATTGGAACCAACGGGATTTTCAAAATTTTGATTGCTAAATATGAAATGATATATTTTAGTTTGTTCGTTCTCCTGTAAACTATTCGAAAATGGACAAAGCAGGCCAACAAATTAGGCCGACGATATGTTTGTATTAAAAATAATTCTGAGTGTATTCATTATGTAACTTAATGTGATATTTATTGATTTACTACATGAATTTATTGATTGATTTCATTATGTACACTTTTTAGTAAAATATTTCTCATAATTGTCTTTGATCTAACGTGTTATCTGTCATAGGCAACACGATTGGCTCACGTCACCTCCCCGCCAGACGGTGGGGTGACGCGTTGCCTATATGCCTTGCAGACAGTGATGTCATATCTACCAACTTTTTGGTAGATCTACCAATTTTCATTTCAGTCTACCTATCTACCACCTTAGACCTAAAAACTACCTATTTTTTAATTAGTTTGACATATCACCACTTTGCATTATTTTTATATCGACGAGCGACGTTGCGATGTGTTGCGTGAGCCATGCGACGATGCGTCAAGCATACATAAGAGTCCAGGCTATAAACCACAAAAAAAAGTCAACAACAGCTCGTCGTTCGCGCCATTTCGCGCCCATAGACGTTATTATACTGTTCTGTGGCCTATTCCCGGTTGGTTTGGTGCGGAATCAATGTTGAATCTTTGCTCCTGTTTTGTGTTGTTTTGTTGTTAAAACTAAATATAGCGAAAGCGATGCACAGAGTTCTAGGTTAGGAACTCCGCCACGAAAAGCTAGAAAAAGGCACTATGACCAAAAATATTCGAAATTATGGGAGAATGACAAGGAATTTGCAGGTTGGCTTCAAGAAAGTACCAAGGGTGAAGGATATTTCTATTGCAAATCAATAGGTGTGATCTTAAGTGTGCTGGTGGAAGATTTAAAGTTTTTCAATAAAAATATGTAAAATTTCCAAAAATAAACATTTAAGAACAGTTCATGTATTTTTTTATCTTGAAAAATCCTCTACATTGAGGTGGTAGATCTACCAATTTTGCATTTTATATTCTACCAACTTCTACCAACATTTGGCACATTATCTACTAATTTTCTGAAATTCGGGTTGGCAACACTGCTTGCAGACGTTCTTCTGTGCTTGACGCTCGGAGCGAGCGGACGGCCGGCAGTCCTTATCGGATTATATCGATTGCATTGTTACTATAATTATATTGCACCTGATTGTGTTATGACGGATTACTGTGCCTAAGATAAATATATATTGATAAAGTGTGAATATTAATTGTTGAATTATTATACAATATAAATTTTGAGAATTAGAATATTTAGTTTCCATTTATCAAGTACATTACCTACTCTAGATGAATAAACTGATTTTGGTCATAAAATATATATTTTATTATATACTCTCATTTCGATATTTCATTTGATCAATAAAATTATTTATCCTTTTGAAAACACATACAATGCATTTAGTTGATTATGTTAAAAAGCAATTGATTGTTTACTGTATTAAAGCCAGAAACTGAATGCCTCCCTCCAGATTGAACAACAGACGCCAAGCTTCGCCAAAATGGCGGAGCAAAGGTCTATGCCTCAACCGAAACGCGGGAAATCATCTGAAGGGCGGCGCTGTATTCTGCATATCGGTATTAGTTAATAGAGCTTTCTTTAATTACTATTATTACTTAATTATAAATCCTTAATTATTAAAGCGACTACCATTGTAAGTAATTTTTTACTACTACAGGTTTTCGTGCTTTTATTTTTTAGGAAATGGTTGTGAACACTGTTAGCACTTATTATTTTTCGAAACATTACATTGTAGATAATTTTTTAATGGACAATTTTTAAAAAGGCAGTGGAGTAAAACGAAAACCAATTTAAAACAAGGTTAGGAGAACTAGCGTAGAGCCGAGCACAAGCGAAGCCCAACCCGAATAAAAGTTCGTGAAGTATGAACCGTTTTATAAGTCTCCAATGAGCATACTTTGAGCGTCTAGTTCGTGCTGCGGCCATTTTATGTTTACCAAAATTATTAAATGATATAGAATTCGGCTGTTGACCCCTCAACGTTAAACCTATTTGGACTCACATGACTGGGTATTTATAAATTTATGGTTTCCCATCGCCTTGGGCTTCTAGTTTTTTTACACTTTTCCGCTGAAATAATAATCGCTGCATCATTGGCTGTAGCAATCAATTCGTCCTTGTTTGCTAGAGTTAGAGAGCACAGTTCAGAATACGTTCGTATAGCAATGCTAATTGTGCATTCGTTCTAGGTCCTACGTCCTACTATTGACAACGTCGCGGCGACGCGCAGAGCAGCTCCTCTCGTGTTCAACTAGCTAACGTATAGGGTTTCTGGTTTGTTGACCTTTTTATTTCACGAGTATTCTCGTCCAGGATTAAAAAAAAAATTAATCAGTCTAAACTGAGAGATGTGATCAATTAAATGAAATGAAAAAGTTTTCGTTAGCCACAATTGCACTTTTAACTGGCAATTCAACAAAACATTCGTACATCATATTTAAAGTGTCTATGGCGCACATCATTATGTTTATATCCTCAACATATTCTAGCATTCAAACAGTCATTTCCAATAACCGATACTCAATAAGAGTTAAGTTAGGTTTTGTTATTCCCCGTTATTTAACACTTATGTATTACTATTTTGCCCTTACTGTTACTAGTTATTGAAAATGGTTGTTAATGTAAATAGGCGCAGGGAAATTACTTTTTAAGTTCTCGAGAACTCGAGTTTATTTTTCGTCTCGCCTAAGAAAAATTTCTTCAGAATACATAAATCTGTAAACAATTTTTCAACTACTACTTGGTATCCCATTGGCTTAAATTTTGCATACATCTTTAGTTCTGGTGACAATACAATATATGTTATACTCAATATTATAGTATCAAATGAGGGCTTGGAGAGTACAAAACAATACAGCAAAAAAGATTAAAATGTAAGCTCTCTATATGTATAAGGGTATATAGTATAGGTATAATCTAGGTTCACGATAACTTCTCTCTTAGTAATTTATCATCATACATATAAGCGTACGCAGACTATCGATCGATCTATACTAATAATGTTATAAAGAGGAAAGATTTGATTGTTTGTTTACATTGAATAGGCTCAAAAAGTAATGAACCGATTTGAAAAATTATTTCACATATGAAATTCTACACTATCCTTTATGAACATAGGCGATAAAATGTTATAAAAAGATCCGTATGAAAACTTCGATAATGTCACTCAATGTGTGAAAAAAATACCAAAGAAAAATCTTAAATAGCGTACGCGACAGAATTTATTGATAAAAGAGCAAAGTGATGTGCTACAGTTTTATAGAAGACATCAATATATACAAAAATACTAGATTTAAAAATCTAAAAATCCCACGTTTTTCAGTGACCAAAAAAGAATGAAATAACCCGGCGGGGCCAAGCGAGGGGCCACTCAAAACGTGGAGGCGCATCTTTACAAATACTCTCAACATCTATGCATATCATACATCTCATTACATCTCCATAAGTAACATGCGCCGCGTATTCAAGGCTATATCAGTACCTATAAATTATTTTTTGAATTACCTATACCATTCCCAAGTGCCATACTATTCAAATTTATCATGAGTTTTAAAATTATAAAAACCTCTTGGTTGTGCCAGTATTAAATTTAAATGTGCCGCGTTATTTATTTTTATGTTGTTGTAATTTTGATTAGTTTGGTCGACACTCCTAGTCTCACTTCCATTTACTCCATTTCCCTTTCGCACATACCTTGTCTCGCAAATGGAAGAGCGAGACGACCGCGCCATCTATTGGTACCAAATGATACCGCAATATGGCTAACATGCGGGCAATAGAAAAAAACGAATGATGGCCGTTCGCGCGCGCCGTCGTAAGCGTGCTAGCGGATTTCCGTAATATTACATTGAACTAGTGGCCTATCCGCAAACCCCTACAACAAACTATAGTTTTATGGGTCGATGTCTTCATGTGCGTAACAATAAGGAACAGTAAAGCCTAGGGACATCCCCGGTAGCATCCAGCATCACACACCACGTGGCGGTCAAGGTATCGTGTCCCTTCATCTTCCTTTCATATTTGTTGTCGACATTGATTTTTTCATACCGCAATACAGTCCACTAATTCTGGATCGCCCGCACAACCATTTCCTGGTTCCTGCGAGTCGGATAGTTTTATTCCATAGGGTATTACGCACCTTAATACCTAGCTGTTTTCATTAGTATCGCTCGCACACTAGGTTTTATGTTTTTTAGGTTTAGACTAAGTAGATATCTAACGCTCGGTTAGTCAATGAAACTATCGTGTGCGTTTGTTAACCATCACCAATTATATTAATAATGTAAATTACGAAATATTTCTGACTTTTTCAATCTTTATTAATTCATCAACCGTCTGTCGAAATGAAACTTATCCTATCTCCTAAGTCGTAACATGCAACAAAATCCAGCAAAATGAAAAAACAACATCAAAATCGATTCAGTAGTTTCAGAGTTCATCGCGGTCAAACACTATGGCAGGGAATTTTTACATATGCTTATAGAAATAATTGACGTGTGTCTATAACAAATTCGTTGTTTTACAACTTTAAAACAAGTTTAAAATGACCTCAAAATGACATTCATCTTAATATATTGAGCTTTAAATATGTGGATTTTATTTTACCATGATTACGTAATACTATGATTTTCAGCCGGACTCCTTTTTCAAGGTTATCTCTAGCTGTGCCCAATGTCAACTTCAATTTGCGTCCAATTGTTGAATCAAGTAAAACTTTTTGATTCCGCCTTCGTGTCAATTTTATCAAACATAGGAGGTGATAGTTGGTAGCTTTAAATAACTTTCTCGGTTAGAGTGGCGTTTACGCCGTAAAGATTAGTTATGAGAATGCATGAGCATGTTCTTTAATCGATGAAAGCAAACAGAGGAGGTTCTTAAGTCGCCGCGTATATTTTTTTATGTATGATCAAGCAAAATTCTTTACAGAGTAGTCCGATTATGATAAAGTATATTCCAATCCAATATAAACTTTGAAAAAAAAATTCAGAGCCTAAGGGTAAGAAAACAGGGGATAATTGATTGGTCACTCACAAGTTTTAATGCTGAGTTGTGTACTACAACAAAAAAAACCTCACGATGAGTGTGCTTTAGACCTGTCAGTGTAGATTATAGCCACAAAAATGATAAAATAAAAAGTTGTTAACAAAAAATTTAACCGCCGAGAAGACTGAACAGCAAAGAATAAACTTTTTTTGTTTAACTTTAATAATAACTCAGTTCTTAAACTTATGTAAGTATACGAAAGTAATTTTGATTCGGCATCAAACAATCAATTGACAAAGGATTAAATTACCTTTAAAGAGATAACCAATTTAAATTAACAATGCAACGTGAATTATTAATTCATATTTCAAAAAATGCGCTCTTCGCAAGACCACTCGCAACAACGTGTACCCTCACGTGTGTTCCTGTTTGGGTTGCTGTCTCGATGACAAAATAACTTTATGAACGCTCAGCGTCACGCTTTATATAATTAAGTTATTTGCTTGTTTGGCGCCACCCCATCTCTAAATTTCTTACGTATAGTTGCATTTGTTTAAGAACTTCGTTTTTATTAATGTTAAATAAAAAGGTTTATTAATATTCTAAATAGTTTTCATTTTATTTTCAGAATGACTGATTATTTTGGAAATATGTTTGGTGACTGGCTTTTGCTAAAACACAGACCTTTTTAAAAGTCTTCGAATAATTTTTAGCCTAGTCAGGTTATAGGATAAATTTTATAATTGAGTCAAAAAACGACACGACCGCTTCAAAAGCCTTCTTCGTCAAAACTAATAGAGCTACAAAGACGAGTGTTTGGACAAAAAGATGCGAATGATCCTTGGCATTGTACAAAGTTTTGATAATTTTGACAAATAAATAATAGATCAGATTTAAGTATTTGTTAGAATCAGGCGTTACTTGACGGAAGTCCATATCCATTAGTAAAACATAAATATGTAGTCCTTTTATATTACAAAAATATGAAGTTTAGTGCTCGGTATTGCACGGTCTAACAGCTCCTGCTTATGCTCCGAGTCCCCACTCGGAACACGTATAGGTTGGTGAAGGTGGCGGTGTCTGCGGTTTCTGCATTTATTTGCGGGCGGGTGGGTGGTGCACACTGCTTGAGTTTTGCGGACGTAAGCTACATATTTTTGTTATACTAATAGATCAGGTTTTATTGTCACAAAACAAACTTGCTTGGTAATTTTAGAGTTATTATTATTAATTCTAAAATATTTTTTATTTTATGAAAATGATAGGCGAGATCGTTATATCCCTCTTAAATACTTAAAACTAAAAACATGTTAGTTAGAAATGAGGACAATCTTACCATTTCTCTTGGACCGTTATTGATTCCTGCCCTGCTTTGAATAGCGTTGTTCTGTAGGGTTAAATGTTGGGATCGATCCTCTTGATTTTGTTCACATTAGATATTAGTTAGAGTATAAAACAATGTCAGTACTACTATATTGATGTCGTTATCCAAAAAGACATCAATAGCAGTGGAGTGGATTAATTGATTTTAATTGTCTAACAGACCTAATATATGATTTTAGGAAAAGATAAACAGGTGTACTATATTTTGGAGTGTCAAACAAAACTTGAGACAATTAATCAGCCTATTGAGATGGTCACAGAAACTAGAAACCTGGCGGTGATCTTCGAGTAGAACTTGAGCTTTGCAAAGAACTCTCAAGAAACTATTTTAAACTTTTTCTATCATTGCAAGGCTCTTTATAAGTTTCGCCCTTTCCTCTCACAAGAAATGAAAGTCAGGCTGTGTGATTCTTAAATTATCTCAAAGTTGAATTATGAGGATATCGTGAGAACTACGCGACAGTCATAGCGTGTGCAGAATGCGTGTGCACTTTTCTGTTTTTGAGTCCCATCGAGAGCCAAGCACACCTTTTCTGAACAACTCGAATGTGCTGTAAATGAACTTTTATAGAACTCTTTCATATAAAAAGTCACCTGAATACTTATATTGTAAATATATTCAATAAAGCCTCCAAGTACTGGCAGAACATGCCGCCCTCCATTCTCACGCTGAAATGACGTAACAACTTTAGTGAAACTTTAAAAACATCTTTTTCTAATGACCAAAATGGGCTGTTTGTTGTGTATTCATACTTTTTAGATGGCTGATATTTACAAAACTTACTAAAACTGTTTATTTTTTCTTCGTGTTGATACCAAGTTAATTATAAAAAAGTGCGTATCGACGGCGAAGCGCCAATAACTCCTAACTGCTAAATTCAAAATAATACACAAACTGAATAAAACGTTTAATTTCTTAACAAGTTAAAAATTGGTTGAAAAATTTGTTTATTTATTTTTTAACTTGATACGCTTGCGACTGAAAATACGCTTAGGAATTTTCATTAAAATATGCAATAACGAATTTTAATACGAAATGACATAAATGTGAATTTCTCGACAAATTTCAGTTAGGAGGTCTTGGAACTTCGCCGTCGGTATGCATGGTATGATACATGGGGCTGCGCACATGAGTAACCCTTTTCTCACATTATGTTCTTTTTAGCTGATTGGTTTTGGACACCCTGTTTGTGGTGTATTTGTAACAGCGTTGTATTCTTTTTCCCTTTTTGTCACGTCACATAGGCACCACTTCATTTATAATTTATGGCGACTGCTGGTAACGTGGTCACAAATATATCGTTTTTGTATCATTTTTTATTATTCACTCCGCTTGTCACTATCGGGCAAACGGATCTGTATTAAATACAGCCGGATGTTTAAACGACAGGTCTCGTTTCCTCGTTGAATTGCTTTACTTATACGTTAGGCGAAGAAGCTGTCAGCTCTTTTGTCTCTAGTCGCTTTAATTGCATAGTTCGACAGTTTCGTAAATTGACCAACACCTCATAATTATATCCTCATACTAATTATACATACATCATTTGTTTGACATTTTTATTAACTTTAATCTATATTGTTTATCGGTCTTGATTGATATCAATTTAATTTATTAATTTAATATTAGCACACAATTTGAAATGTTTTACTAAACTAGAAGAACAACAATTAAGATGACCTTTGAAATATAAAAAAAACAATTCATATCATTTTACCTGAGGTTTTCTTCTTCTAAGTTATAGCGTGATCTTTTTATGGCACTCTGCTTTTGTAATCTAATTCTTTCTCTCCCTTGAAATACTGATAGTTGCTGCAGGCGACTGCTTTTGTATAAGTATCGAATCACCCAAGAGGTTTTTTCTATTATTTGTTTTTAGTCATCAAATGTTATTATAAGGAAAACATAGTCTGCAGTGAAAATTCGTTTGTATTTATTGAAACGATATTTATTCTTATCCATTTCTTATCCATTTTCGTTTCTTGAAAAATGATTCTGAGAATAAAACTATAGTGAAATGTTTCGACAGCTTCTATTTCAGTCAATATACAAAGGTAATTAAATTACGAGACAGTTGTTTCAGACATTTTACGAGAGCATCTGAATTGCGATTTTTTATTCTGAATGGGTTCGCCCTTGATCCCAATCAAGCACGGGGGCCAAGAAAGGACCCACGGTGGAACGAGCTAAAAAATTTCAATTTAAAAATATATTCGCTTGTAGTTTTCTTTGTTATACTATTACTATTAATCATTCTATGGATATGGTGTTCCAATAAATATCACGAAGTTTATAATATTCCCTTTGCACAGACAATGTATCATTTTACCAGCAGGTGTAGCAATAACTTGCGTCACCTAAGCCGGGTATATGAAACCTGACATCAACAGATTTTCCAAAGGCAAACCTTTGGGAAATATATATGGTATTAATGTTGTAGAAGTTCCACGCAAAGTTTTATGGCGACGAGCACTAACAAAGCCTACTTCAATGATAAAACTACGTTGCGATAACAACCGCAGGGGACCATATTTAAAAGAAAGCAAAATTTAGTTTCCATTTTAACAGGGTTTGTAACTTTTAAAACAAATTCGATTGTGGAGGTGACTTGTTTATTTTTTTATTCACAAGTAATATAGATATATAGTAAAAGTGACTTCATTTTAAGATGTTTGGTTTTGATTAAGACCTAAGTATAAGTTTAAAATACAGACGTTACTATTGCGTTTGATTTATTATTTATATGATAGGCATTAATACTACGTCAATAAATCTTAACTCAAACAGGATACTACATATTTGTATATTAGTCTGCCCTCTGGTGATATTTATATTTAAATATAATTAACGGTTTATTAATATCTAAAACAAAAAACAAGAATGTAATAATCTACTACCTAAGAGTGATACTTGGGAGCAGAGTTCCTCACGTCAGCTCAGTGGCCGTAAATTTGATTTTGTGTACGCAATAATGTGAATTTCACGTTTTTCTATTATTGTCATAATCAGTGGTTTAATAAAGAAAATTAGTTAAAGAAAATATCATAATATTAAAGTTATTTTAATATTTAGTTGTTATGCTTCCACGTCTATCGCACATTTAAATGAAATTATTAACGGATTTACGAGGCGTTTATAACTTTTTTTTAAATTTAATCCTGATAAATACAGGAGCCATGAAAGTCGAAATTAAGCAGTGAATATAGAAATAAGAAGGAACGCTTCGGTGAAAGTGATTTTATTTAAAAATGGTTGGAATGAAGTTTATTACTTCGTTACTATACAAAGTCTATTGATTCAGTCATGTCCTTTACAACTAAAAAACTATTAAAAACGATTTCTCTGTACTATTTAATTTCGTCTGTCAAGGAACTGACTTTTTTTTCCTTTCAGGTTGTCAAGATGTTAATTTTGGTGATAGTCATATTTGGCATCTGCTGGCTGCCGTATCACAGCTACTTCATATACACACACTTCAACCCATCGATATTATACAAGAAGTACGTCCAACACCTCTACCTTGGCTTCTATTGGCTTGCTATGGCAAACGCCATGGTCAATCCGATTATCTATTATTGGATGAATGCTAAGTAAGTTCATTGCACATTGTTAATTAATAACATACATAATAGGGGTTAAAGTATGAAATTGCCGTTTTATTGCAATAGGTTCTTTGAATTGACATAGAATCTTCATGGTTTGAGGTTTTCGAATGAAACTTTTTTTAAATGGTTTCTATGATGTTCTTTTTTTAAAAAATGTAAAACATTTGAATATCGACTTTCAATTGTTTTTGTTATTCAATTTAGACAAGAAAGATGGATACTGCGAAAATTCGAGTTATTTTTGAATACGAGTTCCGACGCGGAACTAACGCGGCAGAAACAGCCCGCAATATCAATGCTGCGTTTGGAGAGGGGTCTACTAATGAACGCACCGTGCGATTTTGGTTTAAACGCTTTCGTGATGGAAATTTCGACTTAAAGAACGAGCCACGAGGAAGACCGCCCACACAGGTAAATAACGATGAATTAAGAGAGATAGTGGAAGCCGATCCTAGTCAAAGTACCCAGGAATTAGCGGCATGGTTTAACGTTACCTTACCCACAATATTGACTCACTTGCGTCAAATCAATAAAATAAAAAAATACGAAAAATGGGTGCCTCATGATTTGACTGATCTGCAGAAAGAAACGCGTGTTGAAACTTGTGTTGCCTTGTTGAACCGGTACAGAAATGAAGGAATATTGGATCGAATTGTAACATGTGATGAAAAGTGGATTCTTTATGATAACCGGAAAAGAAAAATGCAATGGCTGACCCCAGGTCAAATGCCACAACAGTGTCCTAAAGCAAAACTTACCAATAAAAAGGTAATGGTAACTGTTTGGTGGTCTCAGCATGGTGTTATTCACTATAGTTTTCTCCGATCTGGTCAAGCAATAACGGCAGATGTCTATTGTGCCGAACTCCGAACCATGTTGACAAAACTAGCAGTAAAACAGCCCCGACTCATGAATCGATCTTCACCATTATTGCTCCACGACAACGCGAGACCTCACACAGCACGAGAAACCATTTTGACCCTTCAGGAACTGCAGTTAGAAACCATTCGTCATCCTCCGTATTCACCAGACCTTGCTCCAACGGACTACCATTTTTTTCGTGATTTGGACAATTATCTACGTGACAAGAAGTTTTCTTCCCAGGAGGCAGTACAAAATGCTTTCACACAGTTTGTGCAGTCTAGATCGTCGGAATTCTATCGCAAAGGCATTAATGACCTTCCCATTAGATGGCAGCAATGTATAGATAATAATGGCAACTATTTTGATTAAATAAATTTGTTAAAAATTTAAAAAATAAACAATATAGATTTTCAGTACAAATCGGCAATTTCATACTTTAACCCCTAATATTAGATACCAATTCATATATATCACAGATCCAGAGCAACGACTATTTCTGAAAAAATATAGAGAAGTTTAGGAAAGAATATTGACCCGATAGGAAGTCGAGACAGCAGATTTAGGGGCGCTTGAAATAAATAAAAGTGAAGGTCATCAAGATTAAAAAGAAATATAATAAATTAAACTTTGTTAAAAATGGTTTTTCTCAGGTTGATTTATGTTACAATTTGTATGTAACGAATTGTCTCATAAATCTAGTTAGTCGATGAAATATCCATTACTAATAATAATTTTTAGGCGGTAGATATAATACAAGAAACATCATCTCTGAGATTACTTTATATATATATATATATATATATATATACTTTAGTGTAATCTGCACTAACCTGTCAGTATGAACTAAGAGTCAGCTCAAAACATGCTTTGAATTAACTACAGCTGATCATTTGACAAATGGTTATATTAAGGGTATATACACACACTGCAGTCAGTCAAGCGAACTGCAGAACAAGCGTCACATATACTATTGAGATGAAATGCCGGGAACAATACAGATTTGTATATTGCATATCAAAACAGTTATGTTAGTCAGTCACTTAAATGTGAGAACGAAGCTGGTCAGTCAGCACCAATGTGTATAAGGTGCAATTAATGAATTTAATTTGAAAATTATCCTTACGGGGCACTTAATTGTATATGAAAGTTATATAAAACTAATATTATAAAGCTGCAGAGTTTGTTTGTTTATTTGAACGCGCTAATCTCTCGAACTACTGGTCCGTTTTGAATGATTCTTTCAGTGTTGGGTAGTCCATTTATCGAGGAAGGCTATGGGCTATATTTTTTTTTTCAAAATTAGGGATCCGTAATAAAATTGCTATCTTGTAACACAAGGTGTAAAATCGAAAATCTATTTTTGCGTGCGCTGCAAAAACTATTGACAATAGAACAAAATGATGTACTACGGGTTTGTAGATCCCATTAAGACCTACAAAAAAGTCCGCGAGAACATATATCTAGCTATCATGGTTTAATCACAATAACCGATTTTGTGTTCAAAATAATTATTTAATCGTCTGAAGAAAAAAAACTACGTTAAATATGTATCGTAATATTAATCTTTATCGAAATTAAGCATTATGTTATCAAGAGTATTTATGAAGAAGTAAAATACTTTTTGTTTCATCTTAATCGGATATTTCGTTTAAAAGTTATCAAACAAAGCAATAAGTGTGTAAGATGTTAAGAGTTGGTACCTATTAATGAGTTATGGGCCATTGAGTTTTTTATCAACATAAAATCCTGTAATAATCTTTTTCGAAATATATTTGTTGATGATTGTAAGTATAAGATCTTTGAAGAGTAAAATAAATACATTTCTAAAATAACTCTGCTAAGGAAATCCACGCGCGCTTGATGCAAGCAAGACAAGACGCATGCAAATCCGTCGGGATCTCATTGTTATCTACACTAATATTATAAGGAGGAAAGATTTGTATTTTTGTATGTTTGAAATAAACTCAAAAACTACGAAGCCGATTTTAAAAATTCTTTCACCATTGGAAAGCTACATTCACGCTGAGTAACATAGGCTATATTTAATGCTAGAAAAATTTAAAGAATTTTGTCCACCCGTGCGAAGCCGGGACGGGCCGCTAGTATAAAATAGACAGACTACCATATTGTGGAACAACCCCAGTCAGTTAGCCAAAACAAACATTTTTTTTTTATTATATTATTAATGCAAATTCAAATATTTGAATTATGTGTTTAAATTCTGATATATTTGTTAAAATGCTAATAAATATGGCAAATTTGTCAAGTTTATCTAAAATTCGTATCGTAATATCGATCGAAGTGGGAAGTGAAAACCACCAAAGAATTGTTAATATCAACAAATTATACGAAAAATTGGGAAATTGTGTTTGTAATGCTCCGCCAGGACTGCACGCTTTCAATGGATGCGATTTTAATCCAGCATTTTACAAAAATGCCTTTGCCTTTGATCTCGGGTTCTTTACCGATAATAATAGGATAGAATATAAGAATTGGCGTGTCAGTTGTGTAATAAAAAAAAAATCTGTAAACGGAGCACTCAAAGATTTTCAAAGCAATTTCAAAATTCTACTCAAAAAATGGGGATAATTTTATCAAGAATTCGGCTAGTGTTCGCCAGCGAATATCTGGAGGATATCTTCTTAGATTACGAATTAACAAACATTAATTAGGTACAGTGTCATAATAGCTTCATTTATAAACCACTAGACTAGAGATAACAAAAGAAATATTTAGGAAAAAATGTTTATTAAATAGTTACATGAAAATAAATGATATAAAATATTATCAAATAAACTCATTTGCAAACAAAACGGGCACCTAAGCAATGAACCATTTCAAATGTTAATATTGCTTTGTTTGATAATTATAGGTAGTTTTATCCTCACAATTTGGTAAATTAATAAGAAAATAATCGTTTTCATCAGTATTTCATAAAATTTTGATACAATTTATGCGAAATAATGCTAAACCTCACTAGTAGTGTATGTTCGCTAATAGTGCATATGCTCATTAAGTAAAAAAAAAAATTGTTTGTTTTTCTTTAATAAAATAAAAGCAGATAAATGTTTAGTATCGAGTGTGACCCCCTCTAGCTCAAATCACAGCTTGAATTCGTTTGGGCATGCTAGCGAGTATATCCCGGATACTTGCTTGCGGAATACGTTCCCACTCCGCAGTAATCACATTCTTCAGCTCTCTGATGGTCTGCGGAGCCGGTTGTACTGATCTCACACGCCGTTTCAGAACATCCCTCTACATGCTCTATGGGATTGAGGTCGGGACTTCGAGCTGGCCAATCTAAACGACGAATGCCGACCTCTTGCACATATGCTTTAACATCGCGAGATCGGTGGGCGCGAGCATTGTCGTCCATAAAAATCGAGTCTTCACCTAGAGCGGCCAATGCAGGTTGTGCATGAGGAATTAGAACTTCCGTTATGTATCGATGCCCAGTCAGTGAGCCGTTTTCAATGAAGACTAACTCTGTACGATCCATTGAATTTATTCCTGCCCAAAACATAACAGAGCCCCCACCATAAGGTGTGATTTCTTCGAAACATGCCTCTGCAAAGCGTTCTCCTTGTCTTCTTAGCACTCGCCGACGTCGATCTTCACCGAACAGAGATATCCTGGCTTCATCAGAGAACAAAACCCTATTCCAATCTTCTTGAGTCCATGATTCACAATTTTTAGCGAACCTAAGTGAACCTTCTGTGAACTCGGTGCTCACGGAGTAATTTGGGGCCGCGGGCCGGGCGGTGACTGCGTATATTGGCAGCGAGAAGCCTCCTCCTGACCGTCCATAGACTAATATGCACATTTCTTACTTCTTGGAGGTTGTTCTTAAGATTCACATACGAAGATTTGCGATTTCTTAATGCGCGACTCACAAGAAAACGATCATCCCGTGGTTGGGTACATGGTTTTCTTCCAGAAACAGGCCTTCTCTCGACGGAACCAGTCTCCTGATATCGCTGCCAGGTCCTTTGGACCGTCGAGCGGCGAACATTTAGCCTCCTAGCCACGAATGGCTGCAACCCTCTTCAAGCAGCGCGACAATTTTGGTAGCTTTTGCCACTTTATCTACCATTTTTGATACAGCCAAACAGCAATGAATAAAGCTTTGACAGTGAAGGATATGAAATTAATCGATGAAAATTGAATAAAAAATATGAAAGTCGATGTTAACTTCTGGAACTTCGCGCCAAAAATGTAGGATAAAAAGGGCTTTTCTGTAAAAATGAGCATCAAATGAAAATTTGAATTTAGAAAGTACTTTTTTAAATACCACGGCATTTTTAAAACCGGTCAGTAACGTGTACAAACGATTGAAACCTTTTTTGTATTGTTTTTTTTTAAAGATGAATGAAAATCAAAACCGCCCGTTTTTTTTTGCAAATGAGTGTATAACTATAAATCTAAACTATTCCAATAACATTGGAAAGCTATCAGTTACAAAAGTTTTTTATGAATATTTCGTACAATTCATCTTAAGTAGTATATGTCTTCTAATAAGGCGGGCATGCTTAAAAAATAGACCGAGAAGTCTCAATGGCGACCGTATAAAATTTCGGTAGCACTAAACACTGTATCATTGCAAAGATAGTAGCTCCTTAACGCCAACATCACTCAGGGTATTTGTTCATGCCTATTAATTTTTGCTTTTAAGCTCCATTAGCTTAAATCTAGAGCCGTTCGTGTTTAGCCAAGTTAAAATTCCTTCGTTGCTTCGTCGATTATCATTTCGATCGTCATCATTGTCGATTATCATTATAATCTCTCTTATACGACAACACCTTGATCGAATATGTACCTCTTCTGGTGAATTTGGGTTTGAATATAGATAGGGCGTTGAATTGAAGGGTTCAGGTAGACTCCTTAAATCGTAAAATTATCGGCACACTAAGAGCATTTCTAGTAAAATCCTTCGGATCCAATCAAACATATTTCCTATCATTGTTTATGCTGACGTGTGTTATGCTTACATTTCTCTGGAACTTCTAAATAAATTTTATCGCCTTCTCAATAATTGTTTACGTTTCATCTTCTGTCTCCGGAAATATGACCATGTTTCCTCATATTGACAGAAATTAAAATGGCTTTCTATTCGGCAGCGACGAGACCTGAATTCTCTCCACTCTTTATTCCATACTTAAAGATCGATTCTCTGTGCAGTACTTGAATAATAAATTTCAATATCTCTTCAATATATCTTATAACGGTAAACTTCGTTCAGACAGTAAAGAAACTATTGTTATTCCTTCTCACCGTACTGGTTTTGTTTCAAACTCTTTTTCACTTCAAGCTATACGACTCTGGAATGTATTACCACCCCATGTTCAAAAAGCTGCCAACACAGTTAATTTTAAACAACTGGTTCGCGATCTCCTTTTAAATACTCCGAACCTATCCACTTAATCTCACTTTTATATATCTAGTTAAGTGTATTAATATTGGTTTAGAATATCGGTATTTAAGTAGTTTATTATTTTATATATGACATTATATGTATGTAAATGTATGTTTATGTAGTCTAAAGCTCTCATTTTCTATTTACCCTTTCAATGCACCTCTAATACGCTAACAGTTTCTAACAAAGTTTAAATAAATAAATAAAAGTACCCAAATAGATGTGGTAGATACATTTACTCTCCTCGTAATAATAGATTGAAATGTCAATTGGAAAGGATATATAGAAAATATAAAATCCAAATTGTCAAAATTTACCACGCACGCACTTATTGAAATTAAATGTAGTACAAATATAAAAACTGCACTAATCACCTACTACGCGTATGCTCACTCGTAGCTCATATAAGGAGTTATGCTTTAGGGCAATAGCGTAAACGTTAGTGAATTATTTGTGCTGCTAACGAAATGCGTTAGGATTATAGCTCAAATAGACAATATGCAGAGTTGTAAGCCTTACTTTATAAAATACCAACTACTAACATTACCATCGCCTTACATACAGCGACACAGTGAACCCTGACCCGGCTATAAAACAGGATTAGTGGAGCAGATTTATATAAATAAATAACAAATGAAAATTCGTTCTCAATTATAAGATTTATTATAAACATCAATACAATATGGTTGATTTCAACTATAAAATATAGAACGTAAAAGACAAAAACATGAAATTATTAAAATAAGAAATAAAATATGTATTTACAGTCGTAGAACAATATAAATGGGCCCTTTTCCCTTTGCTCTCTTAAAATAAAAACCTTAGCGTATTAAGAGATTATTAAAGCGCCATACCTTAAGTACCTGTATTTTAAACTAGGTATGCGCAGTAGAGAAAGTATCTCATTCAGCCAATAACCACCTACTTGCCCACACTTTCTTCACGTGATCTGAACCGCTGAACAAAAAGACCCCGCCTACATCACTCCTGAAGTAAAGAATATATATTGTTAACATAAGATACCGAAAAATATAAGCAATCCTTAATAACATTTAATAAATTATGTAACTTTTGCAAACATACCCTTATAAAATATAATTATTCTGCGCGACAACCACGTTCATAATAAAACCCATTTAACACCTTGCGAAATAAGTTATGCAGTCATGGGTAGATCTGAGTCGATCGCGACTGATCGAATCACTTTGTTACGATCACTATTCATTCAAGACTAATCAGGTCGTGAATTTTAGAAGATTCAATTAATGATATCGATGTTAAGTGAGTCGCTTACGTTGCGTAGTCTATGCTATGTGCCGCTGCCGAGCCAACCCGATCGCGCTACTCAATACAATACAATAGTACGATACGACGAACGGAAAAACCTTTAATTTTATTTAAAGTACCTATATTGCAATGTTTCTAGCAAATCATTTACCAGATCATTCACCCCAGATAATTTACCAGAATCAAAAGGAGTATTAGTATTTTAATTACTGCTCTCAACGGAAATTTTAAGATTCCGGTAGCATTTTTCTTAGTCGATGGCGTCAGTGGATCTCAACGGGTTGAGCTTGTAAGGCAATGCATTTAACATGTTCATAAAACTAGAGTTAAAATTATTGACTTGAAATTTGATGGATGTTCAGCGAATGTGTCCATGATACAAAATCTAGGCTGATCTTTGGAAACATAACATTTGAATATCCTGTAACAAAATCAACCATCGTCGTAATACTAGATCCTTGCCATATGATAAAATTAATAAGAAATGAAATAAACTGGAAATATTTAATTGAACTTAATGTTTTACAAGAAAAAGAAAATCTCATCTTTCTAATAAGCTGAGACTTTAAAATCAGCGAATGAAAGTTAAACTCGCTACGCAATTGTTCAGCTAAAGTGTTGCTGAAGCAATGGAATTTTGCATTTTTGCATTGCATGAAATAATGTGTTTGAAAACAGCGCAACCACGGAAAAAATTATCTTATTCTTGCATCATGTGTTTGCCAATTTGACATCTCCATCAGTATGGATGCAAAAAAGCATTAAATGTAAAGAAAGCTACTCAGATATTTAATTTTTTGACTTTTGCATGTAATTGCATTGCAAATTTAAAAATAGAAAATGGTATCTTTAAAAAAACGCAGGGTTTTTGGGATTTATAGGATGTGCAGAAGCATTAAAGGGACTATACGCTGCTCTTATCCAAGATAATGTGATAATATATTTGCTATTTTACAAGCCAAGATCACTTGGAACTGTTATTAGGAAATATAAGTGCTCATGGTGGCTCAAATAACAACCCTACTACGGCAAGACAGTTTGGGGCAGCTTATGAAAAATTCTAGTTCGTGTTAAACTTAAAGATTTTGGTAAAAATAATTGCACTACATTAGAACAATTATCGATACTAAATTGTACATCCGATGTGAATAGAATTAATAGAAAGACTGGTCTAATTATGGATTTTCGCGTAAGATAAAGGAGAACAACAAAGGAGTACAAGATTTTACATAACTATGTTGGAGAAAAATTATTTAATGATATCACTTTGTATGAATTTGATCAATTTTCGACATCAAATCATGTAACTGATTTAATTAAAGCTATGATTATAGAACGGTACATTTATATAATAATACATCATTTTTTTAAAACAAAAATTAAAGTCACAAAGCGACAACATTTAAATTAATATGTTCTTTTTCAAGGGCAGTGATGTGAAGTTAAATCAGTTTTTTATTTTTAAAATAAAAACATATATCCTTAAGAAATACCTATGTTTCAGCTACAAATAATTGTTTTAGTTTGCTAATAATAATTATGGTATAAAAGTTGTTTAATTAAATAGGTATTTGTATACTATATTCTGTAATGCTTTAGGCTTGATGCCTTTCTCTACGTGTATTATAGAGCAAATTTTATATAATTTTAACTAGAATAAGATAAACTAGCTTTTCAAGTTTCATGTTTTAAAAAACCAGAGGCTCATTTTTACGTAAAGGTTAATTTTTTTATAACAAAGTTCCACACAAGCTCACTGAACTACCATTTGAAAATTTTAAAAATGTTATTAAAAATACACTCATGAACAGCGGCTATTACCATATCGAGTATTATTTAAAAGACGAAAATGCGTGGAGTTGATAACCTTGTTTTTATTTATTTATTTTTGGTAAGGACAGTATTGTTTAAAATACATTCATTGTAATAGTATTTTTTTATACGTTTTGGTAGTACAAGATTTTTTTTAATATTTTATAAATATGTTATGTACCACATAATAAAAGGAAGAAAAAAAGCAACCCTTCCGACGTAGGGCTTATGAAACTATGGCGTAGTTTTAACGTTCAATACGAGCATTATAAATGCACATATTAAATAAAAATAATTTTATTTTTATCTTATTTACTGTTATTTTCATTAAAACTTGAAACTATATTTATAATGTTTGCAACCCTAATTAGTTTAATTTGAACGCCCTCTAGCGAGTGGTTGCAGTTTACAGTATGCTTATCTTGTACCCAAAAGCGGTACTAGAACAAAGAAGTAAGTTGATATTTATTATGGACCATAACTATATAAGAAAAGGGTAGAATATGATATTATTCATTTGTGATATATGCTCCAACGTTTTCAGTTTTTCTAACCAATTGGAATATTATCGCGATTTAAAGATGTGTGAGTAAGGTTACGCTGGTTTCCTTGAAAAGATCGCTTCTTTCTACTTCTACTCTTTTTCTCTATTCTGTTATAAGATTAGAACGATTCGGTAAATATTTTATTGAAAATTTAAAGGAGTTAAAAAAAAATCAAACAAAAACTACTTATTTTCAACCCTGATATAGCATAATCGTATACGATAGTCGTTTATTATCGATACCACAGACTCACATCTCTCACATCTCCAAGCCCTCAGGTACGATGTGATTGATTTTACAAGCGTATTTTAAATCTCATAGAAATATGAATTTGCGAATGAAAAAATAAAATAAATACACCAATATTGCTTGTTAGTCACTTTCGATGACTGCAAAACAACTAAAGAGCACCGACTTTACGCACAAGACATAACGCCTGAACAGCTAGAAAGGAATGGGTTTTGCATTACATTAAAAACATACATATGAATTCATTTTTGATTTTAACTGTACTTAATGGCCGTCTGCAAGACGTCCATATTAATTTGGGCTAGTGCCAAAAGTCCAATTAAAAATACCGTATTATATAAATTTTAAGATTCACTCCACCCAATGTACGGTCACGGACAATAAAGGATTAGGAAATAATTAATATCATTTTTGTTTGTTGTTACTTTCGAGTCAAGATCTCTTCTTAATATTGTTTGCCTATACTAAGTGCTAAATCTGCTCCTTTAGGGATACAATTTTAAAATCTCATTATTTTTCCATCATGAACCTGAAGGAAAATTCAGCATTCTTGATGTAAGGGTAAACCCTTAATGCCCAGTCAGTAATGAGTCAGTGAATCAAAAATGTTTTTGCAGGCCTATATATGTATAATTTTTATTATATTTTATGACAATAGTTATTTGTTCAATTAGAGAGGAAAGTTGGTTTTTTCAAGCGAGTGCTAATTTTGAATCCCGAGTAAGCGAAGGATTCTAATAATTGAATCACGAGCGTCAGCGAGTGATTCTACATTAGAATCCTGAGCGTCGCGAGGGATTCAAAGGCACGAGATGGAAATAACTTTTCTCTCGCGTGACACATACAACTTTTCACCTTTGCAGTGAGAACATTATTAGAGATATAAATGAAACAATATGAATTAAAATGAAACCACATATATTTGCAAAAACTAAGTATCTATTAAAATTTAAAATTACAGTTATTAAAAGTTACATTTTGAAAATGTATAGTTTTATTAGGAAGTGACACCGTGGAGTTTGCGATTCGATTTTGACTCGAGTCCGTTTCTATTTCTTTGGACTGTGACGAGACAATACTGTTAGTGAACGTTGGCGACTCGGTGCGGCTTCTTAGCGAATTTTCAATAGTATTTGTTTCTTTGGATGTAGAGGGGCGCGGGTTTGCATAGGGATCAGGTTTAAAGTTTATACTTTGTATTATGCGTTTACAGGTTTTAGACTTATTTTCGATCGAATCTTCAATATATCCTTCCGCGACCGTGTTTGACTTCCAGCCACCATGACGTTTTAATGTTGTGAGGTTTGCCCCTGAATCAGCCAAAAGCGTGGCCGAAGTTCGCCTAAAGCAATGTCCAGTGTAAAGGTGAGGCTCTTGTAATTTTAAAAAATTGGCTATTTGTTGTGGTGTCCCGCCTATTTAATTGATTCCCATAGGCTGTTTTGAACACTTGTCATTACGATACTGCAAGAAAAATCGATCTGTTTTCGTATTATCAGGTCGTAATGCCTTATATTTCTCGACAATTTTGACATATTCGTCGCGAATAACAAAGGACCTGTCAATGTTTGTCTTTGTGTTGGGTAGGTTGACTAAAAGCAGTTTGTCAGAATGTTTTTCGATAGCATTAACAGTCAGATTTAACAGTTCGTTCGAGCGGCAAGCTCCATTTATTCCAATAATAAGGATAACCTGTAATAAATAAACATAATATTATTTATGTAAAATGTTAGTAATTAAAATGTATAACAAACAAAACCTAGTATTTAGCCACTTTCTTTACATAAGTAACTCGTATTTAGTAAATATTAGCGAAAATGGTTAGCGTACGTGCACATATATTACTAATTAAGTATAGACATATAGGTAGTAACTTACTTTTGCATCGAGAAAATTGCAGTCCGGAGCTTCATTAAGAAATTTTTCAATATTAGATATTGAAAAAATTTTGGACTTTTTCGATTTGTGTCCTACTGACTTTCTTTTCAAAAATGCAATAAGTTTGGGATAAGTTTCAATATGAACATTATGTTTTGTCTTTATTGTAGCTTTTAACATCGAATACATACTCCATATTGTAGGTGATTGTTTCGTTTGTGATAATTCAATAAAGTACGACAATATTACATTCTCCGAGAAAGTGTTCGCGCCCTTTTCAAGTCTCCATTTATTGAAAACATCATAGGTTTTTAGATATCTATCACATGATTTCTGAGGAAGAAAACTGAATTCAGCATTCAACACTTGTTGTTTTAATTCTTCAGGTGTTAAGTTACTGTTTTCGTCACTAGACTCACTCATAATTTATGAATTTGTGATATGCAACACTAATTGTAAGTTGTTATCTACCGAAAAACAAAAGATGCAGAAAAAAAATTGATTTTTGTTTCCCGGTATTTTTTTAAAGTTACGTTCTGAAACTGTATCCGTAGCATTCTGTTGTACCAATAAAGATTTTTAAAACTATAAATTATTTGTGTATTATTTTGTAAAACATATTCTTTATTTTTTTCTTTACTTTAGTGTATTCATTTCATTTTATAATTTAATTATATATTTAATTACAACGTTACCGAATAATTTTCATTTTAAAGGTTTATTAGTTTCCGAACGACTTATTTTTTGTCATTTAATAAATCGAATTTCGAATGACGTGTTTCGTACATAATGATAATTCGCAGCATTCTAAATTCAAATCAATTTTCCTCACTCAGTGAGAGAAAACGCATTTCCCTCACTCTTTTTAAGCAGGGAACACAGTATATTTGAGCTGCTAAGGTGAAAATACAATTTATATATCGCCTGTGTTAGAATCCGGATTGAATATATTTTTTACACTAAGGGAATACGTTTCGTATTTATTTGATGTTTAATTTATATTATTTCTTTGCATATCCCCATGAGATTTATAAATATTAACAAAAAATAACTTCGATTGGGTTATGTCTTTCTTGTTCATTTAAAAAAGAGCTAGATATATTTTGGTTGTGATACCAAATAAGTAACAAAAACAATACTTGGTAAGCACGCTTTTGCAGAATACAATAATTATATTCTCATGTTTTTATCTCTCGTGAATGCTGAATGTAATTTTGATATTAATTTCCAGCAAGCTGCGACGTAATAAGTGTATTGCGTAGTTTGGCATTACACAAACTAATGCCTAAAACTTTTGGCCTCATTTACCGTCATTAAGTATAAACCTAAGTTAGGAACAGTTTCATAAAAATTCTGGTGAAACAACCATTATTTACTTGTAATGGAGAATCTGATAAAAACTTTGTTAAAGTTTATATATACGTATTTTAATATTCTTCAGTATATGTGTTCATCAATCCAAATAGAATAACGAAAAATAATTGATGAAATAATCAATAAAAACTGTGTTGTGTGAGTGAGCAAAACTCCCTGGCACGCGCATTTCTATGCTTCATGAGAGGTTTCAACAACTAGGACCTATGTCAAATATAATCTTTAAAGTTAGAAATATTTTTTCTTCTTTGAGTTGAACATACTTGTAGATGATGAATATTAAAAAAAAGAATTGATTTATTTAGTGTGTACCTTTTTTATTGGAACCGTAAAAGTTCGAAAAGGGATTAAAAAGTGCATTTAGTATATATTTATAAAACTCTATAGACCACAATAAAACATTGGTATAATAGGCAGCCTTGACGATGAAAGTATTCTCTACCAGTCATTCTTGGGGGGGTGTATATACAAGAATTTATAAACTACATAAACTTATTACTGCATATATAAGATAAACATGAGTATACATACATAAATCTTAAAAACACGTAACACGCACTAGTATGTGACGACAAACGATGAATACTTTGATAAGTTTTCTGGGGAATAGGCTCAAACTTAGGTTATGAAGGCGAATTTATTAAGAGATTTTCGAATAGATTCGGGAACTTCGTTCTAGAGTCGAATAGCATGAATAGTGGTAATAAATTGATAGAACAAAGTTGGTAGAACGTTGCACAGATATATACTTTATGGCCTACGATATCGTTTTAAATATACAGAGAAATATAACTACTTGAACACATTATGATTTCTATGCGATTCCTTATTTGGAAGATCGAGGAAATACTTCAGTTGCGTAATTAAAAATTATGGGCCCGACAGCTTTTTTGTAATTATTTCAACTAGATAACAAAACTGATTGATCTGACTGATGACTGATGAAATCAAGAAAACAAATTAAATTATAAACAAAAGCTTTTCATTTTCAACACAACCTCCATCTAACTTCGAACATCTTCCACCAACATTCCAAAGCTTCGATTATTGAAATCATTACCGACAGACTATTTATGTCTCCACTGCAAAAGCACAAACATTCCCTACGTAGGGAGAATGAGCCACAATCCACGCGGGCCAAGTGCGGAATGGAGAATGTTTACGACTACAGGTTCTAACGGGGACCAACAACTTATCGCGCAATCCGATGCACGGAAGAGCTTGAGACAGTATGTTTTTGGTCCCTCACTCAATAACGCGTTGCAATAGTTACTGAATTCCGCAACCATAGGCCTAAAATGCTACCGCTGAGCCATCAAGCTCCTCAAGCTTTCATAACGGTCTTTAAAGTTCTTAAAAACGCAGTTTCGATTTCTTCCACAACTTTTGAACTTTTCAGGTTTAGATATAAATAAAAGACTGGAGGCGCCTAATTAGGAGAATAAGCTTATTTTCTAGGTCGCGAACTTTTCAGTCCACCTTCGTACCTTATTAAATATTATATTTTAAGACGTAAAGCTATGTTTTATTGCGGACGAAGTACTTTTTATAACAATTGTAGGTAAATGTAAGGCAATCTTCTTTTCTTGAAATCTACTTGGCTTAGTGCCTCATTAGGCAGAATACCAGAAGAACACTTTGAAATAACTATGTTAGGTAACTTCATTTCACACACTTGTTCTTAACGTTTAAAGTCAAGCGCGGGCGATATCCCTCTGTCCCTTTTAAGTATCTTTATCCTATTTGAAACATAGTTTTGGGTGGTTTACATTCGTATTATTAAAAATAGTATACAATTACTTGGCTTTAACTGTCTCATTCTGAATTTATTAATTCATGAAGATTGGGACGCCTATACAATTCTTAGAGGCAGACTTTTACCTGAGATGAAAACATTATTTTAAATTTCTTTTTAATGCGATTAGAATTTTTTCAAATCAAACTATATTATTTTGCATCTGGAGAGAAGTGATAACTTCTACTAAAGTGTTGTAGATAACGTTATTAATATAACTTATTCAAGTTACAAAAAGTAAGTTATTGATGTTATTCTTAGAAATACATAAGTTGGTTTATACATTTTGGTAATCAATGCTTATAATGAGCTTAATGATGAAGTGACCTCTACATTTTGCTTTGTCACTATTAGCAATCTTGTGTCATATTAAGTGTACACACTGAAAAACAATACTATTTAATAATAATTATTTTATACAATAAGGAATTGGTTGACTTTAATGTCATCTTATGTTAAATGATTATAAGGTTGAATGATGGTAACGTGCTTATATCAGTATCCTGAACCACTGGTCATCTCGCCTCTAGAACATAACAGTGTTTTAATCTTTTTTATTAGTTCTTACAATACCTCGTCTACTCAAATAAAACCATGTTAATCATCGTTTCGACAATTTACAGGAGCCATAATCACAGAATGACTAAGGTAATGGTCGTCATACATGTGCTTGTGACTGTTTTAATCATTGATAACGCGGCAGACTTAGTAAGATAGCGATAGCTATCTAGGCTGAATTAAAATAAGCCCTACTACTAACCAAACCAAGCACAAACATGCATCTCATCTGGGGATTGAATTCGGGATGTCTGGTAGTAAAACCGATGGTCAAGCCACAATATCACAAAGGTTGTAATTGGTTATGCGATTTTCACAATACCAAATTGTGATGAAATAACACTTTCAGTCTGAGTTTTCCTGGATGTTTCATATTGATTTCTTCTCGTAAACAATGTAAATGAATGCAATAATATGCCGAGTTTATTGTTTTGCCTTAAGGGTATTCCATCATGATGACACCCTTCCCTTTAGCTTTCTGCGGCACAACCAGGTAGTTTTCCTTCGTAGTAGCGCAGAAACGGATGGATAGTTGGCGTGTCGAGGCATAGTAGAAACATTGGTGAATTTACGTCTATACGCGGAGCTAGTCATTTGGTCAACAAACGTCCACTATTTTGTTAATATAAATTACCTTATTGCTGATTTTGCAGTGGTATTTGATTAGATAAATCAATACGCGTGAAGTATGTTAAACGTTAGTTAACACAGGATTATTTTTTTTATTGACAAGTTTGCCACTGTATCGTAACCAAAATGTATTAATCTATACGACCCAATAATATTTATGGCGTCTAGAAAAATTGAATAACATATACAAAACTATATCGTCCTTATTGCTCGACATAAATATGAATCATAGCATTGTTATTGGTTAGCGAAGGTAATCGCCCGTTTTGCTTCGTTTTGCTCTTTCAGGACGCATATCCAATTAAAGTCGGCAATCGACTCTATCATCATATGTATCATAAGTAAAGAAGTTATATCTTTGGATATTGCATTCGTAAACGTTGTGAAAGTTGGTGCGAATATTTGTCAATGTTTATTTATAATACATTACCATTTTACAATAAAAATATCATTATACACTCGAGAGCAATGAATCCGGGTCACTTAAAGAATCCTTAAAATCTCGGAAACTAAAAATGCTAGGTTAATGCAATAAATTGTATTTAATAGACAATGTAATACTCCTTAAATGAAGGTATTAAAACTTCTTAGTTATTGTAAAGTTATATCATAAAAAAATCAAATTTGAAAAAGGGCCACTTTCGAAGATGGAACTACGAAATTACAGCATTTGGTTTTGCTTTTGTTTGTAATCTGTCATTTATGTGGGTACATAAACCATGTTGATAGTGCTCTATATTCATTATTCAAGCTGAAATTATGTCGCTTACGCCTGAAGAATGCACCAGAATACTTACAATGCTGGAAACCGGCCGGAGTCAGCGCGATACAGCCAGGACTGTCGGTGTGTCGCTGTCAACAGTACAAAGAGTTCTCCGACGTTACGAAGAAACTGGTTCTAACCTACGCAGACCAGGAACGGGCAGAACCAGGTGTACCACAGCACGAGAAGACCGATACTTGGTGAACACCATGCTTCGAAATCGCTTTCTCACAGGAACTGAACTCACCAATCAGTTTCGACGCCTCGGAGGAAGTAACCCAAGTGCATGGACAGTAAGACGTCGGCTTGCTGAATCTAACTTAAAACCCCTTAGACCTGCAAACGGCCCTAAACTGGAGCGTGGGCATCGTATTTCAAGACTAAGATATGCCCAGAGCCACGTAAATTGGAGTATTGAAGATTGGTCAAAAGTTATGTTCTCCGACGAATCAAAATTTATGCTCTACAAGCACGATGGAAGACACAGAGTGTATCGAAGACCAGGGGAAAGATTCAAGCAAGCATGCATCGAAGAAAAAGTAGCCTACAGTGGTGGGTCTGTACTTGTGTGGGCCGGAATTTCTTCTGAAAGTCGCACAGAGCTGGTGATCATAGAAAACGGCTCTTTAACTAGCGTAAGATATGTGGAAGAAATCCTCAATGATCACGTTGGTCCATTTATGGTCAATTTAGGTGAGGATGCTATATTTATGCATGACAATGCCCGACCTCATACAGGTAGGATTGTGAATGACTACCTTCAAGAGATGAACATTACTCGTATGGAGTGGCCAGCGCGCAGCCCGGATATCAACCCGATCGAGCATGCTTGGGACGAGCTAGGCAGATGCGTAAAACAACGAAACCCTCCCCCAATCACGCTTCGTGAGCTCAAAATTGCTCTCACAGAGGAATGGGAGAATATTCCCCAAAATCGTATAAGGAACTTGGTGTACAGCATGCCAAACCGCGTAAACGCAGTAATGGAAGCACGAGGAGGCAATACGAAGTATTAAAATTCAAGAAAATCGTAATAAAGTTCAAACATTTCATGTTTCCTATTTTTGTTTTAAGGAGAGATCAGCAGTTTTTTTCTTTATGTAATTTTGTGTTAATAAAATGTATGGTGACTCATATTTTTTTTACTTTCATTTAAGGAGTATTACATTGTCTATTAAATACAATTTATTGCATTTACCTATCATTTTTAGTTTCCGAGATTTTTAACATTCTTTAAGTGACCCGGATTCATTGCTCTCGAGTGTATTTACAATGAATTATTTTATCTTTAAATCTGTGCGTATTCAACATTGATTTTAAATCAATAAATTAATACACTAACATTTTACAACAAAAACATCAATATTTTTACAATCAATTATTTTATGTTTAACTCTACGTGTATTTAATCTTAACTTAAATCACTTATATATATTAACACATAATACAATAACATAAAGGTAAGAATCTTGTTTAGGTAACATGATTAGCCTGTTAGGCAGGCGTGCAAATTTTAATTATTTTACAACCTAAAGAGAAGCTAAGGGTATGTCAAAACTATTAAAACTTACAACCAGTCAACTTCATTTTATAAACTGTTCTTCTAATTATTAATTTTTATCTACTGTTCTTCAAAACTAAATATTCTCTTATACTATAACAACACTTCAATTAGCAATTTTGTTATAGATGTCTTTTAATGTTTTTGAGAGAGTTTATTATTCAGCAATATACAGATATCAAAAACATTTTTTTTAAATGTACGTATAGCAAGAAGGCTGATAAAGTAAATTGAACTCACGGTGGTCTAATTGAAACCTTCAAGTATTTTTTAAATGTTTTGGATATTTTTAAAAAACGAAGCAGCAAAATATCGTCTATGTACTTGCAGGATAATTCAATATTCTCTTTATGGTTGGGAACTGAAGCCGTTTTTACTTCTATTTTTTAAAGTAAACATATCTTTCGCAGGTTTAGGACGTACTTTCGTACAGCAATTCTGTGTCGGTGGCTTGACGCTTTCTGCCGCAGGAAGAGGCCACTACCGGAGTCACCGCCGGACTGTGTGTCACAGTCTGGCAGCCGATCCCGATCAGGTTTTTACTCGTTAACGTAATTATTAAAGTGATATCTTTGGTATCAATTTGTGCCTAAATCTATTTTGTAGTTCCATATTTTTATTAGATATTATGAAAGATTGACACAGAAATATGCAGCATGATATTATACTCGTATATAAAAAGAAAAGTACTGACTCACATACTTCGATACACATTCCTCAACGCTCTAGCTAAATCTTTGGACCTAAAAATTATCTTTCTATTTAATTAAACAATGGTTTCCATCGTTATATTTACACGGAATGAAGAAATTAAGATACTAATTCTTAACGAGTTAAAATATAAAAGGCAAAGTTTATAAAAAATAATTTTGTTTGGAGATTACATTTTCTTAAAATTATTACAAACTACTTCAAATTTTCTCTTTTTAAGTTTTAAATGGATGAAATTAATTCTTAATCGGATCTTTTAAGAAGTCAGTTGGCTATGATATTTGGTTCTCGTCCTGGGCCTAAATGCTTTTAAAGTCATTGATGATATAAGACTAGTTATGGAAAATCAGTTGGTTGGAAATCCCACTTCAAAAGGTTTGATACATATGTAAGTTTGGGTATATTTATGTCCGACTAACATTTTTCTCAAAGATTAGAGAACGCTACTACCTTTAAGTTCGTCTATCCAACCTATTCGTCTATATAATCTATTTTAACTAATCTAAGATTTTGAGATAAATGAATCGTTCCAATTCTCAGAAATGAAGTCATTAAATTGACATAATAGAAAATTTGTTACAATATTCAAGAGATGGTGCAGATGGAAGCCCATCAAATCCCAAAAACTACAACTTGCGCAGAATTGGGTGGGATCTTTTGGCAACTACATACCATAAAATGCGTGCTATTAAAGGCAGTTTTTGCTATCAGGCAACGAAGTGTTGGAACAATCTTCCCCACCATTGCGTACCTCTGTTTCGAAATATACGTTTAAAAAACGATATTAAGAATTATTGCTGACCCAAAGCATTGTTTTAAGATGGTGGCATAAACAAGCCTCTTATTATTATTGTGTTTCCCTTTAGTGGTCCGATTTATTAGCTTTTTATTTAATTTTATTGTTGTGTGTATTATCTATGTTGTGTTACAATTTTTGTCTTAATTTCATTGTATATTTGTTTTGTTTTTTGGCTGTCTAATTTTTTATTTTAAAGTATTCCTGATTTGTATGTTTTAATTGCAATATTATTATTCGCCCGATGTTGGTACGACAGAAAATCGGCGTAGAGATATCTGGTTCGACAGTTCGTTCGTTTAGTTAATTTTTTTTTCTTAATGTTTATGTGAAGTTTTTCATTTCATTCATTTCAAACATGTGTGCTTATTATTGACTAATCAGTATTATTTCGTGTTTTGCTAAGCTCTTCGAATCACTAGTACATCCACATTATATAATTACATTATTATTTTTTATCCAGCATCCAATTTGGTTTTATAAAATAGAAGTAAAAACGATTAGTAATTTGCTGGAGTATAAAAACTACCATTGCAGATTTTGGCATATCGGGGTCAAGTTGATGCTGTGTATCTGGATTTTGTTCTTAGTATCTGTTCAAGCTGCACACTATAGAATTCACCGGTGCTTGTTGAGATGGAAAAAACCGTACTTGACCAAATGTTCAAAACTTATCATAATCAAGTGTCAATCATTCCTCTCCGCCGCATTAATCTTTTCGAGAGTTCCGCAGGGATCGCATCTTGAACCTCTACTTTGTCTTCGCTAATGATTAATCTAGCCATTTATCATGTCCTGATCTTATCAACATTTAAAATCTCAAGTTATTTACCAAAGCCAAAGATAGAACGCAGATCACAGCTCTTCAAAATGATCTTGAGATGGTAACGCATTGGTATCTAATAACATGAATTTTTATGTGAATGTGTTAAGGTTTACCTACTCAGGTAACAGGTAATGTCAAACGAATCAGGTTTTGTAAAAATATCGTTCAATCTATAATTCTCAATATTCCTTGAAATATGTATACCGTTTATGAATCGATAAACTATAGCAACTCGTTTGTTGAATTATTATAATGACAGAAGCTTAACAACGGTAAAGTACGTTTAAATGTCTATACTAGATAGAAGTTTATAAAAACAATACCGTTCCGTCTCCGTGCATATAATAAGGTAGCGCACGGTAGCATAGATATTAACATTTACAATATCGATTTCGATATCGACGAGAAGTTTATATCGGACGTCCTTATAAACCAGAAATACATTTTTCCTTATACATGAGGTTTTGTCCTAAACTTGACCGTTTTTGTGTGTTTGTTAGTCTTTAGGTAATTTTAATAATGGACATATTTTTTAAACATGTGTTATTAGTAGTAAGCTAGACGCATACTTTACTTAAACATCTTAAATGCAATAGTGTATTAACTTTTAGTCAGTGTAGCTATTTCTAAGTGAAAAAAAAAACTTTTTATGTGCAAAATCCGTCAAAAAGTTGTTTTATTCAAATGTGTAATGCGCGCGGAAGTGTAAGAAGTAAATATGAAAGAAATTATAAAGGAAACACTTGAAGTCTAGGTGACAGATTCCGGATGCCTTCCTTATTTTTCAAAAAGCGTACAGATCAAATTTCGTTTGGAGATCCTTCACGCTTACTGCTATTTGACTCTGGAACTCTTTCCTTCCGAATATGCTGAGAGCAAAACTTTGTTTATATGAGACTGGTACGTGTATATTATCAAGCCTGTATGAGTCTGTTATTTACTTTATCATATTTAGTTCTAGTTTAGTTATGTAGTCAGCTGTGTTTGCAAAAAATAATAGTAACATGGAGGTCGGTCCCCCTACCCGAGTTTCTTTCGCCAGTTCTTCACGGAAGGGCCTCCCAATTTCCGTACTGGTAGTAGACTCAGTAGTACACAATGTAATCGTAGTGAGAATTTAAAAACTAAATAAAATTTAAAATAAAACAATTTGATTAATATAACAGCTTAACAATTTAGAAAGTTCCCGATTAAAATAATGTGAAAGTAGTAGAAAATATATGACAACCATTACTTTAGTTATCCTTTGATCACGGCTCGTATAAGGACAGGATTTAAAATAAAATAAATTATGCGCAAAATCCGTAAAAACATGTTTTATACAAATTACTTTATCATGTGATCATTTAACTTCATGTATTCTGGTCCTGCATTTTAAATTGTTAATATTTCCATCTGTTTTTACATACTTATATAAATCACAAAGTTCTAAAGGTACTTTTATTTATTTTTAAGTAAATTTGATTTTTCATTTTTTTAGAGTTGCCTCTTTTGTTATACACCCTTACACGTTCACAGGTAGAGGATGTCTCAAGGCATTGAGTCCGACTTTTGCTGTATTTTTTTAAAAATATAGAATAAATAAATAAATAAAATAAGAAACGTAATGAGATTAATTCACTAGAAAATAAACTTCCCTGTTGTCCTCCATATTTCTTCAGCCACCATAAAAGTCAAAATCGTCTTTGCGGCAGAGATTTATATGGGTCGAATATCCTTTCACGCAATAAAAAAAATTCCCGCGCCTGTTAGACAGGTGCGCTTTTCATGTGAATGAAATAGTTTGTACATTTTCCCACAATGTCATGACATTATTGGAACAAAACATATTCGACACTCATTTTTCATTGGGTACTTCATTTAGTTTAGAATGTGTATTAAAAACCAACTAACTACAGAAACCAGCCCAGTACAGAATAGTCACATAATAATTGTGATATACTCATCAAAATATCTGCCCCTTCCGAGAGGCGATTTTGGGTCCGTTTCGCTTTAAAGTTAGGGGTCACTTCCGTTCCGCCAATCCGGTCGTCATAAGAATAAAGTTTATTTTTATTTTATTTATTTATTTATTGGACAACCAACAAGACCATCACTTATAACATGCATTTACATCATGTTTATAAGACACATTTCAAAGTGACGATGCCTTAATTAAAGGCTGCCTCGACATGCACAAAAATGCTTGGCAAGCGTACATATAGTTAAAATAAGAGACCATAAAACAAATAGATTTTTTTTAAACATTATTTCTGACTATGTGCAATGGCAATATCTAAATATGCAATCAGTGGGTTGGCCTAATAATGCGAGAAATGTATTAAATATATTTAATACATTTAAATATGTATAAAACCAATGTATTAAAACTAAATATTTAAATGGTAAATGTAAATGTATCAGAATCATCCATTAAATGTTGTCCATTCTCCGTATTGGCTTTTTATCTAGAGGGAAGGCCGGTGCCCAATAGTGGACCATGATACCCCTTAGTAAAATATGCACGGACATACGGCCTTTACATTTAGCAAGTTTATTTTTACACACAATATTATATATATAGCACACAAGAACATAATTATAAATTTTACAAACAATTAGCGGTGTCAATATAAAAGTGCAATAGAACACATTTTTTTACCTTTTTATACGTCTGTTTTGTCTGTTTGTAGATACATGCTATTTTCCAAATTACTAAACGAGTTTTCTGGCGTTTATTTATCAGGAAATACAGACTCAGACTCTATGTTTTACTCTAGTTAGTACGACTCTAGTCTATCAACCATATAATGGTAGCGCCTATTTGTAAGTATGGTTGGGGACGGTGGAAGAACGTTGTGAAATTCTGCTCCACACTCTCCGAAATGTATCCTATAAAACGGATAGACTAGCATTCTCACCTCCTATCTATGTTCAAGGCTTTTCAGCTTTTATAAAAAAGATTGACATTGCTGATAAGCCTCTTGGCCTTCCTCTCAATAGAAATAAGCGTCTGAAGATGGTTTTGGGCGGAACCGTCCCAAAGGTGAGTACTCCATACACAATTGAACTTGCGTTTGGTAAAGGTGGAGCAACTGTTCCGGCGTGAAGTGCCTTCTCATCTCCGCCAGAATTCCAATTCTTTTTAAAGCAACTTGAGCCTTATGATTAATGAAAGAGCTAAATTTGAAAGTTGGTGACAATGAGATGCCGAGAAACTCATGATGGTCAAAAACTCAAATCGGCATGGATAAGGCCTTGGAAAGTAAGAGTAAGTCCAAAGGACTCTTTTTAGCAGAGAAAAGACATGCTTTGGTCTTTGTGGGATTTAACCTTACCAAATTCGCATTGCCCCATTCGGAGACTGCCTGAAGAGAAAGGTTAATGCGGCTGATCATCGCCTCCCTATAACGCTGGAGCCGTTCCGCACTGGCTCGTGCATCAGACGAGCTCTCTACAACCGTGCCATCATTTGCGTACCCCGTACCCCGTGATATTTTGAATCAGAAAAAGTGTTGCAGAGGGTACGGAACCCTGACGGACGCCGCGCATTGATAGTCAAATGGTCTGACGAGCTACCATTCCCAAACAACATTCCCCAAAAGAAACTAATTTTAGTTGACTCGTTGTTATTTTTATAGGTATTGTCTCGGTATTACAAGTTGAATTGTATTCACTTCAGAAAGAATAAGTAGAAACATTTTGAAAATGTTTCATATAAAGTTAAATAATTTTGATTATCTTATACTATGGACATCTGAAAACTGGTCTAATATAAAGTAAAAATTTTACTCCATATGCAATCTTGGAGTTAAAAGCTAAAAGAGCCATGTATAATAAATATAATGCTAAAATATTATTAAGAAATAAAAGGAAAACCAAAGTCTGGAATCAGATTTAGCCACCGGACCCATTGGTTATCGTTAAATATTATTAAAGAACGAATCGCTCTTTATAAGGCGAGCGTTGGTTCCCTAAAAATTAATAGAAAAAGTTTTACGCCCAAAAATACTTCGATACGACAACGAAGCAGTAATGTTAAAAGTACTACTTTAGAGGAGAGCAAAAAAACTGTATTAGGTATGTCTGTCACTTCTATAATATTAATTCAATATTTATGTATTGCACATGGATCAATAGGAAAAAAACAGTTTTTTATGTGTATACTAATCGATGTTAAACAATACCTTAGTTTTAAGAAAATGATTAAAAACTTCTTTACTTTTAAATTCTTTAAACACTTTACTAAAATCTTTTTGTATAATTTTATATGGCTTTTTTCGTCTTCAATTTTTTTTGCGAAAATTATTTACCATCTGTTTATCGACATTTTATCACGATTTGATGTGGAAAAAAAAAAAAAAAAGAGGTATTCAACTATTACCTCTTTTTTCGACAAAAGCTTTGAGATGTCATTAATTGCAACCTGATTTTTTATCTTGTAAGAAAGTGTGTAACTGTGATTAAAACAAGGTAAATACAATAAAGGTAACAAATGAGCACTAAAAACTTGATTTCATAAATCAACTATGAAATGACGATATCATTTAGTAAGTCCAATATTTTAATGATAAGTAACATTTAAATTAAACTTATTAAAAATTCAGATTAACAAAAAAAAAAAAACAAAGTGTACGAAATAAAAATCAAACGTCAAATCGAACACTTTTAAATTATTTGTCATGAGTTTATTGAGTCTAGTTTCCCTTGAGATATTTGAAGTAAGTTTTAGTAAAAATATTAATTTTTCTCATTGCCTTGTTTCATACTGATCTCTGTCTCTATTGGGCTGATTATAAGATTCTTCCAGTTTCCTGTAAAACTCTTAAAATTGAACCGAAATTTCATCCGAGTAACATAGACTCATTAGGTTGTGGTTTAAATGTTAATATGTCCAGAATTCAGTGCTGTATATGCTGGCTGCTGAGATTAGCATTAATTTGGAATATTTTATTCCTTCTAGGTCGAGAAACTGAACGATTGCTGGAAAACATTTTATAATTATCGTTCAAACTATAACTGTAATAAAGTTAAATTGTATCAGCACTATCAACTTTCATTACCCTTACTTTAGATCAATATATTTATTCACTATTGTCATCCTGCAACTATTTTTTTAATTACTGGACACAACATTTTTAAAGCCATTAAAGTTTTCTTGCTGCATTTCTTTTTAAAATAAATTTTTCTTATTAAAATGGCTGCTTATTATATTTTGCATTATTTATAATGCAACAGATTTAATGAAGGATGACAAAAGTTTGCCCTTTTTGCTCCCTTAATACATCATATCTCCTTCAGATTTGTTTTGGCCTTTAACAAAAAAAAATCTATAGAAAACATTCTACTTGCAAACTGAAATAGGTAAAAAACTATGAGTTTCCTCTTCTTGCACAGCACATAAATCAGAACAGAATAGTTTTAGCTTGAATTATCTATCAAAGAGACTCTGTAAATAGAAGGACATAAAACTAATAACTAAGTATAGTATACAATTCTCGGCCTGCACTAACCACGGCCGGCCGGACTAATATATTTGAGCACCTTTTTTCTACTCTTATGATCTAAGAACAAATAAAGTTACATTTTCTTATGGTTTTATTCAGCGTTATACAGCTTTAATATAAAAAGTAATGTTAAATATTTTCTGCATTAATATTAAAAGTAATGTAACATATTTTCATATTAAACTTATATAAATAAACTCATTTCTCATTGCAATCGCTTTTAATCTTTAACTTTAAGAGCCAAAATATTTCAGACATCTAAAACTTAAAATACTCATAATAAATATTTTAGAAATGACATATTTAAATATTAAACTTAGTTAACATAACTCATATAATGTACATTAATAAGAGGTTTGCTTTTAAATTAGGGAGACAGAGAAACTGTAAGAAACATAACAGGCTGTTGGGACATACAATTTCATACTTAATCAAATAACCGTTTCGGTCTTTTCATCGTTACAAGCTGAACATGAGCATTGGTTAAAAAAATATTATCATTTATAAATAAATAAATAAATAAATATTTATTACATTCACACCAATTAGCCTAGCACAAAGTAAGCACCGTAAGGCTTATCGTTTATAATAAAAAACATCTTTATTCCTTTTCCTAATATACGAAAAAATACTCAATTTTTTTCTAAGTTCAGGCACACACTGATATAACGTAAGATAATGTTAATTTTATATTGATTAAGTTGAAATGGTTAAAACCTTTATTTTAACAATTTAGGTGCAGTACAGAATATTTTTAGAGAAAAACATTCTCTACTGCACTTTGAAACCAAAATCCTAGAAGCTAGTCAATGTGCAATCTGTGCCTAAAAAGGCCAATCGAGCTGATCCTGCCAATTATAGGCCCATGTCGGTCATATCCAATCTCCGTAAGACAATGGAAGGTATACTTACCCATAGGCTCCTGTCGTATCAAGAAAAAAATGACCTCCCTAGTGACCGACAATCTTTTACCATATACCATTTAACTGGTGAAGCTTTCGAGAGTCACGGTGGGGTGCTTGCCGTCCCTCTTGATATCTCGTAGGCTTTTGACAGGATGTGGCATGAAAGCCTCATTAGCAAGCTTCTGTCATATGGATTTCCCACTGGTTTGTGTGACTGGGTATCAGACTTCTTGAGGGATCGGTCGATACGAGCTGTCATTAATGGTAGCTCGTCGGACCATTTGGCTATCAATGCAGGTGTCCCTCAGGATTCCGTTCTCTTTGCAACACTTTTTCTTTTTCATATTAATGACCTGCTTATACCCGGTATTTTGAGGTATTCAGATGACAGCACGGTTGTAGAGAGCTATATGTCTTATGCACGAGCCAGTGTTGAACAGATTCAGCATCATAGGGAGGCGATGATCAACCGCATGGACCTATCTCTTCAGACTGTCTCCGAACGGGGTGATACCAATCTGGTAAGGTTCAATCCAACAAAAACCCAGGCGTGTCTTTTCTTCGCAAAAAGGAGTCCTTTCGATTGGACTCTTACTTTCCGAGGTGTGTCCGTGCCGATCACTGACCACCTTGAGCTTCTCGGCATCTCATTGTCACCAACTCTCAATTTTGGCTCAAGCAGCTTCAAAAAACTACGTATTCTGGCGAAAGTGAAAAGGCACTTCACGCCGGAACAGTTGCTCAACCTTTGCCGAGCGCATTTTCGAACGCGTATGGAGTAGGTACTGTTCTTATCTTTGGGACGGTTCCGCCCAAAACCAGCTCCAAACGTATGAGTCCATTAATAAATTAATTAATAAATATTTCCTACATTCACACCAATTAGCCTAGCCCAAAGTAAGCACTGTAAGACTTGTGTTATGGATACTAGGGTAACGGATAGACATACATATATGACATATAGATATGTAATATTCATAGAAATATATATAAACACCCATGACTCAGGTACAAATGCTCGTATTCATCATACAAACATCTGCCCCTACCGGGATTCGAACCCGGGACCGTAGTTGCAAAAGGCAGGATCGCTACCGTTGCACCAAACGGTCGTCGGAAGATTGAGAGGAAGGCATAAAAGCTGAAAAGCCTTGACCACAGACGAAAGGTAGCTGGCCCATCCGTTTTTTATAGGATACATTTCGGAGAGTGTGCAGCAGAATTGCACAACCTTGTTCCACCGTCCTCATTTATTAATCGGACAACCAGACTTACAAATAAGCGCAACCATTATATGGTTTTTATATCATGAAGTCGTACTAAGCGTTTTGGTTCCGATTTTGTGATACGTATCGTTAAAGAGTGGAACTCTTTATCTTTTAGGCATACGAGTCACTTCCTAGATCGCATCATGGCTTACCATCAGGCGCCTGCCTATTTACTATTTGAAAAAACAAACTAATGTTTATTATTTTAAAGATTTCATTAAAAAAAGCTTATAATTATTAGTAAGCTACTAAAAGTTACTTCGCTGATCACTTTTATTAGAGAAATTACTACGTATGGATAGTAGATCATCCCATAGCTCCCTCTAAAATTTTTTTTATTGTTGAATCCAATTCAAGAGAAAATTGTAAAGTTCGAAATAAACAACATATTTAGTTAAGAGTGTTGTTCTATATAAAGTATATGTTGTTTAAGTATATCATCATGTGGCAACTCAGTGCTGCTATGTATCGAGTCTCTGTTTTTCCCATTCACTGTGGATCATGAACTTATACACGTACAGGAAATGTTGAAAACCATTAAGAAAAATAGTAAACAATTATAAGAAATTACCTGTTTATAAAAAAACACATAACAATGTATTTATAAAAACAAATAAAATGTAAAATCAATGACACCTTTTATCATCTGAAGTCCAGTGAAGACTTCATTTGCATATACCGAAACAGAACGTCTTAACAAATATGATTTTCGGGAACAGATTGCTTTCGAGATATTGTGGAGTACGGATAGTGTTATCTAAGCCAAAACTAAATAATTAATATCAATTAAAAAGTCTCACATACGTTACTAAGGGCTTGGAATAGTGCTAAGCGTACATCTAGAGTTTAGTACAATTAGAGTTGGTGACATTGGTCGGCATAGACGAGGTCCCAGTAAGTAACCGACCACTATCTAGTACAGTCGTATTAAGAACATCGGTTAAAAATCGGCAGTATGAATTTTGTGTGTATTTGTTAAATAAGATAATATTACGTTAACCCGAGAACAATTTCCCTGGGTAAAGTCGGAAACTGAGTAAGCTAACTTACTGAACTGTTTTGTTTAATGAAATGAAGCAATAGAAATTATTTGTAACTTTGTATTATATCAAAGAAATATTCGAAGAATAAATACTTTATTTTATCTTAAAAAAACAGAAAAGCACTTATTTTCTACAACTTTACAATTTCCTGAAATTATAATACTTTGTGTTCTCTCACGTATTGTCAGTATTACGATTATGCGAATTGGCAGTATGTACAGGTAATTAAAACTTGGTAGATCTTTATATTATCTTAGAGAACATTCTCTTCCTCCTCTACGAGAGCAATTTTAAGCTGCTAAAACCACTGTTCTCCGAAATAAAAGTATGTAAAGTGCTTAATTTGTCTTACTTAATATCATCGTTCGTTTGTCAAATTAAGGTTATTTGACATAAGATAGCTTTAATAGGTAGGTATTACATAGACCTTCTCAGTCAGTCAGTCTTCAGGCCAGCATCATTAAGATCATAGTTGTGATGGATAGCATAAAATTATGTAATGAACATATTACACTCGTAAAATGTAAAATTTAATTACGTGGATGTGTTCACTATATAAACCAGCGTATAAGTGTTTTTTTAACATAAAAAAATATTAATTATTTCATGAGTACGAAATATGTGACACCTGAAAGCTGCTGTGCTATATACTCAAAAGGCAATAAAATAATCGTTTTAATAAAGTGAGGTAAATGTAAAAAATATTTAATATATCAATCAAAATGGTTTTTCTTTACGGAAAATCAACAGTTGAGTTTATAAAATCAGATCTTAAGACTTTCTAAAGCATTTCGTTATTCGTTTCATTTGATGATTTTAATTAAGGATTTGTTTTTTCCTCTAAGTTCAAAAAATATTCTATTAATTCTTAAATAATGGAAAATAGATCAACAACAAGCCGAGTAAATGCGATCCATTTTATCTTAAATTATAAGCTAAACGTAAAAACGAATTTACGTTTATTTTTTTTTTCCTGCACAAACGTCTCTACCTCGTATATATATCTTAGAGGACGTATTGGAAGTATTTTTAAATATCGGAATAGGGTATGCAAGATTCATCGGGCGCTATGTGACTAATAAAAACTTTTAATTTTTAGACTAATTTGCCTAGATAAGTAGTTCATATCTAATAGATGAATGAACATAAGTAAGTATGAAGTTAAGGCAACATGATACATTTGTCTATTTATACTCTGCTGGTGAAATATTTTTTTATTTATATCGTACTTTTTTTTTTTTCAGCGTAAATGTAAGTCAATAATAATGCCTAAAACGTCACACTTGTTTCGCTGAGTAGAACTTGTTCAATACAAGTAACATTCATATATATGCTGTGAAATTTGACAAAAGTCATAAGTATTGATTAAGTTTTGTTTATTATTATTTTTCACTCTATTGATTATTAATTATCTCAAAATTCACACACAAACTCGAAACCCTATTGCTGCATTCGTCGCACTCGCACCGTTTATAAAGATTGTTTAATTACTGATTTTATTAAATTCAATATCTTTAACGATTTTATACAAGATCTTGATCAGGTCTCCGTCTCAGATTTCTTCCTTTGTGACACAGTAGTTGCAGGACGCTAATTTGCTCAGAAACGTCAATTAATATTTTTACTCAAAATGTTCGTAGTTTGTCTTGCAACAGTGACGCGTTTAATATTTTGCATGCTCAGATTGATGTAGAATGCGACATCATAGTATCTACTGAATGCTGGCTTCGTGTTGTCCTACAATACCCATTATCAGTGGATATAATCACTTTTCCACAGCGAAATCTTATAATAAAACGGATGGAGTGGTTGTTTACATCAAACGTGGTTTAACTATATCTATCGAAGAGCCTTTATTTAACGAGGGAAACTGTCTTTTGATTAAGCATGACTCAGAAATTTTTATCTTGGCTATTTATCGGCCGCGTGCTTTCAAAAACTTAAACCCTTTCCTTGAGTCACTCCACGTCAACCTCAATAATTTATCTGCATTTAAGACCGTAGCAGTAGTTGGTGATATTAATATAGACATTATCCCCGAAAATAGAGTTTAGCTTAGTAATGAATACCTGAATATTATTTCATATTATGGCTTGTTACCTGCACACACAATCGCTACCCGAGGCAAAGCCTGTTTAGACCATATTATGCTTCGTTCAACTACCCCGCTCTTACCTTGGTAACTTGTTCAACTGTCACGTATCATCAGGCCGTTAGCCTCAATTTAAAAAAGAAACTTAATAGACCATTTACTTTCACAAAAACACTTATTGACAATACAAAATTGAACTATCTTATGTCGAAACTCGATTGCAGTGTTATATACAATACTGTTGATCCTAACGGGGCTCTAACTCTCTTACTAAATATGATACAAAGCACACTAAACTCACCACTACAATTCGTAAGCCAGTTCGTAAAAGGCTGCTTAAACCTTGGATGACTCCGGGCCTCCTGCGTTGTATTCGAAATAGGAATAAACTTTATAAAAAACACAAACTCTCAACAAAAAATTACCTCATCAAGACAACCTACTTTCGATACCGTCATTTTTACAATGATATTATTAAAAAAGTTAAAAGACAACACGATAGCACTACTTTTAAAGAAGCTAGTAAAAATAATAAAACACTTTGGGATGCCATCAAGAATATAATTCATATGAAAAAATCTAAGACCAAAGCGGATGAATTGCTGTCCTGTTCAACCACTCCTCAGGCTTCAGTAAATTAAGTTAACAATTACTTCATTGGTATTGGTAAATGTTTAGCCAATAATATTTCTACCTGTTTTAATCCAAGTCGGCCAACTAACTCTTTAGGTACTAAGGACTCCTTTGTGCTGTACTACAACGATGAGGATTAAGTTGGTCGTCTTGTTTCGCAATTAAAAATTGAATGCTCTGTAGGCATTGATATAATTTAAAACTCTTTTGTAAAATTCAACAAAAAAAATCTTGTTGCACCACTGACATTCATCTTTAATCTCTGTCTTGAAAAGGATGTCTTTCCTAAAGCTTTAAAGAGGTCACTGGTCATTCCAATTTACAAGAGGGATCAAAACAGCTTGTCAGTAACTTTAGACCAATATCAATAGTTTCAGCCATTGCTAAACTTCTTGAGAAAATAATTAACACAAGATTAGTTGACTACTTAGAGCATAATAATCTGTTGTCCGATTCTCAATTTGATTTTAGACAAGGTAAGTCAACCAATGATTCTGTGGATGAACTTATGGAATACATAGTGAAGGACCGCAACAGAGATGACTAAGTTGTTGACATGTTTATTGATTATACAAAAGCATTCGAAACGGTCTCAACTTATATCTTACTTGAAAAACTTGAGCGAATTGGCATTAGGGGAACACAGTTACGGGCTCGGAGATTCACTATCATGAACGAAGAGAACCGCCTCACCGGTCAGCCCATCAAAATTGCACAACTTACCAACGAGACTGCATTCCCAGCCTCCGCAGCATCACTTCATCTAAACACGATCAATCTCGCAGAGTTACACCGATGCGAAGCTAAGATTTTATCTCAGCCACCTATCCAACTCGATGACATAATGGACAGTACCCTTTACCACACAACTCTGCCATTTTACATACTAGCATCCGGCGTAGCATTGCTTACTGGAGTTTGCTTTACAGAGATGACTAAGTTGTTGACATGTTTATTGATTATACAAAAGCATTCGAAACGGTCTCAACTTATATCTTACTCGAAAAACTTGAGCGAATTGGCATTAGGGGTACACAGTTACGGGCTCGGAGATTCACTATCATGAACGAAGAGAACCGCCTCACCGGTCAGCCCATCAAAATTACACAACTTACCAACGAGACTGCATTCCCAGCCTCCGCAGCATCACTTCATCTAAACACGATCAATCTCGCAGAGTTACACCGATGCGAAGCTAAGATTTTATCTCAGCCACCTATCCAACTCGATGACATAATGGACAGTACCCTTTACCACACAACTCTGCCATTTTACATACTAGCATCCGGCGTAGCATTGCTTACTGGAGTTTTGCTCTGGCGACGCTACGTTTCATCCGATATAAGAAGAATTCATCCACTGCAGCTGAAGTTGCCTCAGATGACATATATTCAGAGATAAATCACCCTAAGATTCAGAAACCAGTACCAGCAACTTTTTCACTTAACGTCATGAAATAGTTGCTGCTCTGAGGATGGAGAAATTACGTAGCGCGCTTCTACGGAAACCGATGAGATCGTGACAACCTAGTTAATTTCACGATTTGTGCTACATGACGGAATAGCCATCTTCGCCCCCCACGCGTCTTCGACGCCGAGTGCCTTCCTTCGTGTTACTTTGATACATACATCGATCGGGTCAATAGTTATAAGTTAATTACTGTAATTTTATTATAATTAAATTTATTTAACATCTTTTCGTTTTTTTTAAGTCCAGCGGTTGCGACCTTTGTGTTTTTAATTGTTTGTACTAGTTTTTAAGTATCAGTTTGCTTGAAATCTGATCTTACTATTTATGAACTTACATATTTAGTATCTAAGTACTCGATCTTTACACATTGTGGCTTGTTTGTCAGATATGACTAAAACGTCGGCTCTCTTATCACAATTATTTGAGCTGCACATCGTGAGAGACAAGATCGAACGCCGCTGTTATATCGAGGAAAAGAGCTGTAGTATTTATTATTTACGTCTTTTAAGTTTATTTACTAAGAGAAACGCTACGTGATTTCTGGTTTTATTTTATTTGAAAACTTTTTTTGTTTTATCTTCTCGCTCTTATATATTTTTAGGATTATAGATATATAATATAGGATTTATAGATATATAAATTCAAGTAACTTTAAATGAAAAGACAAATTTTAACCCTCGTTCCTAACATATATTTGATCACCACTGTCTTCGACGGTAAGCAAGCTAAAATACAAAAAAAATTCAATAAAAAAAACTTTTTTAAAAACAAACTTTTATTATTGCTTGTTAATGAAACGAATCAAATGAAAAAAAATAATATTAAAACTAATCAAACGAGCCCAAACTCGATGGGGTGTTGCCGTTTTATTGCGGAGTTTCTATAGCCACATTCCAGCTCCAGCATCAGATCACCTTCATGTTATTATAACATTGCATTGTCATGCGATATACATATGCATGCAAAATAACAGCTCAATCGGAAACCAGCAAGTGGGCAAATTTAATTTCATTACAGACACCGGGACAGGTGAAAGTAAATAAATGCTTGTAAACTAATAATTATAAGAAGCGATATTCCTATTCATATTGGCAATAAAACAATTTTTTTTAATAGTCAGTATAAGTATTATTGTTTGTAAATTTTAAGTATTATTTCTATAAATTATTATAATAGAAAAATACTAGAAAAAATTGACTCGGGTCACAAGTGATTCAATTGGGAGAGCATTGGACCGGATTTCCAAAGGTTGCGGGTTCGATTCCCGCCTGAGATTCACTTGTGACCCGAGTCGATTTTTTCTAGTATTTTTCTATTATAATAATTTATCTTATAAGATCGCATTGAAAATGCATAAAATATATAAAAATTATAAATCTATTATTTCTATGTTTATCTTGCCTGCTTAAGATAAACATAGAGAATAATGCCCTCAGCTATTGTGTGGAGAAATAACCTAGTACAACACACAATATAGTCCTAAGAATAAGTGGTGAAATATTAATATAATCATAGTTTTGCTATCCCGTATCACTCTACGAACGAAACACTTTAGCCTTGCGGGTATTTAAAGGGTGCTGTTAAAATTGACATTTAGCCACATGGTGCGTAAACATTAAAAATAATGTATCGCTAATTCGACTTCTTCTAAAATCAGAATTAATAGATTTTTGAAATGAAATGTAAATGAAACGAATTATTTTTCTGAAGACGGTTTAGTATTTGTCGCTTGACGAGTAGTTTCTGATATTGTAGACCGGTAGTACTTAAAATAAACGCTTGTTCCTCAACGATAAAGTATTTTATTTTTGTCTTTATTAAATATACTTTTATTCTTAAATACGACTTTAATTACGAAGATGTTTTATTCTCACATTTAAGCTTTTAATTAAACAGCCTCTTGGTATTTGAGCTTGTATTGAGATTTGAGTTCAACTCCTGGTAGGGACATATGTTTCTGTGATGAACATTTGTTCCCAAGACATTGTCGTCTATATGCTTTTTATGTATTTTACTTGTTATTTAACTAAATAAAAGTTTTCGGACCTTTCGAACAACTTAAGCAGAGTTAAGTAGTTGTCCGATTTATATATACTTGACTTCGCCAGCGGCTGATCCGTTCCATTCAGTTGTAAATCGGTTTCTCTCAGGAACAGTAGGCACTTTTTTCTGAATAGGCTGGGATTATGTCCTTTTCTGTACTCTCGAAAACGTGTATGCAACATTTTATTACCAGTTGAGTGATTAAGGCATGACAAACAAACACACACACCCTTACACACTTACAGTATAAGTTAGGATGTAGCTGGTATTTCGAAATCATCTCTAGTTCCTACTTAACTATTCTTGCTTTAACATATTTAGGTAACTGATAAGAATAGAATGAAATGTAGATGTTATAAATTATTTAAAGCTTTGTATGGATTATAATAAATAGTCACTGGCCTGGAATCGTTTTGTTAGGATTCCGAAATATTAGAAAGGAGACCTTTCTTTTCGGGCCAAAAATATACCTTGGTACAAGTTATTTAAAAATATTCATAAATCTGTAGAAATACTTCTATAATATATAATATATCTTTAAATTACATTTTTGGAAAGTTAATAAAACACTAATAATTATACACTAAATCACGTCTGCGTAGAACGAAACGCTATTAGTGCGGCGTTGACGGTACGAACCTCAGAACAATAACTAAAGCTACGAATGTACGAGTTGACATATATTAAACAGTGACAGTTGTCTAGCCGATTGAATTTTTGTGAGAGATGGGCGTTTTGGCAATTTTTGAAAACCGTTACGTAACGGTTTTGGAGTTACCATAACGTTATTAAAAACCGTTTTCAGTTTTGGTTATCACTACTGCGGTTGACGAGATGGTTTGGTTACTGCAAAAGGAATGAAAACGCAAACGCTGTTAGCTAACGTAACGCAAGTTTTTGTTTTAATTTTACGTAATTATGGTCATGACGATATCTCTTCATGCTTTTATTAGGCTTAAGACTTGTTTGTTAAAACTTACATATATAAACTAGTAATATGAATAAATGAGTACTTACAATTTTTTTTGGCGCATTTGAAAATCAAATTGCAATAATTTTTGTTTCGTTTATTTTTTATAATAATTCTATGATCAGAGGCCTTAGTGCGAGTTTACGCGTCGGGACTCGATACCGTTTGCGTAAAATATTACTATGGATTTTTGATGACCGCCCCTAGAGGTAACCATCAGCGGTACTGCAAATCTTCATAGAAATCTGTTACGCGCTCGATAACGAGTTTCGAATACGTAAACTCACACTAAGGTCTCAGAAATATTATAAAAAAAAACTATTATTTACAAGGTTATTTGTTTTAATGTCGCTTTTATCACTTTTTTGGCGCATTTACCTGGTCATGGCAGCGCGGCGCGGCGCGCGGTTTTGACGTGACAACGTCTTATAAATTGGTTTGCCGGGTGACACTTCAAGAAACTGCGTTACGCTCCGCTCACGTTATGCGCTCACAATGAGAGCGAGTGAGAGGCACGCGTCCCTTCCACTCGGGCATGGTTAGCCCGCCTAAGAGCGAGAGAGACAGACATAAAAAGTGGAAGGGACGCGTGCCTATAAATTAATGTTTTAAATATAATTCTTTGTATAAATAAATGTTTTAAATTGTTACTATTATTTTATCCTTCTTCCTACTATACGAATGAATATTCATATTTAAATTATTTTACCACTCAAAGTCGTTGTCACGTAAAACTTTCGCCCGTATACCGACTTTACAGGCAACCAATTTTTTAGTTTTGGTTGCATTGCTTTGGATATGAGAAAAACGGTTTTATGTTTTGCGGTAACGTTAAGTATTAAATTCAAAACGGTTTTTAGTTACGTTTTGGTATAACATGCTCATGCGTAATTTTTGTTGATTCGTTTATTATTAAGAATCAGGTATGGTATTTTAGAGATCTGGATATTAATAGTACTGGGCCATTACAATAACATTTACTTTAATTATTATTTATTATTTTTCATTGCAACAGCCACTGAATTTACCGTTTACGTGATTTCCGTTGACACCAAGAAATATATTTGTGTTGGTCATTTTTGATATGGTTATGTACCTTTTAATTATTTGGAGTAATATTATTCTGAACCATAATGGAAGCAGACATTTCTATTAAAAGTAGATTGCTATTCTTATTTAGGTTTATTGAATAACTTTAAAGATCTTATAATAAAACCATACATATTTATACTTTTTTATTCAATTACTTCGTTTTCTTATAGGTCTTACACAATTTTAATAAAATAAGCCCTTTGAATCAGAATCCAGAAGGTAAGCACAGGTTGTCGAGAATCCAAGAATTATTAACAGCAGCCAAATCACGAATGTGTGAATTCGTAAAGCAATATGTTGCTGATAAACTTGTAAACATTTTATATTTAAGACTGAACATCGAAAAATGTTAACATAACTTTAAGCTACAAAACGCTTTAATCTCCATAATATTGTGCTTACCAGCTAAGATAAACATTTGTTGCAAGTAATGTATATTTTTGAATTATTGTTTTTAGTGGTACAGATGTATTTAAAAATAAATAAGTATTTTTTTCGGAATTACACTTTTTTGCTATTTTTTGGTATCTTTGAATCTTAGGTACATGTTTAGATTGAGTTGTATGGAAGAAAGACAGGCTCCTTTAATTACAGTGAGTATAGTAGGTACGTACTCACAGTAAATTTTAAACGAATACGGTAATTATAAAATCAATTAATTTAATTAAATTAGCAAGCAATGCTATATAATGGCAAATTTGGAGTGTAATAAAGTAATAATTACACATCAAAGCTTTGGCGACGGTTCAGCATAATTAAAGAATATTGGTTACTTTTTCATAAGCTGAAAGTAGTCCGTAGCAAAATGGTGTGAGCATATAATTCTCTCTGGAAGGCCGGTTGTGCCGAGTGGGAGTGACCTTAACTTTGAAGCCAAACAATCCGGATTCAAGTTCTGAAAAACATTTATAACGTGTGATTTAAGTAAAAATAATTATTGATACCCATGTTAATTTGTTGATTTTCTAGATTTTTATTAGACGCGCATTGTTATTATGATACTCTACCTGTTCTTCTATAGGTTATCATGCTCAGTTAATATCGAGTTATAAAGGTACAAAAGAAGTTAATTTAGGTATTAAAAAAGTTTTTTTTTTATGTTTATGGATATTTTTTTTATTCATTATTATAATTACGCATTAGATTTTTACTGTTCGAAAAATAGTCTGCTGTTCTTAGGCATAAATTATTATCGCATCGTTACATTTACAAGTAATGTGTTAATATTACTAGGTGATGCAGTCGCTAAGCATAAAGCTACGGTAGCACCATATATTGGAGCGGAACGTAATACCTAAAAAGAAAAAAAAATATAATAATAATATTTGTAAAAAATATTAAAATCGGTTAAGAACTCTGGAAGTTATGGTGTAACAGACATTGCGCCATTGAAGCTGTTCCATGGGAGCTTCGCTTCGCTCCGCTCCAATTAATTATACCTATAATAGAATGTAATATTATCCTCCATAGTTATTTTATCTGTATGCTACCATGAGACTAGTTAATGCTAGTTAATCTTAAAATCCCTTTAAAGTTTTCGGTTTTACAGGTATCGAGGAACTCAGAGAATCAAGAGGAAATGTTGTACTCGAATGGCCGCTCTCGTCGTATCGGACTCCGGTCGTCCTCCGATCGCAGAGACAGCATTTGCCTGCTAGCTGTCCGAAGTGCCCGCATAGAACGTATTATGATGGTGAGTTACAAAATGCTTTAGCAATATTTGCATTAATTTTATTATTAGCAATGAACATATAATATTCGCAAGGGCCGCTGCATACGCAGTCGTTATCATCCACCAACCACATTGACCAAGAACATGTGACTTTTTCCATGTTATTGCGTATCTATCAAGTCTTTAGCCATATATCCGTGGCTGGAGATCTCTCTGTGCGGAAAAGCCAACTAGTATAGAGAACTTCAACGGTGTCTGGCTATTCCCGACTTACAATTTGTTTTTGAACTTCTTTGTGCTAGTTTGTGATCCATAGCAACGAAACATAAGAAAATGTTTTTCTTGAATTAGTTGAAGCGTCATGTCGTATGCAACAAAGTCGAAGATATTTTATTTATATGTCGTATGTGAAATATATGTAACACGCTGTGTCTTTTTATTATTTATGATATAAAAACCTTGTATGTGTCTCACACTACATTCAACTGACGCTTCCTTTCCCTAATAATTTTCTTTACGGTAATTATGCAATGAGAATAAAAGTTTGGATTTTAATACCAAATTTAGCCAATCTTATTTTCATATGAATTTAATATGCGTTCCACTTTATAAATTGTTTATTTTCAAACGTATTGTGTATCCTCATTTATTAAGCAAACCTACCAAACAAACAAGTGTAAGCAGTGTTGGCAATCACAATTTAATGTAATGTACAAACCTTACAGCAAGTGGTTCAAAAGCACTCAAGGAATACATAATTACAAATTGTTATCGATTTTATGATAAACATATTCTGACATATTAGCACTGTTAACTTGAAGGCGTGAACAAGGAACAGAGTATATAAATAGTTATATATTCACACCGCCTTTATTTTCAGGTTAGTTACTATTGTCCTCTACATAACATCCACATAACTGAAAATTTTGACCTTAACATCTATTTATATCTATGAACAATGCAAATTTGTAAAAGAACACAAATCAATAGATTCACCAGCCAAAGACCCGCACTCAGCCCAACGTAAGTTACGAAATAAAAATATGTTGGCATTACCACTCACAAAGCCAGAAATAGTAAGATCTAGCGCATATTACATGTCCATTGTTCTATATAATAAAGTTCCCTATTTTTTAAAATAAATTAAATAAAAATCATTGTTTTATTTTAAATTTAAGGAATATTTAATGAATTGTCCTTACTGTCTTCAAGAATATTTTAATAATTAACTATAGGTATTGGAAATGTTTGTGCGTGTTAACTTTATTTATGTATTCTGTTACGTAATTAATGTGTGTATTATATAACTTGCCACCAAATATTGCAGTGCCCCAACGGGGCTCATGTGTTTTGTAACATGTAACTAGTATTTAAGATCTTCTGTACCACATGACGCAATAAACGATATCTATCTATCTATCTAACAGATCCAGTACGAGTTAGAGATTACTGGTTTGGTTCTCGGTGACGATAAAACTTGATTTTCATATTTGTAAAATATCTTTAAATGTCATCAGGGTATTAGGTAGCTTGACATACTAATCTTATCAAAAACATAGAATGTACAATAATGTAAGTCCTGCAAGTGATCCTTCCACTACAAAAAATATATCTCCTATTTAATCAAGTTAGTTACTTTAGTTAGTATCTGCACCTACCTATTTAACGTCTTTGTTCCACATTGTTACATAATTAGTTGCCTTACAGTAGCTATAAATATTGGAAATTTTAGCGAAGGTAAAAATATTACGAAATTCGTCATATATGTAATGAGTTGGCAATACCATAGCAATCTAAATATGTACTGCTTACATAATAAAATCACATTAATTTATTAAAGTTAAACACGTTTTCAAAGTTGAAAAGCATCGTTAGATCCCAACACTTTGTTGATATCGTGAGTTTTAGAATCATACTGCTATTACGGGATTAATTCAGAGACAAAACAATTATAAAATAATATTGAGGAAAATGATGGCCCAGTTGTTAGCGCGTTCGCCTTCGATTCGATTGGAGCTTAAAAATTTTCGCAAGGTCTTGTCATAATATGCCTTACCTTATATATACCTTACATTAGTCATCATATCAACACGGATCCCGATAAAGAAGTCAAAACGTAAAATTAAATAAGAAAAATAATATTAAATAAGGGAAATAAACGCGCAGTTATTCCGGTTAAAGTGTTTTTAAATGTGAGAGGAGAGGAAGTGCAAGCACTATATATCTACTCCATATCTTAGAAAAAAACAAACAAATATTTTTTCTATGTGCTAGGGAAAAAACGTTACCACCGAACAACTCAAGTTAAGCCCCTGAAGTGGGTTATGGCCTATTTATTCAATAGTGTTAACATCCATAAGAGTGGTCTCTGTACCAGCCGGGAGGACAGCAATAAACTGAATATAAAGTTTGAGATCACCTAGAATAATACAGCAGTAACCGTTTTATTCTAGCAAAAAAGATAAAAGACCGCCATTTGATAATACTTTTCACATGATTCATATTGTGTACTAGCATAGTGTACTCATAAACTCCAATAATACGTACAAAAAGGGTTTGCATAGGTATCTTACTTTCTTGTTTATAAGATTTTCATGTTTTGAAAAGTTGTTTGTTTTAGCTTTCATATAACACACACGTACACATCGATAGTGATGTACTTCTTTTGACCGCATACATACGGTTCCTATAATTATTTATTAATAAATTATTTTATTCACACCTTTGTATATAAGGAGACATAAAGACTTTGAAACAAATAGTATTAATTGATTCGTTTGAATGAGAATGTTATGTTTAATGATTGTATTTTGTTACAGCATACATACACGGACGAAAAGTGTGAAAGAAACGACGAGTTATGTAGATGATTAAAATCGGCGAAAGTGGTGTACGTCGGTTAGTTTCCCATTCTACAACGAAACGCTTACAGCACATCAACTTACCTAAAACTAACGAAAGTTATTGAACGATTTCTTATTACTACCGTAAGTAGAAAACACATAAGCAAAGTAAAATCTAACAAAAATGTAGTAAGTTCCTGTGCTGTTGTTTATACCAAGAAAATTAAAATTGTGTTCGAATGGTATTGATGAGTAAAAAAAAGTAATAAATTATGAATGACATAAATTTTGGAATTTAGTAATTCAGTGAAGTTGTGAAAATATTTCTTTAATACATCTAGTGATTCTCTATCAAATCAAAATTATTCATTACAAAATCCGGAAATCAGGATATTAAAAGTAAATATATTGTTAAAAATATAGTTTTAATGTACGAGACCCAAACTATTTTATGTAAAACTTTTTTATAAGTCGGAAACGGTCTTCATTGTGATTCGCTTAAGTATTTAACGCTTAGTACAATAAAATTCTTAAAGGCTACAATAGGATTTTCTTGGTTTGTTTTGTTAGGGTAAAATGGACTATCTAACTTGTAGTCCTCCTTGTGAAAATGTGTAAATAATGTTTGTATTCCAATAAACCTAAGACATAAGATCTTTTGAATAGTCTAACATTTTGAACTTGTCATCTGTTTTTTTTTTCTTTATTTAGAGAACCAACAGCTTACATAACTTGTATACATACAAAAGGGACTTATCAATAATAAGCGAATTGTAGGTTTCCCCTAACTAATAATTAGTACAAAATTATGAATAATAGTAATAAAATAACAATTAGGGTAAGATAGGGGAATGGCGGTCACTTAAGCAGTAATTAATTTTTTATTTTATTTCTGGGATTTACGGTATAGGTAGTTACGGTATAGGCAATAGGTAGTTACCTATACCGTAAATCCCTACAGATGCTTTTGATATATATGAGGCACATTATCAATGTATTATGGGTTTCTTATTTTTTAAACATTTTGTGAAACCCTTCGTTGACCGCTATATAGCTAATAGCGGTCTACTGTTGGGGTATTACCGGTCATTCAAAATTAACACGGGGTTGCTTTTAAAATGTACCACAACAAAATAAAACGACAATTTATTCATAATTATCTTTATTTTTTTAAATTTTAAACAAAATTAACCGATTTTTTTTACATTTTATCCAAAAATGACTCTTTTTTTATAAAAAACAAACATTATTATTTAAACTTCAGATCCAGTAAGCTGGTATTTTTGCATAACATCTTCCAAATTTTGGAAGAACAAAGTTCCTCATCTATGTTAAATGCTGTCACACGATTCATACTGGTTGCCTCTGGTTAGTGAATAGATATTGAAGAATTTCTCTTTAAAAAACCATAAAGCCAATCTTTGTCGTTTTTTTAAAGGTTCTTATGAACCGATATTTCTTTTTTTTTTTTCTTAGGAGCTACCACCATGCCCCAAAACATATCCTGTATTTAGATCAATCGATTCACAAGGTGCTGAGAATGAAATATTTTTACTGATATTCAGTATTTTTAGATTTATTCAGAAACGGTAATAGATAAAAATCTGAAACTTTCAGCATCGAAGTATCTTATAAGTACCAACATTTCCTAAAATTATGAGCCAGATACCTCTCTGGGGCGGATTCGGTATTCTTATCGTCCTTATAGCCTTTGTGTTAAGGATCAATATAGGTGTTGTTGTCTAATATTTGTTGTTTATTCCATGCGTGCCATGAGAAAATGTACAATTCTGCGTTTAAATATCTGTTTTGACATACCAAATAGTTCCAATTTATTGAATTTGTCATTGTAAGTGCGGGCGATACGCGTTTCTTTTTGGCGTAATTTGTGGAGAAAAGTGGGGTGTACAACAAGGGAGTGCGTCGAGTAGGTCTCCTCGGAGTATACAACGCCATACTCGCTAGCAGACCTAGACAGTCCAGATGTCCATTTAATATATCAAACAGCAAACACAGGTCCAACAGGTCTTGCCTCTCTTCAAGTGTCAAAAGATTGTACCAACGACAGCTACCCAAGTTAGAATCGGAAGAGATGCGCTTAATACTATTTTTATACGTATTGTATTGAGGTGACACGTATATTCTTGCACGCTGTCAACGTATGCGAAATAAACTGGTCCCAACTGCAGAAATATCTCTGAAAGGCTTACATGATTGCAGCACCAATCCTAAATTTTTAAAGCATTATTGACTACGTGATCTATATGAGCATACAAAGACAGTTTACTGTCCAAAATGATACCAAGGTCGCAAACTGTATTGCCTAACACGATCGGGTTATTGTTGAAATAATACTAAAATTTAATTGGATTTACTTTACGGGTAAATATGATAGACTGACACTTAGTAACGTTAACAGTAATTTTATTACTAATGTACTATCTATCAACACTGCCCAGATCCGATTGTAAAGATTCGCAGTCATGGCATTCCTTGATAAGAAGAAAAAAATGTTATCATCCGCTTACAGTAAATGTTCGGAGTGTTTCACGTGTTGCCCAATGTCATACAGATATGTGTTGTAAAATAAAAGCCCGAGATGTGAGCCTTGAGGGATTCCCGTCTGTATTTGCACAAAATCTGATCTAAACCCACTCAACACGACCACCTGAGAACGATTTTCCAACTATGATTGAATCCAGCGAAGCAAATCTCCGTGGATTCCAAGTTATTAAGCTTATGGAGCAAAACGACGTACTCTACACGGGCGAAAGCTTTTTCAAAGTCAGTATATACCTCTTTTGAATAAAACACTTTTTTACGGATTTTGCGCATATTTTATTTTATATTTAATCCTGACGTTTCGACTCCTTTACAGGAGTCATGATCACACGATGACTAAGATAATGGTTGTCATGTATTTTCCGTTCCTAATTGTATTTTCTTTTTTATAAACATCAATTGTTTTATTTTTACATTTTATTTAGTTATTGAATTCTCACTGCGATTACATTGTATACTACTGAGTGTAGACTCGGAAGGGCCTCCCAAAATGGTAGTAGTACCAGTTTGGAAAGAACTGGCGAAAGAAACTCGGGCAGGGGGACCGACCTCCATCTTACTGATATTATTTGAAAAAAGAGCTATCTACATCATCACGTCTTGCAATGTGTGTTTTAATATCTCCAAAAACACAAGCATCCTATAGTTTTTTTACACGTGTTCTTGAACCTTTCTTGTGTAAGGGCATAATTTGGGCATTTTTACATGTGGAAGGGAAGGTACCTTCGGCTATAGAGCGATTAAAAATAAGGGATAGTAGAAGTGCCAAATATTCGACACAATGTTTCCAAAAGAGAAGGGGATGCCATCACAGCCGGCTTCTTTGAGCAGTCAAGACTGGCTGACGATTTCCATATCGCTTTAATAGGAATATCAAACGTAGAAATTGAGTTATTGCTCGTGGATTTTATAGAAGATGGCGAAACAGTGTTGCTTTCACCCAAGATGCATATATTTTTCAAATATTCGCTAAACGCTTCGCAAATCGAATACACATCTGAGTAGGGCTCCACCCAGAGTGACAGTATTAGGGTAATTAGATCTCCCGCCTAGTGATTTAAGATATGACCAAAATAACTTGGGACGGGTTTTCACAGAACGTTCGATACTATTTATGTATTTTTTATAACATATATCTTGGACACGACACTTAATCCTACACAACATCGAGAATTAGTCATAATCAAGTAGATTTCTATATTTTTTCCATCGGGAGAGTGTCTTACCTTTTCTTTTATTATTTTGATCAAGGACTTGCTATACCAGATTGGGTATGATTGATTTGTGCTACGTTGTCGAGCAAAAGGCACATATTTAACAACCGCATTGTTGACGATTTCGTAAAATAGATGTGATGCGTACTGAAAGCCAGCAAAGACTGCCAATGAAATTCAGCAAAGTGTTTATTTAAACTGTCATAATTTCCCTTTCTATAATTACGCCTTAAGCTATTCGATTCGATCGGAGGCTTCACTGCCAAATCTAATATTTCTACACCAAATGAAGGATGGGCGTAATCCTCCCCGACAAATGAAGTGCATCTGTCTCCCGTGAGTATTAAATTACAAAATGCCAGATTTAAGGTGTTACCTAAATAATTAAGTGTATTATTGTACTGTGTAAAACCGAGTAAGGATAATTCGTTTATTAATCACTCATCCGCGTTCTGCACCAAAATAGGTCTGCTTTCAAGAAAGTTGGATTATTCATATTAAATTGAATTCAAGTCCCTCATGATCAGGAAATTCTTTTGAGGTAATTTACTGAGTTTAGAATAGAATTAATATCTTGTGGAATACTATTGTAATCAGGTGAAACATAAATTGCGCTAATGAGCAGGGCCGCTGACAAACTAAAGGCTCGCGCGGATAGTCAGCATTTCAACAGGCGGGCGTGACTCATGCTCGCTGTATCTGCGTGCCCCGAGAATACTTTTAACTAGAATGATTATACTGCCACCCGTTGACTTTACGCAGGAACCAAGATTGCGATCCCTCCGAAAATAGTCATGTACACTATAATAAATCCCTCCATCAAAGAAATTGTCTTGCAACCAAGACTCCGTTTTAACAAGAACATCATAATTATTTAATCTTAAAATATGTCTGAATTGTGAACACTTTGTTCTCAAACCACGAACGTTTTGATAGAATACAAATAAGTAAGCAGCCATTGAGCTTTGAAAACTACCAATAGTTATGATCTAATCGTTCGTGGAAACTAACAACAAAGTAAGACATAAAACGTCCTGTTCCGACACTTTGCGGGGTGTTCGTTTACTGATAAAATACAGATATGGATTCTTAAAATAATTTTAATGACTATATCGAGGAGCATACATTTAAAAATATTAAAAAAAAAACTGCGGATGCAATATCATTATTATAATAACAGACTCTTCTGTTCATGACGTCTCTTTAACTAGCAAATTAAACAGGCGCAGGATACTCGTTAGCTTTAACAAAGGTAAGGGTATGTCAAAATACTATCGTTTATTCATCGTTACAATACATACGTATGCAATGTTTGTCTGAAGTTTCAAACCCGTCGAAATCACCATTACTGGCGATAAAATGCCCTCGAATTAAACTAATGAAATAAATTGATTTCATCAAAAACGTATAAATAAAAAAAATGTGATTAAATTTGTTACAATTAATACCTACGCGTTTTGTAATATAATCATTTCTCCGTATATAAAAAGAAAATAAAAAAGATAAATATGAATGATTTAGTTTTTGTCCATGTTTTTCTCATTTTGGTCAGCTTGAGGTTAAGGAATTCACTGCTTCTTAAATGGCAGCAGATTTTGATCTGCGAAAGGCTGCGCTTACAATATTTATGCGTTTATTTTTTGTTTTCAAAGTTTCCACAAAGCTGTATATTGCAGATAATAAGTACTTAAGTTTATTTTCATAACCTACATAAGTATCTAGTAATCATTTCAGTTTTGGGTAATACTACTTTAATACTTTAGGTAATACAACGTTGGGCAAAACCGTTAGAGATGATATCGGGTACTCCATTTTACTTAATCGTTTAAATGTTTCTCGTACTAATATACATTTATTTCTCATACAATATGATCTAAATATGCGTCGTTATTACGTTAGAAAAGCAACACGGCAGTCTTTGTTCAGTTCAACCTTGGAAATCGCCGTTGAGATAATTGTCAGGAAAGAGGGGCTACAAATTAGCAGCGAACCCTCTTGATTTGCCACTTTGTACTTTAGAAGATCAGTTCAAAAGTATAAAGTTTTTTAAGACTCATTTTCGGTTGCAGAATAGGACGTTGAAAAAAGGTTATACTATGGTAATATAACACTGAAGTTCATTTTATTTGTATTATTTATCCTCAACTTATGCTGATGCGGACATTCGACGACTCGCTTTTAAACTGGCGAAAAAAGTAATACACAAAATAATTTCAACAACGACCGACAACTGTCTGGCCATGATTAGCTCTATGGATTTGTTAAACGTCATTTTTCTTTACGCTCTGCAAAATCGATTTCCGTAGTATGACTTATGCGTTTTAACGGAGAAGAGAGTGATGATTTTTGCGACTTTCTTTGTTTTAAATGTTATTATAGTTATAGTGTCACAATATTATTGATATCCGGTCTTACCCCATCCACTACCGGATTTTATTTATAGGGCGGGGAAAAACCATAATTAGAGATTTGTGATTTTCCTTATTAAAATTACCTGATATGATGATACTTAAATAGAAACGTTGAGAATAGAGGCTAATATAAATTAATTTAGTGTTTTTAAACACATAACTAATAATATGTGAAATTAGCTTTTAGCCCTAAAGTCCCGGTTCTATCTCAGATTTCTGTTCATGTTACAGTTAATTTTAAAAATTTGGAAAAAATAGACTCTGATGAGATTTTCAGACTAAGCGGGACGTGTAGAAATTTTTATTTTGGTTTGTTTATATATACTTTTTTTAAACATAGCACCGTCATTAGTTACTTTTTTATTTTATTTTTTATGAAACCGTTGCTTTTCAAATAACCACAAGCCATTATTTAAATATGTAAATAATGTGTTCTTATTTTGTATGAATTTAAGGTTTTTATGACAAATAAATTCTTTGAATCGAAATATATACAAATATTTATAAGTTATTTGTTTGTCTGACTTAGGACTTCGCAAAATTTAGCAGGTTATATTAAGCTGACGATGCTTAGAAAGATCTACATTCAATAAATAACTTTTGTTAATGTCTATATTTGATAAACACCTTCGTTTTGGAAGTATATTTTACTAGCTTTCCGCCCGCGGCTTCGCCCGCGTGGAATTCGGTTATATTGCGGTATAAAGCACAACTATAAGAAAACTTCTCATTCCCACGGAAAAATCTAAGAAGCGCGATGTAACGCTGGATATAATTAGTTGTTAAACCAAAACTGAATGGTACACTATATTATATGTTTTCCCTTGTCGGGCAAAAACATGCAGATTTTGGGCACTGGAAACCCGGGAACACGCTACATAGAGCTGACCATGCGAAAAACAATGTTTTTCCAAGTGTACTCCAGCCACCCTTAGAGTTTGGCCTCGTGCTTTATTAATGGTCATTGCAAATGAAACCCTTATAGGAAATTGTAGTCTTTCAAATTGAAATGGGAGGTCTGTTGGAATAATCGGAATCCGAGGAATGAGTCATTTAGTGAATCATTAAGCTTCAAAATTTACATGTTCATATTCGTTTGCAACATATAAGTAGATGTAAAAAAAACAGTTTAGACGATAAAACAAATTGTACGTCATCCCTCGGGAATTCCTTATTTTCGGGGATTCATTATCGTATCATTTAGCTTCTAAATTTACATGTTTATATTCGTTTGCAATATTTTACCTTGTTTTAAACGACACACAGCGCCATCTACAATCCATCCATCAAGCAATCAATATTTTTGTTTTTCCTCGGGAATATAAATTTTTTTCCAGGATAAAAAGTACCCTATTATTTAATCCGGACTTTTATCTTTACGTCTGCAAAATTTCAAAGCAATCGGTTCAGTAGTTACGGCGTGAAAGCGGAACAAACAAACAAACAAACAAACTCACTTTCCGATTTATAATATTAGTAAGGAAGTAAGGATTGTTTGAATATTGTTGTATACTAGGCGATGCAGTCGCTAAGCATAAAGCCACACTAGCACCATATATTGGAGCGGAGCGTAATACCTAAAAAAAATATTTTTTTCGATAGGAATTTTTGCGAATTTTAAAATTCGGGCTCCCCGACACTCTGGTCCTAAACCTGTTGATTCGATTCCACACAAAAAATATTAAAATTGGTTAAGATCTTGGGAAATAATGGCGTAACAGACATTGCGCCATTGAAGCTGATCCATGGGAGCTTCGCTCACTTCGTTCGCTACGCTCCAAAAATATATTGAAGTTTTGAAGTACAGATGTGCTTATAATAAATACACATTAAACACCATCGGTCACAGACAGTCTATTGTTAGTTTTGTTATTTGGCTATCAAAGGCTTGACAATGTGTCACAAATATGAAGTCGGGTTTGATTGCCATTGAACTTCGATTTGGGTAGGGTAAAGTATATAAATTCTTTGTAGCCTTTAAGGGTCATTAGGTAATATTGTATAATATTCTTTTGAAACCTATTATAATATAATATATTTTAATTTTGGTGTAACCCAAGTGTCATAGATATTTGTTTGCATAGGATATAATATTTGTATTTTCTGTTGGATACCTGTTACATTCGAGTAAGCAAATTAGTATGTATTGCTTTTTAAGTAATAACATTTACTTTATTACCGTGACTGTTTCGTCACTTCTCTTTCGTGTTTTCTCTTAAATTAATTAATTAAATTTCTCTTAATTAGATGTAGTAGATGTACGATACGTTTGCAGTAACAACTTAACGACCTTATAAACGTTTCCATATAACAGAGAGAAGTGACGCAACATTTACGGTGACCGAAATAACCCTTACGCGTTAACCCTTAGTCTTGGAGACAGTTAATAAGTATGGTCGATAGTACCACTCAGTAATATATACACTCTAAAAATAAAATCATCATCATTACAATAACATAAGATTGGTCCAAATGTCAAAGAGTAGGTATATTGGATGTGCTATAGACTATATTTGTATTATTATTTTTAATTAAATTGTTTTTGGATGTGTACTTGTTTCTATTTTGTAATTTAAGTATGTGTAATTGAAAATTATTACTATCTTATTAATTTTAACACTCGTTAAAAGAATGTACGGTCGATAACACTACAAATAAAATAACCTTTATTTCGGTAAAATGTGCTTTCGACTGAACAAAGTATATTTTATTCTTATACTTTGTCCAATTAAGGATGATACTTTTGACAGGTGTCACTTCCTTTTTGCTTCGTACTAAGGTTGCGTTTGTTTCCTTATGTTTGGCTTGACATTGCAATAGCAACTTTATACCCTCTATATAGGTGTCAACTATCAAAAGTATCATCTTACATTGGACAAAGTATAATAAAAGTATTTATTTCTGTTTTGATTGATACTAAAATATGAATTTAGTTCATAATATTTTAAGTCCAAATCATTAAGATAGATTAATTTGAGTATAAACTTTTTACCTGATTAAGAAACGAATAGAAGAACGGAACGTAAAGTAAGAATAAATGTTTACTTTACGTTTTTATTCAAGTCCGATTTAGGATAAATAATTTCTGTCAATATCAGGGGTTGAAAAGGTATTGAATTGACATGACCGGAAACGTGAGTCCTAGAATAATGATCACAGTCCTATACTGAAACCTATTTTTTTAATCAATCACATGTTAATTACGAGTATTTAAGATTCTGAGTCGAAAGTTATTTTAGATAAGGGTAAGTTTTATATTTTATATGAAAATTAAAAATCATTGAGTGTGACTCAGGATCTATATTAGGTATATAAAAACTAGAAGGTGCTTATTATGGCAGCAAAAACAATGTTTACCTGAATTTAAACATTTTGTAATGCTTTTACATAATTATCTTGGTGTTTTATTTCGTTGTCTATCAACAAATATTTTTAAAATCATATTATTTGACAAATACTCTCCGTTACTAGGTCTCCGTATGAAAGTATAAAGGTGTTTAGAAAAGTTTGTCAACAATGAGAATAAGGTGCCATAAATCGTTTCACATAAGCTCACAATTATTGTTTAGATTGTTGATTAAAGTGGGTGGGCAGTTCCCTAGATAAAATATTATCATGACTGAGTAATTATTATATTGCAACTAATTACATTGATTCTCTTAAAAACAGTGGAATAAAAGAAGTATGCGAATAAACAGTCATGTAAAAATTTATGGATTATGGATGGATATGGCTATATGTGTTTTGGAACATGACGTCATCGAACATCATGACACATTTTTCTATATTTATTTTATAGAATTATATTTTCCAAAAAAATTACATTGTGTAATTAAATTACAATTATCACCTATATATGAACCTACAACAACATCGGAGATAGGAGAGGTCTGATAGTACGAGATCCCACTGCAGAATTAGTGTACTCATCGAGTATATGCTAAAAACCTAATTTTTACGCATATTTATCATCAAGAGAGTAAATATCTGCTAGGGTGCCTATCAAAATATGGCCGCTAGTATTTTTAATAAAATTATTTTAAATTAATTTTTCGCAAAAAATTTCATTGATTTGTTTTTAAAATAACATATCGTCCACTTCACGGCAATATATATAAAGATTTTGAAAATTCACGGTTGCCGTTGCGCACTTGGCCGGACCTCTGCGCAGCCAGGTGTAAACAGGTATGATTTTGATATCTTTTTACGTTTATAACGTACATTTATGATTTATATATCAAATTAAAGCAAATTTTTTTCTCATTATTATGATATGCGGGTGCCTAGTTAAAGCTGGCCGCAAATAGGGGTTGCTGGCTGCTAAAGATGGTAAATATTAAAAGTAGAGTGAAAGAGAGCTAACGCGTAACGTCACCAGTCAGACGAAGACAGCGATTGCCAGCTGTACGACGTTTTAAAGCCATTGCGCATGCGTCTGGTGCTAGTGTTCTCAACTGACCAGCTGCCGCATATTTATTCTAACTTAGAAACCACGCTGTTTTGGAGATCGTAATATACAACGTTTTTTATATTGTTATTTTATTTGTGCATCTAAAATTATCAAATTAATTTATGTAAAATAAAATTGATAAAGATGAAGGCGTGTTTTCTGTGTAACAAAAAAAACAATGTACTTGACTTTAATGATGCATTATTAAAGTATTCGCTCATGTTATTATTTCGTCGTATGAAAAAATATAAATTTCACGACGCTTCATTAACAATTGAATCAACTGATGATTCTGGATATCATACAGAGTGCCTTGAAAAAATTACAGTTTTAAAGCAAAAAGACAAAGAAGAATTCGAAAATTTTTGTAAAACACAAACAGTAAGTAAAATTTCAATTGAACTTAAAAATATTATAGGTTATAGATACGATATAAATAATACGGTGCTAACTTCGAGGATTTTTTGTTAATTTTTTTTTTTAATTGTTAATTTTTGTGGAAAAACTTGGTAACGTAGCACCATTTACTAATTCCTAAGATATTTTATTTCTCAGACAGGTAGAATTTATCAGCTAGTCGGACCTTTTTGAAACTTATTTCAAGCACACAATAAAATCATTCAGCAATATAATGTGGAGAAATAAATACTATTACTGACTTTTTCTATTAACTGTGCGTTGTTTTTCCAAAAAAAAAATATAAGTGAAAGATTCAGATTTTTAAATGAGAGTCACGAAAATAAATATGAAACATTTTTTATTTTAATGTTTAATTTACTTGAATGTTTAATTTATATGTTACCAACGTTTAGATTCTTGAATAAAATCGCATATTTTTTCAACCTACTTGCACAATAAAATTTTATTTTACGTAATGAACCTTGGTTTTATTTTTCAATATTAATTTTTTAATGTAATTTTTAAATTTGTAATTTTGAAAGAAAGACATTTCTTTTGGAGTATTTATTAAGTCGTCTCTACTATTATTTGAACCAGTGGTTGAGCACACTAGCACCAGACGCATGCGCAATGGCTTTAAAACGTCGTACAGCTGGCAATCGCTGTCTTCGTCTGACTGGTGACGTTACGCGTTAGCTCTCTTTCACTCTACTTTTGATATTTACCATCTTCAGCAGCCAGCAACCCTTATTTGCGGCCAGATTTAATTAGGCAACCGCATATCATAATAATGAGAAAAAAATTAGCTTTAATTTGATATATAAATCATTAATGTACGTAATAAACGTAAAAAGATATCAAAATCATACCTGTTTACACCTGGCTGCGCAGAGGTCCGGCCAAGTGCGCAACGGCAACCATGAAGTTTTAAAGTCTTTATATATATTGCCGTGAAGCGGACGATATTTTATTTTAAAAACAAATCAATGAATTTTTTTGCGAAAAATTAATTAAAAATAATTTTATTAAAAATACTAGCGGCCACATTTTGATAGGCACCCTAGCAGATATTTATTCTCCTGATGATAAATATGCGTAAAAATTAGGTTTTTAGCATATACCCGATGAGTACACTAATTCTGCAGTGGGATCCTAGACTTTGACCTGTATCGAAGAATTATCAAATCAAATCAAATCATTTTATTCTGCAAGTAATATGGTACAATCAACAGATGTTATTACAAATAGTCACCAACCACTACACATCACACCAAATATTTGGCAAGCAGAATTTATAAAAGTAATTTATAAAAATACACATCTAATCTAAATAATAAAAATAAAAGAAACATAAATCAAACCCTTTTTCTTTCAATTCATATACAATTCAATCTTTATATTATAATATTTCATTCATAATAAATTCAGATGTCTATTTATAGATCAATACAATCTAGTATTATAATGGCACGGAGCAAAAAATAAAATATAATGTCAAAAATATCAAATTTATATCATGTTCTAAATTCAAAGTATTCTTTAATTGAGTAGAAGCATTTGTCTATTAACCATTTTTTAAATGTTTTTGTAAATAACATTGTTGGTAGCTCTCGTATACTTTTAGGGATGTGGTTGTAGATTAACGAAGACATAACATTTGAGTTTTTTCTACTTAACATGCTTCTACAGTTAGGAACCTTAATCTTATTTGGATCTCTCCGCGTGTATACACTAAAGTGAGAAGATTGTGCAAACAGATGAGGATGCTTTTTCACAAAACATCCTACTTCCATTATATACAAACAGGTGAGTGTCAATAAATTCTGTTCCTTAAAAAGTGGTCTACAACTATCAAAGGGCCTTGCACCACACAAACTTCTAACACATTTTTTTTGAGATATAAAAGTTTTGTCCATGTAACAAGAACCTCCCTACAATAGCAGACCATACCTAAGAATGGAAACTACATAGCCGTGATACGCCAAGAGTGCAGCCTCCCTTCCAGCAGTATTTCTAATTCTTTTCAAAGCATAACAAAATCTGTTAATTTTTTTGCATACTTTTTCTATATGGCTTTTCCAGTTGCAGTTTGAGTCTAATGCTAACCCTAGAAAAATCGTTTCTGAGGTCTCTTTTATTTCCTCTCCCTGGTAGGATAAAGTCAATTTTGGTAGCCTTGATTTATAGTTAGCAAATTGAACAAATTTGGTTTTTGTTAGATTTGCGCGCAACTCATTCGAGTCTAGCCATAGCATTATATCTCTTACACATAAGTTTAATATGTTATTATAAGAAATATCACTTTTTTTATCCTCTGGAATAACAACGCAGATATCGACGGCAAATAGTATATATTGATGCGTATTTATGTCAGGCAAATCGTTTATATAAATTAGAAATAGCAATGGGCCTAGTACAGAACCTTGTGGGACTCCAAGCTGATTTAATCTATATTCGGATCTATATGGCACAGATGTCTGATTTTCATTAATGCGATAGATCTCAGTACATTGCATGCGGCCGCTGAGAAAACTTTGGATTAATTTTAAAGTTAAGCCTCTTATGCCATAGCGTTCACATTTGTCTAATAATATCGCATGATTAACTAAATCAAAGGCGCTTGACATATCGTAGAAAATGGCACATATGTTGTTTTTACTATCAATGCTTTCTGTTATTGATTTACTCAGAGAAAAACCTGCAACTGTCATGGATTTATTTTTTTGGAAGCCATTTTGTTCTTCCTTTATTATTATATATTTTGTTAAAAATGTTTCTATTCTCAAATGTATTAATTTTTCAAAAAAAAATGAAAATATAGACAACAAGGCTATAGGTCTGTAATTAGTTATATCTGATGTGCATTCTTTTATATGAAGTGGGATAACTATTGTCTTTTTTCAACGCTCAGGGAAGGTGCCTTGGGTAAACGAAAGATTTATCAAATACGCTAAAATAGGAGCTATGAATTTAGCACATTGTTTTATAACATAAGTACATACACCATCAAATCCTACTGAGTTAGTGTTTTTTAAGCTATTTATGACATTAATTACATCTGATTCTAAGCATGGAGTCATGAATATAGAAAAATTATTCCTAGCTATCTGATTTGCGTTTCTGTTCCAACTCCATTGTCCCAAGTTTCTATTGACGAAGTGATCATTAACACAAGAGGACAATTAGTTAAGACACTGACAAGTGACATAACAAATAATAATTTTCTAGTGGTCAGTTTGATAATTGAAACAGTCCTTATTTTCTTTAATCCATAGAACAATTTTGAAAATAGAAGTAATATATATGTATAGTACGGACTACAGAACCTTAACCTACCACAAAATTTCAAATTTTCTTAGTGAAAAGACTGGAATCAAAGGGAAAAATTTGGCTATTTTGTATAAGCTGATGTCCTGTAGACTGTACAAAATATAAAACAGACTTAATTTGTGTGACGTCATGTTTCATGGACCAAAAAGGAACTACCCAAATTAATCGCACCTACAATTGGACCCATTTTTGCAAACAAGAACCAACCCACTGCAGGTTGATTTCGAGAAAACGAGACTTTTGTAAACAGAGTGTGCAAAATGCATACATAGTATATTAATGGATGAATACTTGTTAACCTCATGTGGAATACTGTAGCCTATCTAGGAATATCAGATTTATTAATTTTATAAATAATAAGTGTTTAGGTACCATGTTGTATAGTTCTTTATAGTTTTTCAAAAGGTGGCCAAAGTGGGTTGGTTCCGCAAGTAACAGTGTTGTATCTCGGTTGTTAGTCGGTAAAAAGAAAGTATTTTTATGAGAAGATAGAATGCGTGATTTGAGTGCCATCTATAAACTAAACCCAATTTCACTCAAACTGTTGGTTGGTTCTTGTTTGCAAAAATGGGTCCAATTTATCAATTGAAGTTTGGAGATCTCAAGAATTCTTTGTTTAAACTGAGGGTTGTGCGTTATTACGTAATTGAAATTGTTAATATGGTATATGTATCAATGGGCGTGAGTGTATGTGTAAACGTGTGTGTTTGTGTGTGAATAATTAGGAAAAACTAAATCTTGACCGATTTTTGTAGATAGGAAGTTTATTGAATTGAATGAAATCATCGTTCTTAAGACATTAGGATAATAAGATAGAATTTTATATTCCCTTAATATTTATTTGTAAATACGTAGTTAATGTCACTTGTTAGCAGCGAAATTTCATTGAATAAAATTAATAATTCTGTCACAGTCATTTCAATTGTTAATGGTTGTCATTTTATTAAGGGATGCCTATACGAAGAATTTTATTCGAATTAAAATCTAATAAAAGTTGGTGCGATGGCCGTTAATGTCAATTGGAATGTTTGCTCTTTTTTATGAACTAACCCCAGAAATCTGTCTTACTTCTTATATGTGTATATTCTTAATATAAAAGTAAATGTAATGTGATAAATGTAATCAAATATGAACTGATGGATTGTGAAAATATTTTTCGATAAAAAATAATCAATTCTCAAATGCTGTTTTATTACAATTTTTTAACCGTTAAGAATAAATATGAAATCACTTTGGGTTATAGCGTTGATGGAAATTAGATGAGAGCGGCACAAAAAGACAACAACGATGTCGCAATCTAGCGATTTAATTAATATATACTCTAAAACACAAATTTGTTGTTTGTGTGTTTGTCTGTCCGCTCTATTTTCCCGCTCTTTTTCCATTGTGTACGCGTTACCATAGCAACGCGTTACCGGGTCAGCTAGTATATACTCTAAAAACACAAATTTGTTGTCTGTGTGTTTGTCTGTCCGCTGTTTTTTCCATTGTATCAACTAACGTTACCATAGCAATAACGTTACCATAACAACGCGTTATTGGGTCAGCTAGTACCTTAAATCAAAACAGTTAGAAATTGGATGTTGCCTGTGAGACGTAGCCGTCGCTCGAAGGAGTGATACGTTCTTCATTCAGTTCTAGGTGACCGTTTAGATGAGTGCGCGTTAACATGTTGTCCTTCTCCTCTCCCAACCTTTCGTATGCCGGAACGTGGATCCGCGTTATCCCGTTATACTGCCGAAACGCGGATCCACGCTAAAACGACTCCATGCGATTTTTTCCATTTTTCTATAATATTCACATGCAGACAAGGTTGCGAATCATAGAATAAAGTTCCTATTAAATGAAGTTATCGTCTCATTCAACCAAACCATTCATGTTCGTTCATAACTTGTGTCAAAAGTATTCGAAATGTTCAATCCTTTTCCTTGTTCCCTGGCGTAAGTCACTGTGCGTGTTTAAAAGGTTTTTATAAAGAAAAATAATAAGCTATTTTATTATGTATTACGTACACAATATATTCAAGAATCCAATGAAACTAAAAAAGTCAAATGAAAATATCTAACTTTTTTTTATCCGTATTTTACCGCAGTACTAACAAATTTTGCCGTTTCATAAGAAATAATGGGTTATAACCGATATTCGACTGATGATATTCTAATAAATTATGCACTAACAAAAAGGTAGATTCATGGTGTTTTAAAAACAAAAATCAGATAAAAGTTACGTTTTCTAATCTAAGTGATAATTGATGTAAAAACTTCAAGTTGCGCAATCGCGCTACATGCGATATTTCTCGGCATTTAGCGGTAGCGTCGCTGTGCCAGTCGCGGCATACGAAAGGTTAAAACTCTTTGCCTGAGTCTGTGTTTCCTGACAAATACAATTTGGGGGTCTTCAAGTCACGAGTGAATAGGTATCTTCTAGGCAAGCGCGTCACATCCTAGATCGCATCGACGCTTACCATCAGGCGAGATAGTGGTCAAGCGCATGCCTATTTTCTATAAAAAAAAAACATTCTGTTGTAATGAGAAAGGGTCGCATTGTACCCGTTGAGGTTTGGATGTCCGCCACTCGAACGACGCCCACCTGTCGGTGCCAGGATAGATAGCTGCTTCACACATAATCAGTAATTAATTCGGTAGCAGCCGGTTGTCCTTTACTAGTATCTTTTGATCAATATATTATGGTTGCTCCCCATTTTCGCCACTTTTTCTCTATAGTAATGATTCCAGAAGTGAGTTCTCAAAGTTTGAATGTATCTTTTTTACTTTGAATTCAATTATTTTTCGTAATATCTCCTGTTATCAAAATGACTACCAAATCGTCTATTTTATCAAAGCCTCCATCCACTATATCTAAAATGTATCAAAATGCCCATTTCATTATGTTTACGCATGCGTGTGGGTTTGGGTAGATATAACTTGTTAGGTACTCAATGATGCGCAAAAATAAGGAATTTAGTGTAAAAAATGTAACTCCTGTTTATCTGTAACAACTTATCTCGAGAGAAGGGTAATGTAGGTATTTGATGTTGTCCAATATTTATTTAGTTGGTTATCCCTATATTCTTCAATGAACGGCTTGTCTCTTTTTATCTTTCTGTTTTGATCGCCACTTAAAAGCTTTCACTTCTCGGCATCCTTTAACTCTTTAGGCGATGTGCCCTATCTACCCATTTCTTCTTTAGCATGTGATGGGTGATGCATCTTTAAAAATGGCGATAAATTATTATATCAAATCAGCTGTATAATATCTACATGCATTTAACTCGCTTCGGCAAAACGCGGTAAATACATAAGTATATTTCTACCTCATCAATAATATAAAACACATTCAAGTACGTGAATATTGCAAATAAACCGAACTTTCAGGGCTCATACTAGACAACAGAAATGGTACCTGTGCTTAAAAGAACATTTTACATTCTACAGAAGCCAGGTCTCACCGTCCGTTCGGTTTTAATAGAGTACATTTTTTAATTTTTACTCTAGTTATCATTGACGAGTCAATCCCAAAAATATATTTGTCTTTTTTGTGTGACTTTTAGATGCTAAGACATAATCCTCGCACTAGCGCTAATTTTGTCTCATTCGATCCCAGATTAAATAAAGTATATTTATCAGGCTTAAAGTATCTGGTAATCGACGTGACTGATAACACAGTAAGCGCATAAAATGCGGGCTGTATGGTGCATTTTATGCGCTTATATAAATTTTCATTTTTTAACAAAATTTATTTTATTTTTAAAAGTGTGACGTGTATTTTTGTTACAATTAGACTTTGTCAAAAAATATTGCCAACGGCTTTACTCTGCACTTGATAAAATAATTTAAAGCTACAGTGTAATTTTGAAACAGAAAGTCTATAACTATTTCAAATTTTCTGCACGAACCGCTAAGATAATAAAAACACAAATGTTAGCTTTATTCATCGTCACTTCCTTTTCTGTTAGCTATCAGTATTATACCTGCATAGTCCACAGTTGTTTTTGTAAAAGAAAATACAGCATAATATCTTTGTAAAGATGATTTATTCATGATAGGTTGAAATGGTTTTGCCTAAAAGCGGTTGCAACTCTTACAACTAGGGAATGCAAATCTCGCGAGATTGGGGCTCAAGCGAGATCCTGCGAGTTTATGAATAACAATACTGCGAGATCTCGCAAATTTTCGAGATCTCGCGAGATTAGCAGTTTGGTGTGTTTTTTTTGCAAATAATCATAATTTTTGAATAAATTAGGAAAAAATAATAAATATGATAAGTATTATAAGATAAACATTAATTTTCACGATTTTTTTAATAGCCTTTTATGCATCAATCAAACATTGTTTGACGTATAATTTTTTAATAAACTTCTAAGATGTAAACTTTGACGTATGTCAATGTTATGTTATTGGAAGAGAACTTGTTTCTAGAAAGGGTTTTAGAATATTAATGTCTATAAAATCATATCAATATTTTATGATGTTGTACAGATTTAAAAGTTTTATATGATGAGGTAATGAATCTTATTCCCGTATAAATAAAAACGTAATTTAAATTACAATGAAATAAATATTTCTTTTATTCCATGAACATTTTTACTGTAGGTTTCTTAAAATTAAAATTTCCACACTGAGCTAAGCCTGTATCGTAGAAATCTTAACGTGAGGAATTGTCTACAATAGATTTCATGCAGTGACTGACAAATTATCCTATAATAGTTCGGTCAGCAAGTTGAAAAACGTGAAAAATAAAGATAAAGCTCCTTATAATATGAACAATAGCTATAAAATAGAAAAATGAGTTTACTGCATGTAAAAATGGTATTTAGTTTTTTGTTAATAACTCACAAAAAATAAATATATGCAATATTTTGAAAAAATATCCTTATCGATTAAGTACAATTTCTAAAAAATTCATTTTAAAAAGTAATTTCTTAGGTTACTTAATGTTATTGTTGAATGCGAAAACAGCAATATTATAACATTTGTTAAAAAAAATGAATAACATTTCATGGGCTTTTAGTTGTTGTTAACTTCACAAAAATTTATTATAAACAAAATAATTTACTTACTCTATCAAATAACAATTGAAAGAAACAACCATTCTTCTCTTCTAATATCAAACAAAAATCTTTTAGTAATAAAACAGTTGTTTTATAACAAACAAAACAACGAGAAGTCAAAAAAATAAAACTTATCATCTAAGTTGAGTTGACTATTAAACTGAGATATTATAGTATTATCAATTAAATGAAACTATATCTACTCAGTAGATTCATTAAATATTGCAGATTAATTAACAACATATACCAATTAGTCAGACTATTAGAAATTACAGATTAATGAACAAAATATACTAATCAAATGAAAGAAAAACGACACCGACAGATCGCAACTCCGTCCGTGTCAGTCCGCGCTTCAAATAAGACGTTTTTATGCTCAAGTGCAATCTCGTTAAAAAAGGCCGAGATCTCGCTAAAACGAGATCTCGCGAGAACGAGATTGCATTCCCTACTTACAACCACGTATAATTTCCTTCTCTAATGTCTACCGTTAATTATTAAATATTTATTTCCTAATGTCGTCGATAGAATTTGTGATGCACCATGTAAGTGTGGTCTATAGTAACGTTCTACAAATATAGATGTAATATTATGTAATGTATACCATAACTTTAATTGATTCCATGATTAGATTCAAATGTAAAAGCATATCTCATAAATGTATTTTTATATTATTAAATAGACAAGTATATTGTTTATCAAAAATATGCATATAATAGTACATATTATCTGAACTGATTATTATCTGAACACCGAGTTAGATTGAGCGTAATTTTCAATGCAAAAAGATAGTTTGCAAACATATGAAACTGCTAACCTTGTTCTTCTCAAAATATATGTTTGCTCACGATCAAAATCACTCAAAATTATGCTCAATCAAACACGGTGTTCAAATAATCCTTGGAAATCTTATCGTTCCTTAATTGTGTAATCAAACTTAAATGAAAATAACTAAAGCTGAAAACTGACGGTGAACTGAACGGAACGTGGTCGCATCGGTAAGCAATGCTGACAATATATTTATATTATCCTAAGCAAGAAAAACCATCTATGTTATGTATAAAAAAATATGTGATTTATGTGTCGCATTAGATTTAGTCGCAAATGCATACACTACTGCACTGACTGATTTTTTCGTATTTCAAACAGGGGTGTATAACAAAATCAATTTTATGATCAAGTATAAAATAAAGTTTAATGCGGAGTATAATTCTCTTTTCTTTATTATAAATTTATAAAAATCTTTGTCCTGAGTGAGAGACTGACTGACAGACAACCATTTTTGTTGAATCAGAAGATTTTAAATTTAGTAGACGTATTTATTAATGGGCAAATACCTTCAAAGAAAAAAGGAAAGAAAGGATTTTCAAAAATTCTACCCCTATGGGAGTGATATACATCTCCTGTTTTGCCCCTCTATGACAGAATTTTACTACTGTTATACGAAAAATATCATCTTTCAATTTTCAATACACCTGGTGAAAAAAGGAGTTTAAACATCTATGCAAGTTTCCCAGTATTGCAGTGAGAAGCTTGAAATTCAGTGTTTTTTCTAATACAAAATAAACATACATGCATATTTTGATTCTGAAATTGCTACTTAAACGCGGTAGGTGACGCTGTGACCGGGCTACAGGTTATTTTCACGAAAATATACTTTAGGACCCTACATACGAAATTGGCGTTTTGTCGTACTGGCCACTTTGATCTAAAATATCTTCTCATTGGTTAAGAATTCCAAATCCAAATTTATAAATCAATTTAGCCGGTACACTTGAATTTTGAAAACACAGTCATTCATTTGTTTTTTCCTGGTTAGTTCTTTTCTTTGGCGTCGCTCATATCGCACAATGGAAAAACATGAAATATTGCTATATTTAGGAGTACGAGTTCTACCATGGCACCAGTGCTGCAGAAACAGCTCAAAGAATTAACTATATGTTTGACCATGGTGTTGCAAAAAAAAAACACGGTAAGTTTTTGGGTCCAACGTTTTCATTCTGGAAATTTCGAACTTCAGAACAAGCTCCGTGAATTGCTGGAGATCAAAATGAATAATGAAGAATTAAAGGCTGTTATAAAAGCGGATCCACAGCAAACCATTTCAGAGTTAGCTGCAGGCTTCGGTGTTTTAATCCACTTAAACCAAATCGGAAAAGTAAAAAAGCTTGAAAGGTGGGTACCTCATGAATTGAGAGAATCAAACCAGCAAGTTACATTACTTTACCGGCATGACACAATTGGAATATCTGCGACATCCACCCTACTCCCCGGACCTTGCTCCAACAAATTACCATTTTTTCCGGAATTTTGATAAATTCTTACAAGGAAAAAATTCAACTCCGATGTGGCAGTCCAAACCGCCTTCAGAGAGTTTTTTGATTTTCACCTCCGTGATATTTTTAGTGGATTCATAGGAATCACCTTCCTATGAGACGGCTGAAATCATAAACTACCTATTAGACGGCTGAAACATCGACATTATATTTCTCCCATATAAAACGCCGATTTCATATGTAAGGACCTAATAGTAGGCCCTTTTCGTTCGTTCATACAGGACAACCTCTCCAGGTCCGCTAGATAATAAATAATTTTTAAAAGTCTACGAAGTATTCTTCGCAGCTATCTTTTGCCGCTTTTAAATTCGTGTTACAATTTTTATACCATACGACGTGTTTAAATATGATTTTGTAAAAATTCTATATCCTGTATTTCATAAGTCCACCACAAAAAATGTATTTTTAAACACATGAAATAAACATTTTTATAGACATTTTGTAGTTAGTTCTTATTGTTAAACATAAAAAATTTTGCAATTAATTAATTAATTCAGTTAACAAAGTCATCGTAAGGATCATAAATAACAATACGGTATACAACCTTTCAGAGGATTGGGTTTGAGTTGTAAAGCCACAAAATACGTGATTGGAATTTACTTTTCACTTGTGAAATTTTCAGAGAGAATTTGGAAGAATTCCAATTACGAGGTACTATGTACAAAAGAACTGTATGGGCACAGTTTTTTTATGAAACTGTATGAGTACAGTTTTTTTGGACTCCATATTAAAAGTTATTACAGGCACTGTCATCGTCAACTCTGCCGAACGAAGTCAGCTGCTGGAGCCTCCTCAAGCCTCCCTCAAAGACTTGCCAAAATCTCCAAGCCAAACAGACGGATTGGAGATTATTGCAAAAGACCGTAGCTAATTTAAATACGCATGTGACGAACAACCTCGTCTGTGGTTGTTAATACAGGCGTATATTAATCTTATAGAAATATAAAATAAAATAAATATAAGACCATAGGTAATTCGTAAAGTTTATGGTAAAGGAGGTATACAGTGACTACCTTCACCTTTAAGAGTGTCGTAAAAGACGTGATATCCTGTTTGATGATGCTGTATCACCCTCAAGCGTGGTACAGAATCATCAAACAGGAATAAAATATTTATTTTTGGCGTTATTTTACTGCTAGTGTACTTTTATTTATTAAAAACAACATAATGCTGTCTTCAAAAGTTAGTGAATCTTCAATATTTACCTCCCATTAAAAAGACCAATTCCTTCAGTCATTTGTATGGAAGGTAATTAAATGATCAGGTACTTAAACAAAGTTCTTTAAAAAACTCACAATTGTCATTTTTGTGAAAGGTCTTACAATCGAGTTTATAATATACAAAGCAACGTGTCTACTGCTGACGGCGTATGTAAATATTTGAATGCAGAAACTTTTAATCGATGCTCAACTATGTTTTTAAATTTTTTGTGAATGCCTAGATCTGATTATTAAATATAATTTGTAACGCAGATTGCTACGTCTAGTTCAAAAATGGAAATCGATCACTAATATTATTAGTAAAAACATGGGTGATATTGAGACATGGGTGACTTTTTTCCATCTAAAATATGTCTTGTATAGATAACCATAATCTAAGGAATACAATATATTTGAGGATAATTTAAGGAATACACAGTGCACAATATCGATTCCCTTTCCTATGTTCAATGCTGCATGCATAAATGATGCAAAGAAACTTAAGTTATCTTTTGACATTAACATCGTACATACTTTTAGTCATTATGTAATTATCACCTTCATCAATCACCATTCTTAGAGTTGCATACCGTACAGAACTCTTTGTGTCAAAGAGCTTACGGCTTCTTTAACCAACAACATCCGACTGCTGCCAAGCTTCGGATTGTCAAACAAGTACTGCACGATAATAAGTTGCAATTACCATGCTTAGGTCACGAAACCGCACCAAACCAGCTATAGTAGAATGGCAACCTGCTGTACTTCCATACATGAAGGATGTCATCGCCAAGATTGGAATCTTTTTGAAGGAGGTTTCCATCAATCTTTCTTTAAACTCGTCAGAAAGATTAACCAACTATGTGGACTCTCCCGTATCGGAAGAAAACTAAGTAAGTATTAAAGAACATGTAGCCGACATAAAACGTAGGCGTGATAATAAGTCTGCATTGTGTGAGCATAATTTTGAAGTGATTTATGGAATATAAACTACAAATACTTGTTGGAGAACAAATATTTGTTTCTGGAATATTTTGAAAGGCTATAAACATTAGGAAAAAGTCACCTTCTTGGGATACCATAATTAGTAAAATAATATCCCAAACAAAAACACACTGCGACACCTAGTAATATAGCAAGTTATTTTTGTAAATAAATAAAACATGGATAATAAGATAAAAAAAGGTTAATAAAATGCTAAGTGAAACAAAATAATATTTGTTTCAAATAAGTAGTTAGGAACGCGTTTGATTAAAATATTTGATCTTAGTGTAGCACGTGTATACCTTCACCTTAGTCTTCCAGTGAACACGGCTCCTGTAAAGGAATCGAAATATCAGGATTAAATATAAAAAAAACATGAATAAATGCGGAGAAATTCCAGTTAGTGATTTTATTTAAAAGCAAACAGACTAAAGACACTCGTTTGTTTTTAATTGGCGTAAAGCTAATAAACGCTTCATTTGGCCTTGGTTTAAATATTTTCAGATAACTCTAAAAATGTAAAGTAAGCATCGTCGCAACCTATCGTTGTTTACATTATCATCGGCGTTTTTTTTAACACTGTTATCAACATATAGCGAAAAAAATTGGTTACTATTCGTGTTTTGTTGACTGAATAAATATTCTGTTCTGAATGTTGGAATTGGGGTAAATAAGTTGATTGACCCAACTCAGACAATCCTTACTAAAAAGGGGGTGTGGCTGTGTTATGGACACGGGCATTTGTTATACGTGAATACGTCTCGTAATGGGTAATAGTTTCTATATAAAATATTATTATTAATGTATGTCATAATCATAAGAAGTCCTCCGGGTGTACATGTTTTGTTTATGATGGCAACTGTTTCGTTTAATGGGTTCAGGAAATAAATCAATTAAACAAATAATTACTATATTATAACTTTATTAATTATAGGTCTGTGATACTATAGAAGCGATTTCATCATCCATCTGCATAATTTCAACCGTCCCAGCTGCAGATATACTGGCACAGTCGTTGATCCGCTCGGCCGCATTCATTACTTTACGTTGCCGGCACTGCTTGACTCGATCATATGGTGTTTTATTGGTATCATTCGATTGCTGTTAAGATGCCCTTTCCAACCGTTTACGATCTCTGTATTTCGATTTGGCTTTTCGACGCGTATAGGCCGACATTAAATATTTTTTGATATTTTTATTTTATTTTAACACCTTATTATATTCACAATCACAATTTTACACTAATGTTATATATACACTACTGGAAAAAATTAAGGGATCAAAAAAAATCCAAATTTTTGGGCAATTTTCAACAGGCCGTAACTTCGAGAGAAATGGTCGTACAGGAAATTAAAAAAAAGAAAATTGTAGCTCCAAGTATCTAGTTTTTGGATGAGAACTTTACAATTTTGTAGATTCCGCAGTTTTGAGTAATCTTAGAAAAACAAGCAACAAACAAAATGCAAATATTTTTTAGTTTTATGTTTTGGTCTACTGTCTTTTTTTTCGCTTAACTACTATAAGGATCGGGTACTTTGTTCATTCAGCTTTAATTTGTTTTTTACACACCTTGGAACGTCCAGTTCTCGCCGAGATATCGGTCTTCAAATGGAAAAGGATCGCACAGAAAGTTAAAGGTGGGTTTTAAGAACTTAAATGAATTCTCTTTAACGACTAGCCATTGTTTTTCCGAATTTTTATTTTTATTTGTCACATGAATTTGAAAATGCAACAAAAAAAGGGCTTTTGGTGGTTTTTTGGAAAATCAAGCACTGGATCGAAAATTTAGAAAAAACCACTAATGTTAAGTGTGCCTTTTACAGTTCAATATGTCCACAAAAATCCTACAAAGAACCAAATTAATCGAGCCAGCCGTTTTTTTGTTTCACTCGATCGAATATTTGATAAAATTAAAGGATCACGTTTTTTAAGATCTTGAAACCCACCTTTAACTTTCTGTGCGATAATTGGTTGCTGAGATATCGATAATCAAAGACAAAAGGATCCCTTTCCATTTAAAGACCGATATCTCGGCGACAAGTTGACGTATCAAGGTATATAAAAAAATAAATTAAAGCTTAATGAACAAAGTATCCGACCCTTATAGTGGATAAGCGAAAAGAAAATCCCACGCCCGTAGACTAAAAAATAAAACTAAAAAAATATTGAAATTTTTTTGTTGCTTTATTTTCTAAAAATCAAAAATCGCAGAGGCTACAAAATTTTAAAGTTCTAATGCAAAAACTAGATACTTGGAGCTACAATTTTCTTTTTTTTAATTTCCTGTACGACCATTTCTTTCAAAGTTACGGCCTGTTGAAAATTGCTCAAAAATTTGGATTTTTTTTTGATCCCTTAATTTTTTCCAGTAGTGTATAATCGATAGATTTTGAAGAGAGCTAGCGATTGGAACTTGAACGAACGTCGTAGCGTCACCGAGTCGAAAGTTATACTAAATGGAAATCTCGATACGCAGCAAAATGGCCTTCAAAATGGCGGGGCTCCCCCTCCGCCGCGCGCGATGTGTTACAGTCTTTACTCGGCGTAATAAATTCTTTGATTCTTTAGCTATCCAGTGGTGTAATTGAAATTTGGATGGAAATAATACATATGTAGCTACAATACTAAACTGTATCCCCCGATTTTGTTATCATTAGTTTTTTTGAATTCCGTCCCTATGGAAGCAATTTTAAAGACGTATTCACGTCAAAACCAAGGAAGTACGACTCATCGAAATAAGTCTGCAGCAGCTGTATTTCTTCTTCTGTTAGGTATGACAGCCTCCAAAACCGGCTGCACAATCCAACACAAATGAAACTGTTGTTTTTTCTTAATATTTTAATGCACGGCGTTAAGACGTTGCTTCCTACTCACGTTCAGAAGCAAACAAAACCTTTGTCGAGAATGGCAGCGGATGAGGGGTACCAACTGTGCGACAGCACGGAAGCAGCATCACGTAATTTAAATGTTAGAACGTCCAACTAAGGGTCTTTAAGTACTCAACATACCGAGACCAGTATGATGGTTTCCACTAAGAGAAAAAATATAGATATAAGGTAGGCTGACTACCTACTAAGAGCCAATTTAAGTAAAACAGCAATATGTAACTTAACTTGTCATATATTATTTTCAAATAAAATTTTATAAACTAAGAATGAAATTATGTATTGTAGACAGGTAAATTACTGTATGGTAAAAGACTGAGCTTATTGACAGGTCTTTGTAAGAGGCTCTTTTCAGTACGTAGCGTTACTCAGCGAACTACATAAACCGTCCGGGCTTGGGTGTAACTTTTCTACTTTGCCTAAGGCCTATTTACAGGAAGAACCTCTTATCCGTTTTAATGAGGATTAAGTCACCAATTTTCAAATTAGATGAAGAAGTAAACCACTTTGCTCGTTGTTGTAGTCTATTCAAATATTCCCAACTCCAATGCTTCCCAAACATCTGAGAGCACTTTTGGACATATTGCCATCGCGATAATCTATTCATGTTTAAGTCATGAACATCACTCTAAGGTATGACGGTTAAATTTCTTCTAATAAAAAAGTGTCCTGTCGTTAGTACTATAACTACGTGGGTAACACTGAAACTGTTTAGAACTGGCCAGTTAGAAACATTGCTAATGAATACTTTTTTTGAATTTCAATTTTAAAACTCTTTGGTAACCCAATGTAGTAGTATATTGCATTCATTTGTCATTTGTTTTTGTAAATTAGTGGCAAATCTAAAACTCTTGTTACACGTGAAAATGAACCTAACGCGAGAAAATTTTCGGTCAATGATTCATTATGACTTTCGTTGTGGGCTTACTCAACAACAAAGCTATAATTGGCTGCGATTAGCATTTTTAATTATTTCAAACGCGCAAACGACGCGTAGATGGCGCGCATATATGTGCTTCAAGCGAAATTCGAACGCAACCTTGTAACCTAAGCACACGGAGCGATCGTGAACCGCGCGTCTGCTACGCGTATACGCGCAGATACAGCGATACACACGCGCTGTAGCCGCTCGTATCTTCCGCGTTTTATAATTGCAACTGCAGCGCGGGTGGTGAGGTGGCATGAGCGCGCGCCACTCCTCCGCCCCCTTGTACGCGTTTCGAATGCGCTTCACACACGCGTTTGTAACGAGTTTTTAGCGCGTTTGATTAATACTAACTCGGGGCATCTACTGCGCAGAAAACGCGCGTTTCTGAAGCGCACGTTTTCTGGCTAGGGCTCTTATACAGTATAGACCTGTAAAGTCCACACCAGTAACATTAAATGGACGCTCAGGATTGATTCGATCTCAACGTAAGCTACTCATTTGCTGTGAAATTAAATGAGCTTCAGTTTTAACGGATTACTAATGTTTGGCCAAAAAGCGTTTCCCAAAATATCACATCGCAAACTATTTTACGCTAATTTTCATTTGGCAATAAAAACAATAATCAAAAACAACTTATTGCAAACTTTTAGTTAGCAAATCTCTTATTTCTTATATTATTGTTTAACAAATAATTGTTTAGTTATGTTTCACTTAACCAAATATTATTAAATCAAATGTTTAATTTGGCACAACTTATTTTACCCAAAATCCCATTTAATCTTTTTTGTCGAAATTTCCAAATGATTCATTAACAATGGAGACGATCTAGCGCTCGGTGGGCGCTGCTGCAGCACGTTTACTTCACTCGCTTCGTTCGCTGCATTTGCTCACCTTCGCGCGTTAATGGTCACGGTTCTAACCTTATGGTTAGATAGTTAATGTTTGATCTGTTTCTCCCTGATATTAACCAACCTAGTTTAGTTCCCGTGCGACAAGATTGTGATTTGTGTATCACAATGCCGTTGTGTATTATCTCTGTAAAGACATCTACACCTAGTAATTAATTAATCTTGCCTGGATTCTGAAAGCTAGGACCTGCTAATTGTAGATTTTTTTATCTACATCATGCTGTTCATGAGGTAAGTACAGTGTTAATGATTTCATGACAACATCCGTAAGTTTAATCTTCAATTCTAGGTTGTATTTTGAACTAATTTTGAAGTCTACTTTCGCTTTAGTAATGTATTTCACAAAGCCTATACCTGATATATTGTCCTTTATAAGTTCACGTTTAAAACCTAGTACTTGACACGCAAATTCTGTAATGAGGGATGCATGGGAGCCTTGAATATTAATGCACGAAGCGTATATGAATCTATCTAATTTCTGGCAAGTAATGTTCACGAGTGCAGTTGCTAGAATTATTGTATTTAGATTGTAGCCGGAACTTTCTATTATTTTGCATGATATCACAATAGTAATGCATATTTTTGTTATTTACACCAATATAAGTACTCTACAGACAAAAGCTATAAGATAGACTGAATTTTTGCATTTATACATAAATCGAAGGATAGCGAAAATCTTTTTTTGATTCCAACTTTGCAATGATCTGTACGGTTTTCCTTCTGTCTTCGCTCGAGACATTTGCGAGTTTTTATGAGATTTAATTAAAAAACCCAAAAAATCTAGTAAACGTTATATTCGTTACGACATTGAGAATTAGAATGAATGTTCATATTAAAAACGGCGGTAGATGTGTTCTACATAGAATTGACGCAAGCGCCCTCAGATGCACGATGTCTGTTTTGCATGATGAATACTTTGCTCTTCCAATATGGCAGGAGGGCTGCGTAGCCATATTCGTTGAAAGATCTTCTTTCAACCGATGACCTCTTCTTGTATTGGTAGTGGACAAAGTCGGATGAGTGATCGACGCATCACTCCAGAAGCTGTCTTGACGTCTGCAACTCGTGTTATGTTGTCTGGACCAGGATATAGTTGAATCACACGTCCAAGCCGCCAACACAAAGGAGGTGAATGATCTTCTTTCAAAAGAACCAAGTCTCCAATCTGTAGCGTACTGGTGTTCCTTCTCCATTTTTGACGCTGCTGTAGCTCCGATATGTACTCCCTTTGCCAGCGAATCCAGAAGTGCTGTCGCATCTGCTCCAGTCTCTGGTAGTGTTTTAGTTTGGAAGGTTCAAAATCTTGTAGAGCTGGAGACCAAAATGTTGTCAGTGGTCTTCCAATGAGGAAGTGTCCAGGGGTAAGGAAAAGAAGGTCGTTTGGAGAAGAGGATAATGGACATAAGGGTCTGCTGTTTAGTATTGCCTCTACTTGTGCAAATAAAGTCTGTAATTCCTCAAACGTTAGGTGATTATTGCCGATTACTCGTTTCAGATGATGTTTCGCGGATTTAATGCCTGACTCCCAAATGCCTCCGAAATGAGGGGAGTATGCAGGAATGAAATTAAATTTGATGCCCTCCTGTGCAGCAAAGTTAGAAATTGAATCATTGTTAAGCTTTAGAAAATCGCCCAGTTCCTTAGCTGCCGCTACAAAGTTGCGACCATTGTCGGAGAAGATCTCCGCTGGCTTTCCTCTGCGGGCAATGAACCTACGTAAGGTTAGTATGAATTCATCTTTGGATAAACCGCTTACTGCTTCCAGGTGTACACATTTGGAACGCATGCAAATGAATAGATATAAGTAGCATTTGATCATTCTTGAACCACGGCCTTTGCGATTTAAGATAAAAAAGGGTCCGGCAAAGTCAGTGCCAACCGAAATAAATGGGAAGTCTGGTGTCACTCGCTGCGTAGGTAACATTCCCATTTTAGGAGAAAATGTTTTGCCTTGGAATTTCCTACAAATAATACCGTTATGTACTATGCGTCGTGCTAAACGGCGTCCATTTATGGGCCAGATTATATCCCTGACAGAAGCTAGTAAGAGTTGCGGTCCACAATGCATTTGTCGTAGATGTTCATAAGAAAAGAATAGTTTAGTAAGATTATGTGACGAGTTCAACAGAATAGGGTGTCTTTTGTCCTAAGTATAATTAGAAGCTTGGATTCTACCACCAACCCTGATCAATTTACGTTCGTCGAGAAATGGAGACAAAGATAATTTTTTTGATTTATGTGGCAATGCTTTGTCTTGAGATAAAAGATTAAATTCATTATAAAAACATTCTTGTTGGGCTAATAAACAAAGGGTTATAAAAGATTCTCTTAATTCGTCGGAGGTTAAAATTCCTAGTGATTTGTGTAAAGGATTTTTAACATTATAAATAAAACGTCGGACGTAAGCAAACATTCTTTGAAGCTTAGTAAAAGAAGAATAGTTGTCGAATAAAATTAATGGTTCTTTGATGGAGACCGAATGTACCTTTACTTCAGGTAAGTTAGTTTTATTGATTTCTTTGGATTGTAACACAGGCCACTTAGTATCATCCAGTGAGAGAAATTGTGGTTCATGCCACCAGAGATTTGACGTTAATAATTGCTGAGGAGTCATACCTCTGGAGATGAAGTCAGCTGGATTCTCTGCGGTAGGTACGTATCTCCACGATGACGGTTGCGTTTTTCGCCAACAATTTCGCCTACGCGATTAGCGACGAAAGTTTTTAAATTTCGAGGAGCGCTATGTATCCACGCCAGAACTGTGCTTGAGTAACACCAATAGACAATACGGGAAGGTTTGTATCTTACTGATTCACTAACAACTTTTGTCAATCTAGCGGCTAGCAACGCAGCAGAAAGTTCCAGACAAGGTATTGTCATTGGTTTTATGGACGAAACCTTGGATTTTGAACATAACAAATTTATGGTTGCATTATTTTCATTATCTATTGATTTAACATAAACACATGCACCATAGGCGCATTGAGAAGCGTCACTGAACGTATGAAGTTCTATGAGCTCTGGTTGATTGCAAAGAACGTTACGAGGGATATTAAGGTTACTCAAATAACATAAATTTTGAGAAAATTCGTCCCAGGATTTTTTAACATCTTGGGGAACAGTTTCATCCCAATCTATTTGTAACAGCCACAAACGTTGCAACATGATTTTGGGTACTATTATACATGGACTTGCTAACCCCAAAGGGTCGAACAGTTTAAACGAATTCAACATTATTGATCTTTTTGTACAATTATACGAAGTTGGTACTGGTTCGATAGGAAAGTGTATACAGTCGTTGTTCGGGTTCCATCCAAGTCCGAGTGTACTTGTTGATTCACTTAATATAAGATCATTGTTAGCATTAGCATCAATATCTTTAAGAAAATTGGGTACATTACTTTTGTATTTTCGTAGAGGTAAACCTGCAGAAAGTAATGCTGATGAGACAGACTTTTGTATGTGAAGTAGCTCTGTAGCGCTATTAGTACTCGTTATTAGATCGTCTACGTAGAAGTCCTTTTGAATTATAGACTTAATTTGTATGTCGTCGCATTCCTCCCCTACTTGCCATAAACAACGCGTGGCCAAATAACTCGCACTTGTCCCGTAAGTGACGGTATTTAAAGTGTATGTTTTTATTGGCTGTGACTCGTCTTCTCGCCATAGTATAAGTTGGAAATTTCGATCATCACTGTCTACATCGATCTGGCAATACATTTTTTCTATATCGCCAGTGAGCAGATATTTGTGATGCCGAGCTCTAACTAAAATTGAAAAGAGAATGTTTTGTACATTGGGCCCTACTAAGAGAATGTCATTAAGAGAGAACCCTGAGGAGGTCGAAGCGGAGCCATCAAATACTACTCGAATTTTAGTTGATTCGCTATCTGTTTTCAAAACTGCGTGATGGCATAGGAAATAACTTGAATTTTGTTTTGCTTTTGAAGATTCTGATAAATGCCCTAAATCGGCGTATTCTTTGATAAATTGTGTATATTGTTGTTTAAGCTTGGAATTCCTACGAAATCTTTTCTCTTGATTAAGGAAACGCCTTTTTGCTAAATTATACGAATCCCCTAAACAGTCTGGTTTATCGAGAAAGGGCAGTTTGACAGAGAATCTACCCGAGTGGAGTCGCTTAGTATTCGCAATGAAATGTTCTTCACAGAGCCTTTCAATGGGACTGTATATTGACTTTTGTGGCAACTCTTCGATCTCCCAAAACCCTTTTAAATCAAACTCACTCTTAGATTTGTTAGAAAGGGTTGAATGATTACATTGAATGTATTTAGAACAACTTGCATGTATAGGACCAGCGATAAGCCAGCCGAACTTGGACTTTATTAATTTGGGTTTTTTGGAACCTAGTAAATGCTGTTGCGGTTCAACAACATCCCAGAAAATGTCGGCGCCTAGAATGATGTCTACTCTAGCCGGTAAGTTGAAATTTGGATCTGCAAGTGTAATGTTGGTGGGTATTTTCAAATGTTTTATGTTTACAGGAGTCTTCGGCAGTTCACTGGTAAGTTCATCAAGGACCAGAAGTGATAAGGTAATGTTATATTAATTATTTATTGACTTTAGTTTAGCTATGCATGTTTCATTTACTGTGTTACATAAATTATTGCCAATTCCTATTATGTTTATTTTATTTGAATTTTTAATTTCTAATTGTAATTTTTGTTTCAGGTAAGTGGAGATAAAAGAAGATTGACTGCCGCAGTCCAAAAGAGCTCGCACTCTTTCCTTTTGCAGAGTGATTGGATTAAGCACTTCAACAACAGCGGTTGATAACACAACTTGATTCATTTGTTGATTTGAAAATGTTGCTACTATATCAGCTGATGATGTACTTGGCGTGTTGTAGGTGTGAAGAAGAGTATTGTGTGGTTTTTTGCATTCTCTACACGGCCCCAATCGACATTCAGCAACAGGATGCCCCTGTCGCAAGCAATTAGCGCATAACTTATATTTTTTGACATCAGCGAATTTTTCATTATTGTTTTTATTTTTAAACGTAGGGCAATCATAAATTCTTTGTAACTCGCTGCAAATAATGCAGACCATTTTGTTTGATGTGGCTAGAGGCATGTGACTAGAGGATGCAAAGGATTTGGAAGTAGTTTGAGGCTTGTCATATTTATTATGAAAGGTTGTATTATGAGATTTATTGGAATTGTATGTAGTATGTGGGTAATTATTTTGAGTATTACGTATCAAGGGTCTAGATTTTGTGTTATTACGATATAATGCTTTTAGCACGTCAGCTCGATCAGTCAGAAATTTATAGAACTGACTGAGTGTGGGAACATCATCAAATGAATTTCGTAACTCCTCCCATTTCATCAGAGTAACATTGTCCAACTTGGATGACAGCATAAAAATAATCGAGACGTCCCATTTATCGGTGGCTTGACCTTAATTAGACAAAGCCCTTAAATTTTTAGTGACGTGATCTACTAGGTATCGTAAAGATCGCTCTGATTCTTGTGTAGGCTGTATGTAAAACAATGCAGACAAATGATGATTTATTAGAAGCCTTTTATTATCATAACGTTCACAAAGAAGCGACCATGCTTCTTTATAATTGTCAGATGATACCTCGAGATTTGAAATGATTCTCGCGGCATCCCCTACGAAAAAGGAAATTAAATAATGGAACTTATGAATATCAGAGATGCGCTCATTATTGTGTATTACGGTTAAAAAAGTATCCCGAAATTCAAGCCAGCGAAAATAAGCTCCGCTAAATTTGGAAATAGTAATTTGCGGCAGCTTAAACCCTATATTTTCAGACTCATGGTTCGGGCCTGAAGTTGCATTTGCTAACGACTTGCGGCGTGCATCGGATTGAAATGTTGCTTCTTCAATGTAACTATTAGCCTTGGCTATGCAAGTAATAATATCACTTTCAATGACATCTCGCTCGGTCAACTCAAATTCTAAATTAGTATAATTTATGATCTCAATCTCATTTTGAATTTCATCAAAAGTAGTAGATAATATTTCAAGCTTTTTTACCTTTAATGATAACTCTGCTATCTGAATACTTGACAACTCTAATGATTTTAATGTTAATAAATAATTTTTAAATTTAGTTAGTTGACCCTTAACGGAACTTCGTCTTAAGGAAAGTTCTTTAAATTTGGATGTTGTATCAGAATTGCCATCTTCCAAACCCATGACTTGATAACGCTTTGAACTGTATAAAATAATTTATTTTACCTTTTATGCGTGTTTGTATTTAGCTATGTAATCAAGAAATAAAATTAATTTAATATAAAATAATAATAAAAGTTCTGATATTTAAAATTCAATGATTCAATTAGTCTACTCAGCTGCACAAAGGTATCCAAAATCCCCAGTCTCCTCTTTTCGTTGGCACCATAAATGTTGTCACGCGGGAGATGCAGGCTGCCTGGGTTGTCGAAAGATGATGTTATGAAACCTGGAATTGCCGGTTTAACTAATCAATTTACAAAATTATAACAATGGAATTTACCGTATAAATAACGCAGGTAGTTTGAAAGTTTTATTATGATTTGATGAAATATGTACTCTAAGTTTAATTAAATTTAAAGTAGGAACTATTGATTTTAATAATGTTTTATACAGAAATTTACCAAGTTATAAATGAAATAAAAGTTGTAATTTTAGCCCCAAAATTATTTAATAGTGAGGCGAAGTAATGATTTTAAAGTTACTTAAAGATGTAATATCTACTATTGGGTTATAAAATACTGTTATATTTAGCTTATTATTAGACTTTATTCATGAATGAAAAAAAACAAAAATAATAATAACTTGTTTGCAAATGTCAACAATTTTCACGATAAATGGATTTTGTTATATTCAAACAAAATATCGAATTTGTACTTACGTTTGTGAAGAAATACTTTCCTAAATTGCACAAATGAAAGACAATTTAGATCGGTAACTAAAGAAAATTGTATAGGAAATTATGGAATGGACACTTAGCTCGATTGGAGAAGAATCACGGCGCGACAACTTTGTTCGTGGAGAAGTTGTAGATTGCTTCACTGCAGGAACCTGACGCTGTCCGATGATTAAACTATTTGAGTATTTTCGTGAATTGGAATCTTCTTTTTCCAGCTAACTTGCAACGTCGTCACCTCTTGTGAGCAACTTGGCACGAAGCAATGATCAGCGGTAATTGAAGATGAATGCTGAATATTGTATTTCGTGTCCTGTCACGGTCGCCAATTTATGTCTTCGCTCGAGACATTTGCGAGTTTTTTATGAGATTTAAATAAAAAACCCAAAAAATCTAGTAAACGTTATATTCGTTACGACATTGAGAATTAGAATGAATGTTCATATTAAAAACGGCGGTAGATGTGTTCTACATAGAATTGACGCAAGCGCCCTCAGATGCACGATGTCTGTTTTGCATGATGAATACTTTGCTCTTCCAATATGGCAGGAGGGCTGCGTAGCCACCTTCAATATTATACTTCTTCCAGTAATGGTGAAAGTCTTAAAAATCTAATTCTATAAACTATATAGGTTGATGTGTTACTCCTATTTTCTAATATTACATTTTACAGACATAATAATGTTTTATTGTTTTTTATCTTGGAAGATATTTAGTTATTAAAGGATAGGATTAGAATATGATGATAAAAAGGTGAAACACTCACTGTGACAGGAACAAGTTAATAATAGTACAATTTTTGTCTCAAAAATGATTGCTGCGATAATATTGGATAATATTGTTTATCTTTATAGTCATTTTCATTCTATTATCTACCCATTCTCTCTAAGATGCTTTTGTATCGGGTCCACTAAAAACCTTTTCTATTTAAATTTAAATTGTTTGTAAATGATAGTAATAATAATACCAAAAGTCTAAGTGTACATTTTTATGTATTTAAACGTATAAAAGAACTTAATACAATAGAATAATCACAATCATTATATTTCTACAAATATGTGTAGTCAAAAATGGCAAATTAATATAGTGAAATACAGCACATAGACCATTTTTGACTTACTAATATGCATTACATAAATGAAGACATATGTATTAAGTCAAAGTTTTATAAACCCTGAAATAGGAAATCTAAAATAGATTATTCATATTCCATTATCTATTACAATAAATACATTAAGTTCATAATTTATAGTACGAAGTCAGAAACAGAATAGTAGGGTCTATTAATCAGCCATTTGAATAATTGTAATTGGAATTGATTTACGATCAAGTTTAATAATTCCATAGATATCTAAATACCTAACTACGGAAGATATACAAACAAATTACTTTTGTCGTTATTGAAAACTTTTTTTTTTTTTTTTTTTTATTTTAGGATGGGTTTGCTCTTGATCCCAATCAAGCCCGGGAGCCATGACAGAATCCACGATGGAACGAGCTAACCCAGAAGGTGCCTATTCACCCTGGCCTTGAAAATAGACGGGTTATAAGTTCTCGGAAATACAGACGCAGGGAGGGAATTCCACTCCTTTGCTGTGCGCGTTATGAAGGATGTTGAAAAGCGCTTGGTACGACAGGTGGGAATATCAACCAAGAAAGGGTGGTAGCCTGCAGTGCGTCTGGATGTCCGATGGAAAAAAGGAGATGGCGGTATGAGCAGATGCAGCTCTTGAGCACACTCTCCAAAGTACAGTCTGTAGAAGACCGCCAGACAGGCAACTTTGCGGCGATGAGCTAAGGTGTGAAGCTTGCTCTTCACCAATTTGTTGTCCCCGATGAGCCTTTCAGCTCTGCGCTGAATCGTGTCCAGTGCAGCAAGTTGGTATTTTGCTGAGCCATCCCAAAGGTGGCAGCAATATTCCATGCAAGATCGGACTTGAGCTTTATAGAGTGTTAAAAGCTGTCCTGGCGTGAAATATCGCTTGACCTTATTTAGGACGCCCAGCATTCTGGCTGCAATTTGAGCTTTGGATTCGATGTTGGCGCCGAAGTTAAGGTCTGAAGACAACTCCATGCCAAGAAGCTCGAGGCTGTCGGTCACAGGTACAGATGTACCTCGGAAAATAGGAGTGAGGTGGAAGGAACTCCTTTTTGCCGTGAAAAGACACGCTTGTGTTTTGGAGGCGTTGAAATTTACGAGGTTACTATCGCCCCACTGGGAAACGTAGTTTAGCCTCTGGTTTATTCGCTCAACCATGGCCTCTCTCATGAACATCACGTCGTCGCCGCTGGCTTTTGCGCTAGACAGGTATCTCTCTACAACAGTACTGTCGTCTGCATACCCAACAACTCCTGGTATTAACAGGTCATTGATGTGCAGCAGGAAAAGCGTCGCAGAAAGAACAGACCCCTGAGGAACTCCGGCATCAATAGGCACTGAGTCAGAGGAGCAGCCATCAACAACAACTCTGATCGATCGTTCAGTCAGGAAGTCGGCTATCCAACTGCAAAAGTCAGCGGGGATACCGTACGCAGGAAGCTTGCGCAGCAGACTTGCGTGCTAGACCCCGTCATAAGCCTTCGAGATGTCAAGTGACACGGCAAGTGCTTCGTCGTGCATCTCGAGGGCCTCTCCCCAGCAATGCGTGACATAGACTAGAAGATCCCCAGTTGAGCGTCCTCGGCGAAAGCCATATTGACGGTCACTGAGGAGATCGTTGTCTTCTAGGTATGAGAGCAACTTGCTGTTCAGCACTCTTTCCATAACCTTACAGAGTATGGAAGTGATGGAGATCGGTCGGTAATTGCATGGGTCGGCACGACTACCCTTTTTGGGTATTGGTTGCACATTGGCAAGCTTCCAGGATTTTGGGACGGTTTTTGTGTTGAGAGAGAGGCGATACAAGCGTGTTAGCACAGGAGACAACTCAGGCGCACAGTACCTCAGCACTCTTGCTGGTATGCCATCAGGACCACTGGCCTTATTCACGTCCAGACTAAGTAAGACTCTACGGACCTGCTTATTGTGTATTGTGATCTCCGACATCGAAGAATCACAGCGAGGTATGATTGGTGGTTGTTGAGAGCCGGTGTCAAGACGGGAATTGCTCGCAAACAGAGAGGCAAATAAACTTGCTTTCTCAGCTGCAGAATGGGCCAGTAACCCGTCAGATTTCAGCAATGGCGGCAGCATAGGACGGCAGAAATTCGTTTCGACTGACTTCGAGAGGGACCAGAACTGTTTACTTCCATTTGGATAGGAAGACAGTTTCATCCCTATTCTGCTGATGTGGTCGTATCTCGCCTTTAGTAACACCCTTTTGCATGACTTGGCGGCCGAATTATAGGCTCTCTTCTTAGCTCGAATTCTCCGTGCACGAACCCTGCGATCGCGGATTAGCACCCAGGCTTGGTAAGCAGATTGTTTTCGGGCCTCAGCACGAGCACAGGCCGCATTATACCAAGGTCGGGACTTGTAACCGAGCGGGATGTCGGAGAATGGAATAAAATACTCCATTCCCTGCCGAATTACATCCGCGATCGCATCAGCGGTGCACGAAGGGTCGCTTGAAGAGAAGCAAGTTTGCCGCCAGGGGTAAGAAGCAAAGAAAATACGCATCTCGTCCCAATCTGCTGACTCGTAACGCCATACTCGCCTCATGCCCTTAGGGCTATCATCTGGAGGAGAGCAGATTGATACGGATTTCACCACACAGTGGTCGGACGATCCCAGTGGAGCTGAGACCGATACCGAATGTTTGTGTGGATCAGTTGTCAGCAGTAGGTCAAGACAATTGGGTGTGTGGCCAGCAATATCTGGAATTCGCGTCGCTTGATCCACCAGCTGGGTAAGATTTAGCGCTAGGGCAAATCGTCGCGCTTCTCTCCCAGCATGGCTAGTTTTCTGGTATGGGAACAGCCACTCTTTGTGGTGAGCGTTGAAGTCCCCCAGAAAAACAAGCTCCGCCGCTGGATATCGCTGAGCTGCCAAGTCTGCCGTCTCTGTGAGGTAATCTATGAGCCGAGTCGTCTCCCGGTCACCGCTGTGCGATCGGTAGACACAGATGTAGAGCATCTTCTCTACCCCTGTGTCCACCAGAAGCCAGATAACAGAAAACCCGGATTTTTCAAAGCAACGGAGACGCCTATAGCATATGTCATTGCGGACGAACACACAGACCCCTGCACACATCTTAAACTTATGCTCAAGTGTGTAAGCAGGGTAGTTGAGGTACGCCACGTCCGACGGGGTTGCTATCTGAGTCTCCGTCAAGAAGAATAGGTGCGGCTTCTCGGTCTCCAGATGGTGATGGACCGGATGGAGATTTGAGTGCAGTCCTCTAATATTCGCAAGGTGCACTTTAAATGGGAGGAAGTGCAGCCGCTGTTTGAGATTCTTCTTATTCTTTTTTTTTTTTCATAATGGTGAATGTTGGGGGGTAGGATTTTAGTCGAGACGCTACTTAGTCGACCAAAGGAAGTTTTCTTGGGCTAAGCTGACCAAAAAAGGGAACTCATCTGGAGACTGCGGGGACGCCCGAACCCCCCCGAAATGGCCACCGGGTCCTCCCGTCCAGTCGCCAACTGGCACGGTGGAGCATTTCGGGATTTTTCGCGAGTTGGCGGGGCAGCCTTTCACGCGTAGCTAGCGCGCTAGTTGCGCCCTACTAACTGCGGTCGGCCAGCGGCTTAAACCGTGCTTCGGATCCCGCTACCCTCCAGAATGAGTTACCAGGTACAGCATAGCCAAGATACCAAGACCGGTCCTAAGCTGCGCAACTGACTTATTACCAACCCCCATTGGCACTGGTATTCCCGCCCTCCGACGGAACGCAGCAAAGCTGCTTGGCGGCGGACTTCGGCAGGATGGTGGTCGCGAGCCAGGCGGCCCCTTGCGGAGCCTACCACCGCCGTTGGGATCATCAGCCGTCACCAAGGGCCGAGTTGGTCCATGATGCCGTTGCCCGGGGTGGACCGCTAGGAGGTAGATCCCAACCACCCCTTGTGAATATAGTAGAAACCGGATTAACGTTAGTAGTCAAAATCGACAATAACCTACCTCTCCCTCCCTACTTATATATCTACCTCTCTATAGAGATAGATATATGCGTAGATAGAGAGAGGGCAACTCAACTTTTCTGGTCTTGTTGTTCAACATTTTGGTTTTCTGATAAAAAAATAATAAATATGCCTATTTTTAGTCACTAATTATATCTGCCTTTATCTAACTTTTATAGCGCAACAGACTAATGAAACTAGAAGTGATCACGATACACTTTCCGTAGACTATAAATGTATAACAACTTTTTTTGAACTATGATCTTTTACTCATACTTACATGCCAAGCGTAGAGATTATGGCAAAGCCGTGGGGCTAAATTTAAAATAAGTAATAATTCTATCCTGTCCTGTCCATATATATTTACATGTGTAGGTAAACGTACATATGTCTTCCTAACAGCTACTGAATAATTTGTATACTGGTCCGTTCGGTGCGGCTGCTGTGAAGCAAATGGGCCGAGTACGGTTTTTTTTTATGCTAAATGCACCCTCCGGACACGGGGGAGGGAGGTGGTGAATCCTCCATGGATACTTCGGGCCGGCCCGAGAGTTATGTCAGACTCGTACTGACTAAACACCACCTGGGATTGGCTTGCACCCGGAGAAGGTCATAAGCCGTCCTCTGAGGCGACCACCCCTCTAGAGAAGGGTGGCGCAAGTCGAGTACGGCCGGAGCACAGTCTTTTATAGGTGGTGACAAACAAGTGACGTCACATTGGACGATTTTCTCTAAAGTTATTAATTTGGCTCTATTCAACAATTTCTTTTAAATTGATTGTGAAATTATTATATAAAAATAGATTTAAAGAAAGTTAACTAGGATATTAAGCTTTAAATTGCAAAAATAACTTAATTGGAACAATAACAATATTATTTATACAACACACATATATTAATGAATATGTGAAAAGAGGGTTTAGATTATTTATTTAAAGGTTAATTTTTGCTTTGGTAAATTGTACGATTCTTATTGAAAACAATTTGTCATTTACATACAAGAAAATTACACAAACTATTAAGCGAAACACATGCTACTGCCAGGCCCGAATTTGGACGTGTGGAGGCCCTGGGGTAGTAGCCCTACCCCAGCCCTACCCCAAATCCAGCTCTGGCTACTGCATGTAAGGGGAGGGGAAAGTAGGCGGTACCTAACTACAATTTTTCATGAGTATACAGCGCTTACGTAGAATAGCGCGTTGCATTAGAGGATGCTTTTTGAGGATTATCTATACCTACTACTAATACGATTCTTATAAAACACTATATTTATAACTGAATATCACATTAGTTAGTGTTTTGAGTTGCACCTCACCACCCCACTCCGAGCGTAAATTTAAATAAAGTACAAATTATTTCAAACTGTGAGTAAAAATAAAAAATATCGCAATTTCAAATATTAGTTACGTCATTATTAGCTGTGAATTAAAATTCTATGGGTCATTTCCAAACAACGCATGTAAAATGAACGTGATTAGTTCCAAAGCTGATCGTTGTCAGTGGGATCGTGTCTTATCTCGTTTAGATTTCACAGTGCACATCTGCTTGTTATTAAAAAGTCCGAAATTGCATAAACGCACAGCATTTTATACGTTGTGTGCTGTTGAGACTACCATAAAAGTATCTGATACTTTTATTGCATAAAAATCGATAATAATATAATAATAATTTAACTAGTGATACTATAAGGCACTGATTTAAAGAGGCAGTTGTAAATAGCAGTTTTGGTAAGTTAAGCATTATAAATGGCACGTTTAATAACTAGTTCAGCAGTTAAAACTAAGCAGTAAAGTAAACAAAAATGGAAAATAAGAAATAATGAAATGTATCAGTGAATATATAATTGAGCAGGAGATTAATGAAATGGGCGGTAAAAAATATTGAACGAGCGGTTACGCGTGGGCAGTAATAAATCGGAATTTGTCAGTAAGAAATCTCATTCTAAGCAATTCTATAACCTAACCTAACCAACCCTGTGATTGGTCGCTTCCGCCACTCGCGCTAATAACCTCCGTCCAACTAACGAACATTTCTCTTTTTAATGAATTTCATCGGGGGTTTACCCGAACTCATGGGTATCATCGCTCGCTATGATCTGCCGAACTATTTATCGAACCGCTCATTCCATCATTTTTACCGCTCATTCAGTTATTGGACTGTTCAATTATTTTTAGAATTGACATTGTATGATAAAATAACCGACTAATTAATTTTTTATTACTGTCCATGTTTAACCGCCATTAAAATAAAAAACTGCTCAATATGTTTTCCAACTGATCATAATAACATCTCGAATATTTAAACAACAGCTCAAAAAATTAGTTCCCAAACTATAATATCACGACTCTTACTAAGTACCTGCGACATTTATAATAATCATGCTGATTCAAAATTACTAAAAAAGTTATCATCGGGCTTTTTCCAACTTATGTCAATTTTTCTAAAATGTGGTTAAACATTGACATAATATTTTTGATACTATAAAGTTAGATAAAAACTAAACTCTTGAGAGCAAATTTGGTTTGATGCAAGTTGGTACGGGTCTCCTAAGAAAAATGGGCATTGTCCTTTATATTTTCTCCTTGTTAGTATTTGTTTCCCAGCTTAAGGAAATCCAATTTAGAACGAAATTCCAACTCCATCCATTATTAAAGCACCTGAGATTGTTTGACCACGGAAATGAAAGTTTCTATCGATTTTTATGCAACTCGGGCCGGCCCGAGAGTTATGTCAGACTCGTACTGACTAAACACCACCTGGGATTGGCTTGCACCCGGAGAAGGTCATAAGCCGTCCTCTGAGGCGACCACCCCTCTAGAGAAGGGTGGCGCAAGTCGAGTACGGCCGGAGCACAGTCTTTTATAGGTGGTGACAAACAAGTGACGTCACATTGGACGATTTTCTCTAAAGTTATTAATTTGGCTCTATTCAACAATTTCTTTTAAATTGATTGTGAAATTATTATATAAAAATAGATTTAAAGAAAGTTAACTAGGATATTAAGCTTTAAATTGCAAAAATAACTTAATTGGAACAATAACAATATTATTTATACAACACACATATATTAATGAATATGTGAAAAGAGGGTTTAGATTATTTATTTAAAGGTTAATTTTTGCTTTGGTAAATTGTACGATTCTTATTGAAAACAATTTGTCATTTACATACAAGAAAATTACACAAACTATTAAGCGAAACACATGCTACTGCCAGGCCCGAATTTGGACGTGTGGAGGCCCTGGGGTAGTAGCCCTACCCCAGCCCTACCCCAAATCCAGCTCTGGCTACTGCATGTAAGGGGAGGGGAAAGTAGGCGGTACCTAACTACAATTTTTCATGAGTATACAGCGCTTACGTAGAATAGCGCGTTGCATTAGAGGATGCTTTTTGAGGATTATCTATACCTACTACTAATACGATTCTTATAAAACACTATATTTATAACTGAATATCACATTAGTTAGTGTTTTGAGTTGCACCTCACCACCCCACTCCGAGCGTAAATTTAAATAAAGTACAAATTATTTCAAACTGTGAGTAAAAATAAAAAATATCGCAATTTCAAATATTAGTTACGTCATTATTAGCTGTGAATTAAAATTCTATGGGTCATTTCCAAACAACGCATGTAAAATGAACGTGATTAGTTCCAAAGCTGATCGTTGTCAGTGGGATCGTGTCTTATCTCGTTTAGATTTCACAGTGCACATCTGCTTGTTATTAAAAAGTCCGAAATTGCATAAACGCACAGCATTTTATACGTTGTGTGCTGTTGAGACTACCATAAAAGTATCTGATACTTTTATTGCATAAAAATCGATAGAAACTTTCATTTCCGTGGTCAAACAATCTCAGGTGCTTTAATAATGGATGGAGTTGGAATTTCGTTCTAAATTGGATTTCCTTAAGCTGGGAAACAAATACTAACAAGGAGAAAATATAAAGGACAATGCCCATTTTTCTTAGGAGACCCGTACCAACTTGCATCAAACCAAATTTGCTCTCAAGAGTTTAGTTTTTATCTAACTTTATAGTATCAAAAATATTATGTCAATGTTTAACCACATTTTAGAAAAATTGACATAAGTTGGAAAAAGCCCGATGATAACTTTTTTAGTAATTTTGAATCAGCATGATTATTATAAATGTCGCAGGTACTTAGTAAGAGTCGTGATATTATAGTTTGGGAACTAATTTTTTGAGCTGTTGTTTAAATATTCGAGATGTTATTATGATCAGTTGGAAAACATATTGAGCAGTTTTTTATTTTAATGGCGGTTAAACATGGACAGTAATAAAAAATTAATTAGTCGGTTATTTTATCATACAATGTCAATTCTAAAAATAATTGAACAGTCCAATAACTGAATGAGCGGTAAAAATGATGGAATGAGCGGTTCGATAAATAGTTCGGCAGATCATAGCGAGCGATGATACCCATGAGTTCGGGTAAACCCCCGATGAAATTCATTAAAAAGAGAAATGTTCGTTAGTTGGACGGAGGTTATTAGCGCGAGTGGCGGAAGCGACCAATCACAGGGTTGGTTAGGTTAGGTTATAGAATTGCTTAGAATGAGATTTCTTACTGACAAATTCCGATTTATTACTGCCCACGCGTAACCGCTCGTTCAATATTTTTTACCGCCCATTTCATTAATCTCCTGCTCAATTATATATTCACTGATACATTTCATTATTTCTTATTTTCCATTTTTGTTTACTTTACTGCTTAGTTTTAACTGCTGAACTAGTTATTAAACGTGCCATTTATAATGCTTAACTTACCAAAACTGCTATTTACAACTGCCTCTTTAAATCAGTGCCTTATAGTATCACTAGTTAAATTATTATTATCAAAACTGCTGTATGTTTTAGTTCGATTGCTAAAATTAAACTAAATCACTTAGATACTAACGTACTAAGATACTAACACAAATAAATAATTTGTCATGTCAGATTAAACATTTATTTTCTTACAAAGCCAGATAAATCATTTACTTTTAGGTACATTATCAAATATATTATGATTGCAAACATTTGTATAAATGTTTTTTTCGAATACGAGAGGATGTTCCTCTCATTGATGAAAAAACGCTGGCCTACAGCGTAAAATCAGAAAGGTACTAGAAAATTTCGACGAGTGTTCACAAGGCTCGGTAGCTCAATTGGGAGAGCATTAGACTGGATTTCCAAAGGTTGCGGGTTCGATTCGCGCCTGAGAATTCACTTGTGACCCGAACTTTACTTAACTTTAATTAACTTGTGTGTCTCTTGTGAGAATTTACTTGTGTTTTTCTAGTATTTTCCTTAGAATACAACACTTTATTACGGATTTTTGCGCATGTTTTATTTTTTTTATTTAATCCTGACGTTTCGTCTCCTTTACAGGAGCCGTGATCACAGGATGACTAAGATGATGGTTGTCATGTATTTTCTACTACCTTCCCAATATTTTAATCGGGCACGTTCCTAATTATTAAAATTATTTTATATAAATCCAATTGTTTTATTTTTATTTTTACATTTTATTTAGTTATTAGATTCTCACTACGATTACATTGTATACAATGAGTCTACTACCAGTTCGGAAATTGGGAGGCCATTCCGAGAAGAACTGGCGAAAGAAACTCGGGCAAGGGGACCGACCTCCATCTTGCTGTTATTATTTGCAAAAAGAGCTAACTACATCATCAGGTCTTGCAATGTGTGTTTTTGTAGGTATTAATTTATTAATTATTGGGTCCTAAGCAGGTGGAACGCTCCAACCTTCGTCTGTATTGAAATTAGGATGTTTCCTAATTTCAATAGCCTCGCATAGCATCCGAGGAACAAATCTTTATTCTCTAGCGAGAATTGTGGTTTATCGAAACGAATGTAGTGGTTTGGCCCCTCAAAATCATGCTCCGTAAAAAGTGTTTTATTCTAATGTGTAATGGGCGCGGAAGTGTAAGAACGAAATAGTATTTTCCTATTATAATAATTTATCTTATAAGATCGCATTGAATTTAAAAAAATTGATCAACCGAAAACAAGAAAAAAACAGGAAACCAGAAGCAATACTACCAGCAAAAATTCCATAAAAGCATGTTTATGTCTAGCGAACGAAGCTCGTCTATGAGTGACATATCTCAATCTTACATGCAGGACAAAACTGACTTTGTGAAGAAAACACAACAAAGTAGCCCCAAAATTAACCCAAATGCTCCATGGCAACGAATGCCTACTCAGAACCAAAAAAGACTAAGATCACCAGATAAGGCACAAACGCAAACAAAAATGCTCAAACTTAATGAATCAAGGCAAAAAGTTCTTGACAAACACAGAGGTTTTAATGAGCACGGTAACTCATCGGCAGTATCAGCAGCAGTGGGTACGTCCAACAGGTTCTCAATCTTAAATGTAGATGGTGAAATAGAAAATATTGCTGTAACTCCAACAAACGCTAAGAAAACATCGAAACCCCCGCCTATAATTTTATACGGCATAGATGATCTTACACAACTCACAAATTTGTTGCTAGATGTGGTACAGAAAGATGACTACACTATTAAAGTTGTCAATAAAAATCGTTTGATTATATCAACAAAATGTGTAGACAAATACAAAATGATGATTGACCATATTAGAAGCAAGGGTTTGATTGGCCACACATTTACCCGCAAAGATGAGAGATGTCCACGATTTGTTATTAAAAACTTACATTATAGTACACCAATACAAGCAATCATTGACGTCATAGAAGAAACGGGGAATGAGGTGAAAGGTGAAATAGTCACAGCACGTAGAAGAGGAACTAAGGAGCCCCTAAACACATTCTTTGTTAATATAGTCCCTCATGAGAACAACAAACGCATTAAGGACATTCAGTATATATACCACCAAAGAGTTCTCATACAGGACCCCAAAAAGAAAACTTCTATACCTCAATGCACCAGATGTCAACAATATGGTCATACAAAAAATAACTGCATGAGGCCATTCAGGTGTGTAAAGTGTGCTGGCCCTCATAAAACAACATTGTGCACCCAGGACAAAAATATGTCTGCCATATGCTCACTTTGCACAGGAAACCATCCAGCCAGCTACAAGGGTTGTATAGTTTACAAAGAGATACTGGCCCGGAAATCACAAAAAACAAACCAGAAATTTACGCCAAACATGCACGATTTAAGAAGACCAACTGAGATCTTGCTGCCTAGAGAAATCCCTGAAGCAGTACAAAACCCGATCAAAAGGACACAAATGATACCAATGACATATAGTAAAGCTGTCCAAAGTCAACCCAGCATATTAACAAGAAGCACCCCCACAACTGACCTGAAAACCGGTGACAATTTAAAGTCACAGCGCACCCACAACAGCACAACTAGTGCGGATTTTAGAATTCCCTCCCACCAGGAGAAAAAACCATATAACAACTTAGAATTACTCATTGAGAAACAAAGTGAAAAGATAGACCAACTGCTACAACAAATGGGAACACTTCTGAATCTACTCACAGTGCTTATCAGTAAAGTTCAATGATTTAAGGATTGCTACCTGGAATATCAATGGCCTACTGCCAAATAAAGACAATCTAGAGTTGATACTTAAAGTTAATAAAATTGACATTATGTTACTTTCAGAGACACACCTAAATTTCCAAAAAAACTTTAAACTTAATATTTATGATGTCTATTCAACAAACCATCCTGATGGTACGTCTCATGGTGGAACAGCAGTGATTGTAAAGAACAATATTAAACATTATATACATAGCAAGTTTAAAGAAAATTATTTGCAAGCCACTACTGTTACAATAGAAGACTCCAATGGAAATTTGAATGTGAGTGCTGTATACTGCCCTCCTAAACATAAAATCACAGAAGAAATGTTTACAAACTTCTTTAGCTCTTTGGGCAAGAAATTTCTAACTGGAGGAGATTGGAAGAGTAAACGTACATTTTGGGGATCGAGGCTGATTACTACTCGAGGCCGTGAATTGTTAAAATGTGTTACCAATTTGAGACTAGAAACACTTTCAAATGGTGAACCAACATACTGGCCAACAGATCCGAATAAAATCCCAGATTTATTAGACTTCTTTATTCTTAAAAATTTGCACTATCAATATGTTACTGTTGATTCATGCCTGGACACCACATCTGATCACACTCCAGTTATTGGTACATTCAGCATCTTTGTCATTCACCGAGTTCAACAAATAAACTTATATAATTGTAACACTGACTGGCAAGCATTTTCAGAATTCTTGGTATCAGAAATTAACTTAAAAGTAAGCCTTAAAACTGAGAAAGATATAGATGAAGCTACTTTTCGTATCACAAATCTAATACAAGAATCTGCTTGACGTGCTACTCCAATTAATGAGATGGGTCCCTCAAAGTCGAACACACCTCTAGAAATACGTCTAAAACTAGAGGAAAAACGGAAACTAAGACATCGATGGCCATTAAGTAGACTAAAAGAAGATAAAACATTATGGAACAAAGCAGCCCGGGAACTAAGGGAAATGTTAAGTGAATATAAAAATAATAGACTCCAGCAAAGATTGTCTACATTATCGGCAACCAAAAACGACGATTACTCTCTCTGGAAAATCACAAAAGAACTCAAAAGACCACAACTACATGTTCCTCCACTGAGAAAATCTTCTGGAGTCTGGGTCAAGAAACCTAGAGAGAAAGCGGAATTGTTTGCTGAACATCTTAAAGGTGTGTTCAGCCCTAATGAGACTTCTGATGAAGAATTTGAAAGTGAAATAGACAGAGTAATAAACAGCGACCAGCAGTTGTCTCCGCCCTTAAAGTTGATAACACCAAAAGAAGTGGCTAAAACAATAAGAAGTTTGCAAAATAAGAAAGCCCCTGGGTTCGACCTCATCACTGGGGAAGTTCTGAAACAGTTGCCACGTAAGGCATTAGTTTACCTAACTATGCTCTTTAATGCAATCACTAGAGTCCAGTACTGTCCTAAACTCTGGAAGATATCAGTCATACGTATGATGGCAAAACCTTTTTTTTTTTTTCGCAGAAAATGGCATTAGGCATTCCATCGTGCCGGGAGAGCACGATGGATATGTGGGACTCTCCTCCATGCCCCTACCCGGCCGAGTGCCCGGTAAAGGCTTGGAGGCCTACCCACTAAAAACTGCGGCGTCCCAATACACAGTGGTGCGAGTCGCGTGGTCCCTTGCCGGACTCGGCCGCGACCCGGACCAGTGTGGGTCCGCGCTCGTGGGCGGACCTCTCCTATGCTCCGTGAGGGACGGAGCAACGGGGTGAACCGTGACGCCCTGAACACCCCGCACGCCTGAGGGCCAAGTGCAATGCAGCTGCCGGTCTCCCGCCCCGACAACCGCTGGCCCTCTTTTGGTGACGAAAGGAATAAACCGCACCCCCCGACCGACACCGACCCACAAGGGACGAGACCCCGCGCCCGCGATGATCACCCAGGAACAAGTTCCCGGGCGCCATCGCAGGCGGCGCGGTTGCCCCGCCCAATGCAGGCCGGAGGCGTCCGAGGTGTGCTAACGGCCTTCCCCTCCCCAACTCATCGGGATGTGCGTCCGCGGAAGTCCCCCGGAAACAAAAGTTCCCGGAGGGCTTCCGCGGTCGATGATGGCAAAACCTGGCAAACCACCAACCGAACTCAGCTCATATAGACCAATTAGTTTGTTGCCTACTATCTCCAAATTATTTGAGAAGATCCTACTCACTAGGCTTAAACCAGTTCTCACAACCGAGAACATAATCCCAGATCACCAGTTTGGATTCAGATCTCAGCATTCCACTGTAGAACAAGTGCATCGAGTAGTGGATACTATAAGACAATCCTTAGAAAAAAGAGAATATTGTTCTGCAGTTTTTCTGGATATCCAACAACAACAATTTACAGAATCGCAAATTCATGGTAAAATTTAATGAAGAACTATCGAAAATATATGATATTCAAGCATCTGTACCACAAGGCTCAGTACTTGGCCCTATTCTGTACTCAATATACAGGTCGGACTTACCAGTATTAGAGGGAGTATTGACGGCAACTTATGCCGATGATACAGCATTGCTATCTAGTGATAAAGATCCCAACAAAGCATCAGCAAGGTTGCAATCACTACTGGATGAGGTTGATCAATGGTTACAGAGATGGCGAATAAAATCCAGTGCTACAAAATCAACACAAGTGACATTTGCATTGCGCAGGGGGGATTGCAAACCTGTTTCCATGGGTAACCAAGAGCTACCATGTAAAACCAGTGTTAAGTACCTGGGCTTTCATTTGGATAGAAGACTGACATGGGCCAGTCATATTAAAGCTAAGAGAGAAGAAGCAAATACGCAATATCGAAAGCTTTATTGGCTGATTGGACGGCAATCCATGCTATCACTGAGTAATAAACTACTTATATACAAAAGCATCATAAAGCCTATTTGGACTTATGGCCTAGAACTGTGGGGCTCAGCTAGTAACTCAAATCTAGAGACATTTTTTTTTTTTTTTTTTTTCATTTATTCTGGCACGAAACAGTCATTACAAAAAAAAATGTACACAAGATTTTGGCATAAATTGTAGACAAATGAGTGCCCAATATTAATTAGGTACATAAATGTAGGAACAGAAGCTAGTTTAAAATGAAAATATAAAAGTATATTAAAATACAAATTTGCTTAGTATTAAATTTCTATGAATTAAGACAACAACACAATTTAACGAAATAGAGCAATATACAGGTGTGCAATTATAAGTATTAATTTACTTAAAAAAAATATTAAAGCGAACAACATTAGTATTTTATTTAAATATATTGAAAATGTCCGACTTGATACCAGTTAATGTGTTACAAAACAGGTCTAATTTGTAGAATTGTTCGTTATAATTCCTCAGACAGCGAGCAAAATAGCTATTGCGAGTGTAATTCTTGCGATATTGTGGTGGTACAAATATTTTTATGGGGCGTGAGGAGCGTGCGGGTAGTCGTGCCTTGACTATAAGGTTGATCTGTGATAGAAGAACTGGACAATCTATCTTATTATTTAATAATTTAAAGAGAAAAACAAGATCGCACATCATCCTACGGTTTTCAAGAGATAATAAATTATGTTTTTTTAACGATGCAATATGTTCAACATTGGGTTCATAACTACGAAAATTGACTAATTTAGTAAATTTTTTTTGCACTTTTTCTATGCGGGCTATATCTTTCTTGTAAAAAGGGTTCCAAACAACGCTACCAAAATCCAAAATAGAACGAACAAAATTAAAGAAAAGAACTTTTAGGGTAAATATATTATTAAACGGTTTTGATACCCTTTGTATAAAACCCAAAGTACGAAAAGCTTTTTTTACTATAAATTCGAAATGAGCACTAAAAGACAGTTTACTGTCCATCAATATTCCCAAATCTCTGATAACATCCACTCGTTTTAATGTCATACCATTAATTTTGTATTTTTGATAAATTGGTGTATGTTTTCTCGTATATGTTATTACGTGACACTTGTCTATATTAAGGATTAGCTGATTATTGCTGCAATATATCTCAAGAGATTTTAAGTCATCCTGTAACTTTTGACAATCATCCACACTATCAATAACCCTGTAAATTTTCGTATCATCTGCATATTGAAGGTGACTGCTATAGCAGAGGGCTGTACTAATGTTATTGATGTATTACAAAGATTCTCGTAATACTGAAATACATGAATATCTAAAGATGCCAACTGTTAAACAAGAAATAGCTAAAAATAGCACAAAGTATAGGGAAAGGCTTCAGAAACACACAAACAATCTAGCTCGAGATTTGTTAAATACTGGTGAACAAATTGCTCGTCTCAAAAGGTGGCAAATATTAAATCTTCATGAAAGACACTGACGCTAGGGAATAAAATTTAAATGGCAATGATTCTTAATGGAGAACCAGCCATCCAAATAAGGAGTACTGGAAAACATCTGATCATGGCTATGGAGCCGATTGCAGATAGATATAGAAATGAAAAAAAAAAAAATCTTATATGTAAGATAAATTATTATAATAGAAAAATACTAGAAAAAAATCGACTCGGGTCACAAGTAAATTCTCAGGCGAGAATCGAACCCGCAACCTTTGGAAATCCGGTCCAATGCTCTCCCGATTGAACTACCTAGCCTTGTGAACACTCGTCGAAATTTTCTAGTACCTTTCTGATTTTACGCTGTAGGTTTCATCAATGAGAGGAACATCTTCTCGTATTCGAAAGAAACATTTTTACAAATGTTTGCAATCGATTAAGATGAAACAACCATTTAGTTTTATAATTTTAAATATTTTATGCATTTTTCTATGCGATCTTATAAGATGAATAGATGTTATAATAGATTCCCACCTGAGAATTCACTTCTGACCTGAATCGATTATTTCTAGTATTTTTCTATTATAATAATTTAAATGGTTTCTCTTTATACCCGACTGCGCCAGAAGGAAGGTTATGTTTTTCGAGAGAACGGCTCGATGGGTTTTAGTTCGAGATGTGTCGTTAGATAGGTATTTACTGTGAGAGTGACAATGGGTATCTTTATATATATAATTCTTCTGTGAGTGTGTATGTCACTGAACTCCTCCTAAACGGCTGGACCGATTTGAATGAATTTTTTTGTGTGTGTTCAAGGGGATCTGAGAATGGTTTAGATTCACAAATCAATCCGGCAGATGGCACTGCAGTCGGCACAGCAACGCGTGGCCGGTTCAGCTAGTATCAATATAAAAAAAGAAATGGCGGATTTTTGGCGCCAAATTCAAATGTTAGACACGCTCTGCAGCCTGAACGGCTCGATGGATTTTAGCGTCAAAGGTTTCGTTAAATTTGGATTCACCGTGAGATTGACAATGGGTGGACAATGCATAATACAACAAACAACAAGCGCCGTGGTATAGAGAACTAGAGGACTTGGACTATGCTGATGATATATGCCTCTTCAGCCACATTCGTGCGGATATGCAGGCCAAATTGGGCGACCTACAAAGAGAAGCATCCAAAACGGGGCTCAAAATTAACACCCGCATTCCCGCTAGTCATCGGCACAGAAGGGGTGGAACGCGTCCAAAAATTTCTATACCTCGGTAGTTGCGTGTCAAAGATTGGAGGAACCGAAGTGGACGACACTTCGCAGATCGCCAAAGCACGAGCAACCTTCGCGCGGCTTTGACCCGTATGTAGGTTGTTCTATGTTAGCTGATCTTTTTTCATTATATATACCAATTAAGCCTTGTGTGACCAGAATTGGTTCCAGAGCTACCTTTTTATTAAATTTAGATGCCACAAAAATTGATATTTTTTATACAGTATATGTTATATTCAGGCGCTAACCGCCGTTGAGTTAACTTGCTATCTTTTGTAACGCTTTATAGTATTCAGTGCAGTGGTTGTCAACATGTTTACCAACAAATGTGCAAATTGCAGTGATACGGTAGGACATGGTCCGGAATGCGCAATTTGTAAAAAAAAATATCACTTTAAATGTGGTGGTATAACGGAACGGGGTTTTAGCCGTCTCGGTGCAAATAGAGACTCCTGGTTATGCTTGGGCTGCCGTCATGCAGAGGGAACACACTCCCAAGAATTGGACAGACTAAAGAAAATACGAAATCATCGACATCGGGACTTGGGATCGAGCGAACTAAATCGCCTGGACCTCAGATCGAGGAGGGCCAATCACGAGATGCTTTATTGAAAGACATTCTGGCTAAAGTTACAGATCTTCAAGTGCAATTAAAATCTTTTGCGTCATTAGAGGCGAGCATGAAAGAGGTTAAGGCTGGCATTGCGGACCTTAAGAATGCCTTCAATAGCCAAATCAAGGATGTTTCTGATCGTGTTCTTGAAATGGATTCGCGCTTAACCGCCTTGGAAGACGTCAAGACCAATATAGACGACTTGAGGTGTGTGGTCAATAACGTTGTTGCTGATATTCAAAGGAATGACCAATGGGTGCGCCGCTCAAATATCCAATTTAATGGGATTCCTTATAAAACCGGAGAAAATTTGATTTCGATAGTGAAACGTCTGGCTGACCGGTGTTCCTTTCCGCTACAAATAGAAACAGATATAGATTTCGTAACTCGAGTTGCTGTAAAAAGTGATACAAATGCAACGAACAAGCCTAAACCTTTCATACTCAAAATGCAATCACGATATCGTAAAGATGATTTCCTTGCATCCCTCAGAAAACTGAAAAACATTAAGGCAAGCGATATCGGCTGTGCTTGAGTTGGGTGCTGCTAAGTGAAATGAAACAATCCATTAATTTTAAGTATTCTGTATATATGTAATTTTAGAACGGTCAAAAAACATAATTGCAAGCTCACATATATAAATTTGTCAATTTCCTCAATTTGATTTCTGCATAAAATCCAAGGTATAAAACTCAGTTGACTCATTTGATTTCTGTATAAAATCCAAGGTATAAAATAAGTTGTAGTAGGTGGACATGCTGATGTGCATTTCAAGTAAGATCTTTTTTTTAAAGATAAAATTAGTTTTTATAGGTATTATCACGATGAGCAGCTCTAGGGAGCGGCACTGTGGTTAGTGGATCGGTTACTTAACCTTTATTATTTCTAGGTCCTTCGCATTTTTGAAGTAATGTTAAATCGTTAGCCCAGACAGTATCTGCGGTTGTTAGCAGCCACCAATTGGCATTAAGTATAATATGGGACATTCTTCTTATGGATTTTAGATCTATTGCAAAGTCTGACCTACGATAATAATAATGATAATAGAGAGATGCACTTGTTACGAACGTCTTTCTGGCGTTGTGGAGTAAACCTAAGAAAATAAGATATAAGGGTAAACTTATTTTATTACTTAATAATAGAGTAGATTTTAAGTTAAAGGTTATTAACACAATGGTACATTATTTATTTCACCATAAAAATATGATCTTTAGGTATCTACTACATATAATGTTTTACTATAATGTAAATAGTAATACAATGAGGTCTTACATATATCATTCATCAAAACATTCTAATCTCTTTGTTCTATTTGACAATTACTCGGTCTGTGAACAATCCAATATAAACTAACCCTTGAAAATATAAAGTGTTTAATGTCACAAGAACTTGTATCAAAGAACAGAAGCATAAAATAAAACAAAAATAAAATTAGGTCATTACGTCGGGGAAATTGGCTACAGTGAATACTAAACTTGAATTAGACGCGCTCAAGCTGGGTCAAGTTGGCAATTTGGCTGTTGTTCCTAGACTGCGCTAAATTAGTCTGAAGGCTTCGATAGTTATTAAATTTAGGAGTTTCGTAGTTGACAACTTCTTTGATGAAAGGCATTGAATAATACTTTAGTGCCTATAAATAAAAGTAACTAACTGAAACAAAAGCTAAAACTAAGACCTTACAAGTAAAATCCTTATTTATTTGGAAATTCAAGAAATTAATGTAAAAATATCATCCATAAATTTTCAGTAAGACTTTTTCTGTGATTTCTATCGCTCTTAGACTTTCAAGTCATCATAACCAGGGTTTGGGACAGCGAAATCCTTAAATGAACCTGAGGTTGGTTGTAGCTTATCACAAAACTAATTTTTAGGTGAAAGATTGATCCAATCGAAATTTGGGGGTGTATTTTCAAATATATTATTATTTAAATACATGATAGGGTGCATACACTCGCTGAGAAAGGGTTTTTAATTTAACCCCTGAGGGGTTAAAATAGATTTATGCCCTTTTTCATGCTGTGTGGAAATCGGTCATTTTCTGAAGTAAAGGTACGAAATTGGCAAACGTGGCAACGAAATTGGCAAAAGCAAAACTTGATAAAAAACAGAAATACATGGGCATCGGCTTTTTTAAAAAATATACTATTGAGGAGTAAAAGAGGATTAAACTTTGTATGATATTTTCGCCATTTTTCAAGCTAGAAGCGCGAAACTAAGTATTAATCATTTACTGCCCCTAAGTGTGTGTAATACAAGAGGAATTGTTTGTAGTAAGTTCGTCAATTTTGTAATAAGAAGCTTGTTATTCAATAGATAGGCTTCTGGTTAAAAATAACCTGAATTATTTTAGCTAATTATACTCTTGAATGGGTGAAAAAAGGGTTAAAAGATTGTATGAAAAATTCAAATCTACCCTTAAGTGGATGAGATATTTATTTTTCTTATAACACAAATATAATATTTTAATTGAAAATAAAATTTATTTATTTAACAACCCTACACTATTATTTTAATCCTTGTTAGAACTCCAAAGGTCAATAGCAGTTATACATGTAATCTATAACACAATGATTGTTTTTTAATAAAAATATTAGGCGGTAGCCAAAATGTGCACAAAAATAGCTAACAGAGACGAATGGAATGAATTATGCTGAGACTGATGAAGCGATGTTCCGTCATACTTCAAGTTATACATTTTTTGCGCATCGGCCGTCTGTATTTCTCTTGCTAAATAATGTTACGTAAAGTGCTAACGACTGTAGTCGCAGCGGAATCAACGAGTTAACGTGCTAAGTCAAACAAGGAGTTCGTGTTAGTAAATATTGGCTTACCTAACTTAAATGCGAAAGTAGCGTAACCTGCGTAATTATAGATATAAGTAACTAGGTCTGCAATGCTGCTGCTGTTTGCAAATACTGAGCGAAGTATTACCTTACGGTTTGGCTGTGATCAGTTTTTGAATTTTTCTTTCGGCGATTATTCCTCCATGGTATGTCCGATTTCAAAACTTTTTTTGCACATTAGTGACGACCACGATGTGAGTTTTGGCGCCAAATTTCATCAATGTGGTCTCAGCGGTTTGGCTGTGATCAGCTTTTGAATTTTTCTTTCGGTGATTATTCCTCCATGGTATAGACTATATTTTTTTACATGCCTATGTCCGTCAGGTTATATTCATGTGTGTTCATGCCAAAATTCGTTTGAGTCGGTTGAACCGTTAAGTAGCAGGAGGGAGACAAGCGAAATTTGTGAGTTGCCTAAAAGAGAGCTTTGCTCAATAAGAGCAAAAATATGCATCGTCCTAAGGAGCTACCTATTAAAATCGATGGGTAATCCACTACATCGTACCGCTTATATGATGTAGGGGCCCGCCAATTATGTATCGCCTTTAAAACTAACCTTAGGAAATCTCTTCTGTCTACTCCACTCAACACATCATAAGGTTGCTAAGTGTTGGTTCCTTTCACCAAGTGTACTGTATGTTCATAGTTTAAAAAAAACACATTTTTTAAATAAATAAAATTTTAAACAACGTTTAATTAAATTTTATTATCAAATCATCAACAATAACTAAACCGAAACTTTAAATATCAACAAGCGAAAAACAAGAGCTAATTACGCCAGTTTCTAAGCCAGCTTAAATTGCCGCTGTCGTCGTCTTAGTAACGTCTGTCATAAAACTGAGTGTTCCGTTCAGAAATAACCTCCCAATTACTCTTAATGGTTGTAGTGTAGCTAAGAAAATTTCGCTCCTAAAAATGGTCGTAAAAGTAACTCCTGTTACAATTATGTAATATCAATTACTTTTATTTGCTCCTTAATTAAGTCGTCATTGTCAGTAAGACTATTCTGATATTTTCATTCTAAAGAGAGTAGGAAGACTAATTCACTAATAAAAAAGGCTACGCTCTTTAAAATTGGCAACACTGCGTCATTAAAAATATATATCAGATGATATTTACCGTGGTCTGTTGGTGAAACTCTTTTATTAAATCGATAAAAATAAATAACCTTTAAACTTGTTTAAATATGTGAACATATAAGAATGTAAAAAAACAATTGAATAAAACACAACGGTGCAAGATTTTGTTCTAAAATTTATATACAACGCTCAATTCTATGTTATTGACACAATAGGTCTATAGTTACCTAAATTTGTCATTACTATATTATTATTACTATATGCGACTGTTTGTTACCTTTAATAAAGAGAAAAAGAAAATTACTGTAAAATACGGGACGTATATTGTTTTAAACTTTCATGGTCACTAACATTATAGTAATATAAGTTATTTACGGGATTGCTACCATGTACATTGTTTTTGAGTTTCCGATATTTCGGCACTGTTGCAAGTGCCATGATCACGGAGCGACTGAAGTAATTGCGGGTAGGCTGTTATTGGCAGAAATATCGGTCTACCCTCCGACGAAGTCTCTTATTGCGTTCGTTACCCGTACCACTGTTCACATTCTCACTATTTTCATGGAATTGTTCTCGACACACAACACTTACAGTATCGGATCGCGACACGACACTTTTTTGATTTTTTCGGTTCTTACACATACGAACCACAGGATTCCAGATATTCGACAATTTAAACCCGTCCTCACGATTGAAATTTTCATGTTTTGTTATTTCAATCGCTTCCCTGACCAATCTTGGTATGTAGTGGCGTTCTGTCGAAATAATCTGTGGTTTATGAAACTCAATCCAGTGGTTAGGACCAGAATCAATCAAATGTTCCGCGATGGCCGATTTCTGCTTATCGTTGTTCTTGATTGCTTTTATGTGTTCCCTTATTCGGCATGCTACTGTTCGTTTTGTTTGGCCAATGTACGAACTGCCACAGCTGCAATCGATCTTATAGACACCAGGTTTCTCCAAGGGGAAGTTGTCTTTAGGAGACCGTAGGTATTGTGAAACCTAACGTACAGGAGTGAAGACAGTATTTAGCGAGTACTTATTCAGTATGTTTGAGATCTTGTCAGTCACTCCTTTGACATATGGCAAATAAACGGGTTGTCTGTCTACTTTGTGTCTCTGGTGTCTTAATTTGTGTCTGGATGGAAAGTGTCCCCTGTATCCATTACTCTGTAAGACTCGTCGTACATGCTCCAACTCTTCGTGAAGATGTTCCTCATCACACAGGTCATATGCAGGGTTCTTCAGTGAAGTCACTACAGAGTTAAGATGTTTCGGGTGGTGATGCGAGGTCGCGTTGAGATAGCGGTCAGTGTGTGTAGGTTTACGGTAAACGGAATGACCAAACGAACCGTCATTCCTCACCCGAATCTTCACATCCAGAAAGGCCAGACTTCTGTTTTCTTCCATCTCATAGGTGAAGTTAATTTTATGATGGATACCATTTAAATTTGCCAGGTGAGACTCAACATCATCTTTGTTACCCCTTAATACACAGAAAACGTCATCGACATACCTCTTCCATAGTTTTATTTCTGTGGGTGCGGTGATGAAGGCTTTTTCTTCAAAATGCTCCATCCATACATTGGCAACCACAGAAGCCACGGGACTGCCCATTGCGACTCCATCTATTTGGAGGTAGTACTGGCCCTGATATATAAAGAATGATGATGCAACAGCTTGGCATATACCATCGGGATGTCATTTTCTTGTAACTTCACCTTCACCACTTCAAGACAATCTAACACAGGTACATTTGTGAACAGCGATTCCACGTCAAAACTGACCATCAACTGATTTTCATCTACCTTGTTTTGGTGCAGGATTTCTATGAAATGGCGGGAGTCCTTTACAAACGATGACGTTCGTCCTACTATCGGTTGCAATACTTTTGCCACATGCTTGGCCAGTTCATATGTAGGTGAGTCTATCTGACTCACGATCGGGCGTAGGGGGACATTCGGCTTATGGATTTTCGGCAGACCATATAGTTTTGGAGGCTGTGTGTTCCTAGGACGTAGTAAATATTTCTGTACGTTAGGTTTCACAATACCTACGGTCTCCTAAAGACAACTTCCCCTTGGAGAAACCTGGTGTCTATAAGATCGATTGCAGCTGTGGCAGTTCGTACATTGGCCAAACAAAACGAACAGTAGCATGCCGAATAAGGGAACACATAAAAGCAATCAAGAACAACGATAAGCAGAAATCGGCCATCGCGGAACATTTGATTGATTCTGGTCCTAACCACTGGATTGAGTTTCATAAACCACAGATTATTTCGACAGAACGCCACTACATACCAAGATTAGTCAGGGAAGCGATTGAAATAACAAAACATGAAAATTTCAATCGTGAGGACGGGTTTAAATTGTCGAATATCTGGAATCTTGTGGTTCGTATGTGTAAGAACCGAAAAAATCAAAAAAGTGTCGTGTCGCGATCCGATACTGTAAGTGTTGTGTGTCGAGAACAATTCCATGAAAATAGTGAGAATGTGAACAGTGGTACGGGTAACGAACGCAATAAGAGACTTCGTCGGAGGGTAGACCGATATTTCTGCCAATAACAGCCTACCCGCAATTACTTCAGTCGCTCCGTGATCATGGCACTTGCAACAGTGCCGAAATATCGGAAACTCAAAAACAAGGTACATGGTAGCAATCCCGTAAATAACTTATATTACTATAAATACGGGACGTGTTATTTCAAAGTTATCATGCTTTCATTAAAATTATATGGAAATTTAAAAATAACTCTACAAATAAAAATATAAGTGAACGAGAGAAAAAATAAGACCTAAATACATTATATGTACCAACCCTAACAAAGTAAAAATTATTAACATTGTTTTATTTTGAATAATCTTTATATTATAAATAAAATTATTTGAAGTTTAGTTAATGTCTATCGCTTTAGCTGGGTTAATGCAGTGACTCTATATGTTATAGTATCAAGGATAATAATTTAAAAAGTAAATTCAGGTAGGCGAACAAATAGGAATAACGCCAGTCCCTATTTATGTATATCAGAAATACGTAAGTGTGTTTGCTTGTTAGCCTCGTTTCTTCGCAACTATAGGGTAAGGAATCAATACTTTTTTGAATAGTAATAGTTTTGGGCTTTAGAATGGAAGTGTTTCTGCTCCGAAATAAAATTTCATTTCGGGGTAATAATATTATCGGCTAAATGCTTAAAGAGACTGTGACATATAGTGACACGTTATATTAAAACATTAAGGTTGTTAATACAAACTAGTAAGATAGTTTCTAAAGGCCAAGTCAAAGGCAGGCAAAAGCTTGCAATGGTCTGGACATAAATATAAAGCTGCTTAGGAGATAAATTATGTGGATCTATTAAAGGTGAAAACATGACAAGGAGAAAATATAAAATTATGGTAATTCTAAGAACGGTTATCAGAATGAAAAGTGTTATTCTTTCAAGTTTTATTTTCGATATAATTTGCATACGCCTATTGGCGTCATTTGATGCAAGCTTTAAACTTATTATACGAGCTGGCTGTCTGCTCTTTGTGTTTTAATTAGAGAGGTTAGACAATTCTCTCTTTAGCACCGAAAAACATTCAAAGTACCTTACCTTTAAGATGACTAACCAAAAGAATTATTACCAAACAAAATAGTCATCTTCATTGTCAAGTCTATGTTGTCATGTATATGATAGTATACAGTATCGATTGCGTGTGTTTCCTATGTCAATTCTTTATATCTTCCTATTAGACCAAGAGCCAGTGACCAATTTTAGGTGGTCATTTCAAAAGTCACGAATCTTTCTACAGTTAATCCTCCTTACCTACTAAAAATGAAAAGCCACTTCTGGCTATATCGGAAGACTGAAATTCGTAAGTTCTAAGATTAAAACCAAAAAGCTCTAAAAATCAATTATCAAATAAAAATAATCAAATAAGTTTAAATGAATCGTGAATGAGAAATAACAAGTTTGCCAAATGTTAATTAATTATAAACCACCCGCCATTAAACGGTATTCTAACTTAATGGATGTTGTGTTTTTATTTTCAACTAGGCTTGAAAGGAGAACCCATAGTCAAGTGGGGAATAAAGTAATAAAACTAGCAGATACTTCTGAGTGTAATTGAAAAAGACATAGAAACAAGAAATAAATGACAATCGTTGTGTAGTTACTTATTATAGGCCTATGAATTGTATAAAAGTAAAATATTAGAAACTTGTAGCAGTCGGGATCCATTCTAGAAAGTCAGTCGTCTAGTCAGTAGATTGGAGTAATTTTTCTAGAATGGGTCCCGACTCCTACAACTTTGGCGATTCTTAATTAAGTGCAATCAGGTATTACGACTTTCTTGTTTTAAGATGCGCGTGCATTATTGTAACACAAAAGTAACAAGTTGAAGTTGCCCGCAAAAGCGACATGGAATAAACCAACAGGATGAAGTTGGCCGCTAATTGGCTAAAATTTGCGTAAGTATTTTCGTACTATATTCAAAGTAGTTACTCAAATATTTATGAATATACGGTGGTTCACAAAAATTTATACAATGTGTCCCGTCGTCAGTGTCGGAACCTTTAATGGTGTCAAATATGGCATTTTTTATCGACAAATTGCCCCTCAAATTTTGTTTTTCTTATACGGTTATAAAATGGCGGCCATTTTGTTTTCTTGGTAACCAAGACCTGGGCTCTCATACTAATTCGACCACCACTACTCATGTAGAAAACAGTTACACAGCCATCGTGTTTCAATTATCATGGAATAAAAAATAGATAAAAATAATTATTGGCTTTTTAAGAATAACCAAATTTGAGGGGCAATTTGTCGATAAAAATGCCATATTTCACGCCATTAAAGGCTCCGGCACTGGTGACGGGACACATTGTATAAGATTATTATAGCAATTTTATTTGAAAGTGCTTTTTATTTAATAAACTTTTTAAGTGCGTTTATTGATTTGAGGTTAACTGTCGGTATGTATTCTTTTTATTTGTTTATAATATATATTTTTTACATTATTATTGGTTAAACAGTTTATTTTAACGGTTTTTGATATAGTACTTGATTCTGTAAACAGATATATAGAAAATTTATTAAACTTTTGATGCTTCTTACTGATCACTATATACTTTATAAATTTATCTCTCTTTTCACAAACAAAGAGTACTGACACATGAGAGGAAAATTTTAATTATCTTTGTTTAGATACGCTAACCGTTTTGTTAGTTTTATTATTGAATGAGTTTGTACAACGATCCCTTTGAAGCTTAATTCCATCGAGCCGCAAAGCGTGTCAAACAATTATACATACTTACATTCTCCTGAAAAACATAACCCTCCTTCTGGCACAGTCGGGTAAAAACTTATATTTTTAGTGATTTAATATTATTATGTTTGCATTCACTATTGCTTAGATACACATAACATTGCTAAGAAGATAAAAATAAAAAGAAAACAAAATTTGCAAAATGGAATACTATGTTCATGCTTATAAGTAATCCTTTGTACTTTTAAGAATTGCTTAAAATATAATTTGCTTGCAACTTTATTTATAGTTAATAAACATGTTGGACGATTATTAATAAGGTGAGTCAAAGTAATTCAAACATAAACAAGTCCAGATTATTTATTAACACACATACTTATATAGGAGACAAGTCGCTAGATTGTCATCAACATATAAACACTAGAATTTATATTCATTCAATCCAATCATAACATTTTCTAACATTTATACTGACGAAACCGATTCTTTTGCTCATTATCACATTTTCGGATTATTATTATTAACTGAAAAAAAAATTTTTTGAAGTCTATCGTGTTTGCCAATTTATCAGCCGAGTCAGTGATGTAATGACGGCATTAGTAATGGCCAACTAGGTTATAGATTGTACTTAAATTAATTACATCTCTCTAGGAGCATTATTTAAAGAAAAAAATCCATTTGTGAACTGAATTGTGATAAAGATTACAGCAAAAAATTTCTTAAACAAAACAGCTACTTATACGATTAAAATTGTGACGCCATACGAAAGTTAAATATTAGTTAATTAGTAACAATAGATAACAAATATTATAATTGTCTTAATGTTATTTTTTTAATAATCGTTAGAACTCATTAGAATAAAATCGGGGAGATTAACTTACATACGCCATTATAAGTTGCCGTTAAGCGAAGAAAGCTCAATGCTTCTATAAGTGTTTTCTTTTAGGAAAGATAAAGATTAAATTAGAAAATCATCGTTTTGTTATATTTTCTTGATGTCGTTAAAAATATCAGCAACGAGGGTGTAGAATTTTATTTTGATTACAGATCACGCACTTTAGACATTCTGTGAAAATATTATCCGTTAGTTTGTTGTCTTTCACAAAGGTAGTCTTTCAGAGGTATATGGAAAATAATTGATTTTCTATTAAGTGAAATATCAACACAATACCGTAAAAACTCGTTGTAAAAGCTTAAACCATCAAAAAGCTATTATATTATAATTAGAAAAATACTAAAATCAACTCAGCTCACATTTAATTGAGCTACCGAGCCTTGTGCGCACGTGTCGAAATATTGTAGCACTTTTTACGTTGTAGACCAGCGTAACTCCATTTATAAGAACAATATCTTCGCATTCGAAAGAATGCTCCTTTCTCAAATTTATCTCGAATACAAGATAAATTTGAAAATGCAAAATATAAAAATCATAAATTATGTAAATCAAATTTCATCTTGATCGATTGACAAAATATTGTTACATGTTTCTTTTTAATGTAAGGATATTCGCCTCGTGAAAAGTTGCCGTTAAGAGAAGATAGCACACTGCTAGTATTTGTTTTTTGTGTAAGGAAAAATAATGGTTAAATTGGAAATCATTATTTTGTTCAATTTCCTTGACGTCGTATAATATAAGCTGGGTTACAGCGTAAAAAAGTACTAGAAAATATAGACGGGTGTTCCCAAGGCTTGGCAGCTCAATTGGGCTCGGAAATCATTGGATATATAAAACTTAATATCTTTTTATTTCTGTCGTTTGTCTATCTGTGATTTAAATATATTAATTTTTCGTTAATGTTGCATGCCCATAAATTACCTTTTATATTTGGGCTGCCTGAACATAGGTTGGCTTCAAAACTGTTAAATAGATTTGAATGAAAACTTTATGGATTAAATCCGGAATTTCGCCTTACAATTTTATGACCGACATTTATATCTTGCAAGTTTCAGAATATATAAATAGATATTTATAATGTCTATCGAAATGAGTAATTGTAAAGCTAATTGCCATATAGCGGGAATCACGTTCAACATGTCACGCCAAAACGTTATGTGAAACAAAGTAGACAATTCCTACATAGCGTGTGAGATAGCAATTTTATGTAGTACCTAACAATGTTAGGCCCTATAAAGTTATTATAGACCAAGGCCAGTTCTCAGATAGTTATGTAAGTTGACGAACGAATTTACCTTATTTTTGTCCGAAAGTGTAGCCCGGTTAAAGAAGATAGATTGTTTTGTAGGGTGTACTAATATTCATCGATAAGGATCGAGTTACAAAGTGTGTGGAAGAATACAAACCACAATAAACTAAGCAAGCTTCTCCTATTGAAGATGATTTTGAAGGGTGATAGTTCAGTTTCACAACGACTATAAAGACTACTCTCTCCGAAATGTATGCTATAAAAAACGGATACGCTAGCTACCTTCCGTCTATGTTCAAGGCTTTTCAGCTTATTATTACAAAGATTGTCATTGCCGATGAGTTTCTCTCTGTCTGATGAAAGACTCAAGAGCCTGGAGTTGATATTGGGGGGAACCGTCCCAAAGATGAAAACAGTACTCCATATACGATCGAACTTGCGCTTGGTAAAGGATGAGCATCTGTTCCGGCGTGAAGAGTCTTCTCACCTTAGCCAAAATGACAAGTTTTTTTGAAGCTAATTGAAACTTCGTCTCAATGAAAGAGCCAAAATTGAGAGTTGGCGACAATGACATGCCGAGAAGCTCAAGATGGTCTGAGATCGGCATGGATACACTTCGGAAAGTAGGAGTCAAGTCAAAAGAACTCCTTTTAACGGTAAAAAGACACGCCTGGGTATTTCTTGTGTTAAACCTTACCAGATTGGCATCACCCCATTCGGAGACTGCCTTCAGAGATAGGTTCATATGGCTGACCATCGCTTTCCTAACACGCACATAAAATAACGCATAAAATAACGCAATATACATATAAAATTCTGGATTAAATCTAAAATTTAATTACAATGGCACAATCAAAGAATCTGTGAAAGAATTTAAATTGCTAGGCATAGATATAGATACTTACTTAAATTGGACAGTGCATGTCCATAGAATGAGGTCTAAATTATACTACTATATTATACTACTATCTAACTTATGCTTTTCGCGAAGTTAACAAGACCACGAACACAAAAACGGCGATAATAACTTATTATGCCTATGCGCACGCTTGGCTAAGCTACGGTGTTATCCTGTGGGGTTATAGCACAGATGCAGCCTCTCTTAAGTTAAGAAGTTAACCTGGCTTATAACAAATAGATAGATCAAACTGATAGCTGTAGACCGTATGTTCTTAAATATAAAAAAAACTCTTGCATATTTTTGAAACATGTAAATTTGTTCGAAAATATAAACAGTTTTATGCAAAAAGCTTTAAACAGTTTTATGCAAAGAGGTTTACCATGCAAGTAGATGCTACGATATAAAAATAATTAAGTATTGCCAAGTTCTCGATTGAAACTAAAATCATTAAGAACTTTCAGTTCTTCTATAAAAATATAACATAAAATACCTGATATGTTATAAACTGAAAACAACGATATCATATTTACATGAAAATTAAAACTACTAACTAGTAAATGCTATTATAATACTAATGAATATTTTTGTGATAATACTTTAGGTGATAATTAATGATAATTAAATTTAAACAATGTTGAATGCCCTTTCTTTCTCCTAGCCCCTAATTTGCGTGCCCGACAGGGTCTTTAATACTGGTCTTATATTATTTGTAACATCTTCTTATGTACATTATGGTTTTGCAATAAATTATTGAGTATTGAAAGGGAGGTTTCTCTCTCCCTACCTCTCTACCCAATAGGGACAAGGAGACGGATTAAAAACAGTTTAATGAGACAAGAAAGTGCACGCGGTGCAGGCCATTCTGCGCGCCTCCCCCGGAAACATCAATGAATCACGAAAAAGCTAAATGAATTTGTTTTAAAATACCAATAATTTTTAATTACTGTTTTTTTGTTAATATTATACATGGGTCATCCGTAAAGTAGTAACTGTTTTGCACTGCGTGAAGCACTGGCGAATAAAGTAGTTGCGAGACAAGTGTTGAAACGTTCCGTTGTATATTAGCTGTCTGTTTGCAATGTTGCGTCTCACTAGTATTGACTGTGTTATTTATGTAAGTAATAATAATGTTCAATAAAATAGAGAACGCCACCAGTTCTGAAGTTAAGGCTGTTATTAAATACCAACCGTACTTTCAACCATTTACCCTAAAACCAAGACTTGCCCACATCAGATTACCATCGGTTCACAAAAGTAAAGGAGTTCTTGGCATGAAGAAAAATTGAGACAGACGAAGAACTGAGTGAATCTGTTACCACAAGTTACAAAAACTCGTCCCACGTCACAGTAAATGACGAAAATTAATTGAGAATTAAGAGGATTAGTTTGAGATACCTATGTTCTTATTTAATGTTCTCAATAGTTAATATTTGTAAATATATATTGTAAGCCATGCTAGCAATTGCCCAGTTATTATTATTATCAAAACGAAATTATGAATATGAGTACAATTATTAAATGAGTGTCACGGTGTTTGAAAGTCACTAAACGATAACCTGTAATTGGCCGATTGCGGTGATTGGTCGTGTGCTGTGATTGGCTATTTGTCAAAGTAATGGTTTCCCCCCCTTCATTTGATGTTATAAAAGGTTTGCCTTGCTGTCAATTGAGCTTATACTTCGGTCTGTCGACGAGAAATAACCTCCTGCTGTTATTCTGCTTGTATGACTTAGTACGTGCTTACAACTACGTGCTTACAATACGTATTGGTTTTATTTATATCCCCAAACTGTTAACTACAAATACGATACTACATTAAAACTACAAATACGATACTACATAAAAAGATGAATCGTACATTAAAATATGACCCAGATTCCAAATTACTTACACAAACTGAAGTTACTATTACCTCCTACGGAGGTTATGCGGAACGTAAAAACAAATATATAAATTACTTAATATTTCATATTTTGATCGTGTTTAAAATTATAATTTCAACAGAAAATATTTTGTTAGTAAGTTAAACAGTATTAAATATTACAAAATAATAAGTCAATCAGTGCATTTATTAAAGCGAGGCTGGAATCATCAAGGATTATCAAGAAAAGCCGTTACATTGTTTCCATAATCTGTTACAGGAACTCTGTAAAATACACAATCGTAGGCGTAAGGCGTGGGTTTGCAAAATTAAAATAATACAGAGAAAGCTTTGAATACCTACGGTGTAAAAGATTTACTGAATTTTGTCTTTAAAATTATTTAACGTGACCAACAAGGTTAAAACTCGAATGTTGAAACAAAACCATTCATCACACTTTTTTGTCTCGTATATCTGTTACATCGTCATCGTTACTTTAGTGAGCATATAACTTTTAAAGTTAAAAAGCCTGGTAAAGACAAATTCTATTTTCCGTTGATTCTCATTATCGCATGTCTCCACTGCTGGGGCAGATGCTTTCCCTATGAATGAAAACAACATAGCGAGAATGGGCAACCAAGTGCACCCACTGACCGCCACCAACTAGAGATGCAAGCGGAGCTTAAAGTTCCTTTTCAAACACGAAGAACCTCAAATTATTTTCATTTTAAAGAAAACAAAAACGAGTCTTGAGAAAGTTGTGTAGTCTCGGCAAATGCAAGTTGTAATAGTTATCGTTTCTTATATTTTTTGTAATATAAGAAAAGTTTTCTTAATTTTTATTATTATTGAAGAAAAGCTACTTTTTCCCACTTTCACACCCTTTATTCTCGGTGTAAGGTACCTGATCTTCACTTAGGACTGCTGACGCATTGTAAATGTTCATGTTGAATAAAAAGCATTTTATTTTTATCTTTAAATCATATGGCCGAACGCACAATCTTTTACACCATTAAGCTATTGTGATCCCGATTATACTAATCTAAAGTCAATTCGACTTTTCATGCAATTTTGCTGAGTCAGGAAAGCACCGCTTTTTTGTTATAATTTGATGTTAGTACAGAATAACTTCTATTACTTGAAGCAGTCGCAGTACAAATAAAAAATATGCAATGAGTTAGTTTTCTACAAAAATATTGGCTATATTATGTATCTACTAATATATAAGAATAAAAAGCAAATAGTGTATTTATTCTAATAAACTCAATACTATTTGTCACTTTAGGCTTAAACCTCATTGACTATTCATTAAATTTCTACAGTGGACTGACTGTGGAATATCGAACGGGGATTAAAAACAACGAACAGTATTGGGAAATTGGATATATGTGGATAAATTGAATAGAAGTTAGTTTATTACAGTGCTCAAAAATGCAAGATATTTCCAAACTAAATTTGTTTGTTATAACTAACGGCTTATTTATTACAAAAAAGTTTATTTTATTTTAATTCAATTATAAAATATTATATTTCATGATTTCAATTTTAACAATGAAGAAATCTAGAAAGAGTATGCTCATGAATAGTTACTGTAAAAGACTGGATTATTAAGTTAAGTAAAATTTATTTCTAATTGAGCTATTGTTTAACTTAAATAAAATCTAAGGAAATTCAATTCTATAACGACTTAAATTTGAGAAAACTTAATGTGTACAAAACTAAACAGTATGTATATAAGTAAGTACGGTCGACAGAACCGTCGATATACGATTTGTCGTTAGGACCTTATAGATAATCAAAGATCAAAATATTTTTTTTTATTTTATGATTTATTTGCTGTTGTACAATAATCTAGGTTCTTTGTTTATCATCATTGTGCATTACCCACCTGTCTTTTATTTAAATAAATTTATATCCTCAGTGACCGATGGACAGATAACGCACAGCTTAAATAGATTCAGAGACTCGAAGGGTGTGGTTATAAAAGGGGAAAATCGATCGCTAAGAAAGGATTTTCTGGAAACTGAGTCTTTTTCGGAATGAGCAAAAATTAATGTTGTGAGGCATCAATTAGGCAAATAATTTTATCCAGAGAGGAGGATAGCTGACTATTTGAAATTTTCTAGTATAGTTTTTTATGTTATAGACCATTATTAAAACATGGAACCTTAGAGAATTCTAAGAGAATAGCGTATTTCCGTCTTAGAAAGTTTGTGGTATGTCGTTCAGAAGAAAGTCTTAAACAAACGCCACTCAGTCAAAACGAACTTTATCAAGCTTTTGTTTAAGTTAGAACTTAATCCCACTCGAAAAATGTTTCAAATTGCTTGAATCATTACAGAGCTGTTATTTACAACAATAGCTATACACCTATATATCAATTGTAACTAAATTTAGTAGCCTGTGAACAGTGTCTGTTTCAAAATAAAATGCTGTTTATAAATATAAATTATATAAACTTTCACTGTATTTTTCTGTTTCCTTTGTTGTTGATACCCTAAAAGTCGTTTAGTAGTATCTACAATTTCTTTTGTTAACGGATCTATATTTCATTTCTTAGAAATTGTCTTCTATTCTTATTATAGTTTCGGAATATATTTTGTTATTTATTGCTTTATTTCCAAATAAAAAATGTTACTGCAAAACATTTTGTATAATTTTGAATTCCGTTGGAAGTCTTATACTTATGACATATAAATATACATATGATAATCTAGTGTCATCTACGATGCTAGTGAAGATTAGCACCAATGATGAAAGATCATCATCGCCTTTTGTACTCACGGACAATTTAATCCGTCCACTTAGGTGAAAGGTTAAAGTTTTTTTTACTGCCCAAGTAAACATCAGGTGACTTGATACCTTTTATACTTACGCAGTCAGGGAAGAATATTTATTCTTGACTCAAACTTTAAACCTAGTTTATTAATAAACTAGTTTAGTTCGCGTTAATGGAGGCTATCGATTAAAAGTTATATTTATATCCCATGGGAACAGTACTTTCTTTAGATAAAAGTACTTTTTGTATCCCAGGCAAAGTATATGCCACGATGATAGATTGAGTAGTTAAGGCCTGGAAGTGTGATAAACAAACTTACTTTCGTATTTATAATATTAGTTAGGATTATAAAGTTTTTACCGTTCTATTTTCGTTACCGTTAGTTAAATCATTTGCGCAATCACATGTTCTTACCGTATACCAAAATTTTATCGAAATCGGTGAACCCGTTTTTGACTTATAAAAGATTAATCGGTAGGTATTCATCAGTCAGAAAACGAATGTTTATCATAAAATTTTACCAAAAATATAAAAGTACAAAGAGAACCTACAAATTAGTATAGTAGTCGAATTATTAAATTAAAAACTCTTATTTAACTCTGGATGTCTGTCCCGGAATTTTGCAATCATTATTTTACAATTTCACTGAACTGAAGCTATCGGGCTTACATTTGGTACACACTTTTGGTTCTGAAATTAATGTAATGTAGTAAATAATTAAAACAATGAATACAATTTGGCGACCAAAACAAAAGGGCGGACTTTTTTACTTCAGATGGATATCAAATGAAATGGCAATACCAGAAACTTTATGACACTATTAAAAATCCAATTATAGGTATATATCAGAGATTCGCGACATAGACAACAAATAAATAGAATAGAGTTAATATGTAACTTAATTGAAAATGCAATATGGCGGCTGCCACAAAATGGCGGAGTATCTTTTTCCACAGAAGTATGAGTTAAAAAACAACATTAATAATCCAATATGGCGACTAACCCAATATGATGAACTATCTTTAAAGAGAATATATATCGATGTTAATACGAGTACCTACATATCGACGGGATTATAATTAGATATGTTCTTCAAACAATATAGATAACTAGCTGTTGCCCGCGACTTCGTCTGCGTGTATTTGATTTTATCACGCGGTTAACTGATACACGGCAAAAAATAAATAAAACAAAAATACAAAGTTGGATTAATGCGTAAGTTGTAGATAAAAAGAAAATGTGGACAATTGGACACAGATTATTTTCCAACTTAACCTGGCCGGTGATTGAACCCGGATCCCTGCAGGCCAAAGGCACTTGCAGTACCATAAATGACCACTGTGCTACAGAGGTCGTTTGATCGACACGATCAGCAAAAATAAAAGCGGCCAAGTGCGAGTCGGACTCGCGCACGAAGGTTTCCGTACTATATGTAGCTAGTACCTTATAATGCCTCTTTATAGACAACGTTCGATGTGGTTTGGTTCGGAACATAAACAAACAGTTTGTTTGGTTGACTTACATTGGAGAAAGCGACATAGAGCTGACCATGTGAGAAACAGCCGACGCTGAGGTCCACGCCGGCAACACGTAGCGTCTGCCTTTGGGCTTTGTTTATAGTCATTGCATAACACAAACTCACCGGGAACTGTACACATTTGAAATGGAATGGGTAATTATTGGGAATCAGTGGAATTCGTGCTATAAAAACACTTTCACCGACGTCACATCCCGCCAAAATCTCCGCTTCTATCATATTTCTCCACAAAATAATTGGGAAGCCAGTTTTTAATTAATCTTGTGTGCTGGAAGTCCAGGAGCGCTCAGAGAATTAAGAAATTCAACGGGATAATTGGTAGCGCTAACTTGCTCCATTCCGTTAATAGAAGTATACTCAACTACTTTTTTATTAAATGACGGAAACCTAGATGTCAAGCACAAGAACATTCTATTGAAAATATTGCTCGTTGTCTATTCTTTCTCGCCTCTGACTTAACTGTATCAATGATAAAATGCAGTGATGATGATAAATATTTACAGAATAAAGCTACTCTTTAACAAGTATTTTCTTTATTTCACAGCCTTCATCCTATATATGATATCTTTGTTTAAATAAAATTATGATTTCATATTCATTGTTGGTGGTTGGTATTACTTTCATTTTATATTTTTCGAAAATATAAACACGTTGTTTTGCTATTTACATTCGCTAAGCAAAGTCTCATATTTATTTGAGTGATGGGTAAAATGAAAGGGCTGTTTGCATTTCATATATGTAATAAAGGCCGCAATAATAAATATTTATTATGAGAAGGTGTCAAAAACCTTTTGTAGGTTTAATAATTTACATAACCGAAATTTGGTTTAGGCATGTAAACATATCACGACAAACAAATTAGAAATCAGATAAATAGAGCGAAGATAATGCTTTCAGTGTAAGTAAAAGCTGGATTGTATCGCTATCGGTATAAATATAATAATAATTATATTTCTCACATTCACATCAATAAGCCTAGCTCAAAGTAAGCACTGTAAGGCTTGTGTTATGGATACTATGGATAACGGACGGAGATAGAGGAAACGGCGAAAGGCAGCATCGTTACTGTTACAACAAATGCCGTCACTATACGAGGCCTCATTATATTAAAATGGCAAAAAAAGATTCACTAACGACATTAAAATAATTGTCTCATGATTAAAATACGCAAATAATAAGCAATTTGTATCCCAAAAAATATATAATGATAATTACTTTAATTGGAATAAACGCTGTATTCTAGAAATATTAGATTAAGGTCCGTAATGTTTCCTAATTCTCTAAAAGATAGACCTGCCATCAAATAAGAGATCTGATTATATTGCAATATCCAAGAAAAAAGTATAAGTATTTAAGGTTAAAAAAATATTTAATAAAAAATTCAATCAATCAACGCATGCTTTCGAAGGGCGTGCATCACGCGGTAATTTATCTTTCTTTTTAAAAATGAAATGTATGTTCAAATGTGACGTCAATAAATATGACTAATAAAATGTAATTTAATTCAATTATTACCTAAATGTTGCCTTTCGAAAGATTTCATTCTTTCTTTATTAAAATAGCAAAATAACATTTCTGAGTTCATACATAATCGTTATCTGAGGATTAACAATAAACAATTGCGAATTGGTAATTAATTTTGATTTTTTAATTTATTTGCTAGGTACAATGGGCAGTACAGCCAGGTATACACTTTATTTTTATACACAAAAGAAACATATTATAATGATAAAATACAAAATACAGAGAAGACCATTTGTCTTATTGCTAAATAGTAATCACTTCTTGATAAGTTTATTTATTAACACGCCTCGCCACAAATCTCTTTATGGATGGAAAAACTGCTCATTCTACTTTTAAACTTCCACTGTAAATCTTGAGCAACAATTTACTATTTTCTATCCGCAAAAATGAATCTCATGGTAAATTACTACATGACGCTTCATTGATTAGATGGGGTGAATGCACATATAGAGGCCGTGGACAGGACAAATTTAAGCAGAAATTGTGACATCCTTCTGGATGTCTCTAAGCAAAATACTCGTATTACATTTAGATTTTTTATAAATTCAGTACACCCTGACATCGAGAAATCCTATTACTTAAAAAGTCCCCAGCCAAATAAAAAAATATCACTCGAATTGACGTCAAAAATTGGAATTTCAATCATTCTTTTGAGAAATTAATCCCCCGAGCTAATGCAATGAGACAAGGCTGCTTACTTAGGAATTTTAGGACAATTAAATTGTAGCCATCATTATCACCGGCCCAGCAGCTGTACAACTAGCTCATATGCCGAGGATATCTATGATCCCAAATGATCTGACAATTTTATATAAACGGCTTCAATTTTCGGTAAAAATATCTTTCGCGTTAACTATTAACAAGTCCTAAGGCTAAAAACCTTCGAATTAGTAGGGAGTCACCTACGAAAAGAATGTTTTACTCATGGCCAACTGTATGTTGGCCAATGGCGGGTCGGAGCCCCTGAAAAACAATTTATTTTGCTGCCACAAAATAAAACAACAACAAAAATCATATACAGGGAAGCTCTGACCCAATAAATCTAATGACTTATGTTTTGTAGATATGATCTTTTTACAAACATTAGAAGTAAAAATAAATTAATCAAATATAACAAATTTTGATAACATTACCGTAACAATATCCATAATTTCATTATCATGAACTCTTATTTATCTATATATGTAAAAATTCCCTGTCAGTGTTTCACCGCGATGAACTTCGAAACTATTCAACCGATTTTGATGACTTTTTTCATTTTGCTGGATTTGTTCCAACTTAGAACATAGTATAGGTTTCATTTTAATTTATTTTAAAAAAGTATTCCACATTATAATAACTGATTCACAGCAACGCGTAGGTGGGCCAGCTTACAAGTTTATATAATTTATTATATTTGGAATGATTATTTTCTATATTTAAATACAAATAATTTCCAGAAACCCACACTCGGGGCAAGAACCCACATCCCCTCGCTCGGGCGAGTGCACTTCCAATTGAGCTATCGATTATTTTTTTAACCTATGGGAAAACCTTTATGGATTTGACCCACCGCAGGATGACGCCCAGAAAATGTAGGATTACCGATACCTACGACAAGTTGTATTTTTTTGTATTTTTTAGGGTTCCACTCCTCGAAAGGAAAAAATGGAACCCTTATAGGATCACTTTGTTGTCCGTCCGTCTATCCGTCTGTCAAAACCCTTTTTCTCAGAAACGCGTAGAGGTATCAAGCTGGAATTTATATATTAAAAACTCAGGCCTACAGTCCTTTGAAGCTGTGAAAAAATCAAACTTCATCGCAATCAAAAGATACAACCGTTTATGCCGCAAATTTTCGACACTCGCAAAGAAATCAAAACCTAAAATCATGGCAAATTTTCATTTACATGATCAACATGATCATACAATAATAGAATTTTGAATATTGACTTCGACAAATTCGAAATGACAAACCAAAGGATTCGAATAAATGGGCTGGACAAAATAGGTGTTTGTCGCACCTGGGTCGTTCTACTTTTTTACCCACAATGGTCTGTCCTTCGTCTTATAATGGCATCTCGTTGGAGTATTGATATTTACGGTTTTTTAATTCGGCTCAAATAAACATCCATATTTTTCTTATCTATTAATATTATGTAATTTTTCATTTTCTCCAACCAATATTTTTTTTCTTTTGTTTTCCGTAGAATGCCGTGAAAAAGGCCACTTTGTCACATTTTTTTTTAAATCAACATTAAAAAGGAATCAATATTTGCCCCAAAGGAAACTTTAATTAGTCCTAATGACAACACAGATGCAGTGTCTTTTAAATTACACACAGAAACCACAATTATGGATAGTTCAAAAAACAGAAAAACGTCGTTTCACTGTAGGTAAAAAAGAAGAACGACCCACCTACCTTTTCCTGACTGCAACCAAAGTTCGAAATGAATAATCAACGAATTGAAATATAAACTTCGCATTTCTTGGTGACCTGCCTTTTACTTTCTTATATTGCTAGTGTTATGTAGTAAAGTAACGCCTTATCCGACGTAAAAATATAGTCAATTTATAATTACTGACAGGTTCAGAAAATGTTTTTTACATAAAAAACTCAAGATTTACTTTTAAATTCAAGTAAATGGTACAAAGAAATGCATTTGTAAGAAACAAGCTCATACAGAAGTAATAAAATGACTCAAAAGAAATCTTGTTAAAAAAAACTTCAACATGTGGCAAGAGTCAGGTGGCACTCGAATCCACATATTTTTCCATTTGTAGGTATGTAGTTATCTATAACATGAAAAGAAGTTCCTCGGATCTGTCAAGGTCTTCAAGTCTTAATTTGAAGAGTACTAAGATAGTGTTAGGATGTACGAGGTCGTTAGGTCAAGTCCCGCCTGACCCCAAAAACAAGTTTATTTTTTTATAGGAAAAATTGCTTTTGATATAAAATCTAGGAGTTAAATGTTACCATAACAAAAATTCCTGATAAAATGTCGATTTGTATGCCTCCGAACCACACACCCGCAGCGAATTCAGTCGAGATAAAACTTTCTAACTATCACAATGGTTCAAATTCATCAATTCCAACTTTTAGACAAGTTCGCCGCAAGCTTTATCAAGCTTCATGAGTCAAATTTAATTGTTCAAACCTAAGAGAAGACTAGTTTAATCTTTATTGGAATCGATTACATAGAATATCTCATTGTATTGTATTTAATTTAATATATAATTAAAAATCGTGTGTTTATACATCGATTTAATTTGACAATAAAATTAGATAAATAAGAATTAATTTTTTTGTACTTGTCTGTTCGTCTGTCTGTTTCTCGGTACACGCTTTTCGCCGAAAATACTGAATGATTTTCTGGCTGTTTTTATACATAGATTTAACTCAACTTAACGTTTTTGATAGTTTTCTTCTCTGGCGTACGCAGCGCCCAACTTATATATAAAAAATAAATTTTCTAAACGCTTTGTGACAGTTGACTACTAGAAATATGGATAATTATGGGTTTATTTCTTTTGCCTTTTGTTTGGTTGCCAGTTTTAGGTACCTCCGTAGCTATTTTAAGCTTGTAGCTCTTTTTAACACAGGAGTTCACAATCCATCCATCGCAGGCGTCACTAAACCACTGCTAAACATCGATCATTCTAATTAATACAGAAATTAATTTTGCGAAAAGGAGCCTCTTAGGTTTTGCTCGATTAGGTACCTAAACAAATTTGCAGATTACCACTTTATTGGACGCTTAAATTAGATTAAATATATAAAGTAATTCATAGTACCTCTGCACTTGCCTGAAACGATACCTGCGGTTTAACCCCTAATTCTCTATGGGTGGCGCTCAAAACTCCTCCTCTGTCAATCTGTTGAGAGACTATATATTTAATAGTTTAGCATTGTACTGCTAGATTTATATATATTCGAATAATAACTAGAAATATTGCCACAGGAAACAGGAGGGACTCAATCCTTCCACTATCCAAGCGATTTTTTTTATGTGAAGCATAATTAAAGAAGGTTTATAAAGTGCTTGACATCGAAATAGCTACTCAACTAGCAAGCACAGATCCAATCCTATAATGTACTTTCCTTCTGTGCCGTCAAACACCAGTTTGCGGAGCTTGAGTCGATTAAGCGAAAGGCAAAGTGACTCTCGGGTAATTACGATCTCGTATGAAAAAGCTTTAAATTTCTCACATCAACGGTGAACGAAACGGATTCATGCATGTCAATATTGTATCCTAATGTATAACCGATGACGATCTGTATTAACACTTAGACTCAAATATAAATATATTTCCACGATATTACACGAGTACATTAGTGTAATATTGCCCAACGCAATAGCTGTACAAAACTTGGAATTAATTACTTTTCTTTGTCACAATAGCTCAATAGTTTATGGATCCAGGACTATATGAAGACGTAAGTCAATTTGTAAGCCATTACATAAGAATTATCAAAGTGTCGAGGTAAGAGAGAAAGTAATATGTTTTGATTTTTTTCTATTATTACGCTTAGGGACGGTTTCACAAATCCATTTATTACACCAATGTTTCTATTTTGTCAGTGTTAGCAGCGCCAGTATATTTCGACAAATCCAATTTATTGTTTTTATACATTGTTCTTTTATCCCAATGTATTGGCTTTAATAAAGTATCAAACATTCAGTTTGTAATACTCAATTCAAAAACATTGTATTGCATAAAATGACAGATGTCCATTATAAATATTGACCTCTATGAGTTGGACTTACAGTAAAAATACTTGCGTTAGTATCGTGTGGTTCGATATGCTCCTGTCGTAGAGTACAATAGCACAAATCCTTCACATTTATGGATATTGTAAAACGCTACCATTGAAACTGGAGGTAATCACCATACGCCTCTCGAAGACTGATGAAGCGTGAAAAAATTAGCAAAACCCTACAGTGACGGCGAAAGCTTCCATTCAGCAGCGGACGCGTCTCGGCAAAGGTGATTGATTCTCTTATGTTTACGTAAGAATATATTATGTTTGGTAAACGAGATGGCACTGTTTAAAATGCGGAATCCACAAGTCTTACTTAAAGGAGGCGAAATGAAAATCCCCTAAAAAGCTGCTGGCATAATGAGAGTAATCGATTAAGCCTAGAAAACGTAATGTCCTCACGTAATTATTTAAATTGTAAAGATAGCCAATTTTTATTATTTTTCTAAATAATAAGATTTTTTTCTAATCTATCATATGCTCTTTGCCTTTTCAGTATTTTCATAAATTACGTTTTGTGACACGATACTGTAAAAAATTTGCAGAAAACAATAAATTGTAAAAAATGGCTACACTTAAATTTTTATTTCAAGTTTTACCAGTTCTGCGTTTTACATTCATTCGATTTTCATTTATTTTGGACCGGCTTATTTTTAGTAAAGATTTTTTATAGACCGTCTCTTTTAGTTTGTTGACAATGACGTAGCTTAGAAAACAAGTTATGCATGAGTTATGCTGACAAAATGATGATCTTATTGAAATATTAAAGTGCTCAATGTTGTTTTGCGAAAGATAAGTTAAAGTCGTTTTAAAAATATTTCCCTTTTCTCTTTGATTTGTTTGTTTTTATTTAAGATAGCGTGTCCCCTTAATAATGTTATTTATCTTGTAGTTTGATCTCGTTGCAAGTCCATTAGGTTCGGTCGAGAATGTATAAGAAATGATATTAGTTGGTTTACTTGTGAACAAAACCAAGAGCACCATAAAAAGATCAAAGCGAAACAAAAATTCAATTTATTTCTTTAGCACAAAAAGAATATGTTGACTTATTTGTATTTCAATTCAATTTGTTTATTAGGTTATTGTAAAAATAAGTAGCTAAAATTTATTTTGTAAAACTTGCTTCATTGAACCGTCAGGCGTTTCATAAATTTATTTTGATGTACGTAGTTATATATACCTGTGTCATATACCATTTTACATTTTTCTATCGTGAGAACTATTTATCATTTTCTTTATTAATGAGATCAACATTTCATCAACGTAATAATATTTTTAGTCATTAAGGACTAAAGTCAGAGCCAGGCACCCCAACTAGTAGGGAATTCAAGGCTCACATCATCCGTAAGGACTGATCTAAATCAACTAGCACACATTGCCGTCTTGCTGACGCAGAGATTTGTGTGCCTTTTGATGCCCACCAGATTTATTATTATTTTCCTCTGGTCTTAGTCCTATGGTACATACTCGTATATGCGCACTTTCTGTGAACAACAAAATGGGTAGCGGCGTTTTCCGAATTATAATCTTTTTACTGACATGAATGAACATACTTAGGAGTAGAAATAGGGGCTCTGGTATGCACACAAATTTATCATATATATCAATATATGATAAATTTGTGTATTTATATATATTTGTGTATATAATTAGTATGTGCAACTGCAAGTCCATCGACTTCTTTGCTTCTTTTCAAAATACGCAGTTCAATATTGTATACACACTATCCGGCGCCTCCACCATGTAGCGCCCTACGCGCGCTCCGGGATCGTCGGGAACTTGGGACGTTAATTTAAACCATTTAGGTATATCTAAATTCGTTCTATTACTCAACACTCTTTACAATGTCTCAGGTTACACTCACAGATACTACTGGTGCTCGTCTTATGTTCGTCTAGCCTTCTAGAATATTCTATATTTAAAAGGGTGGAATTCCTTTTCATTAAGCATATCCACGCAACGAGGTGGAATGCGGTCTCATAGACGCAAGGAGGTCACCACAGTACCATCTTGAGGATTTCAAATAATTATCTTCATTTACATTGATGAATGATAATAAAATTTGTTGACATCACGTAATATATTGTTCTTAACCCACCTTAAATAGACAAAGCACCTGTGTTAAGGAAATAGAAACAACAACGGTAGATCGAGTGAGCGTCATTTATTATGTGTACGTTTGGAATAATTTTCATATATAACAACTATAACTATAGTTTGTCATAACGATTATTCCTTTTAGTATTCATTTTGATTAAAGTCATTACTTTTAAAACACGTTGAATATAATGGCAATTTTATTTATTTTGTTCTACATGAATGCTTATGCTTAAAATAATGCTTTTTAATATATTTACTAAATTATATTATTTAATTTGATATAAAAAAAACAAGTTCTAAACGTTAGACTATGAATTGAAATAACTTTTTCAGTGTAAATCATTTGATATAATTATCACTTCATGTAGATACGATTATTTTCATAGCGATGGAAATAATGCTGTGCCCCGATAGTGAGATAATTAATAGGTTGGTAATGATAGTTACATGCAGTGCTACTTGCCTTGTTATATAATACCCAGGGGTGCAGAAAGGCGAGTTGGGCTATAAAGAAAGCCTAAGACTAATGTACCCTTAGGCGGTTAACACACTGCACCGCGCCCCGTCGCGTAGCGCGTGGCCGCAGATTTTATTGTTGTATGCAAGTATCTCAATTAATATAGAAAACACGCCTATGACAACGCGCTCCCGCGCAGATTCTGCGCGGGAGCGCGGGGCGTTAAGAAGTAGGGTCAACTTGTATTGAAAATCTGCGCGGGGAAGCAGATTAACCGCTAAGTTAGGCAGATCTGCGCCTCCGCGCGGGGGCGCGTTTTTCTGTCGCTACGCGCACCGCGGCGGGACGCATCTCTAGTGTGTGAACCGCCTTAGATTTGGTAGGTTAGGTTTAGTTAGATTTGTGACCGTACGCAAAAATATGATGCATGCCGCTTGTTTAATTGCCGCTTGCAAGTTTATTTGCATGCTTACTTGAATGCTGCATGCTAGTCTGCATGGTTGCTTGTATCCTGTATGCTTGCTTGCATACATGCTGCAAGATTTTTTGCATACCGCTTGCTTGCTTTGGGTTAGCTCGTTTCATCGTGGATTCTTTCTTGCCCCGCTCGGGCTTGATTGCTGTAAGCTGTATGCTTAATGGGTAAGGAAAATTAGAAATTTTTTTAATATATTAAATAATAATTTAAAGTTGAATTTTATGTGAAATGCTTATTATTTTAAAGAATAATATAAGATTTGCGTTTTATGTGTAAAAACTATTTTAGGATTAGGATAAACCACATGAAACTATCTTATTTGATATACTGAATGTTATTGTATGTATTAAATTTTGATTGAATAAGTATTACAGGTATATAAAAAATACTATATGAATTACATTTTGGAGGTAAATAATTTTATATGTATATTTGTAAAATTATAAGTCTGAATGATGTTCATCGTTGATTCTACTGCATAACTGTTATGTGAAAAAAATAATAATAATTGTTGTATTTATATATGTTTGTTGTAAATCTTATGTAATAATTTATACACCCAGGTACAACCAAACACAGACTTGAGCCAATATTATGTAGAAATGTTAGTTTTCGAACATTGTTAGTTGGAGTATCATTGCTAAGAATACAGATATTCAACTCGATTATGTACAGTTTTTATTACACTCCCAGATAAACTGCGACAATGGTTAACTTTTTAAGTGGCACTCGAAGAAGATTTCAATTGACTCTAGACATCGCGGTCCATTTCTAGTTTAGTGCCATGTAATCAAATTTTACTTTTACTGGTACCCAAAAATAATATACACCTACTTTGACGGTTGTTTAATGTAACGGTAGCGATCATAATATCTACTTCAAAGGTTACTAATTCGAATCTTGGTGAGGGCATTTGTTTGTGTGACCAGCATTATTTCCGAATCATAGTCGTCTGTATAATTATTTATATATTCTTTATTATAGTTTCTCTATTTAGTACCCATAGTACAAGCTGTAGTAAGTTTATGGCAAAGTAATTGTTTGAGTACCTCGAAATTATTTATTTACAAAAGCCAATTTTAACAGGCATATTTTATTAGTCCTATCGTTGTCGTAAAATGTGATCATATTTTATTAGCCTATTTGTTAATAAATCTGACCTATTTCTTATTCTGGCTCCCTAATTCATGTTTCTTGATAACTATAAATAACTTCAAAGAGTAATTTTTCCTTTAATTTATTAGCCTTAAATAACTTGGATTTAAGGTAAAATATTTAAACTTTAATAATAATATTAAAACTGAAAATATTTAATTAATTTTATTACAAAATAAATTATCTGTGCTTCTTCTATTAATATAATGGTATTTTCATTAATGGGTACGTATTTTAGAAATTTATTGAGGTATTTGCTATTATTGTTAATGTAGAAAAAATATTAATGATTTGCGTATATATTATTATGTTCTCTGTTTATACTCGGGTGTTGATGAATTCATTTTAATAATAATATATTGCGTATTACTGCAGTAACTGTGATAAAATCTGTAAAATATGGAACTCCTAGGACTTTAGTTACTCCTAAGAATTTATATTTTACAGATTTGAGTTAGAGAATTTATCGTTTAAGATTATTATACTCATCACTTGGGATTGTCATAATGTGAAACAGAATATCAACTCTGTGATAATCTATTAAAATTTAAAAAATAAATTTTATTATTAAAATGTTATTTACGTTTTTTAGGGTTCACTTAGAAATTCACTTTTCTGATTATAATAGATATTCCAAATTATTATACCTATATAACACTATGTTTATATTTGAATGATGCGTTGTTGATAAAATCATCGTTCGCACGTTTAATAGTGAGATCCGTTTGCGAATACCTGTGATGAAAATCTAACATGACCTCAACAAGTACCGTGAAGCCATTAAGTACCAATATGATTCTTGCGGAGATAACCAGTGAATACATAGCAACCTCAATCTTATGTACCAGAAATAAAGGTGTTTCATTATTACGTGGTGTAATTCAAGTTGGTCACGTAAAGTGGGGGAAAAGAGGCTTATGCGCACGCGCTTAGTCAGTGTGCCGCGAGCACTGGCGCGGGCGGTTTTAACGGTTCGTGTTTGAATTGAATCGATGCAGAACTGCTTTCGAACAGTGAAAGTGCGATGTTGACATGCTTAAGTTGAGTGTTTACACAAAAATCAAGTTAGTATTTTAAACATGCTGCTATCACCGACGCCCATGCGAACGAAAGAACTTACGCTTTGGCGTAAGTATCACTAATTACGTTACCGAAACCATACAAGCTTGTGTCGACTCTTCTGCTCAAAAATAAAGACCAATTTTGTGTATGAGATTTTAACAATACAGCGGTTGTTATTAATATTTTTTTAACGAAGCATATCAGAGCAGTCAACGAATAGTTAATGAGGTAAATAGTTAAAAACCAATCAAGATAAATGGGAAGTTAAGGTATTATTGTATTAAAGCTTCCGTGATTTGTGAAGGTTAAGTCCGGATAGAATGGCTTATAAGATAAAACCTGTATAAATTCGAATGTTTCAAGGTTAAAATTTAACATCATATTTAGTTACTATTAGATGTGTCACATTTCTTAGTTAGTTCTAAGTGTTATTTTGTCCTTACATGGGCTCATGTGTTTGTACTAAAATATATGTACCTACGACCACGTGATATGCAACACACATTTTCATCCATTAATACACAAGTTAAAATTAAACAGTTAAATTATTACTACCTCTACTAATGGTAAAAAATTGAATACTTCAAATTTGTATCAATTGGCAGCTCAAAAAATTCAGTTATTGGAAGATTTTAGCATATTATTTTTTGCGTGAATTTCGTTTGAGTCGAAGTCAAAATATGAATTTTAACAGTCCATTACAAATGCGAATATATTTTTGAGGAAAATAAGTACTTATTATGAAATGTTTAAAATTAAACAAATTGATGAAATCAAAAAAAAGTTCCACTGAGGTTCAGTGCCAGAATTAGAGCGAAACAAACTAGTTGATTACGGGCTTTCAGTTATTTCCTAAAGTACCTACATCTCGCATATATATTAAATATTAGAATACTATGTTTATTGCCAGCTTATAAAACCAGTACCAAGTTACATATATTTGTCTACTTGGCTCTTTCAGTAAACTTGTATACTGCACAGACCCTGTTTACGTTCCAAGCAGAGTTTAATACCGGACAAGCACAAACAATAATACAATCCCTCCGTGAACTAGACATTGGCTAAATCAAAAGAGAGAGCCATTTACCAAAAAATTATGAATAAGTGAGAGTCTTATTACAACCAAGTTTATTATTTGCATAATAATCAAACTGAATTTTCAATTCCAATCATAAATTATATTTATTTTCATATCTCAAAACAAAGTACAAACTAAACAGAATTATTACACAGGACACCATTAAACAAATTAATAATTATAATGAGTTTTTGAACTTATTAATTAGGGGTTTAGAATTATAACTCAAAATAGTGTACATTGTCATTAATTCTCAAGTTTTCAAGGTCATTCGTCTTCAATTATCAATGAAGATACTACAGAAGACAAAGAAAAAGGTACATAAAGGCTTATAAATAAGTTTTGAATCATTGATTTATTTTGACAATAGAATAAAAAAATAATTGATGTAGAAATGCAATTAACCAGCAAATCATCCTTAAATACATTTCAAAACAATCGTGGAAATCAATGCCATTTACCTACTACAAGAGAAAAAATACCCTATTTACTTTCACCGCTTATAAATTTTTCATTAATTTCTTACAGAGCATTCTTTTCTAATCTAAGATAAGAGTAAGATTTTCAACGTAAATTTTCGACAACGATTCGACCATAGCACACAAAGATAAATTAGAAAACCGTCAATGGCAGTCAATATCACGTCATGCAAATCAAATTAGCAAATTTCGACGTATTCCATTTATTCTGATTCCGACTTACTGATGCTTACCAATAATACGTGACTGTATTTGTCCAAATAAAAATTGCCTTTTTTCAAGCCATTATTTGATTGATTTTATTTCTGTTGTTTTCTTTATAAATACAGTTGAATTCTTGCCATGCCATATAAAACAGTTTTTTTTTCATTTATCTCAGCCGAAAGACACCGACTAGACGGTTGCCTCTCCCAAAAATGGAAGCCATTTGCCGTAATGTCCACGCTTGCTTAGGGGGGTGGTGACAGAGGCGGCTTTACCTATGGTGCAAGGTGTGCGATGCACTCGGGCGCCGAGCATTTTTAATCACTTCAATGCCAATAAATGGGAATCGTCAATAAATGGGCTCTCCATACAAAATGACCGACCAGCTGCTCGACTGAGAATGGAAAGTCGTTTTGTTTACAATTTCCATTATTTGAAATTGATATACCTAACATCTATACGTTTTGGCTTGTAAATCGAGTCAGCACATAATGGCATCCAAAACTGGTTGCTTGCTTTAATCGGTTTTCAATTTTAGAGAACATTAGAGTTAATATCCACTAAGGAGTTCTGACTGTCTTTGGTAATGTGCTGTTATTTGTACCCATTCCATTTTGACCACGCGCTTACTAGAGGGCGCTAGGGTAATAACTGCACACGGGCTCTACCTGGGCTAGAGAAGCCTCAAGGTGGAGATCGTCCAACTAATCCATAATTCGAAAAACGATGCTGTCCGTCTTGTGTAAGTGTATTAGAGGTATATAGTGACTACCTCTGGTATCGTTAGTCGTTTTTACGATATTCATGATCGTGATGGGTATTTGTTATTCCACTCTGTCTGACACTACCCGATTTCTATCTATAAATTAATCTAATTCGATAAGCCAAATAATTAGTTCTCACATCACATTTTCGCAATGTTCACCTATTGAAATGAAGCAATATTTACACACGCCTAAAAATTACCTGATAGGCATCCGTAAAAAAAGCTTAATCTTTTTCATGTGTATATTTAATCCTAATGTATTGACACCTTTTCAGGAGCTGCGTTTACAGAATTAAACAAATACGTTATTTACACATTCGTAGAAGTTTTAGAATTTAAATTAGTCTATTTTTTTTTGGGAAATGTTCACTGCGTTCATAACGATGTGTTATTACTACTTGAAGTTAAAGTAAATATCAAATACGAGAAGGAAAAAAATATTAAATAAGTTGTCCATAAACAGACTATGTAAAGAAAGAAAGAAGAAAAAAAGAAAGAAAGTAAAAACATTTATTTGGGACTCAAACACACAACAACAAAATGTGTATAATTAAAAGGAGTAACAACTTAAAAAAGAAAGATACATATAAAAAAATAAAAAGAAAATTAAAAATAAATACAAATATGGTGTGTCTGACGCCAAAAAAAAATCACTCATCGTTATCATAAAATCGATAATTAAAAAAAATAGAACTATTTTAACGCAAGTTGTTATTTCATTTAAATCATCACATAACATTAATACCTAAATGAAATAAAGTTAAAAAAATAATAGTCAGGGGAAAATGGCTCACCTAATAGTATTACCAGAAAATAACTAAATATCTAATAAAACTAGGTGGTACACCAAATTCGTGTGTCCATAGTTATTATCTTCTCACGAAACAAAAGTAGTGCAAATGGAATTCGTGATGTGTGTTTTGTTACAATTTTTTTTAAGAAATTGCCTTCTTGATCTTGATAAGTTCTTTATGGATATAATTCTTGTCGTTCTCGTTATTATTGAAGATAGATGTTTTTGATTGTCATGATCATGAAATGCATTTTCTGAAGTAATATAATACCAATATCACATGTACAAATCTATTTTTTTTCTATTGATGCATAATTTTTTGTAATGGAAACATTACAATATATTATGTGAAAAGCAATAAAGGTAATATAACATTTTAGGGTAAGTTTAGATGCTGTTGACTTTGGAATCGCTTATATGATTCTTATAGTATCATTAATAAACGGAAACTATTGATTTTAGTACATATTAAACAAATTAATATACAAAATACACGCCAGGACATGCCAATGTGAACAATATACACAAACTTTTTTATAGAAGAACAAATTGCTATCTATAACAACTCTTCAGTTCTACGTGAACGCTGTATTGCTTTAGACTACGAGGTAACTTTGTACGTGGGTACATATGATTTTTTTTCAATTTTGTTTCAATTTTTCAGTCAAAGTCCGATATAATATACACTTTTATTTATGCAAAAAAAATAACAATCAAACAACAAAAATAAGCACAATCTACTGCCAGGCAACTGGCACGTCAAGTAAAAGCCATTTAGAATTTTGATATCTAAACTACCGCTCTAAAAACACCTTATTATTGTTGGTATGTTAGTATGTCGCTTTTTAACTTTTGTATTAAGCAATCACAAAAAGATAAGTATGTATTGTAATAATAATATTTCCTACATTAATACCAATCAGCCTAGGCCAAAGTAAGCACTGTAAAGCTTGTGTCTTGGATACTGGGATAACGGATATTAATAAATATAACTCTCTTTGACTCAGTCGTATTTATCACACAAACTTTAGCCCCTTCCGGTACACGAACACATGATCATTGGTTCGAAAGGCAGGATCGCTATCGTTCCACCAAACGGTCGTCTTCTCCTTATTATGACTACTGAGCTGCTTTTTAAACTTATATTGTAGAGCCAACGCTAGTAAAGTAAATGATCGTAAACAATATTCTGGAATGGAACAAACTACTACAGACAGAATTTGACCCTATTCTATCAGACTAACCTAGCAGACATTGTCGTGAACTTATGACAGGTGCAGACACAGAATATATATTATTGCTAAGTACAGTAGATTAAAGTAACACAACATATCAAAAATCGCAACCAATTTTCACTTAAAGTCTAATCAATAAGTTCAGAAGAGAAAAAAATATAGTTCATGGTAGATGTACCATAATATGACAGCTCATTGTTCCGCTAATTTACTTTAAAAGTTAATCTCTATCTAGGACACCAGTCTATAGGAGTAAACATTACCATTTAAACAATGTTAATAACATAGGCAAACAAAATGTCATTACAATATAGTCTTCATTTAAATAATCTGAATAAGGAATGAGCTAAAGCACTTTAATAACGTAAGCAAAGTAGAAAATAATATAATAAGAACATTAATTTGACTCTTCGTTTTTGTTAAATAGATAATTTAAAGTGATGGTACATTTTTACGTTCCACACTTTCAACACAAACTTAAGTATTATGTAAAATAGTGTGATATGTTTCCATTAGCACTAGATTGTTTCAAGTTGTATAAAATTTTATTGGTGAATCATCGCTTGTACCAGTTTCCAAGCAACATTCCAAAACTACGTATAATGTCAGTTGCGCATACCTTATTCTCTGGTTCAACAAATAAACTAGTAAACACCTTTTAGCAACTATTTTTTAATAAGATTTAAAATACCAACCCGTTTCCTGACATACAGTTTGCAATTGCAAAACTCCTAAACTAAGTTCGACTTTAGTATTAAAAAGTCAAATTTTAAATGTCACTTTATATGACCTTAAAAACAATTTTCGAGTTTTCATGGTCTCAATTAGTATAACTAACTAGCTTTAAATAAGATAATGTCATTCAACTTACAATGTAGATAGGTTCAATTGCCATTCAAGACTTATTTAGTGTTTTCAGAGATTATTCATTCAATATCTAATTACACACATCAAAAGTGTCTAGGGATAAAGCATCTTTTTACTAGTTATTAAAAATTAGGGTTGTTAATTATATTGTTATTAACTCCTATAGATACTTAACAAAAAACAAAACATTAGCCAAACAATAATTAAACATTTTCTTTAACCAATCTTAATCTACACGTTTTTATTTCATTTCAATAGGGCAATAAAATATAAAAAATATATATTTATACTTTGAACGTCCAATATTCGAATACCAGGCTATGTTTCACGGTCATACTACCTATATGACGCATGCATTCATCTAATGCGTTCGCTGAAAAAACGCTTGAGTAATAAAGTCATCGTCTGGCTTTTATTGACTTTTTGATTTGTTGTTTTCAATAGGTACAATGTTTTGTCAGCATAATCAATTCTTGTCTCCGTTAGTCGTCCTCGAATACTTAGCTATCAGCGTCCACAGTATTTCCTTGACACGCCCAACATACGGATCATACGATCCAATGCACTCCGGACAAGACATAATACATTCGCTCATCGTACATTACGTGTAGATTTAGATCGTGCAAACTTGCATTGCACGATTTGTATGTAATAGAAATATCTTACCTTAAAAACGAAAAGCACTCTTTATTAATACTATAAAAATATATTTAAACAAGTCTAAAAGGATATAAAACCTCTGTTACTGAAACTGTTGTTGTTTATTTATTGGATGATTAAAATAACATAATTACTACATCACCAAACCCCTGATATATTAATTAGTCTATCTAAATAACTTACACAAAAAGAAATGTATGTAATAAAATGTACGTATGTACTGATTATGAAGTATAAAGGCGGTAGTATTGTGATGCATTAATTTAACCTTGCTTAGTATTCAAAACAATAAATTAAGTTTCTTTTTTTTTTATCGAGAACGTGTAGGTAAACCATTATATCATTACTCACACTCAGAAAGTAGGCCTGAAGTTGCTTGAGGAGCGGGTTGAGAGTATTACTTTTCAGCCCTAAGGAGAATCCATTTCAACTGGCATCCATCAATTAATAAAAATGTATTTATAAAAGTATTTCCACTTTGCTATTGAACCATGTCCCAACTTTTTATTACAGTGCGGTTTAAAGTTATAATAACATAAAGATAAGTTTTAATTAAAAATCTGATTTTAAAATGACTTTATTATAATTAACTTTCAAGTATTTCTTTAAAATAGATTTGGGCAAAACGATCACTATTTCGAGTGAAAAGTGAATTCGTTATCAGAAAACGTTTTGCTAATATATTTTACCGAATCATCTAAGACTTATAGGTCGCGCCATGTAATTTGAGTCAAACCATAAACAATAAACTTACGCAGAAATTGAATAATGTAACTAAACTTGCTACTGCGCATGTCACGTGATTTAAAAACCCGGTTCAATTTATATGACGGGGACTATACAAACCCTCTTACGTAAGAGTAAATATTTCTACTTTTCAAGTAATGTTGATATTGGCAAAAAGAGGCGCTCGAGAAGTAAGCAAATATCAAGGTTGATGATACTAAGGAAAAAGGTGACATAATATTGGTGAAGTTACGTGGCAATAAACCAAAGTTGTCCGAAACTTTGTTGTATTGAAAAACAATTTGTAAATATAATAGAAAACTACCAAAAATTTCTACCAAGTCGGATGGAAACGAACCGTTTTCTTATAAATTATCATAAAAAAGTAAGTGTCTGCGACAGGTAATTGGCAAAAGCAAGAATTTGATTATTTCTAAAGAGATATCCACCTACCTTAATTTGCCAAACTTAAATCTATATTCGGTTCACTACTTTTGCAGAACACCGGCAACTTTGCTAGCCGATTTTGGTGCTGTTTTAACTGCTATTAAAAGGCATGGAAGTTGGAAGTCGAGTAAAGTAGCTGAAGGCTAGAAAAGTCATTAGAAATGATAAACCTGCTCACTTACTGACTCTCCACAACCGAACACATCAAAAGATTATCCCGTACAATCCAAAAATATTGTAGCTGAAGAAAATAGACAAATATCAATGTCCTCAACATTCACCCAAGGCTCACGGATACTGTGGAAACTCAAATTTCCCAGAAAATATCAAATATAAACATAACCGGAAAAAACCTTGCACTAACTTGTTTGTTGTTTTCAGTTTTCCATAAACTTTAAATAAATATCTCGGCAAAATTTTTGATTTATATTTTTATAAATGTCTGATTTTTTAGGTAATTCGTGTTTTTTTTACTTTGCTTGTTTTCGTAATGAAAAGCACAGTGTTTACCTTGGGTGAAAGATTTATTTAGTCCCTCGAACTGTTGGCGCCCCTACAGACTAAGGCGCCAAACGCCGTGCCGTCTCGGGATTAAATAAGTTTCTTTTAGCTCTAGGATAACAATGTCCTATTAGAAGGTAGTAATAGCTTATTAACTACCAAACCATCAAATAAGAGATTGATCTAAATTAAAAGATAGGATAGTTTTATCTTAATTAGTGAACATATATAAATTTCTAGTCGCAGTATTTGACCACGTTGAACTTCGACATTAATCAAATGATTTTTTTTTTCATTTTTCTGGATTTGTTCCAACTTAGAACATAGGATATGTTTTATTTTATGTTATGACACAGTAACGCGTGGCCGGGTCAGCTAGTTTTTTTGTTATAAAAATACAAATACAACGTCGTAATATTTATTTTAAAACGAAGAATGCATATTTCAATCATATAAATTGGTTAACTAAATCATGTCTCAATATACTAGCAACGATAACTGTAAATTTAAATAAAATAACCATTTCGTACCATTAACTTTGCTCATTTCATTCGAAACCTATTATTATTTCTCTAAAAAGCTATGCACCTGTCTTGTAATGAACTAGAACCAGAATGTGGTACAATTACTTACAATAATACAAAAAAATAGATATAGGATAATTTATGGTAATGTAAGGGACTGATGAGACTGCTACACTGAATACAGGTTAAGTATTTATAAAAACAGAAAAAGTCCTCAGGAATTGAATACCTTCTTAAGAAAAATTGCTTTCACCAGTAACAAAAAGCAATCAAACAAAAAGCTTTTTAATTTTTTTCTCCAAAGCAGAGAGAAGTTTTGATGCACTGCGTAGATTTTAAAACGTTAATTGATTTCTTTTTTTGCGTTTCTGGTCATTCTGGTTATGCGTATTAAATTATCATATCATTACAATCGAATGACACTGGAGCAAAGCTGGAACCCAAAAATTTCAAGGAACCCGTACCAAACACTTGCATTACATAGTTAACATCTTGCCATATAATTACCTACACTGGCAAGATGTATCTAAAATAAAATAATAGATAATTGAAATGTATATTTCAATATGCAAATTTCATAATCAGAGTTCTTACAACTCTTATTTTTATTCTCTTTAATAATTTTGAATAAGTATACTATGTAAGGCTTGGTTCATGCTTAAATTAAAGGTGTTTCATAGTATAAACCTTTAAATGGAGAATTAACTCACTTAGAATTTCTAAAAATAACTTTGTACGTTAAAAACGTGCAATGAACAAACACTTAAGGTGGTATGTCATATGAGATTTATTGGATTTTTGTATAAGAGTGTGCGTTTATTTTCAGAAAGTGATATATAAAATGTTTTTAAACATATCAAGGAATGATTAAACCAAGCGAAGCAACTTTTTGTTTTAGATTTTCCAAAGTAATTTAGCATTACCATATACTCTATTGCTTTATTCAATCCGGAGATTATATGAGTAAATCAAAAGGTAACGTTCGTCTTGACTGGCTTTATTTGTATAGACGCAATAATGCAACAAGCAATGTATTGTAATTATACAATTTGATAGAAAACAATTCAATAAATAGACAGAGAAATATTAATTAAAAGAGAAATAATTTAAAAACAAGTTATTAATGATTCGTTAGAATTTTTATTTTCAAGCAGGAGACTTAAAAAGACCGTTGGCAGTTATTGTTACGTAATATCTATTATTATAATTAACACAGATGTTTCTGTGTGGAATTTCAACTAGTATTCATAATACAAACCACACCGAGCTTACTTTTGACTTGGCTGTTGAAATAAGTAGGCTGTTGTTATTCTTTTTCTATTAAAAAATAATAATAATCTTAATTTACTATAGGGCCATGTACTATTCCTTTTAGAAATATCGTTTTATCTATACAAAGAAACCGAATAATAAAATGATGGCATTGATTTTGTTCTTGGTGACTAATTAAAATTCACATGCATACCAATGTGCAATCTTAATTTTACACAAGTAACTTTTAAGAACAGCGCTCAGGGCATCAACAGGTTCTCTACTTGTCTTTGAAAGTTGATGATTCGATTTTCAGGATAACGATGCTTTATTGTTGCGATGTAACGTTAGTGCAAAAAAATACTGTTGCGAAAAATCTTACAGCCATTACTCATTAGTTCGGTAATTAGTTAGTTCGTTAGTATGTTGGCTCGAAACGCCTACTGTTGTCCCCTATTTATACTCGTAATACATAATACAATGATGGTAAATAAGGAGAGACAAAATTATTTTATTAAACAAAACAGAAACTAGACACGTGTAAAACTTATATAAGCGTTTTTAAACTATATGGCAATTAATTAACTCCAGCGGGTTCATGCCGTAAAATGAATAAGTTTTAGATTACAGAATCCATAGCAAAAAATGTTATTTAAAACAGAGTCCTCATAAAACAAACATAGATATGTTTTTTGGCTGACGAATCCCAGATGATACACAATCCAATTTGGCAACTATACAAATTTTCACTGTGTAGTTTTAAATTGTGGAACAATAGCTTTTCACGACTCAACATATTTGAAATATGAGTTTTTTTATTCTGTGGAACATGATACAATGAATTTATATGATCATCTGTTTCAAATTGGAAAAAAACTACTTTTAATATCGTATCATATTAAGATTATTATTAGACGTATTATTGAGTTGAATGTGAAATGCATTCAAGTTAACTGTTATGTATTTCTAAAATTGAAAATGACTATTTTAGCATAGAAAATGCTTATTTAATCGCTTCAGTAGAGAACCCATTATCAACAAAAAGTTTGATAGAGACTCATAGCCCTTAATTATTGAGATAGTGAATCGTAAAAGGATCAAAAACCGCGTTAATTAAAAGGGCTTTAATATTATCACATAATAATGAACAATTTTCATTTAACTTAATGGATAATAAATATAACATTGAATTTTTGTGACTTTCTTCAATGAATTTCAAATAGTTCTAATAAAATGAACAAATAGACAGAAAATAATATCTTTCTTTAGAACTTATAATGACTATAAAAATCGATGAATATTTAATGGTAAGTACTTCTGTGTGAGATCAAAACAATTTTTTACAGAACAAATATTGAACAAGCAGATTAAAGACAGTATATAACTTTGAAAGATTTTACAAAAGGAATAGAGAAAATGATACGCACAATTTTGATTTTAACATTAAAGATTTAAAATATACCCGTGAAAAGCAACCACATCTCCGAGCCCTCAAGTAGGATCATATAGAAATTTGACATTATAAATGCTAAAAATAGAGTGTTCATGTTGAGAGATTCGTATCATTCCTAAGTATGAAGCGCGTCACGTGAAGTTGTATCCAGATCAGGTAACTTTGAGTCTTAATAAAGTAATTTTCAATGCCAGGTAAGGACAGCATAAAATCTGCGATTTATTTATTTCCTATTAAAATATCAGAATATAGGTACTATAATAAATATGAATATATGTATAAGCAGTGTTATTCTCTACAAAATATGATAGCATCTATCATAAGAATGATTTTAAGCAAAAGTGAAGGGGAGGTATAAGAGGCAACTAGTGATACTGGAGATAACTATCGTAAACAGCCCTTAGATCACAAAAGGGCCAGTAGCATTATACTCCAATCTGCTTGTTTTTATAGTGTGAAGATCATGGCTAAATTGTCGTATTTGACGAGGCTTCCATCCAGCAGAGTGCGTTTTACAGTTCAGATAATAAACAATTTACAAGATTTTTTGTAATCTTTTGATGTTTCTTTGTTACTATTAATTATGATAATAACTGAAAAATATCTTACCTTACATTGTTTCCTAGATTAAATGTTTAGTTTCATGTCGATAATTTCTAAAACATCATATCTTTGTTTTAGACAGTTATAGACCCTTATTTTTTTGACGCGGGGATGCGTTACGCATATGCCGCCACTGGGAGAACTGGGAGAATAGCGGTCGTTATGTGGGACTCGCCCCTGCACTCCTACCCTATGATAAATGTTCGTCGAGTTGGTCTGCAGGAGCCTACCCACTAAACAACCGCGATGTCCCTCTTAACACCTTGATGGGGTCCCCGTGGAACTTCGCGAATGCTGCTGCAATCCCCACCAGCTTGTGTCCACCCTAGACTAAGTAAGATGAGCGGTGTCCTCCGCAGCACCGCATTTGTGGCCGATACAAACAGTGACAGTTATAAACATTCTATTTAATACAAATAATACTTAAAATACTGTTCGCATTTTTTATCAAAAAATGTTTTAATGTCACGTACTAAATACATATATGTTTTTGTTTGCTTAATTTAAAAATGCAGTAAATTAATTATGACTTAAGCGCATTTAGACGGACCCTCCGGCGCCTCATGAGAGAGGGATTTATTTCTTATTCTCTCCTCCTTTCGGTGGCCTCGAAGAAGGACCTTTCGGTCGCCACCAAGGCCCTTGCCACCGCGGTGAGCGAGAGGTCGCTTTTTATCGCCGCGACCAGAGTGCCGCGCCGCGAAGACAGTAATAAGCGGTGTCCACCGCAGCGCCACACACGTAGCATGACGAGAGCCATTTATAAACCTTCTTTTAAATACAATTAATACTTAAAATACTTTTCATTTTTTTATCAAATGGTTTAAATATTACGTACAAAATACATATGCGCTTTTATTTGCATAATATAATTTACAATAAATTAATTATTAATTTAAGTGCATTTAAAATAATACTTACGGATCGTATTATAAACCATTTCTAACAAAAAAAACGTTAAAGCGTAACCCTGTATATTTGGTTCATCCCTATTCAACGAACCGAACCGTTTCAGATTATACTACAGTTTTGTCAGGTAATGTTAACTTTTATATTCTATAGACGAAGACGACGCTAATTTATAGAGAACTGGGTTTGATTAGTATTCCCGTTATGATTCATAAACTATGGATATCGTCACGTGTGATAATTTACACTAGTAAATAATCACCCGTGACCCTGATTATTATAACTGTTTTCCTGACGTCAAGAAAATTCTCACTAAGTACTAGTTCATATGTACTGCATCAGTGATTTTTCTCACATGTAGAGTTAAAGAGGCTATGCCAAGTACCGGTTTATTATCCAATAATTGTATAATTTCAAATACATGTAAATATACTCTAGAAGACCTTTGCATCAGGGTTCAATCCAGATGACGTTATAAATTTAATATTATAATTTAAAAATACTTTGTATGAGTGATGTAGGTTTCCATACTAATTTACAATGTACTATCTAAAGTAGAGTTTGCGTCTTCTGTATTACAGAAAGTTGGGCATAAACGGTAAAAAGTGAAGATAAATGATTCAAAAATCACTTATTAGGTTAAAAAGTTGTTGTTTAGTACAGAAATGAAGCTCTTATTAACAACTAAAATCGTTCTATATGCATTGCTGCTTGTTAATTTGTGTTAATATATATAATAATAATATAATATAAATTAATTTATGTACATGTGTTATATAAACTATTGGTTATTTTATCAATGTTCAAAATTCAATAGAACTATGATAAAATAGAAACTAATATAGTAATTAATTTATCTGTGCAATATATATCTACTCATGTATATTATTATGGTTTCAAGCTAGGAATAATAATAAGGGTGATCTAAACATGTTTGTTTCTTTGTAGGAGATAAATTCAATAATTCTATTCTTAGAAAATATTAGTACAAAATAATTTAATCAATCATACGCAACACAGTTACTGTCATTTGATGTGAAAACACGAAAATGGCACGTATAAAAACAAAAATACATATTTCTTTTGACATAATGAGTTGACGCTTCTATCAAACGCATACAAAACCTTCTCTGTTTCTGCTTCTCATAATATCTTACCGAAATAATTTGTGTCTTACTACAAATGTATTACCTTTTTTTCAATCGACTTTGGTTCTTTTAAACCAGGATAGGTTGCACAATCATTATGCCTTATAAACCTTAATTATTAAATAATAAAAGAAAGTGGAAAATATTTATAAAATTCACAAAAGCGAAGTAAAGCTTTCATAGTCTTGTGGTTACGGCAAATGACCGAAGTAAACCCTTGTTTATCTGAGTTTACATTTTGTTTTTAATCATATTAAAAGTTTTTAGATTGTAAGAGCTCAATCTACTAAAACTGAAATCAAGATAATTTGAAATTTATTTTAAGTGAAATGTTTTATTATAAATTAAACAATAACCACCTGCCGTTTCAAAAGTAAATGAATGCTTTCACATTTTTATCATTATTTATCAGTACATTGTACTTTGCTGCAGTAAATGTACTGTGTTCTGCTATCGAATTGTTGATAAAGTATTGGATATTCTTTGTATTTATCTCTCCGTCTATGTTCTTCTTTAAAGTTATTTTTTTATTATGCGCCCTCTATCGATATTTACCCGTCACTTATAGCGGTGCAATTTCGTTTATACAGCTCAAAATAATATCGAAGGTTTTGTTACAGAGTCGGACACTACACATCGTAACGAATTAAACAGCTTTGACTCCGTCGATCCAATTCCAATGGTCATCCGTTTGGTGTGAAGGTGCCCGTAAAATAACGCAAAAACCTGAACGGAAACCGTTTAAAAAAACAAAGGTAACTATAACACAATTGATACAAAAAAACTTGATGACAACATAATTGCCAAAGTTCGCCATTTACCGAGATGGATTGATTGACTTTTGATGTGTTTATTCGAAAAACCACTAATAGGTTATAATCCTATCAGATAGAGTGAAGTTTTTTTATGTTATATCAGTTAAGGAAAGTTGTAGGTACATTCATATAAATACCCGCAAGCTATAATTATATACATTACATAGTGCCTGTTATGACGATTTATTATAAGCTTATTTACAGTTTGCTAACCGCCAATTTGTGGGGTTATGAACCCATTCATCATAAAGGTCTTTGTTTTGGGGGTGGGCCGTATAGGCAGACGATGATTATTTACATCTGCATGTTTAGTGAATATCGGGTGGGTGAAGTAATCATGATAGATAATTTATCTGATGGAACGACAGCGTAACACCTCATGCTTATCTTAACTTATGTTACACTGGTGTAACTACTGCTTGCTTACGTATATAAAGTGACAGTCGCTTACATCGAAGACGGAAGATTTTTTTATGGCAAATACAATCGATTAACGCAGCAATGTACATAACGAGTTAAAATAAGGTGCTACGACTTTTCAATATGCAAACGATCAGAAAAATCATGTATTTGAAATATTAGGTTGTTGTTTATTTGAATGAGATTTCTTTTATCTTATATTTTGTTATTTTTCTTGGATCACATTTATAAGTTTACTGGTTTAGTAAATCAACTTTAAGAAACGTGCAATTTTTGTGGTGGTGTCGAGAAATTTACCAATTGCTCATAATAGCTTGGTTTAGGCAAATGACACTTAGTCAATATTTTAAGGATACTTGTGACCAGGTATAAAATGATCTAAACAAAATATGTTGTGTAGATATAAAAAGTTGAATTAATATTCTCCTAATTAATTATTTTCACTAATTAAAAAGGTGTGGTCACGAAGAAAGCCAAAATATGTAATATATTTTAATACTCTCCAAATATGGTAAAAAATATGACTTTATTTTTACTATATTAAGCGTGTATTACGCCTATAGAAATATTCTAATGAGATAAAATGAGATTATAAGATTCTCAATCGATGTAGCATGCAATGAGAATGAGTAAAATTAATTCAGTTTGCATCTTATCAAAGAAGCCTATAAAGTGTTTTACATTTCAAAAAGGGTATTAAGGTTTTACTTTAGCTTAAAGAGAATGTATTTATTATGACGTTAACATGCATTTTATATCTTATCTAAATGGGCGAAAATTACATATGCGTATCAACAGAATTTTATTATATCCTTCATAATGCGCACAGCAAAGGAGTGGAACCCCCTCACTGCGTCTGTATTTCCGAGAACTTATAACCCGTCCATTTTCAAAGCCAGGGTGAATAGGCACCTTCTGGGTTAGCTCGTACCATCGTGGATTCTGTCATGGCCCCCGGGCTTGATTGGGATCAAGAGCAAACCCATCCTAAATAAAAAAAATATATATATTTATATTATCTAAAATATATCATCTCTATAATTGTAATTGTTGCGTAACAACGCTTCAATAGAATTATTATAGTCGCATTAATTTCCACTAAAATCTAATCAAATAAGCATTTTGGCTTATATGTAAGTAATAAAAATGAAGTTATTTCTTTATACTTTATGGCACACAAAACGATAAATACGACGTAATTAATGCCATTAGGCTTTCTCTGCCATTTAACCAGATAATTGAATATAGAAACAGTAGAAGTCCTGGTAAAAGCTAATTGATTTATAAAAATGTGAACATCAACATTTTGATATGTATTCAAGTGTGCACCGACTTACTAAACTGTAATTAGGTTTTGAAGTCTATCTATTGTATTACTTAAAATTATCTTTACTTTAATCTATCTGTTAAATAAGGTTGTTGCGCCATGATAATTTTTGTTTAGAAATATAAGTCTGATGTGTATTTTCGTAAATAGCTATGGAAAAATAGTCCCTGAAATAACCAAAAGTAAAAAATGACATTAAAATTGTAATTTCAATGTTCAATATTATATGTCAAGACTTCATTTTCAGTTAAATGCAATTTCCTTCCAATTTCCCTTGATCCCACTTTTTAATCTAATATATATAAAAGCTTTTATCTCTTGAGTAACTGGCTAATATGCCACGCACATACTAAACCGTTTAAAATTTTAAGCATGTGTCTAGAAAAGGTTAAAACGCTCGTTTCATAAATACCCTGAATTCTTCATCTAAAAATGTGAAATTGGGGCTAAATTACTTTCATAAATTCAACGGAAAGACATCCACTGTTGGACGAAGCCTCCTAAGAAATGCAGTTTATTGCTATTATTTCCACTTATGGCAGGCTAATTGGGGATCGCTATAAAGGTAACCATAATGCGGAAAAACGCTGCTTACCAGTTTGTTCTACGAGTAGTGTGCAGTAGATACATCCAGTATCATTAATTCCCATTTCGACGCTCTTAAGTGTGAAGGGAAGGTGCTATTTTGCTCTCCCAGACACCACTCGCCATAAACGCCATAAATTTTTCTGTCTCCTATTTTACCTTTTGCTGTAATTTAGCAAAACACCACATGAAAATCGTACACGCTCTCCTGGGTAAAAATAAAAGTAAATTAACATCGACCTTACAGAAAATGGAAACCTTAAGAGACGTAATTAGTTAAATGTTTGTATAACGACTCTACCATCTTTGATATGAGAAGCGTGAAGCGAAATATGAAGGCTTTTGGTAAAAGATAATCGTACATTTGTGTTTCATCGTTTTTGGAAATTCAGGCAGTGTCACAGATGAGGAAGTCAAATAGAAAAAATGTTTGTTTGTAAATACACAGTTCTCAAGTAATTAATAAGCGTACACGTGCTTCAGCGTTTTGAAATACTTTATTCCTAAAAAGGGATTGACATATTATATACTAGGTCTGCAATACATGCTGCTGTTTCCAAATACTGAGCGAAGCAATAAGATATTTGAAGGGTGATTATTCCTCGATGGTAAAGTCTATATTTTTTTTACATAACCTTTCTCCGTCAGGTTATAATCATGTATGTTCGTGCCAAAATTCGTTCGAATCGGTTGGATCATTAAGTAGCAGTAGGGAGCAAAGCGAAATTTGTGAGTTGCCGAAAAGAGAGCTTCGCTCAATACTAAAAACTCCATATTGGAAAGAAAGATGCAAGATCAGATATTAAGGCGTTAAATAAAGCAATATATGAGTCAATAGAGGATTTAAATTATTTCATAACTAAAGATATTATTACTAGAAAAAATCAACTAGTCTCAGATATCAGGCTGGACTCAAACTATCTGTGTGGAACCTAGACAGACTCGTTGTAATTAGAAGAGTACTCGCTCGGAAAGCGAGGGTAAGTGAGTTCAAGTTCTGTCTGAAACCTGAGAGAATTATTCTAGTAATCATTTCTTTAGATACAAAAATGTAGCGGTAAAATACTGCAATAATATGTTAATTTTTTTTTTGTCATTTATTTTAATAGAAATTATCTCAGCAACCAATAAAAAGCTACATACATAAAAAAGGAAAACAACGCAAACAACAACATTATATTCTGACACCAGGGCAACTTATCGCGAAGTTAACTATTATATAACTAGTTTAGCTTAACAACATAACAATATGTTCCTAAAGTATAACCTGTTTATATAATTACCGAATCTATATGAAGTAAAACAATTACTAAATTATTTAAGAAAACAAAGTCAAAACATTGAATTAAAATTTAAATACCGACCTACATATTGCCATATGTGAGCAATAATTATTCGCACTCATGGATATTTAAGATCCTGTTATACTGACCAGGATCCACAAGCTACTTGATTTCATAATACTATTGACGTTTGACGTCAAACCAATGTACAAACTTAAGGTGAATTCAAAGTATGATTACAAAATTCACATCTAATTGTGCAACAAGTTTTCGCTATAAACTCATCCTACGAATGTTGTTATTGCAATTTAATAGATAAGTATCAAACTTTCGTCCATACTTAACTATTGACTTTTCCTTTCGCTTAAGTATTATAGTAAAAAAATAACTATTATATGCTTTTTGACGACCGTTTGGTGCAATGGTAGCGATCCTGCCTTTCGCACCGACGGTCCGGGTTCGAATCCCGGTAGGGGCAGATGTTTGTATGATGAATACGAGCATTTGTATCTGAGTCATGGATATTTATATATATTTCTATGAATATTACATATCTATGTATTATATATGTATGTTTATCCGTTACCCTAGCATCCATAACACAAGCCTTACAGTGCTTACTTTGGGCTAGGCTAATTGGTGTGAATGTAAAAAAAATATTTATTTATATTATGCTTTAGGTGCTCTTATGTCAGTAAAACGTTTCAGCTAAGATATCGCTTCCACTTTTAAAAAGTTTTTAGGAATCTATAAAATAAATCATTAGTGATAAATTGGCGACAGGTTGCCCTTAGAGTTGCAAAAAAATCCATTAGGTTTATTTGGTTGTGGCTTAGAATTGCTTTTGATAAATATTGGTTTCTTGAATGCTATAATCCAAATTGAAAAGAATCCAAAACTAGTAAAATCTCTACATTCACTTAAAGGGATTTCGAGCAATCGAAATATATTTTTTATAAGTCAGTTATTTACCTGTTTATATTCGTCGATTCCGTCGTTGCTTATTTGATAAGGTTAAAAATTGAACCAAGGAGTTATTGTCATTGATTTGTTAGATAGTTCAACTAAATAATAATATTTTTGATCTATCACCACGAGCAATTATTAGCACTAACTTTCACTAAAAGTTGCTATGTATCACTGTTGCGAGAACACAGCATCACTGTAACATGTTCTGAAAAAAAGTCCACTGTTTAGCAATAACAATAAAGTGTCTACTAACTGTCCAATAAGTATTAGACCTCAAAAATGATGATCCGTCTACGAGTAGACTCTCAGGTTGAGTACAGGTAAAAAAATAAAATGAAATCATATAAGGCTATCAATCTGCTTTTATGCCTCATTTAGCATTTTGCCTGATCTTTCATTTATATTGCTGATGAGATAATGATGATTAAGTTTGTAAAAGATAAGTTTTTATTAGTATAACTTTTTTTATAATGAACAATCGCGGAAGCTGTTTTAACTGAAGAACGTGGATATAAAGCAATAGCAAATGAAAAGCTTATGAACCCCACTTAAAAAAGTCCGACATAACACCATATTTTTAGCCACTAAGTGAAAATATAACTAAGGGAATAAATTTTTTGTAAAAAAAAATATAAATACATATGCGGCTACAATTCTACTTTATGTCACATTAAAATGGTTAAACTCACGAAGCGTCACATTTCAGAATAATCGGAGAAAACGTGCCTATGTAACTAGTAATTATATTATGTAGTACCTACGTGTTGAAAAAACTTTTGATTACAAACCCTAAGCTTTAAACGTACCCAAATTTAAATATTTAGTTTGTAACCTCGTATACTTTTACGTTTTCAGACTTAATTAGATATCACACAATTGTAGCAACGTTTATTTTGTTGCGATGGAAATTGTATCTTATATACTAGGCGATGCAGTCGCTAAACATAAAGCTTCGCTAGCACCATCTATTGGAGCGGAGCGTAATACTTAAAAAAAAATGAAATTCAATAATGTTTGGTAGTTTTAAAATTCTATAAGAATGAAAACTTTCAATAAGAGCGCGCTTTTTGATTCTATGGAAAATCCTATAGAGCCAATGTTCTTTGGTGATAACTATTTTATTTTTGTGAATTTCAAAATTCGGGCTCCATCACAATCTGTGGTGTTATTCACAACCATCGGAAACTGTTCTTTCCGAATCCGTGCGGAAACTTTTCGAATGAACCACTTTCGAATTCACTTTGTGAATAGTCCATGAGCTATTCACAAATCCGACATCGGACACTTTTGACAGTGTGATTCGGAATGAAGGCTTTATCGATCGAATTCGTATCCGACAGCTAATTGGTGGCCAAATCTTTTCCGAAAGAAAGAAAAAAATATAACAATTAAATCATTTTGCCTTAATTGTACTTTCAAATTATTATTTGCAAGTAGTATGGGGTGAGTTTGTTATCTTTTTTCGTTTTAGTGCGTTGTTAATGCTTGTTTTATATGCATTACTGGAATTAATGTTACATTCAATAAGAAATAAGGGATATAACCATTTAATCTACCTATTATGTAATGTGGTAATTAAAAATGTTTTTTTTGCTATTTAGTCAAATAAATAATTTAAAGCAGCCATTGTATTATAAACATATTTCTTTTACATTAGTTACTAAATCACATTTTATTAACAAAATATTGTTGTTTTTTCTAAATGATAAGACAACATCACTCTTTTAATTACAGTAATATAACAACAACTATTTGTTTTATATTAATACCAAAAACAGGTTTTCATATAATAGTATTTTAATTATATCATACAGAAAATATTATTAACATATAACATTTAGTAATCCTAATATCCGACGTCTGTTACCTTTTATTTACAAAGCTATAGGAACACAGTAGTTATTAAGACATTACATAAAACAGTATTTTATTTAAGTGAATTACTTATTAAGTTGTAAGTTGTTTGTTTCATTTAAGATATTTTGTGACAAACTTGCTTGAAATTATGAAAAATGTTCATATCTAGTACTTTGATATTTTCTGCTAAACTAGTCCATATCCTACCATTTTATAACATTCTTTGTAAATGCGCTTTACTACTGCAAGTTAACACTATAAGTAGTCTGTGCATACGGATTCGGAAACTTGTTTTTGATAGGATTTGTGAATAACGTTTTACAATCTGTTCGGGAACAAATTTAACATTTCAAATTCGGAAGGTATCGGACACGGTAAGTTTCGGACGTTTGTGAATAAGTAGCCTGGTTCTAAATGTGTTGATTCCATTCCACACAAAATTTATAAAAATCGGATAAGAACAATAAAGACGAAATTTTATATTCCGAATTAAAATCAGCAGATTATACACAACCTTATTTGAAGCTAATCGGTTTTGTTTCATAAAAGAAGCCAAGTATTATTTTGTCTGCAGAAATTACTTCTTTGTTCTGCGATTTGTCAGAGTGATACTAATAGCGATTTACGTCACAGGCAGTGACGTAAATCGTACTTGTACTAGTAACTATAGGAAAAGTAGTATACCAGTTTGATAAAGATAAAAGTATTAATTAAATTAAGCAAGCTAGTTAGAACTTCTAATAACTTGGCCGATACTCAATTGCACTCAAGGGTAATAGTTTTCAGGACTTTTTCTACGAGATTGCAATTGACCCGAAACATAGATAAAATTTAAAAGTATTACATTGAACATTAGAATAAAACACTTTTTTACGGATTTTTGCGGATGTTTTATTTTATTTTATATTTAATCCTGACGTTTCGACTCCTTTACAGGAGCCGTGATCACATTATAAATTTATAAACTAGAGCGCATTAATGATATTTGTTAATATAATCATCAACGTATGTATTTTTTGCCTTATATTACATTAGAAATGAGAGATATCACAAAATTCATTTATCAATTTCAAATCATAGATTATTATGATACGAATATTAAATATGGCTGCCTTCATTTTAAACATTGAAGATGCGATGAAAATCATATAAACTACACTTTGCATTCTTTCGCTACTTATTTCAATAATTTTTACGTAAATGTTTAAATTAATTTCCGTATTTTAATAATAATAAAATTATGACAATACTGTATATGAAAACTGGTTTACGTAAAACTAATATAATAAAATTACGGCTTCGTTTTTCTTTTTCGACTTAGGTCGTGAGATCATGAGATTAATTCAAATAAAGCAGACAATATTATATGAATAGGTTCAACAGATTTATTTCTAAATTTTTTAACCAGAGAAAACTATCTCTTCAAGCATACATAATATGGTAAGACACAAAAAACTATGTTAGAATTCGAAAACTTTCGGTAATACTGCTCATATTTGATGAGTATAAAACTAATATAAAGTTAGTTTATGATAACGAGAAAAGTTTGAATAAAATCATTCTAGAACTAAAAACAAACACTTTGTACACTATTTTATTAATAAAACTGGATTTCGACCTTATACGTAAACAAACAAACAACGAAGGATTATATCTATCGAAATAATTTTATAAATAAAATAAAATAAGAACAAGCGAGACGTCTATAATTATCTTTTAATATTCAATTTTATACATATAGTTTAAAAAGATCATTTTTGACAAAAAGTTATAAGTATTAAAGCTATTTTTGGAATTCGTTAAATATTAACAGTAATCTGCAGTCCATTATGTACTTAGTACTTATTTAATATGTTGCACATACATTGCTCCGATCCTAAGAGACCTTACTAAATCATTACACCATATTACTATTACCTCAGCGATTTAAAACCGAGACAATACAGTAAAAGATACATTGACTTGACTGGGAATCAAACCTGAAAACTCTATGATATCTAGCTACGTTTAACTTTAAAAAACATCCTAATATCAACAGTTTCAGTAAATATGAAGAGTCAGAAACTCCAGTAAATCAATAAAATTGTATCACATTAGAGATTAAAGAAAAAGATGTTCGAAAGCAAATTAATGATAAGTCTGTAAGTGCAAAATTAATCACTATTCTCAATATGTAAACGCACGATTTGTTGTTCAAGAGATTGAACTATTCTATTAGCTCAGTCTAATCATTTTCTGGCAGACGATACTTTGATCGCTCTAACATTAGTGGTCAGTGACTTTATAACGGTAGCGTCATACCAACTAACCACATCTTACTCGTGTGGTCAATATACCAGCTCATTGATTAGAAACTATATTTGGAGACGCCTGCATTTTTCAATCGTTTTCGAAATGCCAGTTAAAAACTTGTGTTTTGAAATTAAGTTTTGAATGTTAGATGGAATGATAACTTAAGCCATTAATAACATCTTGTAAAAGGAAAATTGGCAATCAAAAACCTTTGTGTCAGTATTTTTAATGTGCCAGTTACTCGCTTCAAGAGAAATTCTCAAAAGTGTAATTAATCTAAATGGTATCACAAAAAATTTTTGGTTTATTTACAAGGATAAACGGCTAGAATAGATAATTGATTGATGGTCATTTATACAAAATACACATACGTTTATTAGTCTCAAACTTACTACTAGAATTGCTAAAGAGGTTTCTAAATATAGTGACAGTCAAACTTAGTTAAGTACAAAGATACGTTCCGATTGCAAACAAATCTTGAGGTTTTTCCCAATTCTACACCTACCTACTTGTTCTTACAAGATTTTAGACTTTGTCGGGAAAAACTGATTTGAATACAGTGTCAGTTGTTATAAAGTCTTGTTTGCAACTTTATTGAGTTTGTAGTGGGGTACGATGTCATTGTCAGTACTGCCGCGTGAGTTCAGTAAGCCGCGAGATCCGGCGCAGTGTGCGCGAGCGTCATTAATGACGCCATCTTGTTTTTCGAACTTGGTCAGTTGTAACCTTTACAAGTGTTAATCCTGTATGTGAATTGCTTAATGTTACTCCATAAAACGGCAGATTTTAAATAGCTTCTGTAAATCACATGTAAGAAAAATAGAAGTGTTTCTTAACGTAATGAATTATAAATATTTTCATATTTATTTAACTAATAGTTGTTTTATGGTATAATTTTTTTGTTGGTATTAGAGTCAGTAAAAACTTTCTATACCTTTTAATGAATGAACATTGATATGAATCGAAATGACGAAGCAATTTGTCTATACTTTCTCTAACGCAGTACATTGCGTCATTACTTTCTTATTTTCCAATAATTTTCTCAGATTTTCTAACAAATAAATGGGCTTTAGTTATTTCCACTATATGTAATACTTCGATACGTCGATTAATGTTAATAATGATAATTATGAGGACAATTATAAAACAAGTAGTTATTTTTTTTTGCTTCCATTACACAAAAACGTCAATGTACAAAAGCAATTTAATCGCAGCAACTCGTGACTTTATAAATCGTGTAATTGTAAGGCAATGATCTGTGGTTGTCATTAGAAGAACAATTGTAACCTACGTTACTTGCATGTTGATTTGATATTTCATTATGTATTTTTAAATGAAAATTATGTATGTACAGTTATTAGCTACAGATTTCATCTTATGAACTTAATTTGATTTAATTAAATATAATTGAATTATGATCTTCTGATACCACTATTCACGAGAAAATTATAAGAACTATTATTTTCCAATTGCGTAGCGTTGCGTAACGAAGCCTTGTCATAAAATCAACCGAATTATCCGTTTATTGAAACAGACTACTCTTGTCTGCATGTATGTATCGAAACTATTTCTTGTGTCGTCTGCATAAGGTTTGTTATTACAGCTGGGTAGATCGTGCAGATCGTGATTATGCATTCAGTCGGCGTTTACTCTGTGGTACGGTGAAAGCTTCGGACGCTATGGCCGATCCACGTTGTGATCAAGTGGACCAACTTTAGTTTCCAACGATTGCTGTGTCGCTCTTTTATGCTGTCGATATCTCTTCTATTGTCGTGTCTAATAACATCGTTAATCTAATCGTTGTTTATGTACGATTGATAAGATTATTAAATTAGAAATACTCCGATTTAATGACTCTAATATTAGAGAAACGTGCTCCGTTGTCAGTAAAATATTCCAATAAATTGTGTATCACAATATTAATAAATATTTTATTTGTTAGTTTTTGACAAATATTACAATTTTACAATCTTTAAATTTTCTGATGCACAGTTGTATATATTTAGCTTTTAGGTACCTGTAGTATATAAACTGTTTTAAGTAATAATTAAAAATAAAAACTAACGTTCTTTTAGATTCCTAGGAATTAACATTTAGTGTCCCTTGTTTCCAGTTATTTAAATACATGATTTGGAGAACTGTAGAATGATCGAATAAAAATTGTCGACTTCCAAATGATAAGGCTAGGTTCCAAGAAATTTGGAAAGGAGGCCCCAATTTTTTAGTGATGTTGCTACAGTTTTAATCTTAGTTCAAAATGTCGATTTCTTAAGTCTGCGATTCCAGCAATATGGAAAATATTTTGGGCTATAGTTTGGAGCATGATATTGAAAACAAACACTTTGAATAGCGCGCTGAATAAGTATTTATCCATATATAATTAGAAGTACGCGTCGGATAGGCAATTTGTTAAATATAAAATGACATGGCAGTCCAATGCCACTCTATTAATCTAATGAATTCTCAATAACTAATTAATACTCAATATCAGTAGCTAGACTAATTGGTACGAGTAGTGAGTGTTATTACGTATATTATCTACTTATTTTTGTAATTATAGTGATAATTCTAAGAAGGACTCTTACGAAGTGATGGTAGACGCCTTCTTAGAACTCCCATGGATCAGCTTCAATGACGCAATGTCTATTAAGCCAATAGCTTCCTGAGTTCTTAACCGATTTAAATAATTTTTGTTTGGAATTGAATCAACACATTTAAGACCAGATTGTGACTGAATTCTGAAATTATCAAAAAAAAGTTATGACCAATAAATATCAGCTCTATGGCATTTTCCATTAAAACAAAAAGTTACTAAACATTTTTGTTTTTTTTTTAGTATTACATCCGATCTAATATATGGTACTAGCGAAGCTTTGGGCTTAGCGACTGCATCGACCTAGTAATATAGGCAAAGAAATTCTTTTGATTGGCTTAAGAAAATATTAAGCAACTATTAAAAAGCGCTCAGAGGGGTTCTCATATATATTTAAGATATACAAAGTATGTTCAATGACACATCGCATTATTCTGTAGATAAATTTATATTCAGTGTTTGGGTAAAAAAGGGGGAACCGCATCTAAACTATGGTTCTTAAGTTGAATCTAGCTTAATTGGTATTTGATCGATAAACTTGTTTCGCTAATCTAACAAAAATGAGTTATAGCTATATTTTTTGACGTGACAACGTCTTATAAATTGGTTTGCCGGGTGACACTTCAAGAAACTGCGTTACGCTCCGCTCACGTTATGCGCTTACAATGAGAGCGAGTGAGAGGCACGCGTCCCTTCCACTCGGGCATGGTTAGCCCGCCTAAGAGCGAGAGAGACAGACATAAAAAGTGGAAGGGACGCGTGCCTATAAATTAATGTTTTAAATATAATTCTTTGTATAAATAAATGTTTTAAATTGTTACTATTATTTCATCCTTCTTCCTACTATACGAATGAATATTCACATTAAAATTATTTTACCACTCAAAGTCGTTGTCACGTAAAACTTTCGCCCGTATACCGACTTTACAGGCAACCAACCAGTTTTTTTAATGAATGAATACTATATGAAGTGAAGTATAAATTTAATAAGGTATATGCTTGGTAACTATAAAAGATATTTCTAAAGTTAAATCAAGCCCACTCTGCCGTGACAATCTAAAACAAAATAACAATATAACGACCTGAGCCACGTCTAACTTTGTTTTGTTTTATAAGTCGCCTTTTAAAAAGAACTATGGATACATTTCAGATTTCTACAGATCATCATTTCATATTTCATGTTGGTACGAAAGATATAAATGTTTATTTTTTTTCAGTTCTTCTAAGTATAAAGGTATATCTGTTTCTTTGTGTTATGTTGCATTCAGTAACTTACAATAATTTAAATTAAATGAGTATGTACTAAGTTCTCCGATTTACTGGTATAGTATACCTAATAGATTTAAGTCCGCCATTTTTACCGTTATGGTTGAAATAAAATACAAATATGTAAATAGAAAAGTATAAAAGTAATTCATCATAAAATCATATTAATTTATATACCTAATTAAAATTAACCATTAAAACACTCTTAAGTTAAGGATTAATGGTGCTATTTTCCTATACCGGATATGATACGTTCATAAAAAAATAATTTCTTACTTTCGCATAATTTCTTTTTAATATAATAATATTTTAATAATAACTATAAAAACATATATAACATTGACGAAATAAAATATTTCTCTTGTTTCAGATTACGCAGTATGAAGGCTGCTGAGGATATTCAAGTTTAAGTGGTGATTTGCACAAAGTGATAAGAATCTAAATGTGAAGTTAAGTGATGCCATTGGATTGCAGTGAGACAACACCAATGAGGCGACGTCGATGTCGTTTCGGATCAAGAATAGAGGCTGTGTGACATTAAAATGATCGTGTTTTATATTTTGGCTCTCATCGCATTTGGTAAGTATCTTAAATTAAAACGACAATGTCGATTGTAGGATGGAACTTGGTATCGCTTTGAATGATTTTGTACCATGATGATTGTTACCATATTTTTAGGTTGCTAAGTGTTCGACGGGTAAAATGAAAAACAAAATAATAAAATTCATCAAATTAATATTTTTGCCCCTTATTTATTTATATGTTATTATATTATATGATGATTGGGTGTGAGCTGGATGCGAGTATTTTAATGCTTAAGTTTGAATAATAGTTCCAATATATGTTATGTTAGAGTATTAAGATTTTTCTCAGAACACTCAATAAACTATATCAATTTGACAGTTCCATCCCGCCCGATTGTCCTATTGTTGCCAGTCTTCTAAATTATTAATAATTATGCATCGATTAAAATTTTTGAATGCAAGTTTATAGGAATAAGTTAAATATAAATTAATAATTAAATTTATATTATTATTAAACAAAAGAAATAGTATTATTATTAAATATATTCGTTTTCAGAGCATTAAAGTAGCAGGTCAACCTTACCCTAATACACTAGCATATATTTATGATCATAGAAGAATTCCATAATATAATTCCATATTGAATTGTACAAAACTAAGAATTTTATTATAAGGGTTCACATTACTGAAACTGTATGAAAAGTTAAAAGAATAGAAAAGTCAAATCTTCTTCTCGTAACATACTACTTTCAAATCATGTGTTATAGTTAATTATTTAATATGTTATAATGTGAACTGTCAATTCGATATTTTAATGAAATTAATAGCGTATCTCTTGTATTATATTTGGCAAATCGATACGGTCGTGAGAAAATGGCAAAAGATACATGTGTCCATAAAAATATTCGGAAATATGGAAGTGAATTCATTACTAATTGTATGTGGAAATTATGGCTAATTATTTTATAGCGTTTTGTGAAAATAAAAACTTATTTTTTTATATACATTTGGTTTAAGAACAAGGACAAGTTACTAAGGACGAAATGTAATCTTTAAGCACAAATACATTAATGCCAACCAAAAAGATGAAAAGTCTTTCCAAAATATGAGATTTTTTTAAAAATATGTAGGTATCTTACGATGTTAACGTTTTCGAATGACTGCAATGTCTAAGAAACTGTTTTATCATCACTCAGTGAGTTATTTTTCGTATTCAGTCTTACAAATGTAAATGTATTGTAAGGCCTATAAATATCGGTATGTATATTAATTATGTTATTCAATCGCGTTGTATTCATATAATGTAATTATTTTAAACGAGTAATTTTTGTTTAAAAGTCTTTTGCGTATGTTGGAATTGGCACTAATTATTTAAATGAAATTTTGTATTTAAATAAAGATTTGCATTTTATTCGTTTGTATTTGTATTTCTTGTGAAAAAGCAATTTTACACAAAAAAGCGTTTTAAAACTATTTTCTAGACAACCTTGGTAATAAAGAGCGGAGCTAGGTGGCCCAGAGAATAATGTTTTATAAAATTGCTTTTCAATGCTAAAAATTATAATTCGGTAACCGATACTTCTTAGAAAATGTAACTTAGCTACAAGAGAAATAGAGTTTTAATTAGATATTTTTACAGCTTATAAAATAATGACATAGCAACGACATGAATGTTTTTATTTCTTTTTATTATCAAACCACATTACCATTCCCTTGACAGTTTTTTTACAAAGTGGTTTTTATCGTCTCAATGTTTTTTTATACTGGATTATACTTACTAACTTATTTGGACATATTAATGTTTACAATTATAACTTATCTAACGATTTTATTTATTAAATGAAATTCGTAAGATAAGCTGCCGTTGGGAAACTAAGCCTTCATCCCTATTAGATTCCACGGAATATTAGAAGTTCTTAGAAAGTACTAGGACATAAGAACTGACGAGTAGGTCTAGCGTCCCCCTATACGGAAAGCATATACGCCCAACGCACAAGCAACTTTTCTATGATCCTATGACTATTTCTCTCTGATATACCCCGACAGGATTGTTAGAGCGAGAGAAAAATGGGAGCAGGTTTAATGCACGTGTGTGTATCGTGTGTTTGATGCAGTTGTGGTTCGTCTAGACGGCAGGTGTTTTCTCGTATAGTAGCAGTATAGGACCTTGGGTACCAAAACAGCATAACTTATGCACTATATGAAACAACAAACCATGAGCTGACATCGTACTGAATCTGAATATAAAATGAGTCCCAAGGTAATGTTAACTAGATACTTATTTGTTTGTTTTGATTTCCAATAACTTGATAACTTTACATATTAAGATCGATTATATCATACATATTAATAAGCATTTTCAATTAATATGTGTGGCATAGGGACCGGCTTTCCCAACGGATTGACACATCGTGGGGAGAATGTGTATTAATCAGTCCAAATTGGGGAGTACTAACTACAGATGGCTTAATTTGAGAACTGTTTATGAAATACTTAAATCATTAAATATTAGGGATTTATTGTTACTTTGTTATAATACTATGTGGTATTGAATAAACAGATTTTTCATAAAAGATAATATTTAATAGGCACTTACCTTATATCATTTTCATCATTTTACTAAATTTAAAAATAATGAATAGAAATCATAAAAATGTATTTTGATAACTTGTATGACTTTATAGAGTTTATAATTATAACTTGGTATAAACAAATGAATACTAGAATGATAATATCTTTACAAATATTGGATTTTTTTTTCGTTTTTTTGGAAACAAATAATGAATGGCTAAAGATGAACTTCAGTATTTTCATGCTGTCGTCTTCTTTGATACTGCTTTTTTTGTAAAAGTCACATATTTAAGCGAGTTACATTTATAGTGTAGTTTAAGAAGATTAACAGCGGAAGAATGTGTCTTGACTCTCCAAAATTTTTTTTCGACCCAAATTATAGTCTCCCATGTGGAGGTTAATTATAAAATTTCATTATTAAAGTTCTGTCCGAATATTCAATATTTATTCCATTTATAGTAATGTTAATTTTCGGTGGTTCTTTTAATAAAAAATAAAACTATATCTGATTGAAATACCATTAATTTGGTTTTTTTAATTGATAATGAAATTATTGTCATTGAGGTAAGATTTTGATTTTGATTATATGTAGCTTATTATTCAGGTATGGATTATTGCAAACAGGAAAAACCACAGTCATTTCATCAGCAAATATTACACTATCCTCATTTAGCACCCTAGGCAAGTCATTAATAAAGACAAGAAAAAAAGGCAGTATGCTTCCATGTGGTAGATTTGTAACGGATTAAACGTTATTCATTTGATGGCTATCAGAACATAAGTGCTGAACTACTACGTATTGCACACGGTCCCTAAAATAAGATACCAGCCAGTTGTTCGCTCTACCCCTTACTCCCAAGTCGTATAGCTTTAGTAGTAGCATATTTAGCAGTAAACAGTCATACGTTTTACTTAAATCTAACAATATACTAATCAGGTTGATTTATTGCTTATGATATCGAGAATTTTCTGAATATATAAAATACGGCTATAGAAGTAGATCCATTTTTCCCACAAATCATATTGGATTTCGTAAAATATTTAATATTTTTCTCAATAGTTTAATCGGATAGTAATAGCATATTCACATATTTTTGAGAAAGTCGACAACTGAACTGTGGCGAAGGCACCGCCACCTGAAACCGACAGTGTATCATTATCATCATCAAACGGGTTTTTTCGACCAATCTTGAATTCATCAATCGCCAATAAGGAGGCCGTGAGCTTCCTCATCAACTAGTTACTCAAACCCCTTAAATGCTGCGAGCAAGATTCACCTGCTTCCGCTATTTAGCACAAACCGATCATTTTCCAAGATGTATATAATTAACCCTTGCATTTTAGTTCAAGTGGTTGGGTTTTTTATGGTTTTATTGTGCTCACTACGATCTAAAAACATAACTAATTACCCACCATAAGTTTGTGACTTAAGGGATAACGTGCAATCTAACTTCATGAGCATCGGAAGGGTCCTTGGAAGGCCGACAAACAATACAAGAGTTGACGAAACTGCAGAAATTTTCGTTTTATAAACCAATATCGTTCATAAATTTTCTCGAGCATTTTTTTCTAGTTCAAGGTGAACGTGTTATTTTTTTTCTATCAAATGAATCTCTTAATTATTTTACACTGTAAAAAATATTATGCTTTTATTACAATAAATCATTTATTTTTAAACCGTTATAATATAGTTTAATAAATTGCATATTATTTAAATAAATTATGTTTTCCCTACTCCACTGAGCAAAATTTTTAACGTACGTATAATATTAATGGAATATTATAAACTCGATTTTTTTATCTTACCACTCCTTTAAATATATATATGATATGATATTATCTATGCATGACTTCTACATGTGACATGTTACAACTACCTTAACCAAGTAACCCACTCAGAACTGGCTGAAAGTTACAAGAAAATCGAAGTCCTCAAAGAAATTCCCAAAGTCAAGCGTTTTGTTTACTGAGCCTCAGGGGTCATATATTACTCACTTATTTCTATTTCAACTTATTATTTTGGCAACATTTAATCAATGAAAAACGACAATTCTTCACAAAAACAATTATATAACAATATTTTATTATGTCAACCTCAAAATCAAACTTTTTTAAAGAAGAAACTTTCCATGGACAGTGTTCAAAATTCACTAGAACTGATACCATTTAATTGTGTCATATTGTTGCGCCCTAATTTCTATCCCGGGAGTTAGCTTTTAGGTCATCTATGCCATCCGTAGTTATGACGACAAATTGTTTGTACTGTTTATGGTATTTCGCTAAAACGGTTAAGAATTAAATTTATTTTTTTTCTTCACATCCTTAATCTTTTGTCGGGGAAACAATAGGCTGATGTTGACATATAAATTTCCTGCAGCCAAATAATCTGATAGCTTGTTCTGATTTGTCGGACGATTCACAAATAGTATTTTTACATCACAGCATCCAAGTATTTGTGTTGTATTTTTTGTATAATTCTATAAAAATAGATATAGTACACGAAGATATTGTAAAGTAATTTTGCATTTGCATTATTAAAGAAAATGTTAAATATAGGTAAACATCTAACATAGAAAGCTACGCCATATTTTTTTAACAAAAGCACTTTAACCAGGTTAGTTGCGTATTTCATTTTGTTTTTTATATGTAATCTATATAAAAATATATGTAAACGTTTTATTTATAAGTATAAGAACTCATTATGAAATAACAAGATTTGTATATTCCTTGCATGTGAATCTTTATTTGATCTATAGTCTAGACAGTATAGATTTAACAAATAAGAACCTTCATTCTTATAGTACGGGTATTGTTTTTTAATTAATTGAACTGGATAACGCATACATACCTACATCTTGGAATACACTTATATATATAAGAGTTCTAAAGAAAAACATTCTCCTATTTTTAGTGTAAAACATAAATACATTACTGAAAGAAATATCATTCAGTAATTTTTACTAAATATCGCGTAATGCTAGTCCACTAAAGGAGTTTATAAATCTGCAACATCAAAATTCAATATATAATATGTTATTCTATTTGGAAAAATATAACTAGAAAATCTATTAAAAGTCCCTTTGCCAAATGCAATGTTACAGATTGGAAATAATTTTGACGTGACAACGTCTTAAATTAGGTTGCGGCTGGGAGTCACTTATGAAAAAGTGTAACGCTCGGTAACGTTACGATGAGTCACCGAACGAGAGAGAGGCCCGCCGAATGCCTTGCGTCTCTCTCCCACTCAATTTACTCTTAATCCTATAACAAAGGGTAATCGTAGTGTCTGCTTTTAAACGCACAACACAATGTAGGCATTGCTTTTAAGTATAGTTTTTTAACAAAATACAGATGGCGCTATTTGTCTTAAAATTTTAAACTGTTGGGTTTTCTTACACACCAAAGTATCGGACTTGCAACGATGATGCAATAGTAAATGATTGAAATCCAACGACATATTTTTGATAAAATTGATCAATATTGAATGAATATTCACATTAAAATTATTTTACCACTCAAAGTCGTTGTCACGTAAAACTTTCGCCCGTATACCGACTTTTTATTAAAAATGAATATATCACATGTTATTTGGCAACTTTACCACAATATGTAAAAAGATCTATAAATAACCGTCTTAATTTTTTTGTCTTTTTTAGAATATAAATCCTTTAACATAAATTAAAGTTACAAAAACGTATTATGTGTTTTTGTTCTAAATAGTGTCGTTATTTTACTAATATCAAATAGCCCAAGGGAACACAGAACACTAGCTAACGACTCTCATCGATTGCTCTGTTCGGCGTACCCAAGTTTTCTTTAAACGTCTTTGAAGAAATTTCCTGGAGCATAACAACGTTGTTTTCAAACGTTTGTTAAGATTCCTTGGTATCGAAAATAGAAAATCATAATAAAACAGTACTTTTAAATTTAGAACTGAAATCGTCCTATTCCTTTAAGAGCAAATGAGAGTTAAACAATACGTCTGATGTTCAAGTGGCTAATTCGTTTAACTATACAACCTTTGCTGACAGTCTGGGACACGATATTTTTTAAACATGACAAAGGTGGCTTAATTTAACATTATTCAACTCTATCGTATGGTATAAGGCTTCGACTCTCATTTTGTAAGATAACATCTATGCATAATGCTTATTGAAACAAACTTACCTTTCCATTTCAAAACATTTTTTTAAATATTATCATTCAATAAACTTATTAAAAGTCTCGACTTATAGTTATAACAAAAATAAAAGTGGAATTTTAAAATAAAATTTGTAAAATTTCTTATTTAATTACAACCCGCATTAGAATTTACAGAAGAAAACTGAATAAGAACATCAGGGTCCTAAAATACCTGATATTGGATAGATAATTATTTTTCATAATAACTATCAATTTGACTAATTTTGGTTAATACTTTGTAAATTTAAACTCAATAGTCTGGATAATTAAGTGTTTATTCAAAATAAAATAAATAATTCTAAAATGGTATGGCATTGATATAAACAATTCATTAAAAATGTTTTTTGTGCGGATGCGGAGAGTTATTGCAATCAAGTTAAAGCCACACAATGTTTTCGTAGAAACAAAACGATTCGACTGCCGTCAGATTTTCAAAAAATATGAGTATAAACGAGTTTGTGTATTTCTAAAATTAATACCTATATATCTTTTATATATATATCCAAGGATACCATGATAAACAACAAGAAACCCTGAAGTATATTCTAATTTGCGTGTCCAAGGCTGTACTTGTACGTTTAAAACAACCTTAGCGAAATTAAGTTTTTTCCACCCTTTAATCGCTATGCGCCGATTAGTCAATCAATTATGTACCAATCGATATAAATATCGATCTACCAATCACAAGTCCAATTATCGCTGAATAATAGGCGATAGAAGAAGTCGCAATAAAAAATAAGATTACTTCAAAGGGCGAGTAAACTTTATATGAGTTTTATGAGGATCATGTTATACAAAGCGTACAGCCTTGTATACAATGATACATACAAAACGATATAAATTTGTAATACAATGTGGCGAAACGAACGCTTTTGTAAGATTAGTTTTATTAAATCAAAGGAAAACGAAGATCTTTTAATTAAGTTAATTGCCATAACATTTTGCTATAATTATAAATGGATCTTGTCCATCTAATTGGATACATAAAGACATAAATCAGACTTTAATGTTACCAATATTAAGCGCTTTTTCTTGGAAAAGAATATTTTGCATCTATTTGCCAATATTTAGACTGAATTGAAACTGCTGTATTTCATATTTATTAAAATTTAATACACAATGTGTTTCAACATGAATGCGAAGCATTGATAAATTTTTCAGGTTTAACCAATGTTTCGGCAGCCGCGCAGCCACAGACAGTATTCAATCTTTGATAACCAAACCTTGAAAAACAAAATACTCTTTTGAGTATATTGTGAGCATTATAAATAAAAATGTTTTTTACGTATGCTATGTATACGTGAAGATCTTTATACAATTGACATAAAGAAATTGAAATGAACTCCCAAGTTATTTGCTGCACATATTTTGTGTCTATGATTATACCTATCTAATGGCGTTAATTATAAGTAAGATGTTAAGTATGTTTTCAATAATACATTCTTTTATTTAATTAATACTTAGTGAGCGTAAATAATGTACATATACTTATGAGAATTGGACACAGCATTTATCGAAAGAGTAAAATACTATTAATCTTCCACAATTAAAGGTGTAGTAAAAGACAGCTAATGATACTGAAAATAGTCATGATACATCTCCCATTGACCGCAAAATGAGCAACAGCATTTTCCGAAATAAAGTTTTCTACCGCAATCTGTAACTCGCCTGCCAAGCGTGGAGATGTGATATAACGCCCATTTTCATAATTCCACGGCTTCCCCTTTCATCCACCAGCCTTTCGGCTGATAAACTGATGTCTGAAATATCTGAAATATCTAACTAATCCGGGATTAAAGCACGATTAGGAAATTTCATAATTTCATAGCTCACTCTCAAAATCAAAATATTATTTTGTTTTCCTAAAATTACAACTAACCAAGTCACAAAGCCATTAGAAACATTATTCTAAAGCCAAGTTCAGTGAGTAACAAAAGCAAAATCCCAAGCAAATATAGAAAAAAAATTGTAACATGGTACCTCGGAGATGCGTCGCCATATATAAGTTGCGCGTGATCAAGCCATTAAAATAAACTTTCAAAACCTTCTTTTCAGTGCGTACTTAGAATGGAACACGATTGAACAGCGCCATGTAGGAACTGAACCCTTACTATATTTATGAGGAACTTTGCAACATATTTCCAAACAAAAATAATTAATACTTTTTTTATCATTTACTTTTTATACATTTTGTATTACGGGGAAGTTTTTGATTTGATCCTTCGAGTCACATTTTGCTTCGAGTCAAATTAAATTACGATATGTTTTTTCATTGTCTTTCAATTTCAATTAAACAAAGCAGAAATGTTGTTCGAGCTAAGTTCAGCTGTCAAGATAAGCTTAATCAATCGGAAAAAAGCTTAACAAATCGGATAAATAGTTTCGGTGATAAACGAATACAAACAGAAACACAAAAATGATTTAATACGTTTTTGTGTCCTGTTTCTCTCTTTTTATTATCTATAATATTTGTAGATACATTTATTAAATATACATACATGCTTTCTACTGCTTTATTATATGCATTAAAGTGTTTAACTATGTATTGTACTCTACTATGGAATAGTTTTAAGTATTATGTAGGGCAATTGGGCAAGCCGAGCTCACTGAAATTATATTTATTATTTTAAAAGTGACGGTACCAAAACGATGTATAACAACTACTATAAATCTATTGTAAATAATTTAATGCTTAAATCTGTGGTACACCAGAAAACCACTCTAGTAACTGAATTAATATAATCAATACCTAATCGTGTTACTCGTATTGTCAAGTTACATTAAATACTAAACATGAACTTAAAAGCTAGGACAGGTTAGATACGTGCATACATACTCAATTCAAACCCTTAGAATGAGTGATGTTGTGTGCCTCGCGTAGTATTTGCAGTTTCTCTTTCATCATATAAAATTTTCATCTCAATCCGCATCAAGTTAAGGTCCCTTTTCACTTGGTGTGTGAGCAAAGGCGTCTTCTATGAATTCATGCGAGCCTAGTAGCCTCCAACACATACGCAGCACCGGTGTGCGACTCACATTCCATATATCAAGGTCAAATAAACGTCTCACATGTACGAGAATGCATCTACAACCTATGTCTCTTTCTCACGAATAGTTACAATGTTAAAATAACAATGTTTACTTTGCGTTCGAAGTTGCTTACTTAAAGTCTAGACGCGATGAGGTATATGCCTTTCTCATAAATACAATTTCATCTCATTCTACCAGAAACTGTAGCAAGGACCCATCATGCAAGTATGGTATGGTTATAATTAAATGATGAGTTATCTCACAAGTTGAGATATTAAATACCATTGGTATAACGTTACCTAAAATATTAGCGTTAGTAATGAACAAAGAGAAAACCTTATGTGAATATAAGCCCTGACTAAAAAAGGCATTAATATCGGTTAAAAATACCATGGAAAACTAGGAGCACTGAGTTCTAACTATAAGGAGTTAGCGAAAACATTAATTACACATAAAATATAAATAAAGTGTTAAATGTATCATAAATGATCTTTCATTTAATAGAATTCCAAATGCGCGGAGGCTGTAAGTTAATCCAGCACGCTGATTTAATCTATACAAAAAGGCCCATACCAACATTTTCGGGCAGTAGCAATAGGTCCCTAAGCGGAGTTCACTTACTATGAATGGGGTTATAAGTCAAGCTGAATGACTATTTAAAGGTACATATTTATAGTGCACTAAAATTTGAATAAAAAACGTTCATATTAAATATCTTCCAAATTTATAAAGCAAAAGTTAAACGAAAATATCATTTGGTAAAAACGCATAAAACTTAGATAATGATAATAAAAAAAAAATGAAATATGTTAAATGAAGTCTTGTATTTCACAGAACAAAAATTTATGAAAACCACGAATTTTTTGTCAAAATATGACATAAGCAGATATACAAATAATAATTTTAATATATCTCGTATCGCCTTTAACATAATATGTAGTAAATAAATACGCACCTACTATTATATTAAAGAAACGAAATTTAATAGGTACCTCATCTTAAATACTAAAATAAAAATGTTTTATTTATATATGGCAGTGAAACGTGGTCGTTCACTATGGGTCTTGTAAGAAGGCTCAAGGTCGCCCAGCGGGCAATGGAGAGAGCTATGCTTGGTGTTTCCCTACGCGATCGAATCAGAAATGAGGAGATCCGTAGGAGAACAAAAACCGCCGACATAGCTCAAAGAATTGCGAAGCTGAAATGGCAATGGGCAGGACACGAAGCAAGGAGAACTGATGGGATGGCCGTTGGGGCGGAAAGGTTCTCGAATGGCGACCGCGTGCCGGACGACGCTCAGTGGGTAGGCCCGCAACGAGGTGGACCGACGATCTGGTTAAGGTCGCGGAAAAACGCTGGATGCGGGCAGCACAGGACCGATCTCTCAAAACAAAAACCGTACCAAAAACCTGGAAGCTTGCCAATGTGCGAAAAAGAGTAGTCATACCGACCCATGCAATTACCAACCGATCGCCATCAGTTTCATACTATGTAAAATTATGGAAAGAGTGCTGAACAGTAAGTTGCTCTCGTACCTAGAAGACAATGATCTCCTCAGTGACCGTCAATATGTGATGGCATAATTGGGGATATTTTAGTTTATATCACGCACTGCTGGGGTGAGGCCCTCGAGATGCACGGTGAAGCATTTCCCGTGTCACTTAACATCTCGAAGGCTTTTGACAGAGTTTGGCACGCTAGTCTGATTCCTGCGTATGGTATCCCCGCTGACTTTTGGAATTAGATAGCCGATTTCCTGACAGAACGGTCGATTAGAGTAATTATCGATGACTTCTCCTCAGACTCAATGGCTACTGAAGCCGCAGTTCCTCAGGGGTCTGTTTTCTCTGCGACGCTTTTCCTGCTGCACATCAATGACCTGTTGATACCAGGTATTGTGGGGTATGCAGACGGTAATGCTGTCGTAGAGAGATACCTGTCTAATTCAAAAGCCAGCGGTGACGTGATATTGATGAGAGAGGCCATGGTTGAGCAAATGAACCAGAGGTTGAGGCACCTTTCCCATTGGGGTGACAGTAACCTCGTCCATTTCAACGCCTCCAAAACGCAAGCGTGTATTTTCACTGCAAAAAGGAGTTCCTTCAACATCACTCCTACTTTCCGAGGTACTTCTGTACCTGTGAACGACAGCCTCGAGCTTCTTGGCATGGAGTTGTCTTCAGACCTCAACTTTGGTGCCAACATTGAGTCCAAGGCTCAAACTGCAGCTAAAAAGCTGGGCGTACTAAATAAGGTCAAGCGATATTTCACGCCGGGACAGCTTTTAACTCTCTATAAAACTCAAGTCCGATCTTGCATGGGATATTGCAGCCACCTCTGGGAAGGCTTAGCAAAATACCAACTTGCTCCACTGGATACGATTCAGCACAGAGCTGAGAGGCTCATTAGTGATAGCAAATTGATGAAGAGCAAGCTTTACATCTTAGCTCACAGCCACAAAGTTGCCTGTCTGTCGTTTTTCTACAGACTGTATTTTAGAGAGTGTGCTTATGAGCTGCGTCTATCGGACATACAGACGCACTGCGAGCCACCACTCTTTCTTGGTTGCTATTCCTACCTGTCGCACCAAGCGCTTCTCAACTTCTTTTATAATGCGCACAGCAAAGAAGTGGAAATTCCTCCTTGCGTCTGTATTTCCGAGTACTTATAAGCCGTCTGTTTTAAGGCCAGGGTGAATAAGCACCTTCTGGGTTAACTCGTTCCATCCCCGGGCATAATTAGGATCAAGAGCGAACCCATTCTAAAAAAAAAAATAACACGAAACCTATCCTATATTCTAAGTCGTAACAAATTTAGTTAAATGAAAAAAAAATCATCAATACGGTTGAGAGAAAAACACTGTGATAGGGATATAGATAAGTTATTTGAAATAAAATTAATACCAGAACATACTAAAGTTACTATTTTTGTAGTGCCTTTCATTAGCGCCAATACGACGTAAAATCGTCTTAGGGATAAGACCTCTTTTTATTTATTTTTTTATTAAACAATCTCCTGGAAAGAATTTCCGGAATGTTTAATAAAATTTGACTACGATAATAAAAATCTAGAGCTATGACAGTTGGTTCAGACCCCTCATTAGGTAAATATTTCACTAAGCCGTATTACAAAGAAAGGCATAAATACTACAGAAATAACTATAAAAGTATATAACAACATGAGATTCGAACCATCAAATACACTACAGAACAACAATGCATGTTTCAAAGTAATTCGTTCTTGTATATTTATATATAATGTGGTTTAATAAGCAGTTCTCTATGGAAGCTCTACTGAAATCGTCGTCCCTCGTTGCCATCGTTTTAAAATTTTCCAATGGAACTTTACAAACCCGGTCTCACCTAGAACATTTGCGAGCAGCGTTGTAATACTTAATTTAGTATTCGGAAAGTTACACGTATCTACTGAATGTACAATGTTTGAATTTTTTTTTTTTTAATCATTACAAGGTTAATATAATGTAAAAAATTAAAATAAATATTAAATTTGAATATTAAATAAATACAACATAACATACATTGCTCTGAACCCAAGTTAAGTAACCAAAGCACATGCATTATGGAATTCAGAAAAAACGAGGGGATTATAACACCCAAACACGAGCTAATATAACAAGGTTCGTTTTCTACGAACCCGTGACATCGGAATATACGTTACCATGAAAAACATAATGCGAACCATTCAAACGGAAGCCGTTTCCAATGAATGCTTATTTGAACTTCACTGATATAAGATTCAAATCTAAACGGTTGAAATAAGCTGATTAACTGTTGATCTATTTCGGTAATGTAAATAGACATGACCTTACAGTGATTTGACATTTTGATTGATTTCCGAGCACTGATTGGCATCCTGATCGCTCCGGGTCGGTATAAGTCGATAACATAATTTAATTGTTAATAAAAAGGAGCAAAAAACAAAACTTATGTAACATATTCATCTTATCATCACGAAGATTTTTTCTATGAGACCATAAGTGGAAAACGTAACAATTACTGTTATGATTTTTTTTAAATTAAATTCGCTTATTATATTTTCTAAGTAAATAATTTTTTCATAACAAAAATTTCAAATGTTAAAACTGAACATTTCGATTGATAAACTCACATGATGTAGGTATGAGATAGTAGGTTTTATGACACTCATCAAATCTACTGCTTTGATTGTTACAAATAATAAAATATAGAATATTATATTTATTTCATAAAAATCAGTCACTTTCCATCAATTATTTCCAGATTGAACTGTTCATAATTTAAGAATGACTTAAATTAAATAGTTTATCCTTTTAATTAAAAGATTATATTTGTAGTGCCCAATCAAGTCATTTTGAATAGTCTATTGTGAGAATCATATAAAAGAGTTATTTTACTTGACAAAGTAAAACTTTTAATTACCATAATAGCTAATTCTAACACCTTATGATTATATTAACCTATAATACCGAAAAATATATAATATTTTGTACGTGCGTTGAAATGCCGAAGACATAGATAACGTTGTGGGTTTTCCGATGATTTCATTGTAATTCTGCTAAACTATTAATTAGACCCTGTTGTGTTGTCTCCCGTAGAGTCCCAAATAAAATTATATTAAATAAATTTGACCCAAATTGAGCTTATTATTTGATATTTTCAATGTTGAAAATATCATTGATAAAAAGAATCCGCTATAAGCCTAGTTATAAATAAACGACACAAAAAAACAAACAAAGCAAAAACTTTGTACGTATCATTGTTACTATTGCGATTCAATTTTCTTGTTTTTTAATGGCTATCCATTACTAGAGGGATGCCATCAGTTCCTTTAATTTATCTCAGTTACTTGACAATCGGATTAGATTTTCTACCCTCCTCACACCTCCTCTCCTCCTAACAGATCGTCTTTAGCCTTCCTTCGTCTTTTTTTTTCGAAAGGGCTCCCTTTGTTTACTAAAGTTACGTCGTACAGTCTGTTCATCCTAACTTGTCCTATTTGGTAAACAATCTTGGCATTCCTTTTTATTGAAAATGCAGCATTAAAAATCAACTGATAAATAGATTCAATGGGTTTCAGTCTATAATAACGATTTATTGTAATAGATTATTGCCTTTGTTATTATTTTATTTTTTAATGGCTGATTTTGTTAAAAAGTTGTGCCAAGATTGTTTACCTAATGGGACAAGTTAGAATGAACAGACTTTACGTTGCAACTTTACACGAGATCTTCAATTGGATAGGGTTTTACTCTTAAAGAAAATTAAAGCAATGATTTCTTTTCATCATTATGAGATTTTTTGTATGAGACAAATCTACCACTTTATGTCTTCCCTTTGAAAATATTATTAGTACACATTCTAAATAATAAACAAACATTACTTTCCTCCGTATCGTGCTTCGATATGCATTTGACGATCGTTTAGTGCAACGGTCGGTAAAACTCCTCAGGTATAAAAGCTGTAACGAAATACATGAGTATCAATAAAAAAATCTATAATTATTTAAAATCTACATATAATTTTTGAATAAAACACTTGTTTACGGATTTTGTGCATAATACATGCAACATATTCTTCTTTTTGCGTAAAATAACAGTAAGATGGAGGTCGGTCCCCTTGTCCGAGTTTCATTCGCCAGTTCTTCTCGGAAGGGCTTCCCAATTTCCGAACTGGTAGTAAACTCAGTAGTATACAATGTTATCGTAGTGAGAATTTAACTACTGAATAAAATGTAAAAATAAAACGATTTCTTTTATATAAAATTTTAACAATTAGGAACGTGCCCGATTAAAATATTGTGAAGGTAATAGAAATTTTATGACGACCGTTATCTTAGTCATCCTTTGATCGCGGCTCTTGTAAAGGAGTCGAAACGTCAGGATTAAATATAAAATAAATTATGCGCGAATTTCGTAAACAAGTGTTTTATTCAAATGTGTAATGTGCTTGGAAGTGTAAGAAATAAATATCTATGTATCACTTGTATAGATAGAATGGTAGATATATCGCTTTTAGATAGCAATATGCATATAATATATCTATTGAGTATAAACCCATCATTTTTACTGCTGTTTTACGGGATTACCAATAAAATGATCCATCAAATTCTAAAAAGTTTATTGGCAATTTCCGTTACCTGAAGAATACTTCTCTACCAAACGCTGTACGGGCTTTTACGGGCCAAAGAGTCTTAAATTAGCAATTTTCACAAGTGATTAAGTTTTAGATTATATTGTTATTGAAGACTTTATTTTTGTTTTAGTCATAATTATTTGTTGCATGTTATAGTTAAGTGTTATTATTAAACTACGTATATGCAAATTTTAAGATACATTTAAAACAGCTAGCACTATGCTTAAATTGAAATAGACCTGTATTTTGGTTGAAGCATTTCTTTTAGGCATCAATATAACGGCAAACGCTATTGTGAGTATAGTAAACCTAGTAAGTGACTAATAACAAGTATTGTTAGGTATACTAGTTGTAAATAGACCTTTGATGAAGCCACAACATTGACGCATAATCACTTTTCGTTTTATGTATTAAATAACATGACATTATAAATGATACGTAAGCACATGACAGCATATATCGGGTATATCGTAGAATAGATATTAGCTGAGTAATAAATTGTAGCGTGGCAAAATCTTAAAAAACTTGAATCCGCATTAGGATAAGCGATAAGGTGTGGTACGAGTACAATAGGTAAGTATTCAAAAGAAACTTTAATTAAACGTTAAAGATCTGGTGTTGTGTGCATTGTTTATCACGAGCCTTTGACGTCTACGAAACAGCGTTATTAATTTCCTATGCTTTCCAATAATGCAACTTTTCTATGCAATCACTTTAAGCCTATGAACCTATGAACGTAAATGTTTTTTTGTATCTTTATCTATTCATTTATAACATGAAATGAAGAGTTAAGAGTTAGGTCTACTGAAACAATAAATCTCTTTGAGCAGGTAACGATAATGATTTTTTTACACCTCGTAACCATCAATCATCTAATAAATTATGTAATATGTATTCACAAGAGACTCTTTTGTTTGATTTATAAAATGGTTTGATGAAACATAATTATTTTATTGTAAAACATACATTGAGTTATTGGCCACCACTGTCGATGAAGTAATGCCATTTGAATAGAAGTTTATTACAATGTTTCCAATTACCTCATACCTACCAGTTAATCTACAATCTAAGAACACAAATTTGTTGTTTGTGTGTTTGTCTGTCCGCTCTTTTCCCCGCTCTTTTTCCATTGTATACGCGTTACCATAGCAACGCATTACCGAGTCAACGTGTTTTCATCAAAAATCATAACCTTATTAAGAATCCCTTGATTTGTGTGCCGATTCAACAATAATTTATTAAATATAGGTCTCCAAGTATTTTCCTAATGTCATTCAATTAGTTCTCACCGTAAACAATTTCCCAATGTTATTATCTTTTCAATTAGACGCAAATTAATCAAAATCGTTAAATAATTTATGGTAAAGGCTGCTCCGTACTCTGACGTTCGTCATCATCAAATTTAATATCCGGTATACGAAGGAACTTGCTTTTAAGGTTGACGAAAACGATCATACCGAAGACTAGTAATTACTGTTGGAGGTTGCATGTATGTATTTGTACTGGCAATGTAATCGTCTTACATGACGTACAGATAGTTTCAAATATGGACCTAACAACAGTGTCGTTTATCTATTGTATATTGTTATTGTGTCACTTGTGTTTGTATGTTTACTGCTTTACTAAATAAATACTTGAGTCTACATCAAACTGTGTTCACTCTGCTGATCTCTTATTTACATCTGGTTATGGGCATTAGTCTACGTCGATGTATGTAAATAGAAAAGTGTTCAAAAGCGTAAATTACTTGCGAAAACGGTAAGAATGTCGGACGTAAATTCAACGGGTTTATGTGGTATAAAAAAGGTTAAGGGTTCCGTTGATTACCCAAATTGGAAGTTCCTGGTGAGAAATTATCTCGAGAACAAGAACTGGTGGAGAGTGATATCTAAAAATGATTTCGATGTAGATATAGACAGACAAGCACGAACAACGATTTGCTTATTGTTGGAGCCAGAGTGCTTTACTCATGTCTACAATACGAAAACAGCCAGAGAAACTTGGTTCAGTCTTCAGAATGCTTTCGAAGATAAGGGTTGGGGACGACGTATCCACATACAACGAGAGCTTTCAATTGTAAGTTGGAACAATTTGATTCGATGGAAAGCTACATATCGAAAATTACGTATCTTACTCAGCAGTTGGCGACATTGATGTCGTGATACCTAACGACTGGATTGTGTCGATATTACTTGGTGGTTTGACGACCGAGTACAGTCCATTGATAATAGCTGTTGATAATAGTGGCAAGGAAATCACCTTAGAACAAATAAAGACCAAGTTGTTGCAAGAAGGTAGTCGCCAGAGCAAGTTGAGCACAAATGAAGAGCAGGTGTTGGTTACACGAAAAACAAATTCAGTGGGATTTAATATGAAAAATCGTGAGCGGAAGTTTGTTTTGAAATGCTCTAAGTGTCACAAACAAGGACACAAAGCATCAGAGTGTAAGGAACGCAAGAAGAGCGTAAATGTTTGCCTAAACGCAAAAGACGCGATAAACAAAAATAAGTGGTATCTAGATAGTGGGTGTTCTAACCACATGACCCACGATAAGAGCAAGCTGTTTCACTATACAACCGAAAATAACATGGGAGTTTCAGTAGCGAACGGAGAAAAGCTACGAGTACAAGGACAAGGGGATGCTGAACCACGTATCGGAGTAGACAAAAGAATGATTTTGAAAAATGTTTTTTATCCATGAACTTGATATCAGTTAGCGATTTGACCAAGAAAAATTGTTTAATTAATTTCAACCAAGGAGGTTGTACTATTAAGAACAAGAATGGAATTTTGGCGGAATGTACGGAGGTTGATGGCATTAACGAATTAAAAGAAGAAGAAAGTAATGTCGTAAATTTGACATTGTCAAACTCTAATGTAAACACTTCGGACATTTGGCATAAAAGATTAGGTCATTTAAGCAAAAAGTATATGTATAAATTAAAGGTAATGGTCAGCGGATTAAAATATTCATCGGCAAATGAGTATAAGCCTTGTGTGCTATGTATAAACGGCAAGATGTGTAAAAGTCCCTTTCGAAATAAAGGAACGAGAGCAAACGAAATTTTAGAGATCATACACACAGATCTCTGTGGCCCTATGGAGGATCCATGGCTTGGAGGTTCGAGGTATTTTTTATTATTTATTGACGATTTTACACGTAAAACTCGTGTTTACTTTTTGAGAAATAAATTTGAAACTTTTGATAAATTTATTGAATACAAGAAGGAGGTTGAGCTTGAGACGAGTAAGTCAATAAAGTGCATAAGATCTGACAACGGTACAGAATACTGCAATGCTCGATTTAAACAATATTTAAAGTCCGCAGGTATAAAGCACCAAACGACTGTGCCCTACACACCTGAGCAAAATGGAGTGGCAGAAAGGGCGAACCGGAGGATTGTCGAGAAAGCTAGAGCATTACTTTCGGAGGCGAATCTAACAAAAAGGTACTGGGCAGAAGCTGTGAATACTGTGGTCTATTTGAAGAATAGATGCCCTACTAAGGCTTTATTTAATGCCGTTCCTGAGAAACTTTGGACAGGAAAAGATATAGATGTTAGTCATCTTAAGATCTTTGGCTGTTACGCCTATTAATTGAGACCAAAACAAAAGAGACGGAAATTTGATACAAAAGCTGAAGCTTTGATTTTTATCGGATATCCGAATAATCAGAAAGGGTATCGCTTGATAAATCCAAATACAGGAAAAGTAACTACAGCACGAGATGTGAAATTTTTAGAAAATGTTTTTCTTAAGGAGCATAATGGCGATAATTCAGTGGTAACTTTGAACTCAGAAAAGGCTTCAAGTTTACCAAATGAAATACCTATTTCAGAGGTACGATCAGAGCAATACGATGGTTCATATAACATTGTTGAGGGTGATACGGAAGAGTATGTGAGAAAAGTACCGAATGAAATTGTGCCTGAACAAGAAGAATCTGTTCATGAGCAAAGGAGGTATCCTTTGAGAGAGCGTAAGAAAGTTGAACACTATGGATGCAATGCTATGCATGCTGTTGAAAATGTTGATGGAGAACCGACGACTGTGGAGGAACTTTATCGAGACCTGACAGCGAGCTTTGGCAGCAGGCAATGAATGACGAGCTGCGTTCCCTGAAGGAGAACGAAACATGGACGTTGGTGGAACTTCCTGCTGCCAAAAAGGCCATACAATTCAAATGGGTCTTCAAAATAAAAAGGGACAGTGATGGCAAGGTATCCAAGTATAAAGCTAGATTAGTGGCAAAAGGCTTTACGCAGGTACGTGGAACAGACTTTTCTGAGACATATTCTCCAGTAGTTAGAAGTTCAGTGCTGCGATTATTATTTTCATTGGCGGTTGAGTACGATTGGTCTTTTGACCAATGGGACGTTACTACTGCATTTTTATATGGTCATATTAAAAAAAATATTTATATGTTGCAACCGAAAGGTGCAGTTGTCAAAGGTCAAGAAACCAAAGTATGTAAACTTCAACGATCTTTATATGGGTTGAAACAAGCAGCAAATGCTTGGTTCAACGAGTTAGATAAAGAGATGTTAAGTTTGGGATTTTTACAATCCAAAATAGAACCGTGTTTGTATCAAAAGCATTTAGATAATAATAATAAGCTTATAGTTTTGATATACGTTGACGATATCTTTGTTATTACGAATTGTGATATAGAAAAACGAAAACTAAAAGCTGGTTTATCCAATAGATTTAACTTGAAAGATTTAGGTCCAGCCAGGCATGTTTTAGGGATGCGATTGAGGCGAGATGCAGGAACAATGTACCTAGATCAGGAACAATTTATTGTTAAAATCTTAAATGATTTTAATATGGTTGATGCTAAACCAGTTAGTACTCCTATTGAAGTGGGAATCAAATTAGAAAAATCGCTAGATTCACACTGTAATCTCCCGTACCAAAGTCTGGTAGGTTGCTTAAATTACTTAGCTTGCAATACGCGACCAGACATAGCACACGCGGTTAGTGTACTTTCACAGTTTAATTCATGCTATGATGAAGTCCATTTTAAACAAGCAAAACATGTTTTAAGATATTTGAAGGGCACATCTAATCTTTGTCTTACGTTTAAAAAGTCAGGTTTAGATTAACGTGCATATGTCGATGCAGACTGGGGTGGAGCACTTGATAGGAAGTCTTTCACTGGATTAGTATTCAAATTGGGGAAGAATATTATATCGTGGGAGAGTAAAAAACAGGCAACAGTTTCTTTGTCCACGACGGAAGCTGAGTATGTAGGATTAAGTCAAGCTGCTAAGGAAGCGCTTTACTTACGTTGTTTATTAAACGACTTAATACCTACAGATAAAAGAGCGGTAGTTATTTACATTGATAACCAGTCGGCTCATAAAATAGCGTCTAACAAAATAATGCATAATAGAACAAAACACATTAGTATAAAATATCATTTTATTCGGGAATGTGTATTGGCGAATAGAGTGGAAATAAAGTACATGTCAACTGATAAAATGATTGCTGATTTACTGACAAAGCGTGTTCATGGCCCGAGACTTAGAGAATTTTTAGGGCATTTGGGCCTAACAAATTATTCTATTAAAGGGGCGAGTGAGATTTAAATGAATATTTTTTTTGTTTCTGTGTATATTCGATGTGTTTTTGTGTAATATAATAATTTGTTATTTTTTATTACTATTTTGTTATGCATAGTTAGAGCTAGTTGATGTTTGTTGATAAATTAGTTGAATTTTTGTGATTAATCATATTTGTTATGAAGTTTGTTGAGGCAACGTTATGAAGGTACATGCTATATATTAAAGGGGCGTTTTGATGGCTGAATATTTTTGTTATGTACTTTATTGTTAACGTTACGTACATGTAATAGATTAAAGGGGCGTGTTGGAGGTTGCATGTATGTATTTGTACTGGCAATGTAATCGTCTTACATGACGTACAGATAGTTTCAAATATGGACCTAACAACAGTGTCGTTGATCTATTGTATATTGTTATTGTGTCACTTGTGTTTGTATGTTTACTGATTTACTAAATAAATACTTGAGTCCACATCAAACTGTGTTCACTCTGCTGATCTCTTATTTACATCTATTACACACTATCATATTCATATACATTGATGTACAGGAGATAGTACTGCTAGTGAAAATATTAAATCCATTATGATCCATTCACCTTGTTGCTATTGCGTTCCTTTTATGCCACAACGCAAAGGAATAAATTAAAAAAACGCGTTTTACTTTTAATTCATTTCATACAGAGATATTATGAGAAAAATAAGCAAAATATAAATTAAGAATGTCAGCTTTATTACAATATCAATTTTAATTTTGCATTTTGAATTGCAATAGACGGCCTTATTACAAATCCCGCATTCCTAACCTTTCTCACTACCTTGCATTAGCGAAAATTCTATGCTCCAAGTTTCCAAGTTATTTTTATGATTCAGCCAAAGGATTTCGATTAACAAGTGTTCTTCAATGATTTTAAGTATTTACTTATACAATGTGTCCCGTCACCAGTGCCGGAGCCTTTAATGGTGTGAAATATGGCATTTTTTATCGACAAATTGCCCCTCAAATTTGGTTTTCCATGAAAAGCCAATAATTAAAAATACACAAAAAGGAATCTATTTTTTTTTCTTTAATTATTTTTTTTCTATTTTTTATTCCATGACAATTGAAACATGATGGCTGTGTAACTGTTGTCTACATGTTTCGCTATTAAATGACACCTTTTTAATGTTGATAGGACATTTACATGAGTAGTGGTGGTTTCTTGGTTACCAAGAAAACAAAATGGCGGCCGTAAGAGAAAAAACAAAATTTTAGGGGCAATTTTTCGATAAAAAATGCTATATTTCACACCATTATCCTTTTATATTTATTTATTCTTTTCACCCAAGGTTGCCTGGAAGAGATTGCTGTTTAGCAATAAGGCCGCCTGTCTGTATACTTTTCTTTGTTATTTTTATTTCTCTGTATTCTATCTGTGTGTGCAATAAAGCGTAATTTATTATTATTTATTATCATTATAGGCTCCGAGACTGGTGACGAGACACATTGTATAAAAGTCTAAAGAACTCTCTTATGGAAAAAAACGCAATCTATTTATATTATTATTGTTTCAACATGATTAAATATTAAAGTCAACTGCGATGTTCCATTACTAATAGTCGAAGCGGTTTCTATATTAGTGTTTGGTATGATTAAAATTTCTATTAAATGTGATAATTTTATAAAATATTTTGTTTTGAGTTACAACAATAATAAACAAATTGATAAATACATGGATCCAAAGAGGTATAGACTATGAACTTTTTATATTAAGCTACCTGCAACCGGATTTGTTGAAACTCACTGATCACCTTGTAATAATAGAATGCCACCTAATCTTTCCAGCCTTTCGCATCTCTTTCACCAATTTGGTATTAGAAAGAGAGATTCGTATTGGCTACACGTCGACGATTCGTCGGTGAACGGTGAAAGTTAGGTGACCTCACACTTTCACTCTAGCAACCTTGGATTATGGACCAAATACGTAACGTTACAATGCTTATGAATTTGATCGTTTCGTAACTTAAAATATTTAGTTGTATTTTCTTGTTCATATCTCCTTTCATTTTAATAAAATCTGTCTCAAATAAGAGAATATCCGATCCCACATAGGCTGGTTTTAAGGTAAATAATCCATTAACGTACAAAAATCAAAGCGCAATCATTGCTTTAGTATCTTATGTATGGTTTGCAATAAACTACAAGTTGTAGAGGTAAAGGTTATCAAAATAAGGCTGTATGTACAATACTTATTTGATTGAATGATAACTTATTAATTTTTTTATGATTGGTGCGTAATAAATTATCTCAGAGATTTTTCACAAATATATTGTATCACCTTATGATTATGATTATTATTATATTAAGCATTTATTTTCAAGATTTTTATATCTTAAGAATTCATTACAAGAAAAAGATCATTTCTCTTAGGTAGGACACGAATTCACACACTCTCGCTGTTCGGGCCATAGCTCATTCAACTGAGCTATCTTAACTTAAACCTGAGAGAAGTTGATTTTATTTCAAGTTATCATTTCTTTATCGCATTAGGCGTATAAATCCTGATATATTCCATAAAATTAAAAATCTTAAACTATACAATATATAGCAATATTTTAATGCTTATTTGATTGATGTACGTAAATACTAATGGACCAAGAGCCACTGACCAATTTTAGGTGGTCATTTCAACAGTCACGAAATTTTCTACAGTTAATCCTCCATACCTACTAAAAATGAAAAGCCACTTCTGGCAGCCCAGTGTGGCCGGGATAGACTACACTAAAATTTGAAGGAGGGTAAGAAATAAGTTTTATTTTAGTTAAAGTATCAGTCATACAATTTTAGAAAATTACTTTCGACAGTATTTTGTCTTCATGGGATTTTTGCCAGAGCATTTACATCTCACCTAATTGTTGCCAGAATGATATAATAGTTTATAAAATAAAAATCCATTTTTGTCATTTCATCAGTCTCAAATTTTAACAGAATAAATAAAATAAATAAACAATTAATAATATACAAGGCCAGAACGAAATTCTATCACCAACAGACTGCCAGAGCGAAAAACGTGAGAGTGCAAGTAAGACAGTAATATGGAAATCTGCGGGTTAGAGTGAGAACGCTTATTGGGCATCTGTGGACTTCATTAGACGTAGATTTAAAATGGTACATAATGCAATACATTTTTCTTAATCTTATTGAAACATCACTTTAGAAAATTTTTCTATTCCTTTGACGCAGATATTCTCTAGGTCAAGGATACTGTGGAAAAATATTAAAACGCGTTATATTCTAGGTATTCTTTTTTAGGAGTGACAATTCGTAGAAGGTCTATTGCTTTTACCTGTACCTGTGACGTACTTTTATATTCCTTACTTTACATTTCAAAGGTCCTAACTAACACAGGTATGAACAAAAAGTAGGGATCCTCTAACGGTTTGGGGTGTTGCATACGATTCAACCAAGGTTCCCAACTTAGGGGTTTTCCCCCTAAATTTAGGAGGTAAATAAGTGAGATGGGATTTTTTAGGGGTTTCATATGTTTAGAGATATTTTAAGGGTTTTCGTGACCCTCCATAATTTTTTTGGTCAGAACGAGTTTCACTGGTTCGAGGGAGATCAGCTACCACCTACAATAAGTGATGCTATCGCTTAATTGATATCGAAGTAGATGATGCCAATATTGATGGTAAGTGTATTTTTATATATGTATAAAGTCGTAAAATATTATAAGTAATCACAGATGATGGGATATTAGAGCCTCAAAATCAGTTAATTGAAGATTCAAATGATTCTGTATTCATTGAGGATCACGGCCACCAATATGATAGTGCACACGAGAATGTAGACTATTAAACAATTTAATAATTTCACAAACATAAATTTTGTATATTTTTATTAGTAAAATAATATTTTTCTTAAATTGTATATATTTAACTTCTATTTATTTTACTCCCAATAAGCGCTCTCACTCTAACCCGCAGGTTTCCATATTACTGTCTTACTTGCACCCACACGTTTTTTGCTCTGGCAGACTGTTGGTGATGGAATTTCGTTCTGGCATTGTATATTATTAATTGTTTATTTATTTTATTTATTCTGTTAAAATTTGAGACTGATGAAATGACAAAAATGGATTTTTATTTTATAAACTATTATATCGTTCTGGCAACAATTAGGTGAGATGTAAATGCTCTGGCAAAAATCCCATGAAGACAAAATACTGTCGAAAGTAATTTCCTAAAATTGTATGACTGATACTTTAACTAAAATAAAACTTATTTCTTACCCTCCTTAAAATTTTAGGGTAGTCTATCCCGGCCACACTGGGCTGCCAGAAGTGGCTTTTCATTTTTAGTAGGTATGGGGGATTAACTGTAGAAAATTTCGTGACTGTTGAAATGACCACCTAAAATTGGTCACTGGCTCTCCCTCTATAAGGTCATCTGTAATCTTCATAGTGAGACGCCTAATCTCTTTTAATTAAAATTTGGGTCTTTTTTACTAACTATTGTCATTTCATATTTTAAGTACCTAGATGTTAACGTTTTTAGTTATAAAATTAACTTCATTATCGTTCAAATAAAATGGGTGGATTGTTTATAACATTAAAAATACTTGGAAATGGCGCTAATGTAAAAATAGCAATTCTTAAAACAACCAATCCATCTTCTCGAGTTCGATTTACAGATAGATAAAATGAGCACACAACTATCGCAAAACCGATGGCTGAAAGTTAAATTATTTTACAGAAGTAAGTAATTATTTAATTTGCCGTAATTACTAATGCAAGTTTGGTTTACTAATGCAGATGCTATGTAAATTGGAATTGTAATTGAAAGCAGTTCATCGCATCTAGATATCTGCAGAGTACGTTAAGCCGTTGAAATTGGAATCTTTATCGGTTATTTAAACCCGGATAATTGGGTTAAAGCATAATTGGCATAGAGCAGGTGAATAATATCTTCTCTATTCTTCATCAATAGATTATCCGTTCATAAAAACGCTAGTGGATGTGCAGTGGATCAAAATTGATTGATAAAGCGCCATACAAAAAGTTAATCTTAATATATATTTACGTGGCACGTTGTTTGTCCGCGATGGACTCCTAAACTACTTAACCGATTTTGATCAAACTTCGTAACTATCTGTTATTTGATCTAACTTAAAAGATAGGATAGGTTTTATTTTAATTTATAACACAGCAACGCGTGGCTGGGTCAGCTAGTTAAATCCATACTAATATTATAAATGGGAAAGTGTGTCTGTCTGTTTGTCTTTCTTTCACGTCAAAACGGAGCGACAAATTGACGTGATTTTTTAAGTGGAGATAGTTGAAGGAATGGAGAGGAACATAGGCTACTTTTTGCCCCTTTCTAACCCCCCACTTCCCAAAAATGGGGGGGTGGAAATTTGTATGGAGCATTCCGCAATTTTCAAGGTAGAAAGCTAAAAATTGGTATGCTGACTATTAATGACTACCAAAAAAATCGCCCATCATTTTTTGAAATCTGCACCCAACTCCTTAAAAGAGGGGGTGAAATTTTATATGAGACCTTTCGCAGTTTTCAAGGCAGGAAGATAAAAACGGCACACAGACTCTTTGTTACTAACGAAAATACCTGCCATTTTTTAGAAATCCTCCCCCAGTCCCTAAAATAGGGGATGGAAATGTGTGTGAGACTCCGCAAAATTAGAACAGGTTCTTTAATACAAACGAATAATAAAATAATTTAATTAAAACGAATTAAATAAAACAATATTAAAAACATTAAATCTTACCATAAATCAATCAGCTTTTGAGAAAATAACCATTATAAACATAAATAAGTGTAACTCATGGATTCTGATAGATGGCGCTGATATGTTTATTGTATAGTATGTTCACGATAGGTTTAATTGTTTAGTTCAAAAATTAATAACAGATGGCAGTGTTGAAATAAAATAAATAACGTGTAAAATTCTGTTCCGAGTTCTCTTCTGTGTTCAGGAAAGGGGAACCGCGGGCAAAAGCTCGTATATAATAATTAAGAATAATCAAGAGGGTATCAAATCACCAAAAATTGTCGAACTTCTACACCCTATAGTAATAAACACTATAACCCTATAGCAACTCAAGTTGCTACGTGATCATGGCACTTGCAACAGTGCCGAAATATCGGAAACTCAATAAAAACAAGGTACATGGTAAAAATCCCGATTATAACTTATATTTCTATAATTGTGACCATGAAAGTTTAAAACAATATATCCTACACCCTATTTTAAAATGAATTATAATACCTAATAAATTTACTATCAACTTAAGAATTTTGATATATTGGGTAAGGGTGATAGGCTGTTAAACCCATCTGTTTTCAATGTAACCTATAATCTGGTGCTGTTTAGTTAATAATTTAGTCGTTGCCATAAATATCTTTCGTTTGCAAGACGATAAATATAGTAATTAAAACTGACCTTATTGTTTGTTTACTATCAATATAAGTACCTAACGGTAAAAGTAATTGCCTACAACATTTTCGATAAAGTGACTATTATCTTAATCCAGATATTTGCTCTTCACAAAATGGTTTCATATTGTGTCAGAAATCTCCTTTTTTAAGCAAAAAGTAATTAATAAAAAAAAACTCTTTGTTTCCTGATAAATACAATTTAGGGATCTTCAAGTTACGAGTGAATAGGTATCTTCCAGACCGATGCGTCACATGCTAGATCGCATCGTCGCTTACCATCAGGCGAGAAAGCGGTCAGATACGATTCACGATAAAAAAAGTACATTTGCTGGTGTTTATATAAGGGAAAAAATATTTTGTAGCAAAATTTCGACATATTCACATTCAATGTCTATGAACAATTGCGTTAATATGCTCATAACATTTGTATTATTCAAAATGGCATTCTACTTCAATACAGAGAAAAAATAACGACGTAACTTTGGCGTATTTTATGTAACTGAATTGCAAAATGGAGCTACGTCCAGGCCCGCCGCTATTTGTTTGAGCGCCCGCGTACAATACCGATTAAGCCGCCCTCCTATGTACCTTCAACTCTATGCTGAGTTCGGTTTCGCTGAATCACTGGAACGGGTTCGATAACGTTCGTTCCGTTGGACTACTTCTGCGATTCCTATATCCAAGTCGAAGGCATAAGAAAATAAAAGAAATACTCTACAAAAACATACTTTATTTCGATTTAATCGACGTAGTTATATCTAAGTAGTAATAAATAACCACAGAAGCTGTAAGGTAACCAAAACGTAATCGTAAGGTTTAAATTAAAATGCACAAATTTAACTGAATTTGAATACTTCAGTTTGTATTATTTAAATATTTATATATTTTTTAAATAAGATAAACCTATGTATTATAAGAGATATTGAACTTTTTTTGCCTTTATATTTGCAAAATCAGCTATCCAGTTTTTCATATCCAAGTTGTCTAAAATTTCATTTTCAATCGAAACTATAGCTATATGACAGAATCTTTGTTGGTGCATTGTTGACCTTAAATCATTTATAATAATTTTCAACTTTGAAAAGGTCCTTTCACCGGTTACAACTAAAACTGACAATGTAAGTAATATTCTATAGTGCTTTAGCTATGTTTGGAAATTTTGAAATTAATTATTAGTATAAAGATATTGTAAAATGCAACTTAAAGCTCTGATTTCATGACATAAATTGATACTGATGATGATAAATTGATTGGTAGATTTGTCTTTAAACTTCAGATTTAAATTTGCACAATGTTTCATTAAGTCATAATTATTGGAATAGTTATTGTTTAAAAGGCCAAATACGTATGGCAGTGAAGGTTTTTAACTCCACTAATCTGTCTTTTATTGAAGTTAGGGTTTGATCTAATATTCTGAAAAACAACTCTACTTTGATCTTGGTATCAAGTAACACTTCATCACTGTATTTATATTGAAACTGGATTGGTCTTCTTCAAGGAGGAATGGTATTTATTGGCGAAAAATTTGTTTCTACGTTGAGAACCTGAGCTACATTAGCAGTTTATTGTAATATTTTCTCGAAGTGCTCATCCGTACGATATTCGGTGAACTTAATAAACAATTTTTCCAACAAACTTGCACAGATTTATATGGGTCAAAATCAGAGATCATAATGCTCACCATGCTTCTGACAAAGTTTTTCTTAATAAAATAAAATGATATAAAAATATTTATTTCAACATAAAGGTTCTGTGCATTTTTACAAGGCACTTAGCATATTTATTTTTCGATAATAATGTTTTTATAGATTTTAAACAAAAAAATTTGAAATAGTAATTCCGGGAAAACACAAAGACAAGTCAAATATGTTTATAATTACGACTTAAAATTGTTATATTATTACAAGTTTATACATACAATATGTGAAAAGACTTTTTCCCCGAACTAATTTACGGAAAGTAATTTGAAATAGAAGTGTTTTCTAAAATATACAAAATAACAATATTTTCCGATCAAGGAACAAGTTAATTACAATTTCTTGACGGCGATTCTTTAATACGTTGATTATATTATTATTAAAAAAATATTTAAAAGTGTTCCCGAATTGACTTTTGGCCCTGGCATTATTCTTATTAACTGTTAGAATTTCTTAAATATATATTATCGTGCGTGCGTCTTCACGGGAAAGGTTCATGATAAATGTCCCTTGTCGAACAAATTGTTCAACCAGTTGCTCCCCGACAAATTGAAGCGGTTCGTTTTGATAAAGACCAGAAGATGAAGATGACCTACCCTCATCTAATATTACGAGAAGATGTGAGGTGCCGATTGTGTAAAGAAGAGCAAGTTCATTGCATAAAATGTGACCTGCGTTTCTGTTTCGTGTCGAAAACTAACTTTTTTCAAACTTACATGCAAAATATGTAGTATATGTCTATTTTGTAACTTTTAAAAGACCAAATAAACGTTTTTTTGTGGATGATATTGTTTTTATTTAAAACATGGCTTAAGGGTAATGTGATAAATATATTACATACCTTTTACCTGCTACTTATCTACATATTGTGCAATGTCTTATATTTGATACATCCAATTTCTAAAAAAACTTCAATAGGTGGAATTATAAAAATATTATTTTTGGTAATCTACTAGGTATATTAGCATACTATTTCCAAAAAACACCAAAAAAATCTTGCGCTTTAAAGGGTTAAATAATAAAATATCAAAAAATAAGAGTAGTCTCTTTATAGGCGTTATATTCCTTAAAAGCCTGTTTAGATCTAGTATTTGGTATTATAATATCAAACTTGTGATAAGAACGACCCAACAAATATAAAAATACTTGAATTTAACGTAAAAATAAACTTTCTTTTTAGGATCGGCTCAACTCCCTGGCTTCAACATACCAGCTATCATCCGGGTAAACCGCGACTGGATTGCGATGCCCTCTGAACCTATTGGCTCCGTGGTTACCAGGGTTCACCGTGAGGGCGCCTGGAATCAAAATGTGACATTTGGACTTGAGACTTCGGGACCCCCGGTACCCTTCACCATAGACCCTCACACGGGAGTTGTCACAGTAAATGACACACTTAAAGATAAGGTAAAGTTATTTTTTTTTATTCGGACAGTTCAATTATTCCAGTGCGAATTATTTACTCCAAAACTAAGCATAGTTTAGTTTTGGAGTAGTAGTACTACGAACGCTAAATAGCGAAGACAAGACAATACATAAAATAAGTAGATATACAACCACGACTCGGGAACAAATGTTTATAGCCATCACACTAACGTTGGGGTAGTGGTAGGACTGTTGGTGATATAAGTAGGATTACTACCATTGCACTTCTTCTTCTTACGCTCCCCTTTCCTGTGTTATTTACATATACATATATATAAACCGAAAAGGGGTTTGGAACGTTAATTTAGCGTTAGCGTTAATAAAAAAGCCTGTTTGGAGACGCTGCTCTTCCTCAAGTATAACTTAATTAGAAAAGGCTTTAGTAGTATCGTAGATGTTGTGAGCGTATTCAAGTGTGCGTGTGTGTTTGTGCAGGCATGCGTACGAGTGCGCGTATGTTTGCGTGCGTGTGTATATTCGTGCGCATGCGTGTGTATAGATACACATGAAATGCAAAACAATAATAATAATATTATCTCATCAAATGTTTCTAACTATCAAAGCATCTTACATTAATGTTTTTGGTCTGCTCATATATGCTCATATATATATATATATATATATATATATATATATATATATACGTGCACTCGTACGCATGCCCGCACAAACACACACACACACACGCACACACGAACACTCTCACAACATAATAAAGCCTTTTCTGCTTAAATTAACGCTCCAAACCCCTTTTCGGTTTATTCTCTGTTTTTGGTGAATGACGAATAAAGAGATTATATATATATAATCTCTTTATTCGTCATTATATTATATATATAGTAATTTGTTAATATATATATAATATATATTAACAAATTACAAGCCGAGCCAGACGTTGTGTTCGCTAGGATACTGAGGCTCTTATCTTCATTTTTATAATCAATAATCGATTTAAGCTTTCTATATAGAGTTTTATATACTTCTAGTGAACTGCGTCATAACAGCCGTTTTATATTTATGAGATCGTAATGTTAATGCCAGTGCCAAGATCTGTCCTTTATATTCAAGTTCAGAGAAATGTTCCGTTCGATTTCTATATATTTTTGTAGAATTTATCACCACTATCAAAATTTACCCATACACTTGTCACTGCAAAATATCTTTGTCGCAGTAAATCGACTAGCTAAAATTGGACTTAATCTCTTTGAAACCGTCTTCAATAAAATTTAAAATTTTGAAATCCAGTAGTATAAATCCCACTCCAATACATTTCAGTTAACTTCCGCCCGTCATTAAGTTTAAGACTTTTGTAATTAAATTTGTTTATTTACTTTTGGATTTCCCAACCCTTTAGAAGCAACTTTATCGTATGTAACATAACAATATCAAAATGTAATAGGCGTTGATCTGATATAACTGTCTTATCAATGTGTCGACCTATCATATTTACGGACATGTCACTTTTTGTTGACTATGTAAACTTCCGTATATCAATGGATGTTTCTTATTATTTAAGCTTCTGAGAAATATTATTACATTCTGGTGTCAACATTTCAGAGTACACTTTACTTTTGATAACAATAAATACAAATAAACAAACTAAATTATAGATATTTAGTTCTTACACATTTTAGGATTTTTGCGCATAATTAATTTTATATTTATTCCTGACCTTTCGCCTCTTTAACATGAGCCATGATCACAGGATAACTAAGGTAATGGGCGTCATATATTTTCTACTACCTTCATAATATTACAATCGGGCACGTTCCTAATTGTTAAAATTTTATGTAAATCAAATTGTTTTATTTTATATTTCATTTAGTTATAAAGGCCCTTCCGAGAAGAACTGGCGAAAGAAACTGGGGGAAGGGGACCGATCTCCATCTTACTGTTATTATTTGCAAAAAGAGCTAACTTAAAATACTTTTACCCTTGTTGTTAGTTTTTTATAGTAATAGTTTGTTCATTATAATTAGATTATAATATGAAAGTACAAATCAATTTAGAAAGGTATTATATTATGTTCAAAATGGCATGACATTTGTTTTGCCATGCACCCCAATTGAAATTAAAACTAAAGAAAACATGACATGAGCATGTGATTCAAATAATGCTAATAAATACATATCTTATATAAACAATATTAATAATGAAATTAGCAATGAATATAAAGATGTATCACTATAAATCTACAATGTAAAAAATATACAAATTGAAAAACCTTGAAGATAAATAAAGTTACATTCTATTAATAATAAAAAATCTTTTGAATGATATAAGGAGTATTCTTTTAATTCCAATTTAAATGAAATTTCTCAAGTTTCCGATTAATGAACACACATGAGTACTCTATAATTTTTATATTTTTTTCGTTTCAGGAAAATTGTTCATACTCGTTATGGGTAACAGCGTTTGATGGGTTTATACCACAGCGCACAGAAGTCCTAGCCACAATCACAGATGGTTTAGGTCAGCGACCGATACCTCACCCGCAGCCGCCATGGGCGTCCATTGGAAGTTACCCCATTCCAACACTTCCACAACCAAAGTACACAAGAACTACGCAAAGTGCAACCAAAGCGACAGAAAACCTTGTAGAAGAATACACAACTGTACCTGAAACAACAGTAGTAACAACGCTGAGTCCACCTAAACGACCAGAAGATATACCACAAGAACACAACACTAGTAGCACCGTAAGCAACGAAGAAAATAGAAATAACGTATCCGATGCTACTGAAGACTCTTCACTAGGAAACGATGTTCCTCTAACAGTTATACCTGTGATTGCCATTGGCGGTCTCGTGGTAATTGTGGCTGTGGTCATACTTTTTGTTTGGAAGAAAAATAATAGTTCGACTAAAACAAAAAGCAAAAAGGATGACATGGTATGTAAAATGATTTTGTTAATCTATATATTAAATTTTAAATATTTGTAGCTTAACTAACTATCCTGTCCTTTTATTACACACTACGTTATCAATTCAATCACAACAGTAAAAGTAGATTTACAATTTAATAATAAATAAATCCAAAGATTTATATGGAAACTGGAAAGCTTCTTGAATTCAAATACTCATTATGTTCAATCTTTAAATCAAATGTTATATAACAAGAACTCTGTTATTTATAGAGCAAAGATTCGAGCGGTATAGTCCTCCAAGATTCTTCAGTAAACTTGTGGAACCGACCGCGGACGTACTCCAATAGATACGAATCCTGGGACAACAACCATTTGCAGGTCAGTTCTGTGGCCTAGTTTTTAAATTCACTGTCATTTGTCATTTCTAATCACTTTTTTAAATCACACTTTTGATCATATATTTCATGTTTGTGTATCATTTCTTTGAGGATTATACTGTATTTGTTCCGAAACTTTTATTGCGCTAAAAATAAAACAAACACTTAACTTAGATATTCGAATTTCACCAAATTACGACAATAACAAACCTTCTAGTGATTAAAACACGGTCTTCAAAATTGAGTTTTGTTACAAATCAGGTTATAACCTTTGATACTCCGTTTGATACTCCCATTACTGTGTGATCTGTGGGTGCGAATTACTGATCAATTTAATAACTTAAAGAGTTTTCACTAGAATAAAATCAACTTGTCCGTGGTGTCGGGTGGGATATATAGCAATTACATATTAATAATTAAAGGATTTGCTTGCTGAGTGCTTTTCAGCAGAGAAGAATAGCACCAACCCATCACACTAATTTCACCTAGAAGTAATCACCAAATATCTCCAGCAAACCCATTTCGTGTTTTATGTTTTCCATATTGTGGTACTTTACTAAAATCTCCAACCCGCCCGTCAAGCAAAGAAATTATGACAAATCTTTTTTTGTTGGGAGAGGCTTCCATACGTTTTATGACTGGTATGATAATAATTTAAAATTAAATTATTATTCTGTTGTTATTTTAATTTATTGTTCGATATGTTGTAGTTAGTAGTACCTATATATAAATATGAAGAGATGGCGCTGGCGTGATAAGAAAAAACTTGTAAAAATTCAATGGGTCTGTCAGTCTCGGTAGCTCAAAGTGAACTCATCTGAACAGAGAGAGGCTATGGGTTCGTATCCCGCCTTGACACCTGAGACAAGTTGAATTAATTCGAGTAATTTTTTTGATATAAAAATCTAGCAGTTAAATGCTTAAATTACAAAAGATATAACTAAAGATATTTTTCGAAGCAGTAGAATTGGAGCATGCTACTTCAAGAGATGTGTCGCAAACAATAATTGCCATTTCCGGTGACTCCGTAATTTATTAAGTACTCGCACCATCCTTTCTCTACTTAATTTTCGATACAAACCCTGACAGTTTTTATCCGACAAAAGAGAAATTAAATAAGCATAATTGCTTCCAAACCTCTGCATAAAAATTACCCAAATATTATGTCTCGGATTATCGTAAAATGCCTGACTCGTTGCCTACTCACCTTCTGTACGTTCACTTTGCGTAAAATCTATCCCTTTTGTAAAATACAAACTTATTCTAAATCTCCATTCCCGTTTCTTAGTATTATCGGAAAATTTGGTTCTAGAAATGCTGGCAATATCCGCGACAAATCAATCAAGATTTGATTGATTACTCCTAAAATTTTAGTAACGAACATTATTTTTCCGTGTAGCTAACTTAAGTCATGTAGTGCCTTAAGTTTTATTAATTTTGTTCTACTGAGTACTCAATTATACTCTAGTTTTAGGGCAGCCTACTTTATTAAAGACGAATAATTCTTTGTTGACCATCCACAGCTTGCCTGAAATCTGTTTTAAAGACAAGACTGTGATTTATTTCTTCTTATGTTCTTTCTCAATTCATTTTTGTATTTCCGTGCATATAATAAAGTCATAATCTATAAATGTTAACATAAAAAGAAGTTCAATACTTAATGACTTTTCAATTTATTAAAAAAAAATTGATCTATGTGTATAAAATTTGCCTTTTTTCCAAACTAACCTTTTCCGTAGTTATTTTCAAAATATTATTAACTGCGTAGCACAATATAATAATAACTCAATTTTTTATTTCTTAGAACAGGATGTAAAGTGTTTGTTTATAATGTCTATTTTGCCAGTAATTTTATATTCCATATAATACTTTAAGCAATTAATGTACCAATTTCCTATATTCTACAACCAGGACACATGAAATGTGTGTTTTGCTTAAAACAGTCACTTAAATTCATAACATCATCAAAAATCAACCACTCTTACAAGAATTTTAGATTTTACATATGCTTGCACTGTAATACTATAAGCAGAATACAGCTAGCACTGTAATACTATAAGCAGAATACAGCTAGCACTGTTATACTATAAGCAGAATACAGCTAGCACTGTAATACTATAAGCAGAATACAGATAGCACTGTAATACTATAAGCAGAATACAGCTAGCACTGTAATACTATAAGCAGAATACAGCTAGCACTGTAATACTATAAGCAGAATACAGCTAGCACTGTTATACTATAAGCAGAACACCTACATTGCCACTTTTGTATTTCCTCAGCTATCTGAAGAAACAACTATAACAAAGGAAGAGCCCTCAGATGAATGGGAATTTCCTCGACATCGTCTGAGGGTATTCAATATTATTGGAGAAGGTGCCTTCGGTCAAGTATTCCGTGCTCAAGCAATAGATATTGATGGTAAGTTTACGATTTACAGTTTTAGATTATAAGCTTTATTATTTATATGTTTTAGAATCTCATAATAATTAGAATGCTTCATTCTTCTTTCAAGAGAAGATTTATCCCTGTGCATTGGGTAATTAATAGCCTCTTGATAATGTTCTTAATTACTTACATTGAAATTCCGATGCTAATTTTGATATTAAGGAAGTCTCAAACAAATTTAGCATAAATTAAAAATCTACGCACAGCGACATTCACCAGCATTGATTAAGCATAAACGCGGGTAAAGCCATCGGGTACTGGAAATAATATTTTATGCTTATTTATTTGTATGTATGTAGCTGCAACGTTTTTGTTAGTATATATGTTAAAAAATAATTAGGTAGATCTTTCTTTTCTATTCAAAAAACCGAATTACTGTTAGGCAATATATTTCTTGTGTTGCATTCTTATATTTGGAAATATCTTATTTTTGGAATTTTTGAAATACGTAAAAAGAGATTTAAATAAAATATGTATTTCAGTTGTCAATAGTTATCATAATTATTGTAACATCATCATCATCATCATATCAGCCGTACGACGCCCACTGCTGGACATAGGCCTCCCCCAAGGATCTCCACAACGATCGGTCCTGTGCTGCCCGCATCCAGCGTTTTCCCGCGACCTTAACCAGATCGTCGGTCCACCTCGTAGCGGGCCTACCCACTGAGCGTCGTCCGGCACGCGATCGCCATTCGAGAACCTTTCCGCCCCAACGGCCATCGGTTCTTCTTGCTATGTGTCCTGCCCATTGCCATTTTAGCTTCGCAATTCTTTGAGCTATGTCGGCGGTTTTTGTTCTCCTACGGATCTCCTCATTTCTGATTCGATCGCGTAGGGAAACACCAAGCATAGCTCTCTCCAATGCCCGCTGGGCGACCTTGAGCCTTCTTACAAGACCCATAGTGAACGACCACGTTTCACTGCCATAAGTCATCACTGACAACACACACTGGTTAAAGACTTTCGTCTTAAGGCACTGAGGTATTTTGGACGCGAAAATGTATCGCAGCTTCCCGAACGCTGCCCACCCGAGTTGGATTCGACGAGAGATCCCTTTCTCGAAGTTGGACTTACCTAACTGTATTATATGTCCTAATGGTCAACAACTTCGAGTGTAACGTTCCCAGCATTTACTGGAGCGGGTGTAACATGGGCGTTGGACATAATTTTCGTCTTGTCCATGTTCAGCTTAAGACCCACTCGTTGGGATGCGTTACTGAGATCTTCGAGCATGGTGCTCAGGTCTTCCAAGGTCTCAGCCATTAGGACCACATCATCGGCAAACCGAAGATGCGTCAGGTACTCGCCGTTGATGTTGATGCCAAGTCCATTCCAGTCCAGAAGCTTAAAAATATCCTCCAACGCAGCAGTGAACAGTTTCGGAGAGATAACGTCTCCCTGTCTCACTCCTCGCTGTAGTTAGATAGGATTAGAGCTCTGGCTCTGTACTCGGACCGACATGGTGGCGTTCTGGTACAGGCACCTTAACACTTCGATATACCTGTAGTCCACTTGGCACCTCTGGAGAGACTGCAACACTGCCCAAGTCTCGATCGAATCAAAGGCCTTCTCATAGTCCACAAACGCCAAGCAAAGTGGCCGATTATACTCTTCGGTCTTCTGTATAACCTGCCGCAGCGTATGAATGTGGTCTATGGTGCTAAAGCCTTTTCGGAAACCGGCTTGTTCGGGAGGTTGGAAGTCGTCAAACCTGCGAGCAAGACGATTCGTAATGACCCTCGAAAACAGCTTGTAGACATGGCTCAGAAGCGAGATGGGTCTGTAGTTCTTCAGTAGGGTTTTATCAGCCTCGTCAGTTGACTTTGCCCAATAGACAGATCTCTAGCGAACACTTTGGAGCCTTTGTTCCGCTCTATGGCTTCTTTAATACGCTCGGTATTAAATTGGCGAAAGTCGCTCGTCAGCGACTTCGAGATCTGTCTATTAAGCTGTCTATAACGTAGGGCATCCGCTGAGTCTTGCAGTCTCATTTCATGTCTCTTATCCATGAGTTCGAGTGTATGTGCGGAGAGTTTCTTCAATTTGGGACGGTGGGTTTTGAAGAATTTTGACCCTACCGTACGGACAGCATCCACAACCAGGTAGTTCAGATCGTCCACATCTATGCTGTTATCAAGGGTCTCGAAGCGGTTCTGGAGCTCGAGCTGAAAGCGCTCGGGGTTTTGAATCTGGGCCGGCACTAGTCGGAGCGTAGATTTTATCAGTCGCGATCTTTCAAGCTTCACGTTGATATTCAATGTGCCTCTTACCAGTCGGTGATCGCTCCCTGTCTTAACAGCGTTGATCACAGAGACGTCATTGAATATTTGCTTCCTCGTTGACATGATAAAATCGATCTCATTTTTGACCTTGCCGTCGGGACTTATCCAGGTCCATTTGCGAGTTGCGGGCTTTCTGAAGAAGGAGTTCATCATATAGATGTTCTCCCTCTCCATAAAGTCCGCCAGCATCTGGCCTCTGTCGCTCCGTTCCCCAAATCCAAATTGCCCCACTCTCAACTCGTCACCGCAGCGCTTCCCCAACTTTGCATTGAAGTCCCCCATCACAACCGTGTAGTGGGATTTGTGACTATGTATGGCCCTAGAAATCTCCTCATACATAGCCTCCACTTCGTCATCGCCGTGTTTCGAGGTTGGAGCGTATACCTGGATGACCGTCAACGAATACCGTGACGATATTCTGAGTACCAAGTATGCCACTCTGCTGGAAACACTACCGATGGATAGCACGTTGTTGACGAGGGACTTGTGGACGATAAACCCGACACCACCCACGGACAGTTGGTCGCCCTTCCGGAAGTACAGCAAGTTACCGGAGTCCAAAATTATCGTGTCCTCTCCCTCTCTTCGGACTTCAGACAACCCGATGACGTCCCAGTGTAACTTGCCGATAACTTCTTCCAACTCTGTAATTTTCGCGTCGGTCCTCAATGTGCGCGAGTTATAAGTTGCCAGGTCCAGTCGTCGGTGTTGGTAGCCGCAACCTACCCGGGGATTCTTCGCACCCCCTGCCGCACCGTTACCGTAGCTGCTACCGTAGCTAGGAATGGTTTGGCTGCCGGGGACTAGGGGCCGTTTCTTTGTGTGCCTATCCATAAGGGGTTTTTTCCATAATCGCCACGCTCGGCAGGCGGGTTGGCGATCGCAGTATGACCCGTACGCATAAAGAGATGCTGCTGCCCATCTCCTTAGGTGAGGTTTCCCTTAGTCGGCTCTTACGACACCCACGAGATGAGAGGGGAGTAGTGCTATTCTAGGCCGGCACTACCCGGCAATTATTATAACGTTGATGTAAAATTGATAACTAAATTAAGCAACGTTTCTACTTGTGGATATAATAAACAAATCACGTACAGACATATGCTACTACTTGGTTTTAAAGCTGCAATCTCTTTAGGTAGGATCGCTACCCTAAACACCTACCAGCCGTCGTTGAATGTCAATGTTATTAATACTCCCAAAATACTTTTACATACAGACGAGCTGAATTTAATATTTCTGCGTACCTACATTATTAAGTTCACGACATTAAAAGCCCAGATATGCTGGCCCCAGCATGGCACTATATGAACAAGTTCATTCAAAATGTATGTAAACAACCTTTTCCCGTTCCATTCGTATTCGCATAGAAAAACCCACAAATAGTGGATGTGTTTACTTTTACAAATTACAGCGTATATATCAACTACTAAACATATCCTATCAGTAGATCTTAAACACTACTACGTAGTGTTATAGTTGAAATTCGAGTAAAAAAATGAAGGCTGTTTTGTACCTATTTATTTATTATGAGGGCCGGATTGATCTTTTTTATCACAATAGAAAACTCACAGTTTAGGTTAATGCAATTATATGATGAACTTCATAATATTTCCACCCAAATTTTAGCAGTTAATATAAAACAATTTTTTTTTTTACCAAAATCCGCAGATTTGCATAGTACAATTATAAATTTTATATTAGATCTTAAGTCTTAATATGGATTTACTTTATATTTTATGACATAAATTGGAATACAATGTCCCAACAAAGGGATATTACACAAAGATACATGACAAGGATAACATTAAGTAATATGAGCACTTTCAATATAATATAGCATTTTTACATCGTTTATCTTTCTCATTGTAAATGTTATTTGGAAATTAAATCACTTTTGCAGACAGAATGATTAACTGTAGCAATTTATGTTCATGCAAAATCTTTCTTTATTGTATCCTTCTCAACGACAAAGTCCTATCGTAGATCTCGACGTTTTTAACAGAATACTTGAATGTTTGAGAACTTTTATATTCTTCCTCGAGTGTTTACTCTTTTTTTATTATTTAGGTCATTTTAATGATAGCGAAGCGTTACAGAACCATACAAATGTATTATAAATCTTGAGTTTTAACAACAGTACTGTATTTATGGATATCACTTTAAAGGTTTCATCGTCATCAGCCTTATGCTCCTCCTGCTTATCCTTCGCTTAAAGTAATTTCACAAAAGCCATTAATTCTTCATTATCCACTCTGGCCGTCTACCGGGCTTGTACTGAAGGTCAAATTTCCAGAAAACGTTGGAACCAAAAACGTACCGTTTTTTCTTATGCGACGCCACTGCCATACACATCTTTGATCCTTCAAGTTGTTTTTGCAGCACTGGTGCCACGGTATAACTCATACTCGTAAATATAGTGATATTTCTTGTTTTCCATTAGTGATATTTCATCCATATGACCGACGCCAAAGAAAAAAGTAATCAGGAAAAAACAAAGGAATGACTATTTTCGAAACTCAAAGGTATCAGGTAAATGGATTTATAAATTTAAATTTGGAATTCCATAACCAAAGAGGAGATATTTTAGATCAAAGTGGCCAGTACGACAAAACGCCAATTTCATATCTAATATTTTGATGTAATTTCGAAGAATAGTAAAAAACAACAGCAAAAAATCTTTTGAGATAATGACGAGTGTGAGATAGTGTCAAGTATACGACCACTACCCACCTCTGTAGGCTTATTATATATTTTTTTACTTCTATAAAAATAAATTTACCATTTTATTAATTTCATTAATAAAACTAAATGGACATTTTCATCTCATATCAAAAGGGCAATCTTTTTTTGAAGTACTCTTATCCTCAGATTATTTAATTTGTGTCATTATTTTTACAAAATAATCCTTTCTCAAAAGGGGGTTAAGCAACTTTTAGAAGACTCGGTAACCGTATGTGACCAAAAAAGTATTCTGTCATTTGTAAAATACGTATAAATTCAGGGGGTCTCTCTCTCTAATTTTCTTCTAAATAGACCGCGATTTTTTGGCAAATGTTCAAAAAATTGCCAGGAAAGCATTTGTATGCAACCTGTACGAGCTTACAGAGAAATGCCCTGTCAATAAAGCATGCCAATTTTATTAATAAAATAATCAAAGTGTCTATTCAATGAGGACGAAACACGATAAATAAAAATTAATATAATATTATTTCTTGTCAAGTTTATTTCGCAACATTCAAAATGATGATCCAAAGAAAGGGCATCAAATAAGGTCGTTTCTTAAAATTCCAAACCTCTCTTTACTAAAATACAAGAACCTCCACGTTTCTCTTACTCTTTGAGTAATTTGTTGACAGTATATACCCGCAGTTCTGTATATTGACATTTTTTTCATCGCTTCGTTTAATAAGTGTTTCTGTAAGACATATTACATCAGGGTTGTTTTGCTTTTAATATAAGAGAGAATAATGTCAAAGTTTTCTTTCTTTGAGAGTAGTTCCCGTATGTTTTGGTGAAAAATCACAAATTCATTTTTGGGACAGAGATTTTAAAAAAGGCTTTCTTTTGGGCCTTAGAATCATATTAGAAGAATATTTTTCCGAACGCTTACACTGTAATCTGTTAAAAGAATATAGTATTGTGCCTTTTTAAGACATTGAAAGCGTTTTATTTTCCAATAATAAGGTTGAGTTTTTATAAGATAAGTACTTCTTTTTATGTTCAAAGTAATCTAGGACAAAAAATTATCCTATCAACTAAATATTATCTTTATGTAAAATCATTATGATAACAGAGATTCGTGTCGATATGTCAGCAATTTCTAAAATGTTTCATCCATAATAACATTGTACGCAACTTGGCGCTACCTTTTGTCTTAAGTTAGTTTAATTGGCTTAGATTCAGTACCTAGTTGATATTTATGACAACAGTTTATGTATGTGTTTGATTATGTAATAAATTAAAAAGAGGGTATAAAAAAGTAAAAAAAAATAAAAAAGTCAAAAGCAGATCTCAGCTACTCCTCACTAGATGGCGCTATAAGTATTCTATGAATATGCAGGGGAATAAAAATCGCAAGGCTCAAGGTCCATTCTTGTTTCTTGTCCAACGAAAAGAATGAAAAACGTTATGAAGCTTTAGAAAATAATCACTATTTTACGTTATTTTTCACTCAATTTTCACGTTTTAGTTATTTGTTAGTATGCAGCATAGTTTTTAATACGCTACGTCTATTTTACGACACTTTAATCATAAATGTTATTGTATAATTCATTTGACGATATTATGTAAATTAATAGATTTTTTTTACACACAAACAGTTATACTTAATATTTGTTACTTGCTTGTCACTTTTATGATACTAATAAAACAGAAAATTTACATCTGCTATTTACTCAATTAAATAAATTACAAGGCTGCTCTAAAAAGCTTGAACGCCATCTATCCTCATTGTACTCTCCGATGTGACAGTCCACATTCTCACCCCCATGTTTTTTTAGTAAAGGGATCAATGAAATACCCAAGATATGGCAAAAGTGCATAGGTAATAATGATGCATACTTTGATTTATGAAATATATTTTACAAAGTCGCCTTTATATTCCTGCATACAAAACGCCATTTTCATAATGTAAGGAGCTAATACAAAGCAAAAACAAAATTCATCGACTGATTTTATTCTTTAAGTCCAACACATAGAGTAGGAAATGAATAATTCTATTGTCCTTAAAGATCACATAATTGTTTAAACTTTAAAATAAATACCATAACTATTTAACACAGTAATTGCAACTGAGTAATAAATAAAAAAAAAACATTTATTACTGTTATATGTTTTCTTAACATGTCAGATACATTGTTCATACCTCTAATTGTTCTTCTCTATTTCGGCAAACAGCTGGGGTGTACACAACTATTCTCTTAGAAAATTTTGTGTAATTTCATTTCCTAAAGTACCGCCTATATTCTTTCCCACCAACATAGTTCCTGAACGAATTTTCACCTTCAATTTATTGCAAAAGTAGGTTCTTTCTTTCATTGTTTTTGTTTCTCTTCTATTTCAAGAACTCGTATCGTGACATTGAGTTTTTTTGTGAGCTCTGTTTACTTTTAAAGTAAACAGAGCTGAGCTTGGACGTTAATATGAAATACGTGAGACAAAAAGGAGCCAGACTATGCAATTATAAATAATAAGTGTATTACACTACTCTGATGCAAAATAAATTCCGAAAAACATTAAATTTACACCTGTATCTTATTTATTAAAATGGCAGACCTTGATCCGCTAAATGGAATGTTAGTATTTGTTCACCATATTATTTTTACGAAAATATTACAGAATGCGCATATTTAGCATATTCCAAATCAACTAAAACCTTTAAAATATTATAACCTATTTTATGGATTCTCACTCCACTTTTATCCCTTAAATGAAAGAAGTATACGAAATTATATTCTAGGAGGTACCAATAATTAGAAATTAGTTTTAATTATACATCGAATGTAATTATAGTCTTCTTGTATAGTATAGTTTTCACATCCTTAATACTGCAGAATTGACAACTTAATAAAATTGAATTCCTTCTAAATTTTTACCACCATACATACACTTCCTGAAATATATATGTAATATCTGTTAGTTATTACAATTCTGACGAGTAATAAATGAAGAAATATTTTTTTTTTAAAAACGTAGAAAAAGAGGTAATTTGTGTATACGAAGTCGGAGATATTGAGAAAGCTAATGATGGTGAAAACACGCTGGTTCTGATTACAATATTTTCTTGACCCCGTATTTTATCGAATCCATCGACACCATCAGTGTCAGTGGTAATTTAAATTCATAGTCTCTGAGTAAGTTGACAAATGGAGTGTTTAATTATGAACAATCTGCTGCTATTAGTATAAATATAGTTCGATTAGACAAGTAACATTCGTATTTGTATGCGTGTCTTACTTTTGTATTTGGGGATAAACCTCTGTTCCTATATGTTGCTTTCTTATTACTACTACTAATGAAATATATAGACAGATTTTCAAAATAGCTTTCTAAAATTTCATAAATTTGTAATTAGTTAATTACACAACAATACTTGTAATTAAGTAAACAAATATGTTTGTGTAATTAGTTTTTCTGTACATGTATTTGATAATTTGTATTTTTGAAATTCTATTTTTCATATCTATTTACATAGGTGTAGGAAATCATAATTAACCAGACTACGTTCTTTTAGTTACTTGGTTAATTAATTCCATCATTTGAACGAATATAGGAGCTAAGAGGCTTACACTTTGTAAGAAAAGAAATACTAAGTTAACATTTTTAGGTTAGGTTAACATCATATATAGTTGTACACTTAAAAATAAAATTACATCATAATAGCATATGTCAAGTTAAGTTTAAACTTTAGTAAAATAAAAATATGTAGCTTACTTCCACAAAACTCCGCAAAATTCCGCAAAACTGCTTGAGTTTTGCGCAAGTAAGCTACATATTTTTAATTTACAAATGGATATGGACTTCCGCCAAGTAACGCCTGATTTTACCAAATAAGTTTAAACTTTAAAGAGGGCTTTTGCTAACAAATGTACGTATTTATTTTACACACATCCACTGCTAAAACAGTGTCTGTGATATTTGAGATACACTACCTAATATTGATAGCTAATAATAACAATGCCATGAGTTGTAACTACTGATAATTGGAGACCTTGAACTGAAAAGTAGCCACAATAGATTTCGCAATACAGGTACCCACAATAATAATTGCCAGTTATGACCATTTTAGAACTTTTTGGTACGTGAAGGCAAACTATAAAGGAAAACGGTGCCTTTGTTATTCACCATTTCAACTTCCGCACGAAACTAATTGCATAAACAACGTCATTATCATGTCAATGTTTACGATATGACGCTCGAGCACTATTAAACGATATTTGAGCTTAACTGATGATCATTTTCAAATTGTTCTCAAATTAGGTAAACTAATAATTCTTTCGGTACAAATACTGCTTGAAGAATAAAATGTTACTACTAATATAAATAATATTTTCGTATTAATATATACCTACTACTAAAATTAACAGATTCGTTGCGACATACAATTACCAGAAACGAATGCGATGGTCATATGATTCTTTAATCTAATATCGAAAATTGAATGTTTGTTTATTGGTATTTTAGTCGCTGTTGTAATAATAAAATATAGTTTCACACTTATCTTTGAGTCCATATTATCAATTGACAATCGACAAATAGTTAATGGCAAACGGCATATGTCAATAGCTAGTTTATTATTCGCATCCCAATTTTAAAGTATTTATTTACTGTTGATAAAAAAGTAAATATTATTTCTTTATCATGCCTATAAACATTTGCTATTTGAAATATCAAACAATATTTCTTAAACTATTTTTCTACGGCAGCAACGCGCCTAGTAGATACCACACTAATTATTAATAAAATTGGTTGCAAGCTTAAATGAGCCAAATTATTTCATTTATATATAATTGAATGATAACGGAAACTTATACCGTGAATTTACATTAATTACAGTATTTGCATTACAGATATTGTTTTCTTCATTACTTGATTGGTTACGGAATTTCGATAACTTAGTTTACGTTATCGCTTAAAAGTAAGTTAACTTTTTTATTGTAAATAGGTAAGAATAGTTACTTGATTTCCAACAAGAATATATAAAAAATATTAGGTATGAGTACACACTTGACTGTAAATAAACATAATAATAAATGATATAATGGAATAAATTTTTAAATGATTTTTTTAATCATTACATAATTTATATCTCAACTGCGCGGCCCAAAGTAGTTAAGTAGGCATTAGCGTAAATGCATACAGCTTTAAAATGCCCTCTAAAGCATGAATTAGATGACCTATCCGTAGAAAGGCCTTTAAGAAAGTTGCTTAATCTTAAATCAAATACACGTAGGTTAGCTACGTCGTCGTTGATCAATTTTGTAAACGCTTATACCTTTGCATAATGATAACTCATATTTGCTTTGTGATTTTTATTTGTTTCTTAAAAAATAATCTCCCTTGTGGCAACCGTATACTAAAAAGGTGTATTTTCCTAGATCAGTGTGAAAACAAATAGACCGACTATAGTTTGACTATAGTTTTACATCTTTTGCAAATCAGTGCACAATATATTTCAGCTAAGTAGCATTGTCAGCTTTTATGACAGTTTTCTTGGATTTTATCTATTGTATCATGTCTACCGTATACGAGATTATATAGATACTGGCAACCCGCCCCGGCTTCGTATGGGTCGTAGTAAAGCATATTATGTATTGGTACATAATATGCTTTACTACATGTTTTGATTGTCGTAGGATAGAATCAGCTTGCTGCCTCGAATATGTGGATTAGTTTTAAATATAATGTCTACGCTACTAGAAGTATTTTAATGTATTTTATGATGTAGATATTATATACATAAAACAAACAGATATATTTCTTTATATACAACATTGATCACTTCTGAATTATTATGTATGTAAGTACGTACACACGTGTAAAGAGTTTGTTTAGAAGTAACACGTAACAGGGCAACATACCAAGTCAATTTTAGAAACATTCAAAGTTTGTCCTTGTATTGTTAATTGTGTTAATTGTCATAGCAAACGATAATTTTATTGGAAATCGAATTCGTTTGAATTGTAAAGACAACTCTAAAGATATCATAGAAATGCTTGGTTAAAAACAGTTTTACCAGTACCTTTGAGCAAAAAATGTATTTATATAGTCTACTCTTTAGTTTTTTACGGTTGCAAAGACTTGGTGGATCTAAATTTCTTAATATATAATATGGGAACCGCCGAAGAATTTTCATTTTTTTTTGATAATGTCCAGCCTCCTGTCTATCCAAAACTGTGTCCTCTGCTTCATGATGACGGCGTACCCGTCATCCTCTCTTCACCACACAGCGGCCTCCTTCTGCGAGATGACTTAATGGCAGAAAGTGACTGCTGCCTTCTACTCATAGTTACGATCTCTAACTGGCAAGCATGGCTCTTGACACACCTCGAGATTGTGTTGCGCCGTATGCTCCGCAGCACCGCACTCATGTAACAACGTGGCCTCATGAGGCACTCGTGCGTCGTATAAACCTGCACCAGCCTATAGGTTTATTTTTCGCCTTCGTTACCACTCGCATAGCACTGGCCTCAACGTCTCGAGTGCTCAACGTCTCATTGAAGGATTCGCGAGATCCTAAGCCACGCAGTCGCAACTCAACAATTTCCAAAAAGAAAAGAAATGTCAGCTGTCACCTCCATTCGTTCCAAAGGTTTGTTTATTTGTGCGCCTCTGGACAACTTGGACATTCACCAGATACGGTGGAGGGAGGTGGTGATACCATATGAACCATACCAATGTGGCTATGTTAGATAATAAAGTTGTTTTTAATCATATATGAAGAGGCAACATCAATTTGTCTACATGTTAGGGTACAATCGTACGCGAGGTAACTCAAGTAGCGTATGCTAGGCCGGCTGAAAGGTCCGCGATGCTGCGTTTGTTGACGAATTTCCTGCCAATACTTGATTAGATGGGTCTATAAGAATGGATTTGGGATTTCGAGTAAGGGCTTGTCTTATAAAGAAAGAGAGGGGGGCGATCACATTTAGTCCCATGATCAGTGTGAGAAACGCGTTTGAATTTATTTTTGGATACGTTATTCGATAACTCTCAAGATATTCATTTAAATATATGATGTAATTTGTAATAACAATGTGCATAAAATCCTTAAGGTAACTAAAGTATTTAATTTAACAAGGATTAATACTGTATCCGTCTAAATACCTCTCCAATCACCGTGTGTACAGTACGACTAAAGTAACTATTTTTAGGAAGATAAAATGTCGTATAGTAAGCTATCTTTTAAAAGATGGATATATGCTATCGTGGACTTTTTTGTAGATCTATAAAAGAGTCATTCACTGTTATGTTATATCTGAAAGGGATTACGCAGCGTTTTCTATGAAAGCTCCCAGGCGGCTTGATTTTTTTCAAATCTTCCAAGAATTATCTTTATATATATATATCAACCAATAAACAAAACTTTGTAATATGATACAACTAAACCTTCCACAGAAATCTCTCTATCTATCTATGAAAACTTCATGAAAATCCGTTCAGTAGTTTTTGAGGTCATTACGAACAGAAAGACAGATGCAGCGGAGGTTTTATAGTGATGATTATCAAACACCTTATTTTATATCAAACTTATCCATGCTTTCCGGATAGCTCGATTGTCAATGATGTGCTGAGAGCGATTTAGCAAACAAACAGGTAAGCATAGGTGTAACAGCTTTACCCTTAAAAAGAGAATATTTATTATTCAGTACCTAATACCATTTCATTATTGAATATTTCTCAATAACTTTTCGAATAATGAATATTGGATAAGCACCATCTATTCAAAAGCGACTGAAAGTTTAGGGATGAGCTGATTGGGGATTGAAACAAATACGAACTTCGGATAACCTTTCGGCACACAACTACACTGATTTCAATATCTGTCTGAATTTCAGTGTTATTTGAGTTTGATATTAGTATATGTCTGAACATACTAACATATAAAATTCAAATTCTGGGATCATTGTAGTCTTGATAGTTGATACAGTGCTGCCTTATAGTTCTTACATTAATAGATATTGCTTTTTCTCACCTACTATTTAAATTATAAATCGAATATCAAGTGAATCCGTCAAAAATAATACTATGACATCCCTAGAAGCTATCTGTTCCAAAATATAACATTACCTCAATGACAACTGAAGTCGTATTATTTGAAAATAAAATCTTTGGTGGTGTCTATATATAGATGGATGGATAGATGGATTATGAGCAAATTAAGCCAGAATTAAATAAAGAAACGAAAAACAAAAACAGGCAGATAGACATTAGAGTATAACACTACCAAGTAAGTTGCAGGAGAGGCGCCACCTAGTGGCTGATTGATACAACATAAGATGGGAACTTATATTTTTTGGTTAATAATTAACACAGAGTCCTGCTGGTAAGTCCACGGTACATTTTTAATAAGTGTATTGCTGAGAGATATCAACACGATCCAAGACAGTCTCTTGATACACTCTGGCTGAAGTTTTCACTCCTTTTTCACAAAAATGTAGCTTTGTGACGCCTTGATAAGACAGGCCCCACCGAACCATCACTGACGCAGAATGATGACCACGTTGTACTTTTCCGATCGGTATCGGTAAAGAGGATATTTCTGTGCGACACCTGCTTATCTCTCTTTTAATATGTAATGACGCGATATCGAAAAAAGTTTTTAAAATAATAAACGCGTTCCAAATTTAAAATAATTAAAAAGTAAGATATATATATGTTACAGTATTTATGGCCAGAATAGTTATGGAATAATTATAATTAACTACGCTATGTTATTTAATATAGTTCGTCTTTTTTCGATTAAATTGTTAAGAAACCAATATGCGGAAATAATTTTAAACGTAATCTTGCTTATAGGTAATGTATATTATATTATATGTAATAACGGCATTCCAAGTTGTCAATAATCATAATTAATGGTAGCATAATATTGCGACTTAGAAAATCTGTTAAAGATTTGTAAATAAATTATACTTAATGGAAAATCCTTTTTAATCTAGGTAAGTGGGTATACTGTAGGTACCAATTTTTTTTAAAGATTTTATCACGAAGTAACAGATTTTGAATTAAATAAATGAAATCAATATATATGTATATACTATTTACCAGCTCTATGCGATACGAAGCGTGCTTATCCTACCTACCTAATGGCTTCGACGTCTTCAATGTTATATATGTGGAAGAACTGTCACGAATATGTCAAATCCAAGGTCAGGGAAAACAGTTAAATGTCCCATTCGTTTCTTATTATTCGACTATTTTATAAATCTCAGTACTATCCCTTGACAGTTAAAGATGACAATCCGGAAAAAATTGCTCAGAAATATATTTGAGGAATTTTCCGATTTTCCTGGCATCATACCGTCAGTTCTAACTGACTGGATTGACTAAAGCCATGGCACTTCTGTGGTGGTTCTACATCTTTTTAGAACTAACATAGAATTTGGCATTCAGTAAAAAGGTCAATACAATACCGTCTAAAGAATGTGTTCGCATTATAAAGTAGTTTAAAATATATTTATATTTATTCGAAAACAGATATTATAAAATTTCTACGCCTTTTGGTATATTAATACTTATCTTTGGGATAAGGTAAGGCGGCTGCAAGATAACAAGTTTTGTTGACTCAACTTTCAAATTTTGCAAGTAACGACCCTTTAGTAAGGCGTGAATAAAATTTTAAGGGGCAATCCTTAGATTTGTTTGGATCTGATCAAAACGCCTAAATATGAACAGAAGCTACAAATGTACAGATATGTACTCTTTAAAATTGGTATATAATGAAAATGAATCATTAAAATTGTGTATAGGTTAAATATGTGAAAGTTAAAATTGGGAATAACAATGGACCTTGAATAATTTCGTTTAATAATGACACTAAATATAATGTTCTTCCAAAAATAATACTAAATTTCACATAACCCACCCTAATCATTTGATTTCGAACCGAGTAAAGATACTAAATAAAGAATAGATTACGTTAATAGAAATAACCATGACTCGAAAAAAACGCTTATGCTCTTGACACAAATTATCCTAATATCAGGGTTCAAACCCATAGTGGTGCCGTAAACCCGTAAGTGCCTCACACGACCCCACTGATCCACAGCATAGTAAAAAAACTACGTTAACCCAGGATCGTTGTTAAAGTAGGCAGGGTCAAATATAGCATGTCTAACATTAAACATATTCACGTTAAAGTAGGCAGGGACAATGTAGCATGTGTAATTTTAAACATATTCGCGTAATGTTAGGTATTACTGAATAAAATAAGTAAGAAAATGGAATCGTTAGCTATAATCAAACATTAATAATTTGAAAAAGAATATTAGTTTAGATATAATGATTTCTCCGTATTTTATTTTAAGGATATTAGTAATATACTAAGATATAATTTGCTCTAAGTGTTTATAATTTTCAATGGAAATTAAACAAATCTTGTTGTTTTACAGCGTTTAATTAATCGTTTTATTATTTAATCGTTTTTCTTTCCTAATTGCGTTATTATGATCTGTTACAATATTATTAATTATTTCTTTTCTGCCCCGTGGAAGGGCACGTGTCTTTGGTTATCTTTATGACAAATTAGTATCAATGTTTTATTTTACATACATGTAGTAGTAACTCATAGACTATAAAATATATAACAAAAGAAATGAATCATTAGAACGTGCAGAATATCCAGAAAAGATAGTTACATATAGGTATCCTATATCACTCTATTTATTTTCAGGTAAAAAAGGCGAACAAATAGTGGCTGTGAAGACTTTAAAAGAAAACGCCTCAGAGAAAGAAAAGACAGATTTGATACAGGAGCTAATTGTAATGAAGAACCTTGGAACACATCCTAATGTAGTAAGATTGATTGGATGCTGTACTGAAAAGGTAATATCTCAAAGACATCGGTTACTTAATTTTTATATTTACAGTTAATTAAGAAGGAGATTGCTCATTGAACATCTCTGTAAATATTTCATTTTATTAACCTTTTCTGGTGTTATGTTTATTCTATATTTTTGCTATTGAATCCTGATTTTAAGTGTGTAATTATTTTAAAACAAAAGGTATTAATATACATTAACGTGTATGTCAAGGAAGGTCTTTATGTTAGTGTATATTGTGAGCAACCGATGTTTTAGTTATTGAATATAGACGGAAATAACCTGTCTAGTAGGTGTGACAAGACCTACTAAGTTGTTTTTTTATGAAAGTAGGTAGAACGTGCGTGATTGTTTACACGAGCAAAAACAAATGCCACTCGAGAAGTAACAATATTAAATATACCCCAGTTCAGATACCACTACGTGACGCTCGTCTTGGACAGAAATCTATTGGTATAATCCTCTTGTACAAACTACGAAGGAACTACAAAGCTTGACTTGTCACAAAACAAAATAAATGTCTCCAAATATTACAACAAAGGAACTAACTAAAGAACTAAACTAACTCTAACAAAGAACTAAAAAACCAGTAAACTCCAAACACAGCTTCAATGAAACACGAAGACACGATAGATGAAAATTACTACAAAAAACACCTACATTGTGTTATGTTGCCTTGACATTATAACCACAATAGTCAAATCGATTATTTTATTGATGTTAAATTTTGTTACTCACTAATTAAAATAGGCGAGAAAGGGCATACAGATTCACTGATTCAAACGAGTTTTCGAAAAAACTCGATAAATCGCAAAACTTATTAGGGCAATCACTAATTATACTCCCGAAATGTAAAGATTACTCATATAAATAGCTAGATCTAACGAAACACCATGTAGCTGAAATCAATGAATAATATTTAAATTTTTTAGTTGCTTTAGTGTTTTGAAGCGATTTATTGAAAAAATATGATGACGATTCTTGAAATCTCCGTACTGGACTTAAATAAGAACAACGAAGAGTTACGAAATGAATCAAAACCCCTGTTTTTTTACCAAATTAGTGTGTATTTCGTTTCTCAAAGGAAAATATCTTATACTTAGCAACATGTGAGCAATTTCGGATTCAATTATATTAATACAATATATTAATTCAAAAAATTGGCAATAATATTAGCAATTGAGCAATTTCAATTAAATAATTTCTAAAAATGATCTTAATCATATCCTAAGAATCAAGAAATAATTTTACTTGTAATACGAGTACAACTCAGACTCAGAGAAACAAAATAACATGGAATATAGTAAAACCCACACATTCAATTAAATAGGTATTACTGCGCAATATTATGTTGTGATTGTATGACGCCATTTCGGAAGTAGTTTCGTTTAGTAGTCTCACTCAGATATAATAGTACAATTTAATAAAAATAATTAAATAATATTTATAATTGTGTAAATGAAAAATTTATAATTTTGTAAAGTTTATTTAATTTCATAAAGTCAATTAGAGTATTTGAAAACTATTTGATATAAAAATTATGAAGAAAGTACTCAGTCAAATGAAACAACTCCACTTTTATGTTGTAATTTAAAGAAAACTACATTTTAGTGCATTGCTTTTAGAGCTATATTTAAATATTTTTGTTACAATTTGTCTACAGTCATTTTGAAACGGAAATATGTGTTATATTATTTTTTTAATCTTATAAAACATTTTCATATTGCATCTGCTTTTATAGTTAGACATGGCTGTGGGCTGCTTTAAATTGTATTAAAAAGTTTGTATAGTTCTATCTTACTAAATTTATAATTGGAGCGGAGTTCCCAGCTTCAATGACGCTATATCTGTCACGCCATAACTTCTCGAGTTCTTAATCGATTTTAATATTTTTTGTGTGGAATCGAATCGACATATTTAGGACGGCTCTATGGGACTTTCCAATGTTACAAAAAGCGCACGCTTTTTGAAAATTTTCATTCTTATAGAAGTTCAAAATTTCTAATCATTATTGATTTTTTTATTTTTATTTTTTTGTATTACGCTCCGTTCCAATATATAGCGCTAGCGAAACTTTATGCTTAACGACTCTATCGTCTAGTTATTTTTACCCTTAAAGTTTCACTTGATATTTCACATGAAAGCATTTAGAAACTAACTTGCTTCCTTTAAATTTTCTGGAAAGTTGGAAAATTAATCAATTTGGTCAATAACAGCATGGTTCAAATTTCATAACTTTGTTATTATCTGTTTTCTCTTCTAAGTTGATATTGGAATATTTACTTTGTAATAATACCTTATAGCAATAACAAAACTGATGTCTTTCGGCGACAATGTATATATATATATATATATATATATATATATATATATATATATATATATATATATATCGCAAGTAAGATACATAATATGCAAGACAATTAACATATATTTGCGTTGGTTGCAAAGAGTTTTATTTTGGATATTGTAAACAATAAATAATTAACCAAAATTGTGCAATGCAACATTTCTATCATTAATTTGAATGAGTTCGAGAACACGTGGTTTTAAGTTGATAATCTCAATAGATATCAACATATCTATTGAGAAAAGATAGTAGTAGTCATATTTTGCAATATATTACTTATCCATGAAAATGCAACTTTAATTATTTACACTTTTTTTTTATTGTACGCATACCTCCTGTATTTAGTTTGGAATTTCGGAATTCAGATACCAATAATTATTCATTAAAAATACATTTATATGGCCTCTTCTTGGTTTCGCAGAATAAATGCTTTGATATCTTGTGACATTTAAATGCATAATTTTTCTTTTTATTTCCTTTTGCTATACTTGCTCAGATTATAACAAATATAATACACAAAATTTCCTATCATCGATATAATACACAAAATTTCGATCATGTAGTTACTACGAAAATTTTAGTATAATTACATGAAAGTCAGAAAAACAAAACTTTAAAAAAACATCCATTCATACTTTAATTACATAGAGTCTGTCTATCCACCCAACAATCCATAATTATTTGTTTAGTGGCATTTCACAAAGTTATATCATATTGGTCTTACAGGAGCCAACACTGGTCATCATGGAATTCGTTAGTGTTGGCAAGTTACAACAGTTCCTGCGAGATTCCAGAGCTGAACGACATTATGGCAACACGCATGGCAGCCAGTTTCTCACCTCCAGAGATCTAACACACTTTGCCTTCCAAATTGCGAGAGGGATGGAATTTCTTAGTACGAAAGGGGTTAGTAGTCTAAAATCAAAAAGTTATCTCTCTAATTTTTCTATACTTGTTATGAGCATGAAATAATTGTATACATGAAAATAAATCATTACCATCATCAACATAATAATATCACTATTAGTAGGATCAAGTCAAAAAATAAATGGTAGAAAGAATGAGATATTATGGGAGCTAATGACTGTAATTAAACTAATGACTTAACGTGCTTTCCGAAGCATGGAGAAGTAAGAAGAAATAAGTTTTCTTCTCACCCATCCAATAACAAATCCTTGCGATAACTGCTTATTTTCTGGAATCGTAAGTCAAACGCATTAAGTATTGCCTCCTTTGAAAATAAATAAGTCATTAAAGTTTTTTGCGAAATTGATTTTAAAATTGGACATTATAGCTGTATAAGCTAGCTAGCTAGCTGTCCTAACCATCTCATTGTCTTAGTAATTAGAGCGCGTGTTTTATTTATCAGAAGACAAGAATAGGAATCATGTATATAGTAAGTTATTTTAATCAAGAATTTCAGTGAAAATTTACTTGTTAAAATTAATTCATACTGAAATGATGATTACTGATTAGTAAGAAGAAAAGTTGGCGTCGTTTTGTTCCTAAAATTAGGAGACGATAACATCAAACGTAGTATCTGTATAAAGAAAATTATTTCATCAAGTCTTAATTAAATTAAAGTATTTAGGTTATAGAGCTTGTATTTATCGAAAAGTATAATTAATATATATTGTATAGAGATGTATAAAACATCACTTGTAAGGGAATTAGCAAAAAGGGCAATCCATTCTTTTCGGTAAAATATTTTGTATATTTTATGCTTTGTGTGCTTATCAGACATAATATATAACCAGTTCTAGAATATACACTTAAAGAATATAACAAAAGGGAATGTTAATTACACGTAGGATAAGTCAGGTCAATATGCCCCAGCCGGAAAAGTTCCCCATTGGAAGAAGAACTAAAATATGTCAAATTTGATAATACAAGTAGCGGGTCGAAGAAACAGCTATGTGCCATTTAACACTCTCGTTGTGGACGACGCACATGTGTGTCCAAGGGCTCAGCCTTGCCATGTGCGGATGACACTCATACGCGTCCTCTGCTTATTTAGTTTCATTTTCGGAGCGAACGACGCCCATGTGCGTCCTCCGCTTATTTAGACATATTTGGCCTTATTTAGACAGTCAGTACGGTGCAAGCATTCGTGAAGGGCTGTTCTTTTGTGTTTAGTGTAGTGATTAGCCACTTTTGACCAACTTTCGTTCTAATTTCAGCTCCCGGCGAATGCCTACTTATTTTCGTCCGCAGTGAGAGTGTTAAACAACACAGTGCCGGTATTAAACTAATGACTTTGTAGTTGTCGATTCTTACATTTGCTTTTCATTCTACGGAATCTTTCTCAAGATATTAATGTGAGGCACGTTACACGGAACGATATCTAACGTGCCACTCACCTAGAGTGCTGCTTTGTACTTAATATATATCTTTCTTGACGCCATGATTATAATTTGATTTTGTAAGCACTTAACATAGAAAAGCATTAGATCCCATAACATCCAACCAAATAAAGATAGCTTTATTCTAGCTAGGTGGTTTCATTAAATACCAGGTTTTAAAAAAAAAAATGTTACGAGTTTATTTTAAAAGATATTAAGTTTATGACTGATCGATGATCATAACTATTACATAATTCTTTTGTTCATTTTTTATTGAACAATTCTTTTGTTTATTCTTTAAAAAAAATATTTACATTACGTGAATTACTACTTGAATAATTCTTGAAGCAATAAAAATTCATATAAAAATCTCATAATAGTCATCACCTTAGTCGAAAGATGTTCACTGCTGGACTGGCGCTTTTGCCATTTTCTCCATGCTTATAAGATGATTGGAGACAACTGCGATCATCATTTGGAAAACGCTGCTGTTTCTTTTGTTGTCCACCAGAGGTATATGATGATTGCCTCCAGAATCATTAGTCGTCTTTTACAACCCTTATAAGTCTGAAGTGTTGGTGCTAATCTACCCTCCTAACACCTTACGGCTAACAACAATATCTCAAAATGTGATCACACCCTAAATATGTGTAATGGTATAGCGGGCCAGTATAGCCAAACCGCTTACTAGCTTTGTTGCGCGTGAAATAGCACTGGCGTATTAATTTACTCCGAGTCTACTGCCTATACATTTTTCACGAACACAATTCACACTGTGGAAGTGAGTGTCGGAAGGTTCCGGGAATTTTCGTGTAAAAGGCAAAAGTGTAATAAACTAAGTTGGGTGAGTTACTTCAACCCAATTTCAGAAAATCGAATCAAATTTGTAAAAAATTCTCTGATAACTTGGTCTCACTTTAACAGTGCAAGCATTTCTCCTTGCAAAATGACTGCTTGTCGTGATAAGTAGTTTTATGTTTTAAATATAATATACGCTTGTTTGATTAAATATGAAATCTTGTGGGCCCTTCTATAATTTCCGATAGTATTGGAGCATATTGTCTAAAAAAATCAAACGCTTAATTTACCCATTTAAGCTATTGAGTGTTTTGCCTGTTTCTTTCAAATTGAAATCATAATTCGAATAAAACTCATAAAAAACTTTTTACCCACACTTGATTTATTAAGCGTTTCATATTTTTATGATTAATACGGAATTTATATGTTAAATGGTTTTTTATTTACTTTGATCCAAACATCTTAAGTTTATTTTTATAAGTTCAGCCAAACCTTAAAAAAATAAAACCTTACATACACGATATCTTTCTCTATTCAGAAGTGGTTCGGTAGAAGTCGCTTTGAGCTATAAATCCGCCTATTTTACTATCTGGCGTTTAAATTTTATTTCTTTGTTGTACTGGCAGTTTTTGTATTTTTAGTGTAAAAAAAAGAATATTTTTATTTGTATAGTAAAGTGAAAACCAAGCATAGGAGGAACTCAACGCAAAAACACAATGGTGTTTGTCTTATGATTGTGAAGGATAAGCATCTTTCCTAAGTGACTATCGGATGGATGACAAAAATACTACTTACTTCTTGGCTATTGTGAACGTTAAGTCTTGGGTACCAGTCGTTGGTACACACTACTCGACACAGGGATACTAGAGTCTGTTGAACTTTAGTGTGATCCAGCAGTGGAGATTTTAATAAGCTGATGAGGTGATAATGATGACTCTTAATCCTTAAGTCATATACGCCTTTTGGTAAAAACTTGATCTCAATTGTATTCCTAAAGATTACTTTTTTTTCCTAAAGATTCTTTATTGTATTTTTTACAACTATTTTACATTGCTCAAATTACAGATAATACACAGAGATTTAGCTGCTCGTAATGTTTTAATAACGGAAGAGAGGACGTGCAAAGTGGCAGATTTTGGGCTTGCCAGAGACGTGGGAGGAACTCACGTGTACGAGAGGAAAAGCGATGGGCGATTACCAATAAGGTAATGTTTACCTGGATTATTATATTAAAAGCCTCTTTTCTCCTATCTCTTCAGCACCGCAACGATTTGCAGCCATTCAATTCCGCCACCTGTCTAAGAAGATAGGTTTTATTTCACCCTCCTTTATCATATGTACATTATCATTCTTCATACAATCTCATTCACTTTGAAAATAAGTTTAACTTTTTTCTCATAATATACTTAACTAAAGAGCCAGTAATATACAGTTACTAAAACGAGCGATTTCATAAATCAAGATGCAAGGGCGACATACATTGCTGAGACAAAGTTGACAAAAGGCAGCGAATTGTCGAAAGGATCTTTTCGAGTTGACTCCTACTTTCCGAGTTTTATCCGTGCCAATCACTGACCATCTTGAGCTTATCGGCATGTCATTGTCACCAACTTTCTATTTTGGCCTTTCTGTGAGAGTATGGCTCAATTACCTTTAAAAAGCTTGGCTTTTTGACTAAGATGAGAAAGTACTTTACGCCCGACCAGTTGCTCAATCTGACAACCGTTAGGTGCACTGGTAGCGATCCTGACTTCCGCACCGACAGTCCTGGATTCGAGTCCCGGAAGGGGCAGATATCTGTACGAGCATCTGTACCTGCGTCATGGGTATATATATTTTTTTATAAATGTTACAAATGTATGTATCATACATTTATGTCTATCGTTACCCTAGTATCCATGACACAAGCCTTATAGTATATATGTATAGCCTTTGGGCTAGGCTAATTGGTATCAATGTAAGAAATATTATTATTAAACTTTACCAATCGCAAATCCGATCGTCAACGGGCACAGCCTCTCCAATCTCCAGCATCTCTCTGGGAAGCCGATGAATAAGGTTGGCTGAAATAAGAGAAGAACCCAACACACGCACAATGATCCAATCGTGACATAGCCCCGTCAAACTAACTTAGCTGGATCCTGTATGGGATACTGTTCCAATCTTTGGGATAGTTCCGCCCATTGAGAGCAGGGCAAATAAATTCATCAGCGATGACGATTTTTTTTATAATAAGCTCAAAAGCCATACGCAAAGACGGAGGGTGCTCAGCATGTCCGTTTTTTTTCAAGCTTTTATTTACTTTCACCTTTCCCGGTGTCTGTAATGAAATCTTGTAAGTTAAATTTGGTACACTTCTCGGTCTTCGATTGAACTGAAATTTTGCAGTCATTAATATATAGCATGACAATGTAATAATATGATGATCTAGAGCTAGTCTGAAGCTGGAAGTGGCCATACGAACTCCGCAATAAAACGCCACAACCACATCGAGTTCGGGCTCGTTTGATTCGAATTGACTAGGATCTGATGCTGGAGCTGGATGGTGGCCACAGGAATTCCGCACAAAATTATTCAGTCAATAATTTTTAATTCTTTTTATAAACAAGTAATAATGAACGCTTGTTTTTAAAAAAGTTTTTTAATTTGCTGTGTACAGTGTACAGTAGAATCGCACAGGCTTATTCCACCATCCTCATTTGTTTATCGTATAACCAAACAAAATCTACAAGTCACGAGTGAATAGGTATCTTCTAGGCAAGAGCGTCATATCCTAGAATGCAAATTTGCTTACCATTATTCGAGATAGAGGTCAAGCTCTTACCTATTTATTACAAAAAATAACTAATTTACCCAAAAGTGGCTATCCACATAGTACGTCACACGTCAAGAGGGGGAGTGGGTTGAAAATTGTGACATTATGTAACAAAGGGTGGGAGGGGTCCTCAGTTTCGTGAAGTCACATTTTAAAATCTAATACTCACATCTAAGTGTTAAAATGCAAAATTCAAACTATAAACTAAAACTATTCCAAACTCTTTCTGTATAAATATTAACATTTAAATTAAGTTTTTTTAATTTTTTGCAATTATAATGCAATATTTTATACCTTACACAAACATTTAAATTGTTCGCTCATCCAGTGTCACGCGCCGGTCGCCTAAATATTAATGCAACTTGACTATTGTGTAATATTATTGGTTCATAATTACGTAGTCGCCGGAAAACATAAACTTATTCCCTCTGTTCATGCAGGTATTGTAATAAAGAAAGATGGTAGACGGAAACCAAAAGCCGTGACACACTCTGGGCCGACATCCGTAGTGCAAAGCATTCTTCTTCTAAGCTGAGACTCATGCAACAGACGTACATAGACTTACTGAAATACCTGCTTTCGTAAACTTTATAACAACTCGAGAAGGTTTCATAAAACCCCTATTTATTTTTACTTGCAATGGTGGTCCCCACGAAAGTATACGAGATGAGCAAGTTATAGTTTCAGCAATACAACATTTTAAGAATTCTGACTTGGACGCTATTAACATTGCCATAAATGCTCCAGGAAGACGTGCTTTCTACAGAGTGGAACAGCGAATGGCGCCTCTTAGTCGCAAACTTACTGGTGTTATACTTAAACGCGACAATTTCGGTTCACATCTAGACTCCAGTAATCGAACTTCTAACTTGAAGTTAGAAAAAGAAACTTTGAGAGTGCAGGCATTGTGCTAGCTAATATTTGGAGCCAATTGGTCATTGATGATTTTACAGTGGTTGCCGACAGATACTGGATATTGAACAGACTATGGTATTAAAAATGATGTGACTTGGTACGCTTATCATGTGCGTGAATCGCAATGTTTAATACAAATAGTAAAATGCGAAGTTGTACCATGTTGTGATGTGCGAAAATGTAGCCTTTGGCGAGTATTACGAGAGGGGTTTTTACTACCTGTTTTTGTTAAATAGACTTAAAACGGATATGTGATCACACAAAAATATGACTCCGATGGTAAATTTGCTCCGCTTTTACTTCAGCTATATGAAAAATTGCTAAATATGTGACGTCACACTAGAGAAGGGGGTCTCACAATTATGACCATCTGTGACAAGGACGTGTTAAAAATTATGAAATTAATGTAACGTACTTTATGGATGAGCCTAAAGAGCGAGAGAAAGAGAAAGAGAGTTAATATTAAGGAAGAATTGTCAAAACGCGGTATAGCATCGACGTAAAAGCAATGTGTCGTCAAGTATTCGACGGACGGACGGACGGAGTCCAGGATAGATAATGATATAGACAGATCAAAAGAATAAGTATATATAAAAGATGAGGAAAGAGTCAGGGAAAAAGTTACAAAATCACTGGCAAAGATAGATTTACAGTTGGAATTTGAATTAAGGGAAGACGTAATAACAACGTTGAATGTATCTTTTGCTTAGTATTATGTACAATCGCTGTTGCCTTATAGTTCCAGAATCCAAACCTTGCCAGTGTGAGATTCAACTCAGAAATAGGTCTGCTCTATTTCAGATATATCTACATCATAATAAAACTAACCTGTTCCTATGTAATTATTGATTATTTATTACCGAGCATAAGTAAATCTTTTTTAAATTTGGTCCATCGACAACCTTTTTCAAAAACATAATGTTATACATAATTAAGTTAAGATTCATTATTTATATTTTTCAAAATCGAAAACACTGACTAGACCTAAATTAAAAATAAAACATATAAATTTAAAATTCATAAGAGAAATAAATAGTATTACTAACAAATGACAAGAAAGTTAGTGTAAGTCAATAAGTAGTCATTAGTTACAAAATACCATTAGCAGTAATCTACCGAAATCCCTGGTAATAATGAAGAGAGATGATTGTCATTAGTATAAATGACTGTGATTTATATCATCCATAATGACAAATCTCAGAAGCTTTCCTAGGTAAATTAAATAAAAAGTGCGTAACAACACTGTAGGTACTTTGTTTTATCAAAAAATAAAAGCATACCATATACCGCTCGTACCTTCTATTATTAATTAATTAATTTTCATTCTTAATGGTGTAAATAGCGACTTATGAAACTGGAGGTAATCGCCATATATTCCATACCGCCAGTCAAGCGTGTACATTATGGCACCCCGCCCGTCCTTCGTCTGAGATGATGATAATAACCTCTCAAAGTCCAAGAACATGAAAGCTAATTAAGAAAAAACCAACCCCCCATCTAGTAGTTCTTAAATTAAGGTTCAACACACGGTAGTTATCATCTTATGTATCTACAACGCCTAATACTGGGCATAAGTCTGCCTCTCAAACATATTCATAATCAGATCTACACTGCATGCATCCAGGGGTACATCCACAGAGAATCGTTTAAAATTAAAAAGATATCTCTATCTCAACCTTAGCCGCCCAAGAACTCTGTCATTGTATTATTTAAAAAAACGACTGATTCTTAATGTCCTATTGTATGAAAGCTATTTTTATTTAAAAAAAATCATAACGAAACAGCTACCACATACCTCTCAAATTCTAAGTTTATTTAATCTCTATTTTATTTCAAACAGCAATAAAAACCCCCAGCACCCTTATGTGCCACATACGAGTGAACCTTTTTCTTCGTGTTCAAAATATCTAATTTTGTCACTTTGTAAGAAGTTATTCACCTATTAAATTACTGTGGTGTTTTAGGTGGATGGCGCCAGAATCACTTTATGATGACATATTCAGCGTGAAGTCAGACATTTGGAGCTTCGGTGTGCTTTTATGGGAGATTGTGACTCTTGGCTCCACCCCATACCCTGGAATGTCTGCTGGTGACGTCATGAGAAAGGTAACTGTTTGTAAGAAGACTAGTACTTAATTATTCTTAGGAATGTTTGATTCTTTATGTTTCTAGTATTTTAATTGCACGTTTGAAAATTCTTGTACAGGTAGATCAAAAAATATGTCTCCCAATGCCTATTATATTATACCATATCATAACATATGATATCATATGATATCCAATCATATTAAATCATAGACCATATCATATCACATCGTATCGTAATACATTAAATCATAATTTAATAATTAAAAGCCCCAACACACCAGTTAATGAATCTCTGCAGTCTATTGTAGAATAACTGTGTTACGTTTAGGGGCTGTAAAAAGTTTTAAACACCACTGTGTACTGTGTCTCACCTAGAATATTCCACGAAAGTCAGCTTTCTTTGTAACGAGTAAGTGTGGTGTTGTAAATTTAAGTTTTTCGGCCAGCAAACGTAATGTGCTACGCAAAATTTTCTACGTACCATTCATTTAAAAAAGGGTAATTATATCTCGTGTATATAAACAATAACTTGATAGATGTTTTTGTTAAATGTACTTATTTATGCTGAATGGCATAATAAGTTTGTACCTACTACTACAATTACAATGGAAAATACAGGAAAACATCGAACAATCTAATTACCATTCTTAATTACCTTTGATTACCGTTCTCCTTTATTCGAATGGTAATAAGAAGAATCAAACGGTTATTAGTTTTGTAACTAACAAATTAACTTTTAAGATTTTTACAATAAAATGAGTAGTCTACACATTTTTGTTTTTATCAACACAATAACTACCATATATCTCCCTACGGTGTTTTTAACCTTCCCTACAATCTGTGCTGTAATGATTATAATATTTTTTTATTTACTGCTTTATGTTACAACACAAAAGCTACCAAACTCATCTTTCAATCTATCTCTTTCAATAGCCCTTGTCTTTGCCTGTATAGTTTGTGGTGTGCCCTAGAATAGCACCACCCCCTTCTCTTCCCGAGGGTGGCGTAAGAAGCGACTAAGGGATCTAGACTTCGGAGTATGAGCAGCAGCATCCCACCGCGTATCGTGTACATACACATACGATGTGATCATCAACTCGTTTACCAGCGAACAGCCGTATTATATTAATTTCATTTCAAATTAAAATGTTCAAAGTTAAACAATATTGAGATCGGTCATCGTTTATAGTATGAAATTACTAGTCAGATCAGTTAGTTTGTATGTAGAATAATAATTACAAAATTTGGTAAAGAGAAATGTCAATATGATTTACCTTATGATTTTATATTTAAATTTATTTGTTCTATAGATATTATATGTAAGTGATATTTTTCTATTTCCTTTATTAGGTGCATGGCGGCTACCGGCTCGAGAAACCGGAGCATTGTCGTCGTGAGCTTTACAACATTATGTATTACTGTTGGGAAGCGAAACCTACGGACAGGCCTGATTTCAAAGAAGTAGTAGCCATGTTGGAACGTCTACTTTGCACCGAAACCGACTACATAGAGCTAGAGAGATTCCCAGACCATTCTTATTATAACGTACAGCATTTAGATGGTGAAAAATTATAATACTGTGTAATCCAAAAATTTTTGATTAATTTACTTGTAAGTTATTATATATACATATATGTTATGTTTGATATCATTCATATGAATACTTAATAAAAAACATGGAAAAATTATTAAATATAATAGAAGCAATATCATGTTTTAATTTGCAATTAATTACAATAAACATTGTTAAAATGTTTCATTTGTATAAATTATATAATTATAGAGTAATGTGTTATATTGTCTGTTCATAATTTTAGATAAGCTCTCCTACATTTATACAATAACTGACTTAAAATTCTTAGACTTTCATGCTCATATCATTAACTTTATATTTTGCAAAACTCTTCGGTATGTTGAATCTCACTTTATAGGCCTGTATTAAGAATATATTATTATGATAATTTTATTTTATTTTTCTTATTAGTAACTTTGTTTCTTATTGCTCTTGGAAATTCATCTAACCATGTCTGAGTAGGTATTTATATCAAAGACTTTCATACAATCAAAGCTTAAAAGCTTTAACGCTATTTAATTAAATTTATTTCAAACATGTTTTTTTTGTTTTGAGCATTAATGTTATTAAAAGAATTGTAGTAAATTATTAAAATACATGTTCTAATCAAGCAAAAAGAAGTCTATGTACCTTTGTGACAATATCCGTCCAATTAAATTTTTTTACTCGTTTGAGATCTCAAATGCCTCTTTTGAACAAAAAGCGCAAGCGATTGAAGTATGAATTATGACTACTTTTGCTATTATTTAGCAATTTATTGTAATTTAAGTACTAGTCTTTAGTAATAAAATGTAATAGAGTGAAAAAGCGATTCTCTTAAAGAGATAGCAACATCAATAGCACTGTATGAAAATTATAATTAAGACTATTTTCAAATAACAATAAATGTTTTGTTAAGCTGTTGTGGTTACCTTTATTCATATCGCATATATATTTATATATATATATATATATATATATATATAACGTGTTTCTATATATATCGTGGTGAAGGAATCCCTAAATGTTTTCGTAACAACACCCTTTCAACCCATCAACTCCCTGAGTGCTTGGTGGCTATAGCAACCACAAACGGGTAAATCTGACGTGGACCCACAATAGTGGCTACGTAACACTTACAGCCATGAACATTAAAACTAATCAGTTAACGGATTTGAGCCATTTATTTAGAGAACAAAAACAGTTTAATAATCGTTTTATTTTTGTTTATATTGAGCCGCCAAATGGGAAGCTCTAGAAGCCTAAGCTTCAGTAATCAAGATTTTTGGGTCCAGTAAGTAAAATCATGTAGTATAACTTACGATTAGACTGTGGAAACTGTCACTGAAGGAAAGAAGGACCGTGACAGGTCCGTATTGGTCACAATGGTAGTATTATCTGCTCACAGTATTGTAGTTCTAAATATTTGTTAAATAATCTACTGACTGAACATATCGATACTACGATAAGTATAAATTCCACGTTCATCAAGTTATCTCAATCATACTGTATTTTTATACAAATAACTTTCAAGTACTTTCTCCTTATAATAAGTTACATTTTAGTATGTATCGCTGGTTGGCGGCATTAAAATATTGCATAAGATAGTTTGAACTGCATAGAAACACCATTGGGAAAACAACCCATCACTTTCAATATTATATCGCCCAGCTTAAAGCTCGAGGTATGCCTCTGCAAAAATTGCTGAAAACCCACATCCGCAGATAGTGCTCGCTATTTGATGTGACATCCACATTTTAAAATAATAATTATAAGTGCACATAATAAAATATTTTGTTTTAACATCAAAATGAAACATTTTTATATGCAAAAAAACTTATTGAAAAAATTCGCCTTAGTGGGATTCAAGCTCACGTATTCTGATAAACCAAGCCAGATGACACAACAGCTGTGTCAGTGAGGCTCCTTCTTATCTACTTTCACGAATTCAATCAACACTATCTACATTTTTTTGTTCCGTTTAAATGCCTTATAAATAAAGTACGCGTAACTTGAATATTCGATTGTATAAATAAGAAGTAATATTTTTGCTTTATAGAAAGAATCTTTAATACCTACTAAAATATTTATTCAAATATTTTTGAATAATTTACTAAGTCTTATCAATTTCATAAATGTATTCAAATCGCCTGTAGATACGTAGTTTATTATAAAAATGCAAAGTGGTGATTGTTTTTCAACTTTGCGTAGAATATAATCTAATAAATTTAAATTAGCAATTCTTGTATATGAGATGAGTTTGTTTGTTTGTTTGTTTGTTCCGCTTTCACGCCGTAACTACTGAACCGAATGCTTTGAAAATTTGCAGACGTAAAGATAAAAGTCCGGATTAAATAATAGGGTACTTTTTATCCTGGAAAAAAATTGATATTCTCGAAGAAAATCAAAAATATTGTTTACTTGATGGATGGATTATAGATGGCGCTGTGTTTCGTTTAAAACAAGGTAAAATATTGCAAACGAATATAAACATGTAAATTTAGAAGCTAAACGATACGATCATGAATCCCCGAAAATGAGGAATTCCCGAGGGATGACTTACAATTTGTTTTATCGTCTAAATTGTTTTTTTACTTCTACTTATCCTGAAATCACTAAAGTCAACGAATTACTAATTGGTATAAGTATTAGTTACGTTATTTAGTTCTTGAGGAATGCGATAGATGGCGCTGGGTGTTTTTTTAAACATGGTAACGATGTGTTTTTTAAAATACATAAGAAGTGAAATGATAGCTTGGTAAAACATTGTTTTTCGCATGGTCAGCTCTATGTAGCGTGTTCCCGGGTACCAGTGCCCAAAATCTGCATGTTTTTGCTCCACAAAGGAAAACATATATTAAAGTGTACCATTCAGTTTTGGTTTAACAACTAATTGTATCCAGCGTTTCATCGCGCTTCTAAGATTTTTCCGTGGGAATGAGAAGTTTTCTTATAGTTGTGCTTTATACCGCAATATAACCGAATTCCACGCGGGCGAAGCCGCGGGCGAAAAGCTAGTTATAAATGAATGAAAATTATACAGGTTGTCCCGGTGATACATAAAAATAGGATCAAGTTCAGAGGTAGAGCATATCGTTATCCTAGAATCCATATACAAACCTACAGTGCTTACCTTGGGTAAAATAAGTTTATTATATATATTCTCTTAAATATTATTATAATTGTTATTGTATTTTTTCATAAAATACACGGTCAAATGATTAACGCTCTATAGCTCCGCTGTGAGTACTCGAAGCTGATAAATGTTTTAACTATAATAATAACTTTATTTTATGTGATTGCGAAAACTTCTTGATAATTTTATTTCTAAATTCGGGTCCTTGAAAAGCAAAAATATTCAACATAAACCTTGATGACCAACATGAAACCTCATAAATAGTGATAGGTGTTAAATAACACATGCGCCACTTAGACTTTCAATTAGGTATTATTGAGTATATTTAGAAAAAGAAATACTATTATTATCTGGCCTTTTACTGTTAAAGTATTTATGGTCAATACTTCATATCTTTTTTGTGGAATCGAAATAATTAAGATTGATTGTTGCAGAGTTTTTAACTTATTCATAAATATGAAAACGGTTCAAAAAATCTTTATTGAGGTCAAAAGTATTACGTACTCTGGAACTTTTCAGAATACTTCGGTGTTAGGTTAGATAGGTAAGAGTGAGAGAGTCAATATCGAACATCTTCATTAGCACGACAGAGAAAATATTATTTCGTCTGCCTGAATGTTAGAACTGATCCATCTGGCTGATTTTTTAGGTAAATGTGTATACAATAATAATATAAATAACATTTATAATTTTCAGCTCTGCTGAAATAAGATATAAAATACGCGTGTAAAAAACAACTACGCCTCCGAGCCCTCAAGTGGGATTCGAACCCAGGACCTTTCCTGCCGGCCGAGTACTCTGACAGCTGAGCTACCAAGACGCTAGCAAAAGTGTCGAATTTCACAAACGTATTTTAACTTCTACTATGAGCTAGTATTGTTCCACCAATGTTGAACGCTAACTACCTTCAACATCGAAAGTATTAAATAGTAGTAAAGTAGGTCGATTTACTACTATTAAATTAAATATTATATATATATATATATATATATATATAAACACCTCTTTGCACACTTAGTTGATCCAGCCACTACCCCGTACATTACTGACTCCGCCTTTTGCACCGAATAACTTAACTCCTGTTGCGTATTTCTCGGGCAAAATGGCAACGTAGCATTCTATTATGCGATGTTGCCAAATGTATTCGTCGATAGTACCTATACTCGTTATATTTTTTTTCAACAATTTCATGCAATAGTGGATCCGTAACGGCTAAATTTCTTAAATGCACGAAGTCTTTTTGGCTCCGAATATATTTCAAAAATCAATTACTTGTGTTGATCCATTTATATACACGTACGTCCAGTAATACTTGTTTTGATCCGAATAGGTGCGCATACCGTAACGGTCGATTAATTATGAATTTATTATACCTAATCTAGATATTTTATATTCGCAATGCCCCATACATTTTAAATTCCGCCTCGGTTGTAACGGTGGTGGCACGGGGGGAGCACCGTACACCGCACCGCACCGCATCTCAATTTGAATGTGCTAGATGCGCTAGTTGAACTGTGCGCTCGTCGATATTATTTTAAATTCGTCATTTGAATTTGTTTTTGACTGAAGAATGAATGAAGACTAAAATTAAGGTCAATGTATGTGTTTTACATTTAGTACCTAGTTAAGCGATTTTTTCTATCTGAAGTTCCGGTATGAGAAGCTATAATTTTTAAATTAAAGAACTTATACCAAGTTACGTAGCGACAATTCAAACAATTCGAAATTCCATCTACTCAACATACCTACGTGTATTACAAAAATAATTTTACTTAGTCGCCTTATATTTTAGCGATTTAAAGCGCTGTTTTCTAATGATTTGTGGAAGGTACTGGAACGCGTACTCTAGAGTTAGTTTGCGTTTCGTTCCAGCGTCATAGTTTGATTTTTTTTCCGCGGAATAGGTTCTATTGGTTGTCATTTATATCTATCTGTTCGAAATAAGGTTGTGAATCCTTGAATGGGTTTTTATTAAATTTATAGCTTCTCGTGAGCTGCCATTTTTTGAAACTGATAATAATATATGCTCCCTTAGCAATTATTTGCATGTATTAACAGATCATAATAAAATACAGTGAATTAACTGCCCAATTCAATTAAGTTTGAAGGGCTGTCACTTACATTTAATTGTCAATTAAATCTGCTGTTGGTACATTGCTGGCAATTTAAACTTCGTTAAAAAATGCATGAAGATGGAAATTAAGTTAAGTTAAAGAGGTACATTACCTTACCCTATTTTGAAAAAGCCCACTTGACTGTTACACACATTGCTATATAATCCTGTATACACGTCGTTCCTACTATTCTAAAATATTTATTATTTTTAGTTGAACCAGGTATCCAGACCAAAGTTGCAGAAAAATTAAGGCCCCTACCTGTTTTGTTTTGTGTGAATGTTGCGTACTATCTAGGTATACGTGGCAACACTGAAAATGCTTAGAACTGGCCAGTTAGAAACATTGCTAATGAAAATTTTTTTTCATTTCAATTTAAGAACTCTTTGGTAACCTTATGTAGTATATTGCATTCATTTGTCATTTGTTTTTGTGAATTGGCGGCAAATATAAAACTCTTGTTACTCGTGAAAATGAACCTAACGCGAGAAAATTTTCGGTTAATGATTTATTATGTCTTTCGTTGTGGGCTTACTCAACAACAAAGCTACGATAGGCTGCGATCAGCATTTTCTTATGAAGCCCCATCTCGTGCCACTATTTACAATTGGTTTAACGAGTTTAAGTGTTTAAGTGATTGTGACGTAGCAATCTCAATGATGATCCGCGTGAAGGACGTCTTTTAACAGCGACTACTGAAGATAATATCAGTGCTGTGCGACGCATGATAGAGTATGATAAGAGAGTGACCCATCAGCAGATACGGGCAAGCCTAGGCATTGGTATGAGTCAAGTTCAAAAAATATTACACGAACATTTAGGCGTCAGGAAGCTTTGTACCAGATGGATTCCCCATACTTTAACCGACCAAAAACACCTTCGCATGGAATGGTGTCGCCAAATGTTAGATAAGTTCAACGGCGGTGACTCAAATGCTGTATTTGACATCGTCACAGGTGATGTAAGCTAGATATATTGCTACGAACCCGAAACCAAAAGACAATCAGCTCAGTGGGTGTTTCCTTTAGAGGATCGGCCAACTAAGGTAAATAAAGGAACAAAACAAGGAAATAAGATGATTGTCTCATTCTTTGGTCGGAAAAGTCATTTCGCGACAGTTATGCTAGAAGATGGAAGGACAGTTACTGCAGATGGTATGTCAATTGCTGTTTGCCTGTTGTCTTGGAAAAAATTCGACAGCAACGCCCTCGAAGCAGGATCCTCCTTCACCACGGCAATGCTTCAGCGCACTCCGCAAAACGGACTGTTGAATATTTGACTATGGCAGGTGTCGAGATAATGAGTCATCCGCCGTACAGTCTTGACCTGGCGCCCTGCGACTTTTATTCATTCCCAAGAACTAAAGATAAAATTCGAGGTTTTCGCTTTTGGAGCCCTGAAGATGCGGTGAAAGCGTACGAAAATGCCATAGAAGAGACCCCTAAGGAAAAATGAATGGGCCCCCTGCTTTTCTCAGTGGTTCCATCGAATGCGACGATGTGTAGAGAGGAACGGAGATTAAAACAATAAAGGTATTGCCAACTTTCTACATTAAGCTGTTTTTCATTTTGTAAACATTTTCAGTGTTACCTAGGTATTAAAAGCATGTTAATATCTATAAGGCGTCAGGTTATTCAGAGATCTTCTTCGAGTTCCGGCTCTCGGCGCTTTTAAAAGCTTTATAAGTACAACGGAAAAAAATAATTACTCCCTAAATTACGTATTTATTTTATTTATTTATTTATTTCATAAGGAACACCAACAGCTTTACGTGTATTTTATAATTGATTGTCTTATATTCTAGGTTTTTATCCTACACGAAAGCCAATAACTGGCATACACAACATTTACATATACGTATAATTAATAAAAAGATAGCAAAGTCCTAATAAGAATTAAATTAACTAAACAATGAAACAATTAATAGCAATAAATTAAATATAAAAAAATAAATTAAATATAAAAAAAATAAATTAAATATTAAAAAAAATTAAATATAAAATAAAAATCAAACTAAATTATAAAAAAAAAACATAAAATTGATAATAGTTAATATTAATTACGGGAGTTATTACATCCAGTGTGTTTCAGTAATTTATCTTTAAATTGCTTTAAACTGTCACTAAAAATATCTATTTCCGGTAATTTTCCATTTATCTTATTATAGCCTGAGCACAACCTGGAAAGTGGCTGATGTGAACCCAGATTGATCCTACTTTTGGGAACATGAAAATAAACGTATTTATTATTTATTTATGTGAACGTGCGTCCACCCTTCAACTGATGCGCGCGCGAGTCTTGTGTCTCAACTAAAGGATTCAATACCAGGATAACGAATCTCGGGATCCCGGCCTCATTTTGATCCCGAAAATTTTGGAATTAAATTTGACAAATCCCAGGATTTTCGGGATAGGATTGAAATTGATTTCTTAAATTTATTCCTGAAATTAATTAAAGAATTTCTACAAGCACGAAGTGTTCTTTCTATTTCCATCGAGCCTGAAGACGCTTTTGCAGCTTCTGCACTTATTATGTTCAACAAACTAAAACAAGATTAGAAACAAATCTTTTATCGATTTATAAGCAAATTTTTAAAGAATCGTATTTTTTGCGATTCATGGGATTTTAGATATATTTTACATGATTATTACATTTTTATGTGACTAGTCGACAATATCTCATAGTTAAATGATTTTGATAAAATAAGAGTCATGAGTTGACTGTTAACCTTGACTTCATGCTGGCACCAGTATGACCACCAGATGAACATACTCTTTGAAAACTTACAGCTGAAATATCATGTTTGGACTCATGAAATTAATCTCGGTGAATAGAGTTTAAAAAACTTAAAATAAATGGTAAATTAGAAATAACGTATAAAAACTCCCTACGCAAAATTCAACCTCTTAAAACGTAATAATAATAATTAAGTATTCGCATATAATTTCTCCCAAAGGAGTCTGGACACGCAATGCTATAAGTGCACTGAAAGTAATTGATGCCTTCCACACAATATTTTCAACATAAAGCAACTCTGTTTAGTAAAATTCTAAATACACTTGTAACCTTTAATAATCGATTATCCATACAAGCTATTCAAAAGGGATTTATTGGCAGCAGACTTATAGAAATTGAAAATCATTAAAAAAACAAAGAAAATCCTATAGAAAAGGAGTCTGAAAGTGAAATAACTGATTCATATGTTAACGAAATTGAGAAAAGAAATAATGAAACTGACAGTGACACAGATAGCAAAGAAAATGAAACTAGTAAATGTGATTATATTAAGGACAAAAAATCAAAACTTTCAAAAATAAAGAGAAACAAATAGATGCAGAAATAAGCGATAATATAATTGAAGATAATGAGAGCGACAACAGTATTATCAATGAAGACAATAACAAAGAGAATGATCACCCAAATAAAAGCGCTATTTGTGAAGAAAGAAGTGAGAAAATAAGAAACGATAAGAAGAGTAAGTATATTAAAGAAAAACAACCAAAGAGAAAAACAAGAAAGACAAAAAAATACTAACCGATGAAAAAAATACTGAACAAAAGGGCAAAGAAATGATAAACAAACTGAAATGATGGATCTGATGAAAAAATAACTGTACCAAAACCAATAAGATGAAAGAAAACTTATAACAAATGGAGTAGCGATGAGGTTGAAGCAGTAATGCGACGTCTAAAACAATTTATAAAAATGAAAAAAAAAACAGGAAAAGCCTTATCTGAACAAGTATTGCGCAAAGAGCCAATTCTGCATAAACGAACTTGGATGCAAATTAATACTTACATCAACAATATTTACAAAAAGAATTTATAATAAACAAAGTATTTTTTATTAATTCATTCATTCACGTTACTCCAGACTGATTTCTTGTAAGTTTTCCTTTTTTTAAGACATGATTCTCTACGACTTTGAAATACTAGCTAGACATTATTAAGTCACTGTAATATCGTAGCCAAACGTCCCAATCAGGAAGCCCTTGGCAAATGCTGCGCCCTGATTGGCCCATTTGAATTGGATCAACAACTGCTCATACGCCAAAAAGGTAGATTTGTATAAAAATCCCTTAATTATTATTATAACTCATCGTGACACTTGTGGCTCCGAACGGAGCTACATATTTATGGTCAGCTGGCATTGGATCAACAAAAGACGCCCGGATCAACAAGTGAAAATGGATCAACAAATTACTACCTATACGGCACGTTGGAGCCACAAAGTGCCCAAAGGGATATCTATATATATATATATATATATATATATATATATATATATATATATATTAAAACAGCAGACATGCCGCTATCACGTTTTGAGAGTAAATGATGCCTTTTGGCTTCCGGACGCGCCCAAAGGAACCCGCGATGAGTATAGTGAATCCCCATTAATATGAAACTTGCTACTATACCGTAAGTCTGCGGAACGCTGGCTCTGACATCATATACTATAGAGCATGCAACTCGAAAAAGGAAAAAAAGTTTTAATTTGGCCCATGCCGACATGTTCTACCGGATCAAATGGAAACTACTCAGATTTTCCTTTGATATAAATTACCATATGTTCAAACTCTTCAAATTTTTGGTTCTTAGAAAAATGCTTCTAAATGGAGGTAAACTATTTCGATTTCGTCTTCTATCGGTCTACAGCAGGACGAATGAATGACCTTTCGGGAATTCGTTCATCGATATAATGTCTGTTGAAATAAGGTGTTTGAATGCTTAAAAGCAATAAAGTGATAACCATTTGCTAGTCGGCTGCGTCACTTTAAAATGTGGACATTATTTTATCGTTTTGGTAGGTATTATATCATTAATTTTGTCTAGAAGGTTCTCCATAGTAAAATTAACTGTTCAAAGTTGCGTTACTGTTTAAGTATAGAGTTCCTAGAATTTACCACCTTTTTCCTAGAATTGAGGGCATTATCCCTCTATTCCACTGATATCTTCTTGGTACAATACACCATTTCCATAACTTGACATAGTCTTGGTAATAAAATTTTCTGATGTATTTACCAAATCTAAAATAACAAAGCTTGCTAATAAATTTAGCGATATTTTGATGACTCGCTGAACTTTATCCGTAAAGTGGTAGTGAAAATTCCTTGTACATTTTAAATGTTGTATTTACGTATAATTGTTCGAAGCTTATAGTTAATAATTCATAACTTTTATATTATATCTAATAATACACTCAAACGTTTCTAAATTTTAAATAAATTATGTATGATGATTTTTTCAAAGTGCTTTGTTTTCCTCTTCCTAAATCAATTCAAAAGTACTAGGTAAAATGATTGCATTGCTCGAATGAAGAATCGAAAGATTCTCTCAAATCAGCTAAAAATATTTTCAATGTTTGTAATTGAAATAAATCACGTTTGAATCTTTTTGCAACGGCATCAACCTCGCAAGTGAACGTAATTTATTACAGTTCTAAGCATATGCATATTATTGTCTTATATTTCTTGTTCACTATAATTTATTTATTAAAGGTTCAGTAAACCGCAAGTTAGGGAATTTTCGTCCTGTTTCAATAGAACTGTTGTTAGTCCAGTGAAATGTTACAATTTAAAGGCCAAACTGAACATTTTTTAGAGGACGCAATTTTATTTATGGGACATGTAGGGGGGGTCAATACAAGCTTAAACCCAAGTTTGTGGGGTTGGCGCCCTTGTCCCCCAGCCGCCATCTTGGAAAAAGGGTTAAAACACGTTTTTTACTATATCTCCAAAACTATCCATTGTACAGAAAATTTGTAACGACATATTTTGTAGCAAAACGCTTTGCCTACAATTATTTTTTATGACTTTTTATCATAAACTTAAAATTTTAAAAGTTATAACCAAAAAATTCAAAAACTTTCGTCAAAAATTTCCTTGATAAAATTGATAATTGGCTCTCATCCCATGATTTTACCATAGATCGTCGTGAATTAATCTGTATAGCTAATGGAATAGTTGCATCTGAGATAATAAATTGTCACCGTGCTATTGAAATAGGAGAAGAATTAATGACTAACATCATAGGACCAGACTTTCAACGACTGTCATTCACTCGCAAACAATGCCGTGAGCAACACAAGGATGTCGATGTCCTCTGCTACGATAATCCCATAAATAAAATTGCGTCCTCTAAAAAATGTTCAGCCAATGTAACATATCAATGGACTATGTAACTTCAATTCGCAATCAGTCCGAACCGCCATTAATGTTGACAACTTCCGCAACTCTTACTCAAGTTAAAAAACCATTTGAGTTTGAGTTAAATTTGGGTTTGACCATAAATGGATGTCATAATTTTAATTTAAATAGCCTCTGATATCGTTATAAATTTGTGTAACTGATTTGGATTTTCCTCATAACCGGGAACAAAGTTAATCGCTTGTACATTACGTCTCAAACAATCTCATTAATATTCATGTTTTACTTAGTAATATTAAGTTAAAAACAAAATTGATGCGTAATAATAATTTCAAATATTGTTAAATATTTAATATAATTTAATTCATGCCACACAAAAAAACAATAATATGGTTAAAAGACAAATAACTTGATTTATATCGAATATAAATTGTGATGTTTTGAATTGCGGCATGTGTCAATAATTGATTAAAACGTATTCAAAATAGACTTTGAGAATCAGTAAAACTGTTGGAGATTATCTAACATAGACCTAATAAAATGCATTACACCTCAATGTTCATTATTTGTTTGCCAATCAATAGTTGTTTGCAATATTTATGTATTGCAAAAGTTGTGAGCGTTCCATGGCATATTATTATGTAATTAAAAAAGAAAATGGGATACTATGTTATCTGCCAGTCGAAAAAGCAATTTTTTTTTGTAAAACATTATTAACCACTTCCACTCGAGCAATCCGGTCGTCTGGACGATTGATGGACTTAATGCTCAAATCATTCTATACCAATCAACTTTATGTATTATAACCACTAAGCTACGGAGGCTGCATTTTTTACTGCAATTAGCTTAGCATAAAGTAAATACTGTAAGACTTATATACTTATATAAGACTTATGTATACTAGGGTATACGTAACACAAATAGACAAATATTTATGTTTCATTATTTATTAACATTTATAGAAATATATATAAATACCCATTACTCAAATTACTTTTCAAATATAAGCATTGAATTTTAAGTAGGAAATGGATTGAAGAAGTTTGCTATTTTAGGTAAGTTGGATATACTGCTGACCAAACCATGTCATTACTGCCAATCAGCAGTTAAGTCCAGTTGTTTTTTAATTAAAAAAAAGGGTAATATATACAAAAATACAAAATATACAATGAAGAAGAAATAAGAAATTAATTTTCATTTAGAGAAATATTTTTCAATAATGTACTTAAAACATATATCAATTGGAGTGTGTGTTATAAATAACACTATAATATATAGTTAAACTTGTTTTATTCTTATAATCCATGTACTGCTGAAATAAAAACGAGTCCTGAAATGCTTTTCCTATACCACAATAGACTTATGTATCTAATAAAGTGTAATAGGCTCCCTCTTTAGGACACTTTTAATCCTTTTGATTTTATGTTTCGCTATTTCCGAGTTAATAATAATTTCAATAATTAGCGTTGTAGTGCCGGCAGTGTAACCTAATATTAGTGCTAAAAATCCTCCTTGCAAATGCTGAATAGACAACGCGTCAATTTCTGACTGCTGAATTTTCAATAAACGCAGAAGTTTAGCTTTTTTCCTTAAATTATAATATGAAAAAAAACGTCTTAATTGCGCACTATGCCCACATTGCTGTAGTAGTCCCAAAGTTTTGGTAAATTGAGGCATAAATGGAAATCCGTTTAATCCTAACATCTCCAATGGTACCGAGAAAACCTTCGTGGTAAAAGCGTAATACTTGTATTTTCCAAAGCTATCACTTAGTTCGGGAATCATTGCTGATGTATGCGCTAATTCCAAACGACTGCAAAGTAAAGAAAAATTTCTATGGACAGCAACATCTATCAACGCCATAGATATGTCTTCAACAGTTACATATTTTTCAAAAACATAAGAGTCTATTGGATCGTCAGAATTATTAAATATATCATGCAGTTCTTCAAACCCACCGAATTTTAGACCACTATTTATTAATTCCTCTACAGTTTTTATCTGGTGTTCAAAAGTGGGGTTTCTCAAAACATCTATCAGTTTTGCCGTATATGCCGTCAAACACATTACGCAATAAAGGTTAAGGAAGATAAAAAATGTTCTTAGGCTGTCTGTTTTAGGGCGACTATATGTACAAAAACCCAATGTACAAATCCAAGTATTTAAAAAACTGTGACCAAATGTTTTGTTATACAATGAATCTTCACTCAATGCTCCAATTGTTTTCCAAACACCAGCACAAACAACAAAGGTTGCTAGTACAGTCAGCCAAACGGTCTGTTTAAATATTATAGTTAAGGCAACCCAACGCGGTGAATGATGAGCTCGTGGCACAACCCAAATAAATGCATCGGCTAGATAGGATGAGCTATAGTCAAAATCTTCATGCACATCAAAGTCAGGAAAGATTCCACCTAATAACACATTACCTTTTTTTAAAATCAGTTCTTTCAGAGCACCGTCCCATTCTCCTGTATCACGCTCCCCTCTATTTAGTTGTAGTATTTCATAGTTTGATTTAAAATTATATATCTTGAGTATTTCATCTATTAGGTTTTTCTCTATATTCGGATCTTGTTCGTCTGCACTGGTGAAAGGTTGTCGTTCCAACGTCATTACATATAAAGTACAACCTTTCATATCTGATGGAATTCTGTTCTCAAATAACTTCTTTTTGTATTTTAAAACACCTTTCTCGCACATATTTTCCTTTCTCAATCTATTTTTAGCTGTTTCGTTTTTATACCCGCAATATTTAGGTGGGTCATAAGGTCTCCAACTATAAGCAATTGCATTTCTTATATTATTTACTTGAGGAACCATAAAAACGATATTGACAACGTTATATTTAAAAAAACATAGTAGTAAGTTTTCAATTATTTCTTCATTTATTCTCGTATTAGATGTAAACTGGTAAAGCAATATTAAAAATTTCGCACGTGGGTTCCAAGTTGTTGAATAAATAAACTTGGCAAGTAAATTATATAAATCTTGATAACTGTCAATAATTATAACAAAGTAATTTGCTTTAAGCGTATGTTTCGAAAAATCAGCATTTGAAATCATTGTAATTTTTTCATCATTGCCACAAATTACCATTTCTTTACCCAAACTTGTAATCTCAACTGAATATTTTGCACTTTTATGAATATAATGCAAAACTTTGCTTCTTATTCGTCTCACAGAAGTACTTGCATTATTATCTGCAAAGACCAAAAGCCCAGATTCTTGAAAGTCTATATCTATCGTTTGTAACATACAATTTGTAAAATCATTTATTACGGTTGGGCCACTGGGGTTTATTATACCCTCCACAATATATACTAAGTAAAGAAAAATTACTAAAATCATTGTTGCTACATTGAAATTGCTATATTTTCTGAATAATATGTACGGGAAATTTGTATTTGTAAACTAGATTCCAGTAACTACAATCTATGCGTGTTCGGGGTGTATACCGCTGTTATGCAAAAAGTTACCACGAATTTTGCATACACCAATATACAAGTAGTAAAAATATCTACTCGAGTATAATATATCAATCAAAATCAAAATCAAAATCAAAAGCTTTTTATTCTTTTACAAAAACTTAGTTACAAAAAGTTTTGGGTGACACACCTATTAAGTAAAATATACCTGTATCAGGTAGTCACCGCCAGTTCAGACCGTGCCAAATAACATAGGTAAGTTTATAAACAAAATATGACAAACAAGAGGAAAAAAAGTATACAAATTAGTTTTTTTTTTCTTTTTAACAAACTTATATGTTGTATTATGTGAATAGGTTTGTGTGTGTGTGTGTGTGTGTGTGTGTGTGTATTTGTGTGCTTAGGTAGTGTTAAGGAATATTTTTTATGCCAAAATATTATGTCATCAATATTTATTAATCAGTATTCATTATTTAAGAGATTTTCAGTATCTAAATAACTTAGCGATTTTAACCAAGCCACAAGTTCTGTTTTACAATGCTCCTCAAATAATATATAAATACATTATTTGAGGAATTCTACATATATATTTATATGAACAAAAAGAGTATTTTTAACTTTGGGATCAAAAATATCACAATTATAATCAGTTATCGTTGTAAAAGGTGTTTCATTAAAGCGATAAACATAGAAAATATTATTTTTGTAAAAAATGTTTTACCTAATTTCAATATTCAGATTAACAAATAAAGTTAATTAGTACTTTCTGTATGATCACGTTATTTTTATGGTTGTTATCTATACACTGATCTCTACTTAGTGTTTACTAGATCCATTAGTACAACGTAATCTCAATGGTGAATTAATAATTATTGTTCGCATAAAATAAATCTGTATTACCATTAATAAAATAAACACCTCGTTTGTTTTTATTAAATCTTAAATCAAATAAGTCTACTTTTATACATGATTTATTAATTTCGGTTATGCGATTATTTCTAATGCGACACCTAAATTAAAGAATATCTTTGAATACGACACTATTCAAAGTAGTATAAATATTTAATTTAAGATTGTTATCAGCATTGCTGACCCGCGAGCAGGACACGTCCAGTTGGCCGTGGCAAAAACAGACTTGAGATTTATTTTGAATTATAGCGGAACAAGTGTCTATTAAAATTATGTGTAAACGGTAATAGAAAATTATTGGGAAGCCTTTGTTCAGAAGAATCAGTTAATTTAAGATGGATTTCATTGGACACTTCCGGTGGAGTAAGTGCGTGGCCGCACGATGCCTTAACGATGAATCGTAATGAATTCGCTGTATAGGGTGCCACACGGGTAGTGCGGCACAGCACCTCACCGCTGTGAGCCGTCGAGCTTTAGAGCGAGGCCTCACGATGCGTTAACGGTGTTTTCTTTTTGTACCATATCTTTTTGTTATCACTGTCAGCACAAATTTGATATAATACAACGCTGTTTATACCTGCCATGTCCAGTACTCTTTGAAAAACTGCCATAGGCCAACGACTGGTTCTACGAAAGCAACATTTCTTTTTCACCTCGTATACTCAAAAAAAAACAAAAATATTTCTGGCTTGAACGTCAGATCTTCATCTTCATCAAACATATCCGGTTGCGCCAGTATTAAATTCAAAGTGCCGCCTTATTTTTTTGTATGTTTTTGTACTTTTGATTAGTTTATAGACACTCCTAGATTCACCTCCATTTACTCCATTTCCCTTTCGCACATACTATGTCACGTATATTGAAGAGCGAGACGACAGCGCCATCTATTAGTGGCAAACCATACCGCAATGTGGCCAACAAGCGAGCAAAAAAAAGACTACTGATAGCTGCTCGCAAGCGTGTACCGAGTTTCGCAATTTTAAATTGAACTAGTGGCCTATCCACAAAAACCCTACAACAAACTAAAGTTTTATGTGACGGCGTCCTCGTGTGCGTATAACGAACAGCAAATCCCAGGGACCAGTCCCCGGCAGCCTCCAGCATCTCTCATCACATTGCGGTCAGGTATCATTCCCCCTTCATCTTCCTCTCATATTGTTGTCGACATATATTTTCTCATACCGCAATACAGTTGAATGCGGCCACAACCAATGTCGCTGAACTCAATAATACAATAAATACCTTGTCGGAAGATAAAGTAAACCCATTTACTGATGTGGTTGTTTAGGAGACACTATGAAAATATAACAATTTTACTGAGGTGGTAGTCTCGTGGACACTTACCTTAACACTGACGTGGTAGTCTCGTGGACACTTTCCTTTCGATTCACACTCTTGCACTCGCTACGACCACTCTCCGCCCACTAATCATCGTGCTAGTTCACTACAGTAAGGTACCAAGAGCTGTGGCGCTCAAATTTTATAATTAACAGCAATAAACCGAATTTTATATTTCGCAATGTCTGTTGGACTACCACGTCAGTCGCAGAGGGTTAATGGAATATAAAAGTTTTGACGACATTAACTGAATTTAGTTGTTAATTAAGGTAACAAGCGTAGCTCTTGGCAAGAAATTTCGTAACCTTCAAGATAAATCTGCAAATGCGACTAATTTGTGCTAACAGAGGAGTCCCTGACAATGTAGCAATCAGTATAGCGGGGGTTTTTACGATAACACTAATATGGACATGGCAATAATGAAGTATTATATTAAAACCAGTCGATTTTTATATAGATTTGAGTTCTATTAGCATTAAGAGAAGTAAAGGTCATATAGATGACTCCACATCGCAATCTGACACAGAGCCTTCTAAATTACTTCAATAGTATTGAACCGACGTTCTAATAGCGCTTTTAATTTTATAGATTAGGTACATAAGCCCCCTTCCGAATGTAGCGTGCTGCCGTTGCATAAACCGGTATAAAAGATATCTTAGTCCATCTAAAAAGCAGCAAAAAATGTATGATAATTGTTCTAGCTTTTATAATATCAGGAAAATAAGCAACGTCTTTACACTTTTTATGTTTCATGATTTTTTTAAAGAGTTTTTGAAAAATTACTATCTACTTTTGTAACCGTGGAATGAATCCAGTTATATGCCTATAGGACCTTTACATCGGCAGGTATAACTAAATAAATAAACCCACCTGAAGTCAGTAATAAAAATAATTAAAAGGTCGCCATTTGAAAAAAAGTAGAGGCAAACGCTTTATCATTGTGGATTAGTCGATAAAATTGATCATATTGCTTTTTCTTAATGAGTCAGGCAGCAGTGGCCAGACAGACTGTATAATTGTCAAAAGAAAAATAAATTTTATGACATTTGACAGCGCAAGATACGTATTTTATGTCATTGAAATCTGTTTTGAATGATTAAGTAATAATTATGAAATGATTAGATAAATTATTTGAAGAATTGAGTTATGATTGTTTGTGTGAATATAGCGTATTTACTTTTGGTGTTTATTGCATTCGGATCACTCTCACGCGCACGTAAGTATCAGCCTTCGTAATATCATCCTCACATCGATGCCTTATCCGGCAGACATCCGAGGCATATGATATTGAAAAACTAATATTCTACTTTCAAAGTTTTCTATATTTTTCTAGCATGTTGTGACAGCCTTTAATCAAGGCAGAATTGCGGAGTGTATTATTTTATAATATAAATATAATATGTATAATGTGTGCTATGTTGGCTGTCTGTAAATAAAGAATATAAAAGTCTCTAACTACAATTTAATCATGTCCAAAATATTTTGATATATGTCAATATAGTTATAAATACCTATAAATAATACATGTCATGATTCAAATTTACTTAACTTTATAATCTAGATATTCTTTTACTTTATTTAAGCAATTTACTAGCAACAAAACAGAAAAAAATAGATATTCGTTTAAATGTATATTAAATATTAAGTCTACTATTCGGCAGAAACAATCTGTCATTATGCGTTGTGTGTTATGCTAGTGCATCAAAATGTTTGGGAAAGTAATTCGCGTTCTGCCTTAAAAATATACAGTATGCCTTATTATACATACAGGTGACCAGAAATATTTTTAAATATTTATACAGTGGTTTACAGCTATCAGTGCTCCATGGATTCAAAAAGATTTAAATTAGTGAAAAGAGAAAATAAGTATGCAAAATCGTTGTAGTTCAAAATATGATGTAATTCTCTCAATGTTTATCACTACAATTCCTCTTTGTACCACCGGTTCATAATGTGATGGTTGTACGGATAACATCTATCCTATTAGTGGGTATATCATTAAAATCGCATTCGTACCAAATTTATTGTTAACAGCCTTATAACACAGGTCTGCAAAAAAACAAAAATTGTGAGCTGTTTTGGTTTTTTTGCGTAATTCTTATGACTTTAGGTGTGCTGAATCCGAAAATGACTTTCATTTTGTCATAGAACGTCACGTTTTCTGACAATGTGGGAATCTATGTTAAACAATTTATCATCTTTTCTAAATTTTTTTTTTAAATTTATAATTGCGTATCAAAACTTATTTTTTTATCTAAAATACATTCATTAGTAAGCACTAAATATCTTTTTCCCAGTGAGAATCCTTTTGGTACATTTTCGCTTGTGGGAAGCATCTGGAATGTCTCTCTGAAGCGTCCAACAATAGTCTGCCATCATTGAGATGCTCCATCTTCCCTGGTATCACAGGACGTTCTTTATTTAGAAAGAAAAGATAGGTAGTTATGGCCTGTATACATTAAAAAAAGTAATCAAAATAAAATTTTACCTATTATTTATGACTTTAAGTTAGCCCAAAAAAACCTTTTTTATAATGAAATTTTGCGTTTTGCAAAATAACCTGATGTCCTAGGATTTTTCTAGTATTTTTTTAGTTTTCAGAACACGTAGAAATCAGTTGAAAACATCCAGACAGCATTTTTGTTGGAGACCACAGGTCTCCAGCAAAAATGCTGTCGAAAATAGGACCGCTCGTTAGCATATATATTCCTTTTGTTTAAACTGAAGTTACACCCCCTCAAAGCTTCCCGTCACGTCACTTCATACACTAATCTCTTCTGAGATCAGACGAAGCTTACTCTATAAACATCATAATGACGTGATATGTAATTTAATGGATTCTTTGGACAGAAATCAAATGTATTTTATGAGAATAACACATTAAATAGGAAAGCAGAAAATAAAAGTTTTCTAGAAGTTAGGTGACGACATAAAAATTAGACTGTTGAACACCATCAGTGACCAATTATAATGCTATTATTTACGATTTCGTGACTGCTAAGTACATATATATCTTGTTACCGACAGCTTAGTGGTTGTATATAAGAAAATAATAAAGAATACTTTGAAAATTATAGGCGCTGTAATTATTGGTAAATAAGCTAAAGAAAAAGCAAAAAAATCAAAACTGGCATTAACAAAAATGAAATGTAAGTCTTTTTAAATAAAACTATAAAAAATAACAATTTCATAAAGGCTGACAAAGAAGTCATCATCATTTACTGACGTTATATGAACACGACTTAGATTTAATGCAGCATGAACAAAATTTTTAATTTGACTTCCTCTTCACATTGGCGCTCACAGTAGCATACGCTTCGGTATGAACTCCAAATGTATTTCTTAACTTTGCTTATTTACTTTTTACTTTTTCTGGTTATTGAAATCATCTATGGGTACTTTCATATCGGTATTGGTAAAACCTAAGAATTGAATTTTTAACATAAAAAATCAATTGCGGAATACAGTCTTTGAATCTGCACTAACAGAACAAAAGTAGCGTATTGATTATGGAAAAGAAACTTATACTCTATTACGCTTTATTTTAACAGTACAGTGCAATAAAAAATTCTTTTTCTCCTCTGTGACATAGAATTAAAAAATAAATAATGGAAATTATTTAACTGTAAATGTACTTAAATAAACTCAAAATTTCATTTTACAGGCATCTCTAGTAAGGTATCTGAATATGTAAATAAGAGCTAAAGTAATTCTAAGAATATTATCATTCAATATTTCTCTTCAATAAAGCCCGATAAGGGGCTAACATATCGAGCTTCGATATGTTAAACCCTGATATTGATTATAAAAACAACACTAGACAATGATTGGTTATGTTAATCCCTTGTACTTTAATTTTATCATAAGTTATTACGAAACTTTTAACAATGTAATAAAATGTTTGTATGAATTAATGTATCTATGTCAAAATCTCAGTCTATATGCTTGTAAGCCTGCTGGCGTTTTCAAATTGGAATATGTCGCGATTTTAGCAGTATTTCCTCTATTAATTTAACTCCCAATGGGGATCGGTAATGCTGATAATATAATAGTACGTAATTACGCAGAACTAATTGTGTAGAACGCCCCCTAAATCCTCTAGTTGACATTTTTCCAGAAGCTTGGATAGCCCATAATAGGTCAACCTTTTCCTTCGTCAGCTTGGACTACTTTGGCACCATAAAAAAGCCATTGATAGAAGACACGAGAAGAGAACCTCGCTACGCATGCCGATCATTTTGAAGTGGTTCGTGAACTGTCAGCAGTTGTCGTCTTGATGGCGTTGCGATATTTTACTTCGCGTCTTAGGGTTCCCAGCCAAATCTGATCCGATATTCTATACCACCAAATATTGTCGAGAGCTCTATGATCCTGAAAATCAGTACCATGCTACAAACCTGCTAACATGCATGCTACAAAGGATGTTATCAAAGAGAGCCCCCAGAACTTGTTTTGACTACACTGTTGGAAAAGGCTGAAATAATAGTTAAATCCAGGCCTTTGACCTATGTGACCACCAAATTTAACTATGACGAAGCGATTATACCTTCATTGCATTCTCTAATCAGTTCCTCTTCCACGACTTTTAATTTGGTCACCTGAAAGCCAGAAGAATTGAACCGAACAGGTGGAAAGCAATACGTTTATCAGATAATTTTGGCAAATTATGAGTAAGGATATACCTTCCGGCACTGTGTCAAAGGAATTAAAATAATCCCGGCAGCGATGAGCTCCTTTTCGCTATTGGTGATCTCGTTTTTGTTATTGATGCCAGTCAAGAGCGGGACTTAGGGTCACGCGGTCCTGTAACACTATTATTTTCTGGATCCCTGTACGCATTGCTGAGGTTGTTACCGCGACGGGCTACTCTGCCGGCCCTGTAAGAAGCTAGTGCGGCTTCTGTTTTGTTTAGTTTTAGTGTAACATCGCAAACACTTAATTAAATTGAAAAAGCACTAAAACAAAGTATAGATTAAACTAATAATGCTCCCCTTAAGGTAATTGTCGTAACAATCACACGTCCTGGTCACATGAATTAAGAAAAAAGGACTAATATTACACCAAAGTTCAAGTGTGCCAGCAACGGGCAGCGAAACGGTGCGTATGTATGGTAGGTATCAATTTGATTGTAACATATTTGCAATTTTAGCTTAGAAAATTCCGTTTACGTTATTAATACCCATAGTAAAAACTTTGATCAGTTTGGGCACAAATATTGTTGTGAATTCATTATACGATAAAACGAAACAATAAACTACTAAAAACTAAATAAAAATGACTATTCAGACTCAAAAAATATGTAGAAAAATCTATGCTAATAAATTGTTTAGATGAAGAGTTTGTATCTTTGTTCGCTTGAACGCGCTAATCTCATGGATTACTAGTGCGATTTTAAAAATTCTTTCAGTGTTAGATAACCCATTTATCGAGGCTATATATCCGTACATGGCGTGAAGAACTTGATTAGTCCAAAATGGCAATTTTACAGGGCTGCCCTGTAAAGTTCGACATTTTTTCCAAAATCCGATTTTATCTTGAACTAATCTATATAACTTCATGTATGAATAATTTTATGTGATTTTTCAAATTATTTTACGTATTCTCGTAAAGTCGGCTTATTTTGTAAGTTATTAGACATCAACATACTACCCAGACACTTATCAACTTATTCCCGATATATTCATGCTCAAACCAGTGAAAACATTGTTGAATTTAATTCCTATTAATCAGTTTTTCAGTATAATTGAAATTGAAAATCCATATTTACAATTTATTTGACGACTCTGACGCCCAAACTAGGCTTAATGCCTGTATCTCAGGTGTCAGTGGCCTCTCCCAATTTTTTGCGAACATGAGAGTCAAAAAAATTTATCCATAATAGAAAATTAACAATGCACTTATAATTAGATATATAATACCTTAATACATAAACATTATAACAAGGATAGATAGATATATATAAGTATAAATTAATATTTATTTTATTTTATTTATTTATAATACAAAATAATGCATCTGTTCTGTTCTGTTTCTTCATAGTTTAAGAACACAAGCCATTTCGTTACCATTAATTTACATTCATCAAGTGAGAGAGGGTAGAAGTTTAATTTTTTATTTATTTTAATATAGATGTACACTGAGAGATATGCACGTTGTCGCCTTGCAAAGGCAGCACGGAAACTTCCTGGGGAGAGTACGTTCGGTATAAGACGTTCATTACGGCGTAGCTCCGTGTCATAAGGGGTGTGTGCATGTTGTTGGATTATTTTGTTATAGAAAAATAATTGCCTAACAGTAACCAGTTTACACTGTTCATATAAAAGCTTAGTTGGGAGTCTATAAGGTTTGAAAGTCATTACTTTTAATAAAGACCTTTGAGCTCTTATGAATTAAGCTAATTATGTCAACTTATGATTTGCTGTCTTCACCAATCTGAAAAAGTATAAATTGATATATCAAGTTACATTCGTTTTATCAAAAGTTGAATATAAGTATATAAAACTATATATTCACTTGCTTACGTAGTAGTATGTTAGTCGTCACTTTGATATTTTGTTCTGTCAATTCATATACCCGAGGTCAGTTTTTGCGAATAAGTTGATATAAGGATATTTTTTTTGTGATTCATCGCGTAGATATCTCGTTTCTTTAAATAAAATACGCAAAATTTTGATATATTCATATACTGTCACAGATAATATTTTTAAAAGTAACGTAGATATCGAATTGACAATTTTTTCCGGAAGCCATGGTGACGATAAAAAAAATCGTGTAAGTCGAGTTATCAAGTTTATAGTTCATGTACAGATATCATCACACTAAGACCAATAGGAGAGGAGCACCAATGAAATATGTATCAAAATCAGGGGTTTATATTTCTTTTTGAGTGCTTCCGCTGCGTGCGCTGCGTATACAGTTGAAATTTTGCATAAATCGTTTATCACAGAATTGTTCCCCGTTAGAAGTTCTAAAAACAGTCCACGACAGCATATGTCTATCATTTAAGGTTGGCTCACTATATAACCTTTTTTATGCTAACCAAATTTGTGCTAAAATAATGCATTATTTGCGAAGGTGTTTTTGTAAACATGATATTAATCCTTATCCAAATAAATACGTTATTCATCACAAGTATTTAATTTAAAACCAAATTTCCCTTTACATCATTCGATTTCAATGAATATCATTGGAGATATCGCAGTTTTAAAATAACTTCGCAGCAAAATAATGATCAAGTACTGTGTGTGCATTTATAATGTGCAAGGACGGCGGGCAGTCATGAGGGGAAAGGGTGGTGGCCTCAGTTAGCTATGCGAGATATCATGCGGCGCGGCCAGTGTTGCCAAAACGGAGTTTTTAGAGCAAGATTTAGCTCTAAATCAACTTGGTTAGCTCTAAAAAAGTAGGTCTAGCTCTTCAGCTCTACTTTTCCACAATTTTAGCTTTTTTTCCATGTACACTATGAATAAATCCTTTTTATTACCACGTTTTTATTACCTTGCTTTCGTTCGTGTCTATCTTTCTGTTGTCCGCAAAATTTTTAATCTTATAACTCAAAACTAAACCACTTTTGATGCTCCTAAAGAGCTCAAAATTTTACTACACGTAGATCTTGGATGACAGTTCAATATTCAGTCATCACCAACATAAACTTGATAGTAAGATAAGCCACAATAAATTAAATAAAACACCTATATAATCCTTGAAGAAATTCAATAAATCTTCGGATTAATCCTGGGATTCACGTAAAATAAAATAGAAGTAAAAAAGATATTAAAAAATCACGTTTTTATAAGCGGACAAAAAAGAAGAAAACATTTTTTTCCCAGAACATGATGAAAAACTCTTTTCCCGGAATGATAAAAATTTCAAAGATATATGTTCAAGTACTATGATGTAATATGACGAAAAACGTGAGGCGGGCTGTTTCCAGGCTTAACTAATTCAAATTCACTTGGTGAATTCGTTTCAGGCGTTTGGCTGAGATGTTTAGTATTTACAAATAACGAGTAAGAAAATGAGTGGATTCAAAGTCGGCGCAAAGTAAGCAGCCCTATGCACAGAAGTTTAGACAAGAATGGTTGTCTAAACCAGAATTTCAAGGTTGGCTTCAAGCAATAAAAACAGACCCCATCAAAGCGTTTTGTACCTATTGCAAATGCGAGGTTAATACTAAAGGTGATTTATTAAATCATATAAAAAGAAATATACACCTAAAAGCAGCGCAACTATTTTCAGCGAGACAGTCAAAAATAAGTTTTTCTCCAAAACTGAAAATTGATTCTGGTACAAATTCCTCTGAAGGATCATTGGCTCTTTTTATAAGTGCTTATACTTCAATTTTACGTATCGATCACCTTGGTATACAATGTAAAAAAAAAAACAAAATGTGGAAAACTTTAAATTAGACAGAACAAAATGTAGTGCTTTCATAAAGATATCAGTATTACAGCAATTTTTTTGAAATAGTTTCGGATTTTTTATCATTAGCCGCAATAATAATAATTTATTTTTTCTTCTCCACACAATCCCATTTACAAATAAAACTTATTGCTACCAAGAAGTAATATCAACAAATATAAGATTGTGGAGAGACTGGTATCTGAACTAGGCCGCAGCCTGTATCTCAGAAAAACCAGTACTCTCCCCTCCTAAATGTTCTTAAATATCTAAAATTAGTGATGGGTGTAGTAATATGTGTGTGTGTGTGTGTCTATGTGTGATTGTGTGTGTTTATGTATGCGCGGGTACCTGTTTGAGTGTGAGTGTATATGTGTGTTGTTGTTGTGTGTGTTATGTTGAATATGAGATGTTTTTTTTAAATACTACTACGCAGAAGATTTTCCGTCTCGTTATAATTTAATTTATTTAAGTATGTAACAATTTCCTTTTTGCACTTGAACTTTGTTTGTTTCAGTATACTGAGTTTTCTGTGCATTTTATTATACAAATAAGGACCCAGAAAATAAAAGAAACGTTGCGCCAAAGCAGATTTACACTGAGGAACCGGAACTACAATTCGGTTTCGACGTAAACAGTACTTAGGATCTACGGTCTTGTGTTGTTTTAAAACAGTGTTGAGTATAAACAATTGTCGGACCGTTAGGACTTCACAGTATTGATAAAGGTCGTATGTGGGGTATAACATAGGTTTAAAAGTACAAACTTTGAGCACAGCTCTCTGAGCTCTCTCAAGCGTGATCAAGGAATTTGTGTAAGCACCACCCCAAGAGGTGATGCAGTAACACAAAATTGATTCACAGAGCGCAATGTAAATATTTTTAACAAGATTGGAATCGGCTACATGGCGAATGTTTCTAAAAACATGAATGAGTTTACGGACTCTGGAAGCGGTTAAATCAATATGAGGCCGAAAGGAAAGCCTATCATCAATCATGACCCCCAAGTACTTAACCTTCTTGGTCATCTCAAGATGAGGACATGAACAACTAGGGAAACTGTATGTGTGAGAATGTGCAATAAGATATAAGTCCCGGAGAGTCTCTGGGGTGACTCCAAAATTGGATATAGGTATGTACTGAGTTTTTTGGACATTGAGTGACAGTTGATTTACTCTGAGCCAATCAAGTACCATATCGAGACCCCTTTGAGCATGTCCAAAAGCCCCAGCTATTGTGCTCGCAGTAAAGACCAGTGCGGTGTCGTCTGCGTATGATATGATTTTACAGTGAGGGATTATGAGAGATGATAGTTCGTTTATATACACTAAAAATAGTGTAGGACCTAAAATGCTGCCCTGTGGTACGCCATGTTCCACAGGAACATCACAGCTTACGACTCCATCAATCACTAAACATTGCACCCGATCTGTGAGGTAACTCTGAAACAATGCTAGTTGTTTAGCTCTCACGCCAAGTCGTTGAAGTTTGTCTATTAGAGCCGGCACAGATACGGTGTCGAAGGCCTTTGCAAGATCAAGGAACACTGATAGACACTTGTGGCCTTTATCAAGGGATTTGATTATATGGTTTGTAAGCTCATGAACTGCATCAGCTGCCGACTTACCAACTCTAAAGCCAAATTGTCCCAGCGATAGAAGCGATGACTTTTCAAGATAATCCGACAAGCGATTGTTTATAATCCGCTCCAAGATTTTTGATAACGTCGGGAGGATAGATATAGGACGATAATTATCTGGACAATTTCTTGGTCCAGACTTATGGATGGGATGAATAACTGCTTTTTTGAAAGCGGCGGGGAAAGTACCCGTGGCAATAGATAAATTGCAGATATGCGTAATCGAAGCTAGTAGTATGTTCTTGTAACGTTTAACAAGCATTGAAGAGATATTATCCCACCCTGCCGCACATTCGCTCTTTAATGATTGAATTATATTATCAACTTCGTCAAGTGTAGATTCTAGGAGAACAAACGAATTCGAAGGAGATTTGTCAGATAATAAAGAAAGATGATGCCGAATCCACTACAAACGCTGTGAAAGAAACTCTCAGCTTCTTTGGTATGAATAAAAACCAATTCCGAGGTATTGGTGTGGATAACGCTAACGTAATGGCTGGAATGCAGTGATGTATATTAAAAGTTAAAAATAGATATGCCTCATCTCATCATGGTAAAATATACATGTCATTCATTACATTCAATCGTCTATTTCTCACGCTTCTGCCGAGCATCTTCCAAGGCACTTACAGTATTTAGTCCATGAGACTTATAGCTGATTCTCAAAATCGTCAAATAGGCAAAATTTATATCAAGTCCTTTATATGACCATCAATGATAAAGAACCATTAAAAATAACACAAGCATGCGCTACCAGGTGGCTGTCTGTTGAAAGGGTGGGCGGCGATTTTGACAATCAGGTTAACAATTAAAAATAATGAATGAAAAAAAATGCTGTCACAAATAAGAACTTCAGAAGTCCTTAAAAATTTGGACTGTTTTAACCTACAAAAAAAATAGTGACAATGGAGCTGGTTCCAGTAGTGGCCTACAAGAGCCGGAGTCGGAAACTATTGTTTTTAAGGAAGAAGACCATATCTTTGTATTGTTTACTTCGTTCTTGATATTTGAAGTAACTGAATGTTGTTCATAGTGATTTTTAATAAATAGAACATTAAATAATTTAGCTCTTTGTTCTAAAAAAATCTCGCTCTAATTTAGCTTTTTTTCAGATATTTTATTTTTATTTTATTTAAAAGCACAATTACAGACAACAGACAATGAAACTTAAAAAATAAACCTAGCACTATATAACGTTGCATGTCTGCGCCCCATTACAATTGCGCACATCATTTTACAAACTAAACATTTAAACTACATAAATATTAAAGAAGACAACAATTAATTTGTAGGTGACAGACACAAAATAGACATAGAACAAAAAGTATTTACAATTTTGGACAGGACTATAACTTAAATAATGAGATTTATAATTTTTATATATTCTATGCATTTTCAATGCGATCTTATAAGATAAATTATTATAATAGAAAAATACTAGAAAAAATCGACTCGGGTCACAAGTGAATCTCAGGCGGGAATCGAACCCGCAACCTTTGGAAATCCGGTCCAATGCTCTCCCAATTGAGCTACCGAGCCTTGCGAACACTCGTCGAAATTTTCTAGTACATTCCTGATTTTACGCTGTAGGCCAGCGTTGTTTCATCAATGAGAGGAACATCCTCTCGTATTCGAAAGAAACATTTTTACAAATGTTTGGTCAATCGATTAAGATGAAACAGCCATGTTAGATTTATAATTTTTATATATTTTATGCATTTTCAATGCGATCTTATAAGATAAATTATTATAATAGAAAAATACTAGAAAAAATCGACTCGGGTCACAAGTGAATCTCAGGCGGGAATCGAACCCGCAACCTTTGGAAATCCGGTCCAATGCTCTCCCAATTGATTGATTGAGGTTGCGGGTTCGATTCCCGCCTGAGATTCACTTGTGACCCGAGTCGATTTTTTCTAGTATTTTTCTATTATAATAATTAAATAATGAGGTTTTAAAAGATTGGATATTATCATTAAACAAATTTCGTTGAAAAACACATTTTATGCATTGGATTGTTCTTTGAGACGTTATTCATGGTCAAAGGAATGTGGAACAACTGTGGCTTACTCACTGCCTTAGCAGGAACCTTAAACTTCAATAACTCCAGTAAACCACTGTCAGACTGTGCATTGGCAATCGGATGAAGCGTGCACAAGTCTCTCATCCACATACGCTTTTCACAAAGCTCTTACGAATCTTCGTTGAATAGCCTCCACTCTGTCGATGTGAACATTATAGATAGGAGACCATATTGGAGAACAATATTCGAGCACACTTCTAACCAATGCACTATATAGAATCAGCAAAGATTTTATATTTTAAAAGGCCTAACATTGTGAATAACGAAGTTCAGCATTTGATGGGCCTTGTTACAAATGTAATCATAGTGTTAGCGAAATGAAAGAGTCTAATCGAAATGTAGGTACTCCCAGTTCACGAACTGTTGTAACACGGGCAAGCGTATTTCCACAAATCGTGTACTTGAAATAAATAAGGTTTTTATTTGTAGTAAAGGAAATTATTTGGCATTTGTCAATATTAAGCGACATTTTATTATAATCACAACACTTCAAAACTGCATTGAGGCTGTCTTGCAATGCTTCACAATCCTCAGTATCAGTGATGTGTTTAAAAATTTTGATATCGTCCGCAAAAGCAAGACAGTTGTATTCTATTGTGTTGAGAAGATATTGATGAAGATAAAAAATAGAAGCGGCCCTAGATTCGAGCTCGAATATGATCTAGCTCCCTTGAAAAATCCGAGTTGGCAAGACTGGGCATGACTCAGACGCTTTGTCGACTCCTTACAGAACGGTTGTACTACTTTTTAAAGTTGTTTTTCTCAAATTTTATCGTAGAATACTTTTTAGATGAATAAGTTGGTGATAAATTTTGTTTTAGTTTCGTTATTTTTGTCAATTTCCTTATCTAAATATAAGATTTTAAGACCCAGTACTTTTACCTAACGTTTAAAGTTCTAGTCGTACTGATAAAAGCGTGATGGAGGTACCTAAAATAGCTCCTTAACGTACGTATTATTTAAAAATATTTTCGGATTCTACGTAAACGAAGTCGCGGGTTAAAGTAGTGTTAGCCCAAAGTAACTATTCCACGCCGATGAAGTCGCGGGCAGAATCTAGTATATTATATAGAAGATACTTAAAAACTTAAACAATAGTTTAAATATTTTGATTTCTATTTGAGTTTTTCTTTTATAAAAATAAAATACCTTTTTCGTCTTTTAAAGTTATACAGGTTTTGTTTTTAAACTTACCTTTTAAAAAAAATATGTAACATAATATTTACCTAATATAACGGATTAGATTAATTTATAAGATAGGTCAGAGGACTTATTGCCGAGTCCCTTTGCGCTCTTGCTCTTGGTTGTTTTTATTTTTGATAACCGAATGACTACCCTAAGAAAATATGTAAGCATTTAGAATTCTATTAGGAAGCTTTCCTTACGTTCAGTTTATTTATTCAGGTGATAGGGATGTGTCTATAGTAGGACTATTTGATGTCCAAATAAACAATAGCTCTCCAGAGTATCAAACCGAGAAAACTTCGTGAAACAACAAAGAAACGAAAAAGAAGCAGGTGTGTCTGTTTAATCATCCATGTGCTAAAACAAAGTACCAAGAACACGTCAGAATATTGCAGGTCGGTGGAACGCGATATACTTTTATCGAAGGTTATTATCGCACCAGTGTTTAAAATCTCTTACATGTAAATACATTATGTTCTGAAAATAGATATTGCAATATCGCATTGCAATAATATGGGTCAATATAACGTAGATGTCTAGTGAAGCTTTTATTTGTTCTTTCTATGCTTTGGCAAAAGTTTCGCCATCATCGCATAAGAAAAATGTGGAATCGATTTAAAAATTGTTTAAATATACAAAGGCTGAAAGAAAAGGAATTTTGGCATGTCAAAAATTTTGTTGGCACTTTAAATTGATGCAAAGTAATATTATCAAAGATCTGTTTGAATTCTGGTCATTAATGTAAAAGACAGTTCAATATTTATACTAAGACAGTAACAAAAGTCTAATAATAACATAGCTGTTATCGATTGTTAGATACTTGTAAAAAGATTGTAGGCAGAGACTGAATTACCAGAAAATAATGATACCTTTCGTCATACCTTTTTTAATTGCGGTATTTCAAAGTTTAAGTATAAAAATTTTTCGGTTCTTTAAATAAATGGTACCTTTATTTTTTGCTGTAGCTAAACCGCTGCTATATAGGTTTTCTTTGTTTTGATGCCGCTCCGTTTGCTCCGTATTGTCTGCTTTCATGCTCATTAGTTACAAAGCAGCAGTAGAAAGAATAATTATAGTGTATTTGTGTCTTTATGATAGGAAATAAAACTGTCACAGTATTCTCGTCGCCGCCTCATTGTTATACAAAACTTTCGTTTAATATACCGTCAACTATGCCGACTTTACCGCATGTTTATAAAAAAATATTAAAAAATGGTTTCAAGAAAAGTTGGCACATTTTTGGCAACCATTCCTTATATATATATATATATATATATATATATATATATATACTAGCGGTCCGTCCCGGCTTCGCACGGGTGGAAAAATTCTTTAAATTTTTTCTAGCATTCAATATAGCCTATGACACTTAGCAATAATGTGCCTTTATATTGGTGAAAGAATTTTTAAAACCGGTTCAGTTGATCCCGAGATTACCCCTTACAATTTAACAAATATACAAACACACAAACATTTTATTTCTCATGTTACATTTTATTTTTATTGAAATACTCCTATAAATACTTTAAATACTTATTTTAATCACCATTGAAGCATTGGACGAGAATGCGACATACAAGCATATAATAGAAGACTTTTATTTAAAGCACGTGTACAGAGCTTAATTCAAAGTGCGAGCCAAGTGTAGCAATCAGAGTCTTTGACAGTGGTGTCTGGAAATTAAAAATCTGATTCGCGAGGCTTTTAAGCCTATGTCGTCAATTATCAAATCCAATTGTACAAGTATTTGCTGACGGCATTAAAGATGTAGAGGTTAAGGCAGCTGCGAGCTTGGGACACCACAAGATCATTAAGCAGGCAATGGCATAGACAAAGTAGAAACAGTATGAAGAGATCCAAAGTCATACCGCATTCAGTAAATAACTTTTTTATATATTTGAGTGACAGGGAGCGGGTAATTTAAACAAACATACACAATGTGTTAATTTTACACTTCATCAAACGAAATGTATATATACTAAAAATTATCGCCAAAAATTGAAAAAAAAATATGCAAGCTATATCAAAGGTAGTTTTAATTAATTTTTTTTTAAGTAGAATTCCCATCTTTCGGTTTTGAATTATTTTCTCTTTAAGTAAACGGTGTATATTTTATAAAGAAGTGTTATTTGAAAGCTAGAAAGACTAACTAGCAACAAAAATTAATAAAATACCTACGATTTCGAGCTTATTTATTGCTACGACTTATTGGTGGATTTAAATCTATTAAGAAGAAAAAGAATGATATTTCAAAATGATGATGCTCGGTGCCACTATGCAAGAGAGGTACGAGAGCACTATAACCATATATTCCCGGGAGATGGATTGGGCGTGGCGACCCGATACCTTGGCCTGCACCTTGTCCAGATTTAAACCTCATAAACTTTTTTCTTTGGGGTTACTACAAAGATATGGTGTATACAAGTTGAAAGAACACCAAAGAAGAGCTGCGAGAACAATTAATACATGCCGAATTAAAAATCAAAGAAAATTATGGTGTTTTTCGAAGACTGAACCAATTTTTTAACGCTTTGTAGACTATGCGTTGAAATGGGAAGGGAACAATTTGAGTATTTATTATATATAGTTTTTACTAATTGTTTTATTTATTAATAAATTTCATATTAATGATCCTTGAAATAACCAAAATAACTTTTAACAAATGTTACTACTGTAATTAACCGACTTTTAATAGTCGTTGTGATTATTTACGAGTAGATATGTATAGTTTTCATAGTTGATAAGTATTTGTTTTAATTCAAATACAATTTCTAAAATGTGACCTTATCAATCTTGGTCTACCAAGAATTGTATGTACAAAACTGTTTTTGAAACTTCTACCTAAGCACACAATGGTGTAATTAAACGACGAGGGATTAATGTTTGCAGGCAGATGTGTGGATTATTAAAGTACATATGTCGCCTATAACGATTTGAATGTCAAAGTGCCACGATACAAAGTTGATAGTGCTGCTAAGCTAAATTAGGCCAAGTGGCGCCCTCAATTGAAAAAAAAATGTGTTTTATTTATAACTACAACTAGTAGGTATATTTTTTTGCCGTGTAGTGCCGGCCTAGAATACCACTACTCCCCTCTCATCCCGTGGGTGTCGTAAGAGCCGACTAAGGGAAACCTCACCTAAGGAGATGGGCAGCAGCATCTCTTTATGCGTACGGGTCATACTGCGATCGCCAACCCGCCTGCCAAGCGTGGCGATTATGGCAAAACCCCTCAAATGAATAGGCACAACAAGAAACGGCCCCTAGTCCCCGGCAGCCAAACCATTCCTAGCTACGGTAGCGGCTACGGTAACGGTGCGGCAGGGGGTGCGAAGAATCTCCGGGTAGGTTGCGGCTACCAACACCGACGACTGGACCTGGCAACATATAACACGCGCACACTGAGGACCGACGCGAAAATTACAGAGTTGGAAGAAGTTATCGGCAAGTTACACTGGGACGTCATCGGGTTGTCTGAAGTCCGAAGAGAGGGAGAGGACACGATAATTCTGGACTCCGGTAACTTGCTGTACTTCCGGGAGGGCGACCAACTGTCCGTGGGTGGTGTCGGGTTTATCGTCCACAAGTCCCTCGTCAACAACGTGCTATCCATCGGTAGTGTTTCCAGCAGAGTGGCATACTTGATACTCAGAATATCATCACGGTATTCGTTGACGGTCATCCAGTTATCGCTCCAACCTCGAAACACGACGATGACGAAGTGGAGGCTATGTATGAGGAGATTTCTAGGGCCATACATAGTCACAAATCCCACTACACGGTTGTGATGGGGGACTTCAATTCAAAGTTGGGGAAGCGTTGCGGTGACGAGTTGAAAGTGGGGCAATTTGGATTTGGAGAACGGAACGACAGAGGCCAGATGCTGGCGGTCTTTATGGAGAGGGAGAACCTCTATATGATGAACTCCTTCTTCAGAAAGCCCTTAACTCGCAAATGGACCTGGATAAGTCCCGAAAGCAAGGTCAAAAATGAGATCGATTTTATCATGTCAACGAGGAAGCAAATATTCAATGACGTCTCTGTGATCAACGCTGTTAAGACAGGGAGCGATCACCGACTGGTAAGAGGCACATTGAATATCAACGTAAAGCTTGAAAGATCGCGGCTGATAAAATCTACGCTCCGACCAGTGCCGACAAAGATTCAAAACCCCGAAAGCTTTCAGCTCGAGCTCCAGAACCGCTTCGAGACCCTTGATAACAGCATAGATGTGGACGATCTGAAAGACCTGGTAGTGGATGCTGTCCGTACGAAAGGGTCAAAATACTTCAAAACCCACCGTCCCAAATTGAAGAAACTCTCCGCACATACACTCGAACTCATGGATAAGAGACATGAAATGAGACTGCAAGACTCAGCGGATGCCCTACGTTATAGACAGCTTAATAGACAGATCTCGAAGTCGCTGACGAGCGACCTTCGCCAATTTAATACCGAGCGTATTAAAGAGGCCATAGAGCGGAACAAAGGCTCCAAAGTGTTCGCTAGAGATCTGTCTATTGGGCAAAGTCAACTGACGAGGCTGAAAACTGAGAAGGGCAGTATCATTTCATCGACTCCTGAAATCTTGAGAGAGATTGAGAGTTTCTATAGGCAGCTGTATTCCAGTATCACACCAGGCCAAAGCAAAGCTCGAGATCCTAGAGCCAAGCTTACCCGACACTATACCGAAGATATTCCGGACGTCAGCCTGTACGAGATTAGAATGGCCCTCAAACAGCTAAAGAACAACAAGGCGGCGGGAGATGACGGAATCACAACAGTGCTTCTGAGAGCGGGCGGCACGCCGATACTTAAAGTCCTCCAGAAGCTCTTCAATTCTGTCATCGTCCAGGGCAAAACGCCGAAGGCATGGAGCAGGTGATTTTGTTCTTCAAAAAGGGCGATAAAACCCTTCTGAAGAACTACAGACCCATCTCGCTTCTGAGCCATGTCTACAAGCTGTTTTCGAGGGTCATTACGAATCGTCTTGCTCGCAGGTTTGACGACTTTCAACCTCCCGAACAAGCCGGTTTCCGAAAAGGCTTTAGCACCATAGACCACATTCATACGCTGCGGCAGGTTATACAGAAGACTGAAGAGTATAATCGGCCACTTTGCTTGGCATTTGTGGACTATGAGAAGGCCTTTGATTCGATCGAGACTTGGGCGGTGCTGCAGTCTCTCCAGAGGTGCCAAGTGGACTACAGGTATATCGAAGTGTTAAGGTGCCTGTACCAAAACGCCACTATGTCGGTCCGAGTACAGAGCCAGAGCTCTAATCCTATCCAACTACAGCGAGGAGTGAGACAGGGAGACGTTATTTCTCCGAAACTGTTCACTGCTGCGTTGGAGGATATTTTTAAGCTTCTGGACTGGAATGGACTCGGCATCAACATCAACGGCGAGTACCTGACGCATCTTCGGTTTGCCGATGATGTGGTCCTAATGGCTGAGACCTTGGAAGACCTGAGCACCATGCTCGAAGATCTCAGTAACGCATCCCAACGAGTGGGTCTTAAGATGAACATGGACAAGACGAAAATTATGTCTAACGCCCATGTTACACCCGCTCCAGTAAATGTTGGGAACGTTACACTCGAAGTTGTTGACCACTACGTTTACCTAGGACATACAATACAGTTAGGTAAGTCCAACTTCGAGAAAGAGATCTCTCGTCGAATCCAACTCGGGTGGGCAGCGTTCGGGAAGCTGCGATACATTTTCGCGTGCAAAATACCTCAGTGCCTTAAGACGAAAGTCTTTAACCAGTGTGTGTTGCCAGTGATGACTTATGGCAGTGAAACGTGGTCGTTCACTATGGGTCTTGTAAGAAGGCTCAAGGTCGCCCAGCGGGCAATGGAGAGAGCTATGCTTGGTGTTTCCCTACGCGATCGAATCAGAAATGAGGAGATCCATAGGAGAACAAAAACCGCCGACATAGCTCAAAGAATTGCGAAGCTGAAGTGGCAATGGGCAGGACACATAGCAAGGAAAACTGATGGCCGTTGGGGCGGAAAAGTTCTCGAATGGCGACCGCGTGCCGGACGACGCTCAGTGGGTAGGCCCGCTACGAGGTGGACCGACGATCTGGTCAAGGTCGCGGGAAAACGCTGGATGCGGGCAGCACAGGACCGATCGTTGTGGAGATCCTTGGGGGAGGCCTATGTCCAGCAGTGGGCGTCGTACGGCTGATATGATGATGATGATGATGATGATTCCAATAAAAATATCATCGTCCCCTTTAAGTTGAATTTAGTAATAAGTTGAATTTTGGTAAGAGAAACACTTTTTTTAGGTGTTGTTTGATTATAAGATAAAGGTATAATTTTTAATTTTGTTATTTTTCTTACAAATTGAGTATGGCAACCTCGGGGGCCAGGTTCCACACTTGGCGGGTTGAATAAAATTTAACATCAAGTTGTCAAATTTTCGCGAACATCACTATTCTTGGTGGTTAATAGTGTATCGTACGAGTATGTCATGCACGAACGTACCGAATAAGTCTTCACTACATTACATGTAATGAATGGACAGTGAAAGTGTTAATATTGGTGTACTAAAAACTCGTTCTTAAACACTTTAAAAATACAAAAGCGAGGGAAAGAATCGAAATAACGGTAATTTTAGTGTAAAAGTTCCCAGTTATCTACTGAAAACTTACAAGAATGCATTATAATGCAAATAATCATTTAACTTATTAATTGGAGTGGAGCGAGTGAAGCGAGCGAAGCTCCCATGGATTATTAGAGCGAAGCGAGTGGAGTTCCCATGGATCAGCTTCAATGACGCAATGTCTGTTACGCTATCACTTCCCGAGTTCTTAACCGATTTTAATAATTTTTGTTTGGAATCGAATCTACACATTTAGGACCAGATTGTGACGGAGTATTAAATTTCACAAAAATAAATATCTATGGAATTTCCCCTTGAACCAAAAAGCGCGCGCTTTTTGTAATTTTCATCATTATGGAACTTAAAAATTTACTAAATATTGTTGACTTTTTCTTAATTTTTTATGATCCGCTCCAATTTATGGTGCTAGCGAAGCTTTATGCTTAGCGACTGCATCGCCTAGTTATTTAAGTTTTTATTTTTTCAGAACAAGACCAAACCAGCGCGCGTGCCAACACCTTATTGGATGATGCAGATGATATCCAAAGGCAACTTGATAACGAAGCTAGAGACAGGATAAAGTATGGAGGGGTTAGTCACGAAACTTTAATTAATCACTCGTATCATTTCTAATGCAGCTATTTGTCACAGTTCAACTATTTAGTAAGATAGTTCAATAGGTAGAAATCTTACATTAGACTCTCTGATAGTATACTTGAGTGAAGATATTGATAACGCAGTGTCTAGAACTTTCGGCATAGGTTTGTGAGGTTAAGCAACTTTCACGAAGGTTATTATTATTGAAACCATCGGACGGTTGACTAATATTTAATTATTTCGGGCTTCTCTGACACGTTTAGTCGTTGGTTCTGACTACAACAGCAGTCGTTAACAACCCAGTACGGATTTGTATCGCACTAGGCTTGCAAAGTGGATTATAGCCCATTGTCCCTAGAATGTTTTCATTAGGCCTTTGCCTGTGGCCAAATATTGGGCTTGACTACAAGCTTCCATCCTGTTTATTATTCAAACTTTTTTTTTTTCATTTTAAGGAATGCGTCGTGAATAATATACACGAAAAACAAGTTTCCTATTAGCTAAATACACAGTGACATATTACTTTAATAAGATTTTTTAAAATACTCTATGTCACCTCGCATAGTAAAATTATTGAAAAACAAAATAACAGACAAAATCCTCTTAAGAATCTCTGTTCCCGCTGAATCTATTGTTAGTTGTATTGATAGAACTAGGTTAGCTTTTTTCAATCCCATCCCATTGATGAAGCCGGTTAGACTTTTCAAACCAAATAAAAGTGTTTTAGAATCACTAGCGGCCCGTCCCGGCTTCGCACGGGTGGACAAAATTCTTTAATTTTTTTCTATTATTAAATATTTTTCCGTTAGCGCCATCTAGCGTCCGGTAGACGAACTACTTGCGGTTAACACGTTGCTATGGTAACGTTATTAATACAATGGAAAAAGAGCGGACAGAAAAACGCAAACAACTGTGATCCTAGATTATAGATTAACTAACGAGGCCGTTTCGTCCAATAGTTTTATTTCAACTATCTTTGGCGACCGTTTGGTAGCAATCCTAACTTTCGCAATGACAAAACTATGTACAGAGTGATAACATGACATAACACATAACTGAGTTATTATAACTCATGTTTGTTAAGGGTGTTTGAACATAGTTTCAACTAACTGACCCGGTCACGCGTTGATGTGTTATTTATTAACCCGCCAACGGTGACTTATATGGCTGTGAGACCGGAGTTTACAAAAACAGGAATATTTTTCGTATTTTCATGTGATTTGTGCTATGATTCCGTGTAGCTGCCTGATTGGGCATTGGCCTTCGACAATTAGTTATATGAAAATATGGAGACTTATATTCTGGAGTTTCATTGATACCCAGTCATTAATAACCGTGCGTCACGGATTATGTATTTTAACATTTGCCGTTTTTTCTATAAATTTACTCCTACTTCATTTTTTCCTAATCGTGCTTGATGTCTAGGCATTACTTAGGACTTCGTTAACTTGATTTTATTTTAAAACCATTTTGCAGTAATGTTTTAAATTACATGTATAAAAAGAAGCTTTTTAATGGCCCGCATGTTTTTTATATTTGCTATTATATTTTATATTAGTTTTAATATTTTTAAAATGTATTATTTTTATTTAATAAACAAAATGTAATAAAGGCTAAATTTGATTTAAAAATCCTGGTTTGTGCGACCGAGGTTACCAACTATGAAAGTGGATTTCACGTCACCACTGGCGGGTTAAAATGAAACCTATCCTATGTCCTAAGTCGGAGCAAATCCAGCAAAATGAAAAGAAAATCAAATGGATTGAGTAGTTTCGGAGTTCTACGCGGTAAAACACTGTGACGCGAAATTTTTATATATAAACATAAATATTACATACGTATGTATCATATATGTATATCTATGCGTTACCCTTGTATCGACAACACAAGCTTTACCGTACTTACTTTAGGCAAGACTAATTAGTTTGTGTGAATGTAAGAAATATTATTATTTTTATTTCTATCGAGTAAATACCTACATGAGTAGTAAATCATATATTTCGGAATAAACAAAAGAATAAACTAGCGTGGACTAAAATATAAATTAAATTAAAAAACCACTGCAACATCCATCGGAGACCAGCGGGATCATGTTATAACTTCCTAAGGGAAGCCCAGGTACGTAACGGGTATCGTAGCTGCCTGTTGGCCCGTCTCTCTTCCTTCTTGTCATACTCCGAGTCCATAAAAGACAAGTCTGACCCGAAATCATCGTAATCGCTAGAGCAGTACTCCTCCCTTACAACTTCCATATATTTTGGGACGGGTATTCGTTCAGCCGCTTTGCTCTATTCTAGGATGTTTTTATCCTTATTTACATTCAGTTTTTCCTACGAGTTAGAGAAAACTATAGGACCAGCACGACAGAGGTCCCGGGAATTCTGGCATCTTTAACCACGCCTTAGGGGTTGGGAGGTATCCCAGCCACCTTGTAAAGGCATCCCGAAACCGCGCATCACAGTGTCCAGACTATGACTATTTTTAAAGTGGTTTTCTCCCCGCGGTCCCTTCTAATACACCATGTACAGGGTAACGGGTTGGACTGGATTCAGTCCTAGGACCGAACCACGCCCCCAGCACCTTTTGCTTGAAGACTGAGGCGTAAAGCCTTCGTCCGTGATTCCTTTAGAAGTTTTCTTCTCGCTGAAGTATGACGTCCCCTGGCCCTGTACCATGTACAGAGTTACAGTATATCCCTGCTCGGTTACCGTTACCCAGGCTATCCGGGTCAGCCAGCCGAGCTTCATAAGCGCGTCAAATTTGCAATCAGTTTTTGTAATTCCATAAATCAGTGACAATATAGCACTCGAACGGGATGATTTTATTTATTATTCATTTATCGTTCCATCTTATTAATTATTATCATTTACTATTCAATTTTAGTAGGCTTATAGGAAGTATAATTAATTAATAATTATATACCACTCGCGCCGATGGGCGTCGATAAAAGTTGTCGTAATATCATTATTGTTTAAATATATATTTCAAAAGCATTAAAATCTGTGTACCTATTTAGTATAATATAATTATTTTTCTTTACCTTTAAACGTGTCACCAAAGCCTGTTTCAAATCTGATTAATAAAAATAAAGTAATTGGGTACAGAAAAATCTAATAGAAATAACCAACAGACTTTGATGTAATACTAAGAATTATTAAAATTTATTCTGTTGTGTTTTTTTGGTCCAAGCACTCCTGTCTACCCAGAATTTTAAACAAATTATTTATTTTTAAGAGTTCAACATAAGTCCAAATCGATTTAGAAAAAACGGCGTTTTGTTGGATGTGCTTTAATACTCGGGAGTTTCTTTAGTTGACAAAGATAATGTGTTATATATCCCTTACTCCTTTAAACACTCATTCATTATTATTATAATAATGATATTTGCAACATTAACACCAATTAATTTTCAAATTAAGCACTGTAAGGCTTGTATTATGGATACTAGGCAAACGGATAGACATATAGGACATACATAGATGGGTCGTTCTTCTTTTTTACAGTGAAACGACAATTTTCTGTTTTTTTGGTTTTTGAACTATCCATAATTGTGGTTTCTGTGTGGAATTTAAAAGAAATTGCATCTCACCTTCTTATGTTTCCACTATTGAGGCACAGATTTCTTTATTGGGTCAAATTACCGCAGAGAAGGCCTATGCGTGTAGAAAGGGCCATCAGCCACCATGCGGGACCAGTAAGGATTGGTAATTGCTCATGCCGCGATGTGGCTTATAGTGCCTTCCAAAGCACAGAGTAATTCAATATAACAGGTTTTAGATCAACTACCCAATGACTGGCCCTTGTTTCTTGATGTCAGCAATCAAAAGCCCAACGCGTTTATCACTGCGGTATCATGCATTAAACTCGATATAGAATGGCACCACATAAAATAAACCACTATATCGGACATGATAATAATAACTTCATTAGTTTTTAGTTTAGGTTTCCTACATGTAATTTATGCTAAGTCATAGTCATTCTAATGACTCCAAAAAGGGGTTAGAATATGACCTATAAGTAGTTAATTGTTATATTTAAATGCACACACACACACGTGTGTGTTTGTGTGTGAGGGAGTGGGTGTGAAACACTTCCGTTCGTCCGTAGATACATTTTTTATGATGGACATAAACAGACAGACATAAGGGTGAAATTAATATTTTTAAATATCAATACATTTAGAACGTACAGAGTTATTTAAGATAATAATCTTAATATATATAAATTACATGTCACGTTGTTTGTCCGCGATGGACTCCTAAACTACTTAACTGATTTTGATCAAACTTCGTAACTATCTGTTATTTGATGTAACTTAAACGATAGGATAGGTTTTATTTTAATTTATAACACAGCAATGCGTGGCTGGGTTAGCTAGTATGATTATAAAACTCAGCATTTATTAATTATACTGATTACTCCCAATTCACAAAGATGTGACTCAAGAATATAATAAGTTTTATATTTGACCAAAGGGTTTTACAATTGCACAAAACTTAAAGCTATTATTTAGATAATACACTGAAATTGGATGGTATTGTTTTAAAAGAGCATTTCTTTAATTACAGCATAAAACAATATGGGTCATTAATTTTCCTACCGGGTATCCTGGCAGCGAGGTTGGTATGGTGACAAGACCGGTGAGAGATAAGGTATGGCGTGGTTTGTTGTATATTTGTCATAACCTTAAAATTTATGTGCCATAGAATATTCATTCAACATAAAAGCAGTTACAGTCTATTCATCCATACTTGTCCTATTTGGTAAACAATCTTGGCACTCCTGTTTATTGAAAATGCAACAAACAATGCAAAAATCAACGGATAACTGGATTCAAAAGGTTTGAGTCTATAATAACGATTTATTGTAATAGATTAATGGCTTTATTATTATTTAAAAAATATATATATATATTTTTAAATGGGTGATTTTGTTAAAAAGTTGTGCCAAGATTGTTTACAAAATAGGACAAGTTAGAATGAACAGACTTTAGCTTAATCTTTACTGTCAAATTACAATTATATAGAATGTTCGTCGAAAGTTGAGGTATTAAAAGTACGTGGAATAGGAACTGTTGTCAAGCGCAAGACCGCTGACGCCCCGCAGCTATCAGGCGGGCAGACGGTAGCGGAGGTCATTTTTCCGTTCCATTCCGAGTCCTATTTCTAATATTTTTTTACTATATTGAAGAAGCAATAGGATATAGAATCATCAATGATCAAATTCCCAAAATATTAGCGAATTTCCAGAATTCAGACTATAAGACTACCTTTAAATATCAAAAAAAATAATTGCTTACGTACCCGTTTTCTATATTACAAAAAAGGTTATAGTTTAAGATATTTTAGTTTATTCATAGTTATTTTGATTTGCTCATTATTTATTTTGCATATATTCATGTTTATTTAAAAAAAAAGTGTTTATGAATACTATTTTAATTTATCTTGTTTAGTGCAATAAAATAATGTAAAAAATGAAATAAAATAATGTCATTAGAATAGATTTGTGTTGTGTATTTCATGAATAAAACACTGTGAGTCGGCGTCATTTTAAAATTTCAATATTATGAAAAAATTGTCAATTTATGGAATTTTAGTCAATTTTTATATACGAAATTAGATACACATACGAGTAAAAAATTATAGACAATTTAATTCATAGCTTCTATATACAGCTGTTAACATTTTAATATTCATGTAGGTAGCACGATATAATTATACATTTGTTTCACTTATTAATCTGAATATATCAAAAGCTACGAACAAACTGCCAATACATAAAAAAATAATAAAAAGACATATTTGGTTCTAACAATTTAAGTACTTAAGTAAACACTCATGAGAACGAAACCATTTTTAAAGATGCCTAAACGCGTTTATTGTAGAGAGTGATTCTTTGTGAATTCAGGTACCGTGTAAATGTCAAGGTTAATAGGAAACATGAAAGTAAACTTGTATATGCATCCATATCATTCAATTCTAGAGTATTTTTGTTCACAATAATTATAATTCTTAGTTATAAATATAAGTAAGGTTTCCATTTCTATACCAACCCGTTATTAAATGAAGTGTAAAATGTTTACTAACTTTTCTATTTACACGACAGGAAAATATAAATCTCTTAATGTCACAGACTTGAGTTGCCATCATATTTCCATTTATTTCTTTGACAAGAGTGATTTTGCTTTGATTTTTTTTCTTGTTAAACTAAAGCACTTTAACTGTTTATTACTTATTGGGGCTTAAGGAAAGTTTCTAATGAGTTATTTTTCACAAACCGATTTTATAAAATAGAATTATTTCTTTTCTCACATAAAGTACAAAGGGGATATCCTATCGTATGATAACTTAGATATTTTTTTAGTTAAACTTCGTATATTATTGCAGATAATCGCATCCCATGCAAATGAGTTCATGATGGAGTACAAATCTGCTATTCGGCCCGTTATTATAGCATAACATTCATAGCAAATTAAAATAGTCTTAAACGAAATACCCAAAAAAAATACTGGTAATCTGAAATTGTCGTTTACTTCAAACATAGTTTCAGTCATAAAAGCATTTTATTTAATAAAGAATAGTGTTTAAAACAATGGCGTCAATTCAAATGAAATAGGGGCAGTAATTAAAACGTCTGGAATTTCAAGAAAACGTACATTTTGTTTCAGAAAGTACAAAAGCGCGCAACGGGATATTTGAAAAAGAAAAGTCTGTCAAGTATTGCTCTCGGTACGTACCGCTTGTACTTTATAAGTTCGTTCAGTCATGCCTTTGCCATCATCTATTGAAAGCGATCAGATATGTGAAACAAATATTTACTTCTTTTCTAGTGTTTTTAGTATAACAACGAGTTCTTGTTTTTACTCTAAAACTGCTGTTTTTATCGATACGCCTATACAAGACCAAGAATTTATAAAATGTTAATATAAGAAAATTAATCCAATAATACTAGGTTTCCATTGAACGTAATAAAACAGAGAAGAATCTACCAAAAATAGTCTTATGAAATTGTTACAGGAAACTTGTTTGTTTTCGAATGATTAAACTTTTATACTTTACTAAACAATACTGTGTTAAAATAAGCGATAAAACCATTTTAATATTGCTCCCCAATTGTTGCGCAACATTCGAAGCTTTTTAGTGGTAGTATTTATTATCGGTCACTATCAACTACTTAGCGATATTCTACCATGGTAACGCAACACTAGCATGACACGACATCTAATATATTTAACTAACATTTGCTAGCATGTGATATAGCTATAGCATTATAATAGAAAAATACTAGAGAAAAAACAATTAGGAGAGCATTGGACCGGATTTCCAAAGGTTGCGGGTTCGATTCCCGCCTGAGATTCACTTGTGACCCGAGTCGATTTTTCCTAGTATTTTTCTATTATAATAATTTATCTTATAATATAGCATTGAAAATGCATAAAATATATAAAAATTATAAATCTAACATGGCTGTTTCATCTTAATCGATTGACCAAACATTTGTAAAAATGTTTCTTTCGAATACGAGAGGATGTTCCTCTCATTGATAAAACAACGCTGGCCTACAGCGTAAAATCAGGAATGTACTAGAAAATTTCGACGATTGTTCGCAAGGCTCGGTAGCTCAATTGGGAGAGCATTGGACCGGATTTCCAAAGGTTGCGGGTTCGATTCCCGCCTGAGATTCACTTGTGACCCGAGTCGATTTTTTCTAGTATTTTTCTATTATAATAATTTATTTTAAATTATTTATTATTATTGTAAATTTAAACTCGATGTGTTCCTCATTGCTCTGATATATACAGTTAATATAGAAATACGACCTGAATTAAATGATTAATTTGAATCGAATAATTGCGTCACGAACTTTAATCTAGATGTGTAGAGAATGAAAATGATTGAGATTAGGAAGATTTAATTTCAACCTTGCCGCCAATACGCCCGCAAAAGTCTTAATTTATCAGAACTTCGATTTGCGTTTCAATAATTGAAAATAGCTATTCTATTTGAACACGTACAGGTACCGATCATTTCAGTTAACTAGCGATTCACGTTCTACATTTTAAATAGCTACGTAGGGTCATACTTGTAAAAGATAACTAATATTAAGAGATGCTTACGAATTATTAATATAACGAATATGTTGATTCAGAGAATCGTAACTCATTTAACTCAGCTTATTCTAACAATTAATCAGCTACGTGTAGGAGTGTAGCGTCTGATAAGAAAATAGTGCAATATAAAAGCTGAATGTAACGATAATATCACAAGCCAACAAAATTTGACAAAGTTTCTTGCCCAGACACCTGAGTATATTTTCCCAAAGGATTTTGGTGTGCTGAATCCAAATCCGGTCGCAGAATTGCTCTATCACGTCAGGTTTATGAGATCTGAAACTGATCTAAACTAAACTGATGACAGTATAGGTAGCATGAAGCAAAATTGAGAAAAATGAACTTCAAAATACGATATCTCAGCAAAAAAAAAAAAAAAGAAGAATTTGTAAACAAACTCAAATACATTTGAAAGTTCAAGACTTGTACTTTAAGAAGACTCCTGTAGTTTTTTAGGTATACTAAAAACTGAAGAATCACATAACCTCAAAAATGGGCGAAAAACGGCGTTTTTTGCACTTTTAGGTTAGAATATCTCAAAAACCTGACGTGATAGAGCAATTCTGCTACCGGATTTGGGTTCAGCACACCAAAATCCTTCGGAAAAGTATACTCACGTCTCTAGGTAAAATTTTTGTTGACCAGTGTATCCTTTATTGATAGTCGTGGCCAATAAAATATATTAGATCTGTTTTGAATATACTAATGGATGTCCGCGTGTAGTTAGGTTAAATCGTGTTTACTTAGATTTTCGAGAAAATTTATGATTCTTTCTACAGATAAAGAAGGCCTTTATCTGTTCCCATGGATAGTGTCCCTTTGTCGTTAGTGTCAAAATTCGCGCTTTCAAACCCTCTTCGGACCTCTTCAGCAGAGGCGTATGGTTTTGTAAATTCCGATACACAATATCTTTCGTATGAGTTATTTCTCCTAGAGCTTATTAATTTTATTGCCAGTCCAGAACACTGTTGTGTATCAAAGATCCTTGTTTTTTTCTTAGATGATGTTTTTTATCATAGGTTAAAGCTTTTTGTTTGGTGTGGGTCCGGGATGCAATGAATTCTTCGGTTTTTGTTTGTATTGCTTTATCTAAATAATATGGTTTGTTTGGTATGAAAAGTTGTTGTGTTGGTGAGATGGTTTATAATAAATTAATAAATTTTTCTGATTGCCGTTCTTCCGTTTTGCTTGTGATTGCGAAGCGATCTTTTTGACAGGAGTGTTCAAACAAATATACAATAGTTCACTTATCCTAACCCCTTTGATTTAATTGTATTTTGCAGACGGTTGTTTTCAACTAATAAATTCTCAACTTCATTATGCCCGCTTTTAAGTTGAAATTTTAAATCTTCAATAAGTAACTTGTTTCAACTCATTTACTTCGGCGAGTTTTGTTGATAAATCAGGTAAACTATTTCTTCGGTGAGATGTATCGGTGATAAGATAAGTGACGAATTGCTATCAAAGTCAGGTAAAGATTCAAACGAAGCGGTTTTTTTTTGTTTATTTATTCTCTTTCTTATGGTAACATTGTCTTCTGCCATTTTAGTGTAGTTAAATAGTTTAAGAAAAATATTTTGTATCAAAAAAATTTGTTTGAACTCGATTTGTTGTTTCAAAGTCCACTATTGCACGCAACACAACGCAGCAGTTTTCAATTTTACTCCAATAAATAGACGCGAAAGTGTAAAAACTAAACATGAATATTATTATGTCTGTACGTTTGCTATAAGAGAAGAAAATATGGACAATTCTATTAAAACTAGAATTGATTTTTTCGGTCAAATAATATTATTTACTCTCTACAACTAATTTAAACAGGATAATCTGTCAGATCAACTAGTATACAAACAAAAACATAAATAACAAAAAGGCATACCAATTACTGTGCTACTGAACAAAAATAGAATCAGATACTTGTGTACTTCCTTTATTTTATCATACATTTTTAATGAGCATAAATCTTTTGTTGCAGCTACAAACGAGATAACAAAAGGCTGGAACTACAAAGGTAAGCCATAAAATTTTATCATATATACCGAGTCTTTTTTGGAGCGAGCGGAGCGAGCGAAGCGAGAATGGATCAGCTTTAATGACGCAATCTCTGTTACGCCTTAACTTCCCGATTTCTTAACCGAGTTAAATAGTTTTGTATGGGTTCGAATTTTGAAATTCACAAAACATTAAAACTAATTTAATTTATTTTAACATTAAAACTATTGCTAGCCACGAACAGCGTTTAAATTAATGAACTTGGTGCTTGAAATAACAAGTTAAGCAAGTGTGTTTGGTTTAGTCTCTGCCTTGAGATAGATTCTTAGTTCGAGGGCCCATTTCTACTAAATTCAGTGTTAACTGTGTCAACAGTTTAACATCACATTCATGTCTCTAAATTAGCGACGGGATGTGTTTTTATCAATAAAATGGCAATTGTTTCACGCTTACAAATAATAGTAATTGACCAATCAAAAGATAGTCTATTTATTAAATTTCTTGACATCGAATTATATAGGTAAATTTTGTTTATTTGTATATTGAAGGGTATACAGCCTTATTGTATATTGTTAGTGTTTAAATTTAATGACTATAGTATTATATAGTATATAGACTTCTCTAGTATTATAGACGTGTGTTGAAATCATTTGTATTCCTATAATTTGAGTTTCAGAAATAAATTTCTAAACCTAACAGGGCTTTGAATAAGTACTTCTCAATTTTATATCTCATTACATTCGAGTTATATAACTCAATCCCTTTTCGTTTAAACTATTAGTTTCCTTTTAAGAGTTACATACGTTTTTACATAAAATTAATTGAAATTGCTATAAAATCGAACTAGTTGAGCAATCCAACGTTTTGATTAAAACATTTCTTTTGTAAATATTACGGTTAGACGAACCGATCGCGTGTTCTGAGTACTATCTTGCAAGGGTTGATACATATAACCTTTTTAATAAGTCATTTTATGTATATGGTGTTTTTATATATTAACAGACCAGTCAACTTGGTATAAAACCTACCCGGACTGCGGCGGGAGAGCCCAGTCTCCAGTAGATCTTCCATACAACGCCCTGATTAAAACGAAGGGAGCAAGAAAACTAGCTTTCAAGAATTACGATGAATCGCCCACTTATCTCACCCTAGAAAATGATGGACGAACTGGTGACTTTTCAATAAAATTTTTGTCTATGTTGATTTTAACGAGAAACTTAAACACAAACAAGCTAATGTTCTATTTTGTTTATAACTACTTTAAAAAGTAAAATTTCTAAGTGTTTCTGTTACTTTAAGATAATGTTCTAATCATAAATATTGTTTCCAAGGTCTCTCGTTCAAATAAGCAACTATAGTAGTGACTGAAATTCGAAGTGTTAGTTTTTGTTTTTGCAAATTCAATAATTAGACTTACGTAAAAATATTCAAATATTTACCGCCAAGCAATAATATGAATAAAAAAGTTACAAATGTTACCTCTTATGTCTGCCGCCAATATCAATGTGAGTACGATGTGCAAATTGAAATTTCTAGATATTTTTATTATTTCACTTACTACCAATACACAACAATATAAGCTGCATATATATGAATTTTTAAGTGTAAAACAAACTTCCTGAACAGTTTATTAGAAAAAAATTTTATTTCTCTTTAATACAACAGCTATAGTAACAACAAAAAACGGATATACTAATTTGCAAATGTCGGCGGTTTTAAATTTTATTCCTGTCGGAAAAAATATAATCCCAAAAAGGATTATTTACTTCATTTTGTTCCATTTGGTTCAACCAGCAAGATAAGTCGTCCATTCTTAATTGCATTGTCTGGTTTTAGCCGTAAGATTCTTTATTATATCATTAGAGTCCTTCTTTTCATGGGCAATCTCTTCGTATTTTTGGGTAATAAAATTCAACGAGTTCTATACGTCTTTAGTCTCTTCTCTCAATGACTTTAAATCTGTGTTCAAGATATCGTTATTGGTAGCACGCATCGTAACTTGCATTTTTTGTAACATGTTCATAAACATATCTTGCATCTGACCCCTTGTTATTGGTCAATTGGCTGAGGAATTAGGTGGAGAGTTTAAAACTTGCCTTTTGCTTGGCCTTGTTATTAGGTTTGTATAGCAGTGGTGTATTTTTGCCATTTTTTCTAGCATCAGTGTAAAATGGAGAAATACATTTTCGTTATTTATTTCAATACACGATGAAGTCAAACACTGTGAATAGAAAATGTGAGTGCTTTTTTATATTTTATATAATTGACTGTTTCAGATCCGGTTTCCTTGTTTTTAAATGTCATGTTCGTTACAGTACAGTCCAATTGTAAAACAGAAAGCAATTAAAATAAGTTTTAAAATCAGGATATTTTGCTCAGTTAATATTTTCAACAACTTCCAATCAGGAAACAAGTTTATTTTTCATTTTCACAAAATGTAACTTAGGGTTGAAATAAAGTATAAACAGTTAAAAATGAAATGCATACTATAAATATTAAAATGCTGTCAAAAGGCCAAATGTTGTTCTCGCCACTCTAATAACCTATCATTGTCAATTATAGGTATATGTAGACACTGCTAATGTTTAAAAGGGTATTATATTTTTGCATAAGGCGTTTACTTTTTTATGTTAAAGTATTAATGAGTTTTGGTAAACCAAATAAATTAGTAAATCTCACCTGATGTAAAGGCCTTCAACTTGTCGACCTTCTTCGCGCTTTCCGTCTCATGTTTTGAAGGGAGGGAACACGTACGCTGGGAAAACGGTCGACCTTATTATGGTTAGGTTAGTTTTTTTTTAATTACTTTCTTTGTTCGCGATGGTATGGAAGCCACGGTATGATAACGACACAAACACGCGTACTTATTTGATGGGAAGGAGAAAGGGGGATGCGAAAAAGGTTTCTTCGGAATGGTTTAGACTAAAAAAGCGCTGAGGGACGTCATATAACGGCGTAATTGCACAAACTCGATGTGTTTTAAGATGTCCACATCGCCAAAAATTCGGATTACACGAGGTAATAGGAGTTTTTTAAATAGTAGAGTAGAGGAGTGTTCCTATTTAATTTCCAAGGCATTACATTTATTTTAGAAATCAAAATGTCTTATAGGTATTATCACTATATGTAAACCAATAATGTTGAATTAAAAAGAGGAGAATTAGAATTTCTTAATTAGCAGGGAACATTTTGTGACAAGGCTGTTAATTAAGTGTTTTCACGGGTACTGGCTTCAAATAGCGGACTTGGATTTACATACGACCTCACAACTTGTGCCTACTATAAGTATCCTGTAATTTTGATCATTAGCAATGCGTTCAATGTAATTAATTTAGGTATTATGGCTAGCTATGACAAATTCTCTTCTGACCAATTTTTATACTATTTTTTTTTTTAATAAAGTGACTTTTTTCTTACTAAGCTAGGAAAAAAGTAATGTAGTCAGAATTATTTGCTGCTCTTTCTTTGTGTAAAAACCATAACCCAATAAACCAATTCTATTTAATACTTCTTTGCTAGTATTAACTGAGGCCTCTTTGTGTCCCTGTGAGCTCTTCTGCTCAAGTACGACAATTTTTCTTGATTAATTTTTTAATCGACTTCAAAAAAAGTTTTCAATTCAACTTTTATGTGTGTAATATTGCAATATTTACAATACACATACAAGTGCACGCATATTGCTAATATTTATATATGTTAGTCTATACCAGCTTCTTAACATAAGTGCCTAATTCCATAAGTGTAAGTTTGTCTTCAAATACATCAAAAACTATAAGTTGGATTACAAAAATTCGTCATTGAACTGAACTGTCTAAGTGTCACCGAAGTCGATTTAATAGTTTTTGAGATAGAAAGTTATATGTTTTAAGATAACGTGTCGTTATTATAATAGCATAATTTCAAAAAGTCAATCTGCATATTGTTCAATAAATGTTGAAAAAAAATAATTGATTGATTTAATTGAATCGAAATTGAGTAAGGTACTCGAACGGAGAAATGATATAGTCATTAGTTTCAATTACAATTTAAATAGAAAATGGTAATAAAATAAAAAATAATTTAAAATAATAAAATCGACCTCAAAACTATAATTTAATGAATTAATAACCAAAAACAGAAAAATAAATTAAATATGCCAACTATTTTGCCGAAGTTTATCCGGTGTCGGTCTCAATATTAATTAGGAATAATCGTTGTTACTTGGTTCTTAGCTGTCGTAGTAAGCGACAACTTTTGTGTGTAGTGTTTTCCAAAATTAAAATGGGGTATTATGGTAGTCAGGTATGTATATTTCTGTTATATAATCCTATAACATGTTATATTTGGGAGCAACATTTTGATCGATAATTATTAGTAACTTGTGTGGTGGTGTAAATATGGTTTCCATTGTTTATTAAAACTATTACGGCAAAAAAGGTAATTCTTGCATTTTAAGAATTTGACGTGAACTGTTTTGTCAATTGTTTGTGAAGTTAAGTGAAAAGTTAATGTGGCTTCCATTGTTTATTAAAACAACAATTGCGGCAAAAAGTAAATTAAATTAATTCTTGCATTTTTTGACTGAAAAATTATTATGACTCATATAAACCATCGTATAAAAAGTCAACTGCGGAGGGTCTTAAATATCTGCACAACGTTGTAAATTAATTGTTAATAGAACATTGTTACTTGTAACCAATCTGTATAATTCCAGTATAAAAATATTTGAATAAACGAGTGCAAATAAATGTTGATTTATCGAAATTGTAATTTTCAATTAACGCCTTCTTTGTATTATCCTTACTTATATTATAAATCTGAAAGTGAGTTTGTTTGTTTGTTTGTTTGTTCCGCTTTCACGCCGTAATTACTGAACCGATTGCTTTGAAATTTTGCAGACGTAGAGATAAAAGTCCGGATTAAATAATAGGGTACTTTTTATCCTGGAAAAAAATGATATTTCCGAGGAAAAACAAAAATATTGTTTGCTTGATGGATGGATTGTAGATGGCGCTGTGTGTCGTTTAAAACAAGGTAAAATATTGCAAACGAATATAAACATGTAAATTTAGAAGCTAAATGATACGATAATGAATCCCCGAAAATGACGTACAATCTGTTTTATCGTCTAAATTGTTTTTTTTTACATCTACTTATCCTGAAATCACTAGAGTTAACGAATTACTAATTGGTATAAGTATTAGTTACGTTATTTAGTTCTTGAGGTATGCGATAGATGGCGCTGGGTGTTTTTTGCCCAAAACCTGCATGTTTTTGCTCCACAAGGGATAACATATAATATAGTGTACCATTCAGTTTTGGTTTAACAACTAATTGTATCCAGCGTTACATCGCGCTTCTTAGATTTTTCCGTGGGATTGAGAAGTGTTCTTATAGTTGTGCTTTATACCGCAATATAACCGAATTCCACGCGGGCGAAGCCGCGGGCGGAAGGCTAGTACAAAATAAAAGTAAGCAATTTTTCATAAATGTTTTCTTATGACGTTATTACGTAAAATTATCGTCCGTAAACAAACTTTACAGACAACCATTTTTTTAAATAAAAGCACACTAATCTGTAACCATATGTTTGAGGCTTCAGTATTTATTAGTGGGTACTGCAAATCGTGGAGATGTCGTGTAAGGATTTTTTCTTCCATTCTTTTATTAGTAATTTTTCTTGATCTGTATTTCTAACGCGAATTATTTTAAGTGATTATCTGGATAAAATACGTATTTTCATTTCATTACGTTGTTTCTATATAGTTGACTTTTAGCTATTATTTTGGGACTTTTTTTGTATTCCTTCTGTAACATTTTCCTTGTTTTAGTGTAATCTAATCCCTTTAGTTGATAGTGTCTCAGATATTTATACAGTTTAGTTGGTAAACATTCAGCTTATACAGTGCATAGTTCCCAATATATACATATGTATCATTGAGTGCATACCCGCCACCAAGTCAAGCCTTGCCTTATAAGTAGTTTCATTTACATTTTGGTGTAAGATTTGTCTGATTATAATTACATATTTAATATTAATTAACATTTAATACTAATAGTTCACAATTCCAAATATATTATAACTTTACTAAAAATTTGGTCTACTATTTATAAGTTTAATATTTATTGTCTTGAGCGTTTTTGGGAAATAATTTTATGTCATCGATATTGAGCAAGTGTGATAAGGAATTTTAATTTCTTGCTCAAGACAATATCCGACCAGTTGAGTAATTATCAAATGTAAAATTCTAATGTGTGAGAGACAAAACCATAATGGACTAAGTGAAACACCTTTGTATATTCCGTCTTATATGGAAATTTCTCTTGTAGTGATAACGTTCTGCTTGTTGTTCAGGTAAAGGTTTCCTAAAATTTCATTAAATTTTAGAAAAATGTTATTAATTGCGGAGTCATTTTATATACTTTTAAAATTTATAGTTATCAGAAATAAGGCATACTATTAAAAACTTTTCTGTGATCAATGTATGTGCAATGTAAGTTTCGTATTTATGTGGCTGTATCATTATTATTATTACTTGAGATAAGAAGTCGGTCACTTTTCTTCAAAACATTAAATTTTTCCATCCTCCTCTCAATATTCGCATCCGCTTCCCTATTATCTTTATTTATTCTCACCCAAGGTTTCTAGATCAGATTGATGTTTGGCAATAAGGCCGTCCGTTTGTACACTTATCTTTGTTGAACTTGTTTTTTTCTGTATTCTGTGTGTGCAATCAAGTTTAATTTATTATGTTATTGCTGTTGCTGTTATTGCTGTTGTTATTTTACCAAGCTGGATGATAGATTGCAAAACAGATCTGGATAGTATCAATCTTTAGACATTTGGTTTGTATATTAGCCCGTGTCAATTAAAATTCCTTGCCTTTTCACGGGTAGGTAGCTTTCGTTTTCGGATTCCACAATCAGAGAAATGTTATATAAACCCTCCACTTTAGGGAAATTTTAAAAATATAAAATTATATAAAAAATACTCAGTAAATATACACTTCTGATCATACTGATATATTAAGTCTATGTCACTGATGATACCAATTTTTGGTCGGTATGCGACGTTAACACCTCACGGCGACGTGCAGGGTAGCGGGTGACCGGCGCGGCGTAGCGTGTTGTTACACGCTAGGCAAACGTTCAAAGGAGCCTTTCTTTCTTCCATACAACTAAGGCTAAACATATACCTAAGATTCAAAGATAAAAAAAATATAGATTCCGAAAAAAACACTTAGTCATTTTTAAATACATTTGTACCACTAAAATAAATAAATAAAAAACACATTACTTGCAACAAATGTTTTTTTAACTGGCAAGCACATTTTTTTTATTTTAAAGCGATTTGTAGATTAAAGCTATATCGAACTTCAATCTTAAATAATATAAAATGTATACAAGTGTATCAGCAACATCAAGGATCAAGTGCAAAAGTAGATATTTTTTGTTATCGCGCATCATTCTAAGCGTTTAGTTATTTCATCAGCTTACGGACTTTAATAAAATACCGTGTCTGTCCCAAGTGTCACATTAAAAGTAAAGCCTTTTATACATTTATACATTCAGTATACTATGTAATCACTTTTCGGTATTTTGCTATCTCTGGGAGTGCTATTTGTTCATGGTGTTTATTTCACTTTAAATCGGCTATTCTATCTGTATTTTTGTTTCAATTTAATGAAGCTGAATTAACTTGGATTGACACTTCCGTGACTTAGCTGCTGTTAATTATTCTTGGATTCTCGGCAACCTTTGTTTACCTACTGGATTCAGGTTCAAAAGGCTTATTTTATTACAATTTTGTAATACCCATAAGATGTAGAAAACGAAGTAATTTAATAAAAAAGTAGAAATATGTATGGTTTTATTACAAGATTTTTATAATTATTCAGTAAACCTATGTAAGTGTAACTAAGAATAGCAATCTACTTTTAATAGATATTTATGCGATCTATTTTGGTTCAGAATAATATCACTCTTAATAATGAATAGGTATACAAACATATCAAAAAAATATATTTCTTGAAGTCAACGGAAATTATTTAAACGTAAATGGTAAATCAAGTGACTGTTGCAATGAAAAATAGCAAATAATAATTAAAGTAAATATCAAGGTGATAGCCAAGTAGGTGCTATTAACATCCAGATTTCTAAAATATCATTTTCGATTCTTAATAATAAATAAATCTAACAACAAATGTATATTTTTTTGTGTTTTATTATCTTTCCAAAAATCTAATTTAAAGGTATAAATTAAATAAGTGTTTGTACAAATTTATGAATATTTTCAAATAACTCAACAATAAAACATGAATTCGATAAATTATAAGATTAATTAAAATACATAGCAAGTTATCTGCACTATTTAAGAATATGAGCAGAATCACAAATTTATAACTAAATAATTTGTTTTAGATTTAGTTTAAATTTCGTATGATTAAGTACCTATAGTATATCAGATAACTTATTGGGATATAAGGAATATTCCTTAGACATTCCTTTATATTTTTAAGATCGTTATTGAATGACAATTAATACCTAAACAATTTCTTCAATCCATACAACTTTCCTAGCTTCTTTTCCGGCGACTCATCCTAACTTTAAATTGATATCTTACTTCAAATTAATAAGTCTTATAAAAAAATATTAAAAACCAGACCGCAATTATGCTATACGAAAAATCATTTAAAATCTTTCATCCTACAAAATCTTTAATCATTAAATATTTTTCATCCTTCAATATTTTTTTTCCTTAAAGGCGGTGAGAGAATTCAAGTTACGAATAGATCCTTACATTAAAGCAACGAACTCTTCTTATCATGACGATCATTTTTATAGCTTAATATTATCCATAATACCTGCTGATAAACAACCGTTGTACAATATATATAAAATACTAGCTGACCCAGCCACGCGTTGCTATGGCACAGTAATTTGAAAGAATTTTTCTAAAATAAAAGTAGCCTAAGTTACTTTTTATTACATCAGTTACCTGCCAATAAAAGTCCCGTTAAAATCGGCTTAGCAATTTCAGAGATTAGCCGGAGCAAACAGACAGACAGACAGACAGACAGACAAAAATTGTAAAAAATGTTTTTTTGGTGTATGTACCGTATATATATTCATATGCATGTAGTAAAAAACGGTTATTTCAATATTACAAACAGATCACTATTTTATTTATTTGTATAGATATAGAGCTGTACCAGTTCGTTCACACCAACTACACTAACGCAATTTTTTTTATATGTTCTAAGGTTTTCAATGTTTTCAATCTTGTGGTTACTATCTTTATTTTTACGCCCAACGTATCACCTAATTTAAATAAGAAAGCTAAAACAATTGTCTTATAGAAATCGGGGAAAGTAAAGGTACATTCAAATCCGCGATAAAGCAAAAAGATATGAAAGCTTCGTACCTGTAAATAATAGATAACATTTTCGTTTATTAAGCATACAACAATATTTTTCGAGTATTGTTCCCTTTACATGAATGATAAATGTGAAGTAACGCTCACCTGAGCATACAAGTTTATGTTACTGAATGGGGTTGTAAGCTTATAAATAAAAGAACAGCACACAATCTTATTACTTAATAAAAGCAAATTAAATTTTATTATGCCAAGGACTTTATAAATAAGTTCCTGTACGTACAATTTTAGTAATAATAAGGGTAAATGTGTTACCTTTAAAATAATAATAACAGTTAACCGGATAAATGTATCACTTTTGCTACGAATTAACGCCTACAAGTTTCATAAAGTTAAGTTTTGTAAGAATGTTTACTTTATACACGCTTTGACAATTGCGGGTTCATGTTCTCATTGAATGCATACTAAGTAAAGTAAGATCTGGGTGTTGATTTTTTTATAAAGAAAAAAACATTATTGATATTCCGGTAAACACCTCGTGGTAAGCTAAATTCTTGTGTCGCGAGCCCTACGTCCGTAGTACATCGGTGAGGAGGCAAACATGGTCAGTTTGGGTTGGCATCTCAACAGATACGCTACGGCCCCTTATTATTATGTAATACATTAAAGGCGAGTAACCTATCGAAATAATTATCCGTGATATGACTTCAATTAAGCTGTAACAAATTGAACTTTTTATAATAATTGAAATAAAATTGTTATATTTTGCGTGAAATCGTCATTTGATAGAAAATGACGTGAAATATACAGATAAGTAGTTGGCACTACTAAATTTGAAATTGATAATGTAGAGTATTTGTATTATAATTTATCTAGCTGACCCGGCCACGCGTTCTCTATACTCTTTACTTATTTTAGAAAGTGGAAAGATTTGAGGACTGATTTGAAAATTCTTTCACGTTTGGAATTCTACATTATTCCTGATGAACATAGTCGATGGAAATTTTTGTGAAAGATCCGTATGAAACCTTGAAAATGTATCCCAACGTGTAAAAAAATAGCAAAAAATAATCTTATATCCCGTACGCTGCGGAAGTTATTGACAATAGAGCAAATGACGTACTACAGTTTTATAGAGGACATAAATGTCTACAAAAAAAATTTAATAAAAAAGTCCGCGATACCAACTATTACAGTTTTATCACAATATTTACTTTTTGATGTTTAAATATGCAATAGCGACGCCTGTACAAATTAGGCCACATTATTAGTACCTGGCTATTAATCCTAAACGTGCACAGAACCTTAAAAGATCTTAGAAACCTCTCTGCCCCATGGACGAGATTACTTTTGTATTTGCTAGAGATTTCCGACAGACTCTTCCCGTCATTGACAATTAGCATCAAAGCATGCTTGAAATCGTCTCCCTTATGGACTTCGATTGCAAATTTAAAATTACGGTCGAATATGGGAGCTCATCGTAATGGAATCACAGATAGATTTCCCACAATAACTGCTAAAACTTGGCGAAGCATTTTTTTCCACTTTAAGCAGAAATTGTGACATCCTTCTGGATGAGTCTCTAGGCCAAGTATTACATTTAGAAAATTTTATAAATGCAGAATTCTGACATGAGAAATACGAAAAGGAGTTTAATTAATTGTGTTCTAGGGCAATAGTGTCACCAAGGAATGATACTATCAACGAAATAAACAATCTGATTATTCAATAAGCTTAACGTTAAAAATACAAATAGATCGACGCCGTGACTAATATCGAAGGCGCATTCCATTATCCACAGGAATTTTTAAATTCACTAAACCCTTCTGAACTACCATTACACGAATTGACGTCAAAAATTGGAATTACAATCATTCTTTTAAGAATTTTAAGTCCCACGAGCATGTGCAATGGGACAAAGTTGCATATTAAGATTGAAGCAAAAGTTAATTTCGGAATATTGTTTCCTTTATTCTCATGTTTACTGAAGTTAGTGAATTTTATAAAAATACATGACAATAAAGAAAGCAGAAACCCGAGCTTAAACTATCTATTCTGTTGAATTACTAAAAGAAAAAATAAACTGTGGTCCAATTAACAGACCTAAACAAACGGAACTACAGGGATCAGGGAATTCACTTACCTGAGCCATATTCCGTCCTGTCGTCCGAGATTGAACCTACAAATTAGGAGGGTTCAGACAAGTGTTCCACCATTTTATTGCTCGATATGGGTATTTTACTAACATATTTATTCCACTTTTTACATGATTAAATGTTATTTATATTATTAAAGTGCTTTTAAATTTTACACATATTAATATGTAAGTATGCATAATTCACCCAATAACTTTAAATAATTGTATAATTATCAGATCAATTACTTCTATTTTTTTTAAGTCTACTAGCTGACCCGGCCACGCGTTGCTGTGGCTTAGTTATTATAATTTGCTTTTTTTTCTATTATAAATTAAAAGAAACCTATTCTATGTCCTAAGTCGGAACAAATCCATTGAAATGAAAAAAATATCGTCAAAATAAGTTAAGAAGATCCGGAGTTCATCGCAGTCAAACTCTGTGGCAAGGAAGTTTTGTATATATAGATAGGTAGGCGCTTGGCGCTCGCCTTATGGTAAGCGACAATATTATCTAGGGCAAAACGTGCTTGCCTAGAAGATACGTGATTCACTCGTGATTTGAAATACGAAGTCAGGAATATTGAAAGCTAGCATTTTTTTCATGAAATCTGATATCCTCCTGTTATTTTTTATTACGCTAAACGAACGGTCACGGGAACCGCAGACTCGAAATTTTGGCGTGACACCTCCAAACAAAACAAAATAGTTTTGTTACAGAATAATATGGATTCCATACGAAATATTGTTTTTCTCGAGTAATTATGTTACCAGCTCTACGCTATTAAAAGGCCAAGGAAATTCAGAACAAAAACTTATAATGTGATTATTGATGTATGCTACATAACCATGTATATGTTAACGCACTGTCCTTTATATTTACATAACAAAAACAAAAAATACGAATAATTTATATTTTGTAGTTTTGACTGACTTTTCACCCATGCTTGTTTTTCTATATGAAATAATGGCACTTACTTTAGTAAATGGTATAATGAAACAAATATTTATCTTATTTAACAACGTTAAATTTATTTAACGCACGTCTCTCTTACTTTGAACCTTTAAAATTTAATTGTAATTAAAATATTGATTTTTAATTAATCATTAGCCATGTTTAAGGAAAAATAAGTAAAATTTGCCTGCAGATATCAGTCAGGAATTTTGAGTCTACAGTTTACTTTACCTTTCATCTAGCGTAGATTAAAGATACAAAATAATCTCATATTTTATGAATAAATAACAACTTTCAACATTTCTAACTTCGTAATTTAGAGATTAATTATTCTCTCTAATAATATTTAGTAATATTGGTTGCGGAAAATCTCACCTAATCGTTGCGCAAGAACTATAAACAAAAAAAATCGAAATTATAATAGTGAGATATCTGCATACCAATTCGCCAAAAACTTATTAAAATGACTCATTACAAGAAAAGCACCATAGTTGAGAATTTTAAGACGCCAGGGCACCCTGGTATTGCGAGTAAATTTGAAAATAGTCTTGAAAGAAAACCGTCGCACCCTTGCAGGAAAATATCATAAAATAGCGTAATTACAGCAAAAGAGTTCTGAAGACTTTTACGCGGTTCAACAGAAACGTTCACTGATGTTACTTCAGACACATAATAGACTAAATCTGCTTCCGGTTACTTAAGCTGAACTGCTGACTGCTAACTTGTCAGATAATACGGAGTAACGAATCCAAATTTTAGATGACTCTCGGTAATGTATGAAAAAAGTTACCCGAAATAAAGGTTCAACATTTCACAAACACTGTATCACGAGAAAGGTGGAGCCCCTTGGGTCTGTAATGATATAGCACTGCTTGTCGTGGGCGTGGGTCACTTGCATTCTGTGAAAGTCTTTGTTAATTCAGTGAAATACCCAAAAATTTTGGTTAGAAATCCAATGCCGTTCATTTTGATTTTAAGACAATTTTCAACGAGATGGTGTTTCCAGTCATGCTGCTAAGACAACAAAAGCTAAATTTCAACGAATCATTACGATGAAGTGGCCGTCGAGTTGTTTACTTTGCAGACATTATGGTGGAAAATAAAAAAAATGTTATAAAATTACCTTTCAAGATCAAAAAATATTTAAATGCCCTTGCCTCAAAACTGATAGACTATAAAGACTGAACGGTTTACCAACCGCACAATTTAGGTCATATCAAAGTACACTGTCTTGCGTGTCAGCATTTTCCGCGACAATGTAATTTTAATTAATACTAGCGGCCCGTCCCGGCTTCGCACGGGTGGACAAAATTCTTTAATTTTTTTCTATTATTAAATCTTTTTCCGTTAGCGCCATCTAGCGTCCGGTAGACGAACTACTTGCGGTTAACGCATTGCTATGGTAACGTTATTGATACAATGGAAAAAGAGCGGGAAACAGAGCGGACAGACAAACACACAAACCACTGTGATCTTAGATTATAGATTATAACTAGTTAAGCGTAAGCCACCTCCTAACTAACATTGAACATTAACTTTTTATGACGACCGTTTGGTGCAATGGTAGCGATCCTGCCTTTCGCACCGACGGTCCGGGTTCGAATCCCGGTAGGGGCAGATGTTTGTATGATGAATACGAGCATTTGTACCTGAGTCATGGATATATATATATATATTTATATGAATATTACATATCTATGTATTATATATGTATGTTTATCCGTTACCCTAGCATCCATAACACAAGCCTTACAGTGCTTACTTTGGGCTAGGCTAATTGGTGTGAATGTAAAAAATATTTATTATTATATTATTATTTTATAATTTGTGAACACCAATAAAACTATATACCAGTGACGTCGTTTAACTCAACTATTAACTACTATAAGAGTGTGGGACCACAAATCCCACAAAAACAATCTAGTCAAGACGATCTTAGTCAAGTCTCAATTTTTTTTTTAATTTGGGGCTAAATGTGGCTCAACTATAAGTAGCTCAAAATAAATTGATAAAAATACTATTTCGCTATTCGTTTGTCACAAGGACTAGAAAAAAAGAAAACTGGATATATGAACAAAATACAATACAATTGGTTACGTTTTTATTTAAATTTCATCTAGTATAATTAGTATTATCTAGTATAAAAATATGTTGGGTTTCAAAATAATGAAAATTATTTAGATCCTGCTAGATCACGTTGTACTTATAAGTCCAGGACAAAGCACGGTTGACAATAAAATGCGAGTGTTTATTTTCTCGTCTTGACCATTCTAGCTGTTTGCATAACAATAGGGTTTGCAGCTATTTTCTTATAAATCCGACTTTTCTACAACTTACATTCATAGGAGCAAGCATCGTTAAAGCTGGTTACTTATATTTTATTAAAATGTCTCGAAGTTGTATAGTTTACTTTTACTTAATCATCTTTTTAATAGAACCTTATTTATTTTTGTAGTTTCTTTGGGTGGCACATGGAAACCTGATGTCAAGCCGTTTATTTATGGAGGAGCAGCTCATGGTAGACGTTATACATTCTACTCGTTGTCTTTGCACTGGCCCTCTGAGCATGCAGTGGGGGGCTTGCAATATCCTATGGAAAGTCAAGTCATCCACATATCAGCTGAGTACAAAACTATGGAAGAAGCATTGAATGCTTCGGCAAAAGATCCGTTGGCTTTTCTCGGAGTGGCCAATCTTTATAGAGTAAGTATACTTTTAACTTTACTTTTGAATTTTAAGTATTCGGTGCGCGAAAGGCAAAAGTACCAAAAGGCAAAAGGTCATGATTTACCTCCTTAAGTAGTACCTATTCCATTATCAGCCGAGAACAGAAATAAGTAGAAATGCAATCTCAGTTTGAATGGACTAACCGATATTCGATCAGACTAGTGGAAATTAAAGGTGTTTGATAAGATACGTATGTAAAAATGATGTTGTGTTTCTGAATAAATAATTAAATAAAACAAAAGTAATTTTCTCTGATCCTAGGAATAGGTCATTAAAAATTGCTATAAGATGGTGCATCCGATAGGCAAGACTAGCGTAAAATTCCGAAAGAAACAAATTGTTTTTTTCGGTGAAATAAACGTTTGTTCGTTTTTTACCGTTTTATTGATTTGTTACATTGGAATATATCATAAAAAAACCTTAGGAAAAAAAACAATTTCATTGAAATTTTCGTTGTTTGTTTCAAATGGTTTATTATATCATTGGAAAAAAACAATTTTATTACCAATTTTTTAAACAATGGTACATATTGTTATTCTATCTTGCTCACTAATCATATACAAACTCATTGTCGCTTTCTAAAGAATCAGAAATACAAGGCTCAAATTCAAATGATTTAGATTGCATTAAATGTAAATTTGATCGAACGTATACAAGTTTATCAATTCTTTCTGGAAGAAGTCGATTTCTGTCTCTTGTATGCGTTCGGCCAAATATAGACCAGTTCCTTTCAGACGCTGCAGATGATGGCGGAACACTCAATAATCTTGTAGCAACACTCATGAGAAACTTAGACTGACAAAATCCTTTCCACCAGTCTCGGGGGTGCAAATTATTTACTGGTTGCCAAATTATGTCATTGGACCAACAAACCGCTTCTAGCCTGATATTCAGCAAATATCGACATTATTTCAGGGGTGCTTTTTTGTAAAATATCAGCAAGCTTAGCTATATACTGAGACACTTGTAAGAACTCGTTCGTCAGTTAGGGACTCGTAATATGGATAGATGGAACTGTGAAATCTGGGATCAAGTGAATACGTAGCCAAATGAATAAGTTGAATACAAAATAATAAATAATAAAAATATTACACAATACAACATCAATACTTTTCTTATCATATTTTTCCGCTTCTTTTATATTATTCCGTTTCTTTCATATTTTTCCGTTTTATTAATAAAAATTATACAATATTTCGTTTTTACTTTTCTTGAAACTTTCGAAAAAAACTTACTTACAAAAACGACGAAATTTTAAAAAAACTGGAAAGTTTCCCGCTTTTTTCAACGCTAGGCAAAAGACCACGACATTACACATTTTACCTCTTAGTACTTTAAACACCGTACCCTTCCAATCCCAAAAGCGTATAACCCTAAACTTATTGTACTCAACCATTCCCAGGACGGGATACATCAATTGATAACATACGTCGTAACACCGCCAGTATAAATATCTTTTATATTTAAAATAAATCTTATATTTCGTACACTTTCTGACCTTTATGATCTTGACACCACAATTCTGATGTAAATCTAACTCTAAAGGTACTTACACTCGTTACTTTTTTTAATGTTGGTTAATTTTATAATCATAACTAGCTTCCGCCTGCGTTATCAACCGCGTGGTGTTCGGTTTGTCACAAAAAGTCCTTTACGTGCTTTCCCAAGGAACACTGCAGTTTAGCCAGATTACACTGTTTACAGTAGGAGGTACTCACAGCTTATATTATTGATTTGCAGGCGGGTAAAATCGGGCTAGAGCTAACCTTTGCACGCATCGAAATATTAAATTAATTTATCTTTTAATAAGATAAATACTACGTAGGGCCAAGCTGCATTTAAATCTTTTTATGCCTAATACCTACACAAATAAATAGACAGACAGACAAAAAATAGGCATACGTTTCTGTATCTTTTCTCAACTTTTTCTGGAATATTTTTAATGTTCAGACATGGCTTTTTACAGTTTTATAATACATAGTATAGACAAATAGGTACATCTTTTCCTGTGTATCCCACATACCGTTGTCTGTCATTCAACTTGCAAAAATGCAATAAATAGGGTATAAAAAATTACAACTATTTTTTAAGCAATATATCGTTTTCTACGATATTTTGATGCTTTTCGACAGTCAAAACAAGCTGCGTTTTTTTCCATTAATTGTTTATTACAATAATCAGTTGAGTGACTGAAATCTATGTAGTGTCTCCATTAATTGCGCTTTAACACTTACTGTGCTACATGTCAGATCTTAAATCCTTTGTAAGAGTTGAAAGAAGTGCTGCCGGTCTGAATTTATCCACACTTTTTGCCAAGCCCCTTTTCAGATCTGGATTTTGCCACATATCTGAAATTGTAATTCCTTTTTGAGACAAGATGTGAGCGAGTGTCTCAGCGACAATATACCTGCAATCTCCGAATATCAGAATATACTGAGATAACACTGGCCGAGTGAGTGGCCGCCGCATCTCACAACAATACAATTTGCCTACATGAACCCGTGCTGCCTCATTCGAATCTCCCTTGTCCATTACAGCTGCGCTAACTTTAAGTTGACCCTATTGTGTACTAAACTCAACAAGTCAGCTTTGTTTTTAAAATATCGTCTGGATTCCAAACTATTTACGAAAACTAAAATTATTATGGATATCAGGGGACATGTGTTAATCCCTACATAGCATGTAGGGACAAATTTATTATTATAGGTTCAAGGGACGTAAGTATCTATACTGATCAAGTTTATCTAGCACAAATAATAATTAAAAAATCTATGGAGGTAGGCCTGTGTGGTGTCCCCAATTCTCGTTGTAAGGTCTTCAACCACGAGGGAAGCCTGGTGTTCATTCAGCCAGAAAAAAATATGAATCTGTAATTTTTTTAAACCAGTCCTACTGAACGCTGTCACCACACATCTACCTGAGACCAAAAAATGTATAGTAGCATTTTTTAAGTTATGGTCCTTTACTGCGATATCCAACTAGCCTACTCAGCGTGAAATGTATGCCAAAATCCCCTCTTCGGGAAAGCTGAGGTGATGAAGTTCTTAATATCAGAATAATATTCTTTTAACCTATATTTTTTTACGACCGTTTATTTTTGACGACCGTTTGGTGCAGCGGTAGCGATCCTGCCTTTCGCACCGACGGTCCTGGGTTCGAATCCCGGAGGGGGCAGATGTTTTTATGATGAATTCGAGCATTTGTACCTGAGTCATGGGTGTTTATATATATTTCTATGGGTATTACATATCTATGTATCATATATGTATGTCTATCCGTTACCCTAGTATCCATAACACAAGCCTTACAGAGCTTACTTTGGGCTAGGGTAATTGGTGTGAATGTTAGAAATATTATTTATTATTTATTTATTTATTTATTTATTTATTTATTTATTTATTTATTTATTTATTTATTTATTTACTCTATAGCTTCTTCATACAGCACTCAGTGAAAGCCTGGTATAATATTATCGTAAAATAGGGTGAAGATCCGGTTACCCATGAATTTTCTAGATGCGGAAGTTGGCCGTTTACTATTGGCCATGGCCACAATTTTCTTAAATTACGCTTCTTAATCTTGTTATTTTTACAGTTCGGCAATCACACTCAAGAAGGATTGAGTGACCTACTCAAAGCTGCTAAATGCGCCAAAAAGTCAAGCTGTCGTATCCCAGCTAAGCCACTTAAGTATTACAACCCACCTTTCAAGGAGTACGCATGCTATCAAGGGTCATTGACCAGTCCACCATGCAAGGAAGCGGTCTTGTGGCTTGTTAGAGCTAAAACTTTGAGCGTTATGAGGGTACGTGAGTTTGACTATTTATTTACTATACTTCTTTGAAGAGAGCAAACCTGGATCTTTAAAACAAAATGTTCAACGAGGTTTTGATAAAATAAAGTTTCAAGTGTGTAAAGTAAGCTTCAAAATGGCGGGATTCACGAACGTAGGTAAATCTGATAGATTAGTATCAAATAGTTGAAAACTGCTTTTCTATCAATTGAACCTTAAATGCATTTTGTATGAAAGCCTATAAAGCAATTCATCTTTATTAAACCTCGTCTAAGAACCAACTTATTTTGTGTACTATCAACAGTGACGAGTTATAATTTTTTTCGGAATATGTATAGCAAACTTGTTACTATTCCTACAGACTGGTATTTTACCATATGATTTGTGACGAATTACTTTAAAGACGGGTTACATAAAAAGTTTAGTTATAAATTAGATCACTTGATTTTAAATAAGTTGACGTGTAAGACAACTTGCGTTATTATTCACCTGATACTTAGTACGAGCTTACTAAGTAGGTAAACACTCGTCCAATTAATTTCTTACTTTAGAATGAACTAAATGAATCTTATATAAATTCTAAAACAAAGGCTTTTAAAACATTCAATGTTACAAAGACTATCTTCGTCTTTTAAAGTAAAGATAAGTAGGTTGTTGAAAACCAAGTCTTAAAACATAATGATATTGTTATGTATGTTTAAGATGGACTATTAGGAAAAAACTCACTTCATTTAAATAATTATAGTCTACCCTTTTCCATAAAAATTCCGACGACAGCGGTATGTTGACAATCTTTAATGTAACTGTTAAATAATTTCATAATGGTTTTAAGGCAAAATTTTAATGTGACTTCCACTTATTAACTTTCAACTCAACTTTGTCTAACTAGTTTTGTTTCAGAAAGAAATCTAAAATATTTCATTTTAGCAGGTTCGGAATTTATCCGAGGCGGATAAATTCAAATTATAAGACCAATAATTTAATTATATTTTCTATAAGACTTAGATATAGTCGAAGTAATTCTTCTTCCTAATCGTGCACTCAAGACAGTGTGTTCGTCGTTATGCCTCGGTCGATTCCTGTGCCGTCAATGCTCTCGCGATGCATCGCCATATTGCTCGATGTTTTACAGAGTAAGATCAGTCATTTTCTTAGTAACAGTAGTGCCAAAAGGAGGTCTATGGCGCAGCGGCTAACGGTTTTGGCCTATGTTTACGAAAGATAAACAACTTGACCAAAATTATATGGGTATTTTCCTAACGGTGCTTTCATATATATGAAAACCCCTGTGCCTAAGTGGGTGGCTTTTAGGCCACATGGGAATTAAGGGATAGGCCTACTTATTTTTCAAAAGAAAAATATTTCCTTCAGCTTTCATATATATGGAAAACCCCTGTGCCTAAGTGGGTGGCTTTTAGGCCACATGGGAATTAAGGGATAGGCCTACTTATTTTTCAAAAGAAAAATATTTCCTTCAGTACTTAACCTTGTCCTTTTTGGTTATAAGTATCTTAAAATCGCTGCCTAAGCATCTTTGAATGTCCTTGAAGCAGTAATCATTAAAGAATATTGTGAAAATTTTACTTTATATTTTGTTTCAGAGTGACCTGGAAATCGCAGAAGGACTTCTTGGCCCGAATTCAGTTTCGCCTTTCCGTGTAGTTCAACCACTTAACGACAGAAAGACATACTTTTTTAAAAACTAGAAGTTATGTTATTTATCCCTTAAACTATTATTATCTTTTTATTTGAAATTTATTCCTCTATTGGAACAAAATCATCAGCCAAATTTTATCCCTATCCGTGTTGCGATAACCTTTGAATACCCTATAACCATACAAATCCAGGAGTGTTAAAACTTATTAGATAACTTGTAAAGGTATACGTGTACAGTGAGTGGTCTATGAATATTAATAAGAAGTAAAGTATGAAATTTTACATTCATTGCATACATTACTTTAAGTTTTTTGGCACTGTATTGTAACTGATATTATAAGATAAAATACTGTATCTAATACGCCGGAAATGATCGGTTATTTAGTGCCATCAATTTCTCGATCTCTATCTCCTACTATCTTATCAGTGCAGACAAGTGCATTGATTGAAAGTATGAAGAAAAAATGTATAATAAAAAGCCCAGCTATATCAGAATCACGGGATTTCATATGAATTGTATATGAAATCTAGGGGTTCTGACTCCGCAGTTTGTTCACCAACTATATACTCCGTTTTATGGACTGTTTACCCTGAACTGCTTTCACATAAGATACCTACGCAAAAGAATATGATAGTAATGTATTACTGAATTATAGATTTTTTGCGAGAGCCATTCTGATGGCCTTTCTGCAGTTTGCCGCTATTGAACGCGTGTTAGGTTTCTCAAGCTGTTATTCAGTGATCGACAGATAGTCATTCAGAGTGGATGTGACCATTATAAACTTCTTTTTACACTTGAACGCTTAACATTATGGTGCAGAGTGAAATGATGCGCTCGGTCGCGCACAACTCCTATCGTCCGCTCCATTCGCGCGCGACTTATTCTGGCGAATTAAAGACAATGAAATAAAAAATATATTCTGTTTATTAGAAAGATAGCAGAAAATAAACTTTTTTAGTTAATATCATTTGTAAAAGAAGAAAATATAATCTAGTTCTACAAAATGCACGGCATGAATTAATTATTGGCGTATCGATATGGGGCAGCCCATATTGATTAGCGCAACGACCAGTATAGAATCAAGGTTGGACCAAGGCTCTCGAAGATGTCACAATAAATTTTAAATAATCTTTCTGAAATTTTGCAGTTTAACATTATTTTTTTTAATTCTATTTTTGCTCAGATTCTTGTACAGACAGAAATACCTAAACCTAAAGCAAGCTGTGAACGTTTTTGAATTTATATTAAATTAAATCTGTCTGTGATGGAATTTAAAAATATAATCAAAATGTTTTTCAGTCTTATATATGTTGACTTTAAAAATAATTAACAGATAAATATCAAAGGTCTTCCAAGCTTTTAATTGCCTAAATGAAATTGAAAAACAAACAATCACAAGAAAATAAAGATTGATCGGTGGAGCAAAAAAGATAAGTGCCATGTAACTATAAAGCGAGCGTGTAAATATGAAAATAGGTACTCAAGTTGATCTAGATCCAGTCCGTGGTGAACTTTATCAACTTATTCTATATAATAAAACAAGTTTGATAAATAATTAATTTAAGGGAGATTTGGTAATTGTTAATTATTTAGGTCTCTATATATTTATTTCTCTGAGAAGTCCTACTTGATTGGAACAAAACAGTGGATAAATAATAAATTTATTTTAGAAGACTTTAATTTTCACACTAATTAAACGCTTTAATATTCCGATAAAATATATGTATATGCAATATGCATACGTTTTAATATAAGTATGTTTATATGACTACATCGTACTCGTATAGTAGTAATATTCCTAATAAGACAGTTCTAAAGCGCCTTCATATAACAATATCACGACTTCATACATATTACTGCGACACGTATTCGTTATAAGAATATAGCCAAAAAAAATATTTGTAACAAAATTAGTTTTCAGATATTTGAGTGAATAACTTAAACATATAAATTTAACTTGAATACTAAATGGTTGTTATTAAAAAAGAGATTTGAAGCATTTATTTAGTACAAAAATCGTCTTGTTTCAGGCGTCATACAGAAGTCAAACCCACTGTTTATCGCTATAAGGCGACCGCTATTCCAAATGAGCTACCGAGAAAGATTTTTGAAAGTAATAATTGTTTTCTAATTTAAATAATAGTAAAAAATATTGTTTTAAGCCGAGCTTTGAGATTACCGTATAAAAAACGCGAAATTTCATAAATTTTTACCTTTTATGGAAATCTATTGCGAATAGCCAACTACTAGTGTAGATTGGCAACGTGTTCGGAACTTTCCAGTGCCGGAAAATGATGCCGGATGTACAGGAAGTATAGAGATTGCGTCCAAACAAAACAAGCTAAATTCTGCGCATATTAGAAGCGAATAACCGTTTTGAGGCATAGTTATTGGGATAACTATTTCTGAATGTGGCTAATTTTGGATTTGATAACTTTATCTTGACTGTTCATATTAATATTCGATTAATAATCAATACTATTCACAAGCCATATTTGTTCAGCACTTGGTTTGCTGTCTTGTGTATTAATCATAATAATGACATTTTATAGAAATTATTGATAAAATTTCATAGGCCAACCAGTTCAGAAAATTAATAAGTTAGTTTATATTCTACTTTAGTATAAAATAATTCTTCTTAAATGAAAATTATTTCCTACTGGTCCAAAGTATCAAACGTTTTAAAGAATGCGTTTCAAAATTGTCTTACAATAAATGTACAATATAAAAGCTTTTTTTTCTGACCACCATTTTTTACGCTGTGCTTCAACTGAATAATAAATATATAATTAAATAAATATGCTCGATCTAGTCCATTCCCAGTGCATTTGTCGTTTACCGTAAAGCAAAATGCTGTTTTATTTTCATTATTTTTTTTTTATTTTGAATGTACACACAAATCGCCTTGAGTGGAATTTCCAATTCTTTCTATAAAATCAAGCAAAAATGAATATTTTATATAAAAGTTAATTAAACATCAAAAATTCGGCAAATTTTAATACAGAAAAATAGTGTTTCAGTATTTTTTTTATGTAAGCTCAATTGCTCCTTGCTAGACAGTCACTGAACATGAAATTTTCTTTACACTTGGTTTATTAGATGTAAATTAAAAATCGATGCCTACACTAGAGTTTCTTACTTTTGCACCTCACTTGGCTACGCAGACAGACATTGATTGAATGTTTTAATGGTATTCAATATTATTTTTCTGTTTTCATGATATCTTATCGTACAACTTTATCTGACAAATGGATAATCCCGGAGAACTGATCAATTCAATTGCAGTGAAAAAATACTTGTTTTATTAGGCCTATTCATCCTTCACGATAAGAAGTAGGTATCAGGTGTGGTGAACTTTTTGTATTTCGCATAAATTTGCATTTTTAACACTAAAGTCGAGTTAGTAGAGAAGAAATTTTGTTTTAAATCTCCGCTTCTTTGTCTTTAAGAAGTTTATTTTATCCAAATTGTAATGCTACCTGCGTTACATCTAAATACTTATCCGGTTTTGTTTTAAAGATAAGTCATTCGAAACAATGTCTTAAAACACAAGTTCTTACCGTGGTCCGACCTATTCTGCGTGATGAGAATCCACACCCACATAATGAAAGTCCAACAACGCTCTCATTGAAATGCTGACAGTTGTTGTCAAGGAAGATGAATCAAGTTAAATTTTATTAATGTCGTTGGCAATTTTTATTTTTCCTATTTTAACGGCGTTTAAAGAGTAAATAAAATATCTGTCCAGTAATTATTTACGTAATGCAAGATATTGACGCGCAACTAAGTTTACTTTTATCGCATTAATTTGTAATCAACTTCGATAACGGCTTAAAGCATGTGTTTTTTTTTTCATATAGTTAGAAATGTTATTTAAAATTGAAGTTTTATCTAATGGAAACTATTTTTCAAAATTCTTTTATAAGAAACTATTGTCGATTATTCCTACGCACTTGTCGTCCTTATATTATTGTTTGGGTTGTTTTCGCTATCGCTCTTCCTCCACATACAGCTTTAGTGGAAAGCCAGCTTAATAAAATTAATAGCAACTACTGTATCTTATTGTATAACAGCGTTATATAAACGAGTGACAATGAACTTGTTTTTACCAAATCCTACTGTTAATAATCCTTAAGTATGTCAAAAACATGATTGATATTTTTTTTATCTTATATCTAATCATGTTCGATGTTACATAGAAATATAACTGTTTTTGGAGTGTATACAATCCGGAAGCAGACGTGTCTTGTGTTAATAAGAACTGTCATTATAAAATAAAATATAATAATGGAAAATAGAATAGTGCAATTTAATCCGAAGATGATGAACATTCAACCAAAGAAAACTGCCTCAGATGGTAGGTATTTTTTTTATTAGTATTATTTTCCTACTAAGAACAACATCATAAAAAACCTACCACCAATTATCAGTTCAAGGGTTCGGAAAGGGGATAAATATGAAAACTCCAACATTCTCTAAGTAGGAAGCGTGAAACTAAGACTTAAGGCTTCTGATAAAAAGTAAACGTGCAAATATTTTGTAATTTCTGGAAATACCTTCTAGATACTTAGATCCAGTAGATTGCGCTACAGGACTTTGCGGACAGGGTTATAGGAATTTATTATCAAAATACACAACAATTTTTTTTAATATTTAAGATATTTAAAGCTAGCCATCTGCATAATTATAAAAAACAAAATAATGTTTAATGAACTGAGCCAAATCCATAAGGTATCCCTCCTACAAGAGAAAGGTCCCAAAAATATTACTGTGACCTTGATTGCTCTTTGTGGGATTAGAATAAAGTTGCAAAGGATATCCTTGTCCAAGAATTCTAGAGTTTTTCTGTATTAAATAAATAATTATATTAGATAAGTAATTTTATTAGAAAAACGTGCAATCTCCTAGACTGAGGATTTTGAAATATATCTACAAGTCTACATATTTTCTGATAGTGATGTTATAAAACAAACCTACTCGTGATTTTATTAATATATTTTTCGTAACATGAAAACCTGAACCACATGGTCGAGGTTATGACGAATAAATTTAAGTTATGCCCATTCTTAATCAAGAATTTTTAGATTATATTCTTATCATAATTATCACGTTACAGTTACTTGTATAATAATAATTTCGAGACTATCAATATAACGTATTTAATCTGTATAGATATGTTCAATGGCTGCAAAGTAAATATTTAATGCCACTTAATTACTGTAATATGCAGGTTTGATCAAGCCGAGAGGTATGTTTGTATTGTGAATTCAGTAATGTTCAATAGGTTTGTTAGTTCGGTAAGTGGCCGAGTGATGTAAGCGATCGTGACTTTATAACGAAATTTCGAAAATTTCTGAATATATAACAGATATTTTGATAAAATTTACCACATAAAATTTTGTATATTTTGGCACACTTAAAATCCTATGGACCTCGAATTATTATTTAATTAAGATATTTTTGTAAACGATAATGGATTAAAGGTACTGTTTATTGTTGTCGGAATATATAATTCTCCTGATGACTAAAACCATTTCAGTGATTTTCTTAGTATGCGAACCTTTATTAGAACAATCAAATATCTGGTTCATATGGTACCGAAATAACTCGATAAACTTAGACTCTAATAAGTAAGAATTCTTTTTTTATTTATTCATCTGTATTTTTTTAAACATTATAATAAATAAAGAGATTATTCCAGCGGAACAAATTTCGAAACTGCGGTCTTCACAATCCCCTATTGCGATATCACTACAGCGATGCCCTACATGGTCTTCACTTGAACCCCTTCAGTTCAAAGGCTATTGGGACAATGAAGTCAACGGAATACTGCTTAATAATGGGCAAACTGGTGAGTATTATGTTTCATAAGTTGTCAGATGTAAAATGAGTTGGGCATAGGCAGGAAGGTACCATCATTGAGACAATGTTATGTTATGATATGATCTAATGTAATTTGGACCTATAAGTCGTACGTAAGTGTGCTGTGTGGTATACTTCGGAAGAAAAGAACTCCAATCCTTTATATAAAACGACATCTTTAAATGTTCTTCTTTTAAAGGGGGCTAACTTTTACCAAAGGTACTACCATATATCACCGAAGTCCACAAAATAGGTAGCAGAGTTTTCCGAATTATGCCTTTTATAATGCGATCTTCAACCCGCCTGTCAAGTGTTGATATTATAGTAAGGTGGTGGTGGTATTTCGAATTGCCAATGAAATGTCATAGGTTATTACACCACGAAAATCTACTCAATAGCCAGAACTTAGTAGGTGGGTAGGTTATAAAAGCTTTTTTATAAAAATACTATAGAAAATTACAATAGGAAATAAAATCTTAATAACCTAGCGTCTTGATACGAAGCAAGAAAACAGAATACAATTAAAAATAAATTATTAATTACGACGGAAATGCAGCGTCGGCAACTCGTGGCTGCTTGAACTCGATGTCGGCGCACGGCAATAGAATTCGGTCGCCGCGTAAGCGTTCCTCCTTCGATGGGTGTACGTAATTCACATGTGGTTGGGTTACTTTAATTTTTATATTATTTTTTATGTAGTGTAGAATTTTAACCTATAAGACTACTGCTTTGTAAAAATAACTCGTTCTTTTCGTACCTACTAGATATACTACATTATACTATGTCAGCAGTTTTAACAGACCACGCGACCGGGAATAGTTTCGACGCTAGTCGTTTCTCCGCACATACCCTGTATACCTGTGATTATTCTTATTTGTATTTTTAATATAGTCATAGGTACTTAACATTTGTGGACGTTTTTGTATATTTTATTTTCTACATTGTATTTCGGTACATACATTCAGACATTCGTGAACCGCATCCTGGAGTTTAAATCCTTATGTTTCCTTTAAATTAAAAATAATAATAATTACAGTGAAGGACGAACGCCTACCGCAAAATAATAGGAGTATGTCAACGCTGATTCGTGCAATCAACAATGCATTAAGCTGTATTGAAACTGTATAACTTGATCTGATGTTGACTGTACATTTTTATTTTACCTATACCTATATTATAATCTTGAAACTGCTCAGTCTAATTTTCGTCTGAAATGTAAACAACATATCAAAATATGATTCTTTGAACAATTCTAAAAAAAAACAATTTGAAAAATATATTTTGTTATAAAAAATGCTTTAGACATCATCTAGCAGTAGCTAGCATATAAACGTAGCAAAGAACATGTGTTGAGAAATTTCGTCAAGGTGGGTAAGACCTACAGTAACCTTAAGGTGGTAACGGCGTTGGGCCACATTTATTATATATTTAATATTTTATTTTTGTTATCATTCCCCGTTCAAAGTTTATTTTAACTATGTTGACTTATGTAGCTAGCTATCAACGTAAAACTGATATTTATATTCACACCAATTAATCTTGCCCAAGGCAGTGTAAGGCTTGTATTATGGGTACTACGGTAACGGATAGACATACGATATTAAATAAGTGTATTGAGCCTTGAATCCGAAATAGTTTATATTCACAGGTAGTGTCATTCCCTCTTGGCCAAACCGTTTATCTGGAAAATCAACGGACTTAATGCTAAAAGCATTCTCAACTTATCAACTTATAGGGGTTAAACAAGATTCGCGAATGTGATGATATTTACAACAAATCCTCCTGGAATAGAGAAAAGCTGGGATGCCCTTAGAGTTACGAAGCGTCGCAAGGAAGCTCAGCTGCTGGTGGTGTTTTATAACATATTTGCGAGGAAACAGAAAAAAAAAACGTTTTATATTTTTTCATTTTTAATTATTGAAACAGTTAGTGAAATTACAATTATTAAAATGATACGTAGTTGTCGTTTTTTTTTTATATAAAATAAATAAATATTTCTTATATTCACACCAATTAGCCTAGCCCAAAGTAAGCACAGTAGGGCTTGTGTTATGGATACTAGGCTAAAGGATGGACATACATATATGATACATAGATATGTAATATTCATAGAAATATATATAATCACCCATGACTTAGGTACAAATGCTCGTATTCATCATACAAACATCTACCCCTTCTGGGATTCGAACCCAGGACCGTCGGTGCGAAAGGCAGGATCGCTACCGTTGCACCAAACGGTCGTCCAAATTTTTTAATTATGTTATTATTATTATTAAATAAACTCAATCTGTGAATGTACACTGTTGCTTTCCCGCGATTTTAACGAGCGGGGATTAGTTCGAAATTTGAATAGCAACAGCGAGCGAAATGGCAAATAATGCTGTTATGGAATTTGTATGGACTATAACTTAACTATTTGCTTTGGTAACACACGCGTTTGTTATGACCCGCTTTACATATTTAAAACCGGTGGAATTAGATCAGCTTTACGAGCAAAGGTGTTATAAATTATTTTAAAGCGGGTCATAAAAAACGCGTGTGTTACCAAAGCAAATAGTTAAGTTATAGTCCATACAAATTCTATAACAGTATTATTTGCCATTTCGCGCGCTGTTGCTATTCAAATTTCGAACTAATCCCCGCTCGTTAAAATCGCGGGAAAGCAACAGTGTACATTCACATATTGAGTTTATTTAATAATAATAACATAATTCAAAAACCAACTACAACTACGTATCATTTTAATAATTGTAATTTCACTAACTGTTTCAATTATTAAAAATGAAAAAAATATAAAATGTTTTTTTTTTTCTGTTTCCTTGCAAATGTGTAAAAAACGTCGTACGATATACGTGCGTATTGGTACCATCATAACGCACTAATATCGTAATGTACTATAACAATGTCTGTTATTGTTATTGTTGTATAAAATATGTATGTTGCAAAAACCAGTGGAACAAATTCTAATTAACGAGACAGAATTAACAACAATGCAAAAAATATACTTTGTGTTAACAAAATATATATTTTTTAAATATATTAATCGTATAAAAACTAGTATATATAAGGAGATAAGTGAACAAAAAATAATAATAGCCCGCGCAGAACTCTACCACCTTAATACTGCAATCTTGAAATCTGTAAATTTGATTTCCACATGTCATCTGTACGATAAGATAAACAATGATTTGGGTTTGCAAATATACGCATCCGTGGCTCAGTGAAAAGGTCAGAAATCCCCGGAAAAAAGGTGCCGTAAAAGGTTTCGTTTGGCAACAATAGTTGAACGACTCAATTGATTGTTACCAAAGTTTATTTACAACTATATACTTTAAAATAGTAATTTTCATTAAAATTATGTTTTCTCAAAATTAAAATACCCTTGAAATAATTTTGCCTTATTCACCAAGCCTAGAATGAAGCTTGGCTTTTTAAATGATTTAGACTTTATTGACCACAATATGACAACGGTAGAACGGAAATAGGGTAACGAATTATCTATTATGTTTACTTTACGTATTATCAGCAATTATAACATCATATTTACACTAGTAAGAAAAATGACGAATAACACTTTGCTCAGCTTTGTAGGCGTACGCACGAACTTTCCTTTTGAACGCGAATTTATGTAGAGTTTTTCTGATGTATTTCTGAAGGGTATTTCTATAGTCGAATAGCATGAAGTAAAAAGGAATTTGACGTAAAGCCGGAAAGGAATAGGGGAACGGAGTGTTAATGAACTGACAGATCGTGAAGTTGACGGGCGTGAACCTTACAATGATATTAAAATTTCCATTTGAAATATTCAAGAGTTAATTCAAGTGGGGATTTCAATAGTATAGAAGAGTACTTTACGAATACAACAGATATTATGAAATAATTATATTAATAGAAAAATACTAGAAAAACCGATTCGGCTTACATGTAAGAATCGAACCCGCAACCTTTGGATGTCCGTTCCAATACTCTCCTAATTGAGCTACCGAGCCATGTGAATACCCGTAGAAATTTTCTAGTACCTTTCTACTTTTACTTCAACGCTAGCCTACAGCGAATAAAGAAAAGTAGAAAGGAACTAGAAATTTTCGACGGGTGTTAAGTTTGTCCCTCAATTCGTTGTTCATTTCGTTAGAGCAATGTTCGGTACTTTTATAATTTACTAAAAGTTTGTACGGAACCCTCAATGCGCCAGTGTGATTCGCACTTAGCTGGTTTTTTTTTAAATATGTGTACTATCTGCCGTCTCCGTTTTGGGTAGGTGCAAAATATTATATCTCACAATAGTAGGAATGTCTTTATTTGAAAGAAATAACGCAAACGAACATACGCATCTCTACGCATCATGTTTGTAAGCTAGACTCACTTTCTACTATAAGATAAAATTTTGTGGGGAATGTGGTTTGAGAGAATTCAAAGTTGTAGGTTTAAAAAGGTTTTGTTATGAATTATAATTAATAGAGTTTTATTCGAAATCACTTATCATGGACTGTAAGGACTGTAAATAAGGACCTAACCTAACCTATTTAGGACTGTAAAACAAACTTAACCACCATATCGAAACTTGGTTTACAGTAACACCTGTGGGTACTCGAATACAAGCGGAAGATATAGCATCATTATGCTTAACAAATATACTCGAGAGGATACACAAGAAATTTTTATCGTTCATTACCAAACTTAACCTTCCCTCTTGATTAGTGTTATTACCATATGGCTTCGCTAAATTTAGAATAAAGTGTTTTTATCTATATTGAAACGTGTTCCCTCGTGTATGAGAACAACAGGGTATTTTCACTCAAAGACAACGGTCTTTCGCCGCTCGGGATTGACCCTTTTTGCGCAGCTAAATAGTCCCGAATTAGAGTCCTGAGATGTTAATGTGATGAATACCTTCGAGCATTTGTACCCGAGTTGTGAATATTTATATGTTTCCAAGAATATTACTTATCCATGTATCGTACGTATGTCTACACACAGCACAGTATTTACTTAGAGCAAGGCTAATTGGTGTTATGTAAAAAACTTATTTATATTAAAACTTTTCAAAAATTGTTCTTGCTTTTTGAAGAATATAATGATGAGTTTTAGAATATTATCTACCTACCTACTGTGAAGACTAAAGTTGACTGTGTTTTTTTTAAATAATATAAAACTACGAACACCCTGTCAAGTATTTTTATTAACGACAGGTTAACGACAAATTTTGTTCTATTTAACACTCAGAGAGATAACAAATGACATCCGTTATTCATTTTATTGGCTGCAGAAATAAAACTTCAAAACATTTGATCACCGTCTGGACTTGTACAGACCTTTATTTTTGATTCATTAATTGAAAAATTTTTTTGTACCGAAACGCTACGCAAAATCAACTTTGATCAGCATTCCAGGGTTCTCAAATTTTCTTTGAAGCCAGTGCTCATTTATCGGTGCTTAATAAATCTTAAGACATAGATACACGATAAATAATAGTTAAGGTTTGCATACAATTTTGAGACTGTTGTTTTACTTGTTAAGTTCGGACAACAGCTTATGGCAAACCTTTCAAAAGCTGTTATTTATTCTTATATTTATATTTTGTGTTGGACCTGAAAATCTTTTCTTTTTATTACGGTAAAAAGGCTAGCACTCAATCCCTATCGCGCCTAATGGTAAGCGACGATGCGATCTATACGATGAAATGCGCCTGTCTAGAAAATACCTATTCACTTACTACTTAAGCCCCCCGATTGTACCTGTCAAGAAACACAGACTTGCGGAAGGAATTCCACTTCTTTGCGATACAGATGATAAAAATTTAAGTATAATGTTAAGTACGAACAATCAAGATCTACAAAAAGAGGTTAGAGAATTTAGACTTTTTTGGGGAGATTACTATGCTGTTGGTTGTACTTTATTATAATAGTTTATAGACCAAAAAAAATATTAAGTTAAGAAATTATATTCAGTGAGACAGTAGATACAGTATTGGGGATCATTATAAGTTGGTAAATAAATAGATTTTTTAAATATATATTACTACATGGAGTGGGGTTGGAATGATGATGTCTAACATATTGTTTATTATTTTAGCATACTTCACATTTGAGACAGATGCAAAGCCTACCCTTAAAGGCGGCCCGCTGATTGGAGAATACATATTTGAGCAGATGCATTTCCATTGGTCTGTGGATGACTTTACTGGTTGCGAGCACGTATTAGATGGCCACGGGTGAGTCATTTCAAATTCTGATTTTATAGCCGATTAATTCAGAGATTTGGTAAAGTAGAAGTTGTTAAAATGTTCATAGTATTTGATGAAATTAACATTTAAACATATTAATAAAAGAGTATATTTTACAATATGTAGCCCCCTATAAGTAAAATCATTGACTTTTATTGACACCGGTGTCAGTTATCTTTATATTATTATTTCATTTTTTGATGAAGCAATGCGGGCAGCATTGCTTATGAAAAAAGAAAAGTACTATGAAATTAGGACAGATGCTCACAAGACTCGGTAGCTCATTTAGAGAGTAGCGGACCAGACATCCTAAGATTGCGGGGTCGAATCCCGTCTGACAACTTCTAAGCGGAGTCGAGTTTTTCTAGTTTTTTAAAATAGAAATTTATAATACAAGATAGTATTGAAAATGCGAAAATATAAAAATTATAAATATGGTTGCGTAAGATCAAAATTGAAATAAGACACGATTAAATCTTTGAAAGCTGAAATTAAGGATGATCCAATTACATCTGTTTTTTTTTTATTTTTCTGATAAATTCGTTTAAACCGTCAAAGACTAACAATTTTTATATTTCAGATATGCAGCTGAATGTCACTTCGTTCATTTCAACAGCAAATATCATTCTCTCGAAGCAGCAGTAGGTCATCCCGATGGTTTAGCTGTTGTTGGTTTTCTTCTAGAAGCTGTGAATGCTCCCAACCCCAGGTTCGACAAGCTCATTGAAGGATTGGAAGGCATCAAAAACATGGAGAAAGCAGTCCGAGTGCCATCAGGTAAACTTCAATAGGATGTGTTTCTAATATTTGTAAATTTTTTGCGTGTTTGATTAATGAAACGTACAGAAAGACAACCATATTATGATAATAAAATAAAAATCAAAACCTTATATCTAATAGGGGGTTAAAATGAAAGTAAAAAGATAATAGAGTGGCTTGCATACTGGTTTTTATGTTGACGCTACTCCAAAGTCCCGGATTCGATACCCGGCCGGTTCAATGCAGAATTTATTGGCTTGGATCTGGGTGTTGTAGTACCGTAGTTACTGACCACATTGCAAGCGGGAAAACATTAACGCTTTTTATAAAATAATATTTGACTGCGATTGATAGTCCATTTGCATAAGACCATTATTAATTGGCAATTGCTTAAAAAATGTAGATGACAAATGTTACAGCTATTACAATGGTTATCTAGTATATAAAGGTTAAAATAATTCAGAAAACAAAACAATAACAAATATTTTCATAAAATATGACGTTGTTATTGTTTGCGGTAAGTTGATACTAGATCTATTATAAAACTTAAATCCCACTACTCACTGGTAAAAAAAATGTATTCAGTGTTATTCTTTAGTTGAAAAATAATGACGAATTTCTAATTTAGTTGTAATTCTTACTTTTGTATATAAGACAAAAGATGTAGAGGGACAGGGACAACTTAATCACCAATTATTACAACACCAAATATATGTTGCTGATGTAAATTTGTATATCAATAAATATATAATAGACTTCTTTTGCATTGATATATTTATAGCAACGCTATCCTGGATGGACTCCTCAGACCTGCAAGAAAGTAACTACGTAACATACAAGGGATCTCTCACTACACCCCCGTACACTGAATGTGTCACTTGGATAATTTATGAAAAACCGGTTCAAATCGGAACAGAACAGGTAATTTCTACACATGTAGTAGTACATCTACAGATGTTAATCTCAACAATTACTCAACGATAACTAACTGCTAACGAAAGCCTCAATAATAAATAACCGTATAGGTTAACTTGCTACGAAAATATTTTAGGTATGTTACCCAACAATGTTACCATATTAAGACATATGGAGTTCGCTTGTTTAAGTAATTATAGAAAATATTCAGAATACCGTTCTTCTAGTGGTAGTAAAATAGAATAAAATGCTTTTAACATAATTGCTAACAAGGCCCAGTCAAGATGTCCAAATAATAAGGTAGAATTAAAATGATTAAAAATATCGAAACAGAGTTACTAAAATTGGACAACTTTTTCAACTATTTTGTTCCCTCCATCCCATTGCTCGCATAGACTAAGTCCCATATTGGGACTAATGGGGGAAAAGGCAATAAAAAAGATATTGTGTTCACTTAAACTCGAAACTAACATACAAAGCATTAAAATGAGTTTTAGGGCACTTACATCTAATCCTTTTGGGTTAATCGCCCGTCTATAGAGATGACAAGGTAGGTACATTGTTTGATAATATGACACATTTTTATTATTAGTTCACAAAATCTAATTTCGACTTTATATGATTATTGGCCTTCTTTAAATTATATTAGAATTAATACATTTCATATTTTTTTAATATCACAAGTAATTGTATATTCTTTATCATCACAGCCGAAGGCGTCCGCGGCTGAATGAGGGATCATTAGAGATTTTAGTAAAAGACCATGATGCGGAAAACACTGCTAGTTATTTTGTGGCCTACGGGAGATGTATCGTGATTACCTCCAATAACTTTTATCGCCTTTCACGAATACGATATCGAAATATTTGTCATTTCGTTTTTGAGCTGTAATATAACTGACACAAACATTAATAGTAATTTTAATATGATATATTAATTAATGCAAGTATTGCTTTTATTTTTTTAAATGAGTCACTTCTAGATCTTTTGCAAAAAATATTATTTTTATTTATTAATATTGCACATCTACATACATTACAGTTCTTATATGAAAGATACATGACCCAGTTAGGGTTTAGCAAGCAAACAATACACTTATTTTAATTATGATTGTGAAATAATTACTAATCCTGAGATTTATCTCTCTGATATGAACCCGTTAACAGAGTAGAACTCCTTTAGGATAAGATATTTTTTTAATTTATGTTTGAACGGATTTATATTTGATTCTTCTCTAATTGCAATTGAGATTTTGTTATAAATCAAGATGAATCGGTATAGTGGACTTTTATTAAACATTTCTGACTTGGGTTCTGGGAGGATCAAATTAAATTTACGTCGAGGATTTTTAATAAATTCATAATATTTTGTGTGTTTACGTACAAACAAAGCTATTCCATTATATAAAATGGATGTTACAGTAAGAAGGTTCTCTTAAATATTATTATATTATTATCTCTTATAAAATAGGGCATACAGCATATAGCTTTCCCGATGTCGAATGTTATACATGATCCGGAGTCATTTTTTTGCAGGACAAACAGGTCGTATACATTAGTACTTTGTCCCCAGAGAATAAGTCCGTAGCGTAACCATGCATACGCATACGCGTAGTATGCCGGTAAGGCTCAGTTTGCGTGTGTATAAGCTTTAAGGACGCTGAGGGCATAGATAAATTTTGAATATTTTTTTCTTAATTTTGTCAATATGAGCTTTCCATATCAGATGAGGACATACATAAACTTATTATATATTTAGACGTTTTTTTAAATGAGATATTAACTTCATACGGTCATAAGTTATAAGTTTTCAGGTTACGTAATTAATTAGCGAATTTTTTTAAACCTCTGATTTGACACATTAAGTTTTAAAATACATATTTTACCTTTCATTCGACATATAAATTAGCACTGTAACGTGTTAGAATACAGTGCCATATTAAAATGGGCATCGATAATGGAATATGCTGACTGTTCCAATATTTTGATTAGATTTGCATGTTCTGAACGATATTAACATTTTGACCGTCATATTATATTTGATGCAGACTATACTTGTGATGTATAAAAACACACGTATCCGTATATATGTTCACATTAAATCTTGCTCAAAAGCTACTTAAAACCATTATACTATAATGGTTTTATTTATATATTATACTTTGGGATAGCTCTAAATTTACGCTCAAAAATAAGTTTAAGTTGCCGTCATGACTGAATATCTGCAATGTAATTGTCAGCATTACTTGTAATAATATTTGTGATAATGACTATAAAACATGCGTTGAAGGGGATTGTTAAATTACTCATCAATCGAATCTAAAAATTTCCAAAATTATTTTCATACTACTACAGATACTAATGTTAATTTTAGTCATAAAGATGCGGATTCTTTTTTTTTAATGATTTCCAATTAAAACATCTTGACTTCACAACAAAAATATTGTGCCTGTAACAACAAAAATAAACTAGTACAAAAAGTAAATTGTGCTCATCCGTGAATACTCTACGAAATAGCGCCATCTATTCGTTCCAAGTATCTATGGGACCAATAAAACAATCCTAAAGAAATTGCCGTCCTTTCATATGTTTTATGTTGATTGTTTTGATCATCACATTTATTGCAGCTGAGTCTTCTAAGGGAGCTAGAGGGTCCTGACCAGAAGCCAATTGAGAGAAATGTGAGACCAACCCAGCGACACCCTCCAGGGCATTCTGTTATCTACGTGAAACAAGTAAAAGCTAAGCTATGACGATTCTTTGCAATAAATTCATACGAACTATTTTTGTTTAACTCATTTACCTTTAAAACCTTTTTATAAAATTACATAATGGTCTTAATTTATAATAAAATTAAATGATTAGATTTACGTATGGAAACCAGAGTCTCAAAACCCATTCTCGAAAACTTTTCACCGTTACTAGTGCAAAGACAGAGCGACGCTACGATGGTATTGAATACTAACTACTACAGTAATAAATTAATGGTTTTCTAATGATAATAAGAATAGAGATGATGATGTTTTCTCTCAAGATTCTCTCAGGATATAATATTTTTTTATTGAAGAACAAAAACAAAAAATGATTGCAATGTAAATTATTTTTATTTATCATAATGCGTTAAGTAGCTAAGCATTGTTATTAAAATTAATGAATTTAAAGGCTGCTATAAGTGATTAAGGTTTGTATTTACATCAAAAAGTCTTTTACATAAATTATTTATAAGAGAGTGTCTGTAAAGTAAAAGCTACAATATTGTAGAGACTATTAGTGCTAACGCCATTCCCAATGGGACAGAAAAGCTTTGTTAGATAATATATTTACATCATTACTTCTATCTTTGACATATCCATTCTAGAGAATTGCGACAAAATTAGAAGGTAATAAGAACTTCGTTGAGTTGCCAACCATAGTAATAAATATTTTTATTTTCACTCTTGAAAGTGCCTTGTACTTGCAATAGTAGACATGGTCTATTTTAAGTTGGCGTGTAAATTCAGATAAAATGGTAGAAGCTAGTAAAAGATATTAAGAGTGCCAACACTGAACTGTGACGAGCTTTATACTTGGAGAAATAAAATAGCAATGGTCAACCGCACGTCTGATCGTTTTGATCGTTTTATCTAAAGTTGTTGCAGTTTTACTCTGTTGTAAGTTGTATCAGACATCTTTTTTCTTTGATATAGGCTTTTGAGTATAGTTAGGGTCTGCTGACCGAGGGTAACTTCTGCCAGGAGTTTGTATCCTGGCAATGCTGTACCTTCCGGTTTGTCAATTTGTGGGACTGTAATGTCTGAAATTCGTATTAGACAAGCCCGAGAAAGAATAGCATTGCGAGAACTGGACGTGAATAAAGCCAATGGTCCGGATGATATACCAGCCATTGTACTTAGGACTGGCGCTCCTGAGTAAGCTCTGGCATTGTTATAGCTAAAGGACAAGTACCAAGCTTCTGTAAGTTGGCCAACGTGCAACTTGTGCCTAAAAAAGGCAGCCGTATTGACCCTGCCAATTACAAGACCATCTTGGTCATGTCCGGTCTCAGTAAATCTATTGGAACGTGTACTTAATCATAGGCTCTTGTCGTATCTGAAAGAAAATGACATCGTCAGTGACCGACAATATGGGTTTCGCCGAAATTTTTCAACTGGAGATCTTCTAGCAAACGCCACTTACAGATGGAGCGAAGCCATCGAGAGGCATAATGAGATAGGCTTTTGATATCTCGAAGGCTTTTTACAGGTTGTGACATGAAAGCCTTATTATGAAACTTTCGTCATTTGGACTTCCCACCTGGTTTGTGTGTCCGGGTATCGCACTGATCGGTCGATATGAAAAATCATTGATCATCTGGCTATCAATGCCGGTGTCACTCAGGGTTCCGTACTCTATGCAACACTTCTGCTTCAAATTAATGACATGCTTTGCCTGGTATTTTGGGTTACCCAGAAGACAGCACGGTTGAAGAGAGCTATATGTCTGATTAACGAGCTAGAGCTGAACAGATCCAGCGTTAGAGAGGCAATGGTCAGCCACATCAACCTATCTCTGCAGGCAGTCTCCGAATGTGGGTGATGTCAATCTGGTAAGGTTCAATTCGTCAAAGACCCAGGCGTGCATTTTCTCCGCTAAAAAAGTCCTTTCGACTTTACTCCTACTTTCCCAGGTGGTCGGCACTGGCCGGCTGGTATAAGATGAAATCTACAGTACAGTACATATCTTGGTCATCAAGAAAACAAAATGGCGGCCATTTTATAACCGTAAGAAAAAAACAAAATTTGAAGGGCAATTTGTCAATAAAAAATGCCATATTTCACACCATTAAAGACTCCGACATTGGTGACGGGACAAATAGGGTATTTGACAGATTTTCGTAAAGTACTTCAAAATGTTCTAAAGTCGGTAAAGATACGCTTGACAAATCTTTTTCTTATATTTAGAGCCATTTTAATAACAAAAAGATAGTTTCAATAATTACATTTTGTATTTCCCTCTGAAACGCTAGGTCACGTGACAAATCAAAGGCGTGACGTCACGATGTAATAGTCTTCATGTAAACAATACGTGAGAGATTAGTTTTTCGTTCATGATTCTTTAAAAAATGGCTTCAAAGTCCTAAAGAATATGTGCTGTTCCTTTGTGTGAAAATACAAGTATCAAAAGCCCTTCTAAATTATTTATCCATGTGCCACAATCGCAAAATCTTCGTGTAAAGTGGCTGCAGTTAGCACGGCGTGATCCGACCAGTCTATCACCCAAATCTTGAATTTATTTTTGCAAGGATCATTTTGATATAAGTAGTATTACTTGAATATATCTATAAATATTGATAATTTACGTTTGATAAAACTGCAGCTACTTAAAGGTACCTACGGTACTCTAGTACAATTTTGAGGTTAAAGCAAAGTTGTTTATTTATCAATATTATTATTTTGTATTTAAACGCACTAATTTCCTGTTTAACACTGATTTGTCTCTATTACAGCTGCCCAAAGACATGGAAAACTACATGGAGTACAATATTATGGGTTCGGAATGACAATGACATGACATTTTATTTATTACATCGTGACGTCATGTGCTCTAATTGGTCGTTGAGACGTTTCGTCTAAATGATGCACAGATTCAAAAACTCTAATTTTTATTTAGGAAAATAAAATATTTAATAATTTTTATTTGTAATTTAAGTCAAATATTATTAATTAGGACCTTAAATTCTATAGTGTTCAATACAATATTTATTTATTTGTTAACTATGTCACATACCCTATTGTGTATACGAAATTAGTTTTTTACAAGCTCTGCAGGATATTTAAGTTTTCGTTTAAAATGGACAGTCGCCGATTTGCTTTTAGACCTTTAAATTATATAAAAGTTTTTACCTTCAGAAAGCTAATACCTACATGTAAAACAATGAAAAGGAATGAAAAAGAGGTGATTTATTGAATTATTGTACTGTTGTTATAAAATAAATTAATTACTTTAGTTAAAAACATTTAAAGGTAAGAGTGATGTGTAAGTTAAGTTACTATACATCAAAACCTGGTTTGAGCATTGAGAATAATGTGACAATGGTACAAGAAAAACATATCATATTCCAATACATGTACCTACTATTTAAATTTGGCAAAAGTCAATTTGAATCCATCTATTTAAATCTATACTACTAAGTATGCCAGCACACATTTCAATAGTTGTAGCAACATGCTCATAGGTATATAAATAAAAAAGATTATGCATCATACTTTTTTTGATGGGATCCAAATCTATTAATGAACTATTTCTACTTTTTCTGATTCCTGGTTCATTACCCTCTTGTGTGATACCACACATATCTAAAACACGTTCATATTCCTTATCAAACTTATCAGCCATTTGTCCTAATATCAACTTCATTGTTCGATATTTTTGTTTTAGAACATGTTCTCCTTCGTACCATGGTTTGAGTAGGTCACTGTGAGAATTCTTCAATAATTCGTAATATTTCATTCTGTCGTCATATTCCTTTTCCATCATTTTTTGTCTCCAAGTTCCTACAGATAAGTCCCAGACTTCTTTAGAGGTCATTTCCGAATACAAATCCTTTAATTTCATCACTTCAGTTTGATGATAAAAACAAACCGGATTTTTCATTACGAACATTTCAGATTCCAAAAATAAATCCTTATAAGGATATATTTGAGGCTCGATGGTCATAACTTTAGTGACCGTATCGTATAGTATATTCCTAATAATATTAGTTATTACCTTTTTATCGATTCTAGCCTTCAACACATCAACTTTTTTAATAATACTATCTAGGTCTTCCACAGAATCACCACTCAAATTTATAATCAACTTGTAAGCTAATGTATCAAAAAAGTAAACATTACAAAAACTCAATTCCCAACCCTCGCTGAATATTCCTGGCTTATCAGATACAAAGGTAAAGGAAAGAACCTTACTTTGACCAGGGGAAATGACGTCTTCATTTTTGTTAAAAAAGAATACTTGATCATAGTTATCTTCAGGTATAAAAGGTATATTCTTTTTTATTTTTTTCCAGCAATATCTAAGCGTAACTGTTCCAAGATTTTCTAAATATAATTTAGATCTGCCAGCCCGTTTTAAAGGTACTTTAAAATAATAGGTCCACGAAGTGCAATTTTCGTGCCACCACTCTTTTCTAATATTGTCTAGTACTACAATAGTTTGATCGGCAATTTCTTTAAGGACAACAGTATTGTTAATTCTTACGGCATAAACTGTTGTTATCTCGGGTTTGGCAAAATATTCATTGTATGTAAATGACGGCAAAGGTGGCATTTTTTTCTTTGGTGGTTTTGGCTTAGCTCCACGAACAATCAACTCCTTAATGTCAGGTCTGTAAAAACAAGTGAATGTCTTAATTATATAGCATATGAGTATATATATATATATATATAATATGAACATATGAATATATGTTTCGAAATGATATCAGTTTGATGTCGTTGTGCAAGCAGTTTAAAGAAAGACGGTCTATTCACAAAACGGTTAAGCATACGCCAGGTCGTCTCTGAAATGCAACTTCAACAGAACGGCACTGTTATTCATGAAATAGAAAAGCTAATTTAGCTCACATAGCTAATATTTAAATCTCCTAGCTTTATTACGAAATTTAATTTGAGATGTCTAGCATGCAAATTGCATATACCTGAAGGGGTCTATTTTCACAATTTTTTTATTCAATTCCTGTTCACGTTTTTCTCTATAACGCACATAATCAGCGTCAAGTCGTTGACAAATATCACGTTGAGGATCACCAGACATTCCTTTTTCAGTTTCTTGAATATACTTTGGTACACCTATATACTCTATAATTTGAGGTGTGCCCATCTCGGCATGAGTTCTTTTAACTTCATATACTGGTTTACAACAGCATTGTTGCTTCAGCCGTAGCGGCTGTTCCCATAGTCCTCCACGAAGACAAGGTTTGTAGTCTATTTGAGCATGTTCTAGAACCGTTTTTCGTTCCTTTTCCTCTCGAACCTTCTCCAGCAGATTCATCGCTAGATCTACAGAAGGACGGTTGGTTACGAACGCCAGGTTTTTAGTTTCATCTTGCCTTATTTGAACCCACTTCTCCCAAACCATTAATTCATGGTCAGGCTCTAAAGTATCAGGTTTTGTGAGAACCAATTTAGGTTTATCTTTTGTATTCATCTTTTTTTTTAATTTTCCTTATTTCCTTAAGTTGCTATGCAAATCTGTTTATCATCAAACAGTAAACAAACACTTCGCTTTGACAATAAATGTAATAATGACACGTTATATTTATAAAGTTGGAATAATACTCTTTTCATATTTTGTGAACTTCATATTCACATAGAACTGAAAAAGCTGAGATTCCAGAATCTGACAGCGTCAGATGTAATGACATAAGTCATTAACTTAATAAACATTTTCATAAACTAAATTCATGATTTTCTATTTTAACAGTATAAAACGCATCAAGCAATTATAATCATGAACACAATATCTTGAACATGAAGGTGAGGAAAGAGATGTAAAACTTTGTTCGGGATAAATGGTAAAATCATAAATTTTTTGTATTGGGTACAATGAAACTAACAGCAGTTGTACAAACAGGTATGTTAAAGTTACTTAAAATTACATCATATTTATGCAAGCAAAAATTACGAAGTTGGCTGCAAACTAAAAACTATAATGAAATTGAATTGAATACCTTTTGTAAGTCATCGTACAAGTTACACACACATAAACCCACATTTACACACACACACACACACACACACACACACACACACACACACACACACACACACACACACACACAAACACACACATGCACACTTTTCTCCACGACACAATTTCAACCAAACTTTCCAACATAATCTACACCACCTTATCGAGAACACAGAACACCATTTACACTCATTGTATATAAACAGTCACCACACAATCTGTTTTATTTTTATTTTATTTTTTTGTTCTGTATTCATTCACTCATTAAGTGAGAAATGGTTATTGAAACAACATGTATCTTTTGTAATTTTATAAGAAGCGGGGCCCTCTAACACAGGTTTAATACTTAAAAGAGGACACCAGCCACTAGTTATGTACGTTTTTAAAATATACTGAATAATTATTTTTTCATTTCTTAAAATAAAGCTTCAATGTTTTTATTGCAAAATTGTCTTAAATGCACTTCAATCTTTAATAAAAAATAATTGTATTCATGAGAATGGAAATCACGTCTGAACGCAATGCACAAACATAATTTTTATATATCTACATACGATAAAAAGTTGCATCCACAAGGGACTGAGCAACTCAACCCAACCGTCTTATTGATGTGTTACTTAAGGCTTCGTATTCAAGGCGAAGGGTCGAGACCTGACATTGCCATACCTCGATAAAGAATCAAACGGAATCTAGCTCGGTATGTTAGAAATACTTCAGTTTGAAAAATATAAGGAATAAGTTTTGTTTTATCTTTTCTCAGTACTTTGTAAATGTGAATATACGTAAAATAATATTTTCCGAAGTTAAGCGTAGATGCTTATTATTTTCTCGTTTTGTTTGTACGTTTATTATCTTATAATACGTAATCACATTTTTTTGCCTTCCTCATTGGTAGCATATCAATAATTTTGATATCACAACATTAATTTTACTACACAATCAAAATAATCTTATCGTGGCACTACATGATTTCTCCGTTGATAGCTACGTCCAACAGAACATTTGGTTAAAGTAAAATATGTAACGCATGTAAAAACAACAACCACGCCTCCGAGCTCTCAGGTGGAATTTGAACCCACAACTTTTCGCTATCCGAGCGAATACTCTGACCGCTAAGCTACCGAGACGCTGGCAGACGAGTCAACATTTACAACGTATTTCAACTTCTACTGTGAGCTAGTTCGTCCCACCAGTTTTGGCGTTCCGTCATTAAAATAAAATACCGAATGCGCGTTTATTATATTATTTAAACTGGCCGTTTAGGGGCTATGTTATCAGGAAACAGATATAGTGAATACAATGCATTCTTTATTTCTAAAATATGTGGTAACTCTTAAATCAGTGTGAATCCAGATAAGTAGCGCTTATCTTTGTGAAGGTTATTATTATTCAAGATTTAGAAAATTTCAGACATAAACTACTCTTGGTGTCGGCTGTACTTTACACGTACTAGATTTGCATATTGCATTAGAACAGACTTAACCATCATTATGTTTTCTATAATTAAAAAATAAAGTTAAATTTAGATACTACTGTTCAAATTTGAAAATAGAAAAAACATTTATTTATTTATTTATTTTGCATCTTAATACAGTTTCACTTTCACATAAAAGATTTTATAAAGGATATAGTTATATGAATATATATTTATGAAGCTAGATAACTATTACCCTTTATATCCCTGTGTGACATTACTGTAACAAACCAAATAATTCCTAAGAATTTCCACTACACGCATTTTATCTCTTTGTAAGTCAATGTTTTGCATCGGTAACATACCTGTCTATTCATTTTAGTGCAATAGTCATGAACTAGATGGCTTTACTTGTGTCAAAATCTGTGGCTTTCGTCGCGGCAATTTGTGGCATTAGTTCGTGGGTAAAATTTGCAAAATACAAATAAAATTTAAGAAAAAGCTACACAACTGTTTTGAAAACTGTGGCGTAGCATTATGCTATAATAAGTTAAACAATTGTTTCAAGGCATTTCTTACATCCTAGGGGAATAGTATAGCACAGTGTAACATATCTGTAACACTCCCTTTTTTATGATTTTCTACATATCTAATAAAGAAAAAGTGAAACAAAAAAATACGTGTTTTTTATTTATTTTTACCTACCACAATAACAAGTATTTAAGAAAATATATGTTGTTGAGTTATAAAGGTGAACAAATTTTCATTAAAACAGAGGAAGAGGAACCACCCCCAAAAGAAGAGGTGAAGTATGTGGCTCCATATGGAACAATAGAATGGATTCAACATTGGAGCGAGTTCGAAGGACACCTTCCAACGCCTATAGATGTTTCCATTACAAACTCTATCAAATACCCGTGTTCTGAACTCAAGTGGTACAACTTTGATGTTTACCCTCACAAAATTAAGATGACCAATACTGGTTTTACAGGTAATGATTGAGGAAATATTTTCACAACTATAATACCATTTTCATAACTCTCATTCCAAGTGAATATCCAAAGCTCTTGCGGCGCAACAGAAGCAACGAATTAATCATCATCCCGACCTGTTATGGGTCGATGATGATGGATGAAGATGACACAAAAAGTACATATTGTTTTTCTTCTGGCGTCAAGCGATTGTAGTATGAGAACGTAACAAAATTGTGACAGTTTGAATGTAGCGACAGCATGAGATATTGCACAACTGAGATTGATGCACTCCAGCTTTCTTGTAATCATATTCAGAAAACTGGATGCATTGCTCCACATACTACGCATCAGGGACTCACATATTTTACGCATTGTAGTGTGAAGTGAAAGCTGACTATTTGGCTTTCTGCTAACATTTCAGACGCACTCCAATAACATAGCGACCCCACAGCATTCTAAATGTTACATAATTGATACTAAACAGTTTAATTTATCATATTCCATTTGTTCTACTGAACTAAAAAAATATCAGGCCTTTTATTTTTGTTATTTTCTAAGCTCGACGTTGCATTGATCAATATGTTAACCCTAGCTAAATCTGCCGCACAGGGCCCTCATGGAGGATTTCGGCCCATTCTCTCTTGCGGTGTTTTCGAAAATAAAGAAGTCTTATGCCCTAGCAGCAGAGCGTTAGTAGGCTAAGATGATGTAACATAAAATTATCAAAATAAGATAAAACATGCAATCACTAAATACAGGCGATGTCGGTATTTATAACATGCTAGGAAATTAGTCGCTACAGAGGCTAAAGCTTGTAAATTCAGCATTCTTCCAACTCCTGCTTGAAATTGACCTGTACATATTGCTCTCTATCGAACCCAATTTTGATTTTTGTCGTTTTTGTTCGCCATTGGAATATAAAAATCTACAATGGGTGATTTGTTCATCTAATCTCTCAGTACTGATCGGAGCGAAATGGAAAACGGAGCGCCCATATTTAGAAGGCGGAATATTTTTGGAAAAGCACGTACTCTCTCAAATCCATTTCCATTGGGGTTCCGACATGACTGAAGGCAGTGAGCATACGGTTGATAAACAACGTCACCCCGGGGAAATGCAGGTTTGATATTGTTTCCATACACCAGTCTCAACTTTGCGTGATTCGAATGTTGTAAAGTTATTATGATTCTGTCTTTACTCTAAAGTAATTTATAAAAGAATATTATAACCTATATCATAATATAATATCGATTACCTAGATTATAATTTAAATATATTTGCTGGCCTATAAAGTTGCCAATTTGTATGGATTTCTGATAAGTCTTGTTTTCCTTACTAAGATTTTTTAAAGTTTAAAAACTATAAGATTGTCTTTTGTTAATCTGTGTCTAGGGAGCTAAAGTTATGTTTTTTTAAAACAGATTTATGTGAAACCAAAAAAGGAGGTATATAAATATATGTTTGTATGTATTTCTCAATATCGATTTAAATAACTGTGGTTTTGCGCATAATAATGTATCTGCAATTTAATCGGTCGACTCTAATACCTAAACGAAAACATTATTTAAAAAGATATTGTGCATTAAGTGTCTAGTTTTAGATTAAATTACATTAAATTGTTTACTTTTTTAAATTCTATTCAGTTTAACAAGTGACGTCTGTATTTATAAAAATGACACAAGTGCTAGCTTACACCTATTATCTTCGCTAAATATTAGAGTAGGTAACTACTAGACTTCCTACTTTTCTATGGATTGTATATTTATAGCATAATAGAGCAAGCAACAGAAATTAAAATAATTAATAAAATATTATTGTAGGTAACATTCTTCAGATCCGAATATATGACTCAAGAAGAAGCTTTACGTCACAATGACGGTGTTGTGATGATTTGCTATTTAATCAAGGTACATATTTTATTACGAAATATGGACATAGTAGTTAATTCAAAAAATTATGTTGCAAATCTTTGCTTAATTAATTAAAAAAATATTGGTGATAGATTAAATAAGGTTAACACTCCAAATACCGAAAGGGTTCCAGTATTGGACAAAAACATCCTTATACAGGGTAAGATTAGAATTTTATTTAGTAAATATTTTAAACGAAAACTTTGGTCCTGGCCAAATGTTTCGCAATAAAAATAAAGTTTATTATCCTGACATAAGTTAAAAGGAACAGTATCAAAAGTCGTGAATAGATTGACATTTCGATTAAAAAATAGATTCCTACGTCGATAAAGCAATATGAAAAGCTTATTCGTGATGCGTATTGCTTAAGAGTTCACTCGAGACAATACTTTTAAAATATTACATTGTTTCTTTCTTCAAGTTTACCTGGAGTACTTATCACAGATCTGAAATCCCAAATACGATACGTATATATCGTGGATTGAGAATATTCTGAAAAGATTTTTAAAGTACCTTTGTTTTCGCATCAGAGACATTAAAGTCAGGATTTTACTGAAACATTGCTAACTTAATGTCACTATTTAGACTTGCATCTAGCGTCATAGTCTAGAACTTTTGTCAAAACTTACCCTTAGGGCTCTAGCTAAGCCTTAGGCACTTTCTCACTTTAACATGTTCTTCCCGCGTCGTCAAACTTTCAGCTGAATGCATATCTGCTGCTTGCGTGTAACGGCTTTAACATGGTATCGAGGCGCCGGCCTTGACATGGACATGTCTGCCAAGACAAGGCTTTTTTTTCAGTAACGTTGCTGTTGCTGAGTCAAGCTGTTGTATTAGGTATTCATGCGATGCAAATAAAACAACACTTCAGTTTCCATTTTTTGAAACATGGTTCAGTTCATTCATTACGTGACATGAGACGATGAAACTCTCATTTTATTATTTCGCGCTTGCGCCTTCTTTGTGGATATATTCACAAGCCATTATAATTGACTTAAGGGTCCTAAAAGCAGCATTTACTATCCTGTGGTGTACTTAATAACCATCTTATTTCCATATATTCTGAAATCTTAAGCGTAGGATCTAACTGCTTAAGTTTCAGCAGTTAGATCCTACTCTAAAGATGAGAGAATCTGTAGAATATTTTCCTTTTTAGGAGACTTGCTAAAAAGCTATGCTACATTTAGAAGCTTGCTAAAGCTAAAGTGAAAAATGAGATATTACGCTTTATTTTTGTTTATCACATCACGAATTATGGTGCACCACGTTGGATTTTTTCTTTGTGACGTGATATAATATCTTTATAAGATTCTGTCTGTTTATTACACATAACAGTAGTTATTTTATTAATTATTGAATTAGCATTAGCGTGTGTGTGAACTTCATTGTTTGCCTTTTCTCATAGCTTTCTTCTCACACCATCAACATTTCCAGCCATTTTTGAAGCGCTATCAAATCCAAAAGTAAAAATATTGTTAAATTGTAAATTAAGAGCAGTGAATTCTTTTTTAATAGCATTTGCAATAGTTTTTGCCTTTTTCATCGGGGATTTCGATAATTACCAAGAACTTTTCTACAGGAACTTTACTTCCATTACTCTGAACATATCAAGAAGTAAGTACTTTCATCAGCTAAAATGGATAACTTCTTGTTTTTTTTAATATTTCCTTCAACTCATCTCTTAAAACTTTGCCACAGTTTACAAAATACACCTCCACTTTCTTTATCGTAAACTAGCCAACTATATTTCTGTTCCCATTGTTTATCATAGTGCCATTCTTCTTTACCAGATGGTTTATCAGGATGAATGGATGGTCCAGCTTCAAATTCTTCTTTCTGTTTTTAGTAGGTGCCGCCGCCGATGTGGCTCGGGAAAAGCTGTCTGTTGTTCTATTTATTTTAGTAAATTGTTAACAAATTGTGCGTTGCCGGCTAAGTTCATTTACTACACCACACAAGCAAAACTATTAAACGAAACTTATACTAAACGATTACAATACGTACAGGAACGTAGCGCGCTTTATATTCTCTGCAGCATTGACGCACTTCTGCAGCGAACTTTCGCAGCACTGCCCCGCCACTGACACTCGAGTGTTCTATTAAGACGGCCTTATGCGCCTACCGTTTGTTACAGTCACAGCTATAATTTGGCTTCTACGAATTTCGCGCAATAACTGTCTATAAACAGCTATACATCCTTACATCCCAGGACAGCCTTATGGGATAGTGTTAGAGGGAAAGGGATGAGGATATGCTCTTTCTAGGTGCTATTCTGGTTTCTGATTAGCTATTTTAATATGTCATGCACTACTCAATTCCCGATTGGCTAATTAAGTGCCACATCACGTCAACAAAGGGTTTCCAGCTCGAAAATGATACCAGGTTTAAATAATTTGCAAACGTAAATCTGCCGTCGACGCGCGAACGCGAATAATAAGGCGCGTGAGGCAGAAAGCGAGAGAATGGCAACTTATTGTTTTTCAGTACCAAGTGCCTATTTACACATTTTACCTGAAAGAAATACGAATTTTAAACCGGTGTCGTCGGTGAAGACCTGTAATTGGCTAATTGCAAAATTATTACCGTATTTCGTCATCATTTCATTTCACTAGCTTTCTATTTTTAACAGATGTGGTTTACTTTTAAATGAGACAATCGCCCTTTAGTGTTTTATTTTCTTTGCTTATTTTAGTATGGAGTTGTTGCAGATGACCATCTCAGTTGGGTGATAGAAGGATTCCCAAGGATTCAAGAAGCAAAAACGAATACTCGCATAGGACCGTACCCTATGTCTCGTCTGATGCCCATGTTTTATGAAGACTATTTTGTTTACTGGGGCAGTTTAAAGACCGTGAGTGGAGAAAGTTTCGTGGTTAGGTGGCTTGTTCCAAGAATAACTTTGAGCGCCTCGTTTGAACAGGTGGTGTATTGATTTTAATGTTTACTTACCCTCACTTTATGAATCCTTATTCTTATGTCTCTTATGCAGTTATGCTACTAATTATGTTAACAAATAATAAAAGTGATAAAAAATCATCAAAGTATTTACATTTTAATAGTATGTTTAATAGTAACTGATTAAAAGTTAAACGGCATTTATTTATTTATCTTTACTTCGTAAGTGTGAAAATTTGTACTTATATAAAATAAATTAACCGATAATTATGATAAATAAAATCGTTTGTTTCTCACCACATACCAAAAAAGTACATGTTATTAAATTTAGAATTTGTCATAGTCATAAAATATGCCTAGGTCCAACATTGCAATATTCAGGGATACTTACTTTAAGTAAGTACAGATACTTGTTGACTTTGTTCAAATCAACGAAATAATGATATCATAACACTATTAGTATTGTCATAACAAAATAATTTTGGTTTTTTTTTGTGGATTGTGTATGGTGACGACGTATTATATTGTAAATGTCGTTACTTCTGTTATAGCTGACGAGTTTCTTGCGCCCATTCTTCTTGTCAGTTAAAAGACGTCCTGAATGGGTGGTAGGTAAAAATGTTGGACGATTCAAAACTACTTATTTTTAAGTGCATTTGAATAAAGTTATTTTCATTTTCATTTTCAATGCGTAAATTCGGATGTGGTGTTTCCATACATAGGTTTTTCAAATAATTGCTCAGAAAGTCATATGAACTAGAATAAATATAAATGTGCTACAAGGATCCCGTCCTTTTTTACTTTATTAGCAATGAAAAGGGCACGTATTTTTTCCGTCCGTATCCTGTTTAGGAATTGACTCATTGGACAAAATTAGATTCAGTTTCTATCTACAAAAATACCAAAATTGAGTCGCGTATAACCAAGCTGAACAAATAGCTTTCTTAAATAAAAGATATTGTTCTAGAGTAAACTAAATAAGATGTCTTGCATGGCAATTTTATCTTATAGCAACATTATTACGTGGTTCTTTACATTAACTTTGTCTGTGGAGGAGCAAACAATACATCTTGCACTTAAAGCATTCAATTATTTTTTTTACTTTTCTATAAACAAACATTTATTAGGTTATTAGGTAATACACTCGAGAGCAATGAATCCGGGTCACTTAAAGAATGTTAAAAATCTCGGAAACTAAAAATGATAGGTTAATGCAATAAATTGTATTTAATAGACAATGTAATACTCCTTAAATGAAAGTAAAAAAAATATGAGTCACCATACATTTTATTAACACAAAATTACATAAAGAAAAAACTGCTGATCTCTCCTTAAAACAAAAATAGGAAACATGAAATGTTTGAACTTTATTACGATTTTCTTGAATTTTAATACTTCGTATTGCCTCCTCGTGCTTCCATTACTGCGTTTACGCGGTTTGGCATGCTGTACACCAAGTTCCTTATACGATTTTGGGGAATATTCTCCCATTCCTCTGTGAGAGCAATTTTGAGCTCACGAAGCGTGATTGGGGGAGGGTTTCGTTGTTTTATGCATCTGCCTAGCTCGTCCCAAGCATGCTCGATCGGGTTGATATCCGGGCTGCGCGCTGGCCACTCCATACGAGTAATGTTCATCTCTTGAAGGTAGTCATTCACAATCCTACCTGTATGAGGTCGGGCATTGTCATGCATAAATATAGCATCCTCACCTAAATTGACCATAAATGGACCAACGTGATCATTGAGGATTTCTTCCACATATCTTACGCTAGTTAAAGTGCCGTTTTCTATGATCACCAGCTCTGTGCGACTTTCAGAAGAAATTCCGGCCCACACAAGTACAGACCCACGACCGTAGGCTACTTTTTCTTCGATGCATGCTTGCTTGAATCTTTCCACTGGTCTTCGATACACTCTGTGTCTTCCATCGTGCTTGTAGAGCATAAATTTTGATTCGTCGGAGAACATAACTTTTGACCAATCTTCAATACTCCAATTTGCGTGGCTCTGGGCATATCTTAGTCTTGAAATACGATGCCCACGCTCCAGTTTAGGGCCGTTTGCAGGTCTAAGGGGTTTTAAGTTAGATTCAGCAAGCCGACGTCTTACTGTCCATGCACTTGGGTTACTTCCTCCGAGGCGTCGAAACTGATTGGTGAGTTCAGTTCCTGTGAGAAAGCGATTTCGAAGCATGGTGTTCACCAAGTATCGGTCTTCTCGTGCTGTGGTACACCTGGTTCTGCCCGTTCCTGGTCTGCGTAGGTTAGAACCAGTTTCTTCGTAACGTCGGAGAACTCTTTGTACTGTTGACAGCGACACACCGACAGTCCTGGCTGTATCGCGCTGACTCCGGCCGGTTTCCAGCATTGTAAGTATTCTGGTGCATTCTTCAGGCGTAAGCGACATAATTTCAGCTTGAATAATGAATATAGAGCACTATCAACATGGTTTATGTACCCACATAAATGACAGATTACAAACAAAAGCAAAACCAAATGCTGTAATTTCGTAGTTCCATCTTCGAAAGTGGCCCTTTTCAAATTTGATTTTTTTATGATATAACTTTACAATAACTAAGAAGTTTTAATACCTTCATTTAAGGAGTATTACATTGTCTATTAAATACAATTTATTGCATTAACCTAGCATTTTTAGTTTCCGAGATTTTTAGGATTCTTTAAGTGACCCGGATTCATTGCTCTCGAGTGTATTTGAGAAAACATAACCATTTTTATTTTTTTTTTCATATAAGCACTTAATGTAGATTTTTAGTCGAAATAATGTACTTGAAAAAAATCAACTTTCTTCTTAAGCTGACGCTAGCGCCATCTCTTCATATTCTAGGTACTACAACATCAAATGTGATACTTTCATAAGTATCCAATAATCGATAAAGAAGAAACAGCTGTGTACCTATTATATTTTTTGTTATTGAAGCTAGATATTAGTATTTATAGTAGTTACTATTTGGTTATTTGTGTAGGAATAATTTCTTTAGGTAAAAACTCTAGCAGTTAAATGCCTAAAAGTGCTGAGTTGCACCCAGTACACGAAGAGATGACGCTGGCATCAGATTAAGAAATACATTGAATCTGTAAAGGTCTCGGTACCTCAATTAGAGGATTACTCGCCCGAATAGCAAAGAAATTTGTTTCGAGTCACCTGTACAAAAATTACTTTTATTCCCCACATAGAAAATTCTTCGATTTGTCATAGAGCCATAAAGACACTACGAAATTTCAAAACAAAAATATTGATTTTTAATAATCTAGTACGAAGTATGTTAGAGTAGTGTATCTGGAATTCACACTATGTAACACACTTTTTACGTATTAAGCAAATTTAGAAATGGTTTGCCTGGCCTCTTGTGGCATATCTTAAAAGAAACTTTTTTTAACATACTAAACGTTTTGTTCGTATCAAGATAATCTCAATATCAAAGGTTAAAAATCATTTTGAATTTACTTTCGTTTAATTTTTTTTTATCACAAAGTAGATCGTCAACAATAATTTAATCATCAGCCAGTACCCTCTAAAAGTAATTACTCCTCCATAGAACCAAGATCCGTCGAACAATTCTGGACATATTTATTAAGTACCAGTCAAATCGATAAGTTGTGTGTGTGTGTGTTTTTGAAATACACACAGTGGTTTTGTCTTCTTCATTTAATAGGTTTTTTTAAGATTACTGATTAGTGATTGCCATTAAGAATTTGTGGCAATGAGATATTTGAAAGTAAGTTTAATGGTAATGTTTAGTTGTACACAAACAAACCCTTATAAATTAGTAAAAAAATGTCCGAAAAAGCTTTAGCGTAATGCCTTTTAAAATAATGCACTATTTCGAAATTACAGATGAAAGAATTTCGCAAGCTGTGGGATCCATGGGACGAACCCAATTTAAGGAATTTCAGGCCTCTCCAAGAACAACAAGAACGACATGTCTTTTTCATTAGCCCGCACTGGAGTCAGTACAACTCCCTGCTGCCAATACCTCGTATTCCTGAACCATCTATATCAGTTTTGTCACCAGCTTATCAGGCTAACTTGTGGATGCTACCACCGCAGAACGCTTACATGCTGCCAGAGCCTGAGCCACAAGAAGAAGAGATAGTGCAAACACAGGAAGAAGAAATTTAGCACAAAAATACAGTTTTATAACTCAATTGCTACTTACCTACTAGGTAATGGATATCTATATAAAGACTTCTTCGACAAACTAGAGCTTTATAATTCACTACTATTTCCAATTCACTAAAGCCTAATACTGATACGTATTCAATACGTCTGACTTAACTTTCGTCCAATTTTTGCAAACATTGTATTAGTGTAACATAGCATTTACAGACTGTTCAAATATATTCGATTTTGCGTTCAATGAGTAGAAGAAATTGAATACGCTTTCGTACAATTTTCTCAACGTGTGGATTAGTAAAGCAGCTTATAAGGTACATTATTTTAATGTGATAAAATAAGTTAATATTAACCTACAGATTCGAAATATATCAGCATGCAAATATTAATGTCAAAAGGATATTAATTTGAGTGGATGTTCTTAAGATTCATTTTAAACACTGATAAATGAATAGATTGATATAACATTCAGATGAAAATAAAATATAAACAGCAGAATTAATAGTTTTTTTTTATTTATCACTCGGAATGTTAGATATAACATAGTAATTTTTCTCTAATAGCATAGTAAAAAAGATTATTAAATATATTAAATGTAATTTAAATAATATCATATTAATATTTATAGCCATACAGAAGCAATTGTTTGTGCTGTTGCTTTTTAGTAGCAACTCCTGCCTTACCCTTTTTTCCACGTACCTATAGTTGAAACTGCCTTTAACTTTGGAGAATATTTTAACATTATAAAGCCTAAAAACGGATTTTAATAAAAGTTTGCAGCTCTCCAAGAACTCCACGCTATAGATTTCTCTGATGCACTTTTTCTGTAATATAATAGCTCGATGCACTTCAAGCAAATTTCCCTACAGTATAACGTATTACTGATACGGCACCAGAGCGGTTTCTTTCAAAACATTTTGTCTGAACATAATTAAGAGCATACACACACCTATCGAGGTAAATAGAACATTTAAGTGTGCTTTAAAATTATAATATTTATCTGATGTTATTACTAGGAAAGATACTGTAATAACTTATTGATGTTTAGATCATTTGTCAGCAGATGATCATGTATTTAGTTTCAACAGTTTTTATTTTAGCGACTATTGTTTTTTTGTATATAGTTTATAGGTTAGCGCTTGACCGCTATCTCGCCTAATGGCAGTGTTGGCAAAAATTTAATCTGATTAACGATTAAAAATTACGATTAAAAATTTAATCGACATTATCACGATTAAAATTAATTAATCGTAATCATTTTTTCCCGATTACGATTATTAATCGTAATCATTAATCGTTAATCACGATTAGAAATGTATGATTATTAGAATGGGAACAAGTTTAAAAAAAAAACTAGTTAGTCAGATTTTTTGTTTGAGTATTTATAAAAATCACAGGAGTCATTGATTAATTGTTACATTTTGTAATTAAAACTTTATATAAAAATACTTAGATAAATGATTTAAATTACATTTCATAAGCACTCTCTTCTCAAATAATTCGTCTGATATTTTGTGTGACCTAGATATATTTATCATGGTTGCAAAGGAAAACATTTTTTCAACAGAACCGGAGGATGGCATGGGTGTGTTATATTTAATAAACACTCGTTTTAAAATCGTGTAGCGTTCTAAGGTTGGCAGGTTATGTTTTATTGTCACGATCTCACAATAAAATTGCCGACCAATTCAGAATGGTTGTACAACGCCATCTTGTGAATTTGTGACGGACCATCTAGCTATTTCAGCTTAGAATATATAGGCTGTGATTTTTTTTCCTTCATAATAAAAACTTTAATCTGCTTAATCAAATTAATGATTAACGATTAGTGATTAATTTAACTAATCACGATTACGATTACTATTTTAATCGCGATTAATTTAATCATGATTATGTTTAATTCGATTAAACTTAATCAAATTAAGCAATCGATTAAAAAATTAATCGATTAATGCCAACACTGCCTAATGGTAAGTAACGATGCAATCTAGGATGTGACGCGCTTGCCTGGAAGATATCTTTTATAAAATAAATAAAAATACTCGTGACATGGAGACCCCTAAATTGTATAATAATTGACGGCGGTATAAGTCTGTGTAATTACACTGAATTCTGCTGCACACTCCTCCAAATGTATCCTGTAAAAAACCGATAGGCTGTCTATCTTTCGTCTATGCTCTAAGACTGTTTTTCGTCTAATCTTTTGAGCTTATCATAAAAAAGGTCGTCATTGCCGATAAACTTCTTGGCCCTCCTTTCATTGGAATCAAGCGGTTGGAGGTGGTTGTGAGCGGAACCCAAAGTGGGACATTCAAATGGGATACCCAAAAAGGTTTAAAAAATTTGAGCATATATTTATTTCTGGCATAGACTGTTGATTTCATTTTATCATTTATTTATTTATTCCATTTTTATTTCCTCAGTTTAACAAGAGCACAACAATATGATGTAAGAAAAATACAAAGCTTACAAATTCGATGGCTAATTTATAGTAATCCATAAAATTACAAAGATCATGAAAACAAGTATTGACATAATAGCAAAGAAATTTATGGAATTATTAAAAGCAGATAAAACCTGAATGCTCGTAATAAAAAAACTTGTGGTGAGGCACAAAACATATTTTTGAAGATAAATTATATAATCCTCATGTAAAGCAAACTCAAACGCTAACCAAACATAAATATGCACATTCATACACACATAGATATAAATAAAAAAAAATCAAAAAATTCAACACATTATACTTTACTGCATGTGATTAACATCAAAATGTTCTGGCGAGAAAACTGCGACACTTCGTAATGACAAAACAAAACCACCTACTAATTACAATCCTTGTGTTTGGCGGAAAAAAGCGCTTGCAAGCGCTTGTAAGCAAAATGGCGATCGCTGAGCGATAATAAGCAAAATGGCGGATTGTGTCAACGCAACTGAAGTAAGCAAACGTGTCCTGGCCGAAAACTGTATAGTTTGTTTATCAGCGCTGGTAAGCGATCGCAAGCGCTTTTTTTCTGCCAAACACAAGGAATGATAATGTGCACAGAAATATGATATTATTTGTCACGCAAGACATAATGTATTTGTTCCTTAAATTAGTGTTTGGAACCAATTAACGGATCATCATTAGGTATAAAAGTTCTTATTATATTTTCTTTCTAAATGTGTGAGAGTGAAACTTTGATTACTTTGACCATAATAATTGGTCGAATGAGTGTGTTCTCGGAACAAAGGTGCGTAACGCGTGCGTCGCTATGACGTGCAGGCAAAGGATGACGGGGAAGAAGAAATTGAGGCGCCCACACACTACGATAGGATAGAAAACCCATATCAAGCAGATCCCGTTATTCTTTTAAAGTTGTTCTAAAAGATTATAAGTACGACAATTATCAACATACGAGGGGCACTTTTATTGATTTTGAAATTAAACAGTTTAATAATTTGTTTTTGAATTCTTCAATCAATCTGTATTGCGTAATAAGGTGACCATATGGGACTTGCATATTCTAAAATACATACACGAAACGGAGATGTGACGTGCATCGTTCATAACGTAAACGTGGTTTTATAACATGGTTACAGGTCGCGGCACGTAACTCTAGCGCTGACCGAAACGTGATAGGGGATAGTTGCGCATGGGTACTGTCGCGCAAGCAATACAAAGGGGATTGAAGATTTTTGTATGGAGGGTGGCCCTAAAGTCGCCGCTAATTTGATTTTTTTTTTCAAAATCGCGGTGCACAACGAAAGTTATATATTTATATGGAGGACACTTATACAAACAAAAAAATTACATAACATGATATCCTAAAGCGTCACGTTTCGAAGTTATTCACCAAAATTAAAGTATAGGTAATATAACAAATGATTGATGGAGGTTAGCTGCTATTTGGGTACTGTACTGTCACGCATGCAAATATTACTTTAATAAATATTAGATTATGTTCAAGTGTGCCAGAGTTCTGTTGTCAAATTAAAATTTATTAATGTTCTCAACAATAGGCAGGTTGGTATGTAATATAAAAATAAAATCTTAAAATCAGACAGTTATTGTGCTTGTAAGAGACTGGAGCCTACATTAGGCACTACCCAAATCTGCGGCTTGAAAGGATGGGCGTTTTTCGACTTGCCGGCACGGCGCACAGTGGTCTGAAATTCGAGCTCCATACTCATAGAATTTTTTTGTCAGGAATTCAAAATAAAAAAATTGTAATTTGTTTAACACAACTCTCTCTGTTTCTTTACGAAACTAAAAAACGAAAATGAAGTTACATGTAACTTCATTTTATTCTATCAAAACTTTCAAAAAACACATACTAAAAATTCAAAATTTCAAAAGTCTGCTCCGCGCAAAGCGGCACCGAACGGCACATGTATGGTATGTCATCTTGACCATCATGGATGGGACAATAACTGGTGTGAATACCAAGGTTACAGTTCCATTTAGTTTCGAGAAAAGGGACTTTAAGTGTTTTCTTCCATACAAAAATAAACCAATTATTTTTTTTCTCGCTCGTGGAGCGTTTCATACTATCCGAGTTTTAATGAGAAACAGAGAGAGTTGTGTTAAACATATTACAATTTTTTAATTTTGAGCACGTATTTCAAACCACTGTGCGGCGACGACACGGCACCAGCGCCGGCGGGGAAGCTAAAATGTATGACATATTATGAAACCGTGCTGTTACTGTGACGGCTAATGGAAAAACGACCATTTCATGTAACACTACACTATCATTTTGAAAAGTTTATGACGAGTAGAAAAATAAATACATTATCGAGTTAATACCGATACAGGTAAATAGGTTATTTACCTATATCGGTATTAATTATACAGTTAGGTAGTTTTTTTTTCAATTTTATAACACTACATTCTAAACAGAATTATAATACTTATGGCATGCGCATTGTAGGTTAAGTGCTGACTTAAAACCAACAGATGTCGGTACAAGTATCAGTTGGAACCAGTAAGACAGAAAACTAATGTTTATTTATCACCTTTTAACTACCGATTCTGTAATAATAATTTATCATATCATTTTTTCAGTTAGTTAAAATAACTAGGTAGGAATTGATACTATTTTCTTCAAAATTTTGTACTACTTAAACTTTATTTCTGTTGAGAGGAAACACTGTGCCCATAGCGCCATCTGTCCGTGTTCATTATAACCATCTTCGCCGAAACCCTGGAACAATAAGTAGGAATGAAATGCTTTCATTCATATCGATACCGCAGCGTAAATAAATGCTTCTTACATGATGTTTAATGGCAACTAATTTAAATATTATTATTACAGTGGACAGCGATGTAACCAAATTCGCGACTAAATTCGTAATGCGTTTCGTTTAAAGGTTTGTAAAAATAACATGATTTTGTAGACTGATTATATAAGTTGTGAACTTGAATAACCTTCATGCTAATCCATAAAATAATCAAACGATTTTTATTAAAATATTTTTTTAAGATGTTTAACAATGAGAAATATATCAAACCATTGCATTTTTTTCGTTTTTCGTATTGCGTTGCCAACTCTACGTCTTTTAGACCTTTCCTGCAAATCTACGAAGGATTTTTAATGAATTTTCAAAATAACGTGACTCATTAGAGTGAATGCGCATTATTTCCAGTATGTTGGCAAAAAAACATTCGTTTTTATATAACCGCACACTCGCCTCCCTACACATAAATATGAAAGTGTGCATTCCATAGAACTGAAACATGTGTGTGTAAAACAAAACGTCTTGCAGTTCTGACTGACCGGCATGATTCTGTGGTAGATTCCAGAAAACTGGGACTATCATAGTACCATATCGTTGGTACATACATGAATATCTTCATTTCCTGCACCGGTATGTTTTGACTCCTTGACCAATAAGTAGTTAAAGAACCTCAAATTATACAATTAAAGAACCCAAAATATACAATTTAAGAAAATTCAGAATAAATTATCAACTTCCTGATTAAAACGTGTAAACAATGAGACCAAAAATAAGTGTTCAAGATAATTTTAAGAAAAGCGCGGAACACGGAAATTCACAGTATACATAGGGTATATTCACTGTGCATAAAATATAGAGGCAGCAATTTTACCAATAGTCGTGCTCTCTGGTGTCAAATTTCTATACTAAGTGGGGCAAACATTTGAAATAAACATTTTTCGCTCGTTGTTCAACCAATCAGAAGAGAAAGGAACCAGCTATTGTAGGGCCATTAGTTCTTCAGCAGCCTTTCCCATAGCTGACGGCAATTTTATATCAACATAAAATTGAAAAAATAGAAAAAAAATAACAGAACTCATAATCTGCGCTGGTGTTCGTATGGCGAGGTAATTTTTATCAGTGCCATCGGTTACGTCAAAGACGCATTTCGTTCGTCCGAGCCAATCGTCCGAGAAATCGGAATAGTGCGTACATTCAACAGGGAAGTATTTGACAATTTCTGCTGGCTACGGACGGAATGCATCTTTGACATAACCGACGGCACCCATTTTTATGACCGATAAGTAACTTCGATTAGTTGAGTGGCATCATGAAAAAGGGTGCTTCCGGCAGAAAAAAATTCTTTAGTGCTCAAGCGCAAAATAGCGCTCCACTTGAATAATAATAATAACTACAAATATTCGATTATGATTATGATTATTTTTAGAGAATTGCCATCCTGTGCGAATTTTGTCCTGGCGAACGCTCCCAATTATTCACTTAAGTATTTATTTAATTTTATAGGGACCGTGCAGGAACTACACTCAGTTAGAATATTAAAAAACGTTTTAGTGAAAAAAAAAAATATTGTTTCGTATGATATTATTTTTCAAAATAATGGAAAAAATAATCAAATTATTTTATTAAAAATAATCAAATTATTTTATTAAAAATAATCAAATTATTTTATTAAAAATAATCAAATTATTTTATTAAAAATAATCAAATTATTTTATTAAAAATAATCAAACAATTATTTTATTAAACTAGGCGATGCAGTCGCTAAGCATAAAGCTACGCTAGCACCATATATTGGAGCGGAGCGTATACCTAAAAAAAGAAAAAAAAAATTTTTTCGATGGCAATTTTTGCGAATTTCCAATTCCGTCACTATCTGGTCCTAAGCCTGTAGATTCGATTCCACACAAAAAATATTGAAATCGGTTAAGAACTCGGGGAGTTATGTCGTAACAGACATTGCGCCATTGAAGCTGATCCATGAGAGCTTCGCTTCGCTCCGCTCCAATTACACGGCAGATTTTCGCGATAATTATCAAGGAAATGACGAGGAATATTTTCGAAGATTGTTTATATTCCATTGCTACACAGTATAACATCTGATCTTAAAGATCGACTTTTAGCGGATACCATGAATCTTTTCGGATTAGGCATTTTATGCCAAAATCTGAATAAACAGAAGAATATCTTCTTAATGTGAAGGAAGTCTTAGAATTTTATTCTCTTTTACTAAGCGTTCCTGCTTCCACTGTGGTTACCTAGAGTTACATTGAGTATCAGCTATGGGTTTCAAAGTGGAGACGAGAACTCAAAGTAAATATTGACTCTAAATTACCTAGCTGTGTGGTTTCTACCATTGAAATTTGAATGAATGAATGCGTGAAAACTTGGTTAAGAGCAAGAATGTTAGAAAAAGAGAGGTTGACAGATTTAGCACTTCTAAATATTCATCCAGAGATAACCCCAGACGTCTCAAATATTATTTTACCCGGTTTGCCAACAAGAATAGAAAACTTCCATTTGTTTTGTGATTTCGGGTTTTCATTAACTAGGCGATGCAGTCGCTAAGCATAAAGCTACGCTAGCACCATATATTGGAGCGGAGCGTAATACCTAAAAAGGATTTTTTTTTTGTTTCAATTGCGCAACAGACATTGCGCCATTGAAGCTGACCCATGGGAGCTTCGCTCACGTCGTTCGGTTCGCTCCAATAATATAATATTCAATGCCTCATATTTTTTTTGTGTAAAAAAATATATCTATCACCTTAGGTTGCGGGTTCAATTCCCTTCTGAGAATTTACTTGTGGTCAAGTCGATTTTTTCTTTATTTTTCCATTATAATTATTTGACATATTTGAAGCTTTTAGAACAGGTAAATCCATATATTGCTAAACAGGATACTAATATGTGAGAACCTATTTGCCCTCATGAGATTGACTGCCACTCTTCATTTCTAAGCATCAGAGTCAATAGTATATACAACAACACGCTCAATCACCGCGGGCGATGCGAGCGAATTGACGCCATTGGATTGACCAACACACACTCACGATCAGTTTGGCGCGACGCGCCGAGTTGGATTTATGGTAGTCTCGGAATATTTCATGGCGCGTCGTCAGTTAAAACTCTGGAGTGATGATTCGACACTCGCGATCAAATTTTGGATGGACGTCAGTTCAACTGATGCGAAAAACTGATCGTCAATGCCCAGCTTTAATGATTTAGTCAGTCAGAAACAATCCTTGCTTCTGAATTTAGTATGTTAGCTTACTGAATGCTATTACACTTCACTGAATTCAGAAGCGACTAAATTTAGCTAAGTGTAATTAATAAGCCTTTAATTCTTCGTAATTTTCTAATCAGGCCGTAGCCTTTTTTAATATCTGGGTTGGCAACACTGATCGTATTACGTAAGTTTGGCTAGATATGACCGTAAAATTAATTAAGCCTCCAGTCGCATTTGAAGTTGTGAGAGGATATTTAATATACAGAAAGTCAAATACAATTTACATTTGATATTTTTGTTACTAAATCGAGATCATTAAATTTAATCAATTAATTAATTTACTAATAATTTAAACATATAATATAATCTTTTAAAATATTTAACCACAAAGATAAAGTATTTTGCAATTTATAAAATAAGTTTAACTGCTATTCGAAAGCTCTAAAAATGATCTTTAATTACATCGGTTTAATTATTGCGCGCTACTTTTCTATCGACAAGTGGTTTGACAGATATTGTAACCTCAAACATTCATTTTTAATTAAGCTCTATACCATCTAAATGAAAAGAAAATATCTTGCTTCTTTATTATAAATATTAATGCTTTGTTTAAAGTACCAATGGTAGTAAAACACTGCCTATAAAAAATTTACAGGTGACAGTTCAGTTAATGAAGGAAAGTGAGCGTGAATAAACCTTACAAGGTGCCCCGATACCGTGGCACCGCTTCACAAAATACTTAGGAGTTACTCTCGACAAAGGCCTCACGTTCGGCCCGCATGTCCGCAGAGTAACTAAAAATGCTCGCTTTTACTTAAGCCATCTTAACTCTATGTTAGGACGGAAGAGCAAAATGTCCATTAGGAACAAATTAACTCTTTATAAGGTTTCCATACGACCCGTTATGACGTACGCGGCACCGGTATTCGCGCACACCAATCCCAAATTAATTTAATCGATCCAAACGGTTCAAAACATCTTTTGTCGTAGGGCAACAGATGCACCCTGGTACGTCCTGACCCTTCCCACAATTCAATCCCATATAAAACAATGCTCCGAGCGGTTTTTCAAAGCCGCGGAGGGGCATTCAAATCCACTTATCTCCGAGGCCGCGGCTTACGAGCCACCCCGCCCATTTATTCATTATTTTCGCAGACCCAAACACGTACTGACAGACGCCCCTGACGTGAGTCAGGTCGCTCGCTGTGGAAAGCCTCTCTATGGCTCACACGAACGCTAGTACTTAGGTCTTAGCTAGACTATAATAAGGAGCGGCCTTATGCAGCTCAATCTCATTCTACACGGACTCCACCCACTCGGCGTGGGGGACGCTCTCTGGCGCATGCGCTAGTTTGTAACTATAGTCCATTTTTTTTAGCATTAGAAATTATGTAAACAAAGAAGCAGTGGTGGCTAACCTTGTGCTGGAGTCCACTTGGACCGGCTTCAGGCTCGTCCATTGATAACAATAAAAACTTTTAACAAAAAACTTCAACAAAAACAATAGAAACTTAACAATAAATCAATGAAAAGTGTCAAAACAGATAAATGCAGACGTTGACATTTGCCGCTATTGTTGCAAATGGCGGCCATGTTAAGCGACCATTTTAAAAATCACCTAATATGGTTCGTATTACAACATCGGCATGTACTTTTTAATTTTGTCGTATCAAACGGACCAACGTTTCGTTCCACAAGTTTGCAACTTCTGCTTCTTAAGGTAGTTTTAGTGTAAACTTTTCACGATGTTAAGTTTTGTTTGTTAGGTACATTATGTGTGTACAATAAAGTACCCAAATTTTGTTCTTTCTAATGCTAAAAAAAAACGGACTATAGTGCGGCGCTGCGCCGCCGCGGGTTCCTCCGAGGCGGTCGCTTAGATGAAACCTTCACAGCCTCAACGGCTAAAGGTACTTACTATGTGGTGTTTAGTCAGTCTAGCCTGACATAACAACTGTGGCTTAGCCATGAAGGATTCACCACTATAAAAAAAAAATGAATAAACTTAGGACCAAATATCATATAGGTACTTGGTCCTAGGAATAAACGTTAAAATAGCCATAAAAAAGTTTGCTCAGCTGATTTCTGTCAATTTGCTGGGCTGTCAAAAGTTAATATCTAGAAGCCGCGTTCCGAATCACGCTAACAGCGCTATTAGTGCACTAACGTGCCCGTTCCAATTCATGTTTTTAACGCTCATGTGAGCTCAAATGACGTCAGAAATGACGTCATCACTCGTGCAAACGACGCTCACGCTACGGCGCAAAAACATCGTGAGAAGCGTTGGCTGTAATGTCAAAGTGCTGTCAATATTTGCGATTGCAATCTCATAAAACAAACAATAAATAATCTTTATAATACGATGGCTGAATTTTGTGATCTACCTGTATTTGTAGAAGATATTAATAAAGTCATAACATTAAAAGTGCTTACTAATGATGTGGCGAGAGCCAAAAATGATAATTACAAGTTTTTTTTTATGTACAAAAAATGAAATGTTTTTTATCATTATAAATTTTATAAACATTTCTATTTATATAAATTCTAAGTACTTAAAACCAACCGACTTCGTCATGATTTTAGATTCTCCAGCAAGTCTCGTAAATGAAGAGTTAGACCGAAGGGTCTAACTCTTCATTTACGAGACTTGCTGGAGAATCTAAAATCATGACGAAGTCGGTTCTTCAAGCGTTTAGTTTGTAGAACAAGACGTTTAACAAGAATGACACGGATTGTTCTCAACTACTCCAAAAAGTTGTCTTAGTTTGTAGAATTATGATCCAAAGAAAAAACCGAAAAGGATTGTGAGATGCGCCATTATATAATTATTAAAGATATGTTAGATTATGCTAGTGATAAATAAACTTCTCCAAAGAGTTGTCTTTCGGCGTAATTCTTTAGGCGCTGTTTCAGTATCAACTTCCCTCTTTGTCGTGTACATAGTTGTCTTCGTCATCGCTTGATGATGAAGATAATAACATAATTTCTATGTCAGTGTCTTCATCGCTTTCAAGAATTAAAGCAAATGCTTGATATAAAAATTGTTTGCTCATTTTCGTTAAATCACTTACTTAAGTGTCATGAACCCGCTCGCAACTGCTAAAAGTGGTCCGAATCAATAATACCGTAAGCGCGCTCATAGCGTGCTAATGATTTGGACCAGGCACAAAATGACGTCAGCGGTCTAAGCGCTGTTAGTGTGATTCGGAACGCGGCCCAACGACAGACGATGACAGTGAGTGTACGTGAAGTGAACTCCAAACTATCCCAATGAAAATAACCTTGTTGTACGTACCTACCTAATACAAGGTACAATAAATATGTTAAGGAATATTTTTCGTACCAGCCGGTGGCTGCCACGGAACAGGATCAATATTATAACGCCAGTGGTTTTACGGCAAAGCTCTTGTATACGAAGTTATCACATTGCGTACAATTTCACCTTATCCCGCCAGAATTCCAATGTTTCATCAGACAAACTTGATATTTCTGAGCATATTGACCAGGCAGTTTTTGAAGAGATCTGTAATGAAACTTTAGAATCACTGTGTGATTACTTCGAAGATATAGTGGACCAGTCACCAACTTTAAAGGGTGCTGATGTAACTTACAGTGTAAGTAAACATTTTGACATAAAATTACTTTCAGTATGGGCCATTTCATACATTGTTTTATTTGTAAACCTATAAAATATCTAGTTCTTGAGGTTGAAGCTTGTTTTTCTAATTCATTCACATTAATAAATTAAAACTTAACATTGATTGATTAAGTATTCCATAACTTCTTAGTTTACTGCATAACCATAATTTGCATAAAAAAGTGGTAGACAATAATGGTCAGGTGCAAAGTCGAAGAGGTATCTGCAAAATAACTACTTTACAGAAGAGTGAAAAGATAGAAGTGTGTTGTGTTTGTATTGGTAATAATTATATAACCTTATAGGAAGTTGTCCAGCAAAAGAAGTGACTAAATTTAAGATCTTCATAAACACTGTCAGGAATGCAAGCTTCAAGGTGTTAAGCGTTATACATTATAATTACATTTAACAGAGTATAGGTCTGACTAAATAGTGGAAAGAATAATAACCCCGGCACATATATAATTTTTTGAAGAAACGCATTATTGGATACAAGCAATTATCAGTTATTTCAACTGCCTGCCTGAATCAACTAATATTTAAATATATTTTCATTTATTATTAAAAGTTAAACATATTTTTTTAAACTAAAATTTCTCTATTTCAGGATGGAGTTTTAACTATTTCACTCGGACCACAGTATGGAACTTATGTTATAAATAGACAAACACCTAATAAACAGATCTGGCTCAGCTCTCCCGTGTCTGGTCCAAAACGTTATGATTTAATACTCAAAGACGGAGGTTACTGGATTTATAAACATGATGGAGTACCTTTACACAAACTTTTACAAGAAGAGATATCAAAAATAGTTAATATTAAAATAGAATTCAAAAAATGTTTGCATAGTTTAGTATGATTATTACTTTTTATTTTGTTTTTGTTGTAAGTAAATAGCTTTTACTATTTATCAACGAGTTTTCTTTTACCATATTCAAAATGGAAGTCATTGAAGATGGAAATATTATGGATAGGATCCCTATCTTACTCCAGAGGGATTTAGAGTACTATCAGGTGGGTTATCTACATGGATTTAATTTGGATAACATTGAATTAAGCAACATCTTGTGTAACTTATTCTGCTTTTCAGACAAACCAGACAGTTTTGTCTGAAATTATTTGTCCTGGTGTAGTCGGAGGAAGACTAGATTTCCCCCGGAATGCTTCATTTGCTGCAGTAAAAATTGTACTTTGGTTGGAAGAGGAATTCTCAATTGCATTTAAGTAAGTTAGCATAAGAGCTAAATAAATAGTGATATTGTAATCACTTTTGTCTCTCTCTTTCTCACTAGATGTCCTTACACCATTTTCATTAGAATGTTCTCCCTTGAGTGTGATACTAATGTCACAAAAGAGGAGGCATGTGGCAGTAGTAGATGAGCAATCTTGGATTATATAACGGTTATAAAAACCCAGACTGATTTTCTTTTGGATACTGTTAGAACCATTATGAGGTGATTCTTACAGTATCCAAGACTGGTCAGTGTTACTGTAACTAATAAGACAATAATCTGAATCCAAATTATATTTTAGACAAGGCTCTGGTATGTTTGTGTCTACTGATGATGAGGCCCTTGGTGACATTGGCGTTGCAAAGACATCTGATCCTGACAAATTTGTTCAATTGGCTATAAAGTCCAGTGATTCATTACTTGGTAAGTGATTTTAAAATATGAAAAGTATACAGCACATAGTGAGGTGGACCACCTGGTCCTAATTGTCTTAGTTCTTTATGATGATGTTAATATATTTAATTTTATATCACCTATATAAAATTTGAAAAAATAGACTTTATTGTAATGTGCTTAAAATAACATCTTTTGAATTGTCTACATTTTTACCTATGAACTCCTATAAGCGCAATAAACTCCTTTAACAGAAATATCAACATTTACATACATTGTTACCATGCATAAAATCAATACAAAGCAATATAACTCTTGCACTGCAATAATATCAGTATTATGCATCAATTATGATGACCTATAATTATGCTTATGTGTTATTATTGGACAATCAGCACGAGTGATCCTACATTCAAAGCTGAATGGTCCTGGAAATGGTAGATGTTTGTATGATGAATACAAGCATTTGTATCTAAGTCATGGGTATTAAATATAAATTTGAATGTAAGAAAAATTATTATTATTACATTGTTAATATTTTTTATTTTATTTTGTGATTACCTCAAATATCTTTAGTCGTCTTTTACCATAACCTTGAGGGTTAAGGGTTAATGTTATTCTTCTCTGTATATTTAAATGTTAATTCTGCAATTGTCGAAAATTTTCTTTACATATGGGTGATTCTCAGTTAAGAGGTATTTTCTACGGCCAAGCCAAAAAAATCATTATATTTGGAAATTATGGTCTAAAATCTTAATAATTTCAATTTACTAAATGTGTTCTAAATTGTCACTTAAAATTATATTCTAAATGTGCATAATTTACTTACAATAACAGCACAAAGAGGAAAAACATCTCTCCCCTGGTCTGTCCCCTAACCGTTTTTTTTTGTAAATCAGTAATTTTGAGTCTATTGAAATTAAATTATTACTTTTCTATCTGTAAAAACATGAACCCTGATAACTTAGTTACAGTATGTAGCCATTAAATTCATTTATATTTGCACTTTTTATAAAAAATATTAATCGCAAACTTTGTCCTCTGAGTTTCGTGTCTCACCCCCTGGCCTTAGGTTTAGTTTGAAAATCGTATTTGTTTACCATAGTCTGTGATAGTTTTGACCTTGAAGACACCAAGTGTCACGTGAAGTTACCAGCAAGCGCTGCACAAGCCGTCCGCGCGACTATTTTTTTGGCCATTTACGCAACGGTGCTCGATGAGTGCAGCCGTGTTGAGTGATCGAAGTATTTACCCTGGTAAGTTTTATTTCGTATTTATGTGTTAAAATACTACAATATCTATATACATTTATGTTAAATAGTGCTGCAAACCTTTTATTTATTTGTAATCTTTGTAAAATTAGTAGTTTTACGGCAATTTTAGATTTTTAACGAAAATGTCTCTCCCCTGTCATATTTCCCCTGGCTGTTATGGTGCCAGAGGAGATACCAAATGTCCAGGGGAGATACATATGCGTCCAATTTGAGTAACAAAATGCTTAAAAGCACATTACAGATTAAACCACGCGACTTGATTATGGACTTGGAGTCGAAGATGCAAAAGTTCTTCCACCACGAACTAAATAAAGTGCATCAATACAACGCTATGCAAACAAAACAACAATGCCTTACTGAATATGACGCCATTATACACGATGATTTTAGTGAAAATTATCAGACAAAATATGCTGAGGAAATTCAATTCTTCCATTTTGGAGGATCCAGACGACAAATAAGTCTACACACCGTTGTAGTCTACACTAACGCTGGGGAGAGCCAAAAACTGAATGTTACTGCTCTTTATCAAAAAATTTGTCGCACTCGCTTCCTGCAATTTGGGCCTATTTGCAGCCCATTCTTGACAGTTTACCAACTACTGTCACACCAGCTTGCACTTTCTGAGCGATGGCGCCGTTACCCAATATCGTAACAAATTTAAAGGTTTTGGCAACAATGCTCGTAGAATTTTACCCGAAACTACAAAACTTTACATGGAACTATCACGAAGCAGGTCACGGAAAGGGGGCTGTCGATGGAGTGGGTGCGACTTGCAAAAGTGCGGCTGATAGACAAGTCGCATGTGGCTCCGATATTGCATCATTAGAAGACCTAGCCACAGCCATTAAGAAGACCTGTCCTCATATTAAAGTTTTTATTATAGACGACGCCGACATCACGCAAAATGAAGAAAAACTTGGATCCATTGGTGAGATCAAAACGTTTTCAGGCACATTAAAAGTTCATCAAGTTACCGGTTGCGTATTTAAACCCAATTACTTGATATTGAAAAGTTTGAGCTGCTTTTGTGACACTGAGGTATGCAGTCATTTTAGATTGGGTACCATGGACTTTCCACAAGCTATTCTAGAATCTCGTCTCCATGTTGATGAAGTATATAGCACTAGTGATTCAGATGACGAACCACTAATTATATAAGCATCAAAGAAACGAATGCAGAAATCACAAGAATCTGTACACCATCCAGGGTTAGCGGCTAAAAAGACGAGAGGTTTGAAAGATAACCCAAAGCCCTCAACATCAGGCAAAAAAACATTATGCAATGGGGATTTTGTTTTAGTTAAACTTCAAAACAGAAACACAGAATATCGTTATGTTGCAATGTGCACTGAAGTTGAAGAAGATGATGAAGTTCAGGTTGTCTTTTGTGAAATCTGTGACGATACTGGATAGAACTTTAAAATAAATGACAAAGATATCTCCTTCATCACCTGGAATCAAATTATAAAAGAATTGCGCCTGCGCCTAATTTGAAAATGAAAGGTCAACGCCTATCATATGCCTTTAAAGAACCAATTGATGTCTTTGAACGCGGCTTTTAGAGTTAGTTTTTTTAACTTGTTACACGCCAATATGTTTAAGTATAGATTTCAAAACGAACACACTTTTGTACATAGTTCCTAAAAGTATAAGAGGTTTTTGTTTCTTTTTATTTCATTGTTTCCTATTGATGATTGAATTTTATGTTTTTTTACTGTGATTTACTATTATGATATTCAACTGAAGTATTCAAAAGAGAGCTCACAGCTCATAAAAGTCTGATTACCTTAAATAATAAATAAATTAATAATATTAACTATGTGTTTTTATTCCTTAAAGTCTCTTCCCTGCTCACAAAAGTATCTTTCCTGTTCATCTTGTCTCTACCCTGTACTCAGTATCTTCCCTGGTATCTCGTAACACGAGAATAAATTAAAAAAATGACTGATCATCTCAAAATCATATTAAAATCATCTGTCTTGATAAAAGTAGTGGTATAGTTATATAAATATCGACACTTTTTGCTGTGCCGCTGCTTCCATACAACCGATTACCTCTTAACTGAGAATCACCCATATATTAGTTTTTCTATTACAAATTTTTTATCCACACACATATAACTAGTAAGTAACTATGTAAACATCTCAGGTCTTTTCAGAGCACCTGCACATATTAGCTCAAGAAGCCTTGGACCATGCTGACTTACCCGTACTTACTGCCACCCTTGGTGCTGCTGCTCTCCTTAAAAACAGCCTGTTTTGCTACTTGCAGCATGTTGAAGATATGGGCACTGCAGAAAGTCAATCTATGCTGCAAGTAAGTTATTCAATATCTCAGAAAGAGATTATCTGGCGCCTTATTAAGTATCTGAATATTTTTATTATTATCTTATCAGAGGTGAAGCTTTATGGCATAAAAAATATAACCCAGCTATTGAAATTGTGAATCGTTATCAGTCTACTTACGTCTCCACCGCTGGGGCACAGGTTTTCTATTGGATGTGAAAACAGTAGCGAGAATTAACCCACCAGGCACAGGGTTCTAACTATGACCAACTGCTTAGGGTGACTTCCAAGCATAAAGGAGCATGAGATGATATTTTTTTGGTCACCCATTCATTGAGCAGCCCTTACGAAGGCTGCTTAATCTCTTCAATCATAAACTGAACTGACTAACCATGCGCTATCGAGCTCCTCTGAAACAACAACAACAAAACAAAAAAAAAAAACACAAATCAACCAAGAAATATTTTTTTTATTATTATGTTACTTTTTATGGTAGTTCGAATGTATTGAATATTTGTGTTTTTAAGTTTTTGAAAAATATTTTGTTACAAATAAACACAATACAAGTATGTGATTGTTTTATTTTGAGTTATTTTTTTATTGCTAGAGACAGATGATATAGCATTCCTTCCAACGAATAAAAACGTTTTCTTATTTTTTTCAGTAAATATTTTTATTTTTCAAAAAATATTGTTACAGACAGGATTAGTGGCTGTTATGGCTTCAGTGATTTACCTACAGTCGCAGGTTTCAGGCCCGCTTGAGATATATTTTTGAAATGTTTTTTTTTTATTTAGAATAAATAAAATGATCCTAGCGTAATAATAAAACTTATAACCAGTAAAACCAATTGCAGAAAATTATAAAACATTTCAGGCATGCTACAAGCGCTATGTGACCATGTCGGAAGCGGTGGCTGAGCGAGTGTTGGATTTGCATAACCGAGTGTTATCGCTGTACATACTTCAGGATTCTGGTGGACGGCCGATAGATGGTAATTCGCGCGCTGTGCACGAAGCGGGGACACCTTCGGTGCAAGGCTGGTGGCTCTATATGAATGGTAAGTGCCTATGTTAACTGTGTAGGTAAACAATTAAATTAACCATTACTAAGGAAAATTTTCTCTTTGGACTGCTAGTCCATGTCAATCAACAATAGAAGGTCTACTGTTTCCGCAGACTTGCGTTGTGAGCTCCGAATTTCATTTCCGGTGAGGTGAACGTTGATCTATTACTATCTATTAGTTCTCAAACTTCCGCACACATTACATATTTAAATGAAGCTACTTTTCAACGGATACTTGCACATATTTTGTATTTAAACCTTTTTAGGATGATTAGGAGTCAAAACATCAGGTTTGGATATAAAGTATGCGCAAGTATCCGTTAAAAAGTAACTTTATTTAACTGTTTCTTTAGTAGTGCCACATATCGTTATTTATGATTTTAACAAAAATCTCTTTATCATTTGTTTTTTCCAGGTAGTCGCAAAGACTTGTGGGACACGGTGCCTCCAAAAATGGCACAGCGGATATTTGGCGGCATGCTCAACGAAACGCTTACAATTTTAACAGTTAGATATTGCCAGGTTAGTTTTTATTCAACAAGATGCATGTTTAGTATTAGTCAATAATACTGAAGGTTAAAGCAGACCTATTTCCCAAGGCAGCACCCGTTCACGAACATGACGCATGATACAGCCATCGCTTCGCTCAACCATATCTTAGGGAACGTAACGACCCGCACCACATGCCACCACCCAAGAAATGTATTAAGAGAGCATGTCATACTCTAACTACCAGTAATAAATTAGTTTAAAAAATTAACAAATGCTAATGTTGTATGACACAACCTGTAATAAATAGTGTCATGTTGAAATGACACATATTACTTCCATGCATCGCGATCTATTAAATAGTCGTTGACCTTGTAACCTTTGGACATGAGCTTATTTTTTACAAACTTTTAAATTTATGATAAGGCAAATCTACTATGCTTTGTGGAACTTTATTAAACAGTGCTATACTTTTCCCCAAGAAAGAGCCTCCTGCCTTTTGAAGTCTAAATCTTGGAACGGCAAGTCTATTTTTATTTCTGGTGTTAAGGCAATGTACGTCGCTATGTTTGACAAAAGTATTGTAGTGTTTTCGTACATAAATTATATTCTCATAAATGTATTGTCCCGCCACAGTAAGAATATTAATTTCCTTAAAAAAGTCTCTGAGAGAATACGGAGATGAGAGAATATACATTATGCCTTTCATTCCGATCGATTTGAAGTTTTTTTAATATATATCAATCTGCATTAGGCTGGAGCTGAATGGCAGATTATTTTGTATCAGATTTCTTTTACTACAATTTTAAATGAATTACCGATTTAATTTACCGATTGCATAAAAAATTGAAAAAACGTCCTGACTATGCGTGCTAGTTGCAGCCACAATCCAGCATTGGGGTTCAATACGCAGAGAAAAACTATCAGCTTAATCTGGTCTCTCTTTCAGATGCAAGCGTCAGATACTGTTACTACAAAATATAAATTTCACAATTAAATACTTTTTTGTTTATTACAATAATTAACTCAACATTTATGATACATATATGAGTGAATATAAGTGCGATTTTTGCATGATAATGATTTCTTTCTGCAGACTAATACCACTGAAGCCACAACACGCTTGTTACTAAACGATATTCTGAATATTCTTCTCTGCGTTGCTCAGCTGCTGCCCTCTATATGTAGCAATGGGTCAGACTTAGCCGGCCTAGACGTGAAGCATCAGACCCGTGACGTAAGGGATGTCCATGCTAAGTGCAATGAGCTGTTCAAATGTTTTGTGTACAGAGGCGCTAATCTACATTTCATTCATCAGGTTTGGCATACAATAATAATCACTATTTGCAATATGTCCACTGTGTTACTTATTTGAATATAACTTTTTGTTTTAATAAAGTTACTACAAGTCGCGCATTAAGCTTTTAATATTTATACAATACTAGCTGACCCAGCCACGGTTTGCTGTGGCTCAGCTTAGAATTTGCAATAAAAAAAATGATTATAACTTAAAATGAAACATCCTTTGTCCTAAGTCGCAACAAATCCAGCAAAATTAAAAAGAAAATCGGTGGAGTAGTTCCGGAGTTCATCGCGGTCAAATACTGACAGGGAATTTTTATAAATATAGCTTAATAGACATCCCTAATATCACATAGTATAAAACAAAGTCGCTTGCTGCTGTCCGTCCCTATGTATGCTTAAATCTTTAAATCTACGCAACGGATTTTGATGCGGTTTTTTGAATAGATTAAGTGATTTAAGAGGAAGGTTTATATGTATAATAAATTCATAATAAGCATAATTGAAGCCGGGGCGGGTCGCTAGTAACTATATATTGACATGTTTTAGCAATTCTCAAGATCTGTTTTTTACAGGCATTCAAAGAGCAAGATCAAAATGTTGTGTCATCGAAAGAATGCCCATACCCTTGGTTTACATTTGTCAGTCCGCACTTGTTTGACGGCAATTTCGATGACTTGCTACCAGCTGTAAAAAGCACTCAAGACCTGCCCAACAAGACTGCTTTAGGCTTAGAACTTATAGTTTTGTTGGCACAACCTCAACCGTCTTGGTATTTAGTTGTAAAGGTATTAACATAATTATCTTCTATTCTATTATGTTTTTTTTTTATTTCAGTAATAGAATACCGATTACTGACCGTTTGATATTTGACAGTAGCCATAGTCATGCTATTACAATGTCATAGGGGGATTGACATTTAAATCAATCAAGCTAGTCTTTGTTATGCGGGATTTATACGGGTCGATTTTCGTCGTACGACTAGTCGCTTCACAAATCGCCTCACCAAGCCGCATCGCTAGCCCATTTACACAGATGATTAAAATCGCAAGCGGCTCGGTCATTTCCTTCGAAAATGTTGAGAAGAATAGGTGTTCGTGCCGGAATTGAAATAGTTATGATCGCGGTCAATTTACACGGTCGATTTTAGTCATCAAAAGTCGGATGCCTCCCAACTTTGGGGCTTGCGGCTTTAGTCACTTGCGAGCTAGTCGATTTTTACCGTTCGGTGGCTTTAGTCACCTGTGTAAATCCCGCTTTAGCTCTCAGAATGGGTTAGATTTATGCGTTATGTCAGACGATACTAGACTATGACGTCAATAATGATTGACTTGGAAAAATATTGAATTGTATAATTACATACGTTGTAGTTACTATTGTACGTTAGTCAACCTATTGTCCGTACTCCACGTTTAGACATTGTGAGTTTTAGGAATAGATGCGCATGTTTGTTTAAAACGTGTTTTTATCGCGAACTCACGACACTATCGTGCTGTATATGATAAACGATTAGCATATTTGAGTCAGTTTTACTTTCCTAGATTTAATGCTGCCCTCATAATTATATGAGGGCAGCATTAAATCTAGGTAAGTCGTATAACGACTGTATCAATGCTGCATCGCGACTGATTCGCTACTGAAAGTCGAAGTGTACAGAAAAGGATATATTTTTATAAGTCGTGGCCATTATGTTTTATAGTGCCCACGTAATAAGAGTATTTAATATCGAAGAGTTCAGTTTATGGCGTCGTGTTTAGCTATTCGGGAATCAGTAATTGGCAATATAAAATATAATAGTTTTATAGATTAATGTTGGGCATTTCTACGTTATAGTTTTATCCCCTTCCCCCGCGGATTCTGTGCAGTGCAGACGTCTTGCGAGCGCTCCTTATTAAAATTTTATTTAAAATAGTGTAAAATATTTGAGCATCTAAATTGATACACATACTGGGAGCGCATAACGTCTGAGGAGATCGCGTTAAGGAGTGACGGAGACCCTATTAGCGAGACATTGACAACTGATGCGCGTGAGTTCAACGCATGCAAACATCCTAATTACTAACCAATACGCACGAGGGGCGCGGACAATAGTACTGCTCACTAGCCCCACCTTGTACCACCTGACCGCGCCCGCGCAAGCTCCACCCTCTGGAATCAACCGCTTGCCGTCGGAATATTTAGGCCTAACACTTCTCGATGTCTGTTCAACGCTCGCCTCCCGGCACTCTGAGCCATTTAAATCCATCTAAATCGAATATTATGCATTATAATTCTGATTCTGCACTAAATACATCAACAAATAATGCATTGGAGGAATCTTACTTCAACAGTACAAAGCGCCAAAAACGTCCTTTTGAACAAATAACGGATCAACCAGTGACAAGTATCTCGGATTTAACATCTTTGTTCGATAATAAATTTGATAAACTTAACGATGCCCTGCTTACTATAGTGGCACAAAACCAGACCATCCAGAAAACAGTCGATACAATGTCGCTAAAACACGAGCAATTACTATTAAAAATCAATGAATTAGAACAAGAGAATTGTGAATTCAAACTACGGGTTTCAAATTTGGAAAATAAAATAGATTTGCTAGAAAAACATACTCGCTGCACCACTCTCGAAATAAGGAATCTTCCAAAACAAAAGGATGAAAACAAAGAGGATTTGGCCGCCATTATGAAAAACTTAAGCTCGACCCTAGGCCTTGCGAAGCCTATTATGGAAACGGAGATCCGTGACGTTTTTCGTACCAAATCAGAGACGGTTGTGGTGGACTTTACAACCACTTTTCTTAAGGAAAACGTAATACGCCACTACAAATCTTTCAACAAGAGCAAGCGAGACATCAACGCACCCTTATTAAATTCTAAGCACTTAAAGCTAGAGGGCCCACCCCGACCAATATATATCTCGGAGTTTCTGACAATCAAAGCCAGGCGCTTATTTTACCTAGCAAGAGAAAGCGTCAGGAACAAAAAACTTATCGCTGCGTGGACGTCGTATGGTAAAGTGTACGTGAAGAAAGAAGAGGGAACAGCCCCTGTTCGTATAAACGACGAGAATGAACTTCGAAAATTCGAAATGTGACTAGTTGTGGTGCCATTCTTACCTCTGCTTGCGATTTTATCTTTTTTCTTATATTGTTTTATTTTTTATGTGAACTTTAAAATGCATGATAAAAATAAGGTTTACTTTTCCTTTCATGTTATATTTTACAACCTGAGTTACAGAGACATAATTAACATTTATATACCCATATTAAATAAATCTACACAAAGTCTAAATTATCGCACGACTTACACAATATTATTAACCTTACACAATTACTCTTTTATAACTACTTTAAATATTAACTCACACGCACACACTCACACAAACACATCTCACACAACATATTGTTATAACGCGCAAACGACTGGAGGGATTCGGATCATGGTTTCACTGTTTCATACAAATATCATAATGATCACTCGTCACGCGGTCCGCGTGATATCTTTAATATCTCATATCTACTGTGATAGTTAGCATGCAACATATTGAAATGGTTAATCATGATCTGGACTCCTTGTCTATAGCGCGGGTGATTAGCTGTGACGTGGACGAGGTGAATAGGCACATTACCACGAACAATCGCACTTTTAACGTAATAACACAGAATATACGAAGCCTTAATTGTAATATGAATAATTTTACCACACTCCTCCAAAGATCTGGTATAGCTTGGGATGTTATTGTCCTGTCGGAGTGCTGGCTCACCTCAGCTAAGAACATACCGGACATAGAAAACTACGCCTATAGAACTACAACAAGGCACAAAACACAAAACGAGGGTGTGGTCGTATATTTTAATAAATTATTTAACCCTATTATCGAGGAGCCATTGGTAGAAGATGCAAATTGCCTTATAATCAAACTGAATAATTATATCTGTATCATATGTATTTATCGTACTCCTAGCTGTAGAGATACAAATAATTTTATTAATTCTGTTGACTCAATTCTATCTAAATTGTGCAACTTTAAAAATATAATTCTTTGTGGTGACATTAACATTGATATCCGCCCAAATGGTACTGATAAACGTTCTTTTGATTATCTTAATCTTCTGGCCAGTCATGGCATGCTCCCCGGTCACACTGAACCCACTCATGGGCAAACCTGTCTGGACCATATGAACCTTAAAACAGGGCTCGAGTCTACTTGTTTCATATTTGACTCTTCTATTACTGATCATGACTGTGTGGCTCTTAGTCTTACCCTAAAATTTAAACTATTAACTAAGAACAACTTAGTTTATAAAGTCGACTTTGAGCAGTTAGACAAAGCTTTCCTGAGCCTTAACTTCCAGCCAGTTCTTGACTGTTCGGATACAAACCTTGCTACAAACTTATTCGTCACATATCTATCTAAGGCTATTCGTGATAGTACTAAAACGCTTAAAATTCGAAAAAGAAAGGCAGTAAGGAAGCCATGGGTAACTGAAGGACTTTTGCGTTGTATGCGAAATAGAGACAACCTATCGAAAAAGTCAAAAAGTGATCCAGACAATGAAGTTCTGAAAACTACATATAAGCGCTACAGAAATTATTGCACTTCTATCTTAAAAAAAACGAAGCGGATGTATGATCGTCAAGAGATTAATAAGGCACAAAATAACAGGAAGCAACTGTGGGGGGTTGTTAAAAACTTAAGTGGCTCGAAATGTGTTAGTGATCACTCTTCATCCTTGGTCTCCCTGCATAACCCTCAGCAGAGTCTTAATGACATAAATAACTTTTTTTCAAATATCGGTAAAAAACTTGCTGAAACTATCCCACCCTGTGATAGTTCCTCGTGCTCTTGTAACACATATATATCTCCGCCTCCATCTGGTTCATTTGTGATGGCCCCTACTAACGACCGCGAGATAATGGAAGTTATAACCAGCCTAAGAGAAAAATGTGCAGTAGGAACTGACCTTATATCTAGCAAAATCGTTAAAAGATACGCACAGCTGTTGGTTCCCTCGATTGCGCATATCTGTAACTTGGCAATATCTAACGGGGTATTCCCCTCTGCTTTCAAAATTGGTCAAATCAAACCCATCCATAAGGGTAGGGAAAAGGACCGTGTCGACAACTATAGGCCGATATCCATCCTTCCAACTCTCTCTAAAATCCTGGAGCGTCTAATGAACAGGAGTCTTGTAAGCTTCCTCGAGGGTAACAACCTCCTATCACCTTCTCAGTATGGCTTTCGTAGTGGAAGATCCACCAATGACGCTGTCTGCGATCTTGTTCATTCAATCGTTACTTCCCTGGACGGGGGGAGGAAGTGTGTGGCACTATTTCTTGACCTTGCAAAGGCATTTGACACGGTCTCGATTCCTCGTCTATTGAAAAAACTGGAATGGTTGGGAATAAGAGGCCTTCCTCACAAACTCTTTGAGGACTATCTTACCAATAGAACTCAAAGGGTAAAAATCGATTCCTGGGTCAGCGATGAGGCTAGCATTGCATATGGTGTGCCACAGGGCAGTATCGTCGCTCCCACCCTGTTTCTGGTCTACATTAACGACCTTTGCCAACTACAACTCCATGGGGGCAAGATCCTTACTTTTGCCGATGACACTGCCCTACTTTTCCAAGGGGAATCCTGGGATAATGTCTTCGAATGTGCGCAGTCTGGGTTTAATAGAGTGAACAAATGGTTGAAGTGCAACGTTCTTACTCTGAACGTTTCTAAAACCAAATACGTCCCTTTCGCATTAAGATCCAGCCAAACTCCGCCACAATCATATAATATTACCGCTCACGGATGCTGCGTCCAGTCCTCTTTATCTTCGGTAACCTCTTGCATTTGTCCTGCGCTAGAGAGATCTGACTCCATAAAATATCTTGGAATCTTAATTGACCAATCTCTAACATTCAGACCCCATCTAAATTTACTTGCTTCGAGATTACGTAAGTTGGTGTACATCTTTAGAACACTCAAGCAGGTAGCAAGCCGATCAATTATTAAGATCGTATACTTCGCACTATGCCATTCGCTACTAGAGTACTGTATATCGGTTTGGGGCGGTGCGGCTAAATCGTATATCCTACTTGTGGAAAGGGCTCAACGTATGCTCCTGAAGACAGCCGCTGGACTGCCTTTTCGCTTTCCAACAACTGAATTATATAGCAACTGGGATATACTCACGGTAAGACAAACATTCATTTTAAAAGTCATCCTTATGAAACACTCCCAGTTACCATATGACCCAGAGATGCTCAAGAATAAGCGCCGGAAAAATTCGGTCTGTACCATACCCAGTGTAAGAACAGCCTTCGCTCAAGGTTTCTTCCCATTTCTTGCTCCCTTCTTATACAAAAAAATTAACACCATGCTTGATATCTATCCTCTTCCAAAATCTAGCTGCAAGCTAACAGTCGCGAAGTTTTTGAAGTCTCTAGATTATGACGCAACAGAAAAGCTGCTCCTCCCTATTAAGTAAAGCACACATAATGTTCCTTAAATTCTTAACCACGCATAGATACACCACTAATTCACACACACATACAAAAAACACAAACACACACATTCACACAATCACTCACACATTCCCACAAATCATTACCCAACATGCTCTGTAATTCAGTAAATTAGTTTTATTATTGCTTATTGTCGTTTGTTTTATTACTTGTATTATTCCTTTAAATATAATGATTACTTAAAATTAAATGGCGTTAGTAACAACTTACTGCCCGTGAAACAGATAAATCCATCTGCGGGTGGGGGCCTGGTGACCTGTAGTTGCAGGTTTCTCTTTGGAAACCTATTTCAGGCTCCAGTTCCTCACAATCTTTGGGTTTTAGTAGTGTCCATTTAATTGTACTTAGCTTAAGTTTTCATGTACCCAATTGTAGAGGAAATAAATGTTTTTTATTCATTATTTTTATTCATTCATACCTTGATTCATGAAATAATCTAATTCGAGTTATGTGCTTTATCAACTTTTGTTATCTGTATACAAGTAAATCTGTACTTATTGAAATCGTATTTTTTAAAATTAAAATATAGTAATGCATTACAATATACGTTATTTAAAAAATGCATTAAATAAATAAGTTTATCTAAAAAAGTAAATTTAGTAAATATTTATATATTTTATATGCATAAACTCCTTACATAAAACATTTTCAAAAATGTTTACTACTTTACTGTAAAACGGAACAACTGTTGCTTCTAATTTGCTCTATTAGTTAAACGGCAAGACTGACAGAAATAACAAGGTTATACATCGTAGTCACTCTTAAAGATCAATTGTTATCAAAATTGAAAGAAATTGTCTAATGTATGTGTTCAGTGACTTAAGTTGGGATATACCGTCGATAATAGCAAAAAGTTGATTAAGTATTTTATATCACTCTAATGAGTGAAAAGCTTGTTTCTGACATTGATAGGTGAACTAAATAATTAGTTTTTTTGTTACAGGTGTTGATGATGCGCAATTCTTATCTTGCCCGTATGCTTTTAATTAATGCAATTAAAAATATGTCTGTGGATAATTCTCGATGGCCAGCTAATGGTCTGTGGTATAGTCTAGATGGCAGACGACTTAAATGCAACGGGTTCTTGTGTACCGCTGACGGATTTTGCAAGTTCCAAGCCGATACTGATGGTAAAATATTATATCTATCTTTATTCCGATAAGAGAGGTTCTTACTAGTATCCTTCGTTATATTTAATTTACCAAAATCTTTGTATCACTTACACGAGGCTTTATTAAATTTGTCATTTATACTCTGTATATTACTGCAATGTTTAAGAAAACAGATACTTGTTGACTTTGTTGTAATCAACGATGTAATGAGACCATAACACTACTATTATTATGACAATTGAATAATACTGATGTTTTTATTTAATTTTTTGCATTCACAATGCAATATTTCTATAAGATATAAAATACGTGTGTAAAAAACAACCACGCCTCCGAGCCCTCTGATGGGATCCCATCTGAGGGCTCGGAGGCGTGGTTGTTTTTTACACACGTATTTTATATCTTATTGAATAATACTGTTTTTTGTAGATTATATTTATGTTAAAGTTGACGAATTTTTTGCGCCCGTTCTTTTTGTTATTTAAAAGACCAACATTTTTAACTACCAACCAGGTAGTTAAAAATGTTGGACGATTCAAATACCTTACTTTAAGAGCATTTGAATAAAGTTATTTTTATTTCATTTCATATTATTAAAATACAAGATTGTTGTACTATTGTGAACCTAGTTTTATAGACATCTGTTGAGATGTGGTCTCCGGCCAAAGATTATCTTTCTGGAACCGGAGTCCGCGCCCTTAACCGTTGTAGGCCGAATTTTATATATATTGTTGTAATGCCCAACTGCGAATGTTTGATGTAGGTTTTCATACTGATTAGTGCTTTTGTACGTACGCTTTGGAGTTAGTGCCATCTATCATATGAACATTGTCTTGTTCGATGTTACGTGGGAGTAATAGTCGCCGCTACAGTTGGGTTATAATGTGTTACATGCAACTGATTATTATCTGCTATTGCTAATTTATTTATTTTTTGTATTGAATATAGACGAATGCTATTAACCCCTTGAATCCCAGCTTTGTGTTTAATGCTTTATTTCTCTCTCTATCGGGGAAAAAATATCATTCAATCAAAAGGAACCATTACCAAAGCCGTAATAACGATTAAATCAGACTGCGCGTTAAAGAGCATTATATAATGCTCGCGGATTTTAGGTATCGTTGTCGCGCGCATGATATAATGCTCTCGGGTTTTAAGGTGTTAAGCGAACACTTGAGAGCGCATAATAAATTTTATCATTATGTAATGGATTACTTTCATAGAAACGTATCACTTTTTTCAATGAAACAGGCCAGTAATTAAGTTTTATTCTTTTAGCTGGAGTAGAGTTTGCAAGAGCGGCTGGCGCTTTGACCCACATTTTGTCCACAATAGGTAGCAAATCTGAAGTGAAGTCCACACTATGTTATGCTTTGGAAATTTCCGGACGGGATTGGGCTGCTTGTTTAGATAAAAGACAGGTAGTAAATATGAAAATACTAATATATGAAACTTAATTACACGTCAGAACGTTAGAGGCTAGATACGTAACCAAAAATCTAACGGTTTTTCCGTCCTGCGTTGGTTCCTTGCCAACGGTCATGTTTTAATAAACTTTAAACAGTGGATTTTTGGCAAATGTCAATAACGTTGCATGCTTGTTCGGTGCCATCTTTGTGTTAGTAATTTTTGGAGAATGCGATAGTATAAAAATGTAAAAAAGTAAAAAAAATATGAAACTCATATTCATGCGACATAAGTATAATTACCAGTAATAATGTTTTAACTTGTTATGTCGCTTAATTAACCTGTTTTATGTCACTGTAGAGATTTAACAGCCTCGAGAATTCTAGCGGTAGCGCCGCGCTTCCAGTTTTATGGCTTTAAGCCAACTAAATATTGTTTCAATTAACACAAGATGTATTAAAAAAACCGGCCAAGTGCGAGTCGAACTTACGTACAGAGGGTTCCGTAGACAGTTAATTATAAAAGTACCGAGCATTGCTCTAATGAAATGGTCAATGGATTGAGGGACAAACTTTACTTTGCATGTCGTTCCCATGCATCAACAAATTCAAGGAAAATATTACGAAAACCGTTTTTCGGAATATTTTCCTTAACTCTTGCAACATGAAATCGCTTCATGCCAAATTTTATGATTCTATGTCAACGAAAAATCTATATAATATAAAAAAATCCTGTCACAGTGTTTGACCGCGCTTAACTCCGAAACTACTCAACCGATTTTGATGATTTTTTTTTTCATTTTGCTGGATTTGTTCCGACTTAGGACATAAGATAGGTTTTATTTACAACACAACGTGTCTGGGTCAGCTAGTACCCTATAAATTTGATTCCCTTGAGAGTATCCAGATATACATTTTTTGCAGCACAAACGGCAGTATTTTTTGTCGGTATCTTAGAAGTATGATTTTTTCACAGCTTCTAGGGACAGTAGACTTGAGTCTATGGTTTTAATTTCAACTCGACACCTTCACGCAAACACGAAAAAAAGGGTCTTGAGAGACAGACGGACGGACGGATGGACGGACGGACAACAAAGTGATCCTATAAAGGTTCCATTTTCCGTTTGAGGTACGGAACCCTAAAAACTGCGATTTCTATGAAAATCGGGTAATACGACTGTTTTACCTATAAGAAGTGATTATTTACTCAGGATTTATGAATACCACTTGTATAACTACGTTTAAAAGTCAAGTAGCAAAAGCACTTATCGTGTGAAAATTGGAAACGATGACATTTATACATAATCTGAGCCGCAATAAAACCCAGAATCATAGCATTAATGATACCAGATCCGAGGTATTCAACTGTAGAAGTTGTGAAATGATGTGTATAGCCAAAAGTGATCAGATAAAAAAAGAATGTTAAAGATGGTGATGTGATACAAATTAACACTTATACCAAAGTCATAGAGTTCAACAATTAATAGATATTGTATAAACTAGTGCCAAGACTGAATTATTCACAGGTTTGGTGTGATCGTCGCCCACCTTGGTTAGCAGGGATATTGGCGATCGTGGGCACAACATTGAAGTTCATACCACCTATACTAGTAAACGCTATACAGTCTGGCGCTTCTATGTACCAGGTAGTTCCATATATTCCTATTTGAAACGAAAAAAGTTCTAATGCTATTCTTAATTTTAAAATGGCAAGTTAGCCTTAATGAAAATCGCAAAAAATGTTGATTTTAGTTTGCTGGTTACAGTTCGGACCTAACCTTAATTAGTAAATTGCTATTAGTGCTCTGTATAAGAATCGTACTATTTGTAAATAAATGTTATGGTCTTAGTAATTTTAGTGATTGTTTTCTTACTAAGATTTAGCAATAAGGTTGGCTGTTTGTTTATCTTGTTAAATAAATAAATAAGTTTTCACCTGAGCAGATCACACACATTACCATTTCTGTATACATATATCAATATATTAAATACGATCCCGTATATTCTCGCAAACTGTTTAGACGTGATATTATCGGCTTAAATACCATGAATGCGTATTTCCAAAAGTTACGATATTTGTCTTTAAAACCATCTTGTACAGAATTTCGTTTGGAATACCACTTATTTCCTATATAAAAACATTTAGTGAATTACTTATGTACCGATTATAAGTAATCAGATTTTCTTCCGTCTTGAAACTTTGCAGTCTGACGATATTTGTTATTTTTGTTAATTTCAGACAATGTCTTTATGCTTAACTTGCATATCGCGGTCTTTAGAATGTATACCGTGTTGTTTTACTAACGCTTGCGCCATCATTGAGAAGACAATGCCTTCACACATTAACCCAGTTGGAGGGTCTGTGTTACTGCAGATGCTGATTACCATTGTGTATGAGGAGACGTTGAATTGGGCGAAGAAGGAAGCTGCTAAAGAAAAAGCTGGTTAGTGTTAAATAATTATTTATATAATGACATTGATGATGGAAGGGGCAGATATTTATGTGATGAATACCGGCATTTGTATGTCATGGATTGGGTATTTATATATGTTCTGTAAATATTTTATATCTACCTATCATATATGTATGTCTATCCGATACCATAATATCCATCACACAAAGTCTTAAAATATTTAGTTTGAATTAGGTTAATTGATGTTTAAAAAAAAATTAAGGGTGCCAAGCGCGTTGATTTTTCATATATTTTTTTTAATATTTAATCCGTAACTATGTCGAGAATAATTATAAATAAATATAAAAATAAATAGGTATACGTTTAAATAGTTTCTTAAAAAAATGGAACATATACAAAACTCGCTAAGATTTCTCCGATGCACCTTTTGGTTGCCAGTTTACTCTACGTGAGGCTCATAGAAATTAACGACCAGGGACCAGTTACCTATAGTGAATGTCGTTTTGTAAATTAAAATATTTAAAATTCACGTATAATCGAATTACTAATTTCGTAGAAAAAAGTAAACAATGGTCTTACAAAGAAAAAACTAACTTAAAAGTTTTTTCTTGGGTTTTTCACAACATTTCTAATAAAGAAAGATTAATAAATATTCTGAACCATTAATTTTGCGGGATGATAAGTAATGTATTAAAGCATTATATAATAATAATAAAATTTATTTATTTCAGACAAAGTCCATAAATGGATTAGTAACAAACAATACTTAACTATGTTAGTAACTATAAACAATATTTATTTCACCGAGTCACGGCAAGGGACGTGTGTGCAGTGACCCAGTGTCTTAGTATATAGAACCGTCGCAGTGGTCCACAATCACTGACAGAAAGCTGTTGGCGCTGCAGCGGACTCTGTGCATCACTGAGGCAATTCGGTTGCGCATTATGGCATAAAAATCTTGTATGCGAGCCTCAGCTAACATGCCTGATGCACTACAGTACTGCGGCAGCCCCAACAGTTCCTGAACACATTATTATATTGGATACGCAGGGCATTGTAAGACTTTTTTGTATGCTTAACCCCATAGGCTGCACGAGACTTTTACTTCTTTAGTGCATCGTGTAAACCTGCGAGCCAACATATTACATCATATTGCCAATGCCCTGCGCTCCCTTTCCTTCGCTCATCTGAGAGGTCTTCAAGGAATCGAATATCAAGAACGTTTCTATGTCGCGATTTAAATACCTTTATTTCCGTTTTGTTTACCATTGTTTCTAAGACCATAAATCACCGCGTATTGTTCAAAACATTGCAACAGTTTTCTGAGGGCACTTATCGAGGGACTCAGCAAGACCATGTCGTCTGCATAACTTATGTCGTTAAAAGAAACACCGTCGACTGAGCAGCCTAGACCAAGGTTACTGAGCTCAACGATAAGCCGATTCACGTAAAGGTTTAAGAGTTTAAGCGAGAGTATCCCATCTTGCCTTATACCACACTCCAACCCATACACGCCCGACAGAGAGCCCGATCATCTCGCGTAATAGGTTTGATTGTAAAACCAGTATCTAAACGTGTTCGCAATTTCTGTTGGCACGTTGATGTCTTCCATCTTAGATGTCCGTTTCAACCGCGCGGCCACCTCATAATATTTGATGAAACTTTGCCAGGAATTAGTGCTAATTTGTTACTTTACAGACCTCTTTTCGTGAATTTGTTACAAAAAAAACTAAGACGCTATGACAAAAAATAGTTGGCCGCTAGAACCGCCACTTGCCGTATATAATGCAGATAGACGAATGATGCATCAAAAGAAAGGTCTTAATTTGTTCAATTTGTTACAAAAATAAAAAACGTGAAAACGTAAATAAACAAAAAGTTATGCAATATTTAGTTTTCAGGTTATGAGTAGGTAGGTATGTCACCATAAATATCAAATGAATAGAGGCTAATGTGTATGGATAATTAGTTACTAATTTGTTACAGCGAATAAACGTAAATAAATACTTGAATAAAAAATAGAAAAAAATAATGAAAGAAAAACAATCTTTACCATGTAAATACGTCCATTATATGTTCCTGTTAACATATATAATAATACTAATACTATAAGTTTACTATATTATACTATATTATTAACAGAAATACTATAAGCATATTTTAAAGCAAATATCAAAAATGGTAATATAAAGTATGCCTTAACTTAAAATGTATATATATATATATATATATATATATATATATATATATAAGCAGTCTCCCTAAAAATGAGATATGAATATCGAACATTCCAATAATCATAGTCACCCTACTCTCATACGGTTTCATATTACGGTTTTTTGAAAATATTTTCTAAAATATGAATGCTGCAGTTATATTCGCCATATTTATCTAAACTAGGTTACGTTACCCGTCGACTAGTACTCTTACTAAGCTTAAACCTACTTTTAATAACGAGATAAATGCCATTGTATTTTAGGCATATTGCCGTCCGAGCGGCCAACTAAAATCGACTTTAACAAATTATTGAACCCACTTTCTAGTATTTTTTTACGTTTATTCGCTGTAACAAATTAGTAACTAATTATCCATACACATTAGCCTCTATTCATTTGATATTTATGGTGACATACCTACCTACTCATAACCTGAAAACTAAATATTGCATAACTTTTTGTTTATTTACGTTTTCACGTTTTTTATTTTTGTAACAAATTGAACAAATTAAGACCTTTCTTTTGATGCATCATTCGTCTATCTGCATTATATAGTTTCTGTGTAATCACGGACGATGACTACGGCAAGTGGCGGTTCTAGCGGCCAACTATTTTTTGTCATAGCGTCTTAGTTTTTTTTGTAACAAATTCACGAAAAGAGGTGTGTAAAGTAACAAATTAGCACTAATTCCTGGCAAAGTTTCATCAAATATTATGAGGTGGCCGCGCGGTTGAAACGGACATCATCTTAGACCATAGGTGATAGTATGACACGAGGTCAAACGTCTTCGATAAATCGAGAAAACATGCATAGATAGGGGTGCTCCTGCTAGTATAATAGCTGACTGTATGTTTAAGGCAAAAAATTGCGCTTTTAGTGGAAAGTGCGGGACGAAATCCAAACTGCGCGTCATGTAGATCCAAGTGCTTGCCAAGCTGGCGATCCAAAAGCGAGTCCAGAACCTTAGCTAAGACGGTCGATAGTTATTTTTATCGGAGGCATTCCTTTTTCTGTTCTTGATCACTGGTATCACAATTGTTTTCATAAATCAGTAGGCAAGTAGGAATGCGCGATATATAAATTATAAAACATCGTGAGCACTCTGGGTGGATTAAAACCTGCGTACTTCAGATGCTCAACACTGAGTTCATCATTTCCAGGAGACTGACCGCGAGTCATGTTTTTGATAATAAGTTCAATATCTTTAGTAGTAAATCTCACCTGTTGTTCTATGGGAAGGTCCTCATCAGTGTTAAGCTCCCAAAGAGCAGGGTGCTGAAGTGAGTTTTAAATAAATCACCTATCCGATCAGGCTCACTTATACCCTCTACGCTTACAGGAGCGCTCGACCTCGCATGAAGCCTATTGATGTGCTTCCAAAACTTTCTAGTATCCATAACACAAGCCTTACGATGTTTACTTTGAGCTAGGCTATTTGGTGTTAATTTAAGAAATATTGTATTTTATTATTATGACATCTGACTATACTTCATATTTTATCTGAATTATAAAAAATAAAAAGTTAACAAATGGATTCAAAGTCTTTTTAAATTCTTTTCAAAAGGTTTCAATTGGGCTTTAGAAAATACGGAATTCACGGGTGACAGTATACGGCTGTCCGTTATTAAAGTAATGGAGAAGTACAAAATAGGACACAAGAAATTGCATGATATGTATAATATTGTTTTTATAACCCCTTAAAATATTGTCTTTAATCATGCTCAATCATTAGCCTTTTCCCATCTAGTATTCCACCTGTGTGGCAAATTTTTACGCAATTCTGACAAGCCAGTTTGCGTCATTTTTTGTGTTACAAATACAAAAAAAAAAACAAATGTAAACTGCATTGAAATATATAGTTGATATGTATATTACAATTGTGAGGTATATTAGATCATATTTTTCAGCTACCACTGTTAATGGCGACGCATCTCATATGAGAACAACTTCCAGCAGACCAAAACCTAAACATGTCAGAATCGTCAGTCTCGGTAATACAAGTAAGCTTACCATTATCGATTTTTGTTTAAAAAATTAGACAATTAAATGTTAAAATTGTACGTCGGCTTAATACAGAGAAATTTCATTTAAAATTAAAATTACGATTATGATCTGATTCGGTACTTGTAAAAGTAATACATTCACCCGAGACAAGTTGAATTTGTTTTGTTATAATTTCTTCGCAACATTTGAAAATAATGTAAAAAAGTATAAATAAACACGCCTGTTGAATATATAACTACAAACTTGTGATTTAGGTATCTCTATCTACCATCACAATCCACCTGATAGACATCCATCTCAAAACATCACAAACCACCCAGAAATAGATAGTCGTGTGGTGTCCATTAGAGTGAGATAGCACCAACCCTCCACATTAAAGGCTGTCGTAAAAAGCTTAAAAAGAAACTAATGATACTAGATATCACGATGCACCTTTCGTTAGCCGTAAAATAGGCAGTAGCGTTTTTCGAATTGTCTTTTACTGCGACCTATAGTTCTTTTACCCGTCTGCCAAACGTAAAGCTTATGGCAAAACCCCCAATTTTTGAATGAGTTTTCCGTTCAGCAATGAGAGTCTTTCGGAAAAGATGAAACAGACACGAGGCTGTCGATAAAAACTAACACATCAACAGTCTTTAAAATTAGTTTGTGTCAGACGTGTTTAGTATGGTGGTGTAGCGAGCCACTTGCAAAAAAAAAAATAGCACGCGGAGCTACAAACCGACCTTAGTTGAGTTCTAAACACTCCAAGCTATCCCAACGTGTTTTTAGTCAACTCTAAAAAACCTTACCAAAAATAAGATTACTATTATTTCCTCTAGCCACGTCAAGCTCACTCAGTTTTGACGGCAGTCATAGCTCCCCATCATCCATCGCTTTAGCGATTGCTGAAGCTTTGTGCTCCATAGACGAAGACGACAAACATACCCAGGAAATAATGCAACTAGTAGCTCAAACAAAAAAAACATTCAAATTATCAAACCTGTTCGGATTGGAAGACTTCCCGGAATTTGCAGAGCTCTTTGAGGAGGTATGGATTAGTATCTTATATAATTTGTTATTATTAGTTTCAGAACTCTCATTGATCATAAAGTACGGTGCACCGTCTATTAACAATATGATGCGTAAACATGGTTCAAAATAAACCACTTTGGAAAATAGATATCAGCACATGAGGTTATTACTTGTGATTAAGAAACTAGTTTTTTTGACTTCTTCATCTAAAACAATAAATATGTTTGTTCCCTGATGACTGTATGTGTAAGGCTTTAAATAAAAGCACATAACCTTGACGTTCAACAAATACTCCGATTTTATCTTCTAAGAGTTATTTTCAACAGTTTACACTATTGGGTTCTATTTTGTATAAATGAATTCTCGTTAGCCTATTAACGTCTCCGTTACAGACGGAAGGTCAGAGGCCTTCCTAATGAATCAACAACACTAAGAAATATGGGCAAAAATATTTTTCATATGACGGCCGCTTGGTGAAACGGTAGCCATCCTACCTTCTGCGCCAATGGTCCCGGTTTGGAATCTTGGTAGGGTAATCTTGGTATAGATTTGTATCATGAATACTAGCAGTAGTTTCCGTGTACATCTACGTTCTTATATATAAATTCTTAAGATATTTAGTACCCATAGTACAAGGTCTGCTTAGTTTAGGACTTAATAAATTGGTGTGTTGTATGAAATATATTTATTTATTTGACTCTTTTAGGGAGACGTGCCGGGAGCTAATGCCGAACGTCCGAGTGACGCTATGGCTTTGACTAGTCAAATACTGATGTCGTCGCCAGGAAGAGACAGTTTGAGAGTAAATACCCACCGTTCCTTAATATTATGTATTTGTTACTTGTAGAATTTTTTATTTTGTTAATTTGAAAATTAGCCGTGACATTTTAAAAGATCTTACGGTTTAAAGCAAACATCGACCGATCTGATCTTTGAGTTAAATAACAAGCAGTGAATTAGAAGAAACTGTAGTAATAAGAAAAAAACTTATTTTTAGGTTATTTACAACCACATACAACAACACGCTGAGAGAATTTACAAAGAGCTGAGTATTCAAGAGCAGAGTGATGATGATGTCTCGTTAAATAAAGCCCCATTACTTTACATCATGTTTCATATAGGAAAGCGGCCTTTTGATCAGGTAAACTATTTATTAATATTAATGCGAAAAGTTTGCATAAAAACCTTTAATCAACCCCTTAAAAATAAATAAATAAAAAGGCTCATTCATTATTTAAATTTGTCTCAGGTCAAATAACTTAATTGGAAGTGCAATCTCCCGGATACCTCAATTTTCCAGGTTTTTGCCGGTTGCTTCAAGATGAATGTTAAGCATAAAATTAAAAAAAACAACAATTATTCCTTATTAATTGCGCCATTCTTGTAAAAGTGTTAAGTTTTGTTCGTTGAGTGCACTGATACTTAGCACAAAAAACACTTAAGAAAATGCTTGTTTTTTTAGTATCTCCGTGGTGAATGGCCGTTGCCTTGGAGCAAGCTAGTATCTTCTTGCAAAGCTTGGTCGGGCGCAGATGGCGCTCGTGTCCATATCAACAGACGTACTGATATTCGAGCGGTAAAGAACAACGCTAAAGGCTCTAAGCAGCTTTTAGAGTTATATGCGATGTTTAAGTCGCCGATGGAGGGGTTGCTGTAGATAATTAACAAGAATATTTATTAAAGTTATAATTCTTTAGGAATATTAAAGGAATTTGTCTCGTCCACGCGCTAAGACTAATTTAAGAAAAGTCTGTTTTCACTGCAGCTAAAAGAGCGTAAGTCGCTGTCTAGAATTACACTCATGAGATGGGTATCGTAATACGTCGTTAGTCAATAAAGACATGTGTTGCAAATGCCTTTGAAATAATTAGCAGTGTTAACGAATACGACTAATATCGCAGCAAATATGGTTCTTCAGCCCAAGGTCTTATAATTATTAACGTTTTGGAATGGAGACCCTGGACACGGCGTTCTTATCCTTGGCTGTGTGTTGATAGTATAGTTAATCCTTGAAAAGTTACCGGCTTGTAGTTTCCAGATAGCAAGTATTGATAAATAACAGCTATAGGTTTGGATTAATTTTACTATTAGAGTTGTTTTGCTGTAAAATAGTATAAGTACTATAGATTGTTACTTCAGATATATTTTTCTTGTAAAATAAAGAAATAACTTTGGGAACGTTACTTGATAATGGGGCCAATTTTCAAAAGCTGGAATACATACATTTGTGGATTACGCGTCGCACCGGCCCCCTGGATTCGATTACTTTTATAAAGCCTATATAATTGTTGCAGGTAAATAACAACTGTGGAGATAGTTCTTGTAGGTATTTATTCGTCGAATGAATAATGCACACACTAAAGTATAAAACATAAGTCTAAATCTACGTGTCGCCATTAGGGTGGTGGTCGCGGGTCGCTCAACCAATCACAGTGCGTAGTGCGATAGTCCCATGCTAGTTCGATATCGCTTGCGACTTCTTGCATCGGACAGAGAGCCAATCACGACACGAATAATGTAAGTGCTGTGATTGATCGACATTTTAAACACCGCGAGGCTGTCCATGACAGTTTTCGACCCAGCTAAGACGTTATCGTAGCGGAGGAAGTAGCTAAAGGTGGGTCTGGATTATGAGCTTCCGGTCCTGATTTTGAGGCTTTAGATCTTGCCGTTGAGATCGGTAAACTACTACGTAGTCACATGTTGCGTGCTTGGTTAGGGTTAGTCACGATGACTAGGTTCCTAGTGCTCAGGGTATGCTCTTTTCCCCAGTATGTTCCTCGCGGCCATAGTTGGTAGCTTTTCCTTTTTCCTGTCTTCGAAGACTCAAGTCCCCAAAATAAGGGTTTTAGGGTAAGGTGATCACCCGGGTCGATAGACGTGGGACAGCGGAAAAGTTCATGGACTATTTTGCTTCAATGATAAAGGATCTGTAAAATTTCTTCTTGCACTGATATTTCATGTAAAGTGGCTGCCAGTGCGGATTTGAACTGCTGCGATGTTCTTGCACTATTGCAAATCCATTCTTCTATTGTGATCCTCGGCTCTTTCAGCGCCCTTGAAGTCGTTTCAACATCGCTGACGATTGTATTGGGTCATTCGCTTTGCGCTGCCGTACTTTGCAGTTTTATCATAGTTTTCAGTGTACCGCCCTAGTAGCAGTGGCAGTACCCTAGTGGCAGGTGAACAAAGGTCACCAGAGTTTCTTGTGGCGTCTTCCGATCGTGATGATCATAAGCCCAAAGTAGTCCAACCCACGGTTTCTGAAGAACTCAGACCAACGGATTTACGTGACTTTCGAATCACGGTAACTGGAGTTACTGGAGTTGATAATTATTCGGTCACCCATCTGATGACCGACCCTTGTGAAGGTCGAATGCGCTTATCTTTGCGTAATCGAACTTATCTGTTGCTGAATCATAATTGTATGAAATTAATAAAAGATTTTTTTCTACAGATTGTATTTTGGAGAGTGTGCTCAGGAGCTGCATATGCTCATACTGCCATCACCTTTCTTCCATCGGACATCCAGACGCACTGAGGGCTACCACCCTTTCTTGGTTGCTATTCGTACCTGTCGCACCAAGCGCTTCTCAATTCCTTTTATAATGCGCACAGCAAAGGAGTGGAACTCCCTACCTGCGTCTGTATTTCGGAGTACTTATAACTCGTCTGTTTTTAAAGTCAGGGTGAATAGGCACCTTCTGGGTTAGCTTGTTCCATCGTGGATTCTGTCTTTGCCCCGGGTCTTGATTGGAATGAAGAGCGAACCCATTCTTAATAAATAAATAAAATAGTCACTATACTGTTGTAGTATCACTTAACGTCAAGTCAGTGTGTTATTAGTATTAAACATATTGTAAATTGAATTTTCTGTAAAAGCAGATATTGAATTAATGTGTTTTCTTACAAATACACGCGTTATCACACATATTTTGTGTTTTTTTTTACATGTCATTTTAATGAAACAAATATGTAAAGAATTTTCAATTTAAGACTACGTCATTTAAGATATTCGTATCTTCGAAGGAGCTAGTGCATGAACAAATCCCTTCAAAAAACTAAGAAACTACAGTTAATTGTAAGTATACATATAAATTCCTTCAAAGATCCTGCTCAAAAAAATTATTGTGAATAAAATCGTTGTCACGTTACGAATAAAACTACAATTGGGGCATTAAAAGATGGTAGGTTTAAAGGTTAAATAGGAAATCGTTAAAATTATGCGACTTGTCGTCTCTTATGGGACGGCAGGGCATAAGATATCTTAAGAACCACAATTTTATTTTTTACATTCACAATGCCGTACCTATTTATATAAGATATAAAATATGCATGTAAAAAGCGACCACGCCCCCGAGCCTTCAGGTAGGATTAACATTTGGCGCACAATTTCCTACTTATATTTGCCGCTCCGCTCCGCTACTTGATTTTTTTACTTGGAGTATTTTTACAGCAAATTACGCACTTTTTAACGTTTAGCTCAATTTCATCTAGAAGCTACTTGAGCTAGCGTAACATACTCCGAGTAAGTATAAGGAATTATCAACTCGTAAAATACCTACATTTTGCACATAGTGTTAACCTTGAAGCCCTAGGATGGTGCCCGATCTTACCGCACCGTCGAGATTTCGCAACGCCCAACAAGAATCGACGGCTATATTTCCGTTGCAATCTACTACATTAGAGTTACATACAAACTAACTGAGTTTGATTTTCCTGTTGAAGCCAAACATTTAACTGCAATTGTACATACGTTACTAACCACCCACGCTTTCAGTATTGGCTACATTTAACATTTTACACGTAAATTATTATAATAGAAAAATACTAGAAAGAATCGACTCGGGTCACAAGTGAATCTCAGGCGGGAATCGAACCCGCAACCTTTGGAAATCCGGTCCAATGCTCTCCCAATTGAGCTACCGAGCCTTGTGAACACTCGTCGAAACTTTCTAGTACCTTCCCGATTTCACGCTGTAGGCCAGCGTTATAGGTAGGTAGTTATAGGTAGGTCTTATAAGATCGCATTGAAAATGCATAAAAAAAATATATATAAAAATTATAAATTTTACAAGTAACTATTAGAGAGGATGTTTTATTAAATAGCTGAAAAATATTGAAAAAGTATTTTTTTATAAAAACCAGGCAAACGATTCAAACTAACTATGTGATGTATAACATATTGCACACCAATAATTCGTTAGTTAAACTAAACTTCTTAGTAATGCACTCGGAGTATTGAGAGTTGTCACCTCGAGATATAAGTATAATGCACATTGTGATGACCTCGATCCTTTAGGACGGTTCTCGAATTCAACGCCAGACAACAAAGTGAAGTTTGCTACAAATCCCACTAATCCGTCCACGTAGTGGGTCAAAATCCATTAGCACCATGGTTTATCTTCTTATGTAGGGATAGGCAAGGTCAGTGCCCCAGCTACAGGAACATGGCTGATGATGACAAGCCTTAAATCTGGAGCGGATCCTCAATCTATGCAGTTGTCTATATCGAAAGGTAGGCTTTCCTATAAACACCGATATTTGATTTGCCTTAGCTACATTTTCATAAAAAAATATGAACACAATACTAAGGATAACTATCGTGTAGGTACTGACATTATACAATATACTAAACAATTCTGTTAACAGTGAAAGTTGGGCGTATGCCTATCAGAAAATGTCGAATTTTATGTCAAATGTCGAGTGTCTATATAATTACACTAGCTGTTACCCGCAACTTCGTCCGCGTGTATTTGATTTTATCACGCGGTTAACTGATATACAGCAAAAAATAAATAAAACAAACATACAAAGTTTAGATTAATGCGTAAATTGTAGATAAAAAGGAAATGTAAAGAATTGGACACAGATTATTTTCCAACTTAACCTGGCCGGCGATTGAACCCGGATCCCTGCAGGCCAAAGGCACTTGCGGTATCATAAATGACCACTGTGCCACAGAGGTCGTCTGATCGACACGATCAGCAAAAATAAAAGCGGCCAAGTGCGCGTCGGACTCGCGCACGAAGGGTTCCGTACCATATGTAGCTAGTACCTTATAATGCCTCTTTATAGACAACGTTCGATGTGGTTTGGTTCGGAACATAAACAAACTGTTTGTTTGGTTGACTTACACTGGAGAAAGCGACATAGAGCTGACCGTGTAAGAAACAGCCGACGCTGAGGACCACGCCGGCAACACGTAGCGTCTGCCCTTGGGCTTTGTTTATAGTCATTACATAACACAAACTCACCGGGAACTGTACACGTTTGAAATGGAATGGGTAATTATTGGGAATCAGTGGAATTCGTGGCATAAAATCTTTCTCTGACGCCACATCCCGCCAAAATCTCCGCTTTTATTATGTTACACTGCAGAGAAGTAACTTTCAGTCTTGCCCCGTCGCATAATTTTGGGGGACTTCAATTTCTCAACAAAATAATTGGGAAGCCAGTTTTTAAATAAATCTTGTGTGCTGGAAGTCCACGAGCGCTCAGAGAATTAAGAAATTCAACGGGATAATTGGTAGCGCCATCTTGCTCCATTACACCGTTAATAGAAGTATACTCAATAACTTCTCTTTCAACATTGTTGAATATATCCAAGTTGATTCTTGCGGCTTGGTCAATTCGCGGAGTCAAAATTGCTCTTTCGCAAGCCATGAGTTCTCATTCTTTTTTATTTGATTTCGTTTACCATACACGGAAGAGATAAATTCTTTAATTGAATCAACGGTGTGGCAGAGATTTTTAGATAAAACAATTTGCCCTTCTTTTTCCGGATATGTCCCTTTAGCAATATATCAGAAAATTCCTGGGCATTAGTGTTGGCTCCTGTCCGCGCCCTCATGTTCACTGTTAAGTGCATTCTTGTGACGTGTTTCCAAAGGCTTGAGCTCTTTAAGCATGCTCCTATCTCGTCGGTTTTTGTTCCCCGTGGTACTACTGGCAAAGTTTGTCTAAAATCCCTACAAAACAGCATCGTTACGCCACCCATAGGTTCGGACGTCATTTTGACGGATACCTTTGAGAGTTCTATTAACTGCTTCTACTGCTTTTCGGTGTGCCATAGTGCACTCTTTCCAGATAATTAAACAGCAATCGCGTAAAACCTTCGCTTTATCACTGCTTCTAAAGAAACCACATACAGGATGTTTACTTATGTCCAAATCTATGGGGATTTCAAACATTGTATGAGCAATTTTACCGTCGGGTTACAAAGTGGCTGCTATTCGAGACGACGCCACAGCAAGAGCTATTTTAGTTTAAGCTCGTAATTGTAGCAAGATTATTTTAGTGAGAGAGGTTTTTCCCGTCCCACTGGGTGCATCTAGACATATAATTTCTCCTATAGCATTGTCAATACTGTGACATACACGGTCGACAGTGCGCTGTTCTACAGTAAGACTGTGGACTCCGGTTCGTAAAGTTTCAGCTAGTTCAGCTGGATCATAATTTATTTCCGCAGCGTATTCTCTATTAGTACGTTCCCCTTCTATGGTCAGCGCTGGCAAACCATACTGAGGGACAGAATCACCACCCATAGATGTAACTAAATCTTGTAAAGCTACTAAGAATTGATTGAAAGCAATATCTCGTCACCGTCAATATTTTGTCTTATATTCCTAAAAAAGTCTTCCGCTAATCTTTCTTGTTATTTTAGCCACTATTGCTCAGCATTCGAAAGACCACAAAATACCAGTAATACAGCAAATAAATGACGCAAGCGGTGTGGACTATCACTGACGCATTCATCGGCTTAGGCGCTGAATCCCGTCACTTTTATAGGATTTTAGTTAATTCGAGCGGTAATATAAAGTATCAGCATAAGGTAAGTACATAAGTTGTGTGTATTAAGATGTCCAAGGATTTTGTTTTCTATCCCACGGGAACCCTTTAATTTTCCGGGATAAAAAGTATCTAAGATGTTGACCAGGGATATAAGATATCACCATGCAAAATTTCATTGAAATCGGTCTAGCCATTTCGGAGATTAGCCCGTACAAATAGATAAACAGACAAACAGACAGAGAAACAAAATTTTTTAAAAAAGCATTTTTTTGTATTTTCCCTCTTTTTACATCCCCCTGACTTGGTTTTAAGCATTTTTTTTCTATGTACAGAAATTCGACCTCTACAGTTTTATTATAAGTATAGATAAGTCTCCAGTGTGTTATACGCTGTATTTGTTAAAAATCATAAAAATGCATGGAAAAATTCTCCTAACTTGGGATCCAAACCAACACTTTACTGTAAAACCAATGCAGACGCCATACCAGCTGTAAGTACTCGACGAATTATATAAATAATCAATGAAGATTTTTTGAAAACATTTTTTCTATATTAATTTTTTACATTTTTAATGTTAAAGAAAAATAATAGTAGATACTTATACCAATATGAGAGATAAATTTACTTCCATATTTACTTATATAAAAAAATAAAAGCTAAAACTGGTTTTATCATCAACACGTCTTTCTCCATCTCGTTTTCTAGGGATTTACTTTCGTGATAGCCAGACGTGGACATAGGTATCTACTTATCTGAAATTAGATTTAGATAACGGAGGAGCACAAGACTCTCATTTTGTTCAGTGTCATTATGGTTGCTTACCTTTACTTGAAAATAGCTCCTAGCTTTTTCGTTACACCAATAATGGATTGTAAGAAAATCAAAACGTTTGAATAAGTATTTATTATTCTTCAGTAGAAAGAAACAATAAAACTTTATCACACCGAACTCGAACATCTTTCTTGTTGGTCATATGAGTTTTATAGCCTCAATCCGAGTTTATAAATGATTTTATCTTTCTTAGACATTGACATTGCGAAGGACACTTTAAACTTCAGATTTTCTTTTAACTTGTTCCGTCAGCTAACTTTCTTTATCTGGAAGTTATCAGATTGATTCATACCAGTATTGACGCTAGTTGAAAATTTTATTACAGTTTGACTTTCCTTTGCGGTCTTCTTTATAAGTTTATATAAAAACTAACTGATTATGATTGACTTATTAAAATCAAAGCTTTTTACTGGAATGGTACATTCTTTGCAAAAAAAATTGGTTGCCTGTAAAGTCGGTATACGGGCGAAAGTTTTACGTGACAACGACTTTGAGTGGTAAAATAATTTTAATGTGAATATTCATTCGTATAGTAGGAAGAAGGATGAAATAATAGTAACAATTTAAAACATTTATTTATACAAAGAATTATATTTAAAACATTAATTTATAGGCACGCGTCCCTTCCACTTTTTATGTCTGTCTCTCTCGCTCTTAGGCGGGCTAACCATGCCCGAGTGGAAGGGACGCGTGCCTCTCACTCGCTCTCATTGTGAGCGCATAACGTGAGCGGAGCGTAACGCAGTTTCTTGAAGTGTCACCCGGCAAACCAATTTATAAGACGTTGTCACGTCAAAACGAATTCAATATTTGCGTACATTTATTTATCTTAAGAGTAACTAACTACCCATCTCAAAAGAGGATGTTTTATTAAAAACAATACAATCATGTTATTTTTTATTACAGCAGCGGGTGGCACTATGAAAGTTGTTTTTATTTTTATTTAACTTCCACAGCGCCACCCGCGGCTAAAATAATTTTGATATAGCCAAATTTATATTTCAATGTTATTAAATTAAAATATAATCAAAAAAAATTTTAAACAAAGACCTGACAAATAATTCAACCTAAATGTGTGTGTTGATGAAGTGAAAAAAAGGGACGTCCTCGTGCGGATTCCTATCTCTGTGGAGACTTAGCTCTCTGGGTTCCATTATTATTACCTGCAAATAAAATCTTAATTTTTCAAATTTGTTTTGCTTTTTTTTTAGTTATTAAAAAACAAATCCAGCTGGGGGACTTTACCAGGGCCAGAAGTTTTGTTTTTGAATAGGTATATTGAAATAAATGTAAGCTACATAGTTAGCTGCCTAAGAGCTCTTATACACGGGCGGCACGTTGCTAGCCACAGTGCACACTGCAGCCGTCGACACTCATCGGCGACAAGCGTCGACGCGTCGGTGGCAGCCGTCTACACGCGTAGGCGGCAGCGCCTGAATGCTGAATTTCTGAAATAATTGATATTTTTTAATAGTTTTGTACCCAACATTATTTAACTATAATTTGTTTATATATAAAAAAACACACATAATAAGATTATTAGATGAATTTAATTCTTGTAAAAGTTCAACATAGTAGACTTAAAAATATAAAGAAACATTAAGTAGTTTATGATTGTGGTATCCCAACATTATTTTTATGCTGCTTTCTTAAAGCAGCATAAAAATAATGTTGGGATACCACAAACAGATAAAATAATGTTAAAAGTTTAGTCTAGGTGTCTACATAAGTGAAAAAAACTATAACTTATATAAGTATTTTTATTTACAGGAAAAATTTTACTTTAACACAACGAATAGAACACAGAAACAAAAATATAGTAACCGTGACCCTGGGAAAAATGTTTATATTCATTACACAAAGATGCACCTACCAGTTTATCGTTTTAAACTGTCATGCCGGATTTACCATAGAAGCTGAAAAAGCTGAAGCTTAGGGCGGTAAATATGACCCAAAAAAAATAGGTACAGAAAAAAAAGAAGGCTGCGGACACGAGTTGGGGCTGGGTAGTGAGGTAAAAACAGCTTTGCTTTTCTTAGCTTAAAGATATACCCAAAAAGTTGTAAAAATAATCTTGAAACTAGATTATTCCCTAGAAAAAGGAATTTACATTATCGTGAACAGTGCATCTAATTTTAGAGGTCAGTAGGGGCGGTAAAAATTTTATAGCTTTGGGGCGGCAAATGTGTAAATTCAGCGCTGCTGTCATTGTCACTTACACTAGCATTAATGATAACGGAATTATTACCATGTTTTTTCTAATGCACGATTAGTGTTGTAGGGTATCTACCGTTAAATAATAATAATAATATTTCATATATTCACACCAATTAGCATACCCTAAAGTATAGTATCCATAACACAAGCACTGTAAGGCTTGTGTTATATATATTACTAGTGGACCCGACAGACGTTGTCCTGCCTGTTATTTTTGCAGTATAGATAAATAACCTAGATACCGTCTGCAGCGCCATGTGCCGGGCTGATTTGTGAATCTAAACCATTCTCAGATCCCCTTGAACACACACAAAAAATTTCATTCAAATCGGTCCAGCCGTTTAGGAGGAGTTCAGTGACATACACACTCACAGAAGAATTATATATATAAAGATTATATTAAAAATATTATATTTTGAATAAACTAATTATAATACAATAGGACAAATATAATGTCAATATTAATTTACTGTCACATTTTTAGATTCACCAGACAACCGCCAGAAAATCCGTTCAGTATTTGCGAAGATTAGAGAGTATAAAGGCGGGAACACATTATTAAAACGCGACGCGACGCAACGTGTCGACACCCGATATACACCGTGCACATTACCAACACGCGACGCCACGACATAGTAGCAATTTTTGGATACAGTTAGCTAACAGCAGTGGAAGTGAATGGTTATGTACTATGGATTAACATAATTTATTATCTCTTGAAAACCGTAGGTTGATGTGCGATCTAGTTTTTCTCTTTAAATTATTAAATAATAAGATAGATTGTCCAGTTCTTCTATCACAGATCAACCTTATAGTCAAGGCACGACTACCCGCACGCTCCTCACGCCCCATCAAAATATTCGTACCACCACAATATCGTAAGAATTATACTCGCAATAGCTATTTTGCTCGCTGTCAGAAAACATATTACGAACAATTCTACAAATAACACCTGTTTTGTAACACATTGACTGGTATCAAGTCAGACATTTTCAATATATTTAAGTAAAATGCTAATCATGTTCGTTTTAATAATTTTTAAGTAAATTAATACTTATTTTGTTGTGTTGTTGCCTTAATCAAAGATATTTAATAATAAGCTAACTTGTATTTTAATGTACTTTTATATTTTGATTTTAAACTAGTTTCTGTTTCTACATTAATGTACCTAATTAATATTGGGCACTCATTATTCTACAATTGATGTCAAAATCTTGTGTACTTTATTATTTCTAATGACTGTTTCGTGCCAGAATAAATGAAAAAAAAATTAATAAAATAAATGCAAAAAATAATATTAAATTGACATAAATTCTGTTTGATAATTTAGGATAGGTCAACGAATTCGTATTCGCTCTGTGACAGTTCTCAAACGACTGACGCGTGGCGTCGGGTGTTGTTTAGAAACATACTGCGCGCGCCGCGTCGGATGGCGTGTTTACCCCCACCATGGACAACACACCGACCTGGCCCGTCTGGATCGGGTGGCGTGTGAGCGCATGGCGTCGCGTCGGATGTTCATAGTATGATTCTGGTCCATAGAAAACAATACATTTGATTCGACTCAACACGCATCGCGTTTCATCGGGTCGCGTCGCGTTTTAATAATGTGTTTCCGCCTTAAATATATTTTTCACCTCCCACGCTCAGAAAATGTTGGTTTGATATTCAATTGCTGCGTGGAAAATTGCATTTTATCCGCTCGCGTGGAAAAGTGTTTTAAAATTAGAACTTTTCTATTCAAAGAAAAACACACATGGTACTTACGTTCCCAATCACCATTCTAGTCTTTATAAATTACATATATACTTTAACATTATTAATTGTAGCAATTTTACTTTTAAGTTTTAATTTCAAGAAATCACTTTGCTATTTGCTTTGTTTTTTGCACTTAAAAATTTTCCTTGTAGTGAGGTGAAAAATTGTGTTTCGCTCGGCAGCAAAGTTGTTAGCGTTTCGTACCTTTGAAACCCTCGCTACACTCATGATTCAATCCTATAATCCTTCGCTTGCTCAAAATTCAATAGAGGTAACTCGTGTACAAATCTCAACTTTCCAGCCTTATATAACAAATTACTATTATTTCCTTTTTTTTTATGATTTTTATCTACTGTGAAAATCTACGGAAAATCCGTTTAGCATTTACAGAGAGAAGCGTGTACACAGTTAACAGGCAGACAAACAAATATAAAAAGTATTTTTGGTTTCTGTTACTCTTTTTTTATCACCCGTATAAGATTTTCTGCTAAATGTATTCAACGTATATACGTAGATATATGGTTTCTACTGCTTTATCAGATATAAAAATGATAAGATAATCCGTCTATTTTGTGAACGTTATAACTTTCTTTACTTAAAGTCTTGATGTATAATGTATAAATAAAATAACTATAAGTATTCTACTGTATATAATAATATAATTTGATCAGATAGTACTGCGTGGTTTAGCCTTATTAAATATTTATTTAACCAATCCGCTTGAGACAGTTTAGATCCGTGCAGATATATGGATCTGTAGTAGTTTGCGCAACAGACAACTACTCCAACTCGGTTTATATGAACCGTCTATAGCAAACGACATGTTACATGTAAATTGAGATCAACTCACTCGATTACTCGTGGATTTCGTTTTCATTTCACTCAATGCGTTAATATTTGTTATCTAAAATAAATATTCTGAATGAACGATAGTTATATTGGCATATTTTTTTTTATGATGTTCATATTTATGAAAAAACTTTCTCCAATTTTTGCGTAGAAAGTTCTAAAATTACAGAAACATGCAAAACTAATGAAAAAATTAATATCAAACTTAGCTTTATAAAAGATAACAAAAAATAGGTTACACAAGCAGTAATGTACTGTTTTGAAAAACATGGTACGTATAAACTACAAAAATGCAGATACTTCTGATTTGTTTGGACCCAAAAATTTAATTCTCGCAATATAATTGCGTCGGTTCAATACCATTAAATTAAATTGAAATACATGTCATTATCGTTAACTGTCTACCTTGATACAGATTGGTTAGACATTATTTAACATACCTAGTATATACCTTAACAACTGTATTGGTAGTGGTGTGTTTCCTGATTCGATGAAACTTAGCAAAATAACTCCATTGTTTAAATCTGGTAGTACTTCAGATCCCTCTAACTTTCGTCCAATATCCGTACTATCAACATTCAGTAGAATTTTTGAAAAAACCGCGCTTAAGCAATTGCAGAAATATTTTAGTAATAATAACTTACTACATATTAAACAATTTGGTTTTACCCGCGGACGGTCCACGACTGACGCTGGAATAAAATTGTTAGAATGCATTTATGAGGCCTGGGAGGAGTCGCAGGATGCCTATGGTGTTTTTTGTGACTTATCAAAGGCTTTTGACTGTGTCCAGCATCAGACGTTAATCAGGAAATTACACTATTACGGTATCCGTGGTACCGCTTTGGATTTTCTCACTTCTTACCTAAGTCACAGGATTCAAAAAGTGGTCATCAATGGGGAGCAGTCGCCTGGATCATTTGTAACAATGGGGGTGCCGCAGGGCTCAATATTGGGTCCATTTCTATTTCTGGTATATATTAATGACCTCCCTCACCTTGTAAGACGCGACCATGAGATAGTCTTGTTTGCAGATGACACGTCTTTAGTATTTAAAGTTAAACGTGGACAAATTAATATTGACGAAGTAAACATTGCATTCTCCAAGGTCATTCACTGGTTAGGCGCCAATAATTTGTTGTTAAATGAAACTATAACAAAATGCATTAGATTCACTATGCCAAATGTTCAGTTAGCTAAAACCAAAGTCAGGGTTAGGGATGAGGAAATAGAGCTGGCCAATCAAACTGTATTTCTGGGTATAACTTTAGATTCTAAGTTACAATGGGGTCCTCGTATTGAATGCCTATCGAGCAGACTCAATTCTGCAGCATACGCCGTAAAAATGATTCGTCAAATAACAGACGTAAAAACTGCGCGCTTAGGCAGTGTTCACACCAAACTGACTGTCAGCCGCCGACAGTGAGCGAGCGTTACGCAGTGTATTGTAATTCCATACATATTCGCTTTTTCGTTCACACCAAACCGACAATACGCCATGACGCTATGCGTAGACGCTGATAGTCGGCGGCCGACTAATAAAGTGCGTCACTACGTGCCGCGGACGCTGATTGGCTACGCGGCTGAACGCCAGCGTATTGGATTCAAATCGGCCGGCGGATTGTTTTCAATTCAGTTCAGTCAAGTATTTTGCACGGAACATACGTTAAGTATGTTCGACACCGAAAAATTTATTGCCGAAATACATACAAGAGAATGTATTTGGAATACAAATTTAAAACAATATAGTGACAGAAACTTACGTCGATTGGCTTGGGAGGAAATAGGGTCCATTATGTACGAGGAATGGGGAACATATGGTACAAAGAAAAAAAAACGAGACTAGTGAGTGTTTTTTTTTATTAAGAACTAAACAGTAAAACCAAATTCACTGTTTAAATTCAATTTAATTAGTTAGATGCTGATAGCAGACAAAATAAAAGCCCTAGATATACATCCTTTAGAGCCCATCATCATTTGTTACATTGTATCAATCAAAGGTCAGTATGAATCATTTGATTGCTTTTCGAAGGAGAATCTACAAAATTAAAATTTGTGTATTTTGGCAATTATCGAGTATATTATATTTTTATGAGAGAAAATTGAGTAGGGTGACCATGCATACATAAAAAATATTCACTTTTAGATATATCTATTTTGCCAGTCCAATTTACCCTCATTTACAAAATATTCTTTATAGAAGTCCCTCACCCTCTGACCTGATGTGGACATAACAAATCGCGATGTTCGTACATCTCGAAGACTACAAGTCCTTAATTGATCTTTGAAATTGATGCCTTCTCTTCTACGAACAAAATTGTGAAGCACGCAAGTGGCTTGTATTATTTTAATAACATTTTTGACATCAGTATTTATACTTGAATGTAATACTCTCCACTTATTAGACAAAATACCAAATGCACATTCAACACATCTCCTTGCTCGACAATGACGAAAATTATATGTGCGCTGTTCTAAAGTCAAGTTGCGATTTGGGAAAGGTCTCATTAAATTTGATTTTAAACTAAACGCTTCGTCCCCTATAAACACATATGGTTGTTCAGGTCCACTGGAATTAGGTAGTTTGGCAGATTTTGGTATATTTAGTTGTCCAAGAGCTATCATTTTGCCTAAGTTACTTTTTTTAAAAATGTTACTGTCTGCTTCTCTTCCACATGATCCAATATCAACAGCAGTAAATAAACAGTTTGCATCAGCTAAAGCAAAAAGGACGATTGAAAAGAATTTTTTATAGTTGTAAAAGTTTGAACCACTGTGAGCTGGTTTCCTTATTCGAACATGTTTGCCGTCTATAGCGCCTAGACAATTCGGATAATCAGTTTTTTTGTAAAACGTGTTAGATATGTTTATCCACATTTCTTCTGTGGGCTGGGGTAATTCCAAAGGCATTAATATTTCCCACAAAACCGAGCAGGTTTCACAAACAATTGCAGATATTGTAGATTTCCCCGTTAAAAAGTCTTCGCTTAAGGTACCATAGGTTGCTCCTGTAGCTAAAAACCTGTAAACAAAATTATTATCTTACTAATATTATAAATGCGAAAGTTTGTGAGGATGTTTGGATGAATGGATGTTTGTACTTTTTCAGATGGACCTGGGTCTTGGATGTTTGTTTTTACATATATTTGTTATAAAATATAGTATTGTTGAATCAATATCCTATAACACAAGCTTCGAACTTAGGCCGGTCACATACATTCGGAATTACGTTTCGGAATTCCGATTCGAAATATCGATTCGTAATATCGAACGCATTAAATCCATGTACACATCTATCAATCAACCACATACTCAGTTGTTTTCCGTTCGAAATTTAATCTGATTCGGAATTCCGTATGATCGTTCAACTGAGCCTTGTTATTCCGAACGGAAATAAACGTATATGTGTGATATATTAACGGAATCCCGAAACAGTATTTCGAATCGAAATTCCGAATGTATGTGACCGGCCTTACTTTGGGGCTAGCGTTTCGTTTTTCCGTATAGGTATATTTATTATTATCCTTATCATCCAGTCATTTATTACAGTTCAAGAACTTCAAAAAAAATGGAAACATCTCAGAGATTATTTTGTTCGAGAAAAAAATAAAGAAAATAATATGAGAAGTGGAAGTGGTGCCTCAAAAAAACGTAAAACACCGTATTTGGACATGCTCCAGTTTTTGATGACGTCACGGACTTCGAATACTTCTATCTCAAATTTACAACCAACATCATCACATTCACAAGAAAGTGACAGTTCTTTCAATATCAATGAAGACAGTGTTGATATTTTAGAAAGCTCATCGGAGCAGTCGTCTGCTTCAAAAACAACTAGAAAGGAAAAGGGATTGACATTATTTCAGGAAAGTTTGTTGAATTCCATGAAAAAACAAGAAGAAAAGAATATGAATCCACATCTTAATTTTCTTTTATCTTTGTTACCAGACATGCAAACGATGTCTGAAAGGCAATTATTTGAATTCAAATTTGAGATAATGAAGGTCTTACAAAAAATTAAATACAGTGATAACTATGGCAGTTACGGATCGGGTCTTTCGAGTAGTGCATATGAGGATCAACCACATTATGAATATAATAGGGTGGGTTATGGATACATGTCATCAACATACAGTAACCGACCACAACCAAATTCATCCCAACCATATCAAAACAGTGCCTCACCTTTACAAAGCAACGCCAATGAGCCCTTGGCATCATCGCCATCAAATTCTAACGTTTTTGAAGAAAGAGCAACATTAGATGAACAATCAAAGTCTGATTCTGTTGAAGATATTGAGCGAATTATCCAAGGGGGTTTATAAAACTATTTGAACTCAATACAGTCAGTGGCAAATTCGGTCTAGCGAGCCAAACACCAGAAATAACTATTACTTACTTAATATTCAGTCTAGGGTCGCCTTCATCGAAATTGATGAGGAGGACTTTATATTACTAAGCCAAGATGTGTCTATTTAAAACATGTTCCTATTGTGTGAGAAATTGTGATTTATATATAATTAGTAAATGTTGATTTAAACTTACTATATTTTTAATTTACTTACCTCAAAGTAATCATTAATCTTTCTTCTGGCTCAATAGCACGTCTATAGTTAGTATCCTTTTTATATATTTTGGTACGTATTAATGACAATAATTCATCAAAAGATTTTAGAGACATGCGAAAATATTTCTTGAATTTATCAGGGTAACATCTGTATTCCAAATATAAACGATGAAACTGACCAAGATGATATCTCTTTAAATTTAGAGGATGTACCCAATTTTTTCTCTTACTACTTTCTTCATCTTCCTCAAGAGCTTCGTGAATAGCCAATATATTAACGAACATTATTTAGTTAACACTCGAGTCACCAGTTTTGAAATGTGAACTGAGATATACTGCGCGAAACTCAAGCCATTCAGCTCTTTTATATGAAAAATAGTCGGCCGCTCAGCGTACGCATTTGGTGTGAACGTATACAAGCCGACTGTTTTGTTCACACCAATGGCGTATTGTCAGCTACAGCGTATTGTAAGCTTAATGTGAACAAAAAATACCATTTATTTTTACGTTCACACTGAGGCTTATAGTGAGCCTGCGCACAATCGGCGGCTGACTATACGTTTGGTGTGAACACGCACTTAGTCTATTTTAGCTACTTCCACAGTATTATGTCGTACGGGATACTACTGTGGGGAAATGCCGCCGATATTGGCTGCATTTTTGTATTGCAGTAGAGGGCTGTTAGGGCGATCTATAGGATGGGCTCCCGAGAGTCTTTAAGAGAAAAATTTTAAGAAATTGGTATTATGACTGTACATTCACAATATATTTATGAAAACTTACTGTATGCACACAAGTGTAAAGATATTAAATTCAGAAAAAATAGTGACTTTCATAATTTCAATTTAAGAAATAAAGACAAGCTAGCAATGCCCAGGTATAGGCTCCATAAAATAAGCAACTCCTTTGCAGGTCACTGTATACGAATGTACAACACGCTGTCACGTAACATGCATGACTTGTCAATGAATAAATTTAAATTTTTAATTAAAACTCAGTTATGCAAAAAGGCTTATTATAGTGTTAAAGATTTTTTGAATGATAAAGCAGCGTGGACCTAAAAGAAATGAATTGCTCGTTCTCTGAATCGTTTTGTAATATACACAATTTGTAAGACATTTGGCGATTTTATAAGAGTTTTGGCACATGAGTTTCTTGCCCGATTCTTCTCATGTTAGCCCCTACGTTCGGAATCGGGTCGCTCGTGGCGATTACATGCGCGGCATCAACTCCGCGGATGTACTTGCCGCTAGCGAACGGGCTATCTTTATTATAGAAGAATATTTTTTTGATTCTGTAAAATTGACGATTTTAAGTGCCCGCAAGGGCGTATGAAATAAAGTTATTTTGATTTTGATTTAAGATTTAGTTAACATTCAAAAATTAACAGAATCTTCAAGACAAATTTACTAACAATGTCTTCGAAATGTTGTTTTCCAGTCATATTTTGCTTTATAGTCATGTACTCTTACGACTAAAAGGACGGATTATGATACTGGCCTTTGGCTCGACTCAAATACAGGGTGGACCTGAATTCTCGTAACATTTAAAATAGCCATAAAAAACACAATAAGTACAATAGAAAATAGATGTTTATTTCTGAAGTACACTTACAAAAGGAGATATCATGTGTTGAGAATGACATTATCCTTATGAGATCCTCCATTGGTATGGCATTGCAGCATCAAGGCTTGAAATTGTCAATTACTGCTTGGCAGGTGTTTACGGAAATGAGTTGTATCTTTTCTCGTATATTTTCTTTTAATTCTTCTATGGACTCAGGATTGCTCTCAATAACATTACTTTTGAGGTATCCATAGGGGATAAATCCGGGCTTCGAGCAGGCCAGTTTATGTCACCTTTTTTGAGATGAATTTCTCTCACTGCTGCCATAGAATCGTTTAAAGTGTGGCAGACTGTTAAAACCAAGTTAGACGGCTAAAGCCTGTAAATTTCTGTAAAGCTGGCGTAAAAAGTTCTTGATTATTTCAATATATCGCTCAATATTTACTGTAACAGAACGGCCTTTGTTATCCTCATAAAAAAAACGGTCCGATGATTCCACGGCCGCATAGTTCGGCCAATACCGTCATTTTGACGAGTTTAATGGAGTTTGGTGCTTGATTTGTAGGTTTGTGTCGCTCCAATATCTACCCTTCTTCCGATTGACATGATCATTGAGGTGAAAATGTGCTTCACCGGAAAAAAAAAATTAAACCGGGTGAAGTTCTCGAGCAACTCATTAGCACAATGAAGTCTCTTAATATTGTCGTCGGGTCTTAGTTCCTGCACGATTTGGATTTTGTTTGGCTTTAGGTGTAAATATTTATGTATTATGCGACATATTAGTGGTTCTGGACAAGTTAAGCACACTAGATCGCTTACGAGTGGAAAGCTCAGTTTGCTCTTGAACGGACGTAGGCACGCGCTGCTCGTTTTCAGGTTCTCTCGATGTCCTAGGATTATCTGATCTTGGCTTATCACATGGTGAACCCATTGCTTTAAACTTTTTCACTCAGCTCTTGATCATTCAACTCGTTAGAGCTTAATTTACACGCTTTATATTGTAGTGTTGAAAATATTTTGTTGCAATAACGACAGAACTGGTGAACGACGCCATTGCACTGAATGCCCTTACAAAATGTCTCTTACAAAGTCTACCAGAATTATGAACCAGCCTATATTAGTTCGCTCAGCACATACGGTCTAGATCTCTACCTCTGCATCACGCGGCCATAAAACTTAATTTCTTTTGTTAAATACATTCGAGAGCATTTTTGTAAAATAATAATACTTGTCGAGTGAAAACACTGTTACCAGAGGGTGTAAGCGCCACCGCTGTAGTGCGTGCAAGAGCTGCAAGGTTTAATACCTTGCTGAATTAGGTCTGGAAAATGAAGGGGGCAGCATCAAGGAGAGCGTAGCCGGGACTAAACAGGACAAGTCGGCAAAGGTGGCAAATATGCAAAGGAGAAGTTGTTGGCGCGGGATGTCTAAATGGGGCCCGTCGAAACGGGGCGAACTAGGGTGAGGTGCTTGTTGGCTGCTGCTATCGAGACATGTAAGGGTGACACCATCAAGGTTGCATAAAGCATCGTAAAGGTGAGGGTTTTTATCCCCTCCCCCTTGCGGTGCTATAAATGCATAGAACTAGAGCACGTGGCGGCAATGTGACCTTTGGCAGAAGATAAGTGCGATGTGTGCTTCCAGTGCGACGCTCTGGGGCATAAGACTGCTGATTGCAAGACGGAGACATGATGCCTAGTATCCTGCTCCTGGGCGTCATGCTGGCCATTGATGGAATGCCGCAGATGCAACCTGCCTGCCCAGATATGGAAGCCTCCTGACCCGGCAGGCAGTGCATGCGTGGAGAACGGAGAGGCAAGGGCGTGAGCGCGACCACCGTCGGGAGGGAGGATGGCGGGCGTCGACTAGATGCTCGTCAAGGCTGTCCCTTTTTCTCTCAGTGAGATGAGAACGGGAGGCGTTCCACAACAGGAGTTGCGGCTATGCGAATCCCTCGGGAAGTCCTTCGGGACTCTCGCTGGCGCAGGCGGAGGGGGTGTATTATTTAATCCTCTTTATTTGGTCAAAACTATCGACGGTTTCAAATAAGAAACAAACACCATAGACTTAGGAGAAACTATTAACCACAAATAATGCAAGCCAAAGTCAAAATTGATGTGGATTTATTCTATAAAGGACATAAAGGATAAAACACAACACTAATTGAATTAACTATACCGGTATGGCTATGTTAAAAAATAAACTTGTTTATTTATATATCATAAGGCAAGATCAGTTTGTTACACGTTAACATGTTAGGAAAAACGAGATATGTGTCGATATCGACAACTTGTCTTCAATCGCGTGATAGAAATCTCAAGTAGCGCTGTTAGGCCTGCTGGATATATTGCTCTTGAATGTATATAAAATGTGTTTTTGAAACACAGTCCACTACCTGTAGCTTTTGTCATAAGCTCACTAACTGCTTCTCAATGTTTCATTTCTTATGTCAGACCCTATGGAAATGAATAGGTTTCTGTCTGAACTTCAAGTGGCAACGTATTGACACCAAGAGTAGGGGTTTGGCTCAGCAAAGTTGTCCTTGGATTGTTTATTCAATGCGCGGCACGAACGTGATACGATTGTAATGCATTCGGTAGCGGTCGGAATCAAATTTTGATTTATCCTCTTTGATTTAGGATTTAATTACTTGTTATTTTCATATATATATAACGTGATCTAAGAAATGGATACGAATAAGTTTTAAGGCTTTTTAAAATTATTATATGAATAGTACTGCTACTCCATACTACTATTGAATTTCTGTTTTAACATTTCTTATGTAGGCTGCTGGAAGAAATCCTCCTGTGATTTTATTTTTGTGGCAGGACAGGAATGCAGTATAAGATAATAATTAGGGAAACGATGCTGCTTATAATGTGGTGTATAGGAGGTATATGGTGAATAGTCGCTCGTTACGATAGTCGTAAGTGTGAGGAGTTGTTGCTTTCTGCCGTACACCACTTGACACATGTTTGTAGTCTAATAAGAAAATAATAGGCAATAAGGAAAAAAAAGTCTAGTGAAAGTTCCCAGTAACTTAGATTAGGTACTCAATTTTAAAGCAATATTTGTTTACAGAATGAAAAGTTAACTAAATAGTAAAACTTGTTTTGCAATTTATTTTACATATTCAGTGAAAATAAATCAATTAATTGCGAGTCACATATTATCTTAAAATAAAATGTGACCGTCAAAAAAAACAATACATATTCATATCAGATTGCAACAATGGCCTCACGGGATCTCGGCTGGCTGTATATCCCAGTAGATGAGATAAAGATAAAATGCTTTTTTTTTAATATGAGCTGCTCACCTCCACAGCAATAGTCTATAGGACATAACACTGTGAAACTAGTGAAATTTTTGCTGTTTTAACATCAGATGTAAGCCTTGTTACCTTAATGGCATACGCGCCAAAACTTTTTTTTTTTTACAAGACATCAATATGTGAATACCATTCTACCCTAAGGTCTAAAGCCATTCACATTTCATAGATAGAAGAATAAATAAATAGAAATAATAACCCTTGGAGGGAACCAGGGCACCGTGCGCAGTGGCAGGGAGAGTTCTACATTGTCTCTCCATTTGACACGCGACACCCGCCGGTTGGAATCCATAAAAGATTTTATATGGATAAAAAAAAAGAGTTATTAATTAAAAAAATAAGCGAGTTTTTTTCATGAATCGATTCGGCAAATTTTTTTCTTCATTACCCCGTATCATTACTGGAAAGTTAAAATATTCGTCTCTATTTCTAGACACAACATTTTAATACTCTAAATATAGATTTTAATAGCTTTCTAAAATATATCAGTCCTTCGGGTCCAGCCATGATTTCATTTACCGGGTTCTCTTAACCCCGGAACACATAAACAATGATTTCCAATTTCCTCTACCGACAAAAGCGACCCAACCAGAATCTTAGTCGAAACCCGACTATTGACAAAGGAACTTGACTGTACTGTGAGCATAAATTGTCTTTTCGCCAATAGTTGTAGAACTAAGCGAACTAATGTCTTCATTTGTATATTTACAGATAGCGTTACTTATTAGGTTCTCAGTGCTGTGTCATCATTATCTACTGCATACTTCTGATTGACATTTTATAGTTAAACATTTTACATTATTTTGAAGCTTTGCTTTAAAGAGGAGCTTTAATTGAGAAGCAGCAGTCTTTGTTACTATTCCTGTACATGACCGACAATCTCCGTCCTTCACGTCTGATTGTCCATTATCCACTGTAAAATTATGTTGAGCAAGTGCGTGAAACTCAGTCGGTTGCTCTCGAGATACTTATCTACCGACTGAGTTTCGAACATGTGCGTTTAGATCTAAACAAAATCTATGATAAAAGTCAATAAAAATCGTCTGACTTTTTGTCATGCTCACTTATGGCCTGTTCACAAAAGTAATGTCTGTTCACTTCGGAGTTTCAATTTGAATGGCCATTTTTCAAATTATTTAATGCCAGATCATTGAAGGGATCTAAAATAATTATAAAAGTATCGTATATTACAATGTGCTGGTATAAGAATATGTTAGAATATATACTAGAATATGTTGGTCATTGTGGTTTATTTTAAATTTGTTTTCTTAGATCGGTCTTTTAGATTTTTTCAAATGCTGTTTGTTAGTAATAATATTTTTGGAAATGGCCAAGTGCTTCTCAAAACTTTATTCATATAAATGTACCTGAGTGCAACTTATTTTTAAATATAAAGGAAGGTCATTGAAACAACTTGGATGAAATATTTAAAAAAAAAGTTAATTTTTTATGCTTTTAGGATGTGCATCTGTTTCCTGGCACTCCAAAAAGTAAATTAAATGAATAATGACAAGTCAGCGTCTATGCCAGTCAAAAAATTCCATCATAGACTACCATAGAAGGAATATATTATTGATTAATTATGAGTTATCATAGATTATTTTATGTAGACAAAAAACATCCGCAAATTCCATTTATAATATTTCCTTTGAAATATCAAAGAAATATTATTCATGTAGAGTATGATTCTACTATTTGTTCTATTATAAAAGAATACTCTTGATTAACTTTCTACAAGATGTTATTTCCATAACTTCTCTGTCATCGATCTTAAGTGCTATCTTAGTTTGAGTAGGCATCCGTAGTTGCTAACTGAATTAGAGCTGGTCTTGTGTTTAGTTTGGTGCTGGAATAATAATGGAAGTGATACTGTACAGGCATGTATTATGCCGATAGTTACATCCGATTGAATGCCGGTATGTCAGGCAATATCTGTGTCTTGTCAGATGGGTCAAATAGAGTTATTACAATTATGTCGGCATGTTGTCATTAATTAATTTGATTTTGAGAATATTTTATTTTAAATTTCCAAGAAATGAGTTTAAACTAAATTCTATTTGGCGTATTCGAAATCGAATTTATTGATCATTTTCAAATCTTCGAATTGGTATTTAAAAAAATTAAATCATCCTTAGCTCCTTAGGGCATCAGAGAGCTTATTAGGCATTAACTTCCGACAGCATCTGCAACTCTTATGACTCATGTTGTAAAGGGCTCAAGTTTCATTTTTTAAGACAATCTGATCTATTCCTAGTTTGACAGGCTCTACTCTTCCACGCACAGCTCAGTGAGCTCAAAAATTCAAGCCTTTCGTTTTAAAATATTTGAAAATGACAACCGGTCACAAAATGTTAGCTTCTAATCACGACTTGTTTCGCCAGTATTAAATTTAAATGTGCCGCGTTACTTATTTGTGTGTTGTTGTAATTTTGATTAGATTGGTCGAAACTCCTAGCAGCCTCACCTGCATTTATTCCATTTTCCTTTCGCACATACCGTGTCTCGCATATGGTAGAGCGAGAAGACCGAGCCATCTATTGATGGAAAACCAAACCGCAATGTGGTCGCCATGCGGGCGAAAAATAGAGGACTGATAGCCGCTTGTGCGCGTACTCCGATTCAATATTAAATTGAACTAGTGGCCTATCTGCTAACCATTACAACAAACTATAGTTTTGTGACGGTGTCTTCGTGTGTGTAACAGTAAGGAACAGCAAAGCCCAGGGACGTGTGACAAGGTCGTCAACAAAGAGTTTTAAAAGTTGAAATGATTAAACTGTATTGATTCAAAAGCCTTATACATCAAAATCTCTCATGGAACAAAAAAACAACAGTTTTCAAAATAATTAAAAACTTTTCGGGCGGTTTTCCTATATGATAAATTTGTTGAGCAAAGTTGTTGTCTCTCAAATTCAAAAGTTATCCAACTTCGGGAAAATTGTGAAACATTAATATTTTTGATGGATCATATAATGATATTCAATTTGACTCGTGAATTTTGATAACTTTTTTTTGTAAATACGACATCTGTAGTCTGCTGTAGATTTCGATTTCTCATTTAATCCATTACTTTACCCTCTTATGTCCGATATTAAAAAAAATCCTTGCAGTTGTAAAGCGACTTTGTTAGTCAGCTATCGTTATTTCTACTACTTGTAGGATTTTTAAATAGCCTGGGTGTATTTCACTCCCTATATATTGGATTTTATTAAAATAATATTCATAATGTTTAACGCGCCTTTTTAAACTGAGTCTATGATTCTGTACAGTTTAAAGTTATGGTAAAATTTTATTGACATTATACTTTGCTATAAATCGATACATATAATAAAGCTTAACCAACCGTGTATCTGTACATTGAATAAATTAATCATAAAATGAATGCGAGCGAGAAAATAAAGAATAACAGAACAAGAAAAAAAATTCTTTGTCTTTTATTTTTATATATTTATATTTAATGGTCGAAACTACTGACCAGATTTTGTGACACAGATAGATTAAGCTTAGTTTGAAGCAACACGAAGGCCTCGTTATATTTAATATAGATGTCTTCATTCAACGTTAAATGCTTAGCAAAATACTATAAGGATCGAATCGAATTTTTCCGTGCAACACAAAAATAAAAAGATTATATCGTACCTCAAATATTTGATAAAGTTAAGTAAGGTGCAGCAGACCTTTTTAAAAATCCTAAGCCGTCGCTGCAATAGCATAGCAATACACGAAGTAAATAGCGAACACCTAAAGTCCATTACAATGGCGGTGACAGAACTTGCAAAAGTGATTGCAATCTGCAAGCTGGCGGTTCATATTGCGAGCGGCACAACAATGGGGCAAGTTTCACAATTTGTGGCGGGCGCAAGAAAATCGATGGCCACCAACTTCCTAACTATTGGCTGGTACGATTTATTGGTCTCTGAATCGGACAATGGCTTAGTTATTTGGTGTCGATTCTATTGCTAGACTTTTAACTTACTCTTTCAACTTGACGACCTTCCATTGGGTGGCTAGCAAAAAAATATTTTATCTTAATATTGAGTAGAAAAAACCCTTATTGTACTTGAATGATAGAAAAAATAAATATTTTTACAACTATCTAACTACTCAAAAGATTTTTATGTTTTTTGTTACATTTTGCCGGATTTGTTAGGATATGGAATAGGTTTCATTTTAATTTATAATAAAAAATATATTTCAAATTATAATAACTGAGCTAGCACAAGCGTGGCCAGGTTGGCTGGTTAGTATTATATATGACACAACCACAGCATTGTGTATCGACCGACAAAGACCTTCTAAAATTGATTTCATAAAAAAGCATTTTTACCTCAATAACTCTGCAATTAATCATTAAAATATGAAGACAAAGACGTCGTAACCATAAGGACAAGATGTGGTTTACTTTTTTGTACGACAAGACTACGGAACCATAAAAATCGATACTGGAGGAAATATTATAATAACCAGTTTTCTACACTACATTATACAAAAAGTATGCACGACCGTAAGTAATATGTTTTTTTCGAAACGCAACAATATCAATTAACCTATTCGTTGCTGATGGCACGTCTGACGTGTCATCACTTTCTTTTGCATGTGGCGCTAGCCACTAGAGCCTGGAGAAATCGATGATAACTGCTTCAAATTAAGTTTTAGGGAAATCTGCCCAAAATAAAACCATTTTAATTTTTCACGTAAATCAAGCTCGTAGCCTTCTTTTCTGGCAATAGTATGTAGCAACGAATCGGTTAATAATGTTAATAGTATGCTGAATATTTTTTTGTTTTGAAATAAATAGATACTCATTGTTTGGATTTTTTAATAAATTTATAATATCCGTGCAAGGTGTGAAGAACTTGATAAGTCCAAAATCACAATTTTACAGAGTAGCGATTTTAAAGTTTGATATTTTCTCTAACATCCGGTTTTATCTTGAACTCATCTTTATGGCTTGATTTATGGATAATTTTATGTGATCTTTTAGATTATTTTAAGTATTCTCGTAAAGTCTGCTTATTTAATAAGATATTAAACTTATCAACATACTGCCCATAGACTTACCAACTTATTCCCCATACAAAGTGCTCTAACAAGTGAAAACATTCTTTAATATACATAATTCCTTCAAATCAGTTTTTAGTGTAATTTAAATGTCTAAATTGATTTAAGAGTAATTTAAAGTCGTTTTTTAAATATGGTTATGATTTTCTTTCTTATTATCTTATTATTCATAATAATTAACTTATCATCATGTTCACCATAGAATTGGATATCAGTAATACACATTTATTGCTTGTAATAAAAAAAATGATTGTAATAAAATTTCAATCATTTAGGAATGCAAGCGCACTTTTTGTACTAAACTTTGTATACAGGTTTCAGAAGTAAAAAAGGGCCCTTGAATTAGGGAAAGGAAATTAGCTAGCGTGGACGACATAGGGCAAAGCGGACGAATATTTAAAATTGCCTCCTTTTGTGCTAACAATGTACCATAAATTCTTCGAAGGAAAGATGTATATTTATATAGAAAGTCAAATTTCTTATTACCACATACGATAATGATTGCTTAATTTTGTAAAAACTTTAATAAATAAATTAACCTATTGTTGAAACTACATATTTCGAATATAATTTATTGAATTCCACCAATTTTAGAGATCTTAAACATATTCTATATGTTAGTGGTCTAATTCATCATGCCTATGGTACAATATATCCAACTAGTTCTCTGAATCGTACCATTTGATTGCCTGTAGAAAATCACAAATCACCTACTTGTAATTATGTACTTTTGTAACTTTAGATAGAAAAAAGATAAAAGATAATTCATAAAAACTGAAAACTGGTACGATACCTCCTACTCTCCCCTATTTATTCTTGTTGATTTTATAATTTAATGAACTGACATAATTTAGTAAAACCTAGTTTGTTTAGAGTTTTATAGTATTTATTTAAATAAGAATAAAATGTAACTTACCTATATAGACTATAATGACGATTTGGAAGGTACCATGTGTGTTTTTCTTTTTAAAAAAAGGTCCTAATTTTAAAACACTTTTCCACGCTAGCGGATAAAACGCAATTTTCCACACAGAAAAACGTAAACGTAATATGCAAATTTTTTATATTAAAAAAAAGAGAATTTATTGAAATCTTGGCAGTGGCATGTCTTCAGTAACAAAAGAAACTGCCTTTAACTCAAGTATGTATAAGTAGATAAAACGATAAATACATTAATCAAGTTATTGTGTGAATTAGTTTTCGCTTTGATATCTTGTTTTGTGAATTTACTTACGCTCGATTTTTGATTATGTTGATATAAGAATATATTACGATATTTTTTGGGACTCAAAGCGTATATATCTTGTTTCGTTTAATAAAATATGCAAAATATACTTTCACAGGCAATATCTCTAAAAGTTACATAGATATGGACGAAATTTTTTTCTTACAAAACCAATGCCGTAGGAAGCCATTGAGATGATAAAAATAATCTTGTAAGTCAAGTTCTCCAGGCTAGGCACGGATATTTTATCCAGGGTTAGGATAAAGTTATAAAATTATATATTTTTTATTAAAAGTTAAAAATAACAGTAACATGGCAAATATGTGTTAGTGAAATAAAAAAAATATCTACTTCGCTTTCGTGTTCGCCGCTCAAGCTCGCCGGGGCGAACACTAACACGTACTGAAGGTTCCTAAATCAAAAGTAACTTTTTAAAATATAAACCACCAAATCAAAATATTCTCAAAACTTGGATGCTCTGTATACCCAATCTGACCGTTGTTTATGCTCAGCTAATCAGAATAGATAGTTTTTCTCGAAACCAGAAATGCAAAAGCTTTTTCTAGACCGCTAACTAGTTTCAGTACCCATTTACGTTTAAAAAATGCCAATCTCTACTTTAAATTCTAATTTGGTTCAAAACGATCAAGTTGAAAGAAAGTAGGTGCTTAAGCAGTTTATCATAAATTACTCGTATTGCAAGTTTTTATTTCTTATATAAGTATATTAAGATTCATGAGTAATAACTTGCGGTATTAGTGCTGAAACAGGTCAAAAACAAATTGGGATTGTGTGAAGAGAGTAGTTGGATGCTGGATGACCGTGGTTGTGAAGGTTTAACCAATCACTACTGTGACTTATAGGACGGTTGATTTAATTTATAATTAATACATGTTTTTGAGGAATTATTTTTTTGATGATGATCAATGATGAAACCTCTGAGGGAGTATTTGTAGAAAATCCACATAATGATATTAATATTATCGTTTCTCAATGTATATGTTTCTTGTTTAAGGCATTTTATTTAAATGTGCTATAATAGAAATTAGATGATGTGATAAAAACCGCAAATCCCCACAAAATTTTGTTTCTCTCAATGAGCGTATTTGGTCTTTATAGTTACCTAGTTATTGGTATGTAGCTTTAAACATGAGAATTTATCGGACAGCTCACACTCCATTGCTTTTAAAGTCAATACATTGCAATCTTTTTTATAGTCTACTGCACGTTAGTAAAATTGGTAACAAACCATTTTCTACAATGTAGGAGGTTAAAAAAGTTTTTTCGTTTACATTTTCACTGCAAACATTGGGATTCACCGCTTATTGGATCGCTAAAGTTTGATTTACGTTGTATCCAGATTAATGACGTGGTTGCTCGATAGAGATTTTGTAATTGGTTATTCTGATTTTCAATATCCATTTTAAAAAGCGTTTTGTACACAAATTTATTCCGTAGTTTTGTATCGTTTGTTTTGTTGTTTCTTACATTTAAATAAATAAAAATATTTATTACATTCACACCAATAAGCCTAGCCCAAAGTAAGCACTTTAAGGCTTGTGTTATGGATACTAGGGTAACGGATAGACATACATATATGATACATAGATATATAATATTCATAGAAATATACTGTATAGTCATATACCCATGACTCAGGTACAAATGTTCGTATTCATCATACAAACATCTGCCCCTCCCGGGATTCGAACCCAGGACCGTCGGCGCAAAAGACAGGATCGCAACCGTTGCACCAAACGGTCGTCAGGTAATACACTATAAATATTTGCTATTGATATTACTGACGACCACACTCCGACGATGGTGGTCGTCGGAGTTTGGGCAGACAGCCGATGAGGTGGACCGACGATCTGGTCAAAGTTGCCGGATAGTTCTGGCAGAGGAAGGCCCAAAACAGGAAAGAATGGTGGGCAATGCAGATGCCTACACTCAGCATTGGGTGGCGAAAGGCTGAAGAAGAAGAGTGAAGAAGAAGAAGTGATCATTACTTATTAGTGTTTGACTTATGGAAGCGATCAAACCTAAGGTTAAGCAAGCATTATACAATACTTACCTAAATATCAAATTATGTAACTAATAAAAAGTGCAACATTGAGTTCTAGTACTCTTACGGCCACTTATCGAAATAAATCTGTTTTCATGGTTGGTAAACTTTCATGTTTTCATTTAATCCTACCGTTTTCAGGAGCGGTATTCACGGGAATAAATTTATGGTGTTGTTTTTTTGTTTACAACTCAGACAAATACTCGTCGTTTATGAACAAGTACTATATATACAATATTTATTTTAGATATTTTACAGCGTTTTGTATGCAATTAGTCGGGTGATATAAACTTTAATTCTCGTCATCAAATTTAAAATTTGTAGTAATAAAAAAAATAAAGTTGCCTTTCCTTCGTCATAAACAGAATATTTGTGTTCCTGTTAATAAACCTCTGAGATTGTAGAAAAGGTTTTACTATGATGGTCTAATTTATGAAAATAGTACGGTATATATCAGCGGTATATATCGTCCAGCGATATGCTTTGCTGCTTGGACCTCCCTTAAGCCAACAATAGATAAAGATCATTTATATTAGATCAATTTATATTAATATATCTTGAAATAACGCATTTCATTTCATCTAGAAATGAAATACTTTATAACAAAATAGTTATTTGTTATGTATGGTTGCAAAGTTGAGATTTGGCGCGAGTTACCTCTATTTGAACCACGAGCGTCGCGAGTCCTAACCCTCACTAGGTTCAAAGGTATGAGACGCCACAAACTTTTGCCGAGCGAAACACAAAATTTTTCATCTCACTACAGCGAGGAAAATTTTTAGGAGCAAAAAACAGCTAAAAAATGGTGAAAATGTTTATTTAAATTAAACATTAAAAATAAATATATATTTGTTTAATTGGTTTCTATTAAATGTGATTTGACTAAGAATACCATTATCACTCTGACACTTCTTTTTCAGGTGCGGTGCGAAATCCAATCATATTTTATGAAATATATATTTTTAATAATATTTATTCTTGTTGATTTTATAATCATATAATTTAATAAAACCGAAACGGAGTTTTATAGTATAACTTTAAATAAAAATAAAATGTAACTTATAAAGACTATAATGACGATTTGGAACGTACCATGTGTGTTTTTCTTTGAATAAAAAGATTCTAATTTTAAAACACTTTTCCACGCTAGCGGATAAACCGCAATTTTCCAAGCAGAAATTGAACTTTTCCGATCATGTAAGGTGAAAAATATAATAATGACATAGCTGTTTTTTTTTTATCGAAATCGATATCAATACTTGTAAAGAGTATTAAAAATGTGTAATGTATTGAAACATAAAGTGATAGTGCCGGTCTGTTAAGATCTCGGTAGCCTAATTAAAAGCTGTCACCTATATAGCGAGATGCTGTAGCTTTTGAAACAAAAATCTAACGGTTAAAAGAATAATAGAAATGTAATAATATAAATAAATATTTAGTATTTTTTCTTGGAAACTTCTTTGAAGCTATTCTTAAAATAGTATTGGATCCTGTGTAGATATTACTCAATACCAGCCAACGAATGTTCTAAAATAACACATGATACTTCAAGCTACGTGCTCTAGAAGGCAGCTTCCATTTTAATGGCTTAAAAGCTTTACTTGAATAAACAATGCACTTTAACCGCAGGGGTGGTACGTCTTTTGTGAAAACAAGCACGTGACTATTTATTAAGGTTGGAGGACATTACCTAATTCCAATGATCCATTTATTCTTTACTAGCTTTCCGCCCGCGGCTTCGCCCGCGTTGAATTCGGTTATATTGCGGTATAAAGCACAACTATAATAAAACTTCTCATTCCCACGGAAAAATCTAAGAAGCGCGATGTAACGCTGGATACTATTAGTTGTTAAACCAAAATTGAATGGTACACTATATTATATGTTTTCCCTTGTGGAGCAAAACATGCAGATTTCGGGCACTGGAAACCCGGGAACACGCTACATAGAGCTGACCATTCGAAAAACAATGTTATATCAAGTGTACTCCAGCAACCCTTAGAGATTGACCTTGTGCTTTTAATAAAGTAATGGTCATTGCAAATGAAACCCTTAGAGGAAATTGGGAAATGGGAGGTCTGTTGGAATAATCGGAATCCGAGAAATGAGTCATTTAGTGAATCATTTAGCTTCAAAATTTACATGTTCATATTCGTTTGCAACATATAAGTAGATGTAAAAAAACAGTTTAGACGATAAAACAAATTGTACGTCATCCCGCGGGAATTCCTCATTTTTGGGGATTCATTATTGTATCATTTAGCTTATAAATTTACATGTTTATATTCGTTTGCAATATTTTACCTTGTTTTAAACGACACACAGCGCCATCTACGATCCAGATGGATTAAAAAAATATTGTTTGCTTGATGGATATCAAGCAAACAATATTTTTGTTTTTCCTCAGGAATATCATTTTTTTTCCAGGATAAAAAGCACCCTATTATTTAATCCGGACTTTTATCTTTACGTCTGCAAAATTTCAAAGCAATCGGTTCAGTAGTTACGGCGTGATAGCGGAACAAACAAACAAACAAACAAACAAACTCACTTTCCGATTTATAATATTAGTAAGGATTCGAACTAATACTAGGTGTTTTAATGTTTTTATCTACTCTGATACTATAATACAAAGATTCTAAAACTAAAAACAAAATGACAAACAGTACGTACAGGCCAAAAATAATTAAAAAAAAAGTTTAATTACGATACAGGTCTTGTATGGACACCTGTAACATAATATAACTTTTTAATCATAACGATACACCTATACAACCTCCAGCTGGACCAAGGAGGTTGAACCTCTACTTTAAAAAGGTTTCAATGAACGAGTCCGCGACGACGATTTAAAAAATCTTTTCAATATTTAAACAAAGTTTGGTTTTGTTTGCAATATTGTTTTACGTATTATAGTATGAGAGTAGATAAAGTAGTGTATGACACTGTACATAACTTGGTCTTATAACACTCGTGTGATACTATAAAAAAACTCGCCTACGGCTCGTTTCTTTAAAACACACTCATGTTATAAGAACCCTTATTATGCAACAGTATCATAAACTACTATTAATTATTAAACATTATACTAAGTTAAACTTAATTAGGTGAATTACATACATACTAAATATAATTGTAAATTAGATAAATTTATACAGACAAATCCTCTATTACTTTATATGACATTAAATAAACGGTTAAACTAAATGTAGTGTTAAAATATATATTATTATGTATTTATAAATTTCGGATTACATACCCTAAATATTTATTTCAAAACTAAATCAACATTGTGCTATTGATAATAAATAACGGATTATTTGGTCTGTTTCATCCATAATTTATAAAAGCATATATATTTTTTAATAAGTAAATATATACGATACTTGATGCGGGAAAAAATCATCACGCTCTTCACCGTATGAGCTTAATAAGAAAAAGTGTCATTGGCATAACAACATAATTACGAAGTTTCATGCAAGATAATTAATTTAGTAAAGGTACTCGAAATAAAATTATTAAGTCATTCGTTTTAATTTACAGCTGAAATAAAAAAAAGAAGATATAAAAAGTTATTGAGAAAAATGATTTGAAAACTGTTGTTTATTTAATCAAACATTCTAAAATGAAATATGCTAATAATATTTTTTTCAGTAAAGTGACATTTTCAATATATGGAACAGAGGTTGTTGGTTTTAGTTATTAATTTAATTTATCACAATTTTGAAGTCGGTTTCATATCTTATTTGCTTTTTTACGACACTACTTATTTGCAGTTGGGAAACCGACCACGACAATTGCTAAGTTACGAGAGGAGAACCAGCATTTGTTAATTGGAAATGTAAAATCCTGAAATCAACCCAATTATATTCGATGAAGACGAAATACTGAAAGATGATACCTTGAGTGTTTACTATCAAACAACTATCAATCAAACAACAAGGTGCAACGGTAGTGATCCTTTTTTTTTTTTTTTTTTGTTTTCGTAGAAAATGCATTAGGCATTCCACCGTGTCGGGAGAACACGGTGGATATGTGGGACTCTCCTCCATGCCTCTACCCGGCCGAGTGCCCGGTAAAGGCTTGGAGGCCTACCCACTAAAAACTACGGCGTCCCAATACACATTGGAGCGGGTCGCGGGGCCCTTGGCCGGAATCGACCGCAACCCGCTCCAGTATGGGTCCGCGCTCGTGGGCGGACCTCGCCTATGCTCCGTGAGGGACGGAGCAACGGGGTGAACCGTGACGCCCTGAACACCCCGCACGCCTGAGGGCCAAGTGCAATGCGACTGCCGGTCTCCCGCCCCGACAGCCGCTGGCCCCCTTTCGGTGAGGGAAGGAATAAACCACACCCCCCGACCGACCCCCGACCCACAAGGGACGAGACTCCCGCGCCCGCGATGATCACCCAAGAACAAGTTCCCAGGCGCCATCGCAGGCGGCGCGGTTGCCCCGCCCCATGCAGGCCGGAGGCGGCCGAGGTGTGCTAACGGCCTTCCCCCCCCCACCTCACCGGGATGTGCGTCCGCGGAAGTCCCCCGGAAACAAAAGTTCCCGGAGGGCTTCCGCGGTCGCCATCCCATCGGGCCCCCTCTCGGCCACGCCGGGCGATAAGGGAGAAAACTCCGTTATCACCCGTAGTTTCCGAGTGAGGGTCCTACCCTCGGGAGATGCTGTTCCCGAGGGTCCTCCTCAAGCGCTCCGCGTGCGACCCCCGCACGCGCCCGCGCTTCCGGCGTCTTCACGCCCCTCCCGCGAGGGAAGGGTGGAAGAGGCTCTGTCCCCCCCGAGCGTTTTTACGGGGGGGGTTGGGCACCCGACGGGCTGGGTGCCCCTACCTCCATACGGGCCACCGGCTCAGGGGACTTCCCCTTCATTACCGGTGGGTCGCACCTGCGACCTCCCATTACGTGGTCGGCCGGCCGCCCGAAGGCGGCGCACACCGAGCACGCTGGCTCCCGTTTACAAGAAGCGGCCCTGTGACCGGGTGCCCCGCACCTAAAACACAGGCCGCTTCTGTCCTCCCTGGCTGGGCACTTGGGTTTCGTGTGCCCCAGCCCTAGGCACTTGAAGCAACGCAGAGGGAGAGCAGTTAACACCCTTACCTCTGCGGTACTCCAACCGACCCGGAGTTTCCCGTCTTCACTGATTGCCTTGGCGGCGGCTACAGGCAATCTCACTATTGTCCAATTGAGACCATCGGCGCCAGGTCTTAGGCCCCTCAATTGGATGGCCGTCATTGCGCATCCCGCTTTAGCCATCATGGCTTCTACCACCTCTTCTGGCTCAACCGAATCGTCTAGACCGGAGATCCGCAGATCTGCGGTCTTTACCGGTCTGGATATCACAGCCACATCGCCGACGACCTCGCGCAACCTCTCCGCAAGTCTGTCCGTTAGGACGCCGCTCTCATCGGACACCTCTATTAGGCGCGCTCCTACCTGAGTCTCCCTGGTCCGTGCCCCGGCCGTAATACCCATCTCGGCGAGGGAGATCACCGCCTTGGCCCTCTTCATCATGTGGGCGTAGGTCTCCCCACATTCCAGCGCCTCCGGCTTCAAGGTCAGGGTTACCGCCGTCGTCTTCGGAGGCTGAAGTTTTACTCTGCGCTTTGGTCTCGGCCTTTTTTGCGATGCTGCTACTGCTGTTGCTATCCTCGGCTCTAGGGACTTTGCCTGGGTGTTCCCCGCCACTCTGCGCTTTATAGCCTCCCTCCGTTTTTTCTTTCGGCCTACTGCCTCGGCCCAGGTTCCGTCTCGGGTGGATGGTGAAGGCACCACTGCTTCTTCCACTCTTCTTAACGGACCTGCCGGTCTATCCTCCGCCGTGCTTTGACTCTCTCCCAGCCTCTCCCAGCTCGACAATCGTTCGTCCACTGCCTGCCGCACCGCTTGCATTATCCTCTCCTCGCTAGCGGGCTTCTCCCAAGCCGCCAACCGCTCGTCTACAGCTTGCTTAACTGCTTGAAGCATGTCATCGCTGCACGTGGGCCTCTCCTGTGCTGGCTCCACTGTTCTTGTAGCCTCGGCCCTTTTTAGCTCCGCGACTTCCTTTCTTAGGGCCTCTACTTCGGCGTGCAGCCTCGTATTCGCCGCGTATATTTCGGAGCTGAGTTTTTCATTCTGCTGAATGATCTCCGCGACTCTCGACCCCTCCCGAGTGAGGACCTCCCTTGCCAGGTCTGACATTCCCAGCATGCAGTCCATCAGACCTTTCAGCGCGTCAACCATTTGTTCCTGGGTGTCGAAATCGAGGACGTCTGCCCCGTCTTGAAGGCCTTTCTGGATGCACTTCGCGTGTTCCACGGCGCCGTTCCGGTGCCGCTGCCATCTCTTGCGCTCCTTCTTCCTGACAGACCTGAGACACACAAACTTCTCTTCTGGCGTCGCAGTCTCCTCCCATCCCTCGTCTGGAGTCTCATCCGAAGACTCGTCGGTAGTGGCATCCTGAGGGGGTTTCCTGGTTGGCGGAAACCTCAGCTTGAGGCTGGCTGCCCGTGTGGCAACGGGCGAGCGCTCCCTCTCCGACTTGGAGTTTTTCTTTGACTCGGCACTGTTTATTCCCGGACCCTGTGCGCTGTCCATGCTCCGTCCTCCACCAGAAGATGGCTTCGGACCACGTCTTTTAGATTTAGGTTTATCATATACATTCATAGTTATTCCCACGAGTTTGGGAGATATAACGGACCGCCAGGGCAGAGATCCCGGTACCCTGGCTACCCTACTTACGCCTGGGGGGTCGGGAGGTACCCCAGGGCGACCGCTAATGGGCCGACTGCGCTCCGCCGGCCACCTCCGAGAGGCGCCCCGACACCACGTATCCCAGTGCCGGGACTTTGACGATTTTTTATAGTGGTTTTCTCCACGCGGCCCCCACCTAAGTGGCGGCCCCCGCTCCCGCACCACGTACGAGGTTACGGTTGGGCCGGAACCGATCCTCGGATCGGAACACGCCCCGACTTGCCCGCTGACGCGAGCTGGGCCCGAAGGCCCCCTCGGGTGATTTTTAGAGGGGTTGTCTTCCCCGCGGCCCCCACCAGAAGGTGGCGGCCCTCGGTCCTGCACTACGTACAGGGTTACGAGTTCCTTCGACGACACCAGGCAGAACTGGCATCGCCTAAGACTCCCCATGCTCGGCTACCGCTACCCGGGATGCCCAGGACGCCAGCCGAGCTCCCCCTTGTTGGCCCGAAGGCCCCCCCGCGGGTGATTTTTTAGAGGGGTTGTCTTCCCCGCGGCCCCCACCTGAAGGTAGCGGCCCTCGGCCCTGCACTACGTACAGAGTTACGAGCTCCTTCGGCGACACCAGAACTGGCGTCGCCTAAAACTCCCCATACTCGGCTACCGCTACCCGGGATACCCAGGACGCCAGCCGAGCTCCCCCCCTGTTGTCGGATTATTAGCCGCCGTCGTATGCAATCCCCTAAGGAATTATATACGGCGGCGCCCAGGATGCACCGGCCCGAACCCATTGTCGTTCCCACCGCACGTATGAAGTGGGACCTACAATGGGCCGGGCACACGTGGAGGTTCTATCCGACCTTGCACCCCAACGGTAGTGATCCTGCCTTTCGCACCAACGGTCCTGGGTTCAAATCCCGGAACGGGCAGATGTTTGTATGATGAATACGAACATTTGTACCCGAGTCATGGGTGTTTTTATATATTTCTATGAATATTACATATCTATGTATCATATATGTATGTCTATCCGTTACCCTAGTATCCATAACACAAGCCTTACAGTGCTTACTTTGGGCTAGGCTAATTGGTGTGAATGTAAGAAATATTTATTATTTATTTATTTATTTATAACTAACGGGAATTGATTGCTTAATTAATTGTTATAAATATATTTTACAGTTTTAGGAAAAGTATACTTTTGCTTTCTTTGTTTGGTGCAGTTTCACATAATCATTCAAGAAAATACGTTAATTTATGATTATCTATACTTATAATATAAAGAGGAAATATTTGATTGTGAGTTTTTGAATAATCAGATTATTTCGTTGACAGTTTCTAGGTGACACTGTTGCCCTAAAACAAATCAAGTTCTTTTCGTGGATTTTCTCGATGTCAGGGTATACTGAATCTATTTAAATTTCATCCAGAAGGATGTCACAATTTCTGCTTTAATTTGGAGTGGGAAAAATTCCTTCCCCAAGTTTTAGCAGTTGTTGAGGGAAATCTCTATCTGTGATTCCATGAAGATGAGCTCTCATATTCGACCATAATGTTTTTATTTTCAATCGAAGTCTATAAGGGAGATGAATTTAAGCTTTGATGCTATCATATCATATCATGCTTTGATGATATCTCCCTACGTACCTCCCGTCAGGTAAAAAGTAATTAGTGTGACATAATTGTAAATGGTAGACATATGATATTGCGGATTTCTTTGTAGATATTGAAGTCCTCTTTAAAACTTTAGTACATCGCTTTGCTCTTTTGACAATGATTTCTGCAGCGTACACGATATAAGATATTTTTTTGTATTTTTTTTCACATATTGGGTTACATTATCGAAATTTTCATACCCCCTAAAATATTCTATAGCCTATATGCATCAGAGATAATGTAGAATTCTATATATGTAAGAAATTATCAAATTGGTTCATTAGTTGCTGAGCCTGTTTAATACAAACAAAGAATCGAAGTTTTCATATGGATAAATATTTTGAAAATGTTATATAGCCTATGTTCATCAGAGATAATGTAGAATTCTAATGTGATAAAATTTTTCAAATCGGTCTAATAGTTTCAGAGCCTAATCAATGCAAACAAACAATCATATTTGAACCTAGAATCCTTTGCTTGCTCAGGTTTCAATAGAGGTAGCTCGCAGCCAACTTTACAGCCTTGCATAACAAATAACTATTGTTGCCACAAAATAAAGCAAAATCAAATATCGTATACAGGGAATTTTTGAACCAAAAAATTAAATGGCTTTGGTTTGTAGAGATCTTTTTACAAACATTAGAAATAAAAATAAATTAATCAAATATTGAATAATAACATAAATAATAATAACAAAAGATCATTAAAATAACAATATCCAAACTTTCTTTATAATGTACTCTTTTTAGTTACCCCCGATGCAAAAAGAAGGGTGTATGCCTGTGTGTGTGTTCAAATTAATAATTTTGAAATTTTTGTTAAATACCCGTGCGAAGCCGGTGAGGGCCGTTAGTATGTAATAATTTACTGTCGCACTATTTTATTAATAAAACTACTTTTTATTGTTATATATTAGGGCCAACTTTATATAGAAGCCGCTCTACTCCCTTTGTAAATTAAATACGTTTTAAGGACTGATTTTAGGGGAGACATAACTATTTACATACTTACTGATCTGTATGGAAACCTCAGTGAGTCCGATATACACTTGGCCGTATTTTCAAATGTTTATTAATACAATATACGGCAATTGCCAGCCTTTTATGGTCGACAACGGTATACAAGTTAGAAATTGCTACAAAGAAAACTGGAGAATAGAAAAAACATCATCGTGAATGGAACACAAGTTTTGGCTGCTTTTTCTTTCCTAAGTCATGACAGGTGCTCTCGTTTTTATGGTTACGTTTAACATATACCAATGGCTCCGGTTTTAGGTAATTTTTGCCTGTTATATAATATTTTATATTATAGTGTTATCTATGTGAAGATAACATAAGGAACCTAAGGTAACTAATGATTTTACTCATAATTTCTTTATTTCACAGTCACATGGAATGAAATAAAACATAGTACATATGCCACCTTCACCTTACCTCAAGAGTGTGTTGATGAAATATTTATTATATGACTGATATATTCGTACACAAAATTTTGCATATTTTTTTCCACACAATTGTCTCAAGTTCTAAATTAGTTTGGCCTATTTACATTCCGCTTAAAGTTTTGACGATGTATTATCACTTCCCAAATTTGTCATTTGGTGGAAAAAAATAATCCCTAGTATTCGTAAGCACTAGATTAGTCTAGCATCATAATCCGAAATTGACATTGAAAATAACTCATATATATAATTAGTTTTTAGTATTAATGAGTACTTGGATATTGAAGAAAACTATTCAAACTGGTTCATTTTGATTGCACAACAGTGCTATCCCCGCACAGAGATAATAGCCCTTAAAACTCAAAACTGGCGTCATAAAAACGATACATTAAGGGTGTAACTTCTTATAACTTTTCTCGTGAGTACATTCTTCTTGTGAGTGAAACTGATCCCACAAGGACAGAAAAAAATTGTAGTAAATGATGACTACCTAACAATTCATTACAAATGTATGAAAATAATCTCTATGCCTCTGTCATCTAATCCCGAAAAATGCTCTGAAATTACTCAGCTCCTAATGATAATACCTTCAGCATAAAAGCTGATAAAACGGTCACGAACACCTTTTCTTTTTACACAAAAATAACATTAACCCGAAATTTAAAAATGCTTTTATACATACAGTAATTACGTAGACAAAAAAAGGTGACAATTATTTTGTGATTAGTGTTAAAAATAGTGGTACAATTAGTGGTACAACGTAGAGCTGACTTGATGTACGAGTAATTGCACACATGGAAACTAAGATAGAATGAATATCAACTTGCACTCAGCCAAGTACATACTAGTATATGCTAGTGTAATGTATATGTATCATTTATACTTTTTGTTAAATCGTACAAAAAAGATTTTGTATTTTAAGCTAAACTCGTTCGTTTAATTTAGGTCGTAATTATTTACTTGGTTGTATAACTTTGGCTTTGGGTAAAGTAATGTTTTTAAATCAAAATCATGAAAAAGGAAATTAGCTGCGATTAGTAAAAGTTTCCGGTCTACTTTCACAAAGAATCTATACTTCTTAGTTAGATTATACAAACACAATATTTACAAAAACAACTACCTATACTAGGTTTGACTAGGTGAGGTTTTTTTTTTTTTTTTTTTTTTTTTAATCTGATTTTTAGTAATTTTGGGACTACTGTTTCACAAGTGTACATATTTTTGAATTTCTGGTAGATATTTATTCTGATGTCAGTGTTTCAGGGGTCAGCGCCAGAGATACGCTTCGCCCTAAAGCAAAGACAGGGAAAGAAAGAGAGGTTAGAAAGAATGAGGGACAGAATGACAGAAAAGAAGGAGAAATAAGAAGGAAATAGAACAGAAGGCAACTTCAGCTGAAGCTAATATTATGCTTCTTTGGAAGTATGAGTTATTGTAAAACTTTCGACGTTCTTAAGTATAACTATTAAATTGCTGGAGATTTTGTTACTATTGAGAGAGAACCTATTTATTTGTGAAATATGGTGAATAAATTGTAATAGTAGTTTGACCAGAAGAGTTGAATAGAGAGAGCAGGTGTTCTTATATTTAATTGTCGCAGCCATAATCGACTTTTGCCTCAATACGGCGCTGCATGGCTCGTACTCTGGGGCAGATTTGTGATAGGGGTGAGTGTTTTGTATCCTGTGAGAGTTTGTATTTAGTGTTGTGTGCTACGCAATTATTACATATGGGAGATTCGTTTTTGTGGGGACAGTTCCCATCAGCGTGAGTGTTGCAGCCGCAGTGGTCGCAGCGCCTTTCACTCTTGCAATGGGCCTGAGTGTGGCCGAAGCCATGGCAGCCGCGGCACTGTTTGAAGGTGGAGAAATTCTCAACGTGGATCCTTTGGAATTCGATTCTCACGCGGCCCATTTTTGTCAATATTCTCCAGATGTGAGGAGAGACTGACAAAACCGCGTTAAACAATTTGGGGTTACGGTTTTGCGTAGTGAAACGGAGGTTAATGTCAGCTTCGTTAGAATTTTCCAGTTCTGGATTGTAGAGAAGGATAGAAGACACGAGATCGTCCTTGTTTATTTCTGAAGAGATACCCTTTATGATGACCATGGGCTTAAGTTTCTTTTCCACCGCCGCTGTCACCCCAAGAGAAGACGGGGCGTTGTTGAATCTTTGAAGGGCATCTTCCATGTTTGACCTATTGTCGAACTCGACTTTGGTCTTGCCCTTCGACAGATTCGTGACCTTGGCGACGGTGTACTTGGTTTCCCTAAAATTTATAATTTGTTTTAATGCGGCGACGGCCTGCTCACGAGGGGCGCCCTCATTGTTACAGGCTATAATTAAGGCAGGTCGAGGAGGGTCAGGTGTACGATGAGGTTGGGACCGTTTAGATGAAGCGGCAATTTGCGCGTAGGACGGCATAGCCGTTGTGGGTTGTACGCGCGTCTGAACCGCCCTTCCTAATTCCGTCCTGACTGTTTGTTGGACTATTTTCTTGACCTCCTCGGTGATTAAATCAGGTTTAATACAGCAGTGATGTTGGGTTTGTAATTGGTCGTGAGTTGGGGTTTTAATGGGGCCAGAATTTAAGCCTTTAAATACTTCAAAGACTGATTCCATGCCCTTTATTACATTATTAATGGCTTTTGTGCGATTATCGCGAGTCAGACTAGGAGCACTTTGAAGGATTTTAGGTATTTCGGCGAAGGTGTTGTAGATGTTTCGGATAGCATCCCTTAATGGATTGCTATCGATGTCCGGGAACATCGACTCCAAAGGTGGGGCAAAGGTTTGAGTGGTCGCCTTACCCTTTGTTTTCCTGAGGTTTCCGGATTGGGAGGGAGTCATACTTATATCACAAGATGTTTCTGCATTAATTATTTGCGAAGTTTGTGGTTGGTTTAAAGAAAGTGAGGGTGGTTCAGTTCGAGGTGTAACAAGGGTTTGTGATAGAGGTATGGGATCTTGGAACATAACAGGTTCCTGTGAAGATGCGATTCGTGGAGTTTGTTGAGTGAAGGAGTCGTCGTATTGCAGACGTACATAAGAAGAGTTGCTTGGGTTGATTATGTCATCAACATCGTCGGAATCTGGGTCGCCAATATAATCAAGAAGAGCTCTATCATTTGCGCTAAGTGATTTGGGATCCATATTTGACACAATTTGAAATTATACACGAAAGAGAAATATTAAATTTAAATATTAATTTTACAAATTTTAAGGAAATGAAAATTTTTCAAACTAATCTATCTTAAAAACTATAATATTTATAACAAAGATGTGCTAAACTAATATATTAAGAAACCTAAGGACTAATTTAAACGATATAAATGAAGGTTTATAAACATATATATGCAGAGTTTTATATGATTTTTAATTTTGAATTTTTAAGTAAAATACAACAAAAGTACGATGATCGATAAAAAATTTATTTACAAGTGGAATAATTTGGTGCAAAGATATATTGTAATACTAAAAGAGAACTACTCAAAAAATTAAACAAAATGAAATTATCTATTATGGATCTCAGAATATAAGGTTTTATATTTTGGTTGAAATTTGGTGTGTTTAGGTTGATATTTAGGGCTTATTTTCTCCGAAACTAAACAAAATCGGAAAAATAGTTACTGAGATAAAAGTTAGGTTTTAGTAAGCTCTTTAAAATAAAACTATAAATTTGAAGTTTAATTGGAAGAATATATCGAAAATCTATGGTTTAAAAGTATGAATTAAAATAAGCAAAAATGACAAAGTTTGTCGTGGGATAAAAAGTTATTTTTTTGTTGTTTGGCTTTGGTGCAACAATATTATAGAAAGGGTATTAAGGGTTATAGAAATATCGAAACAGAATGAAAAAAGCTTCAGTGGATCTCGAGAAATAAGGTTTTGAATTTTGGTGGAAAATGGATGCTTTTTGGTCTATTTTCAGGAATTTTTTCCTCCGAAACTATAAAGAATCGAGAGAAAATGTATTTAAATTAAAGTTAGAGTTCAATAAGATCTATAAAAAAAAAAAATCTACAATGTAGTAATCTTTTTCTGAGGAATCACAAACTCTTACAATTATGACATGACAATAGGAGTGGCGGCTTTTTGTAACATTTGTAGACACAAAGGATGAATACATTGGAACTCCCTAAATTTCGATTTCATGACCATAAAATCGAAATTGGTCTGCTGAAGTAAATTCCACCCGTGATTTTATTACTGCTATTCATTTTGTCGGTGTACAAACAGACAGACTTCTACTTATAACTTAAAAAGGAGATATGGCTTAATGGCTAAAACTTTCTACATACTTTAAAACACAATAAAATATATTAGAGAAATGTAAAAATATATTAAAGATTCTAATTTGTCTCTAAACAGTAAGAAAATATATAAACTAAACACGAGAATGTTAGAAAAAAAATAAAATCGCCTATAATTAGTCTAGCCATAAATACTGTTACATAAAACCTTTTTTTTCAACTTTTAATTATTTTTTATTTGGAACGTGTTTATTATTTTAAAAACTTCTTTCTATTTCGCGGCATTTCTCATATTTTTTCGTGTTCATTATCAAATTAAAATATGGACTGGGCTGTTAAAGAAAATAGGATTGCAGTGATTGTTTTGCACAAAGTGGGTATCGAGCCATCGCTCATGTTACAGACTTTTCAAAAGCTTGGTATCAGCAGTATCTTCACATATCGTAATATCAACAGATACAACACCAATTCCTCTGTCGAAGACCGTAAAAGATCGGGGCGGCCGCGTGCTGTTAGAACTACAAAGGCTGTTAAAGCTGTTAAAGCCAGAATTTGTCGAAACCCCATTAGTAAACAAAAAATCTTATCGCGAGTAATGAAGATTCCCGCAAGAACTCTGTCGCGTATTATAAAACAAGATCTGAAGCTTATCGTCGATATACACAACTTGTCAGTGAAAGAGATTAAAATTGGTTTTAGTCAAGCTGTTATTAACAGATATTTATATTTTGCGTTGTTCATTAAGACTATTTTATAAATATTGTGTAAGTTGGTATCGTATTTCTCGTGCGGTTGTACGGTAAAAGTAAATAAATGATTACTAAAAAAATATTTATACTACAACATTTAACACCAACCCAAGGTCGCATCTAAAAACCAGCGTCTCTGCTCAGGCGGTGACATATGCTGAGATGTGACCATTTCAGCATAAATATTTACTAGGCAATGCAGTTACTAAGCATAAAGCTACGCTAGCACCATATATTGGAGCGGAACGTAATACCTAAAAAAAGGAAAAATATTTTTTTTTCGAATTTCAAAATTCGGGCTCCGTCACAATCTGGTCCTAAGCCTGTTGATTCGATTCCACACAAAAAATATTAAAATCGGTTAAGAACTCGGGAAGTTATGGCGTAACAGACATTGCTCCATTGAAGCTGATCCATGGGAGCTTCGCTTCGCTCCGCTCCAAATATAGAGTTAAAACTGTTTTACACATCAATTAATGAATGTTATGAATTCCACCGTAGCTGATCACGTTAACATTTTAATAAACTTTACACTTAACAGCAAGCGAATTATAATGCCCTTCATTCATTAATCGCTTTTATAATACTCTATTTATTAGTTTTCAAATGGCAAAGTTCAGTCAAATTGTCAGAAATGATTTATTTTCAGGCTCCCTTTTAAGATATACAATTTTTATTCAGTTACACCCCATTCCTAAGTTTATATGGAAATCGTCAGTCTCTTTAATTTATTGATTTGTTCTCAAATTTAAATATATACAGAGTTTGATGCCTTGTCTCAAGATAGAAAACATTTTATCGTGGATAAATACTTTTATTTGCCATGTTTTTGTTGCTATTGGTTTTGTTTGATAGCAAATAGACTTCCATTCGCCATTATGAAAATCACATAATTTTGCATTATCGTATAAAAGGTAAAGTATAAAAAAGCAGTAAAATATTACATTATTAAAGAAATTCAATGTATCTTTAGATGAAAACCTACAAAAAGTATCTTTCGGTCACAAATACAAGGTATATGATTTTCTTGATACATAATTGGAAAGTTTTCTTAGCTCTAAATTAAGACTATCCTTACAAAATATTTCACGGGGTTTAGTCTGGCCTCGTCTTAAACAGCGCATCTAGCTAAACCAAAGAGGGTGCATCGAGATCTGTATCTTTGCCAGTGAATTCGGCAACTTCATAGACGCCCGTTCCATTTAGGTTGGATCAGCGCCAGCAAAAGACACTGATTGCTAGCATTGACTCAACTATTGCAACTGTATTTTGTGTAATATTAAATTTCAGCTACGTCAGTAGAAACCGCAAAGATCTTCCTTATTTAAGTGACGGCTTTGGTACGGTAGAGACAAGGTGCTGTCACTGAAATGTATGTTCCAAATTTTAGCTTTACACGTGTGCTCGCAAAATGGACATGCACACAAACATACGTATCTACAAAGTGAAATATTGACATGGGTCATTATATATGAACAATCGAATGTAATAAAGTTTGAAAAACATGTTTCAAGACCCCTTGCCATCGATTTTAATGATATTAAAGACTGCATCCCATACACTAGACAAGCATTTAACCAGGTATTGTTAATATATATCGTTAATTTGCAGCAATATGTTGGAAATTGTAAATTTTGTGTTTTCGCAGAAGAGGGAAATTTTAGGGAGGGATTTTAAATACATTGTCTTTTTTAAATTAGCATTACCTTAAAATATGACTACAAACGTATATTTTTATATTTTTCTTAGGTTCATTAAGCTTCCAGCGAAAAATATAAGAAATACAAGTCTGTCGATGTTTTTCAGAAATGTAATTTTGACTAAAAGTGTATTTGCGTCATTGTTGCACCAAATGAGCGATATATATATTGAACAAGTAGATTGTAATTTGCTATAGAATATTGTGTTTAAAAGTAATAGAAAAAAATATAGACCTATGTTTTATATAATTCTGGAAATTTTATATAATCTATCATACAACAATGTATTAATTTTAATTTTTGTGAATATTTACACATACCATTATCTACTTCGAATAAAAATATTAATCTCAGTAAAGAAAAACAAGTCGTATCTTGTGGCTATATTAGATTTTCTCATTCTATACCTGTCTGTAGCTTATTTAATTAAGGAGTGTTTCCTGACTGGAACGTTACCTTTGAGAATAGAGAAATCTCACTCGAATATTGCAATCGCGTAGAAATATTGTTATAAAAATCATACGCCTGTGAAAATATTTCACTATTGATCTGCGACTACCTTGAGTTATATAACATTATTGCAGGCAACTTTAACAAATAAAAAATGATATTATTGAACCCTTTAAATGGTCTTAACTATTTTACTATAGACTGGAGTATGTTATGTATTTGCAAAATAACTTCATATTTTTGAGGCCAATAATTTACTATAGAGAGATATTTGTCTTTCTTTCCTTTGCCAGTATTTTTACAGGCGTGAAATTTATTCTGATAAGTAATTTAAAACCTATAGCATGGTTCATTTTGTTTAATGCCGTTATTTTTTACATAGAAAAGAACTAAAATGATTTTAAAAGCTTTTAGTAAAACTGATCAAATGAAGTCAAAATATCGTAAGGTTTAATTTTCAGCACGTAGGCCTTCACTCGATTATTTCTCAATGTTCTCCTATTAACCTGCAATATTTATAAGTATGACTTTAATTTTTTTTTTTAAGTTATGACTATCGTTAATCGCAAATTGATCGTTATGAAATAGTCTAGCCATAACAACCGATTTCAACACTTTTGCTAGTATCCCGAGGAATCGAACGACATGAAAAACTAAGTTTATTGCTTAACTTAAACAAAAACGTTTAATTACCATAAATCTTTTTAAACTGTAATTGTAATCCACTTATTTGTTCGTTCTTTCGTTTTTCTATGTTTTTATAAATAGTTCAAGAAAAATAAATAAATATAAAAAAATGTAATAAAAGACATTCTCTGTGTCAAATGTATAAAATACTTAAAAACAATATGTGACATGTTCTCTTCAAATATATTGAATGTATTGAATAATTATGACGATGGTTATGAACTCTTTTGTGTGTTATATTAAGTGAAAAAGTCGATAAGGATGTATGCATTGCATTAAGGCTTCCTGTATTTACCTACTTATTCAGATAAAAAATCACACGCGACTCCCTAAATTTGAACAAAGGATGGAATGAATTAGAGGCATTGTGAGCCACTCGCCGAAAAATTGGAGCCAGAGTAAAATATATATTATTCAAGACGAGCCAACAATTGGTAGTGGAATGAAATTTTGTGTACAAAGCCTCCGTAAATAGGAGAACATTGAGAAATAATCGAGTGAAGGCCTACGTGCTGAAAATTAAACCTTACGATATTTTGACTTCATTTGATCAGTTTTACTAAAAGCTTTTAAAATCATTTTAGTTCTTTTCTATGTAAAAAATAACGGCATTAAACAAAATGAACCATGCTATAGGTTTTAAATTACTTATCAGAATAAATTTCACGCCTGTAAAAATACTGGCAAAGGAAAGAAAGACAAATATCTCTCTATAGTAAATTATTGGCCTCAAAAATATGAAGTTATTTTGCAAATAACTAACATACTCCAGTCTATAGTAAAATAGTTAAGACCATTTAAAGGGTTCAATAATATCATTTTTTATTTGTTAAAGTTGCCTGCAATAATGTTATATAACTCATTGTAGTCGCAGATCAATAGTGAAATATTTTCACAGGCGTATGATTTTTATAACAATATTTCTACGCGATTGCAATATTCGAGTGAGATTTCTCTATTCTCAAAGGTAACGTTCCAGTCAGGAAACACTCCTTAATTAAATAAGCTACAGACAGGTAGAGAATGAGAAAATCTAATATAGCCACAAGATACGGCTTGTTTTTCTTTACTGAGATTAGTATTTTTATTCGAAGTAGATTATGGGATGTGTAAATATTCACGCTTTATTTTCTACAAATTTTATAGAATGTATGTTATGAAATTTCAACATATTTAGTTTTATTATCAAATGATGACTATTAAATTAGAGAGTTCCACTTTCAAACACTAACACGGATCCAAATTTAATGCATACTCAAAGATACGTTAGTTACATTAAGTGTTTATACAAGTCTAGAAAAAAGCATTTTTATAATATACCATATTAAGTTTAAATATATGAAGCGTATTATGAAACATCGTAATTATAAAATCCAACAAAACAACTTACACAATTGAAAAAGTCAGCTCATCACGCATACCGTATAAAAAATGTAATAATTTCTCAAATACCTAAAGAACAAAAAGCCTTTAACGTAAATCCACCCTTCAAAGTTGAAAAGAATAGAGCGGTCGTCGCAACAGCGTTTTTCTGCAAGAATTCCGGTAAGTTTTGCGTCGGACGCGAGTGGCTACTGGTGCGATAAATTAGGCAATTTGCGGTTCTCGCCGTCCGGAGTGCTGCGTACTTTGGAATGTCCGGGTTCTAATTAATTATATCGTGCCCGCTACGTATTACTTAATCAACCGTCAAAATGTTAACTGTTGCCTTCGGTTCTATTTCAACATCACATACGTTTAAGCTTTAATTGAAAGAAAATTGATGTGTCACGCCAGAGTTTTTCATTATCGATACTTAAATAGAAACTTCTTAAAAATATATTATCTTCACATATGAAAGTGATTGTTATTGATGACAAAGTAAAACAAAAAACAGATTTGCAATCGTTGATAATAAAAAAGTTAAAGAATTAACCGTAAAGAAGGAACCGTATAAAAATTTTAAACAGGTCTACATGCAACCAAAACAGGCCTTTTTATACCAAACGTAGTATATACAACGTGTAATAACATGTAATGTTTAATTAAATAGATAGTAAGGGTATATAATAATGGACCTTATGTCATGGATGATGTGAATGTTTCCTCAAATTTGACCCATTTAAAAAATATTCAACCGTAAACCTAATTACTATTCACTATTACTTATAAAAGTAAATGAGTATTACACACTGAGTAGGTTGTCTTACTCAACCAAAATCAATACACGTGTGCTGTTTCAAGATACATTGGTCAGTTAATTATACTATTGACCTTACACCTAATAACATCACTTATTTAGAAGGTTTAATCTGCTTTGTTTTTTGGTAATGTGACCGCATAAATCACCCTTTGCCTAACAGCTAATAAATCAAATAACGAACAACTAACCGAAGGGCAAAAGTGGCAATCGTCGGAACCGATTTAAATAGGATACATTTGTCACCGTCCTTTTCAGACCTAATAACCAAACTGTTCAACTAATGGGCAAGAATTGGAGCCGATAAATAAGGGAATTGGCGACCCAACACACGCGGGAAACACAATTAATTACCCCATACGAGGCCACTGCAACAATTTACTTGACCGAGTACACGAGACAGGAATTTTGATAGTTTGTCTATTAGATAGAACTTTCGGAGTGTCTCTGTATATTTTATTGCTCAGAAAAACACACGTGGGAAACGTATTTAGTTATCCGATAACGGGGCTTCGTAAACAATTTACTTGACTGAGTAAACGAGACAGGAATTTTGATAGATTTGTGCTTAGAACTTTTAATGACTGAAAAAATAAGGTAGGGATAGATCTTTAATCTGATTTTTTACTACAATTAAAACACAATGTGTGGGTATTTTGCCATCTGCTGATCTTCTTAGTACTGTTAGTTGGAGTATGACATGCTCTCTTAAATCATCTCTTAGGTGGTGGCATGTGGTGCGGGTAGTTACGTTCCCTAAGATATGGTTGAGCGAAGTGATGGCTGCATCATGCGTCATGCTCGTGAACGGGTGCTGCCTTGGGAGATGCGTCTGTTTTAACCCAAACATATTGACACAAACAAAACATAAATCTTAATTGATTTCTTAAGTTTGTCGTTTAATCTCTATATATTGTTGCAATGTTTAAGGATACTTACTTAACACAGTTACTAATTGACTTTGTTGTAGGCAACGATGTAATAAAACAAAATAATATTGCTTTTCTGTGGATTTTGTATGGTGACGACGTATAATATCGTAACTGTCTTTACTTCTGTTAAAACTGACGAGTTTCTTGCACCCAATCTTCTTGTCAGTTAAAATACGTCCTGAATGGTGATATAAATGTGAAGGCAAATTATTTTAAAATGATATAAAAATTTATACACACTTTTTGCTATATTTCGTAGTATGTATGGAAATTGAAGCGACATTGTTTTCTAGTTAGGAGACATCTATTGTGGCTTTCAGACTTACTGCCCCCGGTCACACTTCAGTCTCTTGTTCTTGGTCATCTTTTTGAAAAATCTAGTTAACATATCAAAAAGTTGTCATTATTTACATAAGTACCTATCAAGTTTTTTATTAATATAATCTGATTTAACAAAATTCGAAAAGTAACACAAAAACATTTTAGGGGACATTGTATAGTTATCGTTAGTAATTAAATTTTCTGCATAATTTTAAATAATGCATATCTGCACACATAACACCAAAAATAAACGAAACTAGATCTCGACGTAAATAAATCTAAAATAAATAAAGTCAACTGACAGTATTTTTTTGCAAAGTTGCTATGTAATATGAATCCGGAGTTCTTTTTAAAATTGTTAACAACGGAAAAGTTTTGGAATACGTTATAGGTATAAATGATGCAACAGTACGGCTAAGAACTATTATTGTCGGAGTTGAATAGATCAATATTATTGTGCTTTATAAAAATCACAACACAAAATATTGTAATAATAACTTAAACTTCATGCTGCAGTAGTTTGTATGTTCGGCCTATTGTTGTCTCGTATCTTATTTTATAGTTCTCTAAGAGTTCAGTACAATAACACATTTAGAGTTCTGTTTGGGATCCCACGGTGCAGCTGTGCATTAAGCATATTTACCGATACCAATGTAGATGATTTTCCTATAATCATGCCAAAAATGGTAGCCTCTATGTTGTTGTTGTTGCTGCAGGGTAGCACTAACACAATCCTAGATATGATCAGTGAAAAGTGATCATTCACTGAAAAATGTGCTCAGACGTACACATCTGGTGAGTTGGTCGAAATTTTTTCTGTCTTGTAAATTTAAAATTATGTTTTATTGCCATTGTACATTTATTAATTTTCGTAATTTAATAATCTAATTAATCAATGAATCTGTCTTCAGTTTTAATTTTAATGTCAATTGAGTTTGAAGTTTTGCTGTCAATAGATTGTTCTGATCTGATATAAAATATTTATTGAAGAAGTTAACCAACTTTCTTCAGGCTCGATCATAGTTCGAGTATGACCGGCCGCGTGGCCATAAAGGAAGCCTGTGATTCCGCATTTGAGAAAAAACTAATTAAAACGACAATGAAATTAAAACACAGAAAAGTTAACATTGCACGCCTCTAATTTGACTAATATAAAAGGTACCTTCTGGGTAAGCTCGTTTCATCGTGGATTCTGTATTGGCTCCCGGGCTGGATTGGCATCAAGAGCGAACCCATTCTAAATTAAAAGAAATAAATAATAGTTTTTTTTTGACGATCGTTTGGTGCAACGGTAGCGATCCTGCCTTTCGCACCAACGGTCCTGGGTTCGAATCCCGGTAGGGGCAGATGTTTTTATGATGAATTCGAGCATTTGTACCTGAGTCATGGGTGTTTATATATATTTCTATGAGTATTACATATCTATGTATCATATATGTATGTCTATCCGTTACCCTAGTATCCATAACACAAGCCTTACTGAGCTTACTTTGGGCTAGGGTAATTGGTGTGAATGTTAGAAATATTTTTTTTTTTTTTTTTTATTATTTTGCATTTTACTGCTCAATTTTTATAAGTTATAATAGTGAGAAGCTGAAAAAAAACAATTTTTAAATTGTATTATCTCATGCGCTGAAATAATTTCATATGTAGGAACATTATCAGACGTTAACGTCCACCCCGAGAGAGAAAATGATTTTATATAAATTAAATTAAATATTTTTCACGATGAATGCTCTTAAGACTTGATGGGCGATTAAAGATACGTTATAACATCGGTGGTATGCTTGGCGTGAGAAGAAAAGTCTATATAATAGACTGTTCTTATAAGAGAATACGTGAAAAAAGTTCTAATAGATAACTTTATTATATAAAATTATATAAGAACACCCGAAGTGGAACCGTCATGGCAAAAAATAAGCAGGTCGTATTAATGTTTTAGATTTAAAAAAAGACCACCAACAAAGATTGACAATAAAAAAAGGTTTGAGTGATTTCATGAAAAGAAAGTTTTTTATATCCAACTATACAACATCTCTCCATATCAATATAAAAGCAAAATTATCTTCGAAAGTTAGGAATGGCCTTTTTGAGAGATTTCTTAGTAAATAACGAAACAGGTATAGCCCGCACTCTTTTTTTAATTCCTCTTAAAATATATTATAATTCAAGCCATACGCTTATACAAGTACCTACACGCTCCTATTATATGTATCAAAATCTATTTGAGTCGAATATCTACGTTAATCTGGCAAGAGATCATTCTGATATTGAGTATCTATAATAGCATTCTTGATATCTGAGTACTCACTTAAAGAACAATAGTTCCTAGAACAGAGCAATCTATTATAGGTTATTCTTATTATTTTAGGCATGTACCCGAATAACATGTACATATACGTAATGTTATTCAGGTATAGATAATTTATTTTAAATGTAAAACAATTCTATGCCATACTGAACCATGTTTTTCAAGTGATAAAGATGCACTAAATTACTTCCGCCAGCATTTAAATGTCTACCATGATGTTCATATTGCATTCTTAAGACCACTAAAAAGGGGCTCGTTCTTGCGATTGAATTTAGCGCTCAGTAGTAGTTATGGTTAGTGTGGTTGAATGCCAGAAGTTCCAAAATGTCATACATATTCAGGTGCTTTGCCACATAATAAAAGATGTAGGCTAGTCATGTAAGACTCTCAGGTTTAACTAGCATATGTATACCCCACTAGCATCTTCAAATTTAAGGCAGAATTCTTTTCTATGGCGTGCATTTAATAGTTTTAAAAGTTTTCACAACTGGCCAAACTTGATCTGGCAAAGCGTTGGTTTGGCGTACCACGAGCGACATGTTTTTTCTTGGAACTGTTAAAAACTAGTGACAACCAACTTTCGTGATTTGTTAAAAAATATCGGTTAACCTTTTGGTAAGCGTATGCAAATGATGTAGTGTAAACAGTATCGTAATCGTAATCCTAAATCAATTATACTGTGTCTATCTGTTAGGACCTGTAAACGGCTCTGTCGTCTGTCTTTTGTTTATCTGTAAAGATAGAGCCTTTAGTCTTTCATGTAACTAAATAAGTAATAATTGGAGTATAAACACAAATGTCTCGGCTCAATTTTTTCTGAGTCGAAATTAGATCAAGAAAATTTTATACAGAATTACGGGAAAATTGACGTATTTCTGTTTATTTCTGAATACTTTTACAATTTAGTAAGAAATAAATGTATTTATTTAACATTGTTATCAAAACACTTATAGTTTTAAACCGTTTTATAATTTGTTCTATTTAAATAAATTGTTTCTTACGAGGTTTTCCTTAATTGGATTTTAAATAGTCTAAACGGGATATTTCATTAAATTAAAGACAACATTATATAAGAAGAAAATATATTTCTTTGACCTATTCTTTAACCTTCTAGCAGGATTAGCTAATGTCTATATTCTGAAAGCTTTTCATTTAGCATTCATTACGCCCTTGTGATACTTGTTAGTGATAGCCGATGTAAGAAGAATTTTCATTCCCGTTACTTGTAGTAATCGGTTAGGACACAATGGTTCTTTGACGCGATTGAATACGGGTAGATTTCCAGATCGAACTCGGCGGCATTGTGGCAGCAAATGGTCGTTGCAAAAATAGCTGCCTGGTTGAAGTCAATGTGAAATCAATTGTGTGCTCGGTCGTTTTGTTAGACAGGATTGATAGTAAAGCTGAGTATTGACTAATAATATGAGATTTTTGGAGAAAATTGACATTTAGACTTCGTATTCTTGTACCAGTGAATAATAAATATACATAGAAATATTTAAATTAAAAAAAATAAGTAGGAACATTTCACATTTAACATTTTTCCCTCGTTTATCAGAATGTGACTGTTGACGGTTGACAAATGGACATTGCAGTGCAACCGGGTTGGAACGGCAAAGTCTTAAAATAGACCTTGAGCCGGAAATAGCGAGATACTGTAGAGGTTTTCTAGATGGATGGCATCTCCCCAGAGGAAATCTTCAAACCATCGTAGATTTACTACATCGTTTCAGCCGGAGAGCGATTATAATTGAAAACTGTAGGATACTAATGGAAGTTTTTGATTACACATTACAACTAAACTGACGATAACATACGATCATAATGATATAGATAATTATCCTGTCAGATAAACGCACAGACTATATCTATGCTATTTTTGTTATTAGCAAATACTTATACCTTGCGTTAATGATATTGCATAATAATATTGGCAATATAATTGTGTTTCTCTTTAATAACTAGCTGACCCGGTAACGCGTTGCTATGGTAATGTTAATTGATACAATGGAAAAAGAGCGGGAAAAAGAGCGGACAGACAAACACACAAACAACGTGTTCTTAGAGTATATACTAGCGGCCCGTCCCGGCTTCGCGCGGGTGGACTAATTCTTATTTTTTTTTTTTAGTATTAAATATTTTTCCGTTAGCGCCATCTAGCGTCCGGTTGACAAACTACTTGCGGTTAACGCGTTGCTATGATAACGTTATTGATACTATGGAAAAAGAGCGGGGAAAAGAGCGGACAGACAAACACACAAACCACTGTGATCTTAGATTATAGATTAGTATTGTGATTAACAAACTGTTACCACATATTCCCCAATTTCCAGAATTTACTTGTGAGCCGAGTAATTTTTTTCTAGTAATTTTCTATTAAAATAGTTTATCATATAAGATAGCATTGAAAAATGCATAAAGTATATAAAAATCACAAAACTGAATGGCTGTTTTTTTTTATTGGTAAATGTTTTATTTAAACATTTGAAAAATGTTTATTTTGAATACGAGAGGATTTTCTCTTATTGATGAGACAACGCTAGTTTACAGCGTAAAAAGTGGAAAGGTACTAGAAAATTTCAAGGGGTCCGACAAGGCTCGGTAGATCAATTGTGAGAGTATTGGATCGGACAACCAAATTTTGCGAGTTCGATTCCTACCTGAGAATTTACTGGTGAGCCGAGTCGAATGTTCTAGTATTGTTCTAGTATTGTAAGATAGCATTGAAAAATGCAAAAAAAATATATACGACCGTTTGGTGCAACGGTAGTGATCCTGCCTTTCGCATTGACGGTCCCGGGTCCAAATCCCGGAAGGGGCAAATGTTTGTATGATGAATACGAGCATCTGTACCTAAGTCATAATTGTTTTATATATTTCTTTGAACTTTGGGCTAGGCTAATTGGTGTGAATGTAAGAAATATTTATTTATTTATTTTATAAAAATACAAAACTTACTCATGCTTGACTTGAAGTAGAAAAAACTTAGATTTTTTAATAATATAAACCACTGTAAGTCTAGTATTTCTTTAATTAATTCATTCACAATAAATTAAATATAAGATAATCACTACAAGAATAAGAACACAATACCTTCAAATTTAACTTCGTATAAAATAAAACAATTCTTTGTTTTCTAAAATTACCAATCCTTATAAGTAGCTAAGTACTGAAGTAGGTACATAATATGAACTTAACAAATTCTGGGTTGTTGTATTTTTAGATGTAAAGCGACTGGAGATCTGATATCTTTGAAGTAATACCATTTGAAGTACCATAATTAAACGTTAACATCAAATATTAACAGTCATAGCTGTCAGAAATGTATTTCCTATTTTTATTTTGCGCTTACAATAACTATGCTCATAATAGAAATTAATATCCAATATGGTATGTCGTTTCTAAACTCTTAATAAAATACGAAAAAGTAGCCGTTTGTCGTATTCCTTTCGGAAACTGATCTGAACTCAGCTTTACAAGGATACGGTACTCTGTGGTCATTGTAGTTGATAATCGAGAAGAACTCGAAGTGCTGTCATTGTGAAACCGAATACGTATATTAGCATAAAATTATTATGTTCCATATCAGAAGCGTAACTCCGATTGGACTCGTCAACGTTAATGAAGTAATGTCAATCGAAGGATACAAGTAGCTTTTCAACTGAAATTATTATTTTTATGTTCTATAGGTATGTGTGCACGGATAAACTTTACATAAATACAATTATGCATATAGGTATCCATTTCAATCAAAAATGTTGAAAAGGTAAAATAAATTTCTAGTCTTTAAATTTTAATTATTTTTATGTCTTTAAATACTGTGAACATAATTTTTAATTAGTAAAAAACAAATTTTATATGTAGAAGTGCCCTAAAATTGCATTACAGAGTTTATTTTGTATTTTTCAAATTAGTAGGCAGTTTTAGAGCTGGAACGAATGAGCAGTACTTGGGCTTCGATATATATATATCGTATAGTGAAAAGCTAGAACCACAGCTTAGGCGGAACTTAAAATCTGACTCCCCAGGCAAGTTAAATATTTTTCTAGTTGATAAAGATATTATTACCAAGTTCAGTGGTAATTCGGCGGTATATTTTGTCTTTAGTAAACTATGTTGCTACCAATAGAATAGTGTGTGTGTTTTTTTACCATTATCTACTGACCGCTTCAGTAGCAACACGGGGAAAAAAATTATTTGCACATAATCATCACCTTAACGTAGCTGAAAGATGTCCACGGCTGGAATAAAGCCTCTCCTTATTGCTATAGTCTAGTTTTGCTATAGTCTGCACACTAAGTTTCTGGTGGCAAATCGCAGTAAAAAGCTCTTGCACATTTTGTGGAATCAGGAGGTGTATGATGTTTGTCTCCAGTAACATTAGTCGCCTTTTACGATATCCTTAAGTGTGAAGAACTTTTTTCTACTCGCTAATTTATGCTTGCTTTTTTGCTTTTAGTATATTACTTGCAAAAAGACACAAGGGTAACATTAACGGCTTTAATAAATAAATAACTCTGTCAAAATTCCTGACTTATATAAATTGTCCCCTGATTAAATTGTAATACTATCTGAATAAATATCAAATAATTAAAACATAAGAAATATCAAAAATAATATTTACTAAATAGTGAAATACAACGATTTTAAAAGACAATACATTGAAAAAGGAATGAAAATTAATAAAGAAATTTTAGCACTCGTCCTTTTTACATTTATTAATCTTACGTTTGATCCTCTCGGTGTATGCAGCGACAATGTTTAAGAGTAACGGTAGAGCTGATGATTTTTCGTCATCTCTGACTCCAACTTCGGTACACAAGTCAATTCTACATTTCTTTTCTTTTGGCAAAGCAGCTTCCGATACCATCACCGAGGCGGTATACAAATAGCCGTTCCATTCTAAGTATTCCCGGATAAGTTCGTTTACTAACAAAACTTCGTCGGTCGGTATCGGAATACCAAGTTTTTTATCTTCCTGCGACGACAATTGCGTATCCTGAAGCACTTCAGTGACTTTAGCTCGCATCTGTGGATAACACCAATATTCAATAAAAGTTCATTGACAAATAAAATTTTAAACGAAAAAACATAGAGATATCCAATAGGAGTGGAAGTAAATACATATCGTGGTGATATGGTATATGTATGCTCTGGCTAACCATGTAAGCAGTCTTGACAAATATATACAAATGATTCTTCTATCTTTTTCCCCGAAATATATCAATAGTAAAGAGTTTAGTATAAATTTAATTCCCTAAAAATGAAATTAAACACCTACTCCAAAGCACAAATTCTTAGCTTTTTCGTTTAAACTACTTCATTTCAAATTTTTCAGTGATATTGATTTTATTTGTTTACTTTAACTATCTTAATTTATTGAACTAAGTTAGTTAACATATATATAAACCTTTTTTTCTAAAGTATTTACAAAAATTAAGAAGGATTCGATATTATAAAGTAAGGTAAGCAAACTTTACTAGTCACATTTTTTACTAACTGACATGTTAGTAAAAAATTTTTTTAAGACGACTTAATTAACCGTCTTATGGTCATGCTTAAACCAAATTTAATTGGCTACCCTAATACTTCTACAATAATAATTTTATTGACTTTCTTTGCACTTATTTTTGTCCAGTCATTTTAACTATTTTATGTTATCTTAAATTATACTTAATTAAAGCAAAATAAACAGCGACAGATGTTTATTTGAATTAATTGCATGTTTTTTATCTCTCTTTTTTAATATTTGATTACGAACTAATTAATTGTAAAATAATTGTAATATAATAAATCTATTGGACGATAACTAAAGAAATAAAAAATATATATTCCTTTCTTTCTTATGCAAGCAACTAAACACCAACAACAATTTATAGCCATTTGGAAAAAAATATAATTAACCAATTGCAAATTGTAATTGCCTGTGTGACCGACATTTAACAGTTACCTCGATTATTTGGCACCGGACCGAGTTTGTATTGTCGTATTGTCTTCGTTCTGTGCATACTTACTACATTGTGTTCTGGCTTATTGTTTGGCTTCAATTAATTAAAATTTTGAATATTCTCTGGCAGTGATGTTTCAATTAGATTCACAATATTCGTGAATAATTACATGGATTTGTGGATAATGAAACCGAACCTTAAACGTCTGATCGAATAACTATCGATAAGATATTTTATCTTTTCTTTCGACAGATCTTAAGCCGTGAGACAATATGTACAAAAAGATGTATTTAAAAGCATTAAAATGTGTGGGCATCACCACTATTACACTAACAAACCTGGATTTTACATAAAATAATTCCTGCTGACACTGCAAAATTTTACCACTATTAACATAAAAATAAAAAACACTTCCTAACCTACAACGATTTATAGAAGTTCATTGACACCACATAAATAATAATTACTCATCCTAGAAATAATATTGATGTGTTTGTAACAAGAATTTACTATTTAGCATAACTTTGACAACATGCTAGACACTAAAGTTATCCCAGAATTAATTAGTTTATTGCAAAAAATCTATCAATTGGTTTAAATGTAGTCAATCAGGGAGGTAAAGGAAAAGGCGTTTCTGCTGACAACACCAGGAGTTTTGACCAGCACCCCATACCCAACTCTTTGACCTACAAATCAACCTTAATAATAACGACAAAAATATAAAAAAATATAGTTTGTCAAGAATATGATTAATTTTTCCTTACCTCAGCTTGTAACTTATTTAAGTGGCCACTTTTCTTTAAAAGGTCCTTAATAGCTACTAAAAGCTCGTTTTCGCAAGTTTTTTTCGTTTCGTTCATTTTATAGGGAAGATAGTGAATTTAAAATCAAAGGAACTGTAATTATACACTTATTTGGCACGAATAAAGTAACTGAAAATATATTCACGATAATATATTCTTTGACGTATGTCATCGGTAAAATAGCTTTGTATAATGGGTAGAATCTTGTATGTTAGAAACTCTTTGTTACGAAATCTCTTTCGTAACATTTTAATGGGAATGTGTTTTATTGACAAACTTCGTTGCTTTGAGATTAATACCAATATTTTTAGTCCACATAATAATAACATTATTGTTAAAATATTTATTTCAGATATTTAGTCATTAATTCAACAAATTTTAATATAAAGGTACAATAGTATTTCATTAAAATAATGTCAAACAAATAAATACACCACAAACAATTTTCCAAAACATTGGACGGACTCGAATCCGCAACCTTTCGCTTTCCGAATAGTTATTCTTTCTAATGAGCTACCAAGATTTTAGCTTATTATAGCTAAATGAGTCAACCAAGTGTATAAAGTCGAGACATCAATTTATTTAGGTTCAGTCACCCTTGAGCCCATTCAAGGCTACAAGGCTACGCGTCAATATGTCATTTCTTGTGTTTCTGATGTAAAAGCTTCTTAAAATCATTGACGAAATAATGCTTGTAATTTTGTTACTAAATAAAAAAAAGGTTTTATGTTTAATAAAAAAAATTAAATAAAGGGAATAAATTCTCTTCATCTTTTTACGATCAATCACTGCTTATTATAAAACAAAGTCCTCTGCCACATGTGTCTATTTTTCTATTCACAATGAGCTCAAAAACTACTAATCGAATTTTTATGCTGTTTTCAACAATAGATAGAATTATTTATGAGAAAGACGGATATCAAATTAAATATGTAAGTTACCTTATGCACAATAATTTGATCTTTTACACGATATAATTTAAACGAATATCTTACGAGATATCACAAATATTAATGTACGAAAATAAATAGCAGCGCTTCTCATATCGATAACGGATAACTCGCATGATGCGATCACCCCCGCGCTAAACGCTAACGCGTGCGTACTCAAAAGTTATAATCCCACCCTATCAGCTTTCGACCGACGTGAACCTCCTCTTAGAAGGCCAGGACTCCACCAACAAACGTGCCATCCCTGACCCTTTAGATCAGCGCCAGCCCTCTTCTTTGTCGACCTGACTTTTCTCCATCCCGACCGATACCCCTCCTCGGCGCTGGTCGACGTTTCTTATGCGCAACCTCACCTAGGTGAGTAGCACAGAGGGGCGGTCGCAAAGGGTGAAGGCTTCTGACACTTCCCGAGTAGAAGCCATACAAGAGTCTGACAACCGCACGCATGAGGATTTTCCGTGTCCGCAGGGTCCCAATTTGTTTAGGGGCATAAAAAAAGCGCGCATAGGTACACCTATAATAAACAGACTTTCCGAGCGAATGGAGGTGACGACTGGAAAGTTCTTTTGTGTGTTGTTGGACGGTTGAGATGTCGTTGGTTTTTACATGATACTAGCTGCCCCGGCCACGCGTTGCTGTGTTATAAATTAAAATCAAATATATCCTATCCTTTAAGTTAGATCAAATAACAGATAGTTACGAAGTTTGATCAAAATTGGTTAAGTAGTTTAAGAATCCATAGCGGACAAACAACGTGACACGTAATTTATATATATTAAGATAACTTTTGATTTCATTTAATAGTAATTAAGGAAATATTTTTTTAGATGATCTTGGAGGCACGGGTACAGCATTTGTTATAAATTTACTATTATAAAAAAAAAGATCGGAGAAATATACCCTTTACTGTGGCACCGCAGTTACACTTTTGGAAGGTGGGCATACTGCCCATAAATATACATAGAAATATTTAAATTAAAAAAAATAAGTAGGAACATTTCACATTTAACATTTTTCCCTCGTTTATCAGAATGTGACTGTTGACGGTTGACAAATGGACATTGCAGTGCAACCGGGTTGGAACGGCAAAGTCTTAAAATAGACCTTGAGCCGGAAATAGCGAGATACTGTAGAGGTTTTCTAGATGGATGGCATCTCCCCAGAGGAAATCTTCAAACCATCGTAGATTTACTACATCGTTTCAGCCGGAGAGCGATTATAATTGAAAACTGTAGGATACTAATGGAAGTTTTTGATTACACATTACAACTAAACTGACGATAACATACGATCATAATGATATAGATAATTATCCTGTCAGATAAACGCACAGACTATATCTATGCTATTTTTGTTATTAGCAAATACTTATACCTTGCGTTAATGATATTGCATAATAATATTGGCAATATAATTGTGTTTCTCTTTAATAACTAGCTGACCCGGTAACGCGTTGCTATGGTAATGTTAATTGATACAATGGAAAAAGAGCGGGAAAAAGAGCGGACAGACAAACACACAAACAACGTGTTCTTAGAGTATATACTAGCGGCCCGTCCCGGCTTCGCGCGGGTGGACTAATTCTTATTTTTTTTTTTTAGTATTAAATATTTTTCCGTTAGCGCCATCTAGCGTCCGGTTGACAAACTACTTGCGGTTAACGCGTTGCTATGATAACGTTATTGATACTATGGAAAAAGAGCGGGGAAAAGAGCGGACAGACAAACACACAAACCACTGTGATCTTAGATTATAGATTAGTATTGTGATTAACAAACTGTTACCACATATTCCCCAATTTCCAGAATTTACTTGTGAGCCGAGTAATTTTTTTCTAGTAATTTTCTATTAAAATAGTTTATCATATAAGATAGCATTGAAAAATGCATAAAGTATATAAAAATCACAAAACTGAATGGCTGTTTTTTTTTATTGGTAAATGTTTTATTTAAACATTTGAAAAATGTTTATTTTGAATACGAGAGGATTTTCTCTTATTGATGAGACAACGCTAGTTTACAGCGTAAAAAGTGGAAAGGTACTAGAAAATTTCAAGGGGTCCGACAAGGCTCGGTAGATCAATTGTGAGAGTATTGGATCGGACAACCAAATTTTGCGAGTTCGATTCCTACCTGAGAATTTACTGGTGAGCCGAGTCGAATGTTCTAGTATTGTTCTAGTATTGTAAGATAGCATTGAAAAATGCAAAAAAAATATATACGACCGTTTGGTGCAACGGTAGTGATCCTGCCTTTCGCATTGACGGTCCCGGGTCCAAATCCCGGAAGGGGCAAATGTTTGTATGATGAATACGAGCATCTGTACCTAAGTCATAATTGTTTTATATATTTCTTTGAACTTTGGGCTAGGCTAATTGGTGTGAATGTAAGAAATATTTATTTATTTATTTTATAAAAATACAAAACTTACTCATGCTTGACTTGAAGTAGAAAAAACTTAGATTTTTTAATAATATAAACCACTGTAAGTCTAGTATTTCTTTAATTAATTCATTCACAATAAATTAAATATAAGATAATCACTACAAGAATAAGAACACAATACCTTCAAATTTAACTTCGTATAAAATAAAACAATTCTTTGTTTTCTAAAATTACCAATCCTTATAAGTAGCTAAGTACTGAAGTAGGTACATAATATGAACTTAACAAATTCTGGGTTGTTGTATTTTTAGATGTAAAGCGACTGGAGATCTGATATCTTTGAAGTAATACCATTTGAAGTACCATAATTAAACGTTAACATCAAATATTAACAGTCATAGCTGTCAGAAATGTATTTCCTATTTTTATTTTGCGCTTACAATAACTATGCTCATAATAGAAATTAATATCCAATATGGTATGTCGTTTCTAAACTCTTAATAAAATACGAAAAAGTAGCCGTTTGTCGTATTCCTTTCGGAAACTGATCTGAACTCAGCTTTACAAGGATACGGTACTCTGTGGTCATTGTAGTTGATAATCGAGAAGAACTCGAAGTGCTGTCATTGTGAAACCGAATACGTATATTAGCATAAAATTATTATGTTCCATATCAGAAGCGTAACTCCGATTGGACTCGTCAACGTTAATGAAGTAATGTCAATCGAAGGATACAAGTAGCTTTTCAACTGAAATTATTATTTTTATGTTCTATAGGTATGTGTGCACGGATAAACTTTACATAAATACAATTATGCATATAGGTATCCATTTCAATCAAAAATGTTGAAAAGGTAAAATAAATTTCTAGTCTTTAAATTTTAATTATTTTTATGTCTTTAAATACTGTGAACATAATTTTTAATTAGTAAAAAACAAATTTTATATGTAGAAGTGCCCTAAAATTGCATTACAGAGTTTATTTTGTATTTTTCAAATTAGTAGGCAGTTTTAGAGCTGGAACGAATGAGCAGTACTTGGGCTTCGATATATATATATCGTATAGTGAAAAGCTAGAACCACAGCTTAGGCGGAACTTAAAATCTGACTCCCCAGGCAAGTTAAATATTTTTCTAGTTGATAAAGATATTATTACCAAGTTCAGTGGTAATTCGGCGGTATATTTTGTCTTTAGTAAACTATGTTGCTACCAATAGAATAGTGTGTGTGTTTTTTTACCATTATCTACTGACCGCTTCAGTAGCAACACGGGGAAAAAAATTATTTGCACATAATCATCACCTTAACGTAGCTGAAAGATGTCCACGGCTGGAATAAAGCCTCTCCTTATTGCTATAGTCTAGTTTTGCTATAGTCTGCACACTAAGTTTCTGGTGGCAAATCGCAGTAAAAAGCTCTTGCACATTTTGTGGAATCAGGAGGTGTATGATGTTTGTCTCCAGTAACATTAGTCGCCTTTTACGATATCCTTAAGTGTGAAGAACTTTTTTCTACTCGCTAATTTATGCTTGCTTTTTTGCTTTTAGTATATTACTTGCAAAAAGACACAAGGGTAACATTAACGGCTTTAATAAATAAATAACTCTGTCAAAATTCCTGACTTATATAAATTGTCCCCTGATTAAATTGTAATACTATCTGAATAAATATCAAATAATTAAAACATAAGAAATATCAAAAATAATATTTACTAAATAGTGAAATACAACGATTTTAAAAGACAATACATTGAAAAAGGAATGAAAATTAATAAAGAAATTTTAGCACTCGTCCTTTTTACATTTATTAATCTTACGTTTGATCCTCTCGGTGTATGCAGCGACAATGTTTAAGAGTAACGGTAGAGCTGATGATTTTTCGTCATCTCTGACTCCAACTTCGGTACACAAGTCAATTCTACATTTCTTTTCTTTTGGCAAAGCAGCTTCCGATACCATCACCGAGGCGGTATACAAATAGCCGTTCCATTCTAAGTATTCCCGGATAAGTTCGTTTACTAACAAAACTTCGTCGGTCGGTATCGGAATACCAAGTTTTTTATCTTCCTGCGACGACAATTGCGTATCCTGAAGCACTTCAGTGACTTTAGCTCGCATCTGTGGATAACACCAATATTCAATAAAAGTTCATTGACAAATAAAATTTTAAACGAAAAAACATAGAGATATCCAATAGGAGTGGAAGTAAATACATATCGTGGTGATATGGTATATGTATGCTCTGGCTAACCATGTAAGCAGTCTTGACAAATATATACAAATGATTCTTCTATCTTTTTCCCCGAAATATATCAATAGTAAAGAGTTTAGTATAAATTTAATTCCCTAAAAATGAAATTAAACACCTACTCCAAAGCACAAATTCTTAGCTTTTTCGTTTAAACTACTTCATTTCAAATTTTTCAGTGATATTGATTTTATTTGTTTACTTTAACTATCTTAATTTATTGAACTAAGTTAGTTAACATATATATAAACCTTTTTTTCTAAAGTATTTACAAAAATTAAGAAGGATTCGATATTATAAAGTAAGGTAAGCAAACTTTACTAGTCACATTTTTTACTAACTGACATGTTAGTAAAAAATTTTTTTAAGACGACTTAATTAACCGTCTTATGGTCATGCTTAAACCAAATTTAATTGGCTACCCTAATACTTCTACAATAATAATTTTATTGACTTTCTTTGCACTTATTTTTGTCCAGTCATTTTAACTATTTTATGTTATCTTAAATTATACTTAATTAAAGCAAAATAAACAGCGACAGATGTTTATTTGAATTAATTGCATGTTTTTTATCTCTCTTTTTTAATATTTGATTACGAACTAATTAATTGTAAAATAATTGTAATATAATAAATCTATTGGACGATAACTAAAGAAATAAAAAATATATATTCCTTTCTTTCTTATGCAAGCAACTAAACACCAACAACAATTTATAGCCATTTGGAAAAAAATATAATTAACCAATTGCAAATTGTAATTGCCTGTGTGACCGACATTTAACAGTTACCTCGATTATTTGGCACCGGACCGAGTTTGTATTGTCGTATTGTCTTCGTTCTGTGCATACTTACTACATTGTGTTCTGGCTTATTGTTTGGCTTCAATTAATTAAAATTTTGAATATTCTCTGGCAGTGATGTTTCAATTAGATTCACAATATTCGTGAATAATTACATGGATTTGTGGATAATGAAACCGAACCTTAAACGTCTGATCGAATAACTATCGATAAGATATTTTATCTTTTCTTTCGACAGATCTTAAGCCGTGAGACAATATGTACAAAAAGATGTATTTAAAAGCATTAAAATGTGTGGGCATCACCACTATTACACTAACAAACCTGGATTTTACATAAAATAATTCCTGCTGACACTGCAAAATTTTACCACTATTAACATAAAAATAAAAAACACTTCCTAACCTACAACGATTTATAGAAGTTCATTGACACCACATAAATAATAATTACTCATCCTAGAAATAATATTGATGTGTTTGTAACAAGAATTTACTATTTAGCATAACTTTGACAACATGCTAGACACTAAAGTTATCCCAGAATTAATTAGTTTATTGCAAAAAATCTATCAATTGGTTTAAATGTAGTCAATTAGGGAGGTAAAGGAAAAGGCGTTTCTGCTGACAACACCAGGAGTTTTGACCAGCACCCCATACCCAACTCTTTGACCTACAAATCAACCTTAATAATAACGACAAAAATATAAAAAAATATAGTTTGTCAAGAATATGATTAATTTTTCCTTACCTCAGCTTGTAACTTATTTAAGTGGCCACTTTTCTTTAAAAGGTCCTTAATAGCTACTAAAAGCTCGTTTTCGCAAGTTTTTTTCGTTTCGTTCATTTTATAGGGAAGATAGTGAATTTAAAATCAAAGGAACTGTAATTATACACTTATTTGGCACGAATAAAGTAACTGAAAATATATTCACGATAATATATTCTTTGACGTATGTCATCGGTAAAATAGCTTTGTATAATGGGTAGAATCTTGTATGTTAGAAACTCTTTGTTACGAAATCTCTTTCGTAACATTTTAATGGGAATGTGTTTTATTGACAAACTTCGTTGCTTTGAGATTAATACCAATATTTTTAGTCCACATAATAATAACATTATTGTTAAAATATTTATTTCAGATATTTAGTCATTAATTCAACAAATTTTAATATAAAGGTACAATAGTATTTCATTAAAATAATGTCAAACAAATAAATACACCACAAACAATTTTCCAAAACATTGGACGGACTCGAATCCGCAACCTTTCGCTTTCCGAATAGTTATTCTTTCTAATGAGCTACCAAGATTTTAGCTTATTATAGCTAAATGAGTCAACCAAGTGTATAAAGTCGAGACATCAATTTATTTAGGTTCAGTCACCCTTGAGCCCATTCAAGGCTACAAGGCTACGCGTCAATATGTCATTTCTTGTGTTTCTGATGTAAAAGCTTCTTAAAATCATTGACGAAATAATGCTTGTAATTTTGTTACTAAATAAAAAAAAGGTTTTATGTTTAATAAAAAAAATTAAATAAAGGGAATAAATTCTCTTCATCTTTTTACGATCAATCACTGCTTATTATAAAACAAAGTCCTCTGCCACATGTGTCTATTTTTCTATTCACAATGAGCTCAAAAACTACTAATCGAATTTTTATGCTGTTTTCAACAATAGATAGAATTATTTATGAGAAAGACGGATATCAAATTAAATATGTAAGTTACCTTATGCACAATAATTTGATCTTTTACACGATATAATTTAAACGAATATCTTACGAGATATCACAAATATTAATGTACGAAAATAAATAGCAGCGCTTCTCATATCGATAACGGATAACTCGCATGATGCGATCACCCCCGCGCTAAACGCTAACGCGTGCGTACTCAAAAGTTATAATCCCACCCTATCAGCTTTCGACCGACGTGAACCTCCTCTTAGAAGGCCAGGACTCCACCAACAAACGTGCCATCCCTGACCCTTTAGATCAGCGCCAGCCCTCTTCTTTGTCGACCTGACTTTTCTCCATCCCGACCGATACCCCTCCTCGGCGCTGGTCGACGTTTCTTATGCGCAACCTCACCTAGGTGAGTAGCACAGAGGGGCGGTCGCAAAGGGTGAAGGCTTCTGACACTTCCCGAGTAGAAGCCATACAAGAGTCTGACAACCGCACGCATGAGGATTTTCCGTGTCCGCAGGGTCCCAATTTGTTTAGGGGCATAAAAAAAGCGCGCATAGGTACACCTATAATAAACAGACTTTCCGAGCGAATGGAGGTGACGACTGGAAAGTTCTTTTGTGTGTTGTTGGACGGTTGAGATGTCGTTGGTTTTTACATGATACTAGCTGCCCCGGCCACGCGTTGCTGTGTTATAAATTAAAATCAAATATATCCTATCCTTTAAGTTAGATCAAATAACAGATAGTTACGAAGTTTGATCAAAATTGGTTAAGTAGTTTAAGAATCCATAGCGGACAAACAACGTGACACGTAATTTATATATATTAAGATAACTTTTGATTTCATTTAATAGTAATTAAGGAAATATTTTTTTAGATGATCTTGGAGGCACGGGTACAGCATTTGTTATAAATTTACTATTATAAAAAAAAAGATCGGAGAAATATACCCTTTACTGTGGCACCGCAGTTACACTTTTGGAAGGTGGGCATACTGCCCATTTGGCGTTCAATTTTCCACAGAAAAAATTGATGACGTCTCGAGCATATGTAGGATATATTTTAAAACAAAATAACACTAAAAAAATAATGAAACATTGCGGTCTGATTGATTATTTGGGTAGAGCCATCATCGCCGGAAAGTAATATGTCAAAGTGGCAGATGAGCAAAAATTTGTAAAATGCCGCCGACAGCTTAGGGATTAATGAACTTGAGGAACTTAGCACGCGAACTCATGGCCACAATATTTATATCTCATAATCATAATCGCTATTTAGTTATTAGTTAAACACACTGATTCAAACTCAAGCTCTATCATTTATTATACGGGTTGCTTCATTTGATGAGATTAATTTTCTATTCATCGTAGTAGAGCGTAGTAGCTTGTGATTAATCTAATATTAGTTTGAATGAATAAGAAATGATTCCACAATAAAAAAAATTACATCTTAAAGGCAACGTAAATTTTTTTTATCTAGCAGATATCGTAAGGAGAAGTCGGTAAAAATCTTTTAACAATATGGACCAAATATACTTACAATCAGGCCTTTTTCCTGCAGGGGTAGGCAGAGATCACAGATTTCCACTTTGCACGATCCTAAAATACATCTCTTGCTTCTTCAACTCCTCATCAGACCTTTCATACAAGGTCCTCGGTCGATTAAGGGTACCTTTGACCTGCCCTCTTTTCAGGACATCTTCTATTTGATCCCTGAAAGTTCGCCTTGGACTGTCTATACTGACTTGCCCTTGCACATTTGCCTCATATATTTGTCTTGTCAATCTTCCTTCGTGCATACTGTTATAATACTAGTATATCTATCACAAATTCTATGACAGACTCTAAAGTGGTAATTACAATCAAAATATTTCTTAATGGCACATTCGTACTGATACAGAATGACGTCGATCACTTCGACTGATTTGAGAAGGACGTTCTATCTTAAGAATTCCGATGTGATAACCGTCTTGCCATGAGAGTGATCTTAGGATGCAGCTGATTGCTGTAGAAAATAAACACTCTGGCTTAATTTACGGTAGGTAGGTAAGTAGGCGTAGGTAGGTAGGTAGGCGTAGGTCATTGTGGATTGTCTTTTATTAAGAGGAATAATAGTCAATCCATACTGACATAAAGGAGATGTCATAAAAGTACATGTTTATCATATATGCATAAGATTCTAGAGTTTTGCTCCAAGACACATATTTACTGTTTAACCTAGATTCAAATAAATCTCTATTAGGTGTGAAGCAAATTTTAATTAAGGTGGAGCCATATCTGCTTGAATCCGCTCAGAATCGTGTTGTGACTTAATAAATTTAGAATCTACAATGTAGTTAAACTATTTTTCGTCTCAGCCAAATGACGTCCATTGCTGGACAAAGGCCTTCTCCAAGGATCTCCACAACGGCCGATCCTGCACTGCCCTGGTCGGTCCACCGAGTGGGAGACGTGCCTACACTGCATTTTCCGGTCCATGGTCGCCACTCGAGAACTTTTCTGCCCCAACAGCCATCAGTTCTACGAGGTATGAGCCCCGCCCACTGCCACTAAAGTTTGGCAATTCTGCGGGCTATGTTGGTTACTTTGGTTTTCCTACGGATCTCATCATTTCTGATTCGATCACGTAGGGAATCTCTGAACATAGCACGCTCTATAGCAGTTTGGGTGACCTTGAGCTTTCAGATGAGGCCCAGAATAATGGACTACGTCTCCGTTCCGTACGTCGTCACTGGATGGTAAAAAAATTTAGTCCTCTGACAGACAGACAGACAGTCCTCGAGGGTCGCGCGTTGACGTACTCGCCGTTGATATTAGTACCGACTCCGCTCCACTTCAGAACTGGAGTATATCAGCCACTTTGCCACAAGCAAAGTGGCTGATTATACTCCTCAGTCTTCTGTATAATGTACCGCAGCGTATGTATGTGGTCTATGGTAGTGAAACCTATTCGGAATCCAGGTTGTTCAGGAGGCTGGAAGTCGTCAAACTTGCGAGCGAGACGATTCGTAATGACTCTCGAAAACAGCTTATAGACATGGCTCAGAAGTGAGAAGGGTCTATAATTCTTCAACAAAGTTTTGTCGCTTTTTTTGAAGAAGAGTACCACCACACTTATGTGCCACTCCGTAGGCGTTTGCCCCTCGAGTATGACGGAATCAAATAGCTCCTAAAGAGAATTTAGTACCGGCGTTCCGCCTGCTTTCAAAGCTCAGCCGTGATTCCATCGTCACCCGGTGCCTTATGGCTTTTAGCTGTTTGAGAGCTATTCTAATCTCGTACACACTGATGTATCCTGGACGCCAGTCTAGTGTCGGGTCAATATATCTCTTGAGTCTTTGTCTAGGATACTGACATACAGATACATACATCTCAGATTACTTTGTTTCCAATTTACTGTATAGTAATATAAGTTATAAGTTATTTATACGAGTATAAGCATATCACAATAGTATTGTGAATACATAAGCAATACTACAGGTGTCCCAAAAAATAGGGCCAGGATGGAAATCTACAGCGATAGAGCATCTCTAGGGCTACCTGTATCACCTCAATTTTCATTATTTCTGTGGTTTGTTCATACTTTCAAATTATGCATTTTTATATCCTTTTGTCAGATTGATTTATTTACAAGATATTATTTATAGAGACCTTAGTTTTAATTTTATTTCAATTCTTTGGCTGACTGACGGGGGTTGTTCTATAATACGGCTGGTTGTCTATTTAATTTATGTTTAATGTACAATTACGTACCCCTAAATATTTTCAAGTTTAATAAATAAATTGCACCTTATTTATTTATATACATATATTTGGGGCTGACTGACCAGCTCCGTTCTTACATCTAAGTAACTGACTGACATAACTGTTATTTTTATGCAATATTTGTATATAAATAACAGTTATGTTATTACACTCCTTTAAATACCACTCCACTCATAACACGTTCTAGCATAGCTAGACTTACCGCAGTATGTGCGTGTACAAAACTACTATAACGAATTGTCATATGATCGACTTTAGTAAAATCAGAGCATTTTTGAGCTGGCTCTTAGTCCACTCAAGCTTACCAAAAATTCTAAAAGAAATATTTCAGATTTGTATGCAACATGAAGCATCAAAATACCCTTCAAACTTAAAAATAAGACGAAGAATATCAAGACTTTTCAATTATGAATTATAAAATTATAGTACCAACTGAAAAAACAAATGGTTTGACGTCAGTCTCGACTTCATTAATTTCTTTTCTTACTTAGATGATGACGAACAAAGATAAGAGCTGATTTATGAATGATAAATGATCTATTAGTAATAGAATAGCCCCTTTCCCTTGGTTTTAGTAAATATAAATAAATACTTAGACCCACATAGACTTCTTGAAAGAACGTGGAAAAACACCTTTTACTCTTTTGTTTCACTTGCTCACAGTCGTGTAAATTCACGAACACTTAATGGGTAAACATGCACCAGATAATAATATTCACCGGAATATCAACAAAAAAAAACAAAACTACTATACTTTGCCCAATGTAGGATGATACTTTTGACAGTTGACACCTATATAGAGGGTATAAAGTTGCTACTGCAATGTCAAGCCAAACATAAGGAAACAAACGCAACCTTAGTACGTAGCAATAAGGACGTGACACCTGTCAAAAGTATCATCCTAGATAATCCCAGATTAGGTTTGAAGATACCGCCATAAACGTGACCTTACTCTTATGATCTTATTGCTATTTATACTGAAACTTTAAATAATACGTATAATTTTATAAATGAACTAATATTCATGTTAAGAAATCATAATAATTTTGACTTTTTTTAAACTGCTACAAATGCAAGTCCAAAAGTAATCATCTTCTTTACAAAATTAAAAATAGCCAGAGCGATTAAAATTATAAATAATTAGAGTCAAAATGTTAAATGAAATAGCAAAGAAAAGCGATGATAAAGTACAATAGACTAAAGGCTTTCAGTTCCACAATCCGTCAATTAATCAATAGCGGTGATAAATGAAACATCACAATTATTTGACAATACGCCACGGCGCCGTGACTTTGAATCTTATCATTTTAATCAACTAGATGCTAAGAGGCCGACATATAGTTGATATTGTAACTATATAATTTTATATAACTTTTGCGTTATACCAAATCATGTAATTTTTGTAAATCATACTTTGATAAAAAAAATCCTTTTGTAAATCAATGTTATCATTTTTTTCAAAATTATTTGACAATAATTATGAAATAACAAATTACTCTAAAACTACGCAATATCCCGGATAACATAATATATCATATAAATAAAAGGCAGATTGAAAACTAAGTGATCTGAAATGAGTCATGACTGTTCGTATCAATCAAGTTAAGTGTTTGTACCAAAGGGTAATAATTCATATATTTTAGAATAAAATTTGAGACGTTAATTCGATATATATTGGTATAATGAAAAGCGTATTTTAAGTCAAAAGATGTTATACAACAATCCCTGAACTCTATAGCTGTACTTCAGTTTTCTAATTTAAATTGTTAAATGTTGGGACTTAAGGTTTAGAACAAACCCGCCTTTATCGTTACTATTTAGATAAGAAAAAAAAAGATATATATTTCCCGCTACTAAATTTGCATGCTGACAAGGCATCAGAAGAAAATAGATCCTGGATTACATCTATATATAGCCTTCAACTTGGATTTTAAATAACAAGGTTCAGATGGAAGACGTGTTTGCACAGGTTAAATAAGGGAATAATGACAAAAATAGTACAGGATCCTATTTATTGTAGACCATTGATTGTAATACAAATTTAGCCGTCTGATCGATATATCATATCTACCGACGGGAAGCATGCTACCGCTGCTGCTGCAAGCTTTATAGCGCGGGCGGAAGTGGAGATCAACGGCGCGGCACGGCTTAGGCGGTTCACACACTAGAGACGCGTCCCGCCGCGGTGCGCGTAGCGACAGAAAACGCGCCCCCGCGCGGAGGCGCAGATCTGCCTAACTTAGCGGTGAAATCTGCTTCCCCGCGCAGATTTTGAATACAAGTTGACCCTACTTCTTCACGCCCCGCGCAGAATCTGCGCGCGGGGCGCCTTCCCGCGCGTTCCTGCGTCGGCAGTGTGTTGTCATAGGCATGTTTTCTATATTAATTGAGATTCTTGCATACAATAATAAAATCTGCGGCCACGCGCTACGCGACGGGGCGCGGTGCAGTGTGTTAACCGCCTTAGGCGGTTGCAAAACTGCTGGCGCAGATGCGATGACCCGGACGTCTTACCGGGTGGACTGCTCGTCAATATTTGGGCGAAATATTAAAGATTTTTAGGGTAAGGGTATATCATATAATATTAATTGAATATTGTTTTCATAATGCATCATATAGGTATATTATTTTTCTTGCCGTGTGAAAAAAGAAATACTAATTAGGCCAACAAACTATCATATAATAAAAATAAAATAAACTGAATATTTCAGTAACAAATCAATATGATTTGATAATGAAACAGCTATTTTTATGTAAAAATAGATATTTAAAAAAATCTGTGCTCAGAAATATAACAAAATCAATTTACCGCAGTAATATGTATTATTTGTCTTGGAAATAAGCCCTCTAAACGTTGAATATCAGTTACAATATACATTTAACAATATAACTCTAGACTGATGGTGCAGATGTGATGCTACGATATCTGGGGATATTTCAGCTGTTCTACTTATTCCTATAATTGCATTGCCAATTAAAAAACATAATTATCTAAAAGTCACCTAATATAGCAGTATTCAATATAAAACAGGAACTTTATTTTGAAGAATAGTTGAAGGAAATCTGTAAATTTGTGAATAAATTTGCTTATATTGCCTTTCTTTTCTTTTGTAGATGGTTTTTTTTCCTTACTTACTATTAAATTTGTATGAAAATGTTATTTCATCCAGACTCAAAATTTAAAGATTATTGATTTTAGGAAAATTGTTAAGGCGCTATGGCAACACCACTAAAATTAAAGACCAAATGATTTTCCTGTTTACTATATTTAGATTCATAACATCGGAGACAATAAGGTTTTGCAACAAGGCACGAGGCTATCGCGTGCTGCGAGCAATGAAGCCAAATTGCCAGCAATAGCCAATAATTCAAAATCAAATTGGGCCCAAACGGCGCCGATTTAAAGTAATAAATTGGATGAAGAACTTCACAAATGAAATGACTTTTGTACTAAGTTTATATTTTTGTGCACGAAATATTCACAATGCTTTGGTGTAAAATTGGATGTAGAAAAGAAAAAAGTGTTTTTTTAAATTAGTGAAGCAAAAAGTATAAAGTATCAAGTGAATAAATATAAACACCAGAGCTAGTGGCATCAGAATTGCTTAATAAAATTATAGCACTGCAAATAAGTACATTAGAACCTTCCAACCCAAAGACAATTTGAATACAATATGTAAAGTTATGCAAACTTCATAATATGCGCGCCTGCCACAACTCATTATGTCTTGTCTAAAGTTAGCAACATATAAAATTCTATATGAGAACTGATGAAAATATAAAGCAACTGTCATATCCGGGTAGGATAACGTTTGATGTAGTTTTGAAGATGCAGCAAATATTTGCGCAAGCAATTTTATAGCGTACTAGCTGAACCGGCCACGCGTTGCTGTGCCGACGTTTTTAAATATATATTTTTTTCAATAAAAAATATCCTATGTTACTCCTTACACCTCCACGAATATATGTACGAAGTTTCATGATGTACGGTTTAGTAGTTTTTGCGTGAAGGCATAACAAACAAATTTACATTGACATTTATAATATTAGTATGGATTTACTTAATACATTATCATACATATCATAGAAAAAAATATTAATATATTTATAAATATTTATACCGGTTATTAGTGCGTAAAATTATTTCTTTTTGCAATTTATATATATAAAAGCGAAAAGTCATTCACTCATCACGAAATCTGAGAAACTACAAATACTAGAAGTCTCATATTTGCTCACTGAGACAGGAATTCGCGAAATTCAACCCCTATGGGGTTAAAACGGGGTGGCAAAGTTTGTATGATGCGTCTGTATTTTTAATAGTAGGGTTTTCAAATTTTAGAAAATACTCATTATTAAAAAAAATAGTACACCGACTTGTTCATCGACTTCAAAAAGGGAAAATTATCAATTCAGATGTTTATTTTTTATGTATGTTCGGGCATAACTCCGCATAATATAAACGGATTTGAAAATTATTTTTTTTGTTTGCAAGGGGGTTATTCCGAATTGGTTCCATTTAAATTTCATTTAGATCTAATGATAACTTTCGGAGACAGGTAATGGAACTCTTCAAAAAATAACAGCAAATCAACCGCGATTGCTTCTATCGCATACATATGCATTGTTTACGCGATCACGTAACATAACGACTGATGTTATGTTATGTGATCGCGTAACCACCTTCAATACTGATCTTTGTGCCTTCGAAAGAGGTACAAAGATCAGTATTGCAGTCGGTTTATTTGTCAAAAAAATATTACGATTTTTTTTATCCCAATTTCATCATCGTTTTCTGTAAAACTATAGATTGAATTTTCGAAAACCCCCATACAAAATCTTTATTATCTGTCACAATCACAATTGCTATCTTTTAAATAGGTCTGGAAAAGAAAGAAATGAGTGACATTTCAGATTTAACAAACGAAAAATGACGAAACCATAATTTGATTCGAAGACGCAGCGCGGGATGTCCCGTCATTACCCGAACGGGTAATCCCGTGAGGGCAGTCGTCGTTGTCGCAAGTATCGAATGTACGAATTTTTCTGCGCTTTATGCTGCTTGATTGATGTTCACTTTCGCTGATTATTTACTTCTGCACATTTAAATATTCATTTGATATTTTTGTTAGAAATTCAAAAAACCAAATAAATATTAAAATAATTTCATTTAAATACTCTTCAAAATTCCAAAGTTTCCTTTCAATTACTTAGTTTTAATTTATTTGTTAATTGGGTCGTTCTTCTTTTTTGCCGACAATGAAACGACGTTTTTCTGTTTTTTTGGTTTTTGAACTATCCATAATTTTGGTTTCTGTGTGGAATTTAAAAGAAATTGCATCTGTGTTGTCATTAGGACTAATTAAAGTTTCCTTTGCGGCAAATAATCATTCTTTTTTAATGTTGGTTTTTAAAAAAAATATGTGACAGAGTGGCCTTTTTCTGTGGAGACCACATTTCGGTTTACCACTCTGTCACGGCATTCTACGAAAAACAAATGGAAAAATATGTTGGTTGGAGAAAATGAAAAATTACATAATATTAATAGATAAGAAAAATATGGACGTTTATTCGAACCGAATTAAAAAACCGTAAATATCAATATTCCAACGAGATGCCATAATAAGACGAAGGACAGACCATTGTCGGTAAAAAAGAAGAACGACCCAATTAAATTTACGTTTATTTGAAAAATAGGCAAACAAATTATTACAGTCGTTGTCGAAGGATTACAAATCCGATACAGAAAGGTAGAAATATCTGGCGATGGAGCATGTTTATTTTCGTCTCTGTCTCATTTGCTTTATGACAATATTTAAATGGCTGCTCAAATTCGTAAGTAGTAAGTAAAACACGTGACAAGCAATTTTCAAAGACATAGCCTCGAAAGATACTGAAATAAATTTATCTTTTATTGTGATTGAGTCGGAAGTTAATTTAAGTATGGACAGTTCTGAAGAATCTGACGTGAGTGGTAAAAAACGCAGAAAGTGGTTCACAGACAATATTCGTAGCAAACAAATAAAAACTGTCAAAAATATGCCGGTTCACTACCGGGCAACTGCTAAAAAATATGCCTTTTATCATCCTGAGGTCAACAGACAGGCAGTTGTGAATTATAAGAAAAAGCAGCAAGTAATTGTTTGGAAAAATAAATTTATATCCGTATACCACTATGACCACCACTATTAGATTATTATCATGTTTGTAATTTAACTTGTAACTTAACATTAAAATGGCTGAACGATTTTAATAGGATTCGGCATATAGGTAGATTATACTGATACAATGTACGATTGCCGTAAGATCGGGTGGGCGTTTTTTTCATATACGTACACATCTTTTCCACGCGAACGAAGTCGCGGATAACAGCTATTACGATAAAAGCATAAAATGAAAATTATAAATAAAAACAAACTCATCATTGAGTCATGTGCAATCGACCGATGGTATAACAAACTCCCCTGAACACATTTCGAATAAAGATTTACACCAATGCTTGAAATTACCAGACTGTACTAACAGGGCCGAGTGAGACAGAGGTCGTGAATGTTATTATGACCGTGTTGGTAGTGGTCAAATTATAATGTCTGGTTATTTGTTTTACTTAAAGAATTTTCTGTATCGTAAATAGTTAAGCGCTTGACCGATATCTCGCCTGATGGTAAGCGACGAAGCGATCTAGGATGTGACGCGCTTGCCCAGAAGATATTCATTAATTCGTGACTTCAAGTCTTATAAATTGTTTATTTAGTTCTAAGCCGCGTCCTCCACACTTTTTAATAAAACCACTTTTACCGAATTCCTTGCGTGAGTCGAAACGCCAGGATTAAATTTAAAATATAACGATAAAAAATGATTCATATAACGAAAGAAGTTTTTATTTTTGAAACCTATTTAAACCTTGAATTATAAAGTCTTTTTATGATTTTAACGTTCATATTTATATCAAATACAATAATTAAATTTTAAAGTAAGACAAATAACAAAAAACACTAATGTTAGAAGAAAATTTGTGTACTATAGAGTAATTTTTACCCTACGATTCCAGTTAAGGATAAAATATAAATAATTAATTATAAATAACATTTATTTTAATTTTGTATATAGTCTTATAATAATAAGTAACAATTATACTTTGGGTGTAATATTCACATACAAAGTATAAAATCACTTACTTGAAATTGATTCCGCGCGATCTTGAGTACTAAACAAGTAGTTAATAATAATAAAAATTGCACCATTTTAAAGGTTTAACTGTTAACTTTATATTGATACTAAATTCATTCAAATTACGCCAGTATTTAAGAAAATATTTTGGATTATGTGAAGAAGTAAGGAAAAAGACATGTTTCAATTGCTTGATACGCCGCAATTGACACATAAGAGCACGTGTTTTCCGTTTTTTTATCAGTCGGCTTTCACACGTTGACCCGTACACATCTCCGCTACTTTTTACCCTTGACCTTGGACGAAAACAGATATTACACCTACTGAAGCAGCACAAATCGTCGCCCTAATGCGGTGCCGGTTTATCGTTTCATCCTCTCTTCGAAATCGTCATTTGACGTCCAGCAGGAGCTCAGAAATGTTCGTGGTGCAGCTGCCAGCGAGTGGACAGTTATTTGAAGACTCAAGCAAGCAAATTTGACCTCAAAAAAGGCTGCCACAAGCCCGAAACTGACGGCTATGTCACCGACAGACATGCCTTCAATTTGCTCGCACCTATCTTGATTGAGAAGTCAAGCAAAGGAGGCGAGCCTGTACTCCGACGAGCGCAGAATGTATTTGCACGGCAGCGACCGAGAGGTCGGGTCTACAGGCTGCCTGGGGAGCGATTTGCGCAGTGCTGTTTCGCCAAGACAGTGGCTTATGGGAGCGGTCCTTGTATGATATAGGCCGGTATTTCTTTCGGCGGTAAAACGGAGCTTGTTTTTGTGCCTGCTGGGGGACGAGGAGGCGGTCTAACTTCAGACCGCTACATTTCCGATATTTTGCTGGAACATGTCGTTCCCTATACGGAATATATCGGTGATGACTTCCTCCTTATGCACGATAATGCTCGTTGTCACACTTCCCGTGCCACAACTGAATACATCGTACATACATACTAACTGAAGAAGTCGGTATCGCCACATTGGACTGGCCAGCGCTCAGTCCGAACTTGAATGCCATTGAACACGTGTGGGATGAACTGAAGAGCCGGGTTCGTCCAGTAATCCTGCTCCTTCAAGTGTGAATGAGCTTAAATCGGTTTCGATAGAGGAGTGGGAAGGTATCCCGCAAGAATCGATTCAGAAGCTGATAAGGTCAATGAAGAATCGTCTTCAAGCAGTTATTAGGGCTAGGGGAGGGAATACAAAATATTGAAACTTAATTTTAAGGCTAAATATTTTTTTTTTATAAATGAATTGTTGTTGTTTTGTTCATTCATTATTTTTCCATAATTTCTTGTTTTCCTAACCTTCCTTTAAAATGGTGCCATTTTTATTATTCCTAACTAGTGATTTAGTAGTCAAGATCGCGCGGAATTAATTCCAAGTAAGTGATTCCATACTTTAGCTCACGAGAGATATTTCTTCCCGACCGTGCCTGATAAATACATATATTGTGAAGGTACAGTGACGACCATTATCTTAATCGTCCTGTAATTAAAGCTCCTGTAAAGGAGTCGAAAACTAAGGATTTAATATAAAATGTGCTCCAATATCGGTTAATAATTGTGTTATTTAAATTCATGATGTGCGCTGAGGTGTAAGAACTAAATATAATATCTCTTCTATGATAAAATGAAATAAGTACATCGGATTGCAATAACGAAAATTATCACGGCATTGCGTTACCGATTTTTAAATAATTTCATGCAGTAATTACTTCAAACAGATAAAAAAAAATGGAAAGCCAGAAGAGAAATTTACTTTTGTGAAGATAGCAATGACTTGGAAAACAGAAACTTTTCGTAGAGTCACGTCTGACCAAACAATATGAATGGTTGCCCAATCGTACATAAACTTAGCGCCAATTCTTCTGGTGAAGTTTGAGAAATCACTAACGTTTTCATTGTTACTTCTCGCATTGATTTCATTAAAGATGTAACGAAATACTTGAGTTTTAAAATTTAGTCTTTGTGCCAGAGTATGGTTGCAATTTCATCAATAAGATATTGAATGTGGTTTATGTATAATGATTATACTTAAGCCTTTGTTTCCAGCAATTAAATTTATAACTTTTTATACTTTAGTAAAAGAGTATTTACCCTTATATGAATACTGTATGTTGAAAAACCGTGTGCACAGGATGATTAAGGCAAAATTATAGAGTCGGATATGAATACGTACGCTGGTAGATATATAAGGGCGCAACAAATAATAAAAAAAGATTTAACAAAAACCTGCCAATGTAAACGGAACGAACCTATGTAAATAATCGCTTTTTAATAGCTTAATAATAATATTTTGTATAGCGAAACTTACTTTAATCAACAGAGTAAATTAACTTTGAACATTATATATCAATTAATTGAACTCTTTGTTCGATCGAAATAGAAGATCGAAATAGTGTTAAAGCAGATCCCACGGGAAAAGTAATTAATTAATTGTATGTAAAACTCTTTTTGCTTAAGTCAAGAATCGGTTGGAGCGAGGATTAATTGTTTACATGTATCCCCTGATTTAAACATCAAAAAAACTTTCATCAAAAGACTCTTTTCAAAACCATGTTTAAAGGATAATCAATATAAGGTTTCGGTATCCGTAGAAAAGCATATTTATTTATAGATGTTTTCGCCATTTTAAGACTACAAAAATGTATAATTTTTTTTATATAAATACAATAAATCAATAGAAGCTGTGTATCTGTACATCAAATAAAATTATCCAAACCTGAGTGTCGGCAACAAAAAAAAGGAAAGAACACAGAAAATATATTTTTTTATATTTAAATAATATTGTAATATTTTTATATCCTTAGGTAATCATAAATATTGCGAAAATTAAATTAAATTGAGCAGGTGCAATGATCCCAAATATGATATGACATCAAAACTATGATAATGACACTGTTCTTTCCAGGTATGATGGTTAAAAGATAATTGTACACACCAATCTCATAAGCCAACGAATGATGTTTTTTTTGTTCTTTGATTTTGGTTTTTTTTGTTAACAAGACTACGTGAGATAAATTATTATAATAGAAAAATACTAGAAAAATTCGACTCGGGTCACAAGTGGAATCTCAGGCGGGAATCGAACCCGCAACCTTTGGAAATCAATACAGCGTTAAATCAGGAAGCTACTAGAAAATTTCGACGAATGTTAACAAGTCTCGGTAGCTCAATTGGGAGAGCATTGGATCGGATTTCCAAAGGTTGCGGGTTCGATTCCCGCCTGAGATTTCACTTGTGACCCGAGTCGATTTTTTCTAGTATTTTTCTATTATAATAATTTATCTTATAAGATCGCATTGAAAATGCATAAAATATATAAAATTTATAAAAGACTACGTGAGTACAATAAAGCTATGTAATTGCGTTAATAAACTTATTTTGTTAATGAGAAAATTCCTTGGTTTTCATTATTTCTCGGCTAAACGATAATATAAACTTGTTCTTCGCCTTAAAAAGATATATTCCTTTATCCCGAAAACCATTTTTTTGAAGATCACGAAGTGAGCGTTACACTTATATCATATTATTTAAAAGAATAAATTTCGATTTCATAAAACTAAGAATAAATGATTTTTATATGATTTTTTTGTTAAATCGAGAGCAATAAATTTTCATAAGTTACAAAACCAATATTAAACTAAAATTAGTACCTAACCGTTTATCAGTAAACACGCCCACAGTTCTTCTGAAACTCTCCAACAAACTCTTTCCACAATAGGCTGTATTGCAAAATATGTGAGACTGCATCCGAAGATAGCCGAGGTATGCCGAGCGAGTCAGTGCTTCCGTGCTTTAAGCTCAGTCTTACTTGAAACGCCTCTGGAAGCGGGCGCATTTGATCTTTCATATCCACGTGATCGGTAGTGTAAGTGCGAGTGATTGGACATGAGTGGGTTATTTTTTCTCACGCTGTTATTGGAATATTAATAGGTAAGTAACTAGTGTGAAAAAAATGACTTTTAATATTTTGTGAGATTCGTTTAATCGTGGACTTATAAAAAAATCCTATTGTTAATAAGGCAAGTAAATAAACGTGCCTTATTGAATTTACGAGTCTTATTCGGTTGTAATTTTAAACACGACGACACGAATCTACGCAAAAAAATATTTTCTATTGTTTTATTTATCAGTGCATTTGTAGACGAAAATTTAAGAAGTACTTTATTAAAACTGAGACCACTCTGAGGGTTGGCTGATATGAATACGTGTTTGATAAAGACACAAGTTCGGAAGTAATCATAAAGATGCGAGACAAATAATTAAAAAAAACGCGAATTATAAAGCTAATGAAATATGATAAACAGTGATAATTTAGGATGATAAAAAACTTTAATCAATATACTAAATTTTTTCGAACATTTAGATAATTTTCAACAAGACTACCGTTTGGTACAATGGTAGCGATCATGCCTTTCGCATCGACGGTCCTGGGTTCGAATCCCGGAAGGGGCAGATATTTGTATGATGAATATGAGCATTTATACCTAAGTCATGGTGTTTATTTATATTTATATTTATCATTGTATCATATATGTATGTCTATCCGATACCCTAGTATCCATAACACAAGCCTTACGTTGCTTACTTTGAGCTGGGCTAATTGGTGTGAGTGTAAGAAATATTTATTTATTTACTTATTTAATTATCATCTGATTGAAACATACATTTAGTAGTTAAGCGTGTTTTACGACAGATGTAATTAATTGTGAGAAAAACTCTTTTGAATTAAATGAAGAACAAAAACGGTTGCAGCACTTAGTAGTCCACATGTATCGCCTGATTTTAATATTAGAAGTTCTTATTTTTTCTAAAAAATACTAAACGTAATGCAGAATGTTATGATTAAGATTTGTTAAATAAAAGTGCTCGTCGTAGAAGTATAATTATTGAGGTATATTTCTTTTTTATATTTTGAAAATAAAGTTGCGTTCGTAATATAAAATAATTGGTAATTCAAATTAAGCTTTGTAAAAATAGTAATAAAATCTTAAATGGTATAACATGAAATGGCATAAACAATTACCATCGTCATCACATTGGCCTTAGGAAGGCCACTGCTGGGCATAGGCCTATACATTTAAATTTATTTTTTGAACTATCTGACCGATATTAAAGATAAGGTCTCATTTATATGACTTTTAAAAAATGCCATCAGTACGACATAACTATTATTTGTTAACCTTTCTTGTACCAATAAATTTTTTCGTCAGAGTTTTGATAACGCTATTGTAAAGTTACTTTTTTGTATCCATTTTATTATCTTAGCGTTTGAGTGTCTACATAAGCTTGCCTCTCTACGAAGTAATAAAACAAATTTTAAAATGCAGTAATTTTTTAGCATTTAAAATGCATTAAATTAGACTTCATCTTTTATAGTAAGACGACTTCATTAGGGAAGCTTCGAAACGTCTTGACCAGTATTTTTTTGCCAGTGTTGACATATGGGTGACTAAAGTGATCGCTAACTATGGTTCTTTTAAGATCACTTAGTGGTCAATAGTAAGCAATATTTGGTGTATTCTTTGTGTGAAGGAATAAAATATAAAAAGTTCCGTTGGAGAAGAAAATTTACTGCCATTGAAAGGATTGTTCATTTAAAGTGACAAGGGGCGGGACACATACCCATAAGAGAGGATGGCCGTTGAGGCAGAACGTTTAATGAATGGCGACCGCGAATCGGTCGACACTCCCAACAAGTAGGACTGAAGGATTATCTGGTGAAAGTCATGGCTGATCTGATGTAAATAATATTTAACTATAACAAATTCATTGTTATTAATTTTTATAACTACGCATTACAAAACTAATATATCAGACGATGACTACAAAAAGATAACACGGTAGATAAGAGAGATGTAATAAATGCCTTTAGATGATGTTAAACCTTTGTCAGAAAATATTTGTTTTTAGTGAAAACACTACCTACCTCTATATTATGGTACAGTGACCATATAAAGGTAAATAAAATAAAATATATACTAGTGACCTACATCACTGCAGCCGAATAGAATTAATTTCTTTATTCATTTCTAATATAATACTTCTTCAGCCAGACAGTCTCACCGCTTTGAAAATGTTTAAACAGTTTTGGAATACTTTGTAAATAAAATTTGAAAATTTATATATTCTTGAATATATTCCTGAATACGTTATGGACAGTTTTGTCCAGTGGCATGTTGTAATAAGAAAACTCCATACATAAGTATACTTCTAACTTTCGAATTCGAATTTGTAAAATTATTAAAGTAGAATGATATTGTAGTCTATTTTCTATCTATCACATCTTTACTTTCTTTTTGTCGATTTCCGTGGTCAAGGGGCTCGCATACCGGTTTTCGTGGTAACGCCCTTCCATGGTCCCGAGTTCAATTCGCGGTCGAGTCAATGTAGAAAATTACCTTTTTTATATTGTCAGGGCAGTGCCGGACTAAGTTCACCTGGGGCCTCTAGGCACTTTATGTTTGGGGGCCCCCTTATACAATGTCTCCCGTCACCAGTGTCGGAGCCTTTAATGGTGTGAAATATAGCATTTTTTATCGACAAATTGCCCCTCAAATTTTGTGGAATACTCATTTCTTGAGTGAATAAATACAAAATCAGAACACATTTTTTAAATAAAAATTTAATATTTACATTTTTTTTATATTTTTACATTTTGGGGCCCCTTCTACACCGGGGCCCCTAGGCACGAGCCTAGTGTGCCTAGGGGGTAATCCGCCACTGTGTCAGGTGGTCTGGGTGTTGTGGTACAGTCATTGTTTCTGAATTGAAAATTTGTCACAAGTGGTACTTAGCGTGGGTTCAATACAATTTATGTGATGTTGTCTAATATTTATTATTATTATTTAAATTTCCATTTTATATACACCTGTGTATATCGGTGCTAAGGTGGTCAAGAAAAAGGCGTTGTACGGTATAAGGTATTATATGCGTAAGGTATTATATGGTATTATATGCGTTATAAGTAAGGATGAAAAATATTATAAAAATAAGGCAACCGCAGGTAAACACAGTGTTAATTATATTCGCCAAAGAGGTAAATTTAGTAGTTAGAGTAAGAATATATATTATTAAAAGGAGTCCCTTTAGATAAGGTTCCGAAGATTCTGGCAGCGTTCCCCCTTTGAATAGGTAGACTAATTCCTTGTCCGAGGTAGCTGCCACCTCTTTGGCTTACCTGTTATGTCGACTGACATTTTTGCTATTTCCTTAAAAAGCCTTATAGCGCTAGGACCCCATGGAACAAGGGTCCCGACACCGAATGGAACAAAACCATATTCGGATCCTAGACCCATGTTTTTACATGCTTGAGCTTTTTCAGCCGGTTCACCAGCTGCACTAGCTCTGTTGTAGTATTATTGTAGTTTTTTGATATTTTTTGAAGTATGCAATTCTTCATCTCAGCTGATATGGGATTATTCCTATAATCTTCACGCTTGACAGGCGGGTTGGATATCGCAGTAAATCATAATTCAGCAAACGCGGCTGCCCTTTTTGTGGACTATGGGAGGAGTGCGTAATTACCTTCAGTATCATAAGTAGCTTTTTACGACATCCTTAAGTGTTGGTGCTATTATACTTTACCGGACACTACAAGGTATCCTAACTTCCAATTACGTAATGCAAAACAAAATATTAGAAAAAGTTGACACCATATATTTAGGTATAGTTTCGTGCATGAAAGCAATAATAATAGCTTCCTCATTTGGAAAATTTAAAACGATAATTGAGCGAAGTATTAACGAGAATGTTGCATTTCTCTCATGTCACATGCTATTCGAAAAAGCATGCAAGGGAAAAACACATTTCATTTTGCAATATGCTATATGCCTCCGGCTTCGTCCGCGTGTAATACTTTAGTAATATTGCTTTTGTTTTTACACGATAGTTAATAGATTATGACAATTCAATATATTGTTATGGAAGTAGTATATACTTAATCTTAGGTACTCCTCCGTGCTGCTATTATAAAAATATTTTAATTCAGATAAAGTAACTTTAAAGATTTTCTTTCAAAAATAATATGGGTAAACGTTTTCCCTTTATAAAATCCTAAGCAATAATAAAGAAAAACATCCTTTATTTCGTTTGGATAAAAATAGTAAGGTTATAATTACTTAAAATAAATGGACGATATTTAATATGATTGTCGGATAATTTTATACGATCTAACATTTTTCTAAAGAAAAAGTGATTATTTTTACGACAATTTTTTTTTGAGATAAAATAAATTTAGATATGATATGGATAAAGCCAAGATGTTTTTATTTCAATGAAGAAGAAGGCGGATAAGCATTCTTTAGTGGAAACTTTATTCTGTACCGTGGATGTTATTAACAAACGATAGCTTCAAAGTTCATTTGAGATTTTAATATAATGTTTGACACATACGCATGTCATATAATAATATTTGACATGCGGATGCAAATAACATTAACACGTATCGTCTAACATTTCAGGTGACTCCAACCAATATTGTTGGTCTGTTGCAAAATTATGTCGTTCATACAACTTTATGCATTCTCATTAAGACTGCAAATTCTTCCTTCAACTGAAATACGAAAGGCGACAATTGATTTGTCGTGATTTTTCACGTGGGTGCATAAAAATCGATGAATGACACAGTTTTGCAACGGAAACGACGACCAGGAACAAATCGCCTAATGAGACTTGATATTTAGTGCACTGCTGTCCGGTATTGGTCGACATCCAATACCGATTACAGATACAAATTTATATCCTGTGATATGTGCTGTCGAGCACGAAATCTATATAAATAAAAATTAATGTTTAACTGTTGACTACCTTTGCGTTCCTAAACTATTGATCAGATTATGATAAAACTTTTTTCTATCGTGAGTAGGAAAACGCTTGACCACTACCTCGCCTGATGGTAAGCGGCTATACGATCTAGGATGTGACGTGCTTGCCTAGAAGATACCTAAGGCCCCTAGCACATGGCATATTTTAAACGCGCTGACGACGCGCAAATGACGCGCGTATACGCGCTTCAAGCGACATTCGAACTCAACCTTGTAACCTAAGCACATGGAGCGATCGTGAGCCGTATACGCGCAGATACAACAATACAGACGCGCTGTAGCCACTCGTACCTTCCGCGTTTTATTATTGCGTGTATTGCGGGCGGTCAGATGGCTTGAGCGCGCGCCCCTCCTTCGCCCCTTTGTACGCGCTTCAAACGAGTTTCGAATGCGTTTCACACGCGCGTTTGTATCGTGTTTTAAGAGCGTTTGAATAATACAAAAGCAAATCGGGGCATCTACGGCGCAGAAAATGCGCGTTTTTGAAACGCGTCATCTGCGCGTTCAAAATACGCCGTGTGCTAGGGCTCTAAGACCCCTAAATTGTATTTATCACAATTCACAGACTCAGGCAAAGAGTTCCACTCTTTAGCGGTACGGATTACAAAATTGGAACCAAAACCATATAATATGGTGCCGCTTCTTTATATGTATAGTAAAAAAAAAGAGATGAGCAAAAAAGAGCATTGCAGAGAATACGGGTGAAGCTAGTACTTGTTGAATAATGACTATAAATAAATATATATGTTACATATATATTTATTTATAGGAAGATAAAATTGGAATTAGTTTTCACAGAAGAGATGATAATCTAATGATTCCAACATTACTCTTCAGTAGGTACTCATTGTACGCTACGTTGCGCTATCGTTGAATCCATAAAACAGAAAATAACAGTAAAACTGTTTGTCGTGAGTAAACTAACGTCCAATTTCACCAATAATTTTAAAATAACGCTCGTTTTGGCACAGTATCCGTTATCGGAACTCATAACTTGTGATAACTCGGAACCTGCAGTAAATATTGATATTGACGTAGAACGCTTGTCACAGAGATAATGAAGTTGATTTTAAACTACCCTGGTTAAAGTAATTTAAGTGCTGTAATCCTCGTAAAATATTTTTGATGTTGTGGGCGGTATAGGGATCTACAGGAAGGATACACTAGATTTAATGGCTAGGTAATATATACAAAACATGTTTTGTGTTCACTATCGCGACGTTGAAAAGCATCATAACTAATGAAGCCCCAGAATTAATATAGTGTGTATATAGTATATATATAACAATTAACAAGGACTGAAATTATATGAATATAAGACGGCAAATAAACAAAGCATCGGAGCGATAGTCAACAATTTTTTTTTCCCTTTTGCAATTAATGAATATTACTTTCATGTGAATTCGCCTAATCCTAGCCTTTGGGTATTCTAAAATTTGTTTTACTGGTACTAGATACAAACAATATATTTAATATTCATAGAAATATATATAAATGCTCATGACTCAAGTACAAATATTCATTTCAACACATAAACATCTCTCCTTTTCGGTTCCCGAACTTAGGACTATTGGTGCGAAAGGCAGGTTCGCTACTGTGGTACCAAACGGTCGTCAAAAATTAAATATTATTACACAATTCAATGTAAAAAATGGGACCACCTTCGACCATCTTCCCGACGTATAAAGACGCAGCATGGAAGATAGGCCTATAACCCACAAGTGAGTGCAATGTGGATTGGTGGGTGCTATCGACTGCAGCTCTAGTCGCTTTAGTAAATTTTTGATCACCCTTCCAATGATCTTCTAATTCAAAAGTAAACTTAACTTACTTGACTAAGCTTAAGTACTGCAACCTTGAACCTGATGCGCTAACCGCTGCGAAATTGATGAGTATTGCTGACACCACTAAAACCAAATGAATTATAATGTGTACGTAATAACTTTTCTGTTAGAACTGAGCTATACTCAATTAAAGTTAGGTACACTTTAATGTTTCTACCTATATTATTCCCTTCTAATAGAGACAACAACTTGATGTCCTTTTTCTTATCTTTTTGGTAATTCTGGTAGAACAATACCTAAATAATTGAGGTAGATTTCATGGCTGATGTTATCAGAATTCATTTTGTGTGGAACTTTAATCAAATTTCTGTAACTGTACGATTGAGCTATGAGTAATTTTCTGTTGTTAGAGATGTTAGTTCTTGATGCCTGATGGATGAACTTGCAACTTAATTGAGTTTGAAAGTGATATGTACACGAAGAAATAATTATATCTGATATAAAATAATTAAAAGCTTCTGGCAGGCAATTGGTAGTATATCACTCGGCGCTGATGTTGTTTGAATGAAACCGACACCAGATACCCGTCAAAAAATCAAAACTAGCGATCAAAATTTTCCCTGCGCTTCTCAATCGCTTCACTTCGGTAGACGTTGTTTCGTTTTGAAGCAGCCAAACTGCCTTTATGTTTCTGGATTGTATTGATAAATCCAGAAATTAAAAACCTATTAAATTGCAGCAAACGCGTCGAGTCATGCCTGCAGCAGAATTTTGGTGAGATAGTGCGGCACCCAGAGCAAAACTATACTACTCAGACGACCTCGTCTCCTCCCCTCTTCGTCGATTCTATACGTGTACCTACACATATAGAATCTTGTGAAGCCTTTCCGGCCCCTCTTTGTACTTAATTCGCCTGTTTTCATAAATTAAAATTTTCAGTGCTAGCACGTTTTCTTCGATAACAGCCGTCAAAGGACGACCACTCTTTTTCCCATCCCCAAAAAAAAGATCACTGCTCTTAAATTCGTTATGCCAATGGTGGATAGTTGATTTAGAAGTGTCATCATCCATGAATGCTATTTGAAGTAGATCAAAGGACCACATTTAAATTCATAAAAAATAATCGCTCGAAAATTCAAGACACGATAATTCAATTTAGATCTCAACAAAATATGGACGAATAGAAAAATACTAAAAAAAAAAAGTCGACTCGGGTCACAAGTGAATGAATTATAATAATTTATCTTATAAGATCGCATTGAAAATGTATAAAATATATAAGAATTATAAAACCAAAATATGGACGGAAGTATGATATTCGGACGTTGGTACTTTATTTGTAAATTATTAATTTTTTTTAATTATAATAATCGACTGGGCCTTATATATTAAAACTTCTTCGCATTACTCTCTTAACGGATTGGTTTAACTAAGTAATATTAAAGTTCACTTTGTTAACTAAAGATTTAAGGTTTGAAATGAATATTACGGTAACTTCTACGACCAATTGCTATATTCTATAATTTTCGGACCTTGAGCTCGTTACACGAAGTTTTACGAGTTATTTAACGGACGGATTAAACATTCGTTTATTATTTAATCTTATATAATGTTGATATATTATAAGTTACCATCATCACCACCAACCTTTTAATATAATCCAATGCTAGGAGCAGACCAATGCAGATTGGTAGATGCTAATGACCACGCAGCCGAGATTAACGGATAAAGATATCTTCTAAGCACGAAGAAGGTTGATAAAGTAAATTTTTGGCTACCCATCCGATGACCAGCACTTGCGAAAGTGGCTTTGTGACTCACTGATGCAAATTCTACTATAAGAATTCTAAATTATTAAAATCTGTTTGTCTATCTGTATGTTCTTCCATATCTCTAACCAATTGTTCAAATTCATACTAAACAGAATTGATACTATAACCTCTAAATAACGAATAAAATATATAAATAAGTATACGAGGTTGCATTTCAAATAGGAGCCAAATTTTAATCACAACTTTCATTTCGAATCGTTAACAAATTTCCATACAAAGTAGTTATTTTCTGCCCTCATTAATCTTTCTAACCTTTACTGATATATAATATAAAAGTATCTCTTTTTCGTTTCTCTGTTCCGTTTGGTGCAACGGTAGTGATCCTGCCTTTCGCACCTACGGTCCCGGGTTCAAATCCCGGAAGGGGCAACTGTTTGTATGATGAATACGAGCATTTGTACCTGAGTCATGTGTGTTTATACATATTTCAATGAATATTACATATCTATGTATGATATACTATGTATGTCTATCCGTTAACCTAGTATCCATAACACAAGCCTAACAGTGTTTACTTTGGGCTAGACTAATTGGTGTGAATGTAAGCAATAGGTATTTTTTATTATTCATTTATCTCTTTTTATGTCAATATAACAGCTTTTTATTATAAGTATGTGAGAGTATATCAACAAAAACCATAGAAAAAAATATCTGTCAGACTTTTCATCTCCGAAAAGTATTTTACGCGAATTTCACTGGCAGATAATTGGGTAATTAATTAAAAAAAAGAAAGAAAAGGTAAGATGGATAAAGATAAGAAGAAGATAATACAATAATATAAAACATGATTGATTGGATGATTTTGATGTGCCTGAATAAAAATTTGTTTCTGGCCGTTGGTGTGACTCACCTCAAGTCTGGTATGAATAAACCTAAATAAGCTCGTCGAAAACTTCACCAAATTTTAAACTTCTCGTAAAAAGTTCTCATCTGGCCCGTATTGTTGGCTGTGATAAAGCTTACGCCTTTGTTGCGCATTTAGAAATTTAAAATAAAAATAATGAAACCTTTCAAACTTGAATATTGAAATATCTGCTAAAATTTAATGAAAGTTTCACTATAACAATAAACTTGTCTCGAAACAGTCGTCCGGATAGCGAGAGGTTGTAGGATAGATTCCCGCCTGACGTTTGAGATAAGTTGAATTATACTACACTCGGCGTCAAAAAAATCGCACCTCTAAGAAAATCACGTTCAAATGGCATTAACTCTGGATATGCACATGCAGTCGTATTAATTATAATTTTATTTAAAAGGTTACTTAATTAACTTAATAAAAAAACATTATTTTTCATTATCAAATAAAACCTAAAGCAACAAATAAAGGGTCACAAAAATTCTAAGGAAATTTTGCTGCTCGGGAGAGTCGCGAGTTGCGCTAACTTTGTGGGTATAAAGAGGTCAACACGGGTTCAATGTGGGTCATTCGCTATTAAACCGTTGAAGGGGACACACGCACTGATTTTACTGAAGAAAGAACATCTGGAAAATGGACACTACAGCTGATGAGGCCGCTCAAGTGGTTGCACTACTGCAAGCAGGGGTGCGGCAGTGTGATGTCGCCCGGCAACTGAATCTGAGCCGTTTTTCGGTTCGTAGAGTCTACCAGCGCTTTTTAGAGACCGGTGGCTATATCCGGCGACATGGGTCCGGTAGACGTCGCTGCACTTCGGAAAGAGACGACCGGTTCGTTGTGTCGTACTCTTTGAGAAATCGCTTCTCAAACGCTGTTCAGCTGCAACAGGAGCTCCAGGCAGTTCGCAGACGCACCGTGAGTGTATCCACGGTTAGAAGAAGACTGAAGGAGAAGAACATAGCAGCCCGCAGAGCTGCTACAGGTCCAAAATTGACTGCAGCGCACCGACGAGCCCGCTTGCAGTTTGCTCGCGACCACGTCGATTGGACCATTGAGCAGTGGGGAGCTGTTCTCTTCTCAGACGAGACACGAGTGTGTCTTTTCTGCAACGACCGACGAAGAAGAGTATACCGGAGGCAGGGTGAACGTTTCGCTCAAGCCTGCATCCAGGAGACGGTGGAATATGGAGGCGGATCCTGCATGTTCTGGGGCGGTATGTCGGCTGCCGGCAAAACCGACCTGGTCTGCGTCTCCCGGACCGGAGGTGCTCGCGGACAAGGGTCGCTGACTGCGCGCCGCTATATCACAGAGATCCTGGATGTGCATGTGGTCCCTTTTGCCGAATCTTTTGGCGAGGGGTTCACATTAATGCACGACAACGCTCGCGCACACACTGCAGCCATCGTGAACGACTTCCTGCGGAGGTCCCAAATTCCTGTGATGCAGTGGCCAGCGAGAAGTCCTGATCTGAATCCGATAGAGCACCTCTGGGACCATCTTAAACGTAAGGTTCGATCTCGGGATCCGGCTCCTTCGACTCTAGAGGAACTCCAAACCGCGGTGATTGAAGAATGGGGTCTTATCCCTCAAGAAGAGCTCCTGAAGTTGGTGAGGTCTATGAGGGACCGTATGGAAGCCGTCATCAGGGCAAGGGGGGGTAACACTAGATTTTGAGTTAATTTTAAGACACTTTTTGTACATTTTTTTTGTAAATTATCGATTATTAATTAGGACTTAATTAAGATTTTTTATTATTTTTCAAATTTTTATGCTTTTTGTATAATTTTAATTAAAAAAAAGATTGCACTTAATTGTTGTTTGATGCTCCTTTTTGTTACCTTTCTAATGATACCTAACACTATCCTCTATATAAGGTTTAGGAATTTTTGAATAAGATTTTTATAAGGTGCGATTTTTTTGACGCCGAGTTTAGTAAGATTATCTTTAGATATAAAAAATCAGTTAAATAAATTTTAGAAGATAAATACACTCGAGAGCAATGAATCCGGGTCACTTAAAGAATCCTAAAAATCTCGGAAACTAAAAATGCTAGGTTAATGCAATAAATTGTATTTAATAGACAATGTAATACTCCTTAAATAAAGGTATTAAAACTTCTTAGTTATTGTAAAGTTATATCATAAAAAAATCAAATTTGAAAAAGGGCCACTTTCGAAGATAGAACTACGAAATTACAGCATTTGGTTTTGCTTTTGTTTGTAATCTGTCATTTATGTGGGTACATAAACCATGTTGATAGTGCTCTATATTCATTATTCAAGCTGAAATTATGTCGCTTACGCCTGAAGAATGCACCAGAATACTTACAATGCTGGAAACCGGCCGGAGTCAGCGCGATACAGCCAGGACTGTCGGTGTGTCGCTGTCAACAGTACAAAGAGTTCTCCGACGTTACGAAAAAACTGGTTCTAACATACGCAGACCAGGAACGGGCAGAACCAGGTGTACCACAGCATCAGAAGATCGATACTTGGTGAACACCATGCTTCGAAGTCGCTGTCTCACAGGAACTGAACTCACCAATCAGTTTCGACGCCTCGGAGGAAGTAACCCAAGTGCATGGACAGTAAGACGTCGGCTTGCTGAATCTAACTTAAACCCCTTAGACCTGCAAACGGCCCTAAACTGGAGCGTGGGCATCGTATTTCAAGACTAAGATAAGCCCAGAGCCACGTAAATTGGAGTATTGAAGATTGGTCAAAAGTTATGTTCTCCGACGAATCTAAATTTATGCTCTACAAGCACGATGGAAGACACAGAGTGTATCGAAGACCAGGGGAAAGATTCAAGCAAGCATGCATCGAAGAAAAAGTAGCCTACGGTGGTGGGTCTGTACTTGTGTGGGCCGGAATTTCTTCTGAAAGTCGCACAGAGCTGGTGATCATAGAAAACGGCTCTTTAACTAGCGTAAGATATGTGGAAGAAATCCTCAATGATCACGTTGGTCTATTTATGGTCAATTTAGGTGAGGATGCTATATTTATGCATGACAATGCCCGACCTCATACAGGTAGGATTGTGAATGACTACCTTCAAGAGATGAACATTACTCGTATGGAGTGGCCAGCGCGCAGCCCGGATATCAACCCGATCGAGCATGCTTGGGACGAGCTAGGCAGATGCGTAAAACAACGAAACCCTCCCCCAATCACGCTTCGTGAGCTCAAAATTGCTCTCACAGAGGAATGGGAGAATATTCCCCAAAATCGTATAAGGAACTTGGTGTACAGCATGCCAAACCGCGTAAACGCAGTAATGGAAGCACGAGGAGGCAATACGAAGTATTAAAATTCAAGAAAATCGTAATAAAGTTCAAACATTTCATGTTTCCTATTTTTGTTTTAAGGAGAGATCAGCAGTTTTTTTCTTTATGTAATTTTGTGTTAATAAAATGTATGGTGACTCATATTTTTTTTACTTTCATTTAAGGAGTATTACATTGTCTATTAAATACAATTTATTGCATTAGCCTATCATTTTTAGTTTCCGAAATTTTTAACATTCTTTAAGTGACCCGGATTCATTGCTCTCGAGTGTAGTTGAAAGAGTCGACTCGGGTGAAAATAATTTTTATCATATAACTATTGAAAATGCAAAAATAAATAAAATCATGAAACAAGTTAATGCTTAAATAACAAACATTCTTTATTATTATAATTTTAAAATCTTTTTCACCTTATTGAAATATGCTTCATTTTATTTTAAAATGCTGCCTGCTACCAGCAATATTATTATAAACCGTTTCTAAGATAGCATTACTAAGTTCTAGATTTTTCGGAAGCTTCACTCGATAGGCTGTATCCAATAAATGATATTATCTAAAACTAGCTTTTACTAGTGGCTTCGCTCATTTTAATGTAGACTTCCGATTAAAAGTTAAATTTCTATCCACCGGGAACAGTATTTTATTTTACTTGATAATAGGTATCCTATGTATTGTTTGTACCCCTGACAAAGTGCAAATAAACTTCATGATGATTGATTGAGTATGAGTAGTAAAGGCGTAGAAATGTAACCAAAAATCTCACTTTCGTATTAGTATATTAGTTAGGACTATAAAGTTTTACCGATATGATCAGGTTAACATCAAGGAAGTCTGCCAAAACTACTTGTTGGGTTTTTTTTTTATCAATAGTCCCAAAATTTCTACAGCGACGGTATCATGTCTCTACCTAAAAGATGGCAGAAAGTCTACGAACAAAATGGCACATATATACTGTAATTAAATGTAAAACTAACATTAAAAAAAACATGTCTTGTATTTTCATATAAAATGCGAAGAAACTTTTTCCTCAACCTAATATATCCTAATATTGCGTAATCACATGTTCTTTCCATATACCAAATTAAAAGAAGACAGACAGACTAATAAACATAAGTAAAAAAAGTAGTGGAATTGGTATAAAAGTATCTAGAACGAATATTTATAATAAAATTTGTTCAGAAAAATAAATGTACAGACAGAACCTACAGATACATTTAGTAGCATAGATATTGTGATATAGTTTATCATTTGCGCCATCATTTGTTCTTGCTATATACCGAATATCATAGGAATCAGCAAACCCTTTCTTGGCTTATAGAAAAACATACAGATAGACAGATAAACTATCATTTGAAAGTTCACATGTTTCTTACAAAATACCAAATTTCATCCAATTCGGTCAACACGTTCTTGAATTATAGAATGACATACAGACAGACAGATAAAAATGTGAAAAGCCAAATGCTTTTTTAATTTCAAAATGGTGAGTCATAAAATGAATATTTATCATAAAATTTATCCAAAAAAATAAATGTTCAGACGGAGCCTACACATTTATATAGTAGTAAAGATTTAACTTATTTCTCATCATTTAAGCAAAACCACTTTAACCGGATTAATTTGATTTAAATTTGTTATATTTAATCCTAGCGTTTCGATTTCTTTACAGGAGCTATTATTATTACCACTAGTTCTAAAATTGAGAGGGCCTTCCGATAAGAACCGCTGAAAAAAATTTGGGGACTGCCGTTTGAAAATAAGAAATGTAAAAACTTTACATTTATTATTTATAAAAGAGCTTACTACATCACTTTGTCTTGCAGTCTTTGTTCGAGATATTGTTTGATTAAATATGGAATCCTATGCAAATGGAAAGCTTCAACCTTCATGTCTATTGAAATTAGGATGTTAGGAAACAGGTCACTACAAAATTGATTGTGACTTTGATTTCTCTTGTATCGGGCAAATAAAGAAAAGTATAAGGACAAGAATATTTAGCCGTCATAAAATATAGTAGCGATAATAAGTCTGCAGTGTATGACCATGCCTTTTAAGGGCCCAAGCACTACATTAGATTTAATAAACCACAAATCCTTGCCATAGAACAGAGATTTGTTTCTAAAATGTTACTCGAGGCCATTGAGACGCTCCATCCTGTAATGACGGCTCCTGTAATGGAGTCGAAACATCAGGCTTATGAAAAGAATAAAAATAAACGCTTCGCGAATCCGGTGAAACTGGTGTTTTTCTAAATCCCATCCATCCCATAGACGCGGAAGTATAAGAGCTAAACATAATTTTAATATCAATTTGTTTGTCTATATTGTTACGAAAGTAACAAACATATGCAGAAATAGTATTTATTAGAATACGTGAAAAAAATAAAAATCACGAAATCGGGGTATAAAATTAAAAGCCCCAAAGCCAGTATATCTACAAAGTAAGCGCTCTCAATCGACTCATCAAAGTCGTGCGTATTCACGGTCTCCCCATTAATCACTGAAACGTTACGGCGCGTAGATTTTTTACTACGTCTTGTAGACTAAGACACAAAGGAGCTGTAAGATTTTGAAAGGATTTTTAAGTGATAGGCGAAAACATCTTCGATAGCGTAGCTAAAGCTTTTTAATATGAAATTCCTAAACCATGATATACTCGTATAAGTAATATATTTTAATTCAATTATTTGTCATTATTAATAGTTGTGTAAAAGCCGATATTCGATAAAAAATCAGGGAGGAGGATTAACTATTTTCGTATTTTTTTCAAAGCTCTTTTTTGGCGCCATTTCAAATCAAAAGAAGAATGTTGTTTAAACACAGTAGGAAATCTAATCTTCTATCATTTTAAAGACATTTTTAATTGTTTCCTCTTTCCATTCCGACTTCTTAGTATTTTGGTCATGGCCACTATAAAACTTTCGTAGATCTGTGGTAAATTTGCTTACTTATTATTTTACGCGTGAGTTCGGTAAGTTTATCAATTTTCGAAAATACGGGCGTAAAATAATACAATTTATCTCTCGTTTAGAATCCTACGAAAGTTTATAATTTTCCTAGGAAATTTATAAACATATATATAGTCATTTCTACCCACGGTTTGCACCCGAGTGGTGTTCGGCTTGTCACAGAAAGTAGTTATCGCGCTTCAATATTTTATTCCTTATTTCACGCATCCATTTAATTCTTACTATGAGCCTGTGAAACCTTACTTCGAAAAACACAGGAAAAAGAAATAAAAACTATTTCACCCACAAATAAATGACGAAATATTCCTGTTTATTTTAAAGGCAGTAGTTAGAGAAATAAAATATGTATATATTTATTTTTGATCAAAAGACTTAATACTTCATTTAATGCTTATCATTTCGAAATTGGTATTTCATACAATATTTAAACCATTTTTTTTCTCCTTTCAAGGTGCAACTTCCTAACATGATTAAACACGTGTTCACTTATTTCTTACTAGGACCCTTTATTTCCAATTTCATGCTTCTTACTTTAAAATGGACTTACTGAAATTAAATTAAATTAAAATGATTCACTTGTTTTACACACTCAGGAGTAGTATTTCTAGAAACGAGAAAATTCATATACGTTTTTGTTGTGAAAATCGTCAAGATCAATCGTTGCCAGCTTCTTTTTTAAAATACCCCTTACGCTAAGAGCATATTTTATAAATATAATGCCTTTTATTTTAAAAATTACATATTTATTCAATATAACTTCCAATGGTCCGAAATACAAAGCATGACAACCTTTTCTCATTTGTTTATTAATATACAAGTTATTTTTAGCATCTAAATGGGACTTTTGTATTCGTATGTAGGTTAACTATTTCATATGGACTGTAATTAGTTTCGGTGTGAATAGTAGTATTAAATTCGAAGCACCAATATGGTACTGACAAAGACCAATTTTGAGCGTTATTCATTCATTGAAGTGATGTATTATATACACAAAAATTTAGTTTCTTACTTACGAAAAAGAAATAAAATTTTTGTAAGTTTTTAAAGTGGGCCTATAATTTAATGATGACAGGCTGTGGATATTCTTTGACCAATGTTTAATAACTTGCAAACTTATTTTATTACAAAAGAAACAAATTCGGTATCATCTATTTGTTATGATTTCGTGAGATATCCCGTAACTCAAACCACAAAGTTATTTACAAAAGCAGAGGCGATAATCACTGGGTCCTAAACTGAAATTAGATACGCCTCGTTGTACTTACTAAAATCTCAGTGAAGGCCTTAAATATAGTTAGAATCGCTATTAATATTATCACTACCTAAAAGCCCAACTTTATCTAAAAATACTCGGTCTATTGCCGATGTTACCGTATTAATCATGTACCTTGGCCGTTCAATATACATTAGTATACACATGGTTACTTGGATTTCACGGAAGTAAGCTACATATTTTTGGTTTACTAATAGATATGGACTTCCGAAAAGTAATGCCTGATTCTATCAAATGTTAAAAATATTGAATATTCCTTTGTCGCACTTAGAAATTGAATATTACATATCTATTTCTGGGCCTGCCGTAATAATATTCTATTATAGTTTTTCATAATACGCCTAATATACGTGCGCATGTGCGCTAGTACGCAATATGTGATATAAGTATAATATTACAGGAATCGTATCTGAGTCTGTTATGTTCGTAACTCATTTATCAATAGACTGGTTCATAGAGAAGTTATATTTATACGATGATTTTTTTACAATTGTATATTTTTCTTCATTGAGGATAACATACGAGTACAACTGTTTTATATTAACTTTCCTTCAAAGTAAACCGAACCCCCGTTACAAAGGCATCCTGTGCCTATTGTGATTCGGCGGTTGAAAACACATTCAAGACTTCGATCAAACATATGCAAAATGAATTTTTTTAATATCAACTTTATGTTTCAATTGTTGCAATTACTTGTAATTCAAAAATCATTATAAAATGACTGTTGGGTGATTAGTCCAATAACGATCAGCGGTCTTATTTTCCAAAAATTTATGCAAATAAGACACATGTTTTTCCTTTTTGATCTGTTTATTATCGGTAGTGAAACAATATTTTTATGCATCCCCATTAAGTGCTTTGCTTATTACATTACATTATCCTTATCTTTCGTATACAACACATTAAAATTGTACTACTCTAATAACAACCTAAGTTTTATCAATAAATCTACGGATTTAATAAATGAAATATAAAAACTATGTGATCCATTACGACTTAAAATCTTTTCTCGTATAGATAAAATTAAAAAAGCTTTAGTCAGAAGCACCTTCCCGATTGCAAAATCAAACGTTCATCGGTTTTTGAGATTCAAAGATTCTTAATTTGTTTCATTTTTACAAAATTCATGAAACAAACGCCATGTTATAGTTCCGTGTGATTTCTTCTAACTATAAAAATGGGCCTCGATTACTCACTAAGTAGTGAAGTTCTATTTTATTTTCGGATAATACATAAATTTCTATAAGATATAAAATAAGCATATAAAAAAACAAACCACATTTAAAATGTGGTCCCACATTTAAATTAAATACATTATTATAGCTGATTCCATCTTAATCGAATGTTTAATTTTTGTAAAAACGTGAATTAAAGATTTTAATTTAGAAAGAAGATTGAGCGAAATCTATTTTTAACTAATCAATATTAGCTAACAGAGAGCTAAAAGTTGTTCAAGTGTAAATTACTTTATATTTTTTAGATGCTTTGCAAAAAAATCAATATTGACTTCCAAGAATCACACCTTCATTGCAATATCAACGAAACTATAAAAAACTATCTACACTAATATTATAAAGAGGAACGATTTGTATTTTTGTATGTTTGCAATGAATAAACACAAAAACTATTAAGCCGATTTCAAAAAATCTTTCACCATTGGAAAGCTGCATTCACCCTGAGTAAAATAGGTTATATTTAATGCTAGAAAACATTTAAAGAATTTTATCCACCCGTGCGAAGCCGGGACGGGCCGTTAGTAATTTATACAGAAAGAGCTACTAGTAAATTTTCCATAAATACTCTTACATAGAACCTTTTCTTTTAAATTTAGAACGAATTTAATATTTTAAAAACTTCTTTCGATTTCCATTTCACATATTTTTTCATGTTCATTATCAAAGTACAATATCGAATGGGGTGTAAATGAAAATAGGATTGCAGTGATCGCCTTACACAAAGTGGGTCGCTCTCGCCGTCACTCATATTCCAGACACTACAAAAGCTTGGTATCAGTCGCATATCAATATCATACCGCATAAGCATTGGACCGGACTTCCAAAGGTTGCGGGTTCGATTCCCGCCTGAGAATTTACTTGTGAACCTAGTCAACTTTTTCTAGTATTTCTCTATTAAATTGAAAAATGCAAAAAATATATAAAAAATATAAAATCAGCCGTATGTTCGTATATCGTTCTATCAACAGATACAGATACAGCAACACTTCCTCTATCGAAGACCATAAAATATAGGGGCGGCCGCGTGCTTTTAGAACTACAAAGGCTCTTTATGCTGTTAAAGCCGGAATGCGTCGAAACCCCATTAGGAAGCAAAAATCTTATCCCGAGAAATGAAGATTCCCACTAGGACTCTGTTGAGTTTTATAAAAAAAAGATCTGAGGCTCGGTGCTTATCGTCAATATACAGGATATGTCCTAAATCAATCTTTACAATTAAAGAGAGTGGCTTGATGAAAATGCCTTCTGTCACGATACGTAGGTGAAAGGCACAGAAGTATGCTCTTTACCGATGAAATAAATTTCGCTATTGAAGGGCAGGGAATTATTGTTTTTTGAAAAAGGAGAAAAAATTTTTGCCAAGTTGTATCAAGAGACAGTCTTGAATGGTATTGTGAAACCTCTCAAGAATATATTTTTTTTAATGTACCGTAGACTTTCCAGAATAACTCTGTACCTGGTTACAACGCACGAACTATCTAAGCCTGGCTCGAAACTAATATTCCGGACTTTATAAGAGCTGAAGACTGGCCCTCATCTAGCCCAGAACTCAACCCTTTAGACTGTAAATTATGGTTAGTTTTAGAGGACAAGGCCTGCTCTAAACGACACGGCTACATTGAGTCTCTTATAAAATCTCTGAAGCAAGCAGTCGCGAAATTTCCCATGGAAACAGTGGGTAAATCCATATATTCGTGGCCATTTCGAATAGAATATTCTTTATTTTTTCCTGAGATTTTAATAAGTTTAAGTTATACTTAAGTAAGTGGGTCGTTCTTCTTTTTTGCCGACAGTGAAACGACGTTTTTCTGTTTTTTTGGTTTTTGAACTATCCATAATTGTGGTTTTTGTGTGGAATTTTAAGGAAATTGCATCTATGTTGTCATTAGGACTAATTAAAGTTTCATTTGCGGCAAATATTAATTCCTTTTTAATGTTGTTTTTTTTTTAATATGTGACAGAGAGGCCTTTTTCTGTGGAGACCATATTTCGGTCTACAACTCTGTCACGGCATTCTACGGAAAACAAACGAAAAAACTGGTTGGTTGCCTGTAAAGTCGGTATACGGGCGAAAGTTTTACGTGACAACGACTTTGAGTGGTAAAATAATTTTAATGTGAATATCCATTCGTATAGTAGGAAGAAGGATGAAATAATAGTAACAATTTAAAACATTTATTTATACAAAGAATTATATTTAAAACATTAATTTATAGGCACGCGTCCCTTCCACGTTTTATGTCTGTCTCTCTCGCTCTTAGGCGGGCTAACCATGCCCGAGTGGAAGGGACGCGTGCCTCTCACTCGCTCTCATTGTAAGCGCATAACGTGAGCGGAGCGTAACGCAGTTTCTTGAAGTGTCACCCAGCAAACCAATTTATAAGACGTTGTCACGTCAAAAATATGTTGGTTGGAGAAAATGAAAAATAACATAATATTAATAGATAAGAAAAATATGGACGTTTTTTTCGAACCGAATAAAAAAACCGTAAATATCAATACTCCAATGAGATGCCATAATAAGACGAAGGACAGACCTTTGTCGGTAAAAAAGTAGGACGACCCAAGTAAGTTTTGGTAATATTACATTACTTCATAAAAAAAACTGCATTTTCATTTGTAACAGGACTTATGACCGGACTAGGTACAAATTAAGACAATTTGTACCAAGGTTAATTATGCTCGTTGTATGACGTTAGTGCCTATTCTTTACCATAGTTGTGTGAATACGGCTCCTGACAAGAAGTCGAAACATTGAGATCGAGAAAACTATTTCAGTTACTGAAATGGAATAGCATTTGTGTATAACAAAAGCCAAATCACAGATTCTTGATATAGCAAAACCATATTCAAAATGCGTTGCCGGTTTCTATTAAAGAGCTAAAATCTTTGCCGATCTTCGAAAATTTCGAATATCGGCAATATATTCATGTGTTTCCACTACTTATTCATTCAAATTTTACGTATTAGACTTCTGTTTTATGTTTATATTAATTTTGTTTTTGTAAGTTAACCAAAACATTGAAATATCAATCGATAGGTTACATATAATATTTCTTTTGCTTTCAGACCACCATGCGATTTCTTTCTATGGATTATTTGAATATATTGTACATATAAAGGTCTTTCTAAAGCTGCCAATATTTCGTGTTTGAATTTAATCAGCTTTCAGCTTTCATTTTGTTTTATTTACAACTGCGGAAAGCTTACAAAGTTTCTTCACAAAAGTATTTTATATTCAGAAATGTATATTATTTATGTGTACTTGCACGAAAAATAAAAACAAATATTTAGTTTAATAACCAGTGATGTTATATTTCTCAGAAATAAATGTTTTCACATTTATCTTTTACAAACACTAAGAGAACTACGATATTCTACTAAACTAATGCGCTTAAAATGCTATTCAGGCTTTCTGAATATCTGTCAAGGTATTCAAATTCGCTTCAATGACGAAGTGAATTAGATGTATGTAAGATTCGACGAGGTATAATACAGATACTGTTGATGATATTTGCCATGATGGATAAGAAGCCACGTGTACTAATAGGCGCTGGCTTGTCTAACCAGAAGAAGGCGAGGCAAGTTTTCTAAAACATGTTTTTGATATTTCTAAATTGCTTACTAATTACATCATTTTCAAATAAAAGTATTGTATATTGACTTTAAGATAGTAACCCAATACCCAAAATCCCAAAAAAATACATTGGTTTATTTTTCGAATGAAAGCCAAATGAAAAGGACCCTCTTCAGTTGTAATCCAAAGATTTTAAAATTTAGAACGTATTCTTCTAATGGTACCTATATGTAACCTAACCACATATTTTATAATTAGAAAACATACCTTACGTTATAAGATAGCCCTTTTAAACTTTTAAATAGCATTGAAAACGTGTATAACATTCTAACTCCCTTATACATACCACAACAAAATTAATTAGAAACTTAAGCCAATCACTTAAATTGAAAAAGTTAGGTGGAATTATGCCTATAGTCTTATTTATAATTACTTTGTACTAATAAGGAAATATAATTAGATAAATATTTAAACTTTTAAATGTTTACTGTGCTGGTAAAAGCACATCTTTATATGATGAAAACGAGTATTTGTGCCTAAGTCATAGGTACTTACATGTATATTTAGGTACATGAATATAACTTACATAGCTATCGTATTTGTATGTATATCCGGTACACCAGTCACCTTAATACAAACCTTACAATGCTCATAGCTTACTCTGGCCGAGGGTAATTGGTGTGAACGTAGGAAATATTATACAGTCATGTCGTGGCAACCTATAATTAAAGCAGCACTATTAAACGTAACTTTATTAGGTTATTTATTGTATGGTAATGGTTTAACCCATTTATTTTCCAATTACTGATGGGACCTTTGAACAAACTCTACGTCTCTATTAATACAGTTGATTTATGTTTTATGATAGTAAATAAGAAAATCATAAATAAGAGTTCCTAAAAATAGAATCCCTTAATCTTATTAATAACCACATATTTAATAATTGTTTTCGCAACTTAGACCGTGTAGAGAAAAACACTTTTATAAAAGAACTAGCCCAGCCACGCGTTGCTGTGTTATAAATTAAAATAAAATCAATCCTATCTTTTAAGTTAGATCAAATAACAGATAGTCACGAAGTTTGATCAAAATCGGTTAAGTAGTTTAGGAGTCCATCGCGGACAAACAACGTGACACGTAATTTATATGTATTAAGATTATGGTGATAAAAAGGCAAGTAATCCCAAAAAGAAAAGAAATTATAAAAATACAAATGATTTTATCAACAACTACGAAAATATAATGAAAAAACATTCTTAATAAAAATAAGTGCAACAACTTCTTAGTCCACCTGATATCTGATAGCCAGAAGATATAAGTTTGAATCCCACAAACCACGATTTTTTTACAATTTTTTTTCTATATTTAAAGTTTTACGTGGCTTTAGTATGCGTTAAGGCTCTTTTTACAACTTATAACAGGCGAATTTTGGATAGTAAAATTTTGAAGGCTTCTAAGAATAGTTTAGGCGTATAAACCTTGCGCGCGAAATCCCGCGTTATTGTAACCAATAACGCGGGATTTCGCGCGCAAGGTCGCGCCTGCGCCATTCGCCTGTTATAAGGTTACAACTTATAACAGGCGAATTTTGGATAGTAAAATTTTGAAGGCTTCTAAGAATAGTTTAGGCGTATAAACCTTGCGCGCGCGCGCTAACAATCATAATACAAATTTTACAAATACTGCCAAGTTTTCAAAGCAAGAAACGAAGTCATTGTACTAGAAGACAACTGAGGTAGTGACTGACAGTTGGAAAACTATAGAAAAGGAATCTAACAATAACCGGAACTGTATTTATAACTAAACTAATAAAATATTTTTATTTATAACTTTTTTTTTACTTTGGTGTACCAAAGTACTATACGTGCATGACTTCACGATTAATAATAAAATACTCGTATTTTACTGCTTGTAACATTTAATTTTTCCTATAGGTATTTAGGTATGTTCCTACAATTCAAATAGTAATGTCCCGCCTGAGAATTCACTTGTGACCCGAGTCGATATTTTCTAATATTTTTCTATTATAATAATTTATCTTATAATGTCGTTCATACAACAAATTGAAGGTTAGTTGTAATAAGCATAACTAATCTCACACCGATAAGCCGTATGTGTAACGTGGTCTTTCATACATAAGCGGACACATATCAAAGTAATATCGCTGGATTGCCTGCTAGGAAACTGTCGGAAGCTGTCGGTCTAGTGACGTTACGGTGCCGGTCGATGTGACGTAATGAGTTGCAACCTTTCAACGATGTGAAAGAAATTCCATAGCTTCAGTTCAGGTAAGCTGGTGGTCTAATTCATGTGGAAAACTTTATACTCTTCTCTAAGATTTTTATTACTGAAGCATAATTAAATTCACTATACTTTTTTTATTTAAACATTTTGCTATTATATTTTTATATCCACAAAGACAAATTGAATTTTTCAAGTTTTGGTTTTTGTAAAATATAAAAATCTAATAAGTTTGAGTAGCAAAAAAAATAAATCTTTGTGTGTGTATGTGTGTGTGTGTGTACCATCTAGTGGTAACCTCACAAAGTCCCAATTCGGCAAGTTTTTGTACAGAGAACATTACGTATTAACGTCAATAGTCTTAGTCAATTAAGCCCATGAAAAAGAAAAACATTGTCGTCTGCAAACATTATAAGATCCGCATTACACAGTTATATTTGGCACAATTCGTTTAAATAAATCAAAAATAGGAAAGGAAAGAATAAATGCTGCCCTGCGGAACTCAAAGTTGCAAGAAGCCGAGTCTCTGACGTGTTGTTTGACTCTCGTTTTTTGTGTTCTCTTACACAAATTATCTCTTAACTACAAATAAGGCACACCTCTGATACTAATATTAAAAAGACGTGTTAAAAGTACCGGAATTGAGACAGAGCCAAATGCTCTTTGCATATCAAGGAATACTCCAACATACCTATCTCCCTTATCTAAGTACTATGATATTTTAGATGTAAGTAGAAGGATAGCACCATCTGTGGATGTATTCGCAAGAAATATTATAATTTATTATTATAATATTTCTTGCGATTAATATTATAATCGATTGATTGTTCTATACTCATAAAAGTATTATATAGGGTAAGTCCGGGGGAGATGGCCATAGTTTTTATGAGACGCTATAAAAATCAAACTAGTGATATTTCTTCTTAAATCTTTATTTTAAATCAGTCTTTAATCATTTAACCATAAAAAAACACAACTTAATCAACAAATTCTAATCAAATAAAATTATAAAAAACAACTAGAAGTCTCGATTGGCCATCTCTCCCGAGTTATCCGGGAGAGATGGCCATGATAGTAGGGGGAAGATGGCCAGTACTTTACTTTATTTTTTTGTATTTTTCTGCTTCTCTTCTCTATTCTTCTTATGGCCACACTTTGAGCACATATGGTTAAACTCAGTACAGTTTTCGTGAACCCAAAATGAACAAATTACACATTGCAACCAATCTTCAATAAGTTGGGTAGTGTAATAATTCTCCCCACATCCAGCACAGTTGTCTTGTTCATTTTCAGTATCGTCATCTGAGTCGCAGTATATGGGCTCTTCTCCATCTTCACTACTTTCTGAGATCTTACGAACTGCCTTTCGCTTTATAGCTATCATAGTTTTATCAGTCTTATTTTCTTATTTTCTCACTATTTTTCCTTTTTTAATTTTTGACTTCTCTTCTTTGGCATATTTTTGCTGATCTTTGGATTTTCTTATCTCTATGTGAGATTTGGAAGTTAAAAGAGTACCCAACTGCTTCGGCCTTTTTCTTGCTTCAAAAAATTTATGTGGTATTGGAGAAATTTCTTTCAGGATTTGAGATGGTGTCAATTCTGTATCAGGTTTCTTCATGTCATCTTGGTTAGAAACACTTGTTGTTCTTTTTGTTTTGCAGGGTTTCGTTAAATCTTGACAAACTTGAGTATTTTCTTTGAAAGAATTAGTTAATAATAGGTCATGCTCAGATTCAATTGATTGACTACTGCGGGTTATTGTTTGTAAAATGGATGACGTTTTAGAAGTACTTGGTTCATTTGAAGACGTATTTTTGTCAGAAGATAGGAGTACTGGATCAATAACGGGCGATATTTTAGATAAACTTGGTATTACTACTGAGTTTTGACATACAGTTAGATTAGATGTTATGTCTACCGAGCTGGTAAAAAATGCATATTCTGGTATTGCAGTTGGGTTAAAAGGGAATACTCCCGTTGCTTTAAAGCCTGCTATAGCATTCTCAGCAGTGGCAACTTTTACCCAAGCGTTTTTCAGTAATGTGCCGAAAGATAGTCTTGAGATTCGCCGATTGGAATTTTGTTTCATCCAAAGTCTGCATTGTTCGTAAAAATGACTTTTCAGAGATTTAAATACGGATCTATCTAAAGGTTGCAAATAATGTGACGTGTGACTTGGAATGGATAACAATATAACATCATTAGCGACTGCATATTCTAACATTTCTACTGAATTACAATGGGTAGAATGACCATCTAATAGCAGCAAGACTTTGCCCGATGGTTTCCTTGGCACGAAGTGGGTTTTAAGCCACTCTAAAAACAGTAAAGATGTTATGTAAGCCGACTTTTCTGACATAAAAACTTGGGAACCTGGAGGCATGCCGTCTGAGAATTCAGCTTTTTTATTTTTACCTTTAAAAATGCATGCAGGTGGCAAAAAAGTGCCTTCGGCATTGCAACATCCAATCACAGTAATAGTTTCTCCTTTCTCAGTGGAAGTTATCGTAGATACAGCTTTAGATCCCTTTTTAGCTAATACATGTCCAGGACGATTATTTAATTGCAAACCCGATTCATCCATATTGAAAATAGAGTTTGGTTTACCTATAAGATCATTATCAGTCAAAACCTGTTCTAATAACTTGAAATAAGCATCAACTTCTACTCTGTTCAAAGCTTGAGACCTAGCCAATGAAACTCCTTCAGACTTTCGTAGTGTAAAATCAGAATTTCTTTTCAAAAACATTTGCATCCAATCGTAGCCAGCTTTTTCAATTTTTTTGTTAAATCTATGTTATATGTTTAGTCGTTCTACAAAATGAAATGCAATTGTTCTGACATCATCAATAGTCAACGGGAATCCTTTACTTTGCATGGTTTTTATATGAGCAACAAGTTTTTGTTCATTTTCTACCCCCAGCATAGAAGATGGCCCCATAGGTCCCTTTTTATCATTGTTATTTTTGTATCTTCGTTCTAATGTTTTTCGTGGGATGTCATAAGTTTTTGATGCAGAGTAGATAGTCATTTTTCCTTTTTGAACAGATTGTATGGCCGCCTTGAGTGATTCTTCCGTCCAATTGCCACGCGTTGAAAATGCTTTTCGCTTGTAAACATTCGGCATCTGCAATAAAATAGTAAAAAATTAAATTAAACATACTAAATAAAATTAATAAAGAGGCCATCTTTACCGGACCTTACGTGGCCATCTCTCCTTAATTGACCGGAAGAGATGGCCATATCAATATAAAAATAAACGACTAGCCATAGAGTAAAGTTTTGAGGTTAGAACACAGTACACCGATCATACCAAACATGATAAAACATAATATGTACAAGTATCAATTAAAATTTTTTCACCACGAGGTAAGATATAAACCCAGTAAAAAGTTTTACTACTATTAAAAACAAATAAACCTTTTTATTTCTTACAATTCCGCGCACATCACACCATCCTGTGATCACGGCTCCCGTAAAGGAGTCGAAACGTTAGGATTAAATATAAAATAAAATAAAACATGCGCAAAAATCCGTAAAAAAAGTGTTTTATTCTGAAACCTTTTTATACTTACTTTTTGATTTAATTTCACTTTAACTTTACACGTGCTGCTAGTTGCCTCTGCTGCCAGAAGCAAACTAAATGTAAACTAGCGTCATCTAGGCCTAAGTTCCGAAAATAATTGAACTGGCCATCTCTCACTTGCGGTCATCTCCCCCGGACTTACCCTATTCGATGTAGAAGGTAGTACTTAATATCGTGAAGGGTGCCCTGGCGTCAGCATAAGTAACGTGTCCTATATATCAAGCTACCGAGACTTTGAAGTATAAGGAGCTGAATTGGAAGAGCATTCGCCTGGATAGCGAAAGGCTGTGGATTCCAATAATATTTGTCAACAAAATTGTTGGTATATCTTTAAAATCTACCATTGTTCAATCAAAGTTCCATCTTGCTCAATTTTCGATGAAACTTTTTATTCGTCATGAACCGACTGTATTGAAACGAGTTTATTGTTATGAATTATTTTCTAAGAGTTTCTATAGATTAAGTTGTTTAATTTGGAAATGAAGCAGAAAAGCCGGCATTTTTCAGTGGTATTTAACAAAAATTGATAACATGAATTTAATTATTAAAGATTTTAAAAAAATGTGAAAAGAAAATGGGGAAGTAATATATTTTGTAGGGATCCCATTTCGTATAATGACAAGTGAACACCTTATCAGTGGCTCTCTCTTCAACTAATCAAAAATAATGGGACAAAAAAAAACCAAGGAATTACTTAACTCTTTTTTTTTATCTATTCATTATGTTTCTTGATTTGTAATAAGTGACATTCCGCAACAAATATGTGCAACGCAATAAAATGACTAATGTTGCTTCTACATAAAAATTTTCCTTGTTAACATGGTAAGTTGAGGCGAATTCAACAACAAGAAATTAACGTCGAGCATTTGCCTAGGAAAAGACTCGTGATGGCAATTAAACTTAGCTTTCCTAAAGCATTGCCACCAGTTTTCTTGTTGGAATTACCAGTCGTATAATTTACATAAAAATAATTACACGTTATGCATTAACATCAGTATCATAAAAGCATTAAAAATATGTCATGAAAACTCATTTAAGTTTAAAAATACCATTTTTATTACTCGTATTACTTTAAAATTATTATAGTATCTGAATATCAATATTTTGAAAATAAGATTTTACTAAATTAATGCCAGTTAATTAGCACTATGCGTTTATATTATACTCCAATATGCTGAATACTCTTTTTTTATATTTAGGAAAATATGTTACGCATACTGCGCCCTGAGCGAGCGGCGCAGTTATATGGGACTCTCCTTCACTCCCCTACCCAGCCTTGTACCCGATGATGATGATGATGACTCTTTAATTAAGCTCTAAGAAACGATATATTTTGAATATATAAATTACAATAAGCAGGCATAATTAATTTTTTTGAAACCAAAATAATATTTATAAAAAAAATAATCAATTTTAAAAAGGTGTCGGACGGGACACGAACCCGCAGCTCTTGCACTATTCGTAGACTACTTTTCTAATTGATTGTTTGACGGTTCTATTTTATTCGTTATTGCGAAGACCCGTTGGTTCGTGTCCCTTTATACCAAAGATAACTTGATTTTGCATGGTGAAATTATGTTTAATATAATTATTTAGCAGTTATATTTTTAAACTAGCTGTTGCCCGCGACTTCGTCCGCGTGTATTTGATTTTATCACGCGGTTAACTGATACACAGCAAAAATTAACTTTTCCCGATCTGTCCTCCCCAACCATGAGGAAGATCAACACACGCTCCGGCGTAAAAGCTAAAAAGAAACCGGATTCCCCAACACCATCCACATCTAAAAATAAACAACCTACCACCACCAAAACAACTAAAGTAAAACAATCTACACCTCAAGGTTATCTTACCGAATCCGGCTCCTCTGAGGCCTCCTCACACTCCAACTCTGTAGAATCCGTAAACACACTCGTCGACCAATACATGGAAGACGACTACCTTTCAACCAATTTAATCTTAGCTGAAGAAACGGAAGAAATCGAAGAAACAGTAGAATCTGAAGAATTTGAATATCCTGGCATAGTTACAATAGGTATAACACAAACATGCGACTCAATAATGGAAATAGTTAATACCCTCGAATTCCTAAGAAATAAAGAAAATGTCAATAAAATTAAAGACCTAGCTAACAAAATTATAAAATATCTTACACCAAACAAAACAGAAAATACCCAAACAAATGAAACCCCTAAACACGAATGCAAATTAGACTTTAATACACTGAAACAAATAATTAAAGACACAATTAAGGAAGAGTTGACAACAATAAAAACTCAACCAACGCCAAGCACCAAATCATACGCTGCAATAACTAAAACTCAAAATAAACCATCCGAACCTATAATAAATAAACCAACCCTTAAAACAAGCAAACCAGCCATCATTGTTACCATACCCACAGCACAAAACCGAAAAGAAGCAACCACAAAATGGACACAAAGCTACTCCTTCCGAAATGTGCCTTATGCACCTACAAAATTCCAAGCTATCACCACCAATAAAGTTAAAGTGGAATTTGAAAAAGACTCCCAATGCCAAGAAACTCTTAATAACCTAAAAACCAATAAAGATGTAACCGCAGAAATGGCTCGACTCCTACAGCCGATGTTCATCATAAAAGGAATATACCCAAAGACATCCCATTTGATCAATTAAAAGACATCATCCTATCTCAAAATACCCAAATACAAACTACACTTAACAAACCCGGCGAAGAACTAACAGCATGTTTAGCAAAGAAAAACAAAAATGACAACCTTTACAACGCCATATCCCGCGCCACCCCTGAAGTCTGGAGAAACACCATCTCCTTAGAACGCATAAACCTCGATCATCGCCGAATTCACGTAGCTGAACATGCTCCCCTCCTCCAATGCTTTAAGTGTCAGAGGTTTGGCCATACGGGCAAACACTGCACAAGCAACCAAATCTTCTGTAGTCACTGCGCTAGCAGTGACCACGCATACAAAGAATGCCCACATAAAACCAAAATAGAAATAGCCAAATGCATAAACTACACAAACATAAACCTAAAAAACAAAGATGAAAAACTCAACCACAACCACTCCTCCACCTCCAACCTGTGCCCAATAAGAAATGGTTACCTGTCAAAACTAGAAGGCAGAATTAATTATGGCACAAAATAAATATAATTAAAATAAATCAAACTAACAACAACAATTACAACATTATTAAACTATTTAAATACAAATCAATAAATAAAACAATAAACACAGAAATATCAAATAAACATAAATATATAATTCATCCGAAACAAATGCATAATATAATTTGCAAAAATCTCACATAAAAAGAAACAAAATAACTACACCTATTAAAAACAAATGCGGAGAAACTCGCCTGTACACCGTAAGCAGGGAGTCATCCGTAACCTAAACGGATACTGAAATAAAAAAAAAACTGATACACAGCAAAAAATAAATAAAACAAAAATACAAAGTTTGGATTAATGCGTAAATTGTAGATAAAAAGCAAATGTGAACAATTGGACACACATTATTTTTCAACTTAACCTGGCCGCTGATTGATCCGGGCCCTGCAGGTTAAAGGCGCTTGCGGTACTATAAATGACCACTGTGCCACAGAGGTCGTTTGATAAAAGCAGCCAAGTGCCAGTCGGACTCGCGCACGAAGGGTTCCGTACCATATGTAGCTAGTACCTCATAATGCCTCTTTGTAGACAACGTGCGATGTGGTTTGGTTCGAAACATAAACAAACAGTTTGTTTGGTTGACTTACACTGGACAAAGCGACATAGAGCTGACCGTGTGAGAAACGGCCGACGCTGAGGTCCACGCCGGCAACACGTAGCGTCTGCCCTTGGGCTTTGTTTATAGTCATTGCATAACACAAACTCAACGGGAACTGTACACGTTTGAAATGGAATGGGTAATTATTGGGAATCGGTGGAATTAGTGATATAAAAACTCTTTCACCGACGCCACATCCCGCCAAAATCTCCGCTTCTATTATGTTACGCTGCAGAGAAGTAACTTTCAGTCTTGTCCGTTGCATAATTTTAGGGGACCTAAATTTCTCAACAAAATAATTGGGACGCCAGTTTTTAATTAATCTTTTGTGCTTGAAGTCCAGGAGCGCTCAGAGAATTCAGAAATTCAACGGGATATTTGGTAGCGCCATCTTGCTCTATTACTCCGTTATTAGAAGTATACTCAACTACTTCTCCTTCAACATTGTTGAGTATATCCAAGTGGATTCTTGCGGCTTGGTCATTTCGCGGAGTCAAAATTGCTCTTTCGCAAGTTCTCATTATTTGTTATTTGATTTTGTACACCATAAATGGAAGAGATACGTTATTTAATTGAATCAACAGTGTGGCAGAGATTTTCAGATAAAACAATTTGCTCTTCTTCTTCCGGATATGTCCCTTCGCCAATTTTTAGCAATAAATCAGACAATTCCTGCGCATTTGTGTTGCCTCCTGTTCGCGCCCTCATGTTCACTGTTAAGTGCATTCTTGTGACGTGTCGCCAAAGGCTTGAGCTCTTCGGTTTTTGTTCCCCGTGGTACTACTGGCAACGTTTGTCTAAAATCCCCACAAAACAGCATCGTTACGCTACCCATAGGTTCTGGCGCCATTTTGACGGATACCTCTGACAGTTCTATTAACTGCTTTCCGGTGTGCCATAGTGCACTCGTCCCAGATAATTAAACAGCGATCGCGTAAAACCTTTGCTTTAGACTGCTTCTAGTAAAACCACGTACAGGATGTTCACTTATGTCCAAATCTATGGGGATTTTAAACATCGTATGAGCAATTTTACCGCCGGTTAACAAAGTGGCTGCTATTCCAGACGACGCCACAGCAAGAGCTAGTTTGGCTTAAGCTCGTAATTGTGCCAAGATTATCTCAGTGAGAAAGGTTTTTCCCGTCCCACCGGGTGCATCTAGACATATAATTTCTCCTATAGCATTGTCAATACTGTGATATATACGGCCGAATACAGTGCGCTGTTCTACAGTAAGACTGTGGACTCCGGTTCGTAAAGTTTCAGATAGTTCAGCTGGATCATAATTTATTTCCGCAGCGTATTCTCTATTAATACGTTCCCCTTCTATGGTCGGCGCTGGCAAACCATACTGTGGGAGAGAATCACCACCCAGAGATGTAACTAAATCTTGTAAAGCTACTAAGCATTGATTGAAAGCAATCTCTCGTAATCTATGGCTAAAGTCACCGTCAATATTTTGTCTTATATTCCTAAAAAAGTCTTCCGCTAATCTTTCTTGATATTTTAGCCACTATTGCTCAGCATTTGAAAGACCACAAAATACCAGTAATACAGCAAATAAATGACGCAAGCGGTGTGGACTATCACTGACGCATTCATTGGCTAAGGCGCTGAATCCCGTCACTTTTATAGGATTTATACTTAATTCGAGCAGTAATATAAAGTATCAGCATAAGGTAAGTACATAAGTTGTGTGTATTAAGATGTCCAAGGTTTTTTTACTATCCCAAGGGAACCCTTTAATTTTCCGGGATAAAAAGTATCTAAGATGTTGACCAGGAATATAAGGTATGACCATGCAAAATTTCATTGAAAGCGGTCCAGCCATTTCGGAGATTAGCCCGTACAAACAGATAAACAGACAAACAGACAGAGAAACAAAAAATAAAAAATCATTTTGGTATTTTCCTTCTTTTTACATCCCCCTGACTTGGCTTTAAGCATTTTTTTTCTATGTACAGAAATTCGACCTCTACAGTTTTATTATAAGTATAGATAATAAAGATACAATAATCCTTTTACTGCTAGTGAAATCGTAATCATATCAAATTCTTAAAGGTTTATTATGCTTTATTGAGTGTCATAACTATTCATGAGTCTTAGATTAGATTTAATTTTAGATAAGTGCTGAAGAATCACTAATTTTGATTTAGAATTAATTAAAATTACCATTGCACCGACCAGATACCCTGGTTAGCTCCTGGACCCTGGTCAAGTCTTTTCAATCTCTTTATATCCTGTCACAAACTATTACTAAAATTTTACTTTTACTAAATTAAAGTCCTGAAATATGCAGGCAAATACAGAGATCTCATTTTTTTAGAAGATGGGTTGTTTAGGGTGGCGTGTATATAAAAAAAATTACTGTCAGTTTACGGAAGCATTATTCTTATAACTGGTTATTTGAAGTTACGCTGGCTAACTAAGTTGGCTTTTTGTGACAAATATTTAAGGTTCCGAAGTCAACAAGATACTCCTATAGTTTCGTCATATCCGTCCGGCCATATAAACATAATGAATTTAAAAGGTAAACTATCACAGCCAAGTTTACTGTACAGATTACCGAATGTAGTTGACCAACGTTAAAGAGAAAAGAGAAAAATATAAATAAAAAAGCCGTGTAAAATTGTCCTCTAACTACGCATTTCAGAGCCCTACACTACCCAGCTACTAATAGTCAAGCCCTACATGTGGCCAAATACGCAGTTGGTCTGTTTTTTAAATAATATATGTATTACTCGCAAGACATGTTGCAGTTTTTTACCACCAAAATCCTTACGTAAAATCGCGTGTATATGAACAAATGGATAGATAGACGGATTTGGCGAAATCATATTGTTTCTTTGTTGTGTAACTAAGAAATTATTAATACTGATAAAAGTGGCATTTTTATTATAACATTTAAAGGACGTTACTAAATCTTCATCACGAGCATAGATTTTGAAATCACTTCAAGACCAAGTTAAATGTAGGTGCGGTTTGCATGTTATATTCTCGGTTCCGTTTCTATTCATTACCTTGAGCTTCTGGCGCCGGATTGAAGGCGTGTTTCCTTTTGGAAATTAAATTTCCGTGTAGCCATAACAGTATATTCCAAGTTCAGTTCTGCTGACAAACTTAGAGGATCCACATTAGTGTAATAAAAATGGCTATTGTTTTGAATAACGTAGTACCTAGATGTATAAAAATAAGATTGTTATTAATGTCATCATGTTTTATACCTATGTATGTAGCAAAATGAAAAAATTTTCTATATACTTGATTTTTAGCAAGTACCAGTCTTTAAAATATAAAATAAGCATGTAAATACTAGATTTAAAAATCAAAACATCCCACGTTTTTCAGTGACCAAAAAAGAATAAAATAACCCGGCTGGGCCAAGCAAGGGGCCACTCAAAACGTGGGCATCTTTACAAATACTCTCAACATCTATGCATATCATACATCTCATTACATCTCCATAAGTAACATGCGCCCTTTTCTGCCCATGCATCTTTTTTGGTCACTGAAAAACGTGGGATTTTTAGATTTTTAAATCTAGTATTATTATTTTATTCTTTTTAATTATTAACTCAACGAAAAGTAACCATGTGTTACGCAAAAATCGGATAAGCCCAATACAAAAGTGAAAGTTGCCGTAAGTTGACCAGAAAGTGCACCTAGAAAGTTGAAAGTTGTTTAAGCGTACATTGTCATCGGGTTCTGAGCTACCCTGAAAGTTCCAACTCGCTAGGTGGTTGGAAAGTGCCTCAAAATTGAGATACAAGGTTCCAACCGAACAGACAAGACGACAGTCAAGCAAACAGACAAGAAAGCGACCTAAGAAAAACGTGGGAAAAAATTACTGCGCCTCCGAAACCTTCAGGTAGGATTCGAACCCACTACTACAACCATGACGACGACGAAATTCCGACGCATTTGCTAGCGTTTCGCTAGCTCAGCAGTCAGAGCACTCGCCCGGATAGCGAAAGGTCGTGAGTTCGAATCCTACCTGACGGCTCGGAGGCGTGGTCGTTTCTACATGGGTATTTTATATCTTATAGAAATATGGCATTGTGAATGCAAAGAATAAAATTAAAAACAAATAGGCGCCAATATATGTATCTCATATTTTCAATATGTAGGAAAATACTATGAAATATAGCGCTTTAAATTTTGAAGGGCCCGGTTATGTAAATGAAACTTTTCAGTGCATCAAGCATTAATAATACAAATAACCAATTTTTTTTTAAAATCCTTGGCATTTTCCAAAGCAAATAAATTTGTATAAAACTGACATCAGAAAAAAAAATATTACAAAAAAGAAATCTGACCATTCGAAATACTAAGCTTTAGTAATAGTGAGAAATAGAGTGGCTACTTGGCTCTTAGGACTGCAGTAAGCAAGATTTTCCGCATGTCGATCAAAGACATATTTTTAAATCTTAACCACCTTTTACAAAAGTTGTTTAAGGGACTGGTGACTAAATAATTAGTTGCCTGTTTCCATCCAAGCCAATCTGATTTAAGGTGATATTCTGGAAAGATTCACAAAAATATTTTAACTTCGTTTTGATACTTTAACAATTTCCATCAGGATGCCAGCAAATGCGATTTCCAGCGTAAAAGACACTTTAAAGTATGCTACTCAAAACTCGAATGACTGCTGTTCTCATTGTCTGATTCATGTCAGTATCTTTTTGATTTAGATTTAAGAGATTATCAAACATGATTTCTTATAAACCATTCAAACATTGTCATGTAACTTTTATCGCTTTTTCTTCAACTGATTGGTTCGAAATAAATACATATTTAGTGTTTTTGTCTCCAGGAGTTAATAATGAATATTTGAAAATAAAATAAAAGCTTGTAAAAAACCTTACAGCCCTGTTACCTTGGGACCAATTAGGAAAGATATAATGTTTGTAGTCACAACTGTCTCTAGAGGTAACATCTGAAAATAAAATCTATTCATCCATATTCTAAAATAACTTACACATATCCGTCGTTTAATCTTTATCTTTTTATACTATAACAACCTGCAGTTTAGATAAATTTATCAAAAGAAGAACACAAAATTATATATTTTTTTAATATTTTTGTATCTTTGTATGTAAGGTTACGCTAACCTCCGAAATTATTTAACGGATTTTTTTTTCAGTTTATCTTATAAATTAAGATTTACTTACATACATTATGGCTTTTTTTAACTTATAACCTTAACTTATAACGTAACAGTGAAAAAAGTAATTGTTATTTAAAAGTAATCTCGAACTCATCGCCCACTTTTAAAGTAGAAGTAGTAGCATAATATCGAAACTTTACCTGCAATATAAAATTAAAAATTAACTATAGTATCAGAATAAAATGTTTGTTACATAAAAAAGTTTAGTTACTAAATAATAAAGTGCTACTCCCGTGGAACAAAAAATGGGTAACATCATTTTCTGTTTTATGGTTTACTAGCTTTCCGCCCGCGGCTTCGCCCACGTTGAATTCGGTTATATTGCGGTATAAAGCACAACTATAAGAAAACTTCTCATTCCCACGGAAAAATCTAAGAAGCGCGATGTAACGCTGGATAAAATTAGTTGTTAAACCAAAACTGAATGGTACACTATATTAGGTATATGTTTTCCCTTGTGGAGCAAAAACATGCATGCACAAGCACAACACCGGGTTTCCAGTGCCCAAACACTGGAAACCCGGGAACACGCTACATAGAGCTGACCAAAAACAATGTTTTTCCAAGTGTACTCCAGCAACCCTTCGAATTTGGCCTTGTGCTTTATTAATGGTCATTGCAAATGAAACCCTTATAGGAAATTGTAGTCTTTTAAATTTAAATGGGAGGTCTGTTGGAATAATCGGAATCCGAGGAATGAGACATTTAGTGAATCATTTAGCTTCAAAATTTACATGTTCATATTCGTTTGCAACATATAAGTTGATGTAAAAAAAACAGTTTAGACGATAAAACAAATTGTACGTCATCCCTCGGGAATCCCTCATTTTCGTGGATTCATTATCGTATCGTTTAGCTTCTAAATTTACATGTTTATATTCGTTTGCAATATTTTACCTTGTTTTAAACGACACACAACGCCATCTACAATCCATCCATCAAGCAAACAATATTTTTGTTTTTCCTCGTGAATATCAATTTTTTTCCAGGATAAAAAGTACCCTATTATTTAATCCGGACTTTTATCTTTACGTCTGCAAAATTTCAAAGCAATCGGTTCAGTAGTTACGGCGTGAAAGCGGAACAAACAAACAAACAAACTCACTTTCCGATTTATAATATTAGTAAGGATTACTGCGGTCTCCTCCTGCGGCAGGATATCACGGTATAAGACGAACTAAATTAATATCTTCATTGAAACGGCTATATATTGATTTACTAGATGTTCTTTCGTAAAATAAACGATAAAAGGTTTGACGGTGCAGTTTTTAGCGCATCCAGCCCTACGATGCCTTCATACATACGGAGAGCCAGTTTTCCTAGCAGCGTGGATATTAATAGGCTGGTGATGATTATGAAAAGAAAAATGTAATCGCTTAAACGTCGTTATTTTCATTCTGTCTTATTTTGCTCTAAAGTCTAATAAGGTGAGATTTCAATAAGTTTAACTATTGTGTTCGGATTACATTTTTGTACCTTAGATTAACCAAGGTTTAATCAAAAATTTTAATTGACTATAAAAAGCAAACCTGAATTTTCATCGAACGAGGGTGAAAGGAAAATTTTGGGACTTAAGAGAACAAAATGAAAAATGAACAAAAAGATTTTTATTTTGTGATATAATTGCCACCTAGTTCTGTGTATTTCTTCCACCTGCATTCCAAAGCTTTTATGCGTGTTTTTTAAAAGATTATTCAAGGAATTAAATAAGTAATTTAACTCAGCTTTGAATGCTTTATTTGATTATATTTTTGTCCATCCGGTGTTTTTTAAGTTTGGGAATAGGCGAACGTTCGAAAATACGTTAGCAATCAGGAGAATAAGCTGGACGGGGTAGTAACTCGAAACCACAATTACTCGTACGAATTTGGGCCATATATTCAACAGACATGTAAACGCAAGAATTACCGTTATGACACAACACTCTCTTGTTGGATAATCCGGGGCAATTCGTTTTGACTTCTTCACGTAAAATTCCGTAAAATTTGCAATAATACTCCTGAGTTTATTAGTTTTCCTTTTGCAAGGTACTTCACCATGATGACACTAGCATTCAAAAATACTAAGTCCATCACCCTGTCAGTCGACAAAATTGTATTCGCTTTCCTCGGTGTAAGTTCATTCGATTTTAGTCAATTGCTTAGATTGTTGATTTGATTCTGGTGTAAATTGATTAACCTAGGGTTCAATCATTGTCTGCGAAAAGAAATTTGTGAATCAGCCTCATACATCACAAACAGTGGCAAAAAATTCGTTTTGCTCAACTGAAAGAAATCTGGGGATCCACCGAACGGGTACCATAGAAAATCCATGTCCATGGTGTGCAGACGACATCTGTACCAGTGACCGACAGCCTCGAGCTTCTTGGCATGGAGTTGTCTTCAGACTTCAACGCCAGCATTGAGTCCAAGGCTCAAACTGCAACTAAAAAGCTGGGTGTCCTAAGTAAGGTCATGCGATATTTCACACCGGGACTTTTAACTATCTATAAAGCTCAAGTTTGAGCTTGCATGGAATATTACAGCCACCTCTGGGAGGCTCAGTAAAATACCAAATTGCTGCACTGGACACGATTTAATGCAGAGCTGAGAGGCTCATTAGTGACAAGAAGTTGGTGAAGAGCAAGCTCCACACCTTAGCTCATCGATCGCATCGATTTCATAGTAATTATAACCCATCCATTTTCAAAGCCAGGGTGTCTTGGCCCCCGGGCTTGATTGGGATCAAGAGCGAACCCATTCTAAATTAAAAAAAAACGTTTAGTGTTCGTTCAGATGAGGTGCCTGTAATGACAGCAAGTTTTTTTGACGTCAATGATGTCGACCATTATAAGATCACGCACTTGGCCTATGTTTTCTTTAGTTGTACAAGTTGTAAACCAATTTTTTACCAATGTATACGACCGCCCGGTCGTATGATGAATGAAAGACATGGAAATAACATTAGATTCTCCTAATGTTGGTTCCATGTCTTTGTGCATTTTTTGGAGTATTTTTAACAAGTTTTTTTTTAATGGCCGCACCTTGTTTATTTTTACTCATTTTCTATAAACGATGCACTTGTCTTACCTAATTTACAAAAACCACAAATGCAACTGAAAGGAAATTTTATGCTGTGACAACCAAAAAAATAAATCTAATGACAGTAGAAATATAAAATGTCATGAGTAATTATGTTTGAGGCCGCGAACTTTTCAATCCACCCTCGTATTATCAGAAATACTACGTATTCTCACGTTCACGTTCTTATTGTAAATAAAGAGTATAAGTTTGAGTTAAGGAAAATATAAAGAAGGTGTCCTGGCAACAGCAAATCAAGCTTTAACATTTATATGTAACATTGTCCTATATTCCATAAAAGAGGTCATTTCAAATAAGGATGTGGTACCGTCAGTACACTCCATAAAAACTTTCACAAATATCGAGGTATGGCAAGGCAAGCATGAGTTACGGTAATATTATTGTGATAATGCACCAACTTCATTATTATATTTTTAGACTTTCAGAGAAATTATAATAAATCTACGACGTTATTGAGTTACCTTATTCTAGTAGATTCTTTTTGTTTTTGATGGTCAATGTATTCATGCATTCGGTTTTTTCCTAATTAATAAGTCATGACAAACATTTACATAGATTTTTTGTACATTCAGTTTAAGCACCACAGAATTTGTGATTGTTAAAATAGATTTTATGAATATTACTTACAGGCTAATAAACCACGTAATTAAAATAAAAGAAAATCACTTTTCAGACATTCTTCTAATGCCTTTATTAACGAACTCCTAAGTTTTTTTAAAAATGTAGCTTCTAAGAATAGCATCCAGCCTTATAAAAAATATTTTAATAGGTAAAAAGACGTTAGTGGCTGTACTTAACTACTTTAAGCAAAATAGGTTTCACCAATAATTTTCCAGTTCCATCATAAGGTCCTCAAAGTCAGATGAAATAAATACTTTTGTAACCACGAAATTAATGAACCCAAACTCGATGGCTTTCCCAGTTAGCATAATAGGATTTCATCTCCCAATTTCAACTTCCATTATCAGACCAGCTCGATAGTATCTCCCGCGGTGAAAGCCATGAACTGTCCCGCGGGACCAACGGTAATTTGAGGTTGGATACGAAGGTTTTTAATGGGTAGACCTCTAATCCTTCAGCGGGCACTAGGCCGGGTGGGAGAATGGAGAATAGTCCCACATAACTGTGCCGCTTGCCGCCGGCGCAATATGCGTAACGAAATTCCATAGTATAAAAAAAGCTCGATAGTATCTAACTATTGTATAGTTATCACAACTTCATACAAGAACGAGAAGATGTAGGTACAATAAAGCTTTTTAAATTTGTTCAATAATAAGTACATAGCTAACAGTAACCTAGTTGAGGTTTTAGCCATTTCTTAATTTTTTATGGAAAATAAATAAAAAATTCCAAAGAAATAAGTAAATATATGATCTTATTTTAAGTCAAATCAAAAATATGAGCTGATTTAAAAAAAAAATGGTTTTCCTGTTTAAACTGCATACTAAGTAAGAAGAATGTTAACATTTTCTTAGCTCAAAATCCAACCATCAAAAGTTCGATGTCTCGTAGTTATCATTCATTTGGTGCCCTTACACTGATAAATGTAAGTGCATTACGAGAACATCAAAGTTTTACGAAGAACGCCGTGGCGGTAATAAGGTCGGGCGACGGTAACGATGTTCAATTTAATAAAGCGAGTTTTTAAACGGCATTTCAAAACTTGTAATGGATCGCCGATTCCTCTTCTGATGCTCAGATGATGGACAGTGAAAAGATAACATTGTCCGTCATTCGTGACTTGAATTGGACTTTTTAAAAGGCTGAAGTAAATTATCCTGAATACTTTGAATATACATATCGTATATTTGACACATTCTTTGTTAATAATTTATAAGTGTAAAGGTAATGAGGGAAGTTATATTAAACCATGATTTTGCAACCTATTAGCATGTATTGAACTTGGATAACTTGTTGAAAGTACATTGGCACCTATATTTATAATTAAACTAAAGTATGTAAAGAATCGATCTATTTATTTAATTAGTCGTTATCTACATACGTGAATAAAAATAAATAAGGAGAAAATCATCCGCGATCACGTTCCGCTGTTTTGTTTCATTGGACAACACTCGTGCATATTAACTACATTTAATGGTTAATGATAGTAACTTTATCACTGGTGTTCGAATGAAATAAACGAAAAATACCGTTTGGATATAGGCGAGTGTTCAGTAATGTAATAATTATACTGTATTCATTGACCATTTTTGAGGGCGCTGTATTGTGGTGTTGTCCATTGTCAGAGTCCACAATTGCCTAAGTTGCCTAATAAAGCTCAGCAATACTTGATTTCTGTTGTTAACAATCTTATTATATTTTTAATAAAATATTTTATAAATATTGCGAATATACCTTAAGTAACTACTATATTTGTAATTTGTTGCTAAAAGAAAATTAACTCGTTAAAAATTTTGAACCTAAGAGAACGAATCAGCATACGACGAAATCAATTTTTGTTCCGAAAATTCTCAATTGCATTTATGTATCAAGTTTAATATTGATTCATTTTTTCTTTTTTCAGATACATGTGAGTGAGGTGATAGTGAAAATGCGAGTAACTTAAGTGTTCAGTGACCGAAATGGAGATCACTAATTTTGTGTTAATTTTTGTTTGTCTCATCTCATTCACCTGCACGCACGCGAAGATTGGTAAGTATTGTATGAAAAGAGCTGCTTAACAAATTTATGACCTTAACGATCAAAATATGTATTAAAAATAAAATATATTTCTTGTCGTAGTTTCACTAAAGCCCGAAAAGACAAAGCATCGATCAGTATGCCTCGTTTTTACGGTTGCTATACTTATGTCAAGATTATCTGTTGTAAGGTGGAAGAACTTTTTTACGGTTAGTTACATTATATCGAGGGAAACTTTTGAAATGGCCCTTGTAGTCGAAGTAATACGATTTATTTTATGTTTTTAAAAGTATGGGTACAGGAAAAATTTCTTGGTATTTAATATTTTACAAGCTTGATTGGATGCCTATCTACTAATAGGACTTGTGTTACAAGTACTTGTAAATTTCTTCCTCATGACAGAAGCTTCTTGTTTCATCATAGTGATGTAATCCACGGTAAATATTAAAACATTTTAGTCAGTAAAATAATTAAAGATTACCAGCAAATTATAAAAATATATTTGATACTTAAAAACCTTACCAGTTATAGGATCAAAGCCAGATGTCGTTAAAAATATCAAAAGCTTGTTTTTGATAACTTTACACATGCACTGAGGGCAGTGCCACACACATAGGAAAATGCGCTAGAAAAAAAATTAAAGCTGCAAAAAATCTGGTAATTTTCGCGTGTCCAACGCTCTTTTGTGTCGCTTTTTGAGATTTTCCGTAGACCTGGATTTTTATTTCAGATTAAATTCGTTGCGTGTTTCGAGACACATTAAATTTCCCCCGGGAGGATGTCCCTTATACCTTTTTCAATTTGTGGTCGCCACGGTACCTTTCAGTGCACAAGTTATGGGTCTTTGAGTACGATTACTTTGGGCTTACCTCGAATATTTATGCACGTAAACAATAAATTCATTTCGAATTTAAGCCTCCGGCATACTTTTAGTTTTCTTAGTAATTTTATTACCTTATTCGTCATTTACTCTTCATATTTTAATAGTACTTATGCGTAAGAAACAAGTATAATGAGAGTTATTAAAAATCGCACAATAAGAATATACCGATGATAGAGGTACAAATGTTTGAATTCAGTACACAAACATCTGCCCCTTCCAAGGCATGAACCCAGGATCGTTGGTATAAAGGGCAGGATTACTATTGTTGCACCAAGCGGTCGTTATTAATAATATGACAAAACAATTTTGATATTGAAAAAATATATAATTGTTCGATAGCTTAAATAAATCAAAAAGCAAGTTGCGCTAACAACATATAGGAATTCATAGAATCATTACCCTTAGTACCTACCATCAGTCAAGGTGTCAAGAGGCCGGTCTAAGTTCGATTGCCAAGCAAGATTACAACACTTGTGTTCACTTGTGCCTGTCAGGTAGACTTTGTGCGTGACCTGAATGTAGTAATGGGCACTACTTTGGCTTACAGTCGCCCAATATAAAACGGTCTTAAACGTTATGGTTCATTTTGTTTTTATACATAAGGCCTACAAAGAACGGAAGTGTTAGTGTTATTCAACAAAAAATATTAAACATATACAATGAATTTGTGGGTTATAGTAAAGATAAATAAGAATTAAAATCAAATATTAGGCGCATGTAATTTCACAGGCTCCGACTAGAAGAAAGACAGATATAAAATCGTAATTGATTTTAGTTCACGTCTAGCGAAGTGTCCAATTTCCGTGTTAGCATAAATCCAAAATTTAACTTTTTTTGTTGACTGGTGAAATGTACATTCATCTTGATAGTAATAAGAAACTATCCTGCCCGTCTTTGTAAATTATGCAAAAAAGTTATACTCGTCATTTCTTTAATTTTCCGTTTTATCACTTGAGTTTACCAAGAATATTGAGTACCATGGCTAAAATTTATAATTTTTATATATTTTATGCATTTTCAATGCGATCTTATAAGATAAATTATTATAATAGAAAAATACTAGAAAAAATCGACTCGGGTCACAAGTGAATCTCAGGCGGGAATCGAACCCGCAACCTTTGGAAATCCGGTCCAATGCTCTCCCAATTGAGCTACCGAGCCTTGCGAACACTCGTCGAAATTTTCTAGTACATTCCTGATTTTACGCTGTAGGCCAGCGTTGTTTCATCAATGAGAGGAACATCCTCTCGTATTCGAAAGAAACATTTTTACAAATGTTTGGTCAATCGATTAAGATGAAACAGCCATGTTAGATTTATAATTTTTATATATTTTATGCATTTTCAATGCGATCTTATAAGATAAATTATTATAATAGAAAAATACTAGAAAAAATCGACTCGGGTCACAAGTGAATCTCAGGCGGGAATCGAACCCGCAACCTTTGGAAATCCGGTCCAATGCTCTCCCAATTGAGCTACCGAGCCTTGCGAACACTCGTCGAAATTTTCTAGTACATTCCTGATTTTACGCTGTAGGCCAGCGTTGTTTCATCAATGAGAGGAACATCCTCTCGTATTCGAAAGAAACATTTTTACAAATGATTGGTCAATCGATTAAGATGAAACAGCCATGTTAGATTTATAATTTTTATATATTTTATGCATTTTCAATGCGATCTTATAAGATAAATTATTATAATAGAAAAATACTAGAAAAAATCGACTCGGGTCACAAGTGAATCTCAGGCGGGAATCGAACCCGCAACCTTTGGAAATCCGGTCCAATGCTCTCCCAATTGAGCTACCGAGCCTTGCGAACACTCGTCGAAATTTTCTAGTACATTCCTGATTTTACGCTGTAGGCCAGCGTTGTTTCATCAATGAGAGGAACATCCTCTCGTATTCGAAAGAAACATTTTTACAAATGTTTGGTCAATCGATTAAGATGAAACAGCCATGTTAGATTTATAATTTTTATATATTTTATGCATTTTCAATGCGATCTTATAAGATAAATTATTATAATAGAAAAATACTAGAAAAAATCGACTCGGGTCACAAGTGAATCTCAGGCGGGAATCGAACCCGCAACCTTTGGAAATCCGGTCCAATGCTCTCCCAATTGAGCTACCGAGCCTTGCGAACACTCGTCGAAATTTTCTAGTACATTCCTGATTTTACGCTGTAGGCCAGCGTTGTTTCATCAATGAGAGGAACATCCTCTCGTATTCGAAAGAAACATTTTTACAAATGATTGGTCAATCGATTAAGATGAAACAGCCATGTTAGATTTATAATTTTTATATATTTTATGCATTTTCAATGCGATCTTATAAGATAAATTATTATAATAGAAAAATACTAGAAAAAATCGACTCGGGTCACAAGTGAATCTCAGGCGGGAATCGAACCCGCAACCTTTGGAAATCCGGTCCAATGCTCTCCCAATTGAGCTACCGAGCCTTGCGAACACTCGTCGAAATTTTCTAGTACATTCCTGATTTTACGCTGTAGGCCAGCGTTGTTTCATCAATGAGAGGAACATCCTCTCGTATTCGAAAGAAACATTTTTACAAATGTTTGGTCAATCGATTAAGATGAAACAGCCATGTTAGATTTATAATTTTTATATATTTTATGCATTTTCAATGCGATCTTATAAGATAAATTATTATAATAGAAAAATACTAGAAAAAATCGACTCGGGTCACAAGTGAATCTCAGGCGGGAATCGAACCCGCAACCTTTGGAAATCCGGTCCAATGCTCTCCCAATTGAGCTACCGAGCCTTGCGAACACTCGTCGAAATTTTCTAGTACATTCGTGATTTTACGCTGTAGGCCAGCGTTGTTTCATCAATGAGAGGAACATCCTCTCGTATTCGAAGAAACATTTTTACAAATGTTTGGTCAATCGATTAAGATGAAACAGCCATGTTAGATTTATAATTTTTATATATTTTATGCATTTTCAATGCGATCTTATAAGATAAATTATTATAATAGAAAAATACTAGAAAAAATCGACTCGGGTCACAAGTGAATCTCAGGCGGGAATCGAACCCGCAACCTTTGGAAATCCGGTCCAATGCTCTCCCAATTGAGCTACCGAGCCTTGCGAACACTCGTCGAAATTTTCTAGTACATTCCTGATTTTACGCTGTAGGCCAGCGTTGTTTCATCAATGAGAGGAACATCCTCTCGTATTCGAAAGAAACATTTTTACAAATGTTTGGTCAATCGATTAAGATGAAACAGCCATGTTAGATTTATAATTTTTATATATTTTATGCATTTTCAATGCGATCTTATAAGATAAATTATTATAATAAAAAAATACTAGAAAAAATCGACTCGGGTCACAAGTGAATCTCAGGCGGGAATCGAACCCGCAACCTTTGGAAATCCGGTCCAATGCTCTCCCAATTGAGCTACCGAGCCTTGCGAACACTCGTCGAAATTTTCTAGTACATTCCTGATTTTACGCTGTAGGCCAGCGTTGTTTCATCAATGAGAGGAACATCCTCTCGTATTCGAAAGAAACATTTTTACAAATGTTTGGTCAATCGATTAAGATGAAACAGCCATGTTAGATTTATAATTTTTATATATTTTATGCATTTTCAATGCGATCTTATAAGATAAATTATTATAATAGAAAAATACTAGAAAAAATCGACTCGGGTCACAAGTGAATCTCAGGCGGGAATCGAACCCGCAACCTTTGGAAATCCGGTCCAATGCTCTCCCAATTGAGCTACCGAGCCTTGCGAACACTCGTCGAAATTTTCTAGTACATTCCTGATTTTACGCTGTAGGCCAGCGTTGTTTCATCAATGAGAGGAACATCCTCTCGTATTCGAAAGAAACATTTTTACAAATGATTGGTCAATCGATTAAGATGAAACAGCCATGTTAGATTTATAATTTTTATATATTTTATGCATTTTCAATGCGATCTTATAAGATAAATTATTATAATAGAAAAATACTAGAAAAAATCGACTCGGGTCACAAGTGAATCTCAGGCGGGAATCGAACCCGCAACCTTTGGAAATCCGGTCCAATGCTCTCCCAATTGAGCTACCGAGCCTTGCGAACACTCGTCGAAATTTTCTAGTACATTCCTGATTTTACGCTGTAGGCCAGCGTTGTTTCATCAATGAGAGGAACATCCTCTCGTATTCGAAAGAAACATTTTTACAAATGTTTGGTCAATCGATTAAGATGAAACAGCCATGTTAGATTTATAATTTTTATATATTTTATGCATTTTCAATGCGATCTTATAAGATAAATTATTATAATAGAAAAATACTAGAAAAAATCGACTCGGGTCACAAGTGAATCTCAGGCGGGAATCGAACCCGCAACCTTTGGAAATCCGGTCCAATGCTCTCCCAATTGAGCTACCGAGCCTTGCGAACACTCGTCGAAATTTTCTAGTACATTCGTGATTTTACGCTGTAGGCCAGCGTTGTTTCATCAATGAGAGGAACATCCTCTCGTATTCGAAGAAACATTTTTACAAATGTTTGGTCAATCGATTAAGATGAAACAGCCATGTTAGATTTATAATTTTTATATATTTTATGCATTTTCAATGCGATCTTATAAGATAAATTATTATAATAGAAAAATACTAGAAAAAATCGACTCGGGTCACAAGTGAATCTCAGGCGGGAATCGAACCCGCAACCTTTGGAAATCCGGTCCAATGCTCTCCCAATTGAGCTACCGAGCCTTGCGAACACTCGTCGAAATTTTCTAGTACATTCCTGATTTTACGCTGTAGGCCAGCGTTGTTTCATCAATGAGAGGAACATCCTCTCGTATTCGAAGAAACATTTTTACAAATGTTTGGTCAATCGATTAAGATGAAACAGCCATGTTAGATTTATAATTTTTATATATTTTATGCATTTTCAATGCGATCTTATAAGATAAATTATTATAATAGAAAAATACTAGAAAAAATCGACTCGGGTCACAAGTGAATCTCAGGCGGGAATCGAACCCGCAACCTTTGGAAATCCGGTCCAATGCTCTCCCAATTGAGCTACCGAGCCTTGCGAACACTCGTCGAAATTTTCTAGTACATTCCTGATTTTACGCTGTAGGCCAGCGTTGTTTCATCAATGAGAGGAACATCCTCTCGTATTCGAAAGAAACATTTTTACAAATGTTTGGTCAATCGATTAAGATGAAACAGCCATGTTAGATTTATAATTTTTATATATTTTATGCATTTTCAATGCGATCTTATAAGATAAATTATTATAATAGAAAAATACTAGAAAAAATCGACTCGGGTCACAAGTGAATCTCAGGCGGGAATCGAACCCGCAACCTTTGGAAATCCGGTCCAATGCTCTCCCAATTGAGCTACCGAGCCTTGCGAACACTCGTCGAAATTTTCTAGTACATTCCTGATTTTACGCTGTAGGCCAGCGTTGTTTCATCAATGAGAGGAACATCCTCTCGTATTCGAAAGAAACATTTTTACAAATGATTGGTCAATCGATTAAGATGAAACAGCCATGTTAGATTTATAATTTTTATATATTTTATGCATTTTCAATGCGATCTTATAAGATAAATTATTATAATAGAAAAATACTAGAAAAAATCGACTCGGGTCACAAGTGAATCTCAGGCGGGAATCGAACCCGCAACCTTTGGAAATCCGGTCCAATGCTCTCCCAATTGAGCTACCGAGCCTTGCGAACACTCGTCGAAATTTTCTAGTACATTCCTGATTTTACGCTGTAGGCCAGCGCTGTTTCATCAATGAGAGGAACATCCTCTCGTATTCGAAAGAAACATTTTTACAAATGTTTGGTTAATCGATTAAGATGAAACAGCCATGTTAGATTTATAATTTTTATATATTTTTTGCATTTTCAATGCGATCTTATAAGATAAATTATTATAATAGAAAAATACTAGAAAAAATCGACTCGGGTCACAAGTGAATCTCAGGCGGGAATCGAACCCGCAACCTTTGGAAATCCGGTCCAATGCTCTCCCAATTGAGCTACCGAGCCTTGCGAACACTCGTCGAAATTTTCTAGTACATTCCTGATTTTACGCTGTAGGCCAGCGTTGTTTCATCAATGAGAGGAACATCCTCTCGTATTCGAAAGAAACATTTTTACAAATGTTTGGTCAATCGATTAAGATGAAACAGCCATGTTAGATTTATAATTTTTATATATTTTATGCATTTTCAATGCGATCTTATAAGATAAATTATTATAATAGAAAAATACTAGAAAAAATCGACTCGGGTCACAAGTGAATCTCAGGCGGGAATCGAACCCGCAACCTTTGGAAATCCGGTCCAATGCTCTCCCAATTGAGCTACCGAGCCTTGCGAACACTCGTCGAAATTTTCTAGTACATTCCTGATTTTACGCTGTAGGCCAGCGTTGTTTCATCAATGAGAGGAACATCCTCTCGTATTCGAAAGAAACATTTTTACAAATGTTTGGTCAATCGATTAAGATGAAACAGCCATGTTAGATTTATAATTTTTATATATTTTATGCATTTTCAATGCGATCTTATAAGATAAATTATTATAATAGAAAAATACTAGAAAAAATCGACTCGGGTCACAAGTGAATCTCAGGCGGGAATCGAACCCGCAACCTTTGGAAATCCGGTCCAATGCTCTCCCAATTGAGCTACCGAGCCTTGCGAACACTCGTCGAAATTTTCTAGTACATTCCTGATTTTACGCTGTAGGCCAGCGTTGTTTCATCAATGAGAGGAACATCCTCTCGTATTCGAAAGAAACATTTTTACAAATGTTTGGTCAATCGATTAAGATGAAACAGCCATGTTAGATTTATAATTTTTATATATTTTATGCATTTTCAATGCGATCTTATAAGATAAATTATTATAATAGAAAAATACTAGAAAAAATCGACTCGGGTCACAAGTGAATCTCAGGCGGGAATCGAACCCGCAACCTTTGGAAATCCGGTCCAATGCTCTCCCAATTGAGCTACCGAGCCTTGCGAACACTCGTCGAAATTTTCTAGTACATTCCTGATTTTACGCTGTAGGCCAGCGTTGTTTCATCAATGAGAGGAACATCCTCTCGTATTCGAAAGAAACATTTTTACAAATGTTTGGTCAATCGATTAAGATGAAACAGCCATGTTAGATTTATAATTTTTATATATTTTATCCATTTTCAATGCGATCTTATAAGATAAATTATTATAATAGAAAAATACTAGAAAAAATCGACTCGGGTCACAAGTGAATCTCAGGCGGGAATCGAACCCGCAACCTTTGGAAATCCGGTCCAATGCTCTCCCAATTGAGCTACCGAGCCTTGCGAACACTCGTCGAAATTTTCTAGTACATTCCTGATTTTACGCTGTAGGCCAGCGTTGTTTCATCAATGAGAGGAACATCCTCTCGTATTCGAAAGAAACATTTTTACAAATGTTTGGTCAATCGATTAAGATGAAACAGCCATGTTAGATTTATAATTTTTATATATTTTATGCATTTTCAATGCGATCTTATAAGATAAATTATTATAATAGAAAAATACTAGAAAAAATCGACTCGGGTCACAAGTGAATCTCAGGCGGGAATCGAACCCGCAACCTTTGGAAATCCGGTCCAATGCTCTCCCAATTGAGCTACCGAGCCTTGCGAACACTCGTCGAAATTTTCTAGTACATTCCTGATTTTACGCTGTAGGCCAGCGTTGTTTCATCAATGAGAGGAACATCCTCTCGTATTCGAAAGAAACATTTTTACAAATGTTTGGTCAATCGATTAAGATGAAACAGCCATGTTAGATTTATAATTTTTATATATTTTATGCATTTTCAATGCGATCTTATAAGATAAATTATTATAATAGAAAAATACTAGAAAAAATCGACTCGGGTCACAAGTGAATCTCAGGCGGGAATCGAACCCGCAACCTTTGGAAATCCGGTCCAATGCTCTCCCAATTGAGCTACCGAGCCTTGCGAACACTCGTCGAAATTTTCTAGTACATTCCTGATTTTACGCTGTAGGCCAGCGTTGTTTCATCAATGAGAGGAACATCCTCTCGTATTCGAAAGAAACATTTTTACAAATGTTTGGTCAATCGATTAAGATGAAACAGCCATGTTAGATTTATAATTTTTATATATTTTATGCATTTTCAATGCGATCTTATAAGATAAATTATTATAATAGAAAAATACTAGAAAAAATCGACTCGGGTCACAAGTGAATCTCAGGCGGGAATCGAACCCGCAACCTCTGGAAATCCGGTCCAATGCTCTCCCAATTGAGCTACCGAGCCTTGCGAACACTCGTCGAAATTTTCTAGTACATTCGTGATTTTACGCTGTAGGCCAGCGTTGTTTCATCAATGAGAGGAACATCCTCTCGTATTCGAAGAAACATTTTTACAAATGTTTGGTCAATCGATTAAGATGAAACAGCCATGTTAGATTTATAATTTTTATATATTTTATGCATTTTCAATGCGATCTTATAAGATAAATTATTATAATAGAAAAATACTAGAAAAAATCGACTCGGGTCACAAGTGAATCTCAGGCGGGAATCGAACCCGCAACCTTTGGAAATCCGGTCCAATGCTCTCCCAATTGAGCTACCGAGCCTTGCGAACACTCGTCGAAATTTTCTAGTACATTCCTGATTTTACGCTGTAGGCCAGCGTTGTTTCATCAATGAGAGGAACATCCTCTCGTATTCGAAAGAAACATTTTTACAAATGTTTGGTCAATCGATTAAGATGAAACAGCCATGTTAGATTTATAATTTTTATATATTTTATGCATTTTCAATGCGATCTTATAAGATAAATTATTATAATAGAAAAATACTAGAAAAAATCGACTCGGGTCACAAGTGAATCTCAGGCGGGAATCGAACCCGCAACCTTTGGAAATCCGGTCCAATGCTCTCCCAATTGAGCTACCGAGCCTTGCGAACACTCGTCGAAATTTTCTAGTACATTCCTGATTTTACGCTGTAGGCCAGCGTTGTTTCATCAATGAGAGGAACATCCTCTCGTATTCGAAAGAAACATTTTTACAAATGTTTGGTCAATCGATTAAGATGAAACAGCCATGTTAGATTTATAATTTTTATATATTTTATGCATTTTCAATGCGATCTTATAAGATAAATTATTATAATAGAAAAATACTAGAAAAAATCGACTCGGGTCACAAGTGAATCTCAGGCGGGAATCGAACCCGCAACCTTTGGAAATCCGGTCCAATGCTCTCCCAATTGAGCTACCGAGCCTTGCGAACACTCGTCGAAATTTTCTAGTACATTCCTGATTTTACGCTGTAGGCCAGCGTTGTTTCATCAATGAGAGGAACATCCTCTCGTATTCGAAAGAAACATTTTTACAAATGTTTGGTCAATCGATTAAGATGAAACAGCCATGTTAGATTTATAATTTTTATATATTTTATGCATTTTCAATGCGATCTTATAAGATAAATTATTATAATAGAAAAATACTAGAAAAAATCGACTCGGGTCACAAGTGAATCTCAGGCGGGAATCGAACCCGCAACCTCTGGAAATCCGGTCCAATGCTCTCCCAATTGAGCTACCGAGCCTTGCGAACACTCGTCGAAATTTTCTAGTACATTCGTGATTTTACGCTGTAGGCCAGCGTTGTTTCATCAATGAGAGGAACATCCTCTCGTATTCGAAGAAACATTTTTACAAATGTTTGGTCAATCGATTAAGATGAAACAGCCATGTTAGATTTATAATTTTTATATATTTTATGCATTTTCAATGCGATCTTATAAGATAAATTATTATAATAGAAAAATACTAGAAAAAATCGACTCGGGTCACAAGTGAATCTCAGGCGGGAATCGAACCCGCAACCTTTGGAAATCCGGTCCAATGCTCTCCCAATTGAGCTACCGAGCCTTGCGAACACTCGTCGAAATTTTCTAGTACATTCCTGATTTTACGCTGTAGGCCAGCGTTGTTTCATCAATGAGAGGAACATCCTCTCGTATTCGAAAGAAACATTTTTACAAATGTTTGGTCAATCGATTAAGATGAAACAGCCATGTTAGATTTATAATTTTTATATATTTTATGCATTTTCAATGCGATCTTATAAGATAAATTATTATAATAGAAAAATACTAGAAAAAATCGACTCGGGTCACAAGTGAATCTCAGGCGGGAATCGAACCCGCAACCTTTGGAAATCCGGTCCAATGCTCTCCCAATTGAGCTACCGAGCCTTGCGAACACTCGTCGAAATTTTCTAGTACATTCCTGATTTTACGCTGTAGGCCAGCGTTGTTTCATCAATGAGAGGAACATCCTCTCGTATTCGAAAGAAACATTTTTACAAATGTTTGGTCAATCGATTAAGATGAAACAGCCATGTTAGATTTATAATTTTTATATATTTTATGCATTTTCAATGCGATCTTATAAGATAAATTATTATAATAGAAAAATACTAGAAAAAATCGACTCGGGTCACAAGTGAATCTCAGGCGGGAATCGAACCCGCAACCTTTGGAAATCCGGTCCAATGCTCTCCCAATTGAGCTACCGAGCCTTGCGAACACTCGTCGAAATTTTCTAGTACATTCCTGATTTTACGCTGTAGGCCAGCGTTGTTTCATCAATGAGAGGAACATCCTCTCGTATTCGAAAGAAACATTTTTACAAATGATTGGTCAATCGATTAAGATGAAACAGCCATGTTAGATTTATAATTTTTATATATTTTATGCATTTTCAATGCGATCTTATAAGATAAATTATTATAATAGAAAAATACTAGAAAAAATCGACTCGGGTCACAAGTGAATCTCAGTCGGGAATCGAACCCGCAACCTTTGGAAATCCGGTCCAATGCTCTCCCAATTGAGATTCACTCAGAGATTCATTCAGAGACTGAGATTCACTTGTGACCCGAGTCGATTTTTTCTAGTATTTTTCTATTATAATAATTTATCATGGCTAAAATGTTTGATTATCCGTCCACGTTAAATAGGTACCCGTATACACAAACTAAACTATTTAATTGAGTTACAGGATAGTCGTGTGCCGGAAGCATGTGGTTTCGTTTGAGTAGACGCTTTAACCTTGTGTTGTTGTTCTGTTTGAAGTGCTTTTTGCAATGTACTCCAAAGAATATGATATTCTTGCAAAACTAAGATCTTGTTTGCACTAATAACGATAAAAGTTTTATCTTCAATTTTCATCACAACGTGTAAAACTAATTGAATTATTGATTTATTGTTTATGGTACTAAACAAAACATACAATAAAAGGAAATATTTAGAAGACAGATAAAAAATCTATACTTCATTGTTAGGGTAACTATTTGTGCCAGACAATTCAGAGCTAAAATAAACCAGTTGAAAGTATCTTTACTAATATAATTATACTCCATTTTTACGTTACAAGGCAAGCGGTGTCTATTCTTAACGAATCAGGGAATAGAAGAGGAATCTTATAAAATTAGATTTTATTGTGTGGTCTTAGCAACGTCAATATAAACCTTAATAATAGCACGCAAATCAAGAGAGAATTCCATATTTTAATAGCGTAATAAAGAAATTACTCTAAAAACTTCAAAGAAAGGAAATTCAAAAGCAACATTCAAATTAAATTTAACTTAATTAAATTTACGACTAAGGCTGTCATTATTGCGTTATTATTATTATTTGTGTAAATGCTTGATTATTAAATACAAACGTTTTATTTCAGAATAAAATGGTGTATAAATTGTTGACGAAAATTACATAACATCAAATTCAATTTGGGATATATATCTTTTTCATTTACTGAGATCAACAAACGGTTTCAAAACATGTTTTTTACTTAATAATGGTATTAGCTAATTACAAGGAGTATTGATTGTAAAACCAACACCGTCAACCACAAGTCACTTAAATTCTATAACTTGACTAGCAGTTGACTATGATCTACAGTGTTGAATCTCGAACTGAAGTGTGAACTTTTATATGCTTGAATTTTTGATTAAGGTGGTTTTTCACTTTAGTTCAGATTTAGTTTGAATTATTAGCAATGTTGATTTCATACACCTTTATCTTAATTCTTTTTTGAAAATTCCAATTCTAATTGAAAGTATGTCTATATCATTGAAACGGTTGTTATAAGTGTCAGTAAGCCGTGTTATAGAAGAGCGTTTGCCTGCGTTAGTACTTGATCTTGGCTTAGCGAATACATTCTTAGTACGAAATGCTCGCATGCTTACACTGACTGGCACTTGGTAACTTTTCGTATTGACTATATCGATATAGTCATTCTTATTATGGCACAAATATTATACGTCCTTCGTTATTTATGTAAGTTGTAGCAATTCATAATATTTTAGTAATAGCGAGTATAACAATCAAGTATGGCTACAATTAAAACGCATGTGGCGCAAAAAAATACGCACTCGTTCAAGCTGATCTCAATATATACCATACATGCGATCCCATAAGGGCGTGGCATATTCTAATTGCAATTTTATTAATGATTTAAACAAATGTATATATGTAGAAGGGTCTTTAAAGTCCTTTATAGGCCGAATCACAAAACCATATATCTTGAAAGCTTTATTACAGATATTATCTATGTTAAAAACTAGAGTCAGTTTTGTGGTCCAGTGTACCACCTTATCCTTTCATCCTTAATATTCTCTCTAGGGATGCACTACATAGAGAGTAGTTAAACTTTGTTTTAAGCTAAGGCTAAGTTTAATTTTATGGCAATAGGCAGTTGATTCGTTCAGGTCATCTTGAAAATTTTTATAGTCATCGATACTGCTCATAATACAGTAAACTTTAAGATCATCTGCATATAATAGAAAGTTACTATTTCTAAAACATTTATCTTTATTATTAATGGAGAGAATAAATGAAAGTGGACTTAATATTGAGCCTTGTGGAACGCCAGATGTTACGACCACGTTTTCGGAATCACAACCATTTATAACTACTTTTTGGCTCCTATTACTTATCTTGAACCATCTTTGATGCCTTTAAAGGTAATTTTTGCAGCAAGATTGTTTTGATCTACTCGATCAAAGGCTTTCCTAAAGTCAGTATAACCAGCATCTGTTTGTTTATTAGCATCCATGGTTTTAAATAACTGAGACGTAGACACCATGAGGTTAATGGTTGTTGATCGTCTGGTGACAAAAGCATATACATACATATCTCTGGATAAAAGGGTACAGAGTGCTTTTTGAGAGATTTTCATCTAGCTTTGCTAGGATACACAAATTAAAGTTTGGCCGATATTTATTTACGTCTGTATTCAAGCCCCCTTTTGTACCAGAGTTATCCTGGCGGACTTCCATACTTTAGAACACACGCCTGGTTTGAGACTTTTTTATTTACTTGAGCTGTATTTTTTAGAAAATTGAAGGCAAATTACCTTCCCGTTTCCAGCGCTTTGGTTGTATCCAAAAATCCGCTGTCCGATAATGTTTTGTGGCAAACTATGCTATCTGTAAGAGTTCTTTAATCCAAAACACTGATATTGTCTATCCCATAACGCCTGAATGCTGAAATACTGACTAAAAGAACACCGAGATTAAGATGCATTCATCACTCGGGCTGTCTGTTTTTTTTTCTATTATTAACTAGCGACCCGCACCGGCTTCGCACGGATGCGATGCTCAACTATATTATGCATGTATTATACATATAAACCTTCCTCTTGAATTACTCTATCTATTAAAAAAAACAGCATCAAAATCCGTTGCGTAGTTTTAAAGATTTAAGCATACATAGGGATCTAGGGACAGAGAAAGCGACTTTGTTTTATACTATGTAGTGATGTAACGCCAAAAATACTTTAATTTGTCCTTGATACTGTGCTCAACTCTTTTCATATAAGCGTTATAACATTTTTTACTCTTTTTTAAATCGGTTTCTATGCATAGAAAATCTTAAATCAATTTAGTTTTTATACGTTTTCTATTTTATCCGTGCCGTATTTGTACTTTTCAAAGTCGCGAGTGAAAAATATCTTCTAGGCAAACGCGTCACATCCTAGATCGCTTCATCGCTTACCAACAGGCGAGATAGCGGTCAAGCGCTACCTATTTACAATAAAAAAATGTTTTAATGTAGAGTTATACCATGTGGTAAATTTAGTACTAAAAGGGATTTTAGTAGGAATATGCTTTCTAATTATAACATAAATTTGAAATAATCCAACTCAGTTTATTTTTAAGATATTTTCCCCATAATTATCACCTTCAGGTCGATCAACCGGCAGCTGAATCAATCACTGCAAAACTGAAAGGAACAATTTCGGGGTCTTCTTTCAAATTACTTTTGCAATGTACAATTACTTATGTAAATGAAGAAATTTATTTAACATAATGTTGATTTCACTAGGCTTTTAAGGTGTGATTTCAAATCCACATAAAATAAATTAGTTTTCATTTGTTTATTTTTTTCTCATTTATTGAAACAAACACAACAAAAAACGAACTTAGTACCTTGTAGTATTCTCTATCACTCAACTGGTAAGAGTTCACTCGAGCAACGTTATAAAACGATAATCATGTTTTTTATTTTTTGCACTTCCACACACATTATTAACGAACGGTATATACACTCATCACGTCTTCACCCATCTTCATAGAAAGCGAGAATTCACTCATTTACTCGCTCACAAAAAGGATAAATAACAATATGATTACAATAAGGGCACTATTAATAAAAAAATGTTCCACAAAACAGTCCCCCCAACTGCGATGACATTTAAATTTATCTGTTCAGTCATCGAGTAAATAAGCCATCTACGCTTTTTAATACTTATGTATAGGATATAAAATGCGTCTGTAAAAAACAACCATGCCTCCCAGCCCTCAGGTGCGATACGAACACGACCTTTCGCTATCAGCGAGTGCTCTGACCGCTGAGCTACCGAGACGACTATGAGCTAGTATCGTTTCACCTCGGCGGCTAGTTGTTTTCACAGGCGTATTTTATATCTAATTGAAATATGGCATTGTGAATTCTAAAAATACATTATTATAGCTGGTTTCATCTTAGTTGAATGTTTAATATTTGTAAAAATATTACTTTCGATGTCGAAGGTAGTTTAATTACACAAGATTAAAATATTGTGAAGGTAGTAGAAAATACATGACAACCATTATCTTAGTCATCCTGTGATCATGGCTTCTGTAATTGATGATGTCAGGATGAAATATAAAATAAAATAAAATATGCGCAAAATCCGTAAAAAAGTGTTTTATTCAGAAGGTAGTTAACTTTCATCATTGGTGGAACGATAATAGCTCATAGTAGAAGTTGAAATTCGCTTGTAAATTTAGATGCGTCTGCCAGCGTCTCGGTTGTATAGCGGTCAGAGCACTCGCCCGGACAATGAAAAGTTGTAGATTCGAATTCCACCTGAGGGCTCAAGGGCATGGTGTTTTTTTTAAAGGTGTATTTTATTTATTACAGAAATATGGCAAATAGGGCATGCTGAAGATAAAATTAAATACATTACTTATGTCTATATTATTGTCAAACAATATCTTTTTTTAAATTTTAAGTAACTCTTTCGATGTTTATGTTTCTATGCCTGCAAATATACTTAATATTCTAAGAAAATATAATGTGTTATAAAGAATCTTTAAAAGTCAAACGGCGTATAATGGATATAGACATATTAGATCATCACTTAAAACAAAATTTGCTATTCCAGGCTTCTCTTTAACGATACATGGTTTTGTTAGACAGTTCGCTTAAAAGAAAGGATCTGATAGTATAAATTTAACCTTGTATCGATCAAGGAAGACACAAGGTCTTAAATTTAAATTATACGACTCCGATCAACTGAATCCGATAACACTATAAGTTTAAGGGCCAAAGAAAGTGTCGACCCACTGTCAGCTATCATCAGTACATTATATTATGATAATATTTTGTGTGTTTGTTACCATATATAGTTACCATAAGCCTAAGAATAACAGTTTTTATAATCAATTAACGTTACCATAGCAACGCGTGGCCGGGTCAGCTAGAAGATAATAAAAATTAATTATTTACCTATTTGAACTTGAATTAAGATGTCCTGTATCGCAACTATTCGTTGTTGTTCTTATATAAAACTCATTTAAACTTCGATTAGAGGTTTATTTTTAATTTTCATGAGGTAATAAGAAACCATTAAAATAGTTATATTAAATGTGAGTGGCTAATTAAAATAGACAATTTTCACTCTGACCTTTGTTCTAATATTGAAGCGTATAAACCAAAGGTCACGTTATATCCGGTTGAAGTTAATATCTTAGTGTTACATGGATGTATTAGACAGTATTAATATTAAGAATCAGAATAAATTTATTATAGCGACCGCCTTTTGGTCTACCGCAAGATGTGAAGAACCGTATTTTCCAACTAATACATAATTACCTTTATAATTTATAATAACAACAATATAAACACAATACAAAAGATTGTAATTGCTGTGTACGCCTATAACAGTTATATATATATATATACTTTGTTTCTCCGCAGTGTACTTAGCATGTAGGAATTAGTAAAGGACTGTAATGATCTTTTTTTGGGGATAAAAAGTTTTCTTCGTGTCTTGACTTGCACGTGGAATACGATTGGTCGGTAGGTAATTTCAGCGGATAATCTTGCATGAATTTTGTTTTGTTTCAGACTTAATTACAGTTTTGTTCTACGAGATTCTAGTTAATATTAAAATTGTTTCGAAACCTTGGTAGTCCTCTTGAATGAAAATTATTTTAGGCACTGTATATGAAATAAAATTAATATTTATAGACATAAATTAGTTTAACATAAATAACTTAGTAAACAATTTCGTTTCTAGAATAAAAGTAAGTAAAAATTAAAAAGTCTCGATAACATGTTTACCAATATGATTGCGGAATGAGCGTATCTGCTATTAGTTATTTCATTATATGCGACATTGCTTTTTTTAGTTACTGGAACTATAGTTAATCATTGAGATTAAATAAGTTCTTAATTTCCTAACAAGTATAATAAGGGTTTATACATTAATATGGCAGGCTGTCGTCTGATTAAGTTTGACATTTGTATTAATAAACAATTAATCCAATAGGAGGCGTTCGAAAATACCTAAATAAGCCTGATCATCAACTTGCTATGGAAACCGGAAACAATGGCTTATTCTGTTTAGCATTTGGGTTTATAGAGCATTGTTGCTGTAATCCATCCCAGCCGTAACGGATACACGAATACACGATTTCGAGTTTACATCAGTTTTAAAGTAGCCAATCAGAATCGTAATTCATAGCAATTTACAGACGTAAATACCTTCCAAATAAAAATAACTGTGAGTGTGAGTAAATGCTTGTTTCTTTATCATTTCGATGAAATCCATGCTGAGTTTTATAATAGCTGCATATTATTCGTAACAATGTAACAGTTAATATGAATACGGTATGCCTTTTCTTCACCGACTCATACGTTGAAACCTATGAGGTACCTCCGTCTTACCTATTTCTGCCGCAAAGCAGCAGTGCTTGCATTGCTGTGTTTCGGTTTGAAGGGTAAGATATGGCAGTGAAATTACTGGGTACAGTGACTTTACATCTTATGTCACAAGTTGGCAACGTACACTGTGGTTCTTGTGGGAGTTGCAGTTTTGCTGCGAATCTCACAAGAGCCACGTGTATTATAGGTGACTGTTACCACTTACCATCTGGTGGGCAGTTTGCTTGTTTGCCAACTTTCTGCAATAAAAAAAAAAATCCTATAATGTTGTGACCGGGTGCGGCCGGGAGGAATGAAAAGGCTTCGTCACTTCGTCACTTATATTTTTAATAATTATGGAATTAAGGCACAACTAAAACAATTATATAAAATAAAGGTAAATTACACTGAATACAAAAACAATTTCACATTTATCACTAAAACATATTATAAAAAATAGGGCTACTTACAATAGTGCCTTAAAGAAACTTATAGACTTTTATATATCAGGAACTGGTGGTACAGAATACAGATACAGGAAATCTTGTGAGTTATGCTTATGAGCTTATTATACTTGTGAGCTTATTATAACTGATCAGCACTATCAATATATTTAAATAATTCTTAGCGGTGAGTCAACCGCTCTACGCGCTGACTCTGGTAAGAAGGAATTTCGAGAACAAAACAAATAAAAAGAGACAGACAGTAAATTTAAAACGGAAACCAAGAGAAAAACAAATATGAAAAATGGCCAGAGAAGAGCGCAATGAAAGCAACGAGTCACCAATATAGCTATGGCGCCTCGTTACAATGAAGTCCTGTTTTAGAAAAAAAAATGCCTTAGTGCATCTTATCATATTAGATCTAGGGATCTGAAATACCCTAAGCTTTCCCTGTGCCGCCTGTTAAAGTCTATTTAGGTTACTATTCACCCCTTACTGCCCTTACTGGAATCTCAGACGGATATAATTATCTGTAGAATAAATAATCAATCCTAACTGCTTTTCACGACAAGAAAAAAATAATTCTCTAGTAAGATTATTCATTAGAATAGTTTGGCTTTCCTATCCTAAATATTTTTAAGCCCGAGTTTTTCAGTTGCTTAACTGGTAGAGAATGTATGGCATCGTGCAATTCACGATTTGCTGATTTTCGCTACAAAGTTTATACAAATAAATATCTAGAAAGATATTATATACTAGGAAATAAAACACTAAAGTATTTTCGCACGGACACAAAGACAGTATACGAATGAGATTTTTATACGATTCTCGATCAGTTATCCAACTCAAAGGCAGAAAATGGCTTATCGATTTACAATAAGCATATGCTTCACTGTCCTCCTACTGTTTTCATTTATTTATGCATAGCCTCAGAGTATGGACGTGTTTGTTATTTTATTAGATATGTTAGAGATTTTAGAATTTTACATTTGAATTCTGATAAACGCTGAAAATTAAGATTTGTCGCTTAGCTGTTTTGTTAAGTAGAATCATCATTAGCTTACACATTACTATAGGGACAGGGACCTTCTCTATGAATGAAAACATCAATTAAACAATGTATCAAATGAAAATTATTGGCGGTGCTAACTGTTTATTGTAATCTTACTAATTAAGGGAAGGGGGCGTGGGGGGGGGGAGGTTAGAGAACTCCTGACCCTAAGACTAAAAGAATAAAATACAAAGACCTCAAAATCACATTAAAATAGAATTACAGGTTAACTCGACATTTACTTATTATATAAAAAAATTGGAAAATAACTGCATTAATAGTCATTAAATTTAAAGCCCGTCAGAACCAACAAATAAACTTACAACTTTCCTTTGCTACCAATATCAATAATCATCAAGTCCAATAAATGAAACTACTATAGTACGTTACAAACGCCGACGGGCACATAGTAAATTGGGAGAGCGAACGCAGTTAAATTTTAACTAAAAAACCAACTAAATCGAAAGGTTCGGGTAAGTAAACTAAGTTAATTTTTTGATTATTAAATTTCAACTAGTATATCACCGGTCGGGTTAGTAAAGTAAATAATTGAATACGATTAAATACTATAAGGGACATCTGTAGGTACTCCGTAAATAAAAAAATAAAGGTGATCTCGAAAGATTAATAAATTTCAGATGATACTAAATTTATGAAGTTAAATTAAATAAAAAAAAGGCTAGATTATAGGGAAGGGCTTTTGTCTACTCCAACAAAAAACTACACTAGCAAAAAAAATAATATTTTAAACACATGTCAGCTTGACATTCGACCCGGTCACGGTGCACGAATACCGCAGCTGGTCCCCAAGCAAAACACCTGCAGTTGCATAATTAAAATTAGGTAAAATTAAAACCTAAAGCCTAGAGCCAGCAACACACAGCACATGATTAAAAAGTACAATGAAATAAAATTTCATTCCAACACAAATTCTATGCAATATTGCGGTCACTATCGAAATAAAGATTGTTTAAAAATAACTAATAATAATAACTAACTAATTCTGCTTCTTAAAAGAAATATTTTACGGATATGGGCGAAGTTTTGCCACGGCGAGGCGAACGCCTCCAGCGATTAAAAAGCCGGGTGCCGCTACTGGTTAACATTTTCATCCTTATTGACAAAATACAACTTCATCATCATCATCATCATATCAGCCGTACGACGCCCACTGCTGGACATAGGCCCCCCCAAAGATCTCCACAACGATCGGGACTGTGCGGCCTGCATCCAGCGTTTTCCCGCGACCTTAACCAGTTCGTCGGTCCGCCTCGTAGCGGACCTACCCACTGAGCGTCGGCCGGCACGCGGTCGCCATTCGAGAACCTTTTCGCCCCAACAGCCATCAGTTCTCCTTGCTATGTGTTCTGCCCATTGCCATTTCAGCTTCGCAATTCTTTGAGCTATGTCGGTGGTTTTTGTTCTCCTACGGATCTCCTCATTTCTGATTCGATCGCGTAGGGAAACACCAAGCATAGCTCTCTCCATTGCCCGCTGGGATAAATAAATAAAAATAAATTATAAGCTATTAAATACAACTTAATAGCTTGTAATACAATACATAAGTATTATATTGTCTGAGGCTCTTAAGGTGTTAATACATAATATCCACCTGCAGGGGTTAACATTAATAAGAGAACTTGTTATCAACCAAATAAAAGTAAAAGGTTAAGTTTCAAACTACCTCCAAATATTTAGTGTTTTCACAAATTATCAGCTCGAAACGGTTGGACGTTTACATCAGGCTTCACTAATAATACTTCAATCACCATAATAGATAATTGTATTTGTACCGTTCATTAGAAACGGAACGTAAATAAGCTACGTGACCTTTACCAACTGTCAGGACTAGCAATGTCAAAAGTTCAACGTTTGTTTACATTGTTATTAAGAATTTGTAAGTTTAAATGAGATTGTTATACAAAAAACTCTGCTCGCCTTATGCTGGTGAATGAAATCAGCCAATATGGCAGGTGGCTTACGTCACACAATAATATTATGACTCGTAAATGTGACAATTGTTGAAAGATTGGTAAGAAAATTTCCAACAATAAAAAATCTATAATTTAAATTAATATCTTAGAAGGTAAGCGCGTTTTTTATACCGATGACGGGACACACTTGATGCGATCACCTCTGCATCGACTGACAACACTCGCGTACTCAAAGACCAAAATCCCACTCAATCAGCTTTCGCCCGACCTGAACCTCCTCTTTGAGGCTCAGGGCTCCGCAAACAAACGCGCCTGCCGAACCTTCAGGTCAGCCCCAGTCCTATTCATTGTCGACAGACCCCCCTTCTGGGAGTCAGTCGACCTAATTTTTCACCATCCCAACCGCCACCCTTCTGGGCGCTAATTGACGCTTCTTATGCGAACCTCGTCTAGCTGAGTAGTACACGCACCGACCCTCTCTAGAGGGGCGGTCTCAACGGATGAAGGCTTCTGTTTCTTCTCGGGCCAACCGCAAGTAGTGTATAGTGACTGACAGTCGCACGGCCGACTGTGAGATATTAATGAGGATTTTCCGCGATCGGACCCCACGTTGTATTGGGGTGTAAAAAACAAAAAAAGCCTGTATAGGTACACTTATAATCGATAGATTTTTGGAGCGAATAGAAGTGACGAGTGGAAGGTATTTCTTTGCTTTTTGGGTGTTGTTGGAAGTTTGCGATTGCGTTGGTTTTGATATTGTAGAGTAAAATTTTAAGGTCGAACTTTTGTTTTATGTTTATTGATAGATGATAGATTCAAATTAAATGTCGCTTGAATCCTAAAAAAAGTTATGACATAATATTGTCTTTGTTTAAAATAATTAACAAAATTGTTTTTAAGATAGTCATGGAGCCAGTAGTAAAACACTTCCAATAAATTTACTGTTAGCAAACGTAAGACCCGGTAGAAAAATTGCCTTTACTGTGACACTGCAGTCATGCTTTTGTACGGTGCGCGAACTGCCCATTCAACGTTCACACTTTCACAGAAATAATTTTAGCGATGACGTAATATTTTAAAACAAAGTAAAGTAAAAAATAAGTCAAGGCACAGCTCAAAAGATCGTATTTGTGGCCACTTATAAAACTATGAAACAGTACAAGATCCAATAATCAATTTTAAATAATTTTTGATGATGAATGAATGTATAATAGAAACTGCCAACGGAACTGGTGAAACTTTTTTTACCAAGTATTCCTATGATACCTCAGAATTGCCTTTTTTAGTTTAACATGTCACATGCAACTTCTAAACAAAATATGTTTGTCTTTACACATAATCAAACAGAACTTATCAACATTGTATATAGAGAAATAGTTTGTTTCCATATTTATAATATCTACATATTAAAATACAATTAAAACATTAAAATACTTCAAGTAAATTTACATTATATTACTCTTAAAGTTAATCCAGATTTTCGTCGCATTAAGATGATGCGTTTATACGATAGACAAAACACGTAAGCATAATTATGCTCTATAACTCTACAACCCGTACGAAACTACGGCGGGTCGCTAGTAAATTAATAATTATACATTTCAGACAATTAATAATTAATATTAAGTCCCAAACTAAACAGAGCTTGAACTATGGGCACTAAATATTGTATAGAATACATAAACAACTATATCGACGTCATTGGATCTTTAGCGCTGTAGGAAATATTTTATAAGAAATATTCGAATATTTTACACATAGTTTGAACATTGCTTTTGTTCGTCTTTCCCAATATCCACTTTGTGTGGTTAAATAACGTTTCCCATGGCTGAAAACGCCATAGTTGGGAAGGACCAAAAGTCACCACTCGGTCTTAACGTGGATTGGTGGGTGCTGTCGGGCATTAAAATCTGCTGGGACCAACGATGTAACGCACATTAAAAAGAAGTGATAAAAGGATAAGATGTGCGATGTGCAATAAGCGGTCCTTGCAAATGTTGCTTAACCTTTTTTTTATTTATTTAGAATGGGTTTGCTCTTGATCCCAATCAAGCCCGAGGGCCATGACAGAATACACGATGGAACGAGCTAACCATGAAGGATGTTGAAAAGCGCTTGGTGCGACAGGTAGGACTATCAATCAAGAAAGGGTGGTAGCCTGCAGTGCGACTGGATGTCCGATGGAAAAAAAAAGATGGCGGTATGAGCATTTGCAGCTCTTGAGCACACTCTCCAAAGTACAGTCTGTAGAAGACCGCCAGACAGGCAACTTTGCGGCGATGAGCTAAGGTGTGAAGTTTGCTCTTCACCTCTGTAATGAAATCAATTGCGCCAACCGCTGCGCCCTCAAACTCCTCTGAAATAGGGTTTCAATTAACGTTTGTAATTTTCACTGTAAAGTTTAATAAATAGCGCCTAATTAAGGATACAATTTTGTGTCTGCTTATTAAAACTTCTGTTTTTCAACAATAAACAATAACTTATCCTTTGAAGCTATACTATAATTGTTCCTAATTTCATTTGCCAAACTTATTAATTGCCATAATTTAATATACATCGCAAATTATAGTCATTGCCAACCTGCAAGCTATATCAGTTATTCCAAAGGTTTGTGTTCCAAATGATAAATAGGGATAAACGATTCGGCGACCCAATATATGTATATTTGATTGAAATTATTACATATGAAGGTAGCAGCCGTAAGCAACTGTTGGTTAACCAAAAATGAGATCCATTTGTGCAGTTTGCTCTCACTTGATAAGGTCTCCTTGTAAAATATGTAGGTAACTACTGTCTTGAGATCAGTAGTAACAAGACGCAACTCTTCAGGAGTCAAGAAATGCTAAATATGAATAGTTACCTATTAGCCTGACGCTCATAAAATTGTTATCTATTACTTTTCGTCAATAATATTTTCGTTGTCTATACTAATATTATAAAGTAATGTTAGTAATTTCGTGTGTTAGGAAGTTCGAAGTAGAAGTTACTCTCCGAAACTATTCATCTGACTACAAAAACATTTTTCTTATATTTGAATTGGATTATCGCGATGAACAAAGGTAATATAATTATTCCGATTAAATAAAAGGGCTGTTCATAGTGACCTATATTAACATTAAAAGAAAAAACTGTCGACGGATCGGTTTTATTACTACCTTAACCAGAGGCGGATTATCCCTAAGGCAAACCAGGCAAGTGTGTAAGGCGCGACGTTAGAAAGGGGAGCACGAAATATTTGAAAAGTAATAAAAAAATTGGGTCAGTAAGTACCTATGCACCTACTTGCACAATATAAACATATATATACACACACATACAGATAAACATTTACATAGAACATATAGGTATAGATCTTTTACTATGAGATTTTTTTTATTTTGAAATTACAACTGCTATCTATTTCAAGGAAGAGAATATCCTGACATAGATTAATATACATATATAGCTTAAAAGAAGCACTGATTATTAGTTTAAGAATACCTATGTCTTTTTACTTTACGTACTGCCTTCTTGATTATTTCTACAAAGCTGATCTATACATACATATGCACCTATACGATAGTATAACACAAAAATGTTTTCCTCTTTCTGTCTCTATGTACGTTTAGAATTTACGCAACGAATTTAGATGCTATTTTCACTACCATTCTGATATTTTTTCTATGTGTTTTATAATCCTGAAAACATAGTTTAATCTGTGAAATATATATAAGTCATATGTGTAGTGCTGGACAATATTGATTGATGTAAATTAGCAGATGACGCTGTGACTGCTGTAAATTCCTTTTTCTAACACGCGTTTACAAGATTTTTTTGTTTATTATCTCACCTATTTGTCGCCTGCAACAAGGGTTAGAGTGACAGTTAGTTGAATTTAGTTTCTTCTGCAAACAAACATGAAAAAATCGGGAAAATGTCTAATAAAAATTACTCGTGCGAAGCCGCGCGGGTAGGCTAGTCATATAATAAAATAACTTTATGTAAAGCAATATTCGTGGTGAATGTCCTTTCCTTGACATTTTTGGGGGAGAAATTCTGAACTAAAAGTTTATAGGACAAGTTACTGACTGGAAATAATATGATTTTGATATTCAACAACTCGTCCCAAATGAGCCGTGAACTCTTGGGATTACTTTATAAAATATTTTCTCATTTGTTATATATCCAGCATAAGATTTTAAACCATAAATAATGAAAGAATAAATAAAACATATGCCATACTATTATGTATATCAGCAATTTAAGGTCCGTAGTTTTCATCAAACGGTTTTATACTCGTATTAATTCGCTTAAATAAAGCGAAAGGCTTGTGTGGGCAAATCTAGTATTCGAAGTTTTACCTCCTTTCTGATGACCGTATGATAAGAAATTTCATACAAACAAAAGTTGTTTTGATAATAATGCAATCCGCTGCCACAAAATGGCGGAAAACGTATTTTTTAAAACCCCTTCAATATGGGTATTAAAAAAGGCTTGTCAAGCCTTGTAAAAAAAAAAATATTAATCGACAAAATAAATGAAAATAAAATAAGTAGAAGTAAAAAAATATTAAATGATTTTATTCTAAAGAAACATAATATTGGTGCAAATAATGTACTTAAAGCTAAATAATATTTCGATGGGTAATAGGCTCCTGTCATCACACCACACTCTTTATTAATTTAGAGCATTGATCAGTCTAAAAGAAATCGTAGGACGCGTCGAATCTCTATTATCCACAGTAAACCCCTCATATCATTTTGTGCTTTGGATGCATCTACTCAATAAAAAAGTTGTGCAAAATAAATGCAAAAGTTAATCCGTCACTGTCATCGCGCTACGTTACAAAACGAACATTTACATATTTCCTCAGGTTCCCCTACGCCATATGATTTTATTTTTGTAAAAGATTTCAGGTAGTACCTACTCAAGATCGATGAAGAAAGTGGTGTGATGACTGTGTGAGTTCAGTCAACAACACATCAAATAGACCATTTAATTTTACAGTGTATATTTAATGTGCTGCTCGTTGTACACTCACAAGTAATAAGATGTTTATACCGTAGAACCATGTCACCCGAAATCGGCTGAAAGCAAAGAGTTGCCACGTATTAAAATAAATAATTGATGTAATGTGACATGGTTCTATAGAGTATACATCTTAATGCTCGCGACTGTACATTATCTGCATCATTATTATGTTTTCTTACAAAAACACGTATTTAAAAGTTTTTTAAATAAGTCAGTTTTACTAATAATAATTGGTTTATCATTTTCAAAACCCCACTCCTTTGCAAAGAAAGTTTTAAGCTCGCTCTGAATTTTCGAATCGACTGGCATTGAATAACTCAGACTTTCGATTTCGCAGCGGAACCGAGCTGCCATAAACACTATCATTTATAAGCCGATAAAATTTAGGCGCACAGTTGACGACAACATAAAGTAGGATTATAACTTTATCAAACGAAATGAAAAAAATACATCCAACATTTTTTTTTGTAATAAAATTATAAACTTTTTATATTGAAAATTTTCTCATAAGGTGTAATTCGTTATGGTTCCGATCGTTCGGTACGGTTGAAACAATTTTGCTATTATTGTCTGTTGCATCAGATTTATTGACACGAACGCTGACTGTAATGTTATTTGAGATCATTATATTGAATTTCATATGTAAATTCAGATTTAAAAACAATATATAATTTATTTCAACCGTCCCCACGGTTGGGCGAAGCAGTACCTGGGGTCCATTGGAACGTATGCAAATAAAACAAAATATAATAAATGAACATATTTTATTTAAAGTTGAATACCATTTTAACGACATGACACAGTTGAAAATCACAAATAGTTGTTATTCGTTATCAAGTCTTTCACGATATTTATATCTAATATTATTTTTAATCACTCTACAAAGATACTTAGTACAACTTAGATCATTTTATAATTCGATAGAAATATAATAAACTCATAAACATGCAAAACCATTCTTTGTTAGCCATTTCTTTGTCATTCCAAAATCGAGGTCGTGATAAGTTGTTCATGAGCCAATTTACTAACATCCTTTATAGTGAGACCAAAATATATGTCTGCAGGTCTTATTAAATATTTAAATAGTACATACTCTTATTCCTCGTTCAACACTCAATTATGAGCCTTATATCTCATTTCTTGATTCTCATCGCCACTGGTTGCATCTCATTCAGGTACATACCTCAACAAGGAACAGTAAATAAATATTACATGAATATTTCTTCACCCATTCTGGGGTTCTGGTAGATTAAATAAATAAAAAAGTAACTATAAATTCTATGATATAATACATAGAATACAAATAAAATAATATTAAGTAAGAGACCAATATACAATGGAAAAAGAGCGGACAGACAAACAACAAATTTGTAATCTTAGATTATAGACTAGCGGCCCGACCCGGCTTCGCACGGGTAGAAAAAATTCTTTAATTTTTTTTCTATTATTAAATATTTTTCCGTTAGCGTCATCTAGCGTCCGGTAGACGAACTACTTGCGGTTAACGCGTTGCTATGGTAAAGCATATACAATGGAAAAAGAGCGGGAAAAAGAGCGGACAGACAAACACACAAACCACTGTGATCTTAGATTATAGATTAAAAACGAATCATACAGCTGTTTTCGACAAACCTCAATGAAAACGACTTAAAACACTCGATATGATAACTTTAATAGAACTAAAGTATGCTCATGTACGTCTCCCTTTGTACCCCTCACCTCACCACGCTCGGTTGGTTGTTGTGATATTCGCTCTATTTCTATAGTACCCCGTCTCAACCGTACCCAGTCTACCCTAAATATTATTATGATAAGTGGTTTTTAGCCCGGTAGAATAGAATAGCACCAACTTTCCACAATAGTGTCGTAAAAGGCGATTAATAATATAAACTGCAGGGTTTTCCGAATTATAATCTTTTACTGTGATTTGAAATAAGCCTGGAGATTATGGAGAAACCCGCAATTTTTTTGCTGTGGGTTATCATCCATAAATGTTTTTAACAAGCGTTTCTTATTATACGAGGGCGGGTCAAAAAGTTCGCGGAATGAGGGGCATGGAAGGGGGAAGGTGACTTCTTACTACCTGCACTTGTTGTGACACTCATTAAGAGGTCAAAAAAAATAGGTCATAATTACCTAAGCTACACATCAATTAACAAGTCAATCCGGAAGAAAATTTGCAACATGGAGAAAATTGGCAAATTTGCAACATGGAGTTGCGATGGCTGCTGTTCAAAGAGTGGGCTTCGAAATCTTGGAACATCCTACCTATAGCCCAGATTTAGCCCCAAGTGATTATTATTTGTTCTCAAAAATTAAAAAAGAGCTTCGAGGGAAGAAATTTTCCAGCTATGAACAAGTGAAGAGCGCAATTTCGGCCTATTTTGACGACAAAGAGAAAACATTTTTTTTTCGAAGGTATTAATAAATCAATTGATAGGTCTAATAAATGTATTAGAGTTAAGGGGGAATACATTGAGAAGGAAAAATAATGTTGTTTTTTATTTCTTCCTTTTTGACCCACCCTCGTACTTTACTACCTTGAAATGAAACCTTCAAGTTTAGATATACGCGAAAAACAAAAATATCAAGATAATATATCAAAGTCAGTGTTATATATTTTGTGAAGGTTTGAAATAAACTACAATAACATATTTCATTGGCAGTGTAAAGGACAATACCAAATAATATAGTAAGCAGATGATAAAATACGCCGACGTGGCTTAGGATTTCAATAGCTTAGCTATTAATAATGTGTAATCTGGTACGCCATCAAACATTGGTTTCTTACCCGAGAAGATATGTTTAAACACCTTTTCTACATTAAATAATATTTTAATTAACAGAATGATAAAATATAAAAATTCCTAAATAAAAACACAACAGGTATTTAAGATTTCATAATAAATTAATAGTTGATAGTATTCGATAAAAGATACTTAAATAAAATAAAAAATACAAATCACTACAAGTAAAATAATCTAAATAAATTATAACAGCGTCTCTGAAATATTATCTTCGTAACAGGAGAGGCAATCAATATAATGCCAAGATTCTAGCAATAATTCCGAACGTCATAATGGAAAGCATTCGAGGTAACAAAATATGACTGTTCCAGATCTAGTTATATGAAATATACTTTGATAGAACATTTCTGAAGTTTGGATGTAGCATCGCATAAATAGGTATTGTTGGCAGATTCATCCGATCATCAAAATCTTCTCGCTGCAGTTTAAAAAGAGATATTCAGCATTTATGCACTCTAAATACTGGCGGGATTATAGTCCAGGTCTTTCTGGCTAACCAAACTACGTAACCATTAGACCACTGAGGCTCCTGCTCAAATCCAAATCCAACCCTTGGCAAATTCTGGCTCAGCTTCGCTCAGCACGAGTGTATGTAAAGGAGGTAGTAAATCGGTAAAATGTCTGTATTACAAACTTTACTCGTATTTTCACCTGTCTCTGTGTTTGTCTGTAATCATTTTTATTAAATGAAATTTTTCAACTAAAAAATTTGACCCAACGATTTCTTATTAAGCTAAACTATTGCATGCGAATTGGGTGAGATTGTAGTATTATTATGATATAAAGCTGATCTGACGATCTGTCTGGAAGGTGGTTATGGGAACTTTGTAACTAAACAAAGCAACACTCTCGAGTTTGGGCTCGTCTGATTCGTTTTGATATCGACTCTGGTCCTATACTAAAAAGTCAAAAAGAAATTCACGAAAAAAATAAAAAAAAAATTTTTTGATCTTTTCAAATTAAAAAATAAAAGTGATAAAGTACATTAACAGCAATAGAGATAAGAAAGGTGTAACACGTTTTTATTTGAAAAGTTGACATAAATAATGAAAGCGTTTTTTTTTTTCATTTATTGGGGTTAACAAACGGTTTCACAATATGTTTCTACAAAAAAAATCTTACTAGCTAATTACAAGGTTTACTGATTGTGAAACCAACACCGTTAACCACAACTAATTTAAATTCACAAAGTTGAGAAGTTGACTATAATATATAATTATAAAGTGATAAATATATAATTATAATGTTATAAAGTGTAGAATACTAATAATAATAATAATCCTGGAATAATTTATTTGGAATAATTTTTATTGTTTTTTTTTTTTTAGTTTTGTGTAGTTTGTTTTATTACCAGCGTTGATTTCATACAGTTTTAAGCTTTAACTTAATTCTTTCTTTTTTTTTAATTATTTTTAAAAAGAGTTTAAAGCTGTTTTTAATGAGACAACACAAAAACCTCCTGTTGGGTTTAAATTCCAATTTATTTACATATGACGAAAGGTTTGAAATTATTAATAAAACATTCATTTCATCAATTCGTACGAGTATATCATAACATTTAACGAAACCAAATAAAGGGCAATTTAGATCTGCTTTAAATATCATTTTAAATAACCTTTTATTATCTAATAATATGTAAAAGATAAAATGGTTAGTATGGGTTATCCTTAGATGCATTTATTTTAAATATATAATTCGTCGTACATAATTTTGATCTATCTCGTAAGTTTACTCAACGCTAGCGACAAAGATGAAAGACAATGTTTTTTATTTTTCATTATTTTATTCACAATGTAGTTTATAAAATGCATTTATTGAAAGTCAGCATGTAAAAATATTTTTTTAAAGTAATTATAACCAGTCTTTGAATTTCCGGCTTTTCTCTACTATAATATTCTTGTTTCACATACATAACCTTTAATAGGAATTTTAAAATGGTAGTGAAAATCATATTTAAAACTCTTCCTTTAGAAGATATTAATAAAGAAATAGCCACATGAAAATGGTGATTCCGAATTATACTATTTGTAGATACATAAAATGTTAATGTTTTATTTGAATTTAAATTGAAAAACTTAACTATATTGAATAATACAACTAGGGACATACGTCAACATACCAAAAATGGCTAAAATATTGGTGATTTTAAGCTGATAATTAAATAGCGGTAGCTGATAGTTTTGTACAGGTTCATGCTGACTGTTTATATTTTATTTCATTAATGTATCATTGTAAGTAAAGTAACAAACGAATAATGAATTATTAATTTATGTACTTTGTTAAGTCAATTACAAAAGTTTCAATCCCACAAGAGGATAAACAATCATTAAACAGAGTAGGTCAGAATATTTGCAGAAAAAAAATGTTATTAATGTAAAATGCTGGAATGTTAATACGTGCATTTTACCACTCATAAGCAAAAATCAATAAGATGACATGATGTTAAGTCTATCGGAAGATTAAGTTCAAAATCAGTAAATCTCCCAAAAAACTAGCAGATTCGAGAACATAGGTTGAGGCAGTAGGCAGGATCGCTAAGATCGATATCGATATTTTTTATTAAATGACAATACTTAATTTTAATTATGGAAAATTAATTTGAAAAAAACAATTGTGTGGTGAACATAAGCAATTGTTTTGAGTTATAGTTGTAATCATATACGTGTGTAAATCTGTTGCAGTCAAATAGCTTAATTACTCTTTCATTAACAAACTAGCCATTTTACTGTACGGCATCATTTATCTAACGACTTAAATGACATTCAAACGTTCAAACAAACAGCTAGACTAACGATATGGTGATTTAATATTTAATGACTTGCCCAGCCATTTATATATAGTTTTCTTTTCTCAGACCAGGCTATTAAACCTAAATAAGCGGCAATATTTCTAGTAATTTTATAATTGTATACATTAACCGAATTAAAATGAAAACAAAACATATATTAACTGTTAATGAATAGTTGAAGTTTAAAAAATATTTGCTATATATCCGATGCTAATACTAAAACCGTCATTAAGATAAAGACAAGAGGCAATATTTGTGGTGTCTCCCACAGTTTGTATAAATATACCCAAGATGGCATAATAAAAAAATGATGTACCAAAACAAACATATTTTAGTTATTGTTGTCAAGTAGATTTAAAGAAAGTTACCCCATTCTATGCACGGTCTCAGCATCATCAAGCTCATTACCAAATAATAGATTACAAGCATTGACTAAATGTTTATCAGGCTGTTGATTCAATTATCGCGTTTAATAAAAAAATACGCTGTTTATTGAAAGAATAATTTAGGTAGTTGACTACCACATATCCATTATTAATATCCGTAGTATAATTCCTGCTTAAATAGGAACTTATAACTGGTGGAGGATGTCTGTTTTTTTACATACTTCACTATTTATATCCAGCTTGAAGTCCATTTAAGAATTTCTTCGCTCCAAATGGACGGATGGATGAATTGGGACTTCGAAATCCTTTTTTCCACTTTTGTATCTAAAGCTTGAGTGCTAAATACTGTGTGAAAATTAAAGAAAAAAAACTTATTCTGTACTTTTGGTGAGTGGTATTTTATAGCACGATACTTTCCAACATCGTACAACTGCGCACAACGGTGCAAAACATATATATCTTCCAACACTAATATTTTGGCTTTTGAGCTAACAATACTAGTTGCTACGAATAATATTATCAAAAAATTAAATTTAAATAAAAACAGAAATATAGTTTAATACTATAAACGTATTGCCACAATTAAAAGAGATTAAATAATGTAAATATATAACGATTTCAAATATATAATATTAAATAATGAATGAACAATAAAACACCAGCCATTAGGTACACAGAGAGAGTACAAAAAGAAGCTGCGAATTAATTGCTTAAAAAAATATTTAATGGGATCGTTTTGAATGTGGGGAGGGAGGAGTGCGTTCCAAAGTCGGACTACCTGGGGACTAAAATAATGAGAAATGAAACCAGTGCCATAAGAAAGAATATCAAGTGTCAGTCTGCTGTCTTAATAAAAATACGATTATGATAAACCCAAATATTTAAGCTTGTATTGCAAATAAGTTACGTACACGGATCATTACTAAAGGAAATGAGCTCGAGACGATTATAAGACCTTAAAATTGGCCAATTTTGCAGTCACCTCAGTTTTTTTTTCGATAAAGAGTTATGGAGTCATAATTATAAAGGCTAAAAATAAATCAATTTCTGTTATTGAGTAAGCAATCCAATTTGTTAAGAAGTACATTAGTAATATCAGCATAACTCGATATTTCATAACACTACGAAAATATTGATTGAAGATTAAAAATTACACACGTGAAAAGTATAAGACTAGATAAGAGAAAAATCTCAGTCATGTCTCTAGCTTTGCTAAGTGATAGATTCATTTCACGCACGAACAACGCGTTAAGAGTTCTGCTGTCGATATATGAGAGTTACGCGGAGGCACATGCACAATTTATATTCAAAGCTAGTAAATATCAACCTACACATGTGCCCTCAGTGATGCTCATCGGCAAAGCTCTAGAACTGGTTGAGAGGCTTAAGTATTCTGGGCATAGTATAGTCGATGAGGATCTTAAAGATGAAATAAAAAAATCGTAATAAAATAATCGTCAATATTAAGAGGGTGTGTGGGTGCTGGCGGTGAGAAGCAACATTAAGCACGCAGGTTCGCTCGTTGTACGATAGATTTTAAAATTATGCTTTTCTAAGCCTTTCTTCTTTTTACTCTCGCAGCCTGTGAGTGAGTCTTACGCGGTCATCCTAAAATACTATAGTTTTTAGGGTTACCAAGGTGGTGCAGTGCCTCAAATATGTTTGCAGGAATCAATACGGACGATTTTGAAGCAATAATATGCAGAAAAGCTTGCTCATTGCTTCGGCAATGCACAATAATGTATTTAAAGTAATTTAATATCGTATTTTGATTAGGGCTGTAATATGGATTATAACATCTGAAATATATAATTAATAATAATAATTATTATTATAAGTTGGTTTTATTTATAGTAAAAAAGGGAACAACAGCAACAACGACACTGTAGAAAAGTTCATTTACTGCATCGACTCAACCGGCATTACAATTAGATTACAACAAGAACATCTAAAATATTCGTGTGAAAATTCGCGTGTTTCTCACTGAGGAAATGTGTGCATTATATGGCATCGTTTTATCATGCACCTATAAAATGCGTAGAATAATCGTTTGTTAGTTAGTTAATACTAAAAACTCCTGAAGGTGTTCAGATAAACATTCTACAGGTCCTCAAGAGTGGGGGTATGCTAGTGGAGTTGCAGGATGCAAATTTGTAAGTATTGCTCATACAAATGCGAATACTATTACGATCACTTAAGACAAAAGTTTCTATATAACCTACTACCACCTACTAGTTTTATTAATATTTTAGGGTGATTTGCGCAACGACCGTGAGCTATTAGCGCTCGCATTATCCGATTCAGACTTTTTCAACCCCTCATGCAGTAGCTTCCGTCCACCTGTCCCAGCCTTCATCACCTCAACCTCGAGGTCGGACTCCGACAGGTACTCGGTTAATGAATCTTCGACCCAAATCTTTGCCGCTCTTCGGCACTGTTTAGTAACGAACCCTGTGCTCTATCCATTGACTGTTTAGCACCAGTACACGGCACTCTATGAACAGCCTTTCGCCCACATTTCGATAATCGGAATTCGGGATGATCGGAGAGATCGGAGAGAGAGATGAGATCGGGATGTACCCCAGGGCGACCACTAATTGGATGATGCACTCCCAAGTCACCTTTACAGGCGCCCCGACACTATGAGTCCAACTGCCAGGACTTTAAGGGTTTTGACAGTGATATCTCTCCACGCGGCCCCCACCCCAAAGGATGACAGCCCCCGGGCCTGCATCATTTACGGTAAAAGGTATACCCACCCCAGATAGTTTTGGTCCGCGCCAGCAAGCCGGCAGCAGAACTCTTGACAGTGTCAACACAATTTAAAAATTCTGTTACAAGATTCGTGGACATGATGTGTTCCAAATTTTTTAGAAGTAATATGAAGTTCTACCAATAATGCGTCGAGCATATTCATATTTTTCATGACATATGAATATGCTCGACGCATTATTTAAAACAAAATATACATAAAATACTGAGCATAAAAGATACTCGTATGTCAACAAAACTCATTTCGGTGTATTTCAGAGAGGATATTCTGCGCTCGTCACAAAGCCACGAGTTTTTAAACATTCAGATTTCTAAAAAAATATGACTATTGATTAACTATTTACTTTCAGCTCAAAAATAGTATGTTTTCATTCATAACTACGATTAAATATTGGGTTTGTGATGAAACCGGAAAATCTACCTAAACTAGACTGGCGCGAGAAAAGATGATATTTAGAATGGTAAGTCAATATCGTAAGTCACTATCGTGCTCAGAAAAAGAATATTATTAAGTGAGGAATGATGAATAGTTATTGTACTATATAATAATGACCTTTGTAGACGCAGACTTGTGAATTTACTAGAAAATGTGTTTTCAAAGTGAAGAATCTCATATATTTCTAGCTTAATTTAATTACTTTACAGAACTTGAGGGTAGCTTTGAATTCAGTTTAAAATTCATGCCAAAAACATGATACACGGTCCCAGCACACGCGTTGGAAGATAATTTGGTCGTGCTAATCACAGACTACCGTACCTTTGTTGAAGGGTAGGCTTGATTGATGATCCGACTTTACCGAGTTAATCTTCAAACGCACGACCGGTGTAGAAAAGCAGACATATAGCTTGAACAGTGTGCTGTTAAAGTTATTTTTTTTCAGTTTATTACACTTTTTATAAAGGATTTCATAATACTCTTGAAAAAAATAAAAAATATTCTTTTTGAAATATACACCTTTGGCTTTTATGCAGGCCTTTAATCTGTCTGGTCATGAATCTATGGATTGATTCACTGTTTCCATGGAAAATTTCGCTACTGCTTGCTCCAGAGATTTTTAAGAAACTCGATGTCATCGTGTCATTTAGAGCAGGTCATGTCCACTAAAACTGACTATAATTTGTAGTCTAAAGAGTTAGGGTCTGTGCTAGATGAGTGCCAGTCTCAGCTATTATAAAGTCCGGAACGTTGGTTTCAAGCCAGGCTTGGGTAGTTCGTGCCTTGTGACCAGGTGCAGACTTCAGCTGGAAAGACCGCGGTACATTCTTAAAAAGTGTATTGCTGAGAGGTTTTATAACACGATCCAAGACTGTCTCTTGATACACTTTGGCTGAAGTTTTCACTCCTTTTAACAAAAATGTAGCTTTGTGACGCCTTGTACAGCAGTTCTTTAGAACTGTGAGCGCACACTTTACCATTTGCTTATTGTGGTGCTCTTCAATCGTGAACTATTTTTCATCGGTAAAGAGGATATTTCTGTGTCTTTCACCTGCGTACGTACAGAATGACAGAAATGACAGAAGGCATTTTAATCGATCCACTCTCTTACATATAAAGATTGATTTAGGGGATGTCCTGTATATCGATAACAAACATCGAGCTTCAGGTCTTGTTTTATAATACGTGACAGAGTCCTAGCGGCAATCTTCATTTTTCTTGATAAAAATTTTTGGTTCCTTCGAAATTCATCGAAACAGGGATTCTGGCTTTAACAGCATCAACAACCTTTATAGTTCTAACAGCATGCGGCCGCCCCGATATTTTATAGTCTTCGACAGAGAAAGTGTTGTTGTATCTGTTGCTAGTATGATATACGAACATACGGCTGATTGCAAGCTTTTGAAGTGTCTGGAACATGACCGACGGCTTCATACCCACTTTGTGCAAGGCGATTACTACAATTCTTTTGTCTTTAACACCTTATTCAATATTTTAATTTGATAATGAACACGAAAAAATATGAGAAATGGCGCGAAATCGAAAGAAATTTAAAAAATAATAAACTTGTTCCAAATTCAAAATAATAAAAAGTCGAAAAAAAGAAAAGGTTTTACGTAACAACATTAATGGCCAGACTAGTTGTTTCATGACTAATCGTACAGTCACGGCCTAATATGCAAAAACTATCCGAATTATTAAAATTTTAGTATTTCATTTGTAATGTAACACGGTGGTGCAGCGGTTGGCGAATAGTCCGCTGTTGAAGAACTTAACTTTCGCATAAGTTGCAATTTCAGATTGGTGTCCAAATAGTCATAAGGAAACCATATTAAGTCATTGCTCGTGCTATATTAACTGTTATTTACTCCCATCAATCCGCAAGGGGTCCACGTGGTAGATTACGGCCAAATTTTTTTTCAATGGTTCTCTTAGCTATAAAAAAGGCCTGAGCTCCAGGAGTAAATATTTAAATTAAACAATTAGACGTAGACGATGATAGTTAATAATTTCGAGTTCCGCCAACTTCGTTATCCTTAATTTGATCTCCTTGTTGTGCTTCCATTTTCTGATTTGCATTTTAACCTTTCTTTAGCTTGTCAGTATAATAGCAAAGTCGCGAGCGTTATTTGACAGGTAAGATGTACTATAATGATATGAAGTGTTGTTGTTAATAATCGTTTTACAATTTTATTTCATTTATAACATCAAAATAATAATAATAAAACTACATATTTGTTTTATTGACACCGATGAGCCCCACCTAAGTGCATTGGGAGGCTTATAGTATGGATACTAGAATAACAGAGAGACACATAATTATACAAATTAATCAGGTATTAATGCTAGTTTTCCGCCGATACCGCCTGTAGTGTATACATGTGTACTATTGTAGACGCGTCAGTCGCTTACCGGCCGTAGGCGACAAAGAGTACGCGATGTAATCACTACGTTTTAGTATACTGTAGATCTACCTGAGCGACAGAAAGTGTGTTTTCCGAGTCACTACAAGTTGCGATGAGGATAATAATCAGTACATGTCAACCAAGAGAAAAAAAAATGGAGGAAGGAATAAGTAGTTATATTAAGAAGTTATAGCTTCGTTTCTATAGTCCGTTTTTTTAGCATTAGAAAGAACAAAATTTTGGTACTTTATTGTACACATATAATGTAACAAGCAAAACGTAACATCGTGAAAAGTTTACACTAAAAATATCTTAAGAAGCAGAAGTTGCAAACTTGTGGAACGAAACGATGGTCAGTTTGACACGACAAAAATTAAAAAGTACATGCCGATGTTGTAATACGTACCATATTAGGTGATTTTTAAAATAGTCGCTTAACATGGCCGCCATTTGCAACAATAGCGGCAAATATCAACTTCTGCATTTATCTGTTTTGACTATTTTCTTTGGTTCATTGTTAAGTTTCTATTGTTTTTGTTGAAGTTTTTGACGTGATAACGTCTTATAAATTGGTTGCGGCTGGGAGTCACTTATGAAAAAGTGTAACGCTCGGTAACGTTACGATGAGTCACCGAACGAGAGAGAGGCCCGCCGAATGCCTTGCGTCTCTCTCCCACTCAACTATGATCGGTCTGCCGCGCGCATTGTGCAATTTAATTATATTCATATCAATAAATATTCTACCGAGAAAAAGACGTTGTCACGTAAAATCTTCGCCCGTAAAACCGACTTTACAGGCAAAAAAAAAAAAAAAAAAAAAAAAAAAAAAAAAAAAAAAAAAAAAAAAAAAAAAACCCGACTTTTATTTTTTGTTAAAAGTTTTTGTTTTTATTTGTTATTTAATCTGTTCTACAATGGACGAGCCTGAAGCCGGTCAAAGTTGACTCCACCACAAGGTTAGCCACCACTGCTTCATTGTTTACATAATTTCTAATGCTAAAAAAAATGGACTATAATAACCTATAAAATTTTATAGGTATATCAATAAATCGTGTGCCGATGTTTATAGGCTAATATAAACATCGGCACATTACACAATGAGTAATAACTAAATCAAAAACACTTTTGAACTGAGTCAATACGTGATCAATTGTAAGCAACTTATAATCAAATCCATAGCTATCATTTCCATGCATTGCATCAGATGGAAAGACAATACGTCCACGCAAAACTATGATTACTAAATATGATAACTACAAAAATGTATATTGTGCACGTATGCATTAGTGGTACGTATGAAATAAGTTATTTGTGATTGACATTATGAGAAATATCAACCTAACCGTTTACAACAAGATAGAATAGAAAATTATAATATCGTATCATTACAGTGTTGTCTATTAAACTCGTTTAAAGACACCGACTGACACGTCGACGCGCTTCGCATACACTACACTGCCCTTATTATGGCCAGGATTTTCAATTTGAAATTATGTAATATATTTTCAAGTTCATTGTATAAATTTTTCACACAAATCAATTATTAAACAACAAAAACTATACTCAAAGTATTGAGTATATTTTATTATTCCTAAACAATCATTGATCCGTATTTAAAAAAACTAACAAAGTGGATGTGATTAAGCTCCGGCACATTCTTCCCAAAGTATTATTATTGCTGCGAAAAAATACCGACAAATTGCAAAAGTTCCGTTTCGCCAAGATATGAATACCAAGCGGAGGCCAACCAGGAACAGCTGTTACAATTTTTTGTCGTTGGATGTAAGACATTTAGCGTTCTTGTTCGCTGACGCTCGGGCTTATATACCATTTTATATTTTTCTAAGTATCCAAACACATATAATACGAAATTAAAAATGAAAAAACAAAAATATAAAATGTTTACGTGTACCAATTATAAGTTACAAATAACAAAAACTTTTGTGGATAATTTATTAATTCTTCTAAATAAATAAATTCTTTTAAATACAATTAATAATAAGAAAAGTATGTATAATAATGTATGTATAATTCATTTATTAGATCCTTATATGTGAAATTTGCATTTTGTCGTATTGACCACTTTGATCTGAAATATTTCCTCTATGGTTAAGAATTTCTAATTAAAATTTATTTAGGTTTGAAAACAGTCATTCATTTGTTTTTTCCTGATTAGTTTTTTCTTTGGTGTCGCTCGTATCGCACAATGGAAAACAAAAAATATCGAGTTCTAGTTCTACTGTGATGCAGAAACAGCTCAAAGGATTAACGATGTATATGGCAGTGGCGTCCCAAAGAAAACACGATACGTTTTTGGTTTCAACGTTTTTGTTTTAGAAATTTTTACAGTCAGAACAAGCCCTGTGGACGGCCGGAAACCAAAGTATTTAATCAAGAATCGAAGGATATTGTGGAAGAAAAAATTACTTGTGAGTGTTTGGTGGACTAGGGGCGGTGTGTTTTACTTCAGCTTTCTAGAAAATGGCCAAACGATTACGGCAGATATCTATTGTCAACAACTGCAAACCAAGATGGAAGAACTAGCTGCTGAACAACCAAGGCTGATCATTCGCTCTAGGCCACTGCTGCTTCAGGTTAACACTAGACCACACACTGCACAACAGACAGCCGCTAAACTAGAGGAGCTGTAATTGGAATATTGGTAAAACACATCCAATAAATTAGTGTTAGCAAAAGTAAGACCCGATAGAACAATTGCCTTTACTGTGGCACAGCAGTCATATTTTTGTAAGGTGGGTGAACTGCTCATTCATCGTTAAAACTTCCACAGACAAATTTTTTGCGATGATGTGATATTTTAAAACAAAGTAAAGCCGGAAAATTAGTAAAGGATTGAATTTTGATTAATTATTTCGGAAAATGCTTGTATGTCTCATAAAACATCAGTTGAGGCGCTAGGCAGGATAATGCCAGATTATTGCAACAGTAACAGTAGGTGCACTGTTTTGTACTCTCGAGATTTCCGGTAAATTTTGTCTGTTATACCACGGGGCACGAGAGCAGATAAAGTCAAAGCATATCTCAAAATATCGTATCTGTGGCCACTTATAAAACTATGCAACGTTACAAGATGCAATAATTAATTTTAAATATTTTTTGATCGAATGTACAAAAGAAACTGGCAACAACTGGTGAAAATGTATTTTTTTTTACAAAGAATTCCTATGATACCCTCCGAATAGCCTTCTTCAACTTTAAAATTGTCTTTTTTAGTTAAATATGTAACTTTTAAACAAAATATGTTCGTTTTTATACATAATCAGACAGAAGTTATCAACGTTTTATAAAAAAAAATATTTTCGTTTGTTTTCATGTTTGTAATATCTATGTAATAAAATACAATTTAAAACATTAAAATACTTCAAGTACATTTAAATCTAATCCACATTCTCATCGCATAAATAAAGCTCTACCACCCGTGCGAAGCCGGGGCGGGTGCTAGTTTTATAATATTTGAGCTTGAAGATGATGATGATGAAGCTAGATACGGCGATAAAGCATGCATGATAATTATACATGTTTTGCATGTCAAATACATTGTAAATATTCTTCAAAGAGAGGACGTGAGGAATTTGTCCAACTGTGCGTCACATATCGAGAGATAAGATTATGATGTTTCTCTCTTGTAAGTATATCAAAATGTACTTGGACTATTTTCCAGCCTATTGATTTAGATTCCAAAGGACTTTTCATTTGTGACTAATACTTCAGTCCAATACGTCATATATAACAACATACGAATTAGGGTAAAGTTGCCTATATTGTACCAGTTAACAAACTTCACAAGCTGCCACAAAAACTATTTAACTTTAAAGGAATATATTACTAGAAATAAAAAGGTTGTTCTATTAGCGATAATTTTTTATTGAAAGAAAATCAGGAATTTCAAAAATAAGTACAAAAATTAAAGTTTTTAAAAAAGTCTGAAAAAGTACAATTTAAGAAACCAGTTTCCTTAATTGTACCATAGGTAACCTAAATTGTACTTCATATTCTAAATGAGATTCAAGTGCTTCTTGAAGATTGCTTAAAGATTGAAGAATTCTGTGACATTTTCACGGTTGATTCCTTTGGCTCTATTTAAAGATGTTGCTTCTGGTTGACGAACACTAAGTTCTGAATGTCTTTTAAGAAATGAGTAAAACCATTTTTACCAGCCATCTTTGCTGTTTTCGAAAAAGTGTTTGGAATGCCAATTTTCTTTCGCAATGTCAATTTTTGTCAGTTTTCTTACATCCTTAATTGTAAGCCCAATCATAGAGAAAAACAGTGGGCCTGCCCTTGTAAATAGTATTTTCTTAAGCATACTTGTTCGAACTTGATAAAAGTTTATTTAAAGTGGGCTTCGGTACGTTGAACATGCGTGAACACTCATTTATTCCCATCGATTTCTTTTTTAAATGCTAAACATAAAACTATAGTCTCAAAAAAGGTCACTAACATGCCTACTTTTCAAAAACCAATACAATAGCTGCAGTGTACTTACCGTTGCCACAATAAATCCTTAGGTAAACACCCATAAAATAATACAAGAAAGCCGCAAAAAATTTTTTTGTTTACTACAATTTACTCTGTTGTGTTATCAAATCCAAAATGGCAGCGGTTGCGTCATGTTGGTAGTACTGCTTTTTGGTGTTGCCAATTTAAAACTAAACATTACAGTTTGGTAGATTTTGAGGTGGTACAAATTACGATCCGGTTCAATTTATGCAACTCGACCCTATATAGGACATGCGCAATATTCGCGAGAAAAAAACTGTAAAGAAAATGAAGCCCAGATATTGATGGGCTTTTACGACTAAATGATTTATGAGTAATAAATAACCAAACAACGTAACTGAATAAATATCATATTAGACTGATATAAATCAATGCAAAGATAAAGCTAATATCTTCTAGTTACTAATAATTGTCTATTATTAGTAACTAGCAAATAAATAAATTTTTGTTGTAAATAATTATAGCAGCTATTCTATGAATACTTAGAAGAATAAAAATACATCACATAATTAAACGTTGATTCAACATTTTATATAATTAATCTAAATATATATTTTGTCTCAATTTCGGTAGAGCAATAAAATATTTCAACAAATACCTTGATCCCCAGATATTTAGATGGGCGTAAGAATGCTTAAAATGGCAAACAAAATTGCAGGTTTAAAATATTTTCCTAATCCCATGAGCTTACTTAATATATATATGTAGCAGCAACCATTAATTTATTACTACATATTCTCATAAAGTATTTTTTTATTTAGTAGACTAAATTTAAGAGTACATGAAAGACTGAAATCGAAATAGAAAAATGAATAGTAGGAATATGAATGCTACGAATCATCATTTTAGGTGTGAGACCGTCCACTGCTGGGTGGAAGCCTCAACCTAAAATGAAGGATTTTGCTTCTATGCTTGAAAGACGGGATGGAGATTGCAGTAAAAGATCATAATTTGTAAAACGCTACTGCCCATTTGAGCGCTTTTAGGAAGTGTATAGTGATTACCTCCAGTATCATTAATTACATTTTAAGACACCCTTAGGCGTTAAGGATTGGTGCTATTCTACTTTGCTGGTCGCCACACAGCATCTGTAACACCAATCAATTTTTCACATAATTACTATGAGTGACCAATGGTAACTAATAAATTAGTACTATGTATACGAAGTAAATGAGAACAGATAAATTTAAAGTATTTCAAGATAAGATAAATTATTGTAATAGAAAAATACTAGAAAAAATCGACTCGGGTCACAAGTGAATTCTCAGTCGGGAATCGAACCCGCAACCTTTGGAAATCCGGTCCAATGCTCTCCCAATTGAGCTACCGAGCCTTGCGAACACTTGTCGAAATTTTCTAGTACCTTCCTGATTTTACGCTGTAGGCCAGCGTTGTTTCATCAATGAGAGGAACATCCTCTCGTATTCGAAAGAAACATTTTTACAAATGTTTGGTCAATCGATTAAGATGAAACAGCCATTTTAGTTTTATAATTTTTATATATTTTATGCATTTTCAATGCGATCTTATAAGATAAATTATTGTTATAGAAAAATACTAGAAAAAATCGACTCGGGTCACAAGTGAATTCTCAGGCGGTATTTCAAGATTTTAAATATAGAATTCGTTATAACCGAACTGCTTTAGAGCGTCAATTATAAGTTTTATTTTAAAAGCAATGTGTTGTTTTGTTTTCCGTGACCTCACACATTTGCCACGATAGAATCGAAGCTAACTGGGAAATTCTAATTGCCGGTGAGTTAGGGGAAATTTATTCTCTTTGTTTATGATCGCCTTTTACCTGTAATTATTAAAGCCAGTTCCTTTATTGGGTAGTGGAAAATAAGTATACTTAGTAAACGCTGTTTTCCATAGCTTTAAGAAATAAATTCGAAAGTTTACTAAATGCAAAATCTATTGAGAAATACGGGAAAATATGTCTTCAGCCCCACCTCCACCGCAAATCAGTAAAACTTTCCTAACTTATTTGGCTATTCATAAGTCTCATCAATCGAGATTGACGAGAGTCGTGATTTACCGAGATAAATTAGTTATTAATTGCTAATTGATTGGACACGGCTTGATTTGCTGCGAGAAAAAGATTTGTTTAGATTTTGTTTGCCTCTTTAAGCTTTGTTTTTCTTTTGCTTGCAAGTTTCTAATTAGAAACAAACTAACTAACTAACTAACAAAGTTTGAATCACTTCATTTCAACTAACAAAATTAAAAATTTTGGTCGCTTAAGCCTTCAAACACATAATATACATATATCAGTTTCGTACTTATCGTTTAATACTTATAAAAGTAATATATTTTTGTTAAAATTATTGAAATATCTGTATTGTAACTGATTGATAATTAATTTGCTATGCTTTATTCAAAATCCACTTCAACCATATTTCATAGCTACTGTAATATATTTCATTAAAATTTATTGAATGGAACGTGCCATATCCGTGTCTACGTGGGAGAAGTACGGAATGGTAATATTATAAAAGATATACCGGTTATTTAATATGAAATATGTCATATCTATTACGAATTACCGTTATATATAATTTAGATTTCATAATCAGATTAGATTCCAAATCAGTATGTAATCAATAATTTACATTTCCTGGATAGGGATAATTTTATTGTTATTATTAAATTTTTTAACACATCTCCATTTTTTTAAGTTATTTATATATTTATTTATTTATTACCTTAAAAAGTCAATATTTAGGTTTTGGTGGTACCATAGCACAGTTCGCGTAAATTAACCTGATTTTATTTATTCAGTTCGGACTTTTTTATCATTATTTTTGATAGTAACCACGTGATTAACTCGGTTTAATAGCTGATCTAGCAGAACTAACTACCAATGATTGAATCTGTGGTATTTTCGGAAATCTCCTAATCAGCTAGAAAAAGAGATGGCAATATTAACTTAATTTTTCTTTTCGCCATAAGCCATCGGTAATAAATGGGCACCATAAATATTGAAACCATTTAAAAAAAATCCAAACGTTTTATCTGCTATGTGTTGCTGAGAAGTTGTCCTGCAGGTCACTTAATCTTGCTGCATGAGCTCAAGGGTACCATGTCTTGGAAATACCACCGAAGCCTGAATTTTATAAGATGTAAATGCTATGAATAAATAGTTTTAAATGTATCCGTCCCTTACTGAAAATTTTGACAATCTCAGAGTTGACTTAACGGAGTAAGTGCCAACGACTGATTCCCACAGTGAAAAAGATGTTCCTTGAACAATATTTAGTCGAGAAAATTAGGAAAAATGGACAAGGATAGTAAGAATGAATGAATGGCACGTAATTTTTAAGTCACTGATTTTCATAATTATATATTATGCTAGCTTTCAGATAAAGAAATTTCATCAAAATCGGTCCAATTGTTAAGGAACTACTATGCTGCAAATAGATTCATAGATACATGCATGAAACTTTTCCGTCAGATGGTAAAATAGATATTTGGAATCAAAGTAATACAGAACCCTAACTATGATTGATTTTTAGGATCTGGGAATCAGAGCGCATTTAAAATGAAAATTTTATATTAACTTTCTACACAATTTCTAAAAGTGGCGCACTGCAGATAAAACGTAAGCACTGAGCGTGTGTAATTAAAATTAACTAAGTCCTCTCTAGGTTTTAAGCCGGGCAACTGCAATGGCAAAAATAGGTCCGTTTAGTTAACCTAACAAGGAGAGAGTGTCTCACTCTGACAATTCTATCTGCATTTCTATTGATAAATTAGTAATTTTTAAACTGACGTTAAAATCTCCTCAAAATTATGGAATAGGATAATATTTTTTCTTACATCTGTGACGGTAAGCATTGCTGACGCTAGAGTTTAGCTTGGCTATCTTCGCCTCTGTGAACCCTGAAATAATTCGATTAGTTGGTTCGAGAGCGTCTTTTTCTGTCTCAAATCAGGATGATTAAAGTATTTTTGTTATTGTGGAAGTTAAATATTAACTTTATTTATTTTGAGATTAGATTAATGTTATGTCATGTTATTGTACGTACATTTATTTGTTCTTATTTTTCTGAATTGATTTTAAATATCAACATTAGTGTCACGAATGAACTTGATTACATTAATAACAATTACCATAGTTTAAATGTATTTGATGACATTTATTATCCGACAATATTGGAGCGGCAATTATTATTGACAAAAATTCTCTAGTCGCATTCGCGTGTTTAATTAATTTAGTACATAATGAGCACTTTTTACGAACTTTATTTATTTCAATTCATTAATAATATATAGCTCTAATACTTATGAATTTATTAAATTTAGATATCAAATTAATACTTTTTGGGGCTCCATTCCTCAAGAAGAAAAAACGGAACCCTTATAGGATCACTTTGTTGTCCGTCCGTCCGTCCGTATGCCTGTCAAGACCCTTTTTCTCAGGAACACGTGGATGTATCAAGCTGAAATTTATATCAAATGCTCAGATCTACTGTCCCTTGGAGCTGTGAAAAACTCAAACTTCTAAGCCAACGCAATCAAAAGATACAGCTGTTTATGCCGCCAAATTCCGCCAAATTTCGACACTCGCAAGGGAATCAAAACCTACAGGATACTTCCCGCGGACTCAGAATCTTGAAATTTGGTACAAAGCAACGTCTTATAGCACAGATAAAGGAACAATTGCGAAAACCGTACATTTTTAGTTACGTCATATAAAATATTTTACGGAACCCTCGGTGCGCGAGTCTGACTCGCTCTTGGCCGGTTTTTTATGCAGTTAAAGCGTTATTATGGTTACACTAAAAATGCATATATTTAATTAAATACCAATTTTTAAAATGGTACATTCTGATTTATTAACTTGAGATCTTGTTGATGTAATAAGGACTGGTACCCAGTGGTGACATGTCGTTTAACTTACTATTGGGGGTTAGCTGGAATAAAAAATAATATGTTTAACGCGTTATCAATACTTTACGAGAAATAGTAACCTATCGTATCGTAGAAGAGTTTAGGATAGGTTTCTATTTCTGAGTTAAGATCTTTGCTTTTGAAAATTAAACATTCATTTTAATGTTTTGTTTTAAATATATTTTCTTTTATGTATTGTTTTAGTGAGACATATTATATCAAAGCCAATGAAAATCGCTATAATTTATGCTAGCGTCCGTTATAATACGTCAAGCTTAAACTTCACATAATGTATCCTCCCACCTCGATTACAGGCGTCATTTAATAAATTAAGACAATTTAATCCGTGGCTTGTACAAATCGCCTGTCTCATTTATTTTAAGTGTTGAATCGGTCTGGATTTGCAAACTTCGGCCCCCAGGGTCGGGAAACAGCGTACATTATGCCTTCTCATGTAAAACCTTATTATAATGTATACAATTGCCTATATAGAATAAAAGCATGGCCACATTTCTGATTTCCCATTATTTTAAAACCATTTGGTGATTTGCGGTAATAAAAAACTTCTTTTTTTTCAATATTTTGAATTATTAGTAAAATTGTTTATTTTGTATTATTATTATTAACTGAATTATTATATATAAGTGGATCTATGTTCTACTAGTGTCGAATGTTGTAGAGACGTTGACGTTAACCTCAAAATGCTCAGGAAAAAGATTTTATTCAAAATTGAAACTATTAAAGAAATTTACGGATACATGGGTTATTATTATTCTTGATGCATTTTTAATATACTTTACCTCAAAACAGAAACCTATACTTTTTTAGAAACAAACGATTAATGGTCTGGCCACTAGGTAACAGTTGCAAAGGTATATCCGGAACGTTTATTAATATTCTCGTCAAACCCCTGTAGAAAATAAATCCGTTTGTACGAGCAGGCCCATATCCATAGTACGTAGCCGAGGCGCAAACTCGACCAGCCTGGTTTAAAACTCACATCTTAATCGAAAGTTTACGGCTCCCTTAAGATTTTACCAAGCTTATTGACACAATATCTATAAGTGTAGGCGCGCACTAGGCGACACGCGACAGCGACAGCTCCGCGCTTTTACGCGACGACAGGCTGCAGCCGACAATTTAATATATTTTGTTCAAAGCTTCGCACTCTGGGCGTCAGAGTCGCGGAGTCGCGACGACAAGCTAGGGGACTCGCGCGCGCTCGCTAATTGTCGCCGCGTCTAGTAGCGTGTACGACGCTAAATGCAAACAATAACGCCGCGACAAGATGCGGCGAATAGACGTGCGACAAGTCACTCAGTCTGCGATGGCTCTAAGGCTCGAAAAATTGTCTCTCGAGAAACCTAGACTAAGGTAACAGATTAAGATTTAGAAATTAAGAGTTATTAAATATCGATTAGAGTACCTAATTGATGTTTGTCGTCGTAAAAATATAACAATAGGTTTGCCAGGTTACATATATAGATACAACATTAAGTTAATAAAAATATTTTTTTATTTATACTACACCTTGCTATAAAAAGAGTGGCGACTATAAACGCCAATGTAAAACTGCCATTAGTGTTTTCAAAGTGCTCTATAAACATTCAGAATGTTAAATGTCAACGACTTGACTAGCCTTTAACACGCAAACCTTATGCACAGTCCTTTAGTATTGCTAAACTAGTAAAAAGCTGCATCAAGTGCATTTACCCATCTCAGTCGTAAAGGCTATAGGAGAACTGCTGACAGAGAATTAAGAAATAAACAAGATGTGAACTATTCTTTTGATAATTGTAATATTCAATAAATTATTAAAAGTATTATTTTCTTCTTCTCTGTGGAGTTTAGATTTATCGAGGATGACATATTACTGAAAAAAAGTTGTTTTCTAGCCATAATGTTTTTCTTATGTAATCCGTCAAAAACAAGAAAATAATATTCAAAAGTAAAATTGATTTAATGCTGTATGTAACTTAAAAATGAAAAATGATTATTACTCAATTTTACATATCGCTTTATAGTAATTATATTTGATTGTCATAAATATAACCAGAAATGTGACATAAGTCGATGAAATTAAGTAAGTGTTTGATGCTGAAAAACGTGAAATCGATAAGCTATTCTTTATATATACGTGGTCTGAGTCCTGATAATTATTTTTCATCCCTAGAAACCAAGTGTTTATTGCAAATAAACAAATTTAGCAGATTAGATTAAACAAACGACGATGCATACATATCGACCATTTTAACTACTAGTCTGTATAAAGTCTGTGTTTATATGGATTTTTGATCCTTATAAACACAGACTTTCTACTATTACAGGAGTGATGATAAAATTATGAAGTGTCTATTTTGTTCATATAATGTGTATTATGGCAGGTATTTATATCAATTAACTTCAAAATATAAGGTCACTGTTATGTCTATGCTGGATGAGAAATGAAATTTCACACCTAGAATTTGTAGAGGGAAGACTGTACTGCCTTATTACGTGACTCAAATAAAATTTGTAATCCAATAATCATATTATCTTTCAGTAATCGAATAACATATTTTTCCCATCACGAATAAAAAAATATTATCCTTTTAGCCAACATTCATAGGAAATGAGGAATTTCCGAGTTTATGCTTTGCACCCCAACCCTCGGATTGGGTAAGCGCGGAAGTTGATTACAGCCTTCAAAGCGGATAAATATGTAGAATATTCCAACTTTGACCTTTGACCTTTAGGTAACGTTTGACGGGACTTCATGATACAGTGTTATCTATATACCTAGATCATAAATACAGGTACTAATTAATATGAGTAGATAACAATTTTTAAGTAAAAAAGGTTGAGATATTGTACTTTTTTATTTTTAAGATTCTAAGTTTAATTTAAAAAACTGTGAGCCATCACGGGACGGCTGGCAGATGTGAAACATCGAAATTATTTTGTACAAGTAATATACATAAAAGAACAGATCACCACAGGAACTAAATATGGCATAGTGACAAAATAAAATATTTCTTTTCAGAAAATGATGACTGTTTCTTTAACAGACTTTTTTTATATTGAAATACAAACATTGAAAATTCAAAAAAAATATTTCGAATTGCGACAACTTACTTTTCTTAAACAGTGACTTCAGTAATAGTTATATTTGGAAAAGTTAACAAAATTAACGGCGTAAAGTACATACATATCATTCAAGTAAAAAATTGTTAAAATAGAATCTTGAAAAAAATATTTTTTGAAGCTTTACCTAAAGATGTTTTTGCTTTCGGTCTATCTCATGGTGTGCCAGATAAGTCATTTGGAAATATTATGGACGTATTATATCTATTTTTCTACTCAGAGCTCGGATTCCGGGGTATTATTTATGATGCTAATTTATGGTAGAATCAAAAATCATTTTCACATTGCTGTTTATAATGCAACAGCATATCGTTTACTTTTGGTAATGTGAAGAAATTGATAACTATGTATTACGAAGTTTATTAGTGAAAGTCGATCAACTTGTAATTTGCTGTGGACAAGCAAAAGATATGTAAGTTATACTCAAAGATTTATGTAAACTGTATTAAACAAAAACCATCTTCTAACTCCACATATTATGACTGGCAAATACGGAATCCTATATTGCGCCAAAACTTTGGTCCGACACGCACTTGGTCGGCTTTTAGTCTTAGTATTATGACAAACTAAATATTTATTTATTTTTGTTGCAGGTTACTTCTGGCACATCACGGACTTCCATTATGATCCCCTCTACACATCACAAGGCGACACTAGAAGACGTAGGTATAAACCATACTTATGTCTAACTACAAATCAAGGATCAGAATAGGTATTGAATGTTTAACAGTTTTAGGTCCTATTAAAGCAGTGAAAACTGCTTTCAAAATGAAAAAGTTTTACTTATCAACAGTTAAAGTAAAATAGTTGAAAAAATTATAATCATTGCGGTTCATCAAAATTTGTTGGGAACTAACTCTACTTTTTTCTCATAAAGATGATTCTATAAAACATCGTTTTATCAAAACCAGAAGTCAGAATCTTGCTGTTGATAAATTTGACATTATATTTCTATAGTCACCAAAGATAGTGTTGTGCATTTACGAATCTGAGTCCATTATAGTCAAAGTTCATTAGCTCGTGTCTGCACTGCTGGGGCATTGATCTTATCTATGGATTAAAATACCGTATAGATAATGGGAAATAACTGATCATGCCAAATAGCGAAATGGTAGGTGCTAATGACTGATGCAGCGGCGCTTCCCAAAAAGGGATCTACGAGGTCGATCGGTGACGTGACCTGCAGAGGGGAGGTTTAGCGGGTAGGTTTGCCAACACTACACAACTCATCCCTAGTGATGACTCCTGTAGTGCCAAGTGCTAGGCTGGAACTTAATGTTGGCCACCCGGCGAAAGTTATTTATAGTATTTCTCCTCAAAAAAAATGGTGCTAATGACTGTAGATACGGCAGGAACCAACGACTTAACGTGCCTTTCAAGCTTGAGATAAACCCATCCGTTAAATGCCGTAGACTCATTTGATGATCGGCTTATACAAAAATTGCTTAACCATTGTAATCGGGGGATAAACGCGTGGCGAAGAAATAAATACATATATTTTCTACACTTTTTTACACTCAGCACGTCCTATTCCAACTCATAATTGATTGCCAACTACAGTAAAAGTTGCAAGGATTGTATAAGAAAATGCATTAATAATGTAAGTACCTCAATTAAGAAACTTCGACAATTGGGAGTTTCAGTTCTAAGGAATGCATCCACTGAACTTTGTAGTTACAAAGTTGGTGAAATATAATAAAGTTTCAAATCAATCTAAACTAATAACTTTTACTAATTTTAAATCTAGTAGATTAAAAATTTTGAAAAGCAGAAAAATAAGAATTCCGACTTATATTGAATGTAACGAAATAATTATGTTTTTATATCTGAATAAATAATTACTAGAAGAAAATAAACTAGTCTGAACTGTCCGACGGTACTAGAAACCGCACACACTGACTAATAATTGTCCAATTTATTGAGCTACCGAGATCTTAACAGCTTCGAATCGATTTTTAACTTCACTTCCATTACTCATAAGTACTATAAAAATACAATTCAAACTGTATATTTTCTGAAAAGGTTTCTATGAATTTGTGACATAAGCAACCCGATTCTTTTAAGATGGGGCCAATTTGTTAAGATCAATTGCATAGTATGCATTTAGGAACTCAAAATTCGTCAATACTTATATTGCATATTTGAGTACACTACTAATAATAATATTTTTAAGTGGTTTTAACAATTCCATAAGCAAAATTTTACAAATATATCCACCACTAAGTGATGAAACATTAGAAAATAACATCAAAAATTTAACTGCATTAGCTAAATCAGCCTGACCTTGAACGCAAAGCAAATTCTATGCAACTGTTATTGTATAATCTGCTCATATGATATTTAGTAATTATTAGCTAATGGCTAAACAAGATTTATTGATTGTTTTTAAACTTTAGTACATGCTAATTGCTAAACTTAGCTGTGTGTAACAATATCTTTGGTTGCTTGTTGTTTTCAGAACCGCTGTCAATTAATTAACGTTGGCCATAGACAATGTAACAAAGAGTTTGGTAGTCACCATAGTTACTATACTATTTGCGTACTTAAAATTTAGTTTCTATTGAATCTGTGCGAAGTGGGTGGAAGGGGTAAAGAAAACGATCGCTGCGCTTGGCACGGCAAAAATGTGTAACAAATTGGGCAAGGGAAACATACAAACTTGTAAATGTTGTTTTGAAATTTTTGAAAATGGGTTATTACTGTTGTTGCATCGTAGACTGCAAAAATAGTCAGTGCAAATTTTGTTTTATCTAAATGTTTAGTCATGTTTTTAGATTAGGAGAGTACTTACGTTTGTAACTACATAAGTACATAGGATATATTATATATATATACGACCGTCAAGACCGTGAGAAAGCACTCTCAGTCGTTCAGTAAGTCACTTGTAAAGCGCACTGTATTATAAACGCGTCTTCCTAATAAAATATAATTTAACTTTGCAGTTGGTTTTCATTTCGACTCAAATAATATTAGTGACTCCGCTAAACGTTTAAACTTGTTTTATAGGGTGTTGAGGTCACCGATGTTAGACGAATGATGGTGGCTCTTATTAAATAACTATTGCCATTAGTTCTTAGTTCTTTTACATTCCTCACATGTTCTGCTAACACCAATTTATTTCCTTTTAGCATAGTTTGGGGCTGGAAACTTATTGTATGTTTACACTTTCAAAACCAGTTTTTATAATAACGTCCATTTCTCCATGGACAGTTTTTTTTTTTCAAATCCTTTCAACATACCATTTATTGTCTTTTAAAGTATATTTTATTCACTTTAATCTATAAAAATAAACAAGCTGTTGTTATTTATTTTTTGACATATGCCCCTTAAAGTTGCGTTTGTAGATGGCGCTACTGTCATGCACGTTCCGAATATGCCGCTATAGATAGAGTAACAAAGAGTTCAATAGTCATAATAGTTATCGTACTGGTTACGTGCTTAAAATTTAGTTTCCACCTCCCAAGCTATATCGCACTGTGAAACAAAATGAGTTTATCGCCTTGCAAAGAATATAACGCGTCTATACATTTCTTATTTGTGGCGTTTTGTCTTCAACTATGACCGTTATACCGAATAACGTTATACACGTTAGTGCGAAAATTATCAATCCACATATTTTCGAATGTATTCGATTGTGATGCACGTTAGTGCGAAAATCTAATAATTGACAAACGGCAATTCTAAAGCATAGTACATTGACACACTCCATTGCGATTGTGTTAAACGGCGATGTTGCGCATGTTTCAATACATTGAGTGACTCTCTTCTCTGCTAAGAATGCATATTAATGAGTAGTACCTACAGAATCTCTAACTAGACTTTGGAAAAGGGCAATTTATTATTTTTGTTAATCTGCCAATCCACTCACATAAAAAACACTATTTATAAGTAAATACAGTGAATATTTATAATCTACCTACCTACCTACCTGTATGTATTTATATTGGTTGGTAAAGCTTGTTAAAGGCTAGTAGATCTAGTTAATATTACTGCTACGATTGTTTTGGCAGCAAAGATAAATTTCTAAAACTAAGGTCCCTATTGGTATGAATTAAGGATGAAAATCTGCCATTTTCGTCCTTAAAAGAAATATGTTAACTATTAATACTATTACATACAAGTATTTTTTGTACAGTTTGTTATAATTTTGTCGTTGTTTACAGACTGTCGGAGAGCTGATGAAAGAGGCAGTTCAGGTCACCATAGAGCACTAGGCCGCTTCGGAGACTACTCCTGTGATAGTTCTTTAGAGCTGATCGAGTCAGCGGCGCGGTATATGCGTACGAGACACTCGGAAAATGTGGAGTTCGTGTTATGGACAGGGTATGGTGTGACCGAATAATTATGAACAGTTTGTTGAATTTTAGCGGCAAATCTTTAACACCTACATTTGTAATAATATATGTGTCTGCGTATTAGTGAATTTAGTATTATGAAACAATTCGTAGAACTTTAACGCCATATTCAAAGTATTTTTTAATGGGGCTAATTTGTAGTTTTAAGCAGCTCTTCAACGCGCGCTTCAAATTACGACCAAAACTCTCGTTTAGTGCACACTTCCTGTGTGAATTTATCCGTGGTTTGGAACGTCATACGATGCGGAGGTATAACGTTTACAATAAAAGATGATATTGAGGTACAAGCCTTAAATGCTATTATTAATTTAAAGGCAAGTAAGGCAGCACTAGAATTATTTTAAGAAGACGCAATATTTTTTAGGATTATTCTTTGTGTCTTCCAAACACACCAGAGTTAGATGTTTGTGATTACACAATGATTGGATTCCACTATTCTTCTTTTTCAAAGTAGTTGATTTTCAAACTCTATCATAATCAACAGTAATAATGGAAACCCCAAATGTATACTATACTCAGTAGTAAACATTTGGGGTTATCAATAGGCGATAGTCAGTACTACCGCCTCGTATTGGCAGACATTAACCTTGCTGCTATTGTCACCGATGCTTTGTTATTCGGCGTATCGTAACAGCCAATACCCTTGTTCAATTTAAAGGAATTGTTTATATATTGGTCTACCGTGTCGATTAATGACAACTAACATGAAATGGTTTTCGTAGACAGTCAAGCTATGACCTTTGAGAAATATTTATTTTTGGGTTTGTGAATGGGTATAAATATATGTATGTTATTTTGAACTTGTAAAGCTATTTCTTAATAATTGTAGATGTAAAAGTCGAACGAGATCTTTTTAATTTATTCACTTTTTTGGTTAAAACTAATGCAACTAAATTCATTACATTAGTTCTAATGGATTATTAAAACTTAGTAAGGAAGTTTAGTGATTATTTCCTGATAACTTAGATTATTTACGGCTTTTTCCCGAATGAACAAGTTTATTCCTGACTTCTGAAATATGTTTATGTTTCTGAGCGTATATTTATCTGACATGCTCTTTGTAATCTTAACAATTTTGAGCATCAGCTAGAAAACTTCTAGCATGTTTTAAATTTCTATCTGCACCAACTTTTTCACAATAAATATCACATTTATTTATACCTATAAATAGTTATACTTTTTAGTTTTTTGTTTTGTAATGTAAGTCTGAGTCAAAATGAAAAAATATATATATAACAATAGCTTGAATTATGATATTTTGTTCATACCTCGTTGAAGTCGTATGGATATCGTCTTCAATGATGTTTTAAATAAATAGGCTCACGAAGCACTGAAGTACAGGTAAATTTGATCGACTCAATCGGCTTTATTTGTTCTGTCAAATGAAGCTTACATACTCTTACTGAGTGACATGATTGAAAATCAGATTGAAAGGTTGATTTGATCGAACAAAAAAAAGGATATCTTTATCTTCTTGATACGTGGTAGCTCAAAAATATGAACTTGAATTATAATGTTAAAGAGAAAAATACAAGTGATTTAGTCGCTAAGCAAAAAGCTACGCTAGCACCATATATTGAAGCGGAGCGTAATACCTAAAAAAAGATTTCTTTTTTTTCATTTCGATGGGAATTTTTGCGAATTCCAAAATTCGGGTTCCGTCACAATCTGGTCCAAAACCTGTTGATTCTATTCGACACAAAAAAAAATTAAAATCGGGTAAGAACTCGGGAAGTTCTGGCGTAACAGACATTGCGCCATTGAAGATGATCCATGAGAGCTTTGCTCGCTCCGCTCCAAAAAAATAGTATTGGCCAAATTAACATATAATGCATACATAAAACAATATGCTTTGTGCCCAAGTGGTTGTAGCAGAATTTAAGGATTATAAATAAAGTATATAGTGATAATTTATTCCACGAAATGGAAAAAGTCTTAATCGCCTTATTGGTTACAACGTCGGTATTAAAAAGACATATTTTATTTATTATTGTATCTTTGTTTCGTTAAAAAAGGCCAGATAAGCATGCGTTGAAATCCCTAAAAGGCATTTTTAATTAATTTTTCTACATAAGTCTTTAATAGATTAACTGTTTCATTTTCTGGCCGGCTATCCAGAATGATATGGTTGTGCATACCACATGAAAAAATCTTTTTCGACACATTTATGTAGGTACATAAAATTATTGAAGTAGGCATTTGTGTTAAAAGTTATAAAGTTGTCAAATCGATGACAAAAATACTATTATTTGCTGTTTTGTTTCAGGGACATAGTAGCTGCTCAATTTGCTGGTAATGAAGATGAGAAAAACCAAGCAATCAGAAACATGACCGAACTTTTAAGTAGAACATTTAGTTCTCACTTCGTGTTCCCAGTTCTAGGGCACCTGGACCCGGCGCCATCTGCAAGTCTTACCAATTTATGGATGCACTGGCTTCCTTTAGAAGCATTGCAGACTTTCCAGAATGGTATATATTTAACATTTTATTTAATTTAAATTATTATTTCGAAGGACCTTTTTCATTCATAAAGCAATACTATTTGAATAGACATACACATGGAGCGTAGGTTTAGAAAAGTTTATCGATTATAAAGTTACACAATATCTACATAATATTCAATATTTAATAATTACATTTTAGAAATAAAATTAACATCAGTTAAAAAATTGTCACATAATTTTTATATACAAGATTTTCAATTGTAAAAAATTTCAGTGCTATTAGGTTATCTGCAGTTCAACTATGCCTTACACAAGTGCTTAGTAGCATATTGTTACGCAAAAGAAGGAAATAAATATTAATCTCTTATTTGTTAAAGATTTGTCAATGTATTCTGTTTTATAACAACAAAAGAAAATAGCGTCAATATTTCTACTTTAACTTAGAAATTTCGATTTTTGTATTTTTACACAACTTCAAACGGTAGTTTAAGTTTAAGTTAACACAGTAAAGTTCGACACAATAGTGAGCAACATACATACGAGTAAAATAGCATTTAATTGGTTGACATGTGCTGCTCGGACGTTCAAAATAAAAATATGTATGAACGACAAGGGCGACCAGATTTTTTTGTTGCATGAACATAAAAAGAAAGCACATTGCATAATTATGTCGTTAGCCCTCCGCCCTTTGAGTGACCCTAAAACACATATAATGATAGGGGGAACAAAAACACAATTTGGGGTAATTATAACGCAAACAGCAATGTCTGACACGATGCAATTAATAACAAATGTTGCTCAAATAATGCATAAATGTTTTAATTACATGTTCTTCCCGTTGCCCTTTAGTTATGTAGAATGAATGAAATAATTCTGATCATTCTAAAGAAATAATGATAAAATATATTGGTGTAAAGGCAGTTCAAAGAGTATTGGCTTTTTTTGTAATATTCGAATAATAAATTTTAATGGCACCATTGTGCTTCACTGGTAACGCGTTTTCCTTTAAATAACTTTTCTTTGAAGTAAAGTTTTATTTATTTTCAAATATTAACTTATACAATATTTTATTTGATAAATGACGAAGACGTTTACGTTAATCATTGAAGTACCTACTAAAACATTTAATGTATTGTAATATTTAGCCAATCATTTTATATAATAGATAGGTTCTACTACGTGTTTCAATAAAAGGACAAAAATAAATATGAACACCAAGCTCACATTAGCGAATGGAGTATCGCAGACTTTGTGAATGACAAAAGATTGTGAAAATTATACTCATACTAACTCACTTAATATGATTTTATTTAAGTATTACTACGCTAGCAATTTTGTTGAATTTCATTAAAAATATATCGCTGAAGACTTCAAGGATAATAATTCGAAGCAGAAACGCAACTACTTATATTATATAAGACGTATAAAAGTCTTGTCACAAAAAGAAAGAAATAATGATTTCTTTGTCTCAAGGACGTCCACTCAATTATTTTTTGTTTGCAGGTGGATATTACACAATAGAACAATCACATAGCAAATTAAGGATAGTCGCACTCAACACAAACTTGTTCAGTGCTCGTGAATCGAACAGCGCTCAAGCAAAGCACCAGTGGGAGTGGCTGGATTCTGTTCTGAAGAAGGCATCGGAAAATAATGAGATGGTAACGGAAAAAGATTTTATTTTAATAGTTTAATTTGTAATGTTTAAGTATGAGACAATGTTCGTATAGATTTATATCATTTATATGGTTCCGGACGCTAGAGAACCAACAGTGCTCTCGAAAACAGATGAATATAGAAAAATGAGAATTATCAAAGCATACGAGCATGAGAGTAAAAGAGGTAATCGGATAATGTCGATTTAAAATGATTTCATATTACAATACGGAATAATAGCATTTTTGGGCAGTCTAGTTTTCCTTAAAGAAAATTTTGGTCAAAACCACTGCAATAATGGATAAAATAAAACGTAAACAACTATATATGTTACAGTCAAAACTCATAACCAGTCAAAACCACTTTTGACTGCAAAAATTAGGCAAAAGTACCTTTGACCAACGACCTTAGTTAAAACCACTTTAGACTGATTTTCGCAGTCAAAAGTGGTTTTAACTAAGGGCATCGGTCAAAGGTACTTTTAACTGCAAAAAACAGTCAAAAGTGGTTTTGCCTGATTCAAAATTTAGATTGTGAGTCATAAATAGTTGAGGTGGTAAGCTTAGGTTAGGTTAGGTTATTCTCTTTTTATTATTGATCTAAATGAAAATCTAAATTTAATGAAAATATGTTATTTGGAAATATTGATGCTAGTCCTTGAAAAAGTTATTAAACACATAATATACAACCCCTTAATGGTTGATGCATGAATTTTGCAACACGTACAAAAGTGACTAATACGTTACACTGTAACCTAAAATATTGTAGCAGAAATTGGAATTCAAAGAAAACGAGTGGAAACCACAAGAATGAACGCTTTTTATTAAGGCTTCAAACGTTAGAAGAAATGAAGAATAGTTATTATAATGTAATGGCAAAGGAAGAATTTGGTAGAAGACGTAAAATTTGCGGAAAAAAAAGCAAAAATTAAAAATTCCCACTCCAAGAAGTTTTGACTAACATTCTTAGTCAGAACCACTTTTAACTAAAACAATTTGGTCACAAACACTATTACCCAATATTTTGCAGTTAAAAGTACTTTTGACCAACGTCCTCAGTTAAAACCACTTTTGACTGCGAAAATCAGTCAAAAGTGGTTTTAACTAAGGTTGGTTTTGCCTAATTTTTGCAGTCAAAAGTGGTTTTGACTGGTTATGAGTTTTGACTGTAACATAAACACCAGGACTCGATAAAAAATGTTTATGCTTATTACACAAACAGAAACTATAGTCCTCAGCATATAAGTTGAACCTGGTTTTGAAATCACGTGACATGCGCGGTAGTGAATAATGTACCTAAATTTGCTACGAGTTCAACTTATATGCCGGGGACTATGCTATACTTTGTCCAATGTAGGATGATACTTTTGACAGTTGACACCTATACAGAGGTATAAAGTTGCTATTGCAATGTCAAGCTAAAACATAAGGAAACAAACGCAACCTTAGTACGTAGCAATAAGGAAGTGACACCTGTCAAAAGTATCATCCTACATTGGACAAAGTATAATAAGATTTGGAACGTGAATCTTTTCACGAATAGGCAAATTTGTAAGGGTTACGTTAACCGCACATCAAAATTATATTTTATTCCAAGTACCGAAACATATAAAAACAATATTCTATTTGTGTTTCCTCTGAAAACTATAAAACCAGTAACAGATCTATTTAATATCTGGAATTAAAACCTTAACTTTCCCAAAAAGGTAGACAAAACTTTAACAAACAAACGTGCTTTACTTTGCTAGTGGACAATAGCAACGCGGCAGCTCTCATAACAACGCGAACGGAACTGAGCGAGGAAGTCCGGCTAGCGGTGCCGCAATAAATTATAGATTAGAAACTCCATGCACATTCCCACTCCTAACTAGTGGTTTGTGTGACTACACGTTTCGTTTGTAAGTTAAGCTAATCATAGAGCAGTATTTGTCATACTAATACCTTTAAGCTTTCACATTTAAATAATACCTTTGGTTTTCAAGTTTATTAATACTACTAGCGGCCCGTTCCGGCTTCGCACGGGTGGACAAAATTCTTTAAATTTTTTCTAGCATTCAATATAGCCTATGACACTCAGCAATAGTGTGCCTTTCTATTGGTGAAAGAATTTTTAAAATCGGTTCAGTAGATCCCGAGATTACCCCTAACAATTTAACAAATATACAAGCACACAAACTTTACTTCTTTATAATATTAGTATAGATGAGACCTGAAGTTATTGTTTGGTCGTTCAGTGATATTGATGAATTCTTGAAAAACTGTGGAAAAATTGCGGGAAAAAACAAAAAACTAGATTTTAAAATATAAATTGGCCATTTGTTTTATTTCCATTGATCACAGATAGCTGTTATACTGTAGCGGTGTTTGGTATGTAGAAATTCAGAAAAAGATCAAATCATAGCAGACCTTAGAGGTTTTTCGATAAATAGCATCATCTAAAAAGCGTTGTAAATTGACTACGGTATTTCAGCTAAAAAGAAAAAGGAAAGACAGTCTAGAAAAAACTTTGAAAAATTCTTTTCCCAAATCCTGTAGGATTTGAACTAAGTCTTTTATGTTTGACCAAGTCGTAAGTGTTACATTACTGTGACTTTTTAGCCTGTCTGGTTTGGTTAATGATAGATACTGAACACCAATAAATCTAATAATATCTTAAATTAAAACAACAGCACATAATGTACCACGTTAGCGCCACCGACTGACAAAAAGTGTTGATTCATAAAAAAGATATTGGTTTTACTTAGCCCGGCCAGAAACATGGGGGTTCGATTCCCACCTGTCTGAATTTTTTAACACATCTTCTTTGTGTATTTTTGGAAATAATAAAATAAATTCTTGAGCCTGAGCCTGATTATGTCCGATTGACACGAATTTATTAAAAAAATATATTCTTAATATTCACTTTGTAAAAAAATATTTTAGATTTCATATGTCAAAGGTAACGATAAGTTCATGATTTTTTTTCTCAAAAAGTATTTGAGCTTCTGGGAATTGAAGCCATGCCTTTTTTATGGTATAAATAATCGATTTATGCAAGAACCTTAAGGGGTAAATTTTTTTGGTTCCATAAAACACTGTGACCTGGTATAAAGAATGAAGAAGGCGATAGTTTGTAATTCATTTAATATATATTTTTAAATTTATCTTAAAAATAATATTAGGCAAAGGATTGTTTAAAAAAAAAACCATAATCATTTCAACAAAACAAACGTCTCTTATTCAAAATGATTTTACCTAGTTACGTAAATAAAAATGATAAAAATGGTATTTTTAAACTACTGTTATATACTTTGAAAGTGGTACGAAATCCACAAAAATTGTTTAGAATCCCACTTATACACCAGCCAGCCTCATAACTACGCTGCGGAACAAAGCCAAGGATGTCCGGCGCCGCAGCTCTAATAAATTACAGATTAGAAACTCGTTAATCTAATCGCCTCCTCAAAATTGCAGGGAAAAGTAAATTTAGAGAGGTTGCCTAAGAAGGAACGCCTGAACATTTTATGGAACTGTTTTTTACTACATTTAGTGAATTTTGAGGGTTTAAGAAGACTTTTTAGTTAATATTATAAGCTGATTGGAAAACGAATGTTTATTTTAAGAAACCACCATTGTATTCCCAACATTTTTGTTCGTTAACAATTAACTGTAGTATAATTATTCTTTGAAGACGAATAAAAAGTTATTTATCTCATTTATTTATTTAATAAAAAAAGATACAAGCTAAAAATATTTAAGAAAAATATTATACAATATATGTAACAATATATTTTTATAGTATACCCGTCCCGGCTTCGCACGGGTGGACAAAATTCTTAATTTTTTTTCTATCATAAATTTTTTTCCGTTAGCGCCATCTAGCGTCCGGTAGACGAACTACTTGCTGTTAACGCGTTGCTATGGTAACGTTATTATACAATATACAATGGAAAAAGAGCGGGAAAAAGAGCGGACAGACAAACACACAAACCACTGTGATCTTAGATTATAGATTTAGTGTAGAATATGTGTTTAAATGAATGTTTATGTTATATATAGATCTCATTTTCTCTTTTCCCTTATTAATACACCACCAGTACTCTATATCAAAATCACCGGTAATGCTAGAGAATGCCTTTTAATATTGAATCCGCCATTTGTAAGCGATTTTTGTGTATTATTAATAAATAATAAATGGAGAAAATTTTAAAAATACAACTTCAGATGTCAGTTAATGGTTGAACTTGTCTCTAATCTTCGCTCGGTAGCCCGGATAGCGAGGGAATGTGGGTTCGAGTTCCGTCTGTCATAACTTAAAAACACGTTATAACATTTATATTATGTTATTTTTGTATTAATTGTAGGTAATGTCAATTATTATTTTTGTTAATATTTTATATCATGTAAATTATCGATACTGTAATATAATATATATGGAAACAAATATCACTTGCTTTCATGGCACCTAATTATTTGGTGAATGAAAGTAATAGCAAATACATTTTTATTTCATGCGCTATTACTATAAATGACAAAAGCGCAAAGGATAATATGTCTTTGCGATATTCTCATTTATATTATGTCATTATACTAAGGAGTATTATGATCAACAATATTATTGCAAATAATAATACGAAAACTAAAACTACAAATAAAAACAACCATTATTCTATTACAAATGTTTGTTTTCGTTACACATTTGTGAGCATTAGCTCATATGCTAAGCTAGTGCTCATATAAAAAAACCAAACCACGGGTTTTGCAGTTAAAAGTCAATATCCTCTACTACTTTGACGACCGTTTGGTGGAACGGTAGCGATCCTGCCTTTCACACCGACGGTCCTGGGTTCGAATCCCGGTAGGGGCAGATGTTTTTATGATGAATACGAGCATTTGTACCTGAGTCATGGGTGTTTTATATATATTTCTATGAATATTACATATCTATATATCATATATGTATGTCTATCCGATACCCTGGTATCCATAACACATGCCTTATAGTGCTTACTTTGGGCTAGGCTTATTGGTGTGAATGTAGAAAAAAAGAATTTCTTTCGCCAGTTCTTCTCGGAAGGCCCTCCCAATTTCCGAACTGGTAGTAGACTCAGTAGTATACAATGTAATCGTAGTGAGAATTAATTAAATAACTAAATAATGATTTAAAATAAAACAACTTGATTTATATAAAATAATTTAATAATTAGGAACGTGCCCGATTAAAATATTGTGAAGGTAGTAGAAAATACATGACAACCATCATCTTAGTCATCCTGTGATCACGGCTCCTGTAAAGGAGTCGAAACGTCAGGATTAAATATAAAATAAAATAAAACATGCGCAAAAATCCGTAAAAAAGTGTTTTATTCTGATGTGTAATGTGCGCGGAAGTGTAAGAACTAAATAAAAAAAGAATTGTTAAATACTAAAGTTATTAAATCTCTAATTCGTTCAATCAACCTTTAACTACCATATTAATTTATAAGTATGCAAAACATTGATGAATATAATGAACGGTTTATATTACGATTAAGAGTTTATTACAATGGATGTAGTGAAACCAATAGACCTTCTAAGCTTTATTAAGGAACCTGAGCCTCATTAATTCTGCCTTTATTACAGTATCATATCAACCCGGTACTGCTTTATTTTACATAGAGTTTAGTTGTACGCCACGGAATGGTATGAGTTTCCGTATCCACAATTATGAATCATTTCAATAGGGGGCGATAATTCAACTTAACAAATGGTTGGGGCGTTATATGTATCACAGCATACGTAAGTTCAGTATAATCATTATAATTTTGCTGACCTAGATTATCGGTGTGAAATAATATAAAACTTTGATATCCGAATTCTTAATTAGAAAAGTGATAAACAGATGATTTCATTTTTTTCCTCTTTATTAATTTGGCGCTTTTATTCACATGGATACGTCAGCCCCATCGTATCTTCTCAATTACTTGTCAGATGTCTTTCATTTATTTTTATTTATTGTATTAAAATACATAATTGATAGAGTATTATACGAGTACGTTTTCAAAAAATATAAAAAATGATCTTGTACATACAACTTTTACGTAAAGAAAAAAACCAGCCAAATGCTAGTCGGACTCGCGCACGAAGGGTTCCGTACAAAATTTTAGTTATGTAAAAAAATTAAGTTTGTTGTATGGGAGCTCCCTTAAATATTTATTTTATTTTGTTTTTAGTATTTGCTGTTATTGTGGCAACAGAAATACAAAGTTTGTGAAAATTTCAACTGTCTAGCTATCGCGGTTATTGAGATACAGCCTTATGACGGACAGACCGACGGACAGACAGCGTAGTCTTAGTAATAGGATCCCGTTTTTACCTTTTGGGTACGGAACCGTAAAAAAACACGTGTTTTTTATTTGTAACTATAATGTTTTGTATAATATAGGGCCGTTTACGTATACATTATTTTTTTAAATAAACCTACCGTCTATTTCCACTCTGTGCCATCACTAACGGAAATAATTTAATTTGATACGTCCAAGGATACAATAGAAAGGAAGAAAGCCTCCGTGTTTCTTATTCTGAATTAACAATGCATTCTTACGTAACAAATCTTATACATGATTCGTAAAGAAGCAACATTTGTGAGAGATTGCGTTGGTCTTTTCATGAATACTAAATCGGTGGAGCACGCAATTGTGCTTCTTCTCAATGGAAGGTTTGAATTGAATTTAAAATACCACTTGTAGAGATTCCGTGTTAGTTTTATTGAGTAGGTAACATCTCAAATAATTTTGCGATAGGGCTTGGGAGGATGTATAAATTTGTAAATAGCCATTTTGAAAAAGTATTTAAGGATTGCTAAGATACCTCTATCTAAACTGCAAAAATGACAGGAATACTATGGAACACTGAACCCTTGAATGCATGGCAAAAACATGCCTTCTCGTTTGAAAATGATGAGAACTGCTCCAGATTATATATTAGGAAAGATATATGTGTTATTTATAAATATAGAACTGTAAACTTCACATAATACATAATTTATAAAAGCATTAATTTATATGTACTTACTATATATATTTTTAAATAATGTTATAAATATGTTCCATTTTTAAGAGGCAACACTTTTGCACAAAAGAGTAGTTTAAGTTAAAATGTAAAAGTAAAGTCTAACCTTAACTTTTTTTCACAGGTGTATATAGTAGGTCATTCAGCGCCTGGATCGGACTCTCGATACGCATATGACGTATCGTCCGACGCAAACGCAAAGTATCTCCGCTTAGTCCGGAGATATGCGCGCCTAATAGCTGGACAATTCTTTGGACACTTACACGCGGATACCTTCCGTGTCATCTATGATAATGGTAACTATGTATATTTGAACTGCACGCCAATGATAACACACATGTACACTGTATTACATCTAGTTGTTTAGTAGATTACTTAAAATAAATGAAAGTAGTAACTGGGGTTGTTTAGTTACGCTTATATTTATATCCTCAGTATCCATGAACTACACCACCACTGTAGAGATATCAAAGCTTATTACAAACTAATATTTTCATAGTACCTAGTAATTTTTTTATGATCACATATAAACACATAGAGATCAAATACTCTTATCCGCACCCATCCATAAATAATAACATAATGTATATGGAATTTGCATATATACAAAATGTCAAACAATATGTACTTATGAAATAGTTATATATAGATTAAATGGGAAATATCAATAAATCTTAAAAAAACTATGGAAGCTTCCGTAATAACTCTTTGTCGTGATCAACTTATATAACACAAACTATTTTTTAGGGAGCTATCCTTTTGAATAATAACTTTAATCCGTATTTTTAGTTATTAAAATTATAATATATTGACGACACATGTGAAATATGTACGACATAAATAGACACTTAATAGTTTTACACCAAATCATATCTTTCGTCAGTTTCCTACTACTGCTGCCTAAATTACATGAAATCCATGAAAACTTATTTCATTTCGGGAAATTGACGATTAATCCGATTTGCTTCTATCGTTTGGAAATTCACAGTAACATTGAAAAGTAGGAAAAACTACTTAATTTTTCTTACGAAATAAATTACATCATAGAAAATATATTTTACATTATATGAAGTATAATTAAAATTCCCCGTTCTGAAGCTCTCTGAAGCGGTTGCCGATTTTCCCCGTAAAGCCCTTTATCAAGTTTTTTGACGTAAATACTAAGTCTTTTAACAGAATTTGTTTAGAATCATTTCAATTTCTAGTGGTACTAAAGATGGAAGTAATTTTCACATTAAAATTTAGCCACTATTTAGTTTTCCGTATATATTTATTGCCATAAAATCCATAATTCAAAAGATTAAAAAGACAATCAGTAGCGAGTCACTTATTTTTATTAGATACTAAATTTGAACTCAGAATTCAACGAATAGCATATTTCAATTTAAGAAATTACTTAACAGCTACTTTATTTCTCTTAAAAATTGTTTAATTACTGTTAGGTTCTTTATTTTCTTTTATTAACACAATCTTCCTGAAACGTGTTCTTGTTATTTTCGTAAAAAATTCAAAACAAATTTTTGGTTTAAAAATATTAAATAATAAGTAAGTTTGGTAAAAGTATGGGATAGACAAAGGAAGCTAGCGGGGAAGCTATCCATCACCAAGAAAGAAATGCGAATTACCATCGAAAAAGTAGGTTAGATTATTTATTTATTAAACGGATCACCAACAAGGTTGCACTAATACAATCACAAAACAAATACAAACATAACTACTTGATTAAGTGAAACCTTAATTAGAGGCGACTACTGCATGGAATACAAAAAATAAAAGCAATTGCATTACATTTACACGGATTTACTTGGTTACAGGTTAAAGAAAAGTAAGAATCCTATAATTGTATAAACCAACTTATTAAAGTACCTTTTAAGTATTATAACAGTCAACAAAACAAACATTCTAATTGGCCCTGCTTGATTGCATGCACTTGTGCCTGTAAGTTTTATTGTTACTTGTAAGATGCTTACTGGGGAGGGGGTGCAGGGGGGGATGGCCCCCCTGCTCGGTGGATCGACGGGGTTCTATAAGAAAAGAACATGGGTGAGATAGGTTAGCTTAGGCTTTGTGATCATGCGCAGCCAAATTGTTTGCGTGCTTACTTGCTGCGTGCTGTCTTGCCTACTGTATATTTGTATGCATAATTACTCGCTGTATGCTCATTTGAATACTACATGCTCGCTTGTTGGCTGCATGGTGGCAAGCATAATTGTGCATGATGTTTTGCATGATCGACGCATGCTTGCTTATTTGCCTACTTGACTGCTTAAAGGCGGCAAAAAGGTAGCTTCAAAACTGTGAGTTAGTTTAGGTATTGTATTTATAATATGGCATAAATTTTATGAGCAGTTTATAAAATAGATGGTTACTTCTGGATTAGCTGGAAAACTAAAATTGATTGAGTGTTTTGCTAACGGTTTTGCATATGAAATAAATTCGATTAGATATCAATTTAAAAGTTGTCTTTTGATGTAATTCGAAGCATACAAGTATTTTTCATGAATCTATATTATCCACCATTAATAGCTTCAACAAAATGTTAAAAAAGATTTGAATACCCATAGAATTGTAAAAAAAAATAACAAACATAATGTGTATATTACATTATCGTTGTTATTTTTTTTTTGGCAACAATTGCCAATTATTCGGCAATTATGGAAAATGAAATGTGACTAAATAATTATGGTAAAGTGAAATTGGGACAAAAAAATTACGATCCGTAACTTACAAAATCTGTTGTGGATACTCTTTTATGTTTATGTTTTATAGAATAAAACCCCAGTTTGTGAGATAATCAATTTTGTAGGAACTTTTATTATTAAAAATTCAAAAATTGTATATTTATTCATTAACTCTGAACAGATCGACCTGTCTCATGGGCTCTTCTAGCACCTTCTGTGAGTCCACATCACGACCCATCTGGTTCATCGAACCCAGGCTTAAGACTTTACAAGTTTGATACAAATACTGGAAAGGTAAGAAACTATATTACAAGTTACATTATTAACTGCTTCTATTTAAAGATCTTTATTTAATGAATACTCTTAGACATAAATCTCTATATTAAAAACATACAGGTTAATAAGACCAGAAATAATAAGTAATAATTCCTGATATAATAAACTGTATGTAAATATTCTAACAAATGTATTACTTATACTTTACAGTAGTTTTAAAGTACATAAACAATATGAGACCTAGATCTGCCAAGGATGCAAAGCAAATAAGATTTTCCTGGAAATCTTATGTATTATATAGTATTTGTATTAAAAGATCATTTATTATTTAGAATGTTGACATAAAGAGAATCAAAATAGATCATACCTTCTTCTTATCAGTTCAAAGTTATCCTGATTAGATGGTACGTAAAAATGATGGACGTATCAAAATAACCTATATTGAGTGCTATATATAAAGGTAATATAATTCCATTCTAGTGTATTCTAGTGTAGAGGAGTGAATTTTAGGAGATTTTGCCAGAGCTGTAGAAAAAAGACAAACAATATTTTTACTATAAATTTTTTATGGGTTATTTATTTACATTACAAAAATACAGAAAAAAATAAAAAAAGTAAAAAAAAATAAAAATGAGCAGCTGATGATGTGGGGGGTCTCAAAACATTGGCACGTGATCATACCCACGATTCCAACCCTCCTAGCTATCAGAAAAAAAAGTTAATTAATCTAAAGTGTTGTCGCTATGTCCGGAACTATGGAAAAATAAAAATAAAAAATTCGACAAAATGGCGGCTGCCTGAAAAAAAATTTTCATATGACTTTTTTTTACTTTTACGATTTTTTTAAAAATAGTAAAAATTTAAATTTGATGTTGCGCATAGAACCGGACGAAGACAAGTGTATCAAGAAGACTCTCAAAAAATTTCAAGTAAATCGGTCCAGTAGAACTTGAGAAATCATGGGTATCAGTCATTACAGTTGTCTTTTGTTCGATTAATTCCGGCCGAGCCAGTTTGGATGCCGCGTCAGCAAAATACCTGTCTCTAAAAAAATTTTGAATTTGGGAAAATACTTTTACAAGCATATTCTTAAATAGTTAAACTTTGAAAATATGGAAAATAAAAAATCGTTCTCTTTTTTAATTTCTACACTAGAATACCCCCTTAAATCATATTAACAACATAAAGAATGAATATTTGTTTTTGTGAATTCGTAAATATGTATTATGAAGGGAAGTAGCTCTGTAATCTACTTCAACTACTTAAAGGCTTATCTTCGAGGGCGGACTGTTAATCTGGAGATACCTTAAAATAGTGAGTGAATGAGTTTACAGTTTCTATCCTAAGTGGTTTAGTCTCGCGTATTAAATGCTTCCACTTTTGGCCTATCATTAGTACATTAAAAAAATCACTTTTAATGGATAATTTTTTTGTTTTAATAAAAGATAATTCGTTTTTTATATTCACGTGAATGGACGACACACGTAAGATTTTTACTCAATTTATTTGAAATATATAATTAGTTACTTTAATATTTCTATGTTACCTACAAAAAACTACTGAGACTACCAGTTTGGAAATAAGGAGACCCTTCCGATAAGACGAGAACAAGAAATTCTGTTTGGTGGGAGCAAGAAGCGTCATTTTAGAAGTTTTGTATTTTTTGCCACATTTTGTGTCGCAATGGATATTAAAATGTATAAAAATGGTGGATAATTAACCATTTAGCGCTTATGATTGCGTATGAGTGCTGGCAAGTGAAACAAAACAGCGAAGGGAATCATTTTCACGCCTACTCAAGAAGTAATACATAATTAATAAATTAGCTTTCATCATCATGCATTTAAATATAATAAAAAAAGAAAATACTACCATATAAAGACTTTATACCCTTTGCCTTCCCTACTGGGAAAACATAACCAACAAATGAAATTATTTCCTTAGTCATCCTGTGAACGCAGCTTCTCTTAAAGTGTTTAAAACTTCAGGATAGAATAAAAATAAACTGCAAAAACATTTGGTTAAAATGGATTTATTTCGGTGTGTGAGAAATTTTTTTAATCAGTAAACATAAAGTGAAACTAAAGTTAAGCACTATAGCTCTATGGTCTGTGTGCCATGGCGAAGGTTTAAGAGCATTAGCAAAGGCTGGTTATTGGATGAGCGATCAAAACCATATTATTCCAAGCTTCTGTATAATTGGAAGACACTTTAAATTATTGATCTCGACTACATACAGTAAATAGTCTTTTATGATTTTTGCCTAGGTGCTGGACTACACTCAATACTACCTAGACCTAACTACAGCGAACAGGAATGGTGGAGTAGCAGAGTGGACTACGGAATACAATCTTACACAATACTATGGATTACATGAAGTGTCTGCAAACTCACTCCATAATTTAGCTGATAAGCTTCGCATTGGTACTCAGGAGACTACTGTGTTTTACAAGTAAGTTACAATTTTATTCAGAGGTGCACGTGCAGGAGCAAAAGATTTAAAAAAAAATCGTTTTTTCGAAAAGGGTATCCAGGCTTATGGCTAGTTTCCTTTCTTGGTTTATAACATTTATGCGTAGGAAGTGCTTCCATCATCATTTATAACGTGCGCAGACAAGCCCGCGTCTATATTCCCGAAAGCATATACCCCAAAGAGTTTTAAAGCTTGATTGAATAGGCTACTTTCCTAGGCAAGTTCGCTTTCATCCCAAGGGTTTAGAGATTTGTCAAGAACAAGCCCATTTATTATAAAAAATACTAAATAACTATACGTATAACTATAATACTAATAAATACTTTACGTATTTTCTTACCATACTTGTGAGCGATACGATGTTACAGCGATTTGCAGTGAGTTAAAATTGTAAGTTTGCAGACAGTTTAATTCTTTTAATCTTGATTTTTACTCCCATATTTTTACCCCATTGCAGCTAAGCAACGTATGATCACGATTTAAAAAAAATATTTCCGCTGAAACACCTATAAAATAATATGAAAACATAATTTTCAAGCGGTTTCCGATTTCTATTACGAAACTTTTTCTGTTTGAAACTCGGAACATTCGAATCTTAACTTTTTTACCCAATATGCATTAGCTTCATTTTGAATAAAAATATTCCGATTGCCTAATAGTATACAGAGCGGTTCAAAATGCCATGCCCTCTCGCTGGAAAAACCCCATGAATTTGAGTGAATTCCACGATTTTTGTATTTTCTGAATATAATAGAATATTTTAGGCTGTGACATGAGCATTAAATATATACATTATTTAAGTAAACCTCTTCTTAAAGTATTTAGAGGTTTGTTATAGGGTTTCTGTCACTTAAAAGGGACATAGTCCGAGTAGTCTTGAATGGAGGTAGGTGGCGCAAGTAGTTTCGATAAGTTGCCATTGTTTTGAAATGCTCTCTAAAGAAAAGCAACAAATTCTTTTAACAATTAAATGGTGCAGTTGTTCTTATACACACTAACTCCCGCCAAGCTACAATCTGGCGCCCAACGTAAGGCTCGAACCCACGACCTTGAGATTAAAAGCTTATGTACTACTTGTTTCGATAAGTTGCTTTTAAGTTGTGTTGAAATGTTCTCTAGAGAAAAGTTATAAATTATTTTAACTATTAAATTACGAGCTACAATATTCTTTGTAGCACATTCTCATACAACAAAATACAAGAAGAGACAAACATACAGATAAAGTACAATTTTCCCGGCGACCTTTATATGGACAAGAATGTAATGTATAAAATTATACTATAATCTTTACATCGAACCCTTTATAATATTTTGGTCATTCAAGGATCATTTTGAATATTTGCTTTCGAATAGGGTACACTTTAGGGCATGTCATAAGATAGTTGTGGAATGATGTCAGGAATAAAAGAATCAGCTTTTGTACCAGCCTGTTTGCATTTTTTTATATCTCATTTTAATATGGTTTTATAATAAGAAACACCAAAAACGTTAAAAAAGTAAAACTACCATTTTAAGATTGTACGATATCTCGTAAATCGATCTCGTACGATATCTTCCTAAATACTGTTGCGCAATTTGGCATCCGCATTATAAAGTCCAACCTATTAATGTGTAATAACCTAATAGTAACGCGTCCAGCAAAGAGTCACATACCACCTTTCTTGTAAATTTAACTTGTCAAAGGAGGTAATAGGTTATTTAGATCGGATTACTCATTTTATTCTAACATCACTTAAAAAATTAATTTAATTTTAAACTTAGCATTTCTTCATATTATTATGTGTCAATGGTAAATATAAAGTGCCTCAAAAATTCAATGTCACAATCACATATAATCTTCCACGACTTTTACTACTTACATCTCAGAACAATAACTTTATTGTTCTCAGATTTATATACTCTGCCTACTACTAAATACTCCTTGTTTACTCCAAAGCGTTCCAAAAATAACCTAAGCCTATCCTCTCTTTTAAATAGGTTACAAGCGAATTATAGAGTTATTGATATATTCAGGCTAAGATTACCTATATATGTAAAATTAGTTATTATCAGTAAGCAAAGATCTAGTATTCTCTATATCTATCTAGTATAAATTTTTTCGAGTCGCATATAAGGCTTTTAGAAATAATACATATGCTAAGTATTTATTAAGCAAGAAACATATTTATATTTTTTGCTGGCATTCTGCCTTATACTTCCAACGACTACAACTTCAGAGATACTCTTAATGCTATAAAACAAGAAAAGTTTAAATGTATTTTAGAATGAACGGCTAAATGCAGTATGTATGTTAGTAAGTATTACCCAGTTCATACCTTAGTATATAAACTAAAGCCACGGCCGGCCTACAAAAATATATATACTGAAATGGCATGTATGGAATATATTTATGTAGGTATATAGATGACCAAATATCGTTATAGCCCATATAGCTAGCTACTACTAGCTTTACATAAAGAGAGTGTTCATTAATGTACATCTATGCGTATTTAAAAAAGCCAATCCATAGAATTCAATATAGAATGAAAAAAATATGTTGTTGTCCAAACAATGCCCTAGCTGAAAATCAAAATTGCTTTTTGATAGCTTTGTAAATTTATGGACGGATTTCCGACTTTATGATTGCCCTAATTTTTTTTTGATATTTTTCCAGTACTATAATCAACAAAACTAAATAAACAATCTGTGTGATAATAAAAAGGAACTTAGTCCATGTTTGATTGAGAGATATAGCTTGAGGCTAAAAATAATAGTGAGAACATGTTGAGTTCTTGTATTATTTGTTGACATTCCAGCAGATATTTACGAGTACGAATAAGGAAAACAAATTTTATTTTACTATGTGATCTCCTTTGCTATAGACTTTTGTCTCTTTGCTATTGTATTAAAATCTGCTAATGAATAAAAACTTATACCAGTAAAATATACTTATAAAAATACCCCCCTTACCCCACTTATAAAAATTTACATATATTTAAGTTGACTAATAAACTAACTTCCTTTTTAAAACTAAATTCCTTTTAAACTATGGGGCATATAGGACAATACTATAATTTAGCCAATACTGATGTGTTTCCCAGAATGAGATACACCTGTTATTTATTTCTGATGTTAAAACATTTTATGAAAAAGTATATTTCGTTACCTTATGTCAATATCCATATACTATAAAACACAGTATATTTACGTTTTATAGATTTTGTTTGTAGACAAGACAAATTCTTTACTGTTTTTGTTTTTACAGGTACCTCCGAGCCTATAACGTGAGACACGAGAGCTCAGAGATATGTGATGGCACATGTGCGCACCAACATTTTTGTTCCATCACTTGTCTGGAGCATCTTGCATACCGACAATGCGTTGAGGCGGCAGCGAGCGCCCTGGCCGCAGCTGGTGACTCCGCTTCACTTGCCACCGTCTTTATACCCAAGTTAATTGCCTTACTTTTGTCTGTTACTTTATTTATTTAATTGCATTTCATACATTCGAATGGCAGATTGCTATTCAGTTTAATTTGTTTAAAAGTATAAAAATGTAATTGTACTATATTAAGAATATTTGTGTAATAATTTTCCGTGTGCCCCTCTTGGATCATTTGCTTGACCTTCAATAATAAACTAAAGTAAAATAAAACCGTTTCTTTAAAACTGATATTTATACTTTATTTGTAGTTACGAGCATTAACCAATGATTTACAAGTATTTTTATTTTATTTTGGGTTCGAATTGTAGCACGGAGTTAAATAATACTTAGGCTGTAATAAAAAGTAAACACTTAAAATAAAATGAGACTTTGTCAGGCATGTTTTCAGTATCAATTATATTGTTACTATAGTAACTATTCAGTAAAGGTTAACATTTTTTAGCCTGGGTAAATGTAGCCTTTAGCGCGTAGTTAGTCCAATTAATGCTGATAAAAAAATTTAATAATGTTTTGTTGCCTTAAACAAAATATGGTAAATTTACTTCGAAAAGATGTTCTCCGCAGTATTATCATTTAATTTTATAATTAAAATAGCTCTTTTTATAAGAATAGTGCGAAGGACTCATTTGATTACAGTGACAGTCTACGAATTGAAAGTGTATGGATTACTTCCAATCAAGATTTGTATTAATCTCTTGTGACTGGAAATCTATTTTTAGAAACATAAAAAATTTGTGCTTCAAGTAATGTACAGTTAAGTACATTTACAGCTCTAAAGGCATTTGTGATATTGCTAGCGATTGACTTGAAGAACATGTTACATACTATTAAGCTTATCTAATTGTACATAATATTTTATAGATATAGGCATTATGACGTAGACTAATAAAATTTCTCATTTAATGATAAAAATTAATGATTTGTTTTAACGGAAATATTGTATATTTTATTTTATAATTTGTTGTTGCTGTCCTTTTAAAATATTGATATTTATTAGACAAATCGTTAATTTTCAAAGGATTATTGTATAAAATGCAGTTTCTTTAGCTATCTATTTATTATTCTTGTCTTCTAGTAATTAGATAATTTGACGCTTTATCGTTATTGTAAATAATTACATTGTAGTATAAGTATCAATTTGTAAATGAGGAACAATTAGTGTTTAAGCAAATTATGGCTTTTCATGTTTTTATTTGGTGACCAAGTTAATAAATTCATCAATTACTTCCTATCTAAAGTAATGAATGGATCTACAAAATAATTCAAATTTATCTTGAGGTAAATCAAAAGTATTTGCTGTTCAGTTTGAACTATTTCAATTGTAGTTTAATCATGTACCTATGTGAATTAAGTTGAATCGCAAAGTATGAATGTATCAGTGTAAAATGAATGTTTCAACTCATTTAATAAAGAATTGCGTTTCAAGCGTGTTTTATTCGAGTAAACTAATAAATAAATCCTCAAGGACGTAAACATGTCCTATTGGACAGATGGAATGATATTATTATTGCGTATAATAGGTTTCGTCAACTAAATTATCTTTAAAATTCGGAAGGGCTTACAAGGTCGGGTCCACGTGGGAGGAACGTGATACAGCAATGCCAAGCCGGATTTGTCAATGACTCGAACAACAACCAGACGGACCAAACTCTGTTACGGCTCTTTCTCGATATTGGTCAAAATATATTATGAATTCGGTACCGACAATTACTATTATAATATGTAGGTACTATAAGTATTATTAAAATATAAATATAAGTTGAGGAGGTTATGGGGTAGAATGAAAAACAAATGATGATTAAAGTTAGCTTTTTTTTTAAACACAACTTGTTCGCACAAAATGACTATATTGAATAATATCAGAATATAATCATTCACAAGCCTTCCCTATGAATAAAAACTTGAAGAGGCTAATGATGATGACGATGATAATGAGAGATTCACCACGATTGGCTCAACACTAATTGTAGACTGCTAACTTCTGCAGATGCATCTTGGATAAACTGCTCAATGTAACTTCCAAAGCATGAACAATGTGAATTAAAACGGCACATGACGTTGCGACGCCGATTATTGATTCGCCATCTTTTTATAACGGCGCTGGCGCCGCCATCTTATTTTTTATATTTAAAAGCTATAACAGGATCCACGATAGAGCGAGCTGACCCAAAAGATGCCTATTCACCTGCTTTGAAAACGTACGGGTTATGGTATAATACTCGGCAACGGGCAGCTAAATAAAGGGCTACCGGCCGCAGTGCCAATAAATAAATGGCCAGTTAATCATCTTTTGGGTAAAGAAGAGAGCGTAACCTACTCTGGCATAGTCCTTATTTGATACAGACTGATGATTGATTAACAGATTCTACACAGGTCCGGACCACAACAAATTAACCTACTATTAAAAGTGTGCCAAACTTTCATAATAAGTATTGAACATTATGCAATTGAAAATTCTATCAAAATTTGGGCATTTAAACTACGAGGGCTATCCAGAAAGTAGATTACGTTTTGGAATAAAAAAATAAAGTATAGGAAACAAATTTTATTATATACAGATGAAAGACACGCTCAAATACTACTTTTCCACATAGTCACTATTCAAATTAAGGCATTTATCGTAGCGATGTACGAGCTTGGAAATTCCTTCGTCGTAAAATTCGGCCGCCTGCGCCTTCAACCACTTAGTTACCTCTTCTTGCAGCTGTGCGTCGTCATCAAAACGCTGCATAGCCAGCCACTTCTTCATTGCTGGGAATAGGTGGAAGTCGCTCGGTGCCAGGTCGGGACTGTACGGCGGATGAGGAAACAACTCCCACTTAAAAGATTCAAGAACTTCACGAGTGACATTTGCCGTGTGGGGTCGGGCGTTGTCGTGAATCAACAAGATCTTAGAGCTCAACATTCCTCTGCGCTTGTTTTGAATTGCTCTTCTGAGTTTTTGGAGAGTTTGGCAATACCTTTGAGAGTTTATTGTAGTGCCTCTTTCCAGGAAGTCCACCAAAATCACACCTTTTCTGTCCCAAAAAACAGTCGCGCGCAGGCGGCCGAATTTTTCGACGAAGGAATTTCCAAGCTCGTACATCGCTACGATAAATGCCTTAATTTGAATGGTGACTATGTAGAAAAGTAGAATTTGAGTGTGGCTTTCATCTGTATAGAATAAAATTTGTTTCCGATACTTTGTTTATTTTTTTATTCCAAAACGTAATCCACTTTCTGGATAGCCCTCGTACATTACTAACCTTATCATTGTGAAGGTAGACGTTACCCGTCCGCACAACTAGTGGTTCTCGGTGATCAAGGTTCTCAATGTACACCACGAGGATTGGCTATTCCCTTACGAGAAAACCGACCACGCTAGTCGAAAAACACGGAATAGCCTTGACGCTTGACCTCACCCAGCTGGTCCAGGAAGCTACTAGAGTGCCGGACACGGACGGGCATACAGCTAACTGTTTGGACCTTCTACTAAATAAATCCCGACAGTTACTCCGTGTCGGTCACAGTTCTGACCATTGTGTGGTGGAATCGGTGTCGGTGTATTCGTCGTCCGACCCAAGCCCAAAGGGCTCCCGGCAGATTTGGCGTTACAAATCAGCAGATTAGGATGAGATGCGTTGCTTTTTTGCATCTTATCCTAGGCGGTGTGTTTACTTTTTTTAGCAAACCTCCAAAACATGTGCGGATGCTGTGGTTTTTATTTTTATTGTTTTATTCAGAAACTCAACAGCTTTTTTTACATATGTATCTTATCTAACTTATGATATTTTAACTCTTAAGCCAATTACAGAGTTTCATAACATTTTATGAGGCTAAAACATAAATAGGAAGTAGCAACAAAACTAAAATATTCGAGCTATGATTAGTTGCAATTAATGCTTATGATAATTCAATTCTAAATTTATCTAAAATTAAATTGTCAAAGACTATTGTAAAGGTAATAACTGACTTACTGGCCGATTAACGTAATCAGGGCAAAGATCACTGTTGATAATTTTATTATTAATTCAAAGAAATTATTAAAAGAAAAGAAAAAATAATTTAAACAATATAAAATATAAACCCCAAGAATATAAACAAAATTAAACTTAAACAATTCACTTCAAAATTTATGCAAAAGAAAGCTCGGGCGGCTGTCAGTCATTCATAATAATTTTATGTAATTCCCTTTTAAGTTCCCTTTTACTGAGATTGAAAAGATCAATACATCTGTATTTATTGTTATATAAAGCAGGTAGGCGATTCAAAACAGCATTTTTTGTGTAGTTGGTTCGGTATCTGGGTATGAGGAGAAGAGGAGTTATTCTAGTACGGGTTTTAGGTGTACAAAAACCGATTTCAGCAAGAAGATTGGGTGTGTCCAAATTATTGTTTAAAATGTCGTAAAGAAGACATATGTCAAGTACTTCACGACGAGACTGAAGAGATAAAAGATTATAGTGGCGACAATCATCTTGGTAATTTTTATGATATTTCTGTGTTTTATAATTTAGATGTTTTACGAATTTTATCTGAACTTTTTCCAACTTTTGTATGTATTTTGTATACTGTGGAGACCATACAGGACTAACGTATTCCAGAACGCTGCGGCAATATGCGTAATATAAAGTCTTAAGGCTTTCTACGTTTTTAAAAAACTTACATGTTCTTTTAATAAATCCTAAATTACGATAAGCCTTATTAGAAATATAATCGATGTGTATAGAAAAAAGCATTTTTGAATCCAGGTATATGCCAAGATCTCTAATTATGTCTGTTCTCGCAATAGATTTTCCATCAAAGTTATATGGAAACAACTTCGGCTGTTTTTTGCGAGTGAAACTGATGATCTGACATTTCTCGATATTTATTGTTATATTGTTTTTCTCGTAATATCTATGCAGAGCATTAAGATCACGCTGTATTAGTTCATAGTCCGACTGCGATTTAACTTTCATAAAGATTTTTTTGTCATCGGCATATAACAGGTGTTTTGCATTCTGAAAACATTCGCAAATATCAAAGATATATGCACAATATAACAAAGGGCCAAGATGCGAACCTTGCGGTACTCCAGACGGGACATGAATGTAATCTGATTTAAATCCACCCATAACAACTGCCTGAGACCGGTTCATAAGGTAGGACTCAATCCACCTGAGCAGATCTCCTCGGATACCTAGCCTGTAGAGTTTGTTCAACAGGATGACGTGATCCACGCGATCAAAAGCTTTCTCAAAATCAGTGTAGACCACGTCAACCTGCCCACCCCCCTCCATCCCGCACAACACATAATTACAAAATTCAGTTAAGTTTGATAATGTTGACTTCCTCTTTAAAAATCCATGTTGGTGATGCGAGATATTATTTGATATTGTGGCATAAATGATATTATATATAATTTTTTCCAGTAATTTACTCAATATATTTAATATAGAGATAGGTCGGTAATTGCTTATCTCCATTTTCGACCCCTTTTTGTGAACAGGAACGATGTGAGCTCTTTTCCAACTAACAGGACAGACACAACTCGTCAAAGACAGATTAAATAAAATACTAATTGGATAGGCTAATGCAGATGCGCAGCGACAAAGAAACACTGGGGGTATGCCATCGCAACCAGCGCCTTTATTAATATCAAGACTCTTTAATAGTTTCTCAACTTGGTCTACGGTTACAGTTGCATTAGATATGACGTTAGAGCTTAAAACCGGGGCCATATTGTTTTGGTCAGTTGCATTACCTGTAGTATGATTAGAAAACATCTTATTAAAAAAGTCATTAAATTTTTTACAAATAGCTGGACCCTCCGTCACCGTTTCACCCTCATACGTGAACTGCTGCGGGTACTGACAACTCCCTCTTTTGGATTTGATGTAAGACCAAAATGCTTTTGGATTATTTCGTAGACCCTTTTCTATATTTCCCAAATATTTAGAATAGCAGTTACGTTGCATGAGATGCTCACGTTCGCGAAGCTTGACGAACTCGTCATAATCACGAGGGTTCTCATAGCGTTTCCACTTCTTGTGTACTTTGGTCTTTTCACGGATTATTTTTATGAGAGATAAGCTATACCAGATCGGGTACTTTCTTCTATAACTTTTAGACTTTTCAAGTGGAATATATTTATCAAAACATACGTCGAGTTCATTATAGAAATTGTTTATAGCCTCATCAATAGTTTCAACGTTTAATAGAGTATACCAATTGATCTTTTTTAGGTAATCAATAATAATTGGATAGTCACATTTGTGGAAATTACGACGTCGTGTGGAGAGTTCTTTAAAAGGTACTATTAAAAGGTCCGTGATACACACATTTAAAGCAGGATGATGTTTATCTTCAATTATAAGTGGCAATAAATTATGGGTAACCAAAGAGTTCACATTACAGAATACTAAATCGAGACAGCGGTTATTTTTATTTAGAATGTAATTATATTGACTGAGGCCCAAGTATGACATATGTTCAATAAACTCCACCGCCGCTTCCTGCATAACCAACCCAGTACAACCAGTTAATTCAAAATGGTCATCCCTCCACATAATACATGGAAGGTTAAAATCGCCAACCAATAGGTAGGTATCATTGGGTTTCTGTTGGCATACCATTGTGACAAATGATTTAATTTCTTCTAACTGCACTGGGATACTATGTGCCTCGGGAGGTATGTACACTAAGATAATATGCAAACTAGAACTCGTTCCTAAGCTGTGTGCAGGTATAGAAACACAAAGCAGCTCAGTATTCGCATTTGTGTGAAATTCGAATGAACACTGGGCGCTGAGCTCAGTCCTGATACATGCCATTACACCACCCCCAGACTTTTTTCTTGTTTGGACCAGGTTGCGATCAACTCTCAAAACATCATACCTGGGATCACACAATTCCGAATTATAAATGTCACTCTGGAGCCACGTCTCCGTCAGTAATATGATGTCAAAGTTGTTACACAATATACTATTATATAGCTCTGAGCACTTAGTTCTGAGACCATTAACGTTTTGGTAAAAAATATTTAAAATAGTCTTAGGATCAACCATTGTCAGTCATGCCACTGTCCAACTCCGTGTTTAATGCGTTTGATGATTACTTGATTTGACCTTACAAATAGACGCATGACACCAGAGACCACATTCACTATATATTCCACATAGTGTTGCCCAAATGCAAGAACAAGACGAGACTTAGCCAGTCTTGGTCTTGGTCTTGCGCCAATACACCTGGTCTTGGTCTTGGTCTTGGTCTTGCGCTTGCAGTCTTGGTCTTGGTCTTGGTCTTGCAGCAAGAGTCTTGCAAGTCTTGCAATTACCTATTAGTCTATTGCTATTTATTAAAGTTTACTTTAAATCTTAGAAAAACGTATTAGAATTGGAACATTGTGAGCTTGAATTAACATAGCCATAGTAAAGATCAATCAGATTAATAAATAACTGAAGATTTGATAAGAAAGTCGAAAAATCAACTGACCTATATGTCGTTTTCCATGGAAGTAACTGTTTCTTAATAAACATTTATGATTTATAAGCTTACATTTGCTAAAACATGTAAAAAAACAAATTAATTACAATAACTTGACTGTATTTTAAATAACAATGTCTGTCTAGAAAGAGATTGAACCCTCAACTTGCATGAAATTTAATAAAAGAGTTTTATGATTTATCATTTATTTCAATCAAAAATAAAATACAACACAAATCAAACATAACAGTACACAACAGCTTTATCATTAGGTTATGTTACTTTATATCAATTCTTTTGACCAAGAATTAATACAAAGTAACCATCTGGCTGACTCATCACTTAACCTATTTCTATGTTTTCTAATTACTAATGATGCTTTAGAAAATAATCTCTCAGCAGGTACTGAAGTTGCAGGTATTGAGAGAAAATCACGGGCCATCTTCGATAAAGTCGGATACTCTGTCTCATGCGTCCTCCACCAATCTAAAATGTCTTCCGAGCTGGCAGTTCTTGGTTTTCTCAGGTACTCCTCCAACTCGTCTATCACTAAGCCTTGAAGACAAGATCCAGATGACGTCGAGGGACATTCATAGAGTTTATCAAAGTCTATAATGTCTTCATCTTCATCACATACTTTATTTTCTTTTCTTGGCAATTCCAGAGATTTGTTCAGTGAGTGTAGACTTTTATATTCTTCATAAAGTTCATTGAACTTGCGCAGACTTTCTGTTTTAAGTTGCTTCCCCCACATTGTCAGGTCAAAAGTCTGAGCCTTATGCCTTGGGTCTAAAATTAAAGAAGTACAATAAATCCAGTTGCTCTTCTTATAATGTTTAAGCATTTTGTCTCGAGCTGCTTGGAAAGCTAGAATGAGCCTTTCATCCACTTCAGATCGATTAGGTTTCTCATCTAACTGTTTTACCATGGATTCAATTTTATCTAGCAAGAGATTGAATGATACAATGACTAGCGGTAATGTAACATATTTGTCTCCACCAAGTTTTGTACTTAAAAGTTTAAAGTTTATTAGAAATTTATGTAATTTTTCGAGTACCTGCCATTCACTAGCTGTGATTTGAAAATCATTCAATTCGGTGACAGAACTGCACAATATGTTAATGCCCGCTCTCACTTTTAAACCAAATCCAATCATATCATGTGTGGAATTCCATCTTGTTGGACAGTCAAGAATGGCATTTAGATTTGATGGCACGCCAGCTGCTTCACAAGCAGACTGAAACTTCTTCTTCACTATCTCACTTCTTTTTATTTTACTGGAAATACTGCGTAACTTTGTTACAGATGTACGCGAGTCAGCAATATTTGGTGCATATTCTTCATCTTCCTCAGTTTCGTCTGCATAGTCTTCATACTGCTGATCTTGCGCGTTAGTGTCAGACTCACAGTGTAATGCTAAGGTCTCTAATAAATCTTGTACACCAAGGTTTAAAATGTGAGCAAAGCACCGGAAATGTTGATTGTCTGAATCAAAGTGTGGCAACTGTTTGCCCAGTTCATACATAAATTTGGTATTTGCAGTTGCGTTGTCGACCGTGATACCTTGTATTTTATCAATTATGCCATATTCCAATAAACATTCATGGAAAATCGTTGCAATATCTTCCCCAGTATGTCGACCGCGTGATGGTATAAAATCAAGAACTACAGATCGATACTTCCATTCGTTGTCTATATAATGCATAGTAACCCCGTAGTAACTCCTACCAGCAATTGACGTCCACCCATCAATGGTAAATGACATTTTAGATGATAATTGTTGAAGTCGTTCCTTGAGATTAAATTGGAGCTCTTCAAATCGCTCTTTGACTTTCCTTCTAAGTGTAGACCTTTTAGGAAACTCCATATTAGGGCAAATACGTCGAAAATATACTTGTGTAGCTTCGTCATCGAAAAATGAGAAGGGAAGATATTTTTTCACTACCCAATCAACTGTAGCTGTCGTGATGTTGTCACTGCTGTTTTCCGACTGAAATAAAACAATAAATCTTGTGTTATTATTTAAAACATACTAGGTTTGAGCGTTTAGGAGGAGGAGGTTTGTTGTTGTTAAATCGAGAAAATCGTTAAATTGACATTTGTTATATTAAGGTTGCACTGTACTGTAATTTACCAAAATAAAGTACTTAGTTGTTACTGGCCGATTATGAAAACAAATGAAAATATAGGTGTTTATAAAAATATTTAAGACGATAATTACATACTTAATATGTCGCACCCCTAGATGAAAACACCACTAACTCAAAAATACTTACGTAAGTTAATGGCGTTTTTGAAAGTATCGCATGAACAGCTACGCGGAGTTAAAATTCCCGTAGCGACAATTTCGACCATTGTTAAAAATGACGCGAAATATGTACCTATGTATTACTATTTTATCAATATCTATAAAATATTCCGAAGTCAGTTTAAAGTCATTTGTTCAAAAAAGACTTTTTTGAGTTCCTGGAGTTTTCATATAAAAAAAATATATTCTTACCTGTCCACTTCTTCCAGCGGTTACTAAAAAGCTTGTGATATCTCCACTTAATTTTGGTTTAACAGGAAGAAATATTTGTGATTCCTTTTTGTGGAAAGATATTAGATGTTTCCTTAAGCCTGAAGTGTTTCTGTTTTTCATTTTTATTTCAGTCTTTTTATGTTGGCACAATTTACACAAGGCAGTTTGGGATGCATGAATTATTTCGAAAAACTCCTCAAATTTGCTTTTGGGTCTTTTAGATCTGTGACTCAAACTCTCGTTACTCGGACTAGAATAATTTGAATCTTCGTCACTCATATTAAATTGTACACGTGATACGTTTTTAGAAAACAACAAGAATTAGTAAAAACAATTATTAAGTTAGACTCGAAGCACAGCTCAATTGGAAATGACTGGAATTAAAATAATTCCTTTGTTTATAGTACGTTTCCTTGCTTTCTACCGCGCCGCCTCGCCACGTGCCGGCTCTATTAAAAGGATGCCGCCGCAAATCAAACGATGCCGCGTGCGGCGTACAAACACAGATTATTACCTACTTGTACAGACGCGACGCGTGAATAAAATATATGTAAAGAATTAGTGCCAATCACTATTCTTTACATATAAGTGAATGTTTTGGCGTACATCTATACTAATCTATACTAATATTATAAAGCTGAAGAGTTTGTTTGTATGTTTGATGACAGAAGTTTTAAAATAAATAAATAAATCCTGAACGTCACTATACCTCCAAAGTTACTATTCTTCGTGGGCGAAGTCGCGGGCACTGCTTGTAAATACTTTTTTTTTTTTTTTATTTATTTTTTTTTATTTATTTATTTCATATACAAGAAAAAAAAATACAAAGATACAATTTAGTCCCACAAAACCGACTTGTCGGTTTGACTGAGGGATCTTTAGTCTCTTAGCTTATAATTATAATTATGTAGGTATATAATACAACTATAACTGTATCAGGTAAAGTTAAGTGCACAATAATTGGATTTAGACTGAATTACAACAAACTGAAGGAAAATTTAGCGGTGATAATAATAAGATACAATTGTTGTAAGATATAAAATACGTGTGTAAAAAACAACCACGCCTCCGAGCCCTCAGATGGGCTCGGAGGCGTGGTTGTTTTTTACACACGTATTTTATATCTTATAGAAATATTGCATTGTGAATGCAAAAAAATAAATAAAAACATACAATTGTTGTGTTAAATAGTAGTCATCAGATAATCTTTTAATATTTTTTTAAATTTATTTTTATCCGTTTCACATCTAATAGTTTCGGGCAACGAATTAAGAAGATATGGTATACGCTTCTGTAAAGTTCTGTCACCAAAATAATTTTGAACCCTAGGAATTACAAATTTCTTTTTTGAAGTGGCTCTAGTGATCTGGTTATGATTTATGTATTCAAAAGTGGAGACACACTCTCGGCTGCCGTGATTATTTACTAATAATAAATCGCAGGCTTTTTATTTTATTAGTAGGTAAGTACCTACGCTTTTTATATTATTTTATTAATTATGTAGAATTTTTTTACACGTTTCAAGTATATTTAAAAGTGGCTACAATATTTATCAAACGGGTGATATTTGAACACTTTTTTGCTATTTTTTCTTGTAAAAACTTAAGAAATATAATGACTAAATGTACAATAATAGTACCTAAGTAATTAGTTTAAAACCATATAATCAATATTATAATATATACTTACTAGAATAAATTATTATGACATCTACTACCTATCCTTACCATTTTATTCTAATCATAATACTACTTGCGTGATCAGTATAATGTATTCATTTTCATTATAAGCACTCTGAAACTTATTTATTCTTTGGAACACCTGTAGGTACTCTTAAAATTCGAAATTATTTTGCATGAGTATACCTACGCCTACGCCCTGTGGCGGCAATCAAATAGTGTCAAATGTTGTGATTTCGGCGCGGCGGCAACGATTGTTGTATATGATTTCAAAAGAAGCCGCCGGCGCGTGTATTATAACCATGTGCTTCCGAAAAGCAGCAAATTTCTTTGAGAAGTAAGTACAAAACCTTTGATGCCGCATTATCAAAGTGCCGATGGTTAAAACATAACTATGCATGCACTCAGTTTGATTTTAATGGATATTTTTTTATTCGCTATGTAGGTATGTTTATGGTATTAGTCGTAATGCGCATAGATCCAGTTTTTCATATTCTTTGATACAGTTTTTTGCGTCTCATAGAATTCCTAAGCGTACCTATACACCGAACTGTTACACCTAACTACTCCGTGAAATAGCGCTAAGTCCTAGCTGCAAGACGCAAGAGTCTTGCAGGCTTAGTCTTGTTCTTGCTCAAGTCTTGCACGGTCAGTCTTGGTCTTGGTCTTGCTAAAAATACGCGGTCTTGTTCTTGGTCTTGGTCTTGCAAAAACGCAAGAACAAGACCAAGACTGCAAGACCAAGACTGAATTTGGGCAACACTAATTCCACAACTATACATGTCATAAGAAATAGAGAAAAACACCAAATAACCTGTATGATGACGTGATATACATGTTGCAGGCACATAACGCGCCTGCGGGTGGATCTTGTACCTGAACAGCATATGTCTGATATATACATAATATAAACTTAACTTGATTATTATAAAAAAATAAATAAAAATTAATTCAAGTAATCCCACTACTATTAATTGTGTCCATTTGATTATCAAAACTGAAATCAATCCGCTGATAAAATTATATGTTTTATTATTAGCAAAAACCTTAGAAAATAACCGCAAAGTAACAAATATATGTTTATAATTATCGCCACTATAATTTTCAATCCAGCGGTAAGTGCCGCTTATTTCACAATATACTGTAAGTATGGTGAAGTCACGGTAGGGGTAGGAACTACACAGTACGATTAAACTAGTTAGCCTTATTTTAAGAAACTTATAATTATGAGCATATAAAAAACGCAGAATGTTTAACACAAATTTTGTTTTTATACACACATATACACACAGCACATCATTAATATTTGAATTTTCCTTTTTATATGTCATTAATATTAGGTGTTCGAATAAATTACTGTTCACAAATAGATCAAATAATTTACGCTGTACCTTAGAGTTTCTATAACTTATCAAGACACTGAGTGTTCCGAATAAAAATAGCTTGACTGTTTTCGTTTTTCCTCATAAAAATTCTTCCAGCACGAATCCATACAAATTTATACTGCAACTCCTTTCCACGTTTGCGAGCCGCCATATGAAGTAGCTTATTATCAGGGGAAAGACTTTCCATGACAAACACTGGTGATGGTTTATCCTCGGCAAACCCAAAGTCGGTGGCATTCAACTTATTTTCTCTTCGTTGCTTATTCAAACGAGTAACCGCCGACAATATCGAGTCACGTAATCTTGGTGAACTGAATTTGGCTACAATTGTACGAGGTCTATTGCTCTTGGGGTTGATTTTAGCTACACGGGAGCAGTAAATAATATCTTGATCATTAAAATTGCAGTTAACTATTCGCCCCAACTGTTTAACTATTTGTATTACATTCTCGGTCTTTTTTTCGGGGACGCAATGCATTTCCAAGGTCGAATTCCGTGACATCTGATCTAGCTGGTTAAATTTAGTGTTAAGATTATCAATTTCTGCACGCATAATCGAATTTTCTTGTTTTAATAAAATAAGAAGTTTTAGTAAAATGCCAAATGTCGCGATGCGGTGGCGTTAAAACATGAGACATACTTAGCCTAGATTGAAGCTCGATCTTGCAAAGCTTGTAATACGTGCGAAAAGAAGAAACCCTTAACAAAACCGCCCAGTCCTGCAAAAAGTTCGTTAAAAGAGCTCGCTTCGAGCACATAAGCCGACTAGGGAAAAACTTGCTCCATACCCGTCAGGTGGTTGAGCGTTTTGGTCTCTGGCTAAATCAGTCGAGGGTAACTTCTGCCATACCTTAGTGCCTCCTTTGCTAAAACCTGATGGATCGTTGGCACACACTACCAAGGAAAAGGCTGATTTATTTGGCAAATTGTTTGCTCAGTGAGGCTCAATTAGCTTCAAAAAAATTGACATTCTGGCGAAGGTAAGAAGGAACTTCACGCCGGAACAGTTGCTTTACCTAGCGTAAGTTCGTTCATGTATGGAGTACTGTTCTCATCGTGGGACGGTTCTACCCAATTCCAGACGCTTGAGTCCATTAAAAGGAGGGCCAAGAAGTTCATTGGCAATGACGATATTTTTATATAAAAAGTTTAAAAGCCTTGAGCATAGACAGAAGGTAGCTAGCCTATACGTTTTATAGGATATATTTCGGAGAGTGTGCAGCAGAATTGCACAACGTCTGCCGTCCGCATTTTTTCATCGGACAACCAGGCTTACAAATAAGCGCCACCATTATTTAGTTGATATACCAAAGAGTATCACTAAGCGTTTTAGTTCCAATTTTGTAATACGTACCACTAAGGAGTGGAGCTCTTTGCCTGAATCTGTGTTTCCTAATAAATACAATTTAGGGGTCTTCAAGGCACGAGGGAATAGGTATCTTCTAGGCTGGCATGTCACATCCTAGATCACATCGTCACTTACTTTTAGGCGAGATAGTGGTCAAGTGTCTACTTATTAATAATAAAAAAAAATTAAAGACGTTAGTTACCTTTGGTATTTGATACACATTATTATTTTCTTTATATCATATCATTGAAATAGAAATCTTAGGAGTTATCGCAAAAAATTAAAGTGCGCAAAATTAAATTAAATTCAAGCGCATTTCTGACAGTGATGGTAGGACTCATTTGATGCGATCACACCGCGTCAGCACACACTGTAGCCCATTGTTTTTATATAAGCCGAGCGCTATCTCAAAGGCCCAAATACGTTCTATCGGACCCACCCAATTAGCTTGCAGCCGACATGAAGGCTCAGGACTCCGCAAACAAATGCATCATCTCCGATTCTTCAGGTTAGCCCCAGTCTTCTTCTCTGTCGACTGACCCCCCTTCTGCGTGCCGTTCGATGCATTTTATGCGCAACCTCGCCTAGATGAGTAGCGTACACGCTATCCCTCTCTAGAGGGGCGGTCTTAACCGATGAAGAGTTATGACCCCTCCTATATACAAACCAACCACAGGAAGTGTTTAATCAATAAGAGTCTGACATGACTGCATAATTGCCGCCTCCCGGAATTAATAATTAATATTAAAAGTAAGTATTCCTATAGGTGCACATTACGCCAACCGTCGTTAATGATAATTTGGTCAAAATAGAGCTAAAACAAAAATTTGAAATAAATCAATGTTCTATTTTATTATTTTTAATGTGTTTTAAATGTTTGTTTAGAACAAACATGGTTTACGAAGTTACAACAATGCCGACGAATGACGACCACTTAGTGCAACGGTAGGACCGTCCATGGGAAAGAGGATCCCCTCTTTCTTCTGAGTTCTTGTTCTGGTTCTGAGTTTCAGTCCCGGAAGGGGCAGATTTTTGTGAAAGAGACACGATTATTTTTACCTTTTTTTTTTTTTTTTGTTTTCGCAGTAAATGCGTTACTCATTCGCTCGTGCCGGGAGAGCACGAGACGATATGTGGGACTCTCCTCCATGCCCCTACCCGGCCTAGCGCCCGGTAAAGGCTTGGAGGCCTACCCACTAAAACCCTGCGGCGTCCCGCAACACAGTGGTGGGGGTCGCGTGGCCCCTTACGGCTTCTTCCCGCGACCCGAACCAGTGTGGGTCCGCGCTCGTGGGCGGACCTCGCCTATGCTCCGTGAGGGACGGAGCAACGGGGTGAACCGTGACGCCCTGAACACCCCGCACGCCTGAGGGCCAAGTGCAATGCAGCTGCCGGTCTCCCGCTCCGACAACCGCTGGCCCTCTTTTGGTGGGGAGAAGAACCGCTGCACCACTCGACCTACCCTAGTGGCGGCCGAGGTGTGCAGTCAATTCCCCTCTCCACCTCAATCGGGACGTGCGTCCTCGGAAGTCCTCCGGGAACAATAGTTCCTGGGGGGCTTCCGCGGCCGCCGCCCCGCCGAGCACCCCTCTCGACCCCCCCACGCGGCCTCGGAGAAAAGCTCCGATGCCACCTGGGGGCGACGAGAGGGGGCTCTACCCTCGGAAGATGGTACCGAGGGTCCTCCTCAAGCGCTCCGCGTGCGACCCCCGCTCGCGCCCGCGCTTCCGGCGTCTTCACGCCCCTCCCGCGAGGGAGGGGTGGAAGACGCTCTCTCCCCCCCGAGCGTTTTTACGGGGGGGGTTGGGCACCCGATGGGCTGGGTGCCCCTTCCTCCATGGGGACCACCGGTGGTGGAGGGGCCCTCCCCTTCACCACCGGTGGGTCGCACCTGCGACTGCCCATCACATGGTCGGCCGGCCGCCCGAGGGCGGCGCACACCGAGCATGCTGGCTCCCTCTTACAGGAGGCGGCCATGTGACCAGGCGCCCCGCACCTGAAGCACAGGCCACTCCTGTCCGTCGTCTCGGGGCACTTGTGTTTCGTGTGCCCGAGGGATAAGCACTTGAAGCATCGCAGAGGGAGAGCAGTAAACACCCTCACGCTTGCGGTGCTCCAGCCGACGCGGAGTTTGCTGTCTTCACTAACGGCCTTGGCGGCGGCTACCGGCAGTTTTGCTATTATCCATCCCATGCCATCGGCGCCAGTTCTCATGCCCCCCATTTTGATGGCTGTTCTTGGGCACTCTGTCTTTGCCATCATGGCTTCCGCCACGTCCTCTTCTTCGACGGAGTCATCCAGTCCGGAGATCCGCAGTACAGCAGTCTTCTCCGGCCTGGATATCTCCGCCACATCTCCAACGGCCTCGCGGAGCCTCTCTGCCAGTCTATCGGCCAGCACCCCGCTTGCATCCTTCACCTCAATGAGGCGGGCTCCCGCCTGCGTCTCTTTGGTTCTCACCCCATCCGTGATTCCCATTTCGGAGAGGGATACCGCCGCCTTGGCCCTCCTCAACACGTGGGAGTAAGACTCCCCACACTCCAAAGCTTCTGGTCTCAGCCTCAGCGTAATTGCCGCCGTCTTTGGTGGATTGAGCCTCACCTTACGTCTTGGCCTCGGTCTCTTCGTATCGGTCGCTCCTTGTTCAGCGCGTTTCGGTTGGCTGGCCTCAGCCGCTTTGCGCTTTTCCGCCTCCCTACGCTTTTTGCGGCTGATCGCCTCCGTCCAAAGTTCACCTTGCTTGGACAATGGGGGCTCCGTCGCTATCTCCCTGCGTGCTGGGCCTGATGGTCTGGTCTCCGTCACCGGTTGCACGTCTTTTGCTTTCGGCGGGAGAAAGGTCTGCTTCTCCCACGCCGTAAGCCGTTCTTCGACTGCCTGTTTTACCGCCTGCAGCAGCTTCCCATCGTTGACCGCCAGCCGCTCGTCGACAGCCTGGGTTACCGCCTGTAATATGCTCTCCTTGCTAGGCGCCTTTTCAGCGTGCCTCGGGGACTTCGCCGCCTCTTCCTTTAGCTTCGCTATGTCTCGGCTGAGCAGCTGCACCGTAGCGATGAGCTTGCGGTTCGTCTTTAGCAGTCCCGCCATCCTTTTCCCCTCGCGGGTGAGCACCTGCCTGCAAAGGTCAGACATGCCCTGCATTGCTCTCGTCATCCCACGCAATCGTGTCGCTAGGACGTCCCTGGTGTGGGAATCCAGTTCCTCATCTTGAAGCTGCTCTTCCATGCTCCGAGCATTCCAATCAGCGTCGATTCGGAGCTCCTTCCATGAATCACGCTCGTCTTTGTCTACGGATTTGAGGCCTAAGAACCTCTCCTCCGCTGCCTCGTCTTCTACCTCCGACTCTTCGTCGGAGCAACTCTCCTCCGACTCTTCCCACTCTTCGGACATAGGCTCCTGAGGAGACTGTTCCCTCCGGGTGGGGGGAAACCTCAGTGTCACCTTCCTTCCTTCTCCTTTGGCCGCGGTTGAAACAGGGGAGCGCTCCCTCACCGCCGAACCCTCCTTTGGGGGTGTGATCTTCCTTTGTGCACTGTTTTGCCCCGGACTCTGTGCGCTGTCCATCTTCCGTTCTCCACCAGATACTGGTTCTGAACCACGTCTTTGGTTTTTATTTTTGTTTTTAGCAGCATTCATTTTGATACCCACGAGTATGGGAGAAACGACGTCCACCCGGGCAGAGATCCCTGTACCCGGGTAACCCTACTTACGCCTGGGGGGTCGGGAGGTACCCCAGGGCGACCGCTAATGGGCCGACTGCGCTCCGCCGGCCACCTCCGAGAGGCGCCCCGACACCACGAATCCCAGTGCCGGGACTTTGACGATTTTTTATAGTGGTTTTCTCCACGCGGCCCCCACCTAAGTGGCGGCCCCCGCTCCCGCACCACGTACGAGGTTACGGTTGGGCCGGAACCGATCCTCGGATCGGAACACGCCCCGACTTGCCCGCTGACGCGAGCTGGGCCCGAAGGCCCCCTCGGGTGATTTTTAGAGGGGTTGTCTTCCCCGCGGCCCCCACCTAAAGGTGGCGGCCCTCGGCCCTGCACTATGTACAGGGTTACGAGTTCCTTCGACGACACCAGGCAGAACTGGCATCGCCTCAGACTCCCCATGCTCGGCTACCGCTACCCGGGATGCCCAGGACGCCAGCTGAGCTCCCCCTTGTTGGCCCGAAGGCCTCCCCGCGGGTGATTTTTTAGAGGGGTTGTCTTCCCCGCGGCCCCCACCTGAAGGTAGCGACCCTCGGCCCTGCACTACGTACAGAGTTACGAGCTCCTTCGGCGACACCAGAACTGGCGTCGCCTAAAACTCCCCATACTCGGCTACCGCTACCCGGGATACCCAGGACGCCAGCCGAGCTCCCCCCTGTTGTCGGATTATTAGCCGCCGTCGTATGCAATCCCCTAAGGAATTATATACGGCGGCGCCCAGGATGCACCGGCCCGAACCCATTGTCGTTCCCACCGCACGTATGAAGTGGGACCTACAATGGGCCGGGCACACGTGGAGGTTCTATCCGACCTTGCACCCCACGATTATTTTTACCTGAGTCATTGGTATTTATATATATTCCTATGAATATATATATAAATACACCCTATGCATCATACATTATTGTTCTTTTCTATACAAACTCGTTAGGAAAAGCTTTTCAATATAATATTTTCATGAAATCCAAGCTTTTAATTCAAATCCCGATTGTGATTACACATGCACATATCCGTTATATTTTTGACAGATAAATATGAACTGGTTGTACAATTATCAATTTTATTAGATACTAGCGGCCGCCCGCGACTTCGTCCGCGTGGAATATTGCAACATTATTTTTCTAAAATAAAAGTAGCCTAAGTTACTCCTTATTACATCAGCTACCTGCCAATAAAAGTCCCATCAAAATCGGTCCAGCCGTTTCAGAGATTAGCCGGAACAAACAGACAGACAGACAGACAAAAATTGAAAAAAAAAATGTTATTTTGGTGTATGTACCGTATATATATTCATATGCATGTAGTAAAAAACGGGTATTTCAATATTAAAAACAGACACTCCAATTTTATTTATATGTATAGATATATTAAGGTACTTTTCTTACGTTTAAATTCAATGTTGAAATCTTGAACACGCCTTGAATAATTATTTTAAGTTAGTCAAAACAAAACGGGATTTGGTTACGTTCGGAGATGGGTTAGTAAACGTGATTTTACTGGTTGTCCCTGGATTTTCCCGCAACAATCGCATAAGCCGTGGAATAGATGGTATATCTATGTCATGAGAATATTTTAAGCTATGTACATACTATGTATTGAAATATACTTGAATGACAGTTGTATGGAGGAAATACCTTTGCCGTAGAACAATTGCAGAAAAAAGTTGTAGTAGCGTTTCCGAAGACATGGTTCGAAAAAATGAACTATAGGCTTTAATATAACTAGTATATATAGTCTTTCAAAAAAGTAAAAATGAAAATTCAATCGACAAATGCGTTTTAAATATGTTTAAAGGAAAATTAATCAATACTTTGAATAATTAAGATATATTGTAAAACTAAAATAAGAAGGTTTGCAGTTGTTAAGGAGGTCGCGCAACTTCCACAAGGGCGATCATTTAATAATGGCTAAAGTATCCATAGCCGGCTTGGAAATAAGAGGAAAACATTTATAGGTGTCGGAGTTACAATTAAAACATTATACATTCAGACACGTTAAGACATGTTCGTCTGGTCTGAATTAAAAGTAGTAATTCAATGAATATAATTCATTGAATTACGGCCATTCTTTTCGGGACAAGTATTACACGTATATTAAAGGAAAACTTTTATAAGTTCACCTAAATAAATTGTTATAATTTAATATAGCTCAAGATATTGGATAATATCCACAGACAATATATTATTTGCTTATTAAGTTGATGGCATCTAACAGCAAAATAAAAAATTACAGTAAAGTAATAAAATAGTAAAATAAAAAGGAATAAAGTTTATAAGCTTTTTTTTAAAACCAATCCACAGAATTGATACTTTAAAATTTAATAAAAATTTGACATGGAAATTCCAAGTAAACCAGAAATCTGCAAAATCCGGGTTATTAAGTTTCGATTTAAAAGCAAACATGTTAGAATTGCAAAGCAATATTTGGTTTGACTTGGTTAATCTATTTTCAGACTGACTATCCCGGCACCAAAACTTTGTATTCGATATTATTACATACAATTGCATGGAAATGTATGCCTTATCGTGCTGTGATAAGAGTTCTAACGGTGCGAATACCCTTAAATGGCCTACAGAGATTTATTTTTCTCCCTTTTCAGTTAGATATCGTCACGTGACATTATATTCGTGTTATTTCCTCGGAATGCTTGATAATTTTTTATTACCACGTTTTTCTTATCTCACTTTTCTTATTTGTTTGTCTGTCCGGGCAAAATCTTGCAACTTAAATTTGAGGCACTTTCCGATAAGCTAGAAAGCTGAAACTTTCAGGATAGTTCAGAACCCGATGACAATGCACTCTAAAGCAACTTTCAACTTTCCAGATGCACTTTCAGGTCCACTTTCGGCAACTTTCACTTTTGTATGGGGCTTATCCGATTGTTGCGTAACACATGGTTACTTCGTTGAGTTAATAATTAAAAAGAATAAAATAATTATACTAGACTTTTTAGATTTTTTAAATCTAGTATAATTTATGATACATGGTTGTGTAATGTAGCAGGGGGGTATCATGTTTTGCGCATAAACAAGTGGTACATTCGTACAATTAGGAAGCAAAGTGCTATAAATTAAACTTTTATTAGACAATGTCAACAACCTATTCATTATTAAAATCCATGATCTAAAGAAGACAAAACTATTTAAAATATTATTTAAAGTAGGTTACATCAATTCAATGCAAGGTTCAATGCAATATTATTGTATTACTACATAACTTTTACTCCTGGACTTGCCAGTAAGTATTCAAGATTAACTTGTTTTTAATGAAGGCTAAATTGATGTTATATTTATACCAAAACCATTAAAATATTTTTGTTGTTATAAAATTTGCAACCTACTGTTCTTTACGAAACGAACTGACATAAAATTATAATAAGACTTTAATTATTTACTTTACTTTGATTAGATTAGGCGTCTAATATATGAACTTCCATAAATAATTAGCAAAATAAACCTTGAAGCAATTAGCTCTTTTAAAACTGTCGCATAAGGTCTAACAAAGAATTGTTATTTCAATATTTCGTTGTTAAAAACATACTGGCCCCAGTAGTCTTGTGAATAGTCGTTACTGTTTCACTCAATTTCTTTTGCGGTCCTAAGAGCAAGATTAAATTTAGATAACAACTGATAAAGGACTTCGCGGGTTCACTGTACATCTTCCCATGCAAATTTATGCAAAGCACGAAAGTCGATACGCGGTCTCTTGATAATACAGGACCAGCATCTTGCTTGGGAAATATAGCTATAGTTAGTTGTTTACGTTGCAGCGATATTCAGAAATTATGTGCAAAATAATTTAATGAGTTCACTTCTTTTAAATAGTTAGAATAACAACTTATCTTTGTTAACTTAACCCCGTTTGAGACATGGGTTTTCTAAAGTGGTAAGAGGAACCTACAATTTATAATATAACTTGGTCTATTTTTTTGTCTTTTGAGGATTGATGAAAACAGTAGCAAACATTTATAGTATTTCCACTCAGTGTTACTCACTCATAGGCAGATTTAAATTAGTTGACGTAATGTCGGTTGTTGCGTAAAGGAAATGTGTGGTAGTTAGGAAGAACCAGACTTCATCTAAATATTTCTACACCGGCAGCTTTTCTAGATAGTGTCATTACAAAAGATGAAGTTTATTGATATGAAAAGCCTTTTACTTATTTTATAAGCAACCGTTTCATCCTCCATACATCAAAAATGATAGTATTCGTATGTATTAATCATATATAGTTTACTCACGTCTTTTTCCATGCAGGGTAAAGACAATTCTGACCTTCAAAGTCACTTGTTCATGTTAAAAATTCGGACATATGGAATATTGGATTAGTATAGCCCATCATGTATTTAGAAAAGAACCCCAGAATTATCTTACTCGTAATAGGTTTTATGCGTGATATTACCATTTTCTGCTCGAAGGTACTTCGTAGTAGTAGGTACTCGTCTAGGTAGACGAGAACGAGTTCCTTACCCTACGTACGTTTTAGTGAGCAACATTGTAATAGTGCAGTCCTTCCTAATACATTCAGATCTTAAGCTTAGGAATTTCTATGAAGCAAAATAAATAATTTGAAAAAACCATAACCAGAAAACTTCAAATCTGCTCAATTCCAAAAACTGGCCACCATTGTTAATATTTATAGTACAAATTTCGGTAATGGTTGCTTAAACGAAATGCCATAGTTTTCATTTAAAAAGACTCAAGTTTAGTTTTAGCTAAAATGATGTATGTAAAGCTGCTATAGCTTTTTCATTTCCTCCTCAGCTGCAAAACTTCTAACTTTTTAAGAATTTGCTTTTAAGAAGTAAACGATATCCTTATTTTCACCGACAAAATTAGCTTCGTTATCACAATTCAATACTGAATGCTTATAACTATGAGCTACTTAGAATCTTAATTATAACACTGAAGACTTACAAAAAATGACGGTTACATTGCAACATTTTCTTAAATGAACATGACAATTTGATCTTTGCGTAGAAATTACTTTTGACTATCATTCTGCTGAATGGAAAGATGCCGGATTGTCGTGACCTGATTGAACCTTGCATGAGTTTTACTAATTCTAAGAGCGACAAACTTGAGGTTTTTCAAGTTTTAAGTGTTAAGAACTTTCAAGTTAAGGTTGAGATGTTAACCACCCTAATTAAAGTTGAATCAGTCCAGTAAAAACAGAATCTACGATATACCGAAGTGAAACAGAAACTTCTCGCCTAATCTTGCTGCAAGCAAAGTACTGAGTCTCGTTATGTTTGTTGACTTGAGTGAAGCAAATTTAATTTTAAGTTAAGTAACCCGACTAAAATTTAACTTACTGCCTTGTATTAGCGACTCGGAGTGAATATTGGTCTCCGATATAAAATATTACCATTCTGCTCTATCCTAGGTCACCTGTCGCCAATCCGGCAGTTGTAGTTGACTAATGACCTTCTCACTTTGGTCTAACCAGCGATACCCATCGGGCATTTCTCGATTGTTCGCCCTAGGTATGCTTTTCCAAAGCCTGATCCAAGTCCATGCCTTCAACATGGCCGAGCTAGCGCACCTTATTTAAATAACGAAATTAATTAAAATAAGGGTTTTCACTAATTTCCTTATTTAATAGAATTTTATCTGATATTTATTGTAAAAACCCATTATGATTAAGAATGTAGTATATATCAAATCCATTTTACTAATATCAAAAGAGAAGGGATGAATAGAACGATTTCTCATACTATGCTCGAAAATATGGCTGCAAATGTCTCCTTCCTGAAGGATTTCGATGATTTTGTGGATCAAAATCTGTAGTTTTGAAATTACGTCGGATCATCAAATTTGAACGCGATAATGATGATGTTCTTAAAATAAGACTCCGAGTAGTTGAAGTAATAATATACATTTACTGCATAATATTTGCTACAAAGGCTTAGAAAATTAATTTGAATTCAATCAAAATGATGCGTGTGTCGTTGGAGCTGTCAACGCAATCCGCGCGACTTGCCCAGCGATTACTTCATGACCTCGACGAGCCGAATAGTTGAGTTTTATTATATTTTATTTCCTTTCGTATTTTTAAGTTAATTAGAAACGATAAGAAAGCTAAAATTATTGTAAGTAATTTTAGAAAAATTAATGTTGATCTAAAGTGAAATTAAAATAACAGAATGCAACACAGATGTTGTAAACTGGCTATTTAGGTTTTTAGCATGAATTAGGTTTTTAACATGAAAAGGGTTAGATATGTACTCGGGTAGAGTATATATCTTTTTCATGTTTTATTTTTCTTTCTTCATTGTAACACACATTGTTATAATTTTTATTTTATTAATATTAATCACAACTTTGTACTAATTATTAGTTAAGGGAAACCTATAATTAGCCTACTATTGATAAGTACCTTTTGTATGTATACTAGTTATGCAGGCGCTTGGTATTCTAAATAAATAAGTATGTCATGGTTATTTGTGAAATATACAATTTTCATGGTTTCACTCCAACATCAACGACGCAAGTCGTAAGAGAGTACCGTAAGCAGTTTTAATACTCACGAACTCACTTGAAAGTTAACTACTTATTTATGAGTCAGCGTAAATCGTACGCTCCTGTAACTTGCTATTTGCTCGAGTGTTTAATAAGTTAGTGAGCTATTTACTGCACGGTACTTGAAATTCAAACATTGATGTGCTTTAGTGGAATGGTAGCGAACCTTCTACCCCAAATCTATAAAGGTAAAATCCTTGTAGGGAAATATATATTTGTGTGATGAGCACTTGAACACAATCATTCATTTCTGGATCATGTAATTTATCATGTCGAGTCAAGTCTATGTAGTTTATTAGCAACATCTTGGATTTTTTAGGAATAATTTGTTCTTCTTTTTAATTTCCTAATCAATTGGGTCAAAGATGAAAAATAAGGACGCATGAAGGAATAGCTACCGTATTATAAACACAGACTTACACCGAAATTGTATTATTACTAGCTCTACTAAGTTTGGAACATAATATTGTATACGTTATTTTCTTAAATTTGCTATTTACCATTGTTGCCCAAGGTCTACATTTTTTGCTGATATATGTGTTCGGTAGCGGTGGTAGTGGTCCAGCAACCAATTGGTTAGCAAAACTCTTGAGCTCGATTTCCACCTGAAGTAACCGACTTTAAACGTTTTCTTTATCTCACTTTTTTTTACAAAAGCAAAAATATTACAATAATTTTAAACATTTATGTAAATTTGTTGGGAATATTCTATATTTTAGAAAACAATTTCCAATAGTTAGTACTGGCTACATTAGTAGTCGTTAACACTTGTTCATCCATTGCGGGGGTTTATAGCCAAGTTCTCCCTATTGTAATTCCATCCAATTAGGAAGATACGTAACCTAAGAAGGAACACTTAATCTGGGAGCTGATAAAGTAGGTGAAACTCTTTGCCTATGGAATTAAGATTTCAGTTGAGCAGTTTGCAGTAACTGATATTATTTAACTCCTGCTAACCATCATATGCCAGTTATGAGAAAGTTTCATAGTATTCCCATAACTCTATTAGAATACTTGTAAAGTTTCAAAGTGTGACTCGAGTGTGAAACGTGTCTCATTAGAGTTGACATCACGTTTAACTAATACTAACATTATTAACTTACCGTCGGTAAGAGAAGACGTTAGTGCATGAAATCTATTATGAAGTAACTAAGGTTGAATTAAACTGAAACATTATTATAACTATAAAACGTTTACGTATAGGATAGTGAAGTCTTTCTTAGTTAAAACTCTTATAAATTCACATTTTCCTGCTGATTATAAACGTTTAAAATAAATGTAATATTGACATGGATAGTAAGGAGGAAAACTTGAAAATCTTATTTTTTCTTGATCCATATAAATCATAAATACATTTTCACCTAAGGTTTCATGCTATGTTAGGTCTGGCTTAGGTGAACAGTATGTACATTGTCTAAGGGGCAGAATGGCACGTTAAGCAAGCATGCAAGCACATTCTTCGCTTTATAAGTAGTCATTATTACCTAGAAATCCGCATTGAACCCGCTTGATGGTTTATGTAGAGTCCTTGTTACACGAATAAAATGGTTCTTTCTGTTATTATAAGCTCCTAAACGGGCTGCTCAGAAATTGAAACATTGCGAGTTAATGTCCCATATGACGCCGTAGACAAGACGAGTTGTATTTTTTTAGTATAATCGCTTTTCCATGTAACTCAAAATTATGTAAACGTTCTCATGGGACAGCTACACAAATTGTTTGTAAAATTTACATTCATGTACAGGTAAAATTCTTGAAGAAACGTATATAACAAATAACATATTTCCTCGCGTCATCGCGTCAGTTGGCTTACTAATTTAGGGGATGGATTTCATTTGCACAAATGTACGAAATTAGTTTATTGTAATTTGTATTTCAGTAGCGGCTCTGTTCATTTGTGTGTAAGCATACGAGGTTAAATTAGGATCCTGACTTTTACGATTGGTTTTACATTCATGAATAGTCAGTGTTCATAAGTTAATAAATAAAATAAATAACACATATAAGTTTATGTAAAAGATACACGCTTAAAACCTTTCTTTAATATTAAATAAGTGATTAAACAGTGATATAACTATATATTTTTTTAATTGCAAACAACATTACAACGTCGACCATTATTGAAAACAGCCGACATTTTTATCATGTGATATTTTTTTACTTAATTATTATTGAATTAATTTGAAAATTAATAATATAAATATACTTAAGTAAAGAAAATTTATTTTTACTCGAATACATTTGATTTCAAAGTTAAGATAAAAAGAAAATTCATGTTTACTGAAATCCATTTCATTTTAAAGTAAAGATAAAAAAATTTAACAATAAATGCAGCGGTGAGTACATTCGGCCTATGGTTAGAGAGGCGGCTAGTTATCGGATGAGTAGCCAAATATTTATTATCTCGAGCTCCTCTTTGCTTAGGAACGCATGTTAAGCTATCAGTCCTGGCTGCATCTGCAATGTTTTACATTTTTTTCATCAGCATTGTGCCCAGAGGAGGCGTTTATTCCTATTTTACCCCTGTTCCGCAGCAGAGAGCCATTAATAGGATGCTGATAGTTAATTTATTTGGGAAATTAAAGGCATTTATTAATGAAAATAATAAGCTGAAATAAAAATATTTTTTTAGGGTTTAAAGTTATGATATCAAATCTTGTTAATTATTAATATACATTAGTTATGGACTATATGTTATTCGCTTTTCTATTTAATATTGAAAACTGCTACACAATTTATTCCGATTGACATATTTTGATGCTACGGCTACTTGCATAATTTTGCACCGTGTTTTCTCCGCCAGCGCAATTTGCACATTTGTATTTTTCCAAGTAAGCTTGGGCAGAATTGGCCTCATTTGTATTTCGGGGTATTGACGTTTTAGCAATGTTACGACAGATGTTCGTTAACGTGCCTAATTCCCATACTCAAATAATGAAAAAAAAAAATGTACCGGCCACTAGGAAGTTATATCATTTTAATGGTTTATTTTCTTCAAACGTATTAATGAATTTGAACTTTTTAGCTACTTGTTGTCATTGCAACAATTTTTGTATGAAAACAAATTATAAATAAAGCTTAGAATACCTAATAAAGCTTCTGACATATTAGTGTTACAGTCAAAACTGCAAGAAGAGTCATTTAAAATAATTAACAAATTGCTAAAACAAAGAAAGTGGGAGCCGTCTAAGGTATAATATCATTTTTTCTATATCTATATATATATACAAGGTCATTATATAAACACCATCCAAATTTATAAATGATATTCTTTGAAGAGAGTTACGAAACAAGATTTTTTTCTTTTAATATCACTCAGTACTAAAATATTAAGTTAAGGCTATACAAAGTTATCCGAGGAAAACTACCGATTTACTGTCACAATCACGCTACGCACGGTGTTGGAGCAGATGATTACACAACCCCCGCCCCTCCCCCCGTATTTCATTGATACATTACGCTGCGCACGGTGTTGTAGCAGATGACTACATGACCTCCCCCACCCCCCCCGCCGCCGCCGCCGCTCCCGCTCCCCGCTCTCGCATATTTCATTAATACATAACAATAATTGTCATAAGTTCCAAATTTTTCCTTCATACTTGATCGGGCTTAGGACCGTCAAATTGCAGAAGGTATGAGTTGTTTTCTAATAACAGATAAAAACTTTGAACGTAAAAGTAAACCATACTTTTTGCAATAAGGCGTATTTAAAAAATCTGGAACAACTTAGGTACAAAAATTGGTTGGAGTATAGCAATGGCTGTGCAAGGCGTCTAGAACTTAAGATTTTTTTTGTCTCACTGAAACATACAAAACTAAGAGAACTATTAACAACAGAAACTAAAAAAACACAGGAATCGCATACGCAATACGAAAATCGGTATTAAAAAGCAATAAATTCACTGATAACACATTTCAATACTTTTCCTAGTCCTAAACATTAACATCGCTCATTTAATACTAATCCGAAGCCGGATGAAAAATATAAAGAGTAAAATTATTATTAGATTTTATAATTTTTGACTCACCCGGATTGCGAAAGGTCGTGGGTTCGAATCCCACCTTTGGGCTCGGAGACGTAGTTGTTTTTTCATACGTATTTTATATCTTATAGAAATATTGCATCATGAATGCAAAAAATTAAATAAAAAGCACATAATTATAGCTGGTTCCATCTTAATCGATTGTTTAATATTTGTAAAAATATTACTTTCGATGTTGAACTCATAATAGAAGTTGAAATACGTTTGTAAAATTCGACACGTTTGCCAGCGTCACGGTAGCTCAGTGGTCAGAGCACTTGCCCGGATTGCGGAAGGTCGTGGGTTCGAATCCTACCTGAGGGCTCGGAGGCGTAGTTGTTTTTTACACACGTATTTTATATCTCATAGAAAATATTGCATTGCGAATGCAAAATAATTAAATTAAAAACATATTTTTTGAAGCTAAACGCCCTGCACACCTTTGCTATACTCAAACCCAATAATAAATAAAAGAACCAATCATAATACACTTACATAAAGTTTGAAAACAATCGTTTTAAGAGTACTTCATTAACTGTTCAAAATGTAGACCATTTCTCTCCAAACAGAGTCTTGCACGTTTACGAACATTGTCTTTAATTTTATTAAGCACTACAGTGTCATTTTTCACTTCGTCAAATGCACGGATTATTTTTATTTTTAAGTCCTCGAGGCTTTGGGCCTCCTCCACATAAACCCGCCGTTTAATTTCGCCCCACAAAAAAAAGTCACAAGGCGTGAGGTCTGGTGATCGGGGCGGCCATGGGACGGGGCCTCCACGACCGATCCAGCGATCACCATGTTCGGTGTTTAAATAATCGCGAACTGCGGCCGCATAATGAGGTGGTGCTCCGTCTTGTTGGAAATAAAACACGCGATTTTGAATAAGCGCGAGTGGTACTTCGTCCATAAAGTCGGATATTACAGTGCGTAACATATCAAGATACGTGCTTCCGGTCAACCGCCCTTCAATAAAGAACGGCCCCAGTACTTGGTTACCGATAATACCCGCCCACACATTTGCACTAAAACGCACTTGATGATGGTTCTCCCTTATCACGTGCGGGTTCCGGAACGACCACCAATGCTCGTTGTGTTGGTTATACAGTCCCACGCGAGTGAATAAAGATTCATCAGTCCATAAAATAACAGCACCAGGATGTTCAATCAGCCACTCACAAAAGGCACGGCGAGGCACGGCATCTGCTTCACCTAAAGACTGCACTTTCTGATAGTGATAAGGATGCATGGTTGCGGCGTTAAGTAATTTCCACACCGCGGGTTGACTTACGCCGAACCGTCTTGCTGCGTCATTCGTACTTGCTCTGGGATTTCGATCAAAGAAATCAAAGATTTCGTCTTCGATTTCAATTGCAAGTCTCCTTCTACCACCTCCTCGAGCGTGTGATGGCGTCGTAAATTGTCCGTGGTCAAGTAAGCGTTGATTCGCAGCTAAAATGGTTTGACGATTCGGTGTTGTAGCATTTACGAAACCACTATTTCGAAGACGAGGAAGACTTTCAGCTTCGTACAGTGCACAGGCACCGTTTAAGCTTTCTCCACTTAAAATATAGCACCGTACCATCTCGTAATACTCGCGATTTGAATACATTTTGTTAGGTAGGTATTTATGTGATGTAAGCTCGCGGGAGCACAAGACGTACGTCGCGGGAGGTTCCCGCGTGACTGATTTCATTGCACAGGTGTCGCCACAACTAGGGTTGCCACCCGTACGAAAATACTTTATTTCGAATGATTTGATTTTTTTGGGATTTTGAAAATTTTAGTAGTACAGCTCGACAATAAAGAGTTGACAAAAAATATTCCGCAACTAATGTACACTTTTTGTTGGCAACACTTCCTTATCTGTCAAAACTGTCAAGAGGTTGACTAATTTTTTGCTTAGTTAAGAAGTCAATTGTTATTCTAGTGTGTTTTAAGTGATATTTCTTTATCCTGGGTTTCATCATGAACAAAACCTACCGTATCGGTTCTCGCACAGAACAGAACTCTCTCTCGGAACAGATAGTGAATATGTTACACCGAAAAAATGTTTAAAAGAAATGATAGGTCAAAAAGAAAAATAAACGATTGCAGTAAAGTATAAAAGTACGTGGGAAAACGGACATGGTGATTGGTTAATTTATGATCCACAGAACGAATAAAATGGAAAATGAAAATTGTGTGGAATTACAATTGCTTCAGTATAGGAGTAGGACAAGTAAGAAGACAAATTTTCTTTTTCTGTGTGTGTGTGTGAATTGATATGGTTGCATTAAATATCCAAACTAAACTATGCTATGCTAGACTGTAAAGATGCTGTGTTTGCAATTGTTTAATAGAAATACTAATTTGATACAAACTGCAAAAAGCAATAAAAAATATGCTTTTAAACATAATGATAAAGGAAAATAAATTGTACTTTATTTTCATACTATGTACTTTTTTTTCTTACCTATAATAACCAGTGTACTTTAACTACAAAAATAAAAGGTGGCAACCCTAGCCACAACCTGCGCGCGCAGCCACGATCGCGGCTCGCCGCATGCGCTTCGAGTATTTAAATTGAGTAAGTCATTGTTCTAACTTTTTGCAAGTTATAAAAACATCGACTTCAAAGTTATTACGGTTTTCGGCAAAAAAACAATATTTTATTTCCCTTCATTGTGCTAATAGAAATAGTAGTATTTATAAGGCTATTGAATTATTGATTTTTATTTTTTTCTTTTATGAAATAATCAAAATTTACTATTTATTTTAATTTTATACAACTGTCCGTTTTGCAATAAATGGAAAAAAAATATTGATTATTTTTCCTCTTTTAAACAAACAGGCAACAGTATTTTTTTAATTATTTAGCAAGAAATGGTTTAATGCGAAACAAATTCAAATAATTAACAAATTTAAATTGTTAGAATGACATTAATTAATACAAATAAATGAATCGTGGTCAAAAAGTGCACTACACATGTGGACTTATACTGCAGGCAACCGTATTATTGGACTTTTCATTCTTTTTCGAGGTCCAGCTTCAAAACGGTAAGTTGTATAAAAAAATTGTTCAAACAAAAGTCGTTGACAAAATCCTAAGGAACAACTTTTACATTTACATTTTTGCAATAAAAATGTATTTTCAAGGTGAAAAATAAAAAAACACCGTTTGAAGACTTTGGCGCCACCTACTGTGTGCATTTGTTGGTGTACGGGATTGCAGCAATGACATTTTTTGTAGATTTTGACGTCCTCTACATTTTATAATCAATCGATTTTTCTGTGAAATGCATACATTCCGAGAAAAATGCATTTCAAATTTTTTTGGCTCGTTTTTGGAGTTTGCAAAAAGACGCACCAAGATGGCGCGTGGCCACCTTCAAGGTAGATAACTAACACCATTTTACAGCAAATAAAACAACTTTCACCCATTCGGCAATTTTCTCACTCAAACGATTTTTTCTTCGACAGATTGACTTTCTAACAACTCAATTTTGGAAAAAGAAAGTTACGTCGTTCTTTCTTACTGTACCTCGGCATCAACACCCCGCGACCCCACCCCGCTGTTTCATTCAAAACATTTCGGCCGTGTTTGACCTTTCGGGCGACCTTTCTTTTGACCAGTAACCAGCTGTTGTAATAATTCGCTCGGACAAAATAATATTTTTGCGGAAATTTTACCTACCAATTTTTTTTCATAAATGAAGTGTTTGAATGATATCTAATGCCTAGAAAAAATTTGGATGGTGTTTATAAAATAACCTTGTATATATATATAAATAAATTTATATAAATAGAACAATTTCATTTCTGATATTAATTAAAAATAATAAATAATTCGATAGATTGAAATAAATCGCAAAAAAATATATACTTTACACTTTTTTATATCATAGCGATTTGAAAAACACGTCTCTTAACAAACGTAAAAAACAAATAAAAAAATCATTTACCTTTCTTTCGTTGAATTATTTGAATAATATAATGCTCATCTATTTTCTTATAGAGCACTGTTTGGCTTTATTACATGAAATTTTCAGCAAATTACAACGTTAACTATTTAAAGAAATAAAAGTTTATTAAAACTGCCATATCAATATAGTATATTTTCTATTGGGTTAGCTCACACAAAAACATAATATGATAGTTCAAGTATGTCCAATCCACACTTGTTCTAGTAAGATTTTTTTGATGATATGAACCAAGCCGTTTAACACTTGTATATATGCACCTGCATAAATATCGAACAACCACTATATATAAATATATAAAATCTTATATTTTTATATACTTAAAACGTAATAGAATTTCGAAATTCATTAATTCAGGTAGCTATATTTTTATTGCTAAACATTAAGGACGTTTCGGTGCAGTTTTTCCTTTAATCTTATATAAACTTTAGTTTTGATCTCTCCGGGCGCCGATCCAAGAATTTGGTTTTGCAGCGCAAGCTGCCGACCTGCAGTCCTTGGAACTGGTTTTGTTTATGTGCTCTACTTTCATCTGAACTGCATAAAATTAACTAGTTGTTGTAATAGTACCTAATAAGTCTAAAAAAATTTATATATAATGTTTATTTATTTATTTATAGCAACATTTACCAACGTCGGTTTTGTTGAAATAATACTAGCCACCTATAAGGTTCTTTTTATAAATAACTGTGTTATCAAATTTAATTTTATATTTTTGACATGTTTACCCGTCACTTCCTTACTTCAATATAAAATCTACACTGAACTACATGTGTTTTGCTCTTACTCGCCATTAGTATCCAACATTCGTTATCAGCACGAATTTAAATACGCATAGTCAATAAAAATAGTGTAGTGAAGTCAGCAAAATGGATGGAGAAACTATAAACATGGGAGAAACTATAAACATGGGAATGTCTGAGAATTTACATTCAAGATCAAACTCATCCTCTATTCCGTCATTCTTTCTTCAAGGTCGGGAAAGTTATCCTTTATGGAAATTTAAAATGAGAAGTTACCTCATTGACGTAGATTTATGGGAAACAATAGAAGGATACCCAGACGGGGATGCTACTCCTATACATGTTCGTTCGAGGTGTGACAGGAAAGCTCTTGCTAAAATATGCTTAACTCTTGGTAGTTCAGCTATCATACATGCCAGAAATGCAAAGACTGCAGCTGAAACCTGGCAGTTACTGCAGGAAACCTTTGAAGATAAAGGTATGGGGCGCAGGTTAAGTTTAGAGAGAAGGTTATATAGACTTAATCTTCTTGATTTCCCTAGCATAGAGGCATATATAAATGCTATACTTACTGTACAGAAGTTGGCTGACATCGGGAAAACTATAGAGGATACATCTGTGGCAGCTATAATGCTTGGTGGACTTTCTTCAAAATTTGAGCCCTTAATCATGGCATTAGAAAATTCAAATGTTGAAGTAACCACTAAATTAGTCAAAGCAAAACTTCTTAATGAAATGAATAAGGAGAAAATAGAAGCGGAGACTGCTATTATTGCCCAAGCTAAAAATGATATTCCCGTTCGTAAGTCCAGTAAACCTATAATATGCTACGACTGTAGTGTTCCTGGTCATAAGCGTCCAGACTGTCCTTTACGTAAAAAGAAAACAAGGAAGTCAACAAAGAATAAGGAGCCATCTTCTTCTTTGAAAGCCTTTGGAACTATAGTTCAAGAAGACGCAGACAAATGGTATGTTGACTCTGGTGCTACGCGACATATGACATCACGTAGAGACTTGTTTACAAATATGAAACCTATGTCTTTCCCTTGTAAGGTCACAGTTGCAAATGGCACTGAACTTTGTATTAATGGTATTGGTGACATTAATTTATATACCAATTCTGTAAATAGTAGTTGTAATTCTGTAAATACTTTACAAGATGTTTTCTATGTTCCTGGTCTAAAATCTAAGTTTCTGTAAAGGAGCTTATAAGGAAAGGGTTTTGTGTCCTTTTTAATAAAAGTGGTTGTAATATTTACAATGCTAACACTTTTCCTTTTACAGGTGATTCTGTCTTACATGGTTCGCTCTGTGATGGACTTTACTCTTTGGACTGTTCTGCTAAATTACCTCAAATTGCGGCTTATGATGTGCACTCTGACTCAATTAGTAGGTACGAGTTATGGCATAAGAGGTTAGGACATCTGTGTCGTATAGGTATGAGTAGTCTTAAGAATTGTAGTATAGGTATAGATTTTAAGGACGTAGATAGAAAACCTTGTGTTTCATGTATAAAAGGGAAACAGTCACGTAAAAGATTTAAAACTATTGCTTTTGCCAGAGCAACTAGTAAATTGGAGTTAATCCATTCGGATCTCTGTGGACCATTTACTAATGAGTCATTTAATGGCAATAGATATATGTTATTATTTATAGATGATTTTTCTAGAATGATTTTTATTTATTTTATTTCTTCTAAGTCAGAAGTTAAAAGTAAGTTTTGTTCTTTCCAAAAGTATGTTGAAAGACAAACTGGTTTAGTTATTAAAAAGTTCAGAACTGATAATGGTACTGAATTTGTAAATAATGATTTGTCAGATTATTTGACTTCTTTGGGTATCGAACATCAGACGACGACGCCGTATAGTCCTCAACAAAATGGAGTTGCGGAACGGACTAATCGTTCTCTCATTGAGAAAGCCAGATCGATGATGGCCGATGGTAACCACCCTAAGTCATATTGGGAGGATGCAGTGCAAACTGCGGCTTACCTTAAAAATAGGTCGCCTCATCGTGCTTTAGGTAGGAATACTACACCTTTTGAGAGATGGTACGGCACAAAACCTGATCTATGTAATATTAGGGTATTCGGTTGTAGGGCTCTCATACAGATTCCGGGTTGTCAAAGGAAAAAGCTGGATGATAAAGCAGAGGAAGTAATATTTGTTGGATATAGTGATGATCCAAATAGTTATTACTTTAGGGATCCTACTTGTCCTCGAAAACTAAAAAGGTCTAGGGATGTACATTTTTTTGAGAGTACTTTTAAACCATTAAAGAATTGTTCAGAAAATGTATTGACTGATCCTTTTTCTCCTTTTGCTCCGGTCTTATCTTTTTCTAATGACTCTTTACCTAGTACTAGTATTATTGTTGATCCTGGACTGAACGAGGCAAATGCTGATGTTGCTGATGGTACTGTAGCGACCATCAATGTTGAATCTCGGCCTGAAATTGAGAACTCGGATACAGCTGAAGAAACTGTGGAGGAACAAACGTCAGGTTCTTCAAATCCTGAACGTCGCTATCCTCAGAGAAATAGGAAGCCACCCGATTTCTTCACCTACATAGCTGCAGCAGAGGACTCAAATGAACCAAAGACATATGCAGAAGCCATGAAGTCGGCAGATTGCTCATTGTGGCAGGAAGCTATGAATCAAGAATATAAGTCACTAAAGAAACTGAAAACGTGGCAACTTGTCGATAGACCTAATAAGAAAATTATACCTTGCAAGTGGGTCTACAAGGTGAAAAGAGACTCCGAGGGCAATATTATTAAATAAAGTAACAATGATGTTATATGTAATCAAAAACCGTATATTGAAAATTTATTAAAGCAATTCGGCATGGATAATTGTAAGACTTGTTACACACCATTATCAAATACGAAGTTAGAGGTGAGTAAAGTTTTAGGTGACCAGTCTTATCCCTACCAACAGTTAATCGGTAGCTTAATGTTGCTTGCCGTAGATACACGCCCTGATATAGCATTTACAGTCAGCTACCTGAGTCAATTTAATACATGTCACGATAAAACGCATTGGTTAGCTGCGAAGCGTGTTTTACAATATTTAAAGGGCACTTTGGATCTTGCCATCAAATATTCGCGTACTGGTGCCGTCTTAAAAGGGTGTGCTGACGCTGATTGGGCGAATTGCAAAATTGATCGGCGATCTTATACAGGCTATTGCTTCAAATTGGCAGGAGGTCCAGTGTCGTGGGCGGCTAGGAAGCAACCGACAGTGGCCCTTTCTTCTGCCGAAGCTGAATATATGGCCTTAACAGATGCCGTCAAGGAGGCAATATATCTGAAAAGATTTGTATCCGAAGTATTCGTTAATGTAAATGAGTGTAAATTAGTTTTTAATTCTGTAAATATATATAGTGACAGTCAGAGTGCACTCAACTTAGCTCAAAATCCTGTCCATCATAGTAGGACGAAACATATAGATACCAGGTATCATTTTGTAAGAGAAAAGGTGTCAGATAGGGCAGTTACTTTAAAATTCTTAGAATCTAGCCAAATGCCGGCTGATGTCTTAACCAAAGCTCTGGGGCACAATGCGCATGCTCGATGTATAGCTGGGTTAGGCCTTACTTAATTTTTTTTTTTGCACATTATGTTATAGTGATAACGGGTAGCATGTGTAGACATTATTATGAGGTCTAAATTATATTTGATTAAGGGGCCGTGTTGAAATAATACTAGCCACCTATAAGGTTCTTTTTATAAATAACTGTGTAATCAAATTTAATTTTATATTTTTGACATGTTTACTCGTCACTTCCTTACTTCAATATAAAATCTACACTGAACTACATGTGTTTTGCTCTTACTCGCCATTAATATCCAACAGGTTTACATATTTTAACTTAATAATAACACAACTGCAAATTATGATTAAATTCAATAAACACTAACAGGTCAATCAACATGCACAAAAATAGTAACAAAACCGAACAAATAAAATAAATATAAAAATTAAAAATGTCACTCATTCGGTCAAATACTTCACGATTAAATAACGGAAGCTGTTAGATGAATCAGCAAAGATATCGACTACATCACTATATTTACTAATATTTTGGACATTCTCGGAATTGGGGATTTAGAACCAAATACTGTTCGTCGTAGAGGATTCACAAGGGGGGTTATCTTACTGCGAGGGTATCTATAGGGAACATGAAAATGAAACCTACGTAACAACTGACGACAGTCAATTATGTGACTGAAAATCTCTAAAGTAAAAAGTAGTCCCATAATAATTATACGATCTTCCAACTAAGTTATTTTAAAATGAGCTAAATGATCCTTACAAGATATTTGATGAATCCTCTTTCGCTTACCTGTAGAAAAGATCAGGTAAGTAATTTTTTTTTGTATTCGCTAAAGTCTCAGTGAATGTGTAGCATAATGCGGTCTCCACAACACTGTACAGTAATCCAATATGCTTCGTACGAGATTATTATATAAAATAACTATTGTTTTAGTACTAGGCAATACCTTTACGTTTCGTACAACAAATCTGAGCATTCTAAACACACGCTTATTGGTATCCTCAATGTAAGGTATGAAAGTTATTTTAGAGTCGAAGATGACACCTAAGTCTCGTATTGATCCAGTCTTTGAATATTATTATTTTTTATATTTTTTGTGAGTACATTATTTTCCTTGCATATTGTACTTACATAACAACATTCATTAAGATTTAAACCATTCATTTCATTTATTGCAGCTAACATGAGTCTCTAATGTCATCAATTACCCTACAAGTATTTAAATCATCAGCGTATAGCAAGGCATCTGAAAATTTTAAGACGTTGGGTATGTCATTAGCAAATATGGCAAACAGAACAAGACCTAAATGTGAGCCTTGTGACACACTAGAAGATATAATTCTTAATATTGATTGAAATCCGTTTAATACCAATTGAAAGGCACGATTTTGGAAATAATATTTAAGCTAGAATAATAAACTACCATCAATACTATAAGCGTTTAACCTCAGAAGCAAATTATCATGGGGTACGACTCGCCCTCTTATAGATCGTCGGTCTCCGTCGTGGTTATCGCGACTCTCCTGAAGAGAAAGGGAGTGATCGGAATCCTTACCTATCTAATGTAATGAAATGTAATGATCATGATGTGCTGTCCACATTGTTTGTATTTTTATTGAATTATATATTTATTTTTACATATTAGCTTTGAAACTGCATTTACAATTTTAACTTAATCCATGAGAAAGTTTGTATTTTATATATACATTTTTTCTTCCAACCAATAACTGGGAGCTTGAAAAGTTCCCGCATTCAAAGACTAGATAGGTACGCTGATTATACAGTACAAGTTTTATTTCAAAGAAAACTTTGAGTTCGCAGGATTTAAATAAAATACATTCATCTAACTGCGACAATAACTTACGATATAATAATGTTTTTCAGAATCTATGTAAAAGCATTCAAATCGACTTCGGTTTATCTAGAACAATTTGTCAAAACAAAGTAGTTTGTGTTATTTGTATTTTTTTGACGACTGTTTGGTGCAACGGCAGCGATCCTGCCTTTCGCACTGACGGTCCTGGGTTGGAATCTCGGTAGGGGCAGATATTTGCATGATGAATACGAGCATTTGTACCTGAGTCATGGGTGTTTATACGTATTTCTCAGAATATTAAATATCTTTGTAACATATATGTATGTCTATCCGTTACCCTAGTATCCATAACACAAGCCTTACAGTGCTTACTTTAGGCTAGGCTAATTGGTGTGAATGTAGAAAATATTTATTTATTTAATATTTGTGTTATTAAAATGAAATTTCAAGTGAAATGTAATATTCAGTCCTTAACCTTAAGGGAGTATTTTATAAATTTAGCATAAATCAATTTCTGTACGCATATATATTTATTTAATAATAAGGCCGTACCATTTTCTTTCTCTTTTGTAGCATAAAAGTATTCTTTGGTTTGTATTTACAATACTGGAACGTTCTTCAAAGTTTGGCGAAAAGCACTTCGCGTTTGAGGCTTGCCCGCTCAACTATTATACCTGAGCAAGTTTGCTGTTAGAACAGTGATTTTTTTTATTACAATTTATTTTATATTTATTGCTAAAGAACAGCATATGATACACTCAATGTTATTAGACATTTTCAATCAACCAACGAGAACATAAATGGATATATGCGATATAATCAATAAAGAAATAAAACAAAAATATAGGAATCTAACAATAATTTATTTTTAATTATTTGTTCACTAATTAAGCTTTAATTATTTGTTCACTAGTTTAGTCTGATATTAATTATTTTTATGGGAACGGACCCATTAAGTAGTGCGTACTATCAAACCAATTCACATTCGGTCGATTATTTATGACTTTTTCGTATATTTATAAACTAGCGGCCCATCCCGACTTTGCACGGGTGGACAAAATTCTTAAATTTTTTTCTAGCATTCAATATAGCCTATGACAATCAGCAGTAATGTGCCTCTCTATTGGTGAAAGAATTTTTAAAATCGGTTCAGTAGATCCCGAGATTACCCCTTACAATTTAACAAATATACAAACACACAAACTTTACTTCTTTATGATATTAGTATAGATTATAAATATACAGACGCTAAATTTTTATATATAAAGAATAGCTAAACCATGATTGACAGTATCCCAGTAACATATTCATTATTGGTGAACAATCTATTTCAGGAAGAATTTCTAGATTAAATACCAAATAGTAATTTTATATAACAAACTTAATCATCGAATCACTTGCTGTAAGAAAACATTATTAACTGATCTCAATTAATGTATATAAATTATACATGTAAATTAAAGTTTAATAGATGGATATTCTAAAAAATTGACATTCTAAACCAACAGTTCAAAGAAATAGTGCATCCTAATGCGATTTTTAAAGTTAAATCTGCGGATGAGATTACCTCTGCCGCAGGTCGAAGCCGCAGTGGAGTAGGATAAATTCTCACCCGTACATTACCGCTGTTAACACGCTAAATCTACAACGGCCATTTGGCTACATGTACGACTGCAATTCCATCCGGGATTTCCTACTGTTTAACGTGTCGACACTAATACGATTACAATTCAAATGTGATTAAAAAGATACTTTTTACGTATTATAGTATAAATTATACATTACTAAATATTGTTTTTTTGAAGGTTGGTATTCTCTCATTGAAACCCAATATTTAAGCTGTACTATTACGTGTAACAGAATTACAACGACAATAAAACTGTCTATTTGATACAGTCTTTTAAATAAAAAGAGTTTAAATATGAAATTATCGAAACCTACATAGTGTGATATTTCAAAGTAAAACTTTTTTCACACGATGCAGACAATATTCTCAATTTAAATTTATATGACAATAGATTGTTTGACTTTCAATTGTTTTTACATTCGACTTTAAATGTAAAGATGCAGTAGAAATAATTCACAATAGCTATGCTGTGTTTCGAGAAATTTCGGCTAATGAATACACCGTACATTTTTGGTTTAACCGATTCTGAAATCGTACTGAAAACTTCACTTTGAAGAATAAACCACAATGAAGACCTGCTACTAAGGTAAATAACGACGAATTGGAAGCGATAGTAAAAGCCGATCCGTGTTAAACTATCCAGGAATAAGCGACATGGCTTGACGTTAGCTTACTCACAATATACCTATTTGCACCAAACGGTAAAATAATAAATAAAATAAAAGTAGGTGCCTGAGGTTGACTGAACCGCAGAGAAGCGTGTGTTGAAATTTTCATTACTTTGTGAAACCGATACAGAAATGAATTATTATGATTATGATTTTTGACGTGATTTTACACTTGACAAATCCTGTCATAAGCAAGCTGTTTGATAAAACTCTAATTTTATAGTTTTAAAAACGTTCTGTACGGAAATTGCTGTGTTAATAAATTTATTTATCTTATCAAGATTTGTTTAAAAGTCAAAAGTTTAAGACAAAAGTAGCATAATATCTACATATGTTATTGATCCAAAAAATAAGTTATATAGGAAAATCCTGATGCATTTATGCTAGTAAGAAGACCCCATCAACATTTCATCTAAGTCATATAATATCAATACAACAACATTGCGTATTTATAAAAAAATATTTAAATAAATTCAATAAAGTATTTAAAAATAAAAAAGTATTCGGTATTCGAACACACATAGACACGAGTACCTACACGTGCCTACACGTACCTACGCATGCACCCACGTATTCATGTACACATATAAGCATATACAAAGGTACATATAAGGGCACGAAAAAGAAACTGAATTTTATTATTTGTTATTTTTTAAAGCCTATAGTTTCGAATTTCGATTGTCAAGTCGAAAATATTTTTTAAATTTATAATTAAATCTAAAAAATTAATAAAATTTTAAGTATAACAACCTTTTTAGACTTAGGTATTTATCTTTCATAAGTGTATAAGTTCTTATTTACAGTTAACATTTATACTCATACATTTATACTCATGCGGAGTATTCGTTGACACTTTTTCTCGTTATTTTATCGTTATTTTCATCACATCACTTCATTTCAGATAGAAATCCTAAATATACTACCTGCATAAGCAATTATGGTCAAATATCGTTCACAGTTAATTATTTCTCAGATCCCCCATCTGGTCTCTCATTAAATTGTATAAGGTCAATATGGAACGCTTTTTATTTTTCCTTCATATTGCACTCGCATAATTTCCCCAAATGAGCTCCGGAGGTGGCCTGTTTTTATTCTACCCCAGTGATATTAAAAGTTGGTCAAATGCAGCCTATTGTCGCGAAGCTTTTGTTTCTAACTCCAGACAATTTTATTCCCTACTCGCAATGTATGGACTTTATTTATATAAGTGCTCTAATTTGCGTATTGTCTAGATTATATGCGACTTTATACTGACGGGCAGATGATGTTGGCATTACTGCTATTGTTCTTATACTTTTCATTAAGCAAATAATTATGTTACCTATAAATGTTAATAGCAGTGACATCTCGTTAGAACAGTGGTTGGTGTGTTAATGTATTGAACGGTTTCCGGCGCAACGGTGCCCCAAGACGAATTTACGAATACGTGGAAAAGGAAACATAATTATTATGCTATTATCATTTTTACCAGTATTCAAACCAGTCGTCAAAGAACAACTAAAAAGAACAGATGCCTATTTCAAATTGTACAAGGATATCATTTTACGAGTTGTGTATGTACATTAAACGTGTACATTAAACTGTATATTTTATTCAAAGGCTACTCCAGAAGTTTATAACAATAAATCAAATAATTGTTTCATAAGTTGTCAACCAATTTGTACGTAGAAATTCTCTAGCTATTCGTCAAAGTGATATAGTTCATAGAGAGCCACTCATCTTCTAAGTTGACTATAAGTTTGTGTAAAATACGGGCCCTAAGATTGCGAATCATCATCATCAACTTATTATTAACACCCCATAAGAAGAGGTACAATATTTCTTTATTTATTTATTTTAAAATAATTAAACGGAGGTAGCCCAAATACATAATTTTAATAGCATATTTATGTTTGCAATTATTCATAGGCTTCTATTTTTTTTTAAATAGGATCTGAGGTTGTCAGCAAACACGTCAAAATCTGGGTAAGTGACAAGGAGTGCGTTTAGTCCTGATGCATGCGACAGAGCGGTGATTGCGCGCGCGCCACAGTCCGACATTGCGGAGGCGCAAACAGCTGATGCCTGCGACCGGATCGAATACGCAGATACAAACAGACGAAATAACTGTTCAAAACATTTAGGCGAGTCCACATCCCTACGCAAAATTGCAATGGCAGTTAACAGCTTCTAACTTCCAGCGAATTCATCCACAGCATTCCCAATAAGAACTTTATTGGGTACGTAAGGGGATGATAACCATATACCCGTTTAAAATAATATAGAAGAAAAGATTTCTGAATCTTTTCTTACATAAGTTTATATTTGGCCTTGAGTGAACTTCGCACGAGACGATACTTCACACAAACCTCAAACGATTGAAACAGCTACGAGTAAGAGCGAAAATGTGTTCGTTAAACGATAAGGAAGGATCAAATGTCACACCCAGGTCTTTCAGCTATGAAAGACTTTGTTAAATTGTGTCATTGCCTAGCCTATACTTGCATTTACTTCTATGCATAAAAACACTGTAAGGAGAATGGATCGTAACCAACAGGCTCAACGAGTTGGCCATGACCAACCAATATTAGCGAGTCTTCTAATAAACGTAAATACGTAAAAGAGTAAATTTATGGTCACCCATCCTGCGACCGGCCTTTGCAAAAGATGTATGCGCCATTGAGCTTCACAACGATTAAAAATATCTAATAGGTTACTTCAATTTCAAGATTTTATAAAGGCTTCAATTTTCATAAAATTTGATATCTTAAGTTAAAAATTTCGTTATTAATTACAGCAAAGGAGTGGAACTCCCTCCCTGCGTCTGTATTTCCTAGAACTTATAACCCGTCAATTTTCAAAGCCAAGGTTAGCTCGTTCCATCGTGGATTCTGTCTTGGCCCCGGGCTCGATTGGGATCAAGAGCTTACCCATCCTAAATTTAAAAAAAAACGTTGCTGTATAAATAGAAAAAATAAAAAGACCACTCCACAAAATATAATACACGGCTTTCAAAACTCATATTGATACTCTATTAATCACATTATTATTACAATAACAGCATGGCTGTAGACGTGTTTAATTTTGTAATCAAAATGATGAGAAAATTAATTAAAATAATTGATTAATTTCCTAAATTATTTAATGGGAATAATATTATAATCGAAATTTATAATAAACTCCTATTAAATAACAAATAGCATTTCTGAATAGCATGCGATGTGTTATAATTTGAAATTTTCCCTTTATTACTATTCGTTTTCTTCTTTGCGTTTGTAATATATTATGTCATTTTAATCTAATGACATTATTACGAGCGTAAACCGATTTACGACAAATCTGTCGTAAATCAGTAAACAAACAGTAAACAAACGATCTGTCCAAATTTCAATAAAGTTTTTTTAACTATACTAAGCTCTCCGGAAACGGTAAAATTAGAAAAAAAAATTAAAATATATTTATTTGGTTATTAATTTCAGTCAGTATTTAAAGTACTTTTAGTGATCAATGTATCTACGAGCGTATAAGGGTGGATTAAAAAGTTCGCGGCCTAGCCAAGATTAGTCCATACTATGTAGTATGAATGACTGAACTTGAACAAAAATTTTATTTTTCGACGAAATCGACGTCTAGCTCTATGGATTTCTCCCACCTGCGTTCCAAACCTTTTGTGATGGTCTTAAAAAAAATTCTTCAAGATCTAGAGAAGAGTCTTGTACTGCAGTTTCGTTCGATGGGGCAGTAGTTCAAAACCACAATCATGAATTTGAGCCATTAATGAAAAGACGTATAAAGGCTTGCATTATCGTCATGAAAAAACGCTTTCTTTCTAACGAATCCGGTTCGTTTTCCCTTGATTTCTTCACGTGAATGACTAAAAAGGATAAATAAATATTTCTTATTGGAGCGGAGCAAGCGAAGCGAGCGAAGCTCCTATGGATCAGCTTCAATGGCGCAATGTCTGTCACGCCATAACTTCCCGAGTTCTTAACCGATTTTAATATTTTTTGTGTGGAATCGAATCAACAGGATTAGGACCAGATGGTGACGGAGCCCAAATTTTGAAATTCGCAAGAATTTCCATCGAAACAAAAAAAAAATATTTTTTTAGGTATTGCGCTCCGCTCCAATACCTATATGGTGCTAGCGTAGCTTCATGCCTAGCGACTGCATCGCCTAGTATTCACACCAATTAGCCTAGCCCAAGGTAAGCACTGTGAGGCTTGTGTTTTAGATACCAGGGGATCGGATAGACATACATATATTATAGATATATATGTAATATTCATATACATATAAACACCCATGACTTAGGTACAAATGCTTGTATTCATCATACAAACATCTGCCCCTTGCGGGATTCGAACCCAGGACCGTCGCTGCGATAGGTAGGATCGCCACCGTTGCACCAAACGGTCGTCCTAACAGTCACCTAAAAGCATGCAATAACACTTCCAGTTTATTTTTTCTTTTTGTACTCTGATGACACTCTTAGCATGACAAAAAACTGACGTCATATCTTGCCAGCAGAAAAAATGTTTTTCTTTCTTTGTTGGCTCATTATTTTTTCCATCACAAAAAATATTATTTGACTCTGGAGTATAGTGATGAACCCGGAACTTAATTTATTCAGATTACAAATATGTGTAAAAACCGTGTTTATTAACCTCAAACATCTCCAAGAGGCGCGAGAAATCGTGAGCCATATTCGTTATTGCTCAACTGAAAGCAATCTGGGGACCCACTATGCGGAACCCTTATAAAATCCAAGTTCATTGCAATGATGCTTGCGTTCGTTCATACGATACGCCTGTAAAGTCAGCAGTCTTCGGTCTGGCATTATGACACCACACATGTTATTAAGTCGGACAGGATGTACTAGGCCGGTTGATGCAAAGGCAGTCTTCGATGTTTCGTTTAGTTTCTGCAATAAATTTTTTCACCCTTTGTTCGACGAATCAGATTCTTTAAATGTTGTTTCCAGGACGTCGTGAACTTGTTTTGGTGTTAATTTTATTAAATAAGTATTTAATGACTGCAGGTTGCAAAATGTTATCCTAGACTAGATCTTATTTAACTCGCTAAAACTTTAAGCTACTGAAACACAATTTTACATAACAAAAGCAAGAAAAATAGGAATAAAATAATTATTTGTATAAGGCCGCGCTCTTTTCTATATATTCTCGCATATTTAAATATAAAAGTTGAATTTGAATGTTAAATTACAAAATTTTATGCGGCAATCTTGTCTTTTTACCTAATAGCTAAGTACGCAAGAGGTGCATATTTTTAGTTTTCTAGTATACTATTGTATATTTTACTGAATACTTTTTATTTACATCTTTACCATAAACGAAACAAAAGAATTAATTCCGCATTCTTTTTTATTATTTTACTTTGAAGCATACAATTTTAATTATATTCTTGTAAGTTAAGTCAAACCGCCGGTTACATATTATATATTATTTCCATCTAAAATTTCTTCACCAAAATATTCAAAACCGCACGTTATATAAAACAAAGTTACCTAGAGTAAGAAAATAAATCACGTCTTATTAATATAATGGAGCTCTTCTAGTGTATATCCATCATATAGATACATAAACACAGTATGGCAGCAAAAGCTTTGGTAGGGTATCATCAACGTAACATGGGGAATGATAGTAACCTATGGTTCAATGATTCGGGCTACGCTCTACTTACGAAGGTGATATTATTAGAGACTGGCAAATATATGGCTGAAATAAACCAACTTATAAAAATAGTGTGAGCACATTGTTCGTTAAAGGCCATGTTAAGCGATATTAATGTCTACCGGCAGGTTACTAGCACAGAATATAACCTTATTTTTACTGTCTAGAAAAATGCGACAGTCATGCATTTTTCTAGATAGTAAAAATTAAGTAACATCAACTAGTAGACGCAAGTATGTTAAAGTTTAAATGATAATACTTAACACGGTCACTTTGAGATTAGAATCATAATAAAAAGTTTAGGCACTAAACGAGCTAATAAAAAATTATCTTTAATGAATTTAGAAATTTAAGATTCTGCAATTGGGGCCAGCCCTTTATACAGCTATTCCATAATTGAATCAAGAATTCACTGAAAAAAAATTAAGCGATTTTACACTTAATACGTAACACACGTAATACTTTCAAAAACATAAAAATTTTAACCGTGTAAAACATAATTATACAAGAGTCCTTTTCCTATTAAAAACAGTCTGAAAACAAACAAAAATCGCTTAATAACCTAAATAGTTTAATAGTTTTCCTGTATCAGCAATTATTTTCACAGTTTACGCCGAATAATTACTGAAAGGTAAATTTGTAACCCTGGGTGTTACAATCATCGTCATGTTTCAGCTAATTTTATTCTCAGTATTGTGCTTGTTAAAAATATTTTCGTCTTTATCAATGAATCTATTAGTATTGTCATTCCTGTGGCACAGGCCCACCCTATGGAAGAAAACCCGATAGGGGTAGGCCATAACTAATTACATGACCTTACTTCGAATTGGTGGGCGCTAACACAAGCAGATGTAGACGAGTTCAAAGCGCTCATTGTAGCACAAAACATTTCGGTGTATTAGTTGTTTATCTATGAAGGCGCTGTTCAATATGGACATTTTCTTTTCGCCTGTTACATTTTGTTTCTTAAAAATACATAACCCTTCATTATTATTTTTATGTAGATATGCGTCAAATTCCAATTCGTTTATATTCAAAGAGAAGGGTTACATAAACTTTATGTGTGATGTGAATAGTCATTTAATACATAACAATGCTTGTGCCGATACCACTCTTCTATATTCACCATACGTTACATACTATAAACAAATAAAAATAAAACATAGTTGACACTTACAATACTAACAAAACCTTATTTTAAAAAATATGCGTATATTTTGTGAGGGTATTTAGTTCTTACACTTCCGCGCACATTACACATTAGAATAAAATACTTCCTTACGGATTTTTGCGCAAGTTTTATTTTTTATTAAATCCTGACGTTTCGACTCCTTAACAGGAGCCGTGATCACAGGATGACTAATATGATGGTTGTCATGTATTTTCTACTAACTGGTGAAAGAAACTCGGCCAAGGGGACCGACCTCCATCTTACTGTCGGTCGGTCGGTCGGTAGGTCGGTCCCCCTGCCCGAGTTTCTTTCGCCAGTTCTTCTCGGAAGGGCCTCCCAATTTCCGAACTGGTAGTAGACTCAGTAGTATACAATGTAATCGTAGTGAGAATTTAATAACTAAATAAAATGTAAAAATAAATATAAAACAATTTGATTTTTATAAAATTATTTTAATAATTAGGAACGCGCCCGATTAAAATATTGTAGAAATAGTAAAAAATACATCATCTTAGTCATCTTGTGATCAGGCTCCTGTAAAGGAATCGAAACGTCAGGATTAAATGAAAAATAAAACATGCGCAAAAATCCGTAAAAAAGTGTTTTATTCTAATTTTGTGAGGGGTATGTAGGTAAGGATCAGTATTATATCATAGAATTTCTGTGTACGTGCTGAGTTTGTATAAATCTATATATATTTAAAAAAATACTGTCACAGTGTTTGACCGTGATGAACTCCGAAACTACATAAACGATTTTGAGGACTTTTTCATTTTGCTGAACTTGGTCCATTTTAATTTATAACACAGCAGCAGCGCCTTGCCGGGTCAGCCAGTAAATTTATATAAAACTTTAAAGTCCGCACGTAGATATATCTGTCATATTATAAGATTTTATTTATACAATATACTATAATATTTTTAATTTTTGTTGTTATTGTTATATAGGCAGGCAAAAATTAATAAAGAAAATACTGTATTTAAAAAGCACCAACTCTAAGAAACTAAAGAGGAGCCCTATAAATGTATTTTTTTATTATCAATTCATTAACATAAGTGGATTTTGTTTGTGGAAATACTTTAAAAATATGTTCTGAATCCAAATAAATCACATCAACTAAAATTGCTTTTGCCTCACAGGAGTTATGCATACGAGGGTATGTACCTCATATATCACGTATCCAACGATTTATTATTGTAAATTTTAGTTAATATTTACAATTTCAGGCAATACACGCTAACTATTCCGCCGTCGGTCTCCTTATATGTATTTGTATAAATTAATTTAAATTTTCGTAGATTTGATTTTGTGGTAATAAATGAAAATAAAAAACCAATTTTCTTTTGTAAATTTTATTAAGTTTTAGGTGTACGTTCCCTAATAGTCTTAATCGTGGTTAAGGCGGCAACGGTGGCCATAGCGGCAACAGTGGCGTACTGGCCGTTGTTTCAAAAGTATTAAAGGTGTCTTTGATATCTCTCACTCTTCGGAAGGTCTCCCGATAGATTCTGGCACAACCAGTTCCCTTGATTCAACTATGTAACAAAACTGAGTTGTTTGACGGAAGAAAAAGTAAGTTTTCAGGTGAAATATACTTTGTATTTTTTTACAAACCTTTTATATTACCAATAGATTAAACTTTGCAAAGTAATAAACTTCATTGAGATCAATTTATCGTATACCGCACTTCGATTTACGTAAAACCATTACACGTAGAATGAGTTAAATCCAAAATGGCAGTTTTGTACACAGTGGCTCAAACCATTTGAGTACACAGTGGTTCATGATACACTGTGTACTATTGGTACTTGATAATAATTACCCAGACATTAGTGTAGCAAAAAAACGCGATGTAATAATTTTGTTTAATTTTGCCTTTTAGGATGGCCTGTCCAGCCCGTAAAATAGGGAAACACATAGCTGACATGAAAAAAGCAAATTTTTTTTGTGTGTAACACTGAAACGTCACTTTGAAATAGAAGTAGTCAAAAAGATACCTGATTATTCATTTTAAGGATAAAAAGTCATTTTGTTTGATAGTTTATGCAAGGTACTGATTAAGTAATGGTAGTAACTTAGTTTATGTTGAAGTTCTCTGTTGATTATTAACAAAGTCAAAGAAAATTAAGCTAATTTAATACATTATGAATGTGTAAGACTGAACAGTCACTTTGAGGTGAAGTAGTAAAAATAGGTTTCTTTTTCGATGTGAAACTTATTGTTTAATTAAAAAAAAAAGACCAATAAAAAGCAAAAAACTGCATTTTTATTTGAGTTATATTATAGATGATCCACTGTGAACTTGCATGATTCACTGTAAATTGTGGGCCGATTCACCGTATCCCACCCCAGTATACAGCGGCTCAAATAAGTTTTTTTTAAACACTATTTATTTTCCAAAATATTATCCTGTTGAACTAAATCGATTGAAGTAATCAATATACATTAGTTACACTTTCATTTTACATCTTTCCAACACTTATCCACCCATCCGACCCACTGTTACCGCTTTGACCCTATCGTTTTATTTATTATAGGCTACTTACTAAGACTGCTACGATTCCTGGTTCGAATCCCAGTATGAGTTTGAGCCTATGTACCTGTGTAATAGGTATTTATATAATATTTCTATAAAGTATTGATGTATCATAACTATATTTATATCCATAACCGTGGTATCTGTCACACAACCCCCACAGTAAATAAATAAATATCTCTTACATTCACACCAATTAGCCAAGCCCAAAGTAAGTACTTTAAGGCTTGTGTTACGGATACTAGGGTAACGGATAGACATACATACTCGTATATGATACCGAGATATCTAATATTCATAGGAAATATATATATAAACACCCATGACTACAAATGCTCGTATTCATCATACAAACATCTGCCCCTTCTGGAATTCGAACCCAGGACCATCGGTGCGCCCCGCACCAATGTGTACTGGGACGCCGCAGTTTTTAGTGGGTAGGCCTCTAAGCCTTTACCGGGCACTCGGCCGAGTAGGGGCATGGAGAAGAACCCCACATATCCATCGTGTTCTCCCGACACGATAGAATGCCTCATGCCATTTTCTACGAAAACAAAAAAAAAGGACCGTCGGTGCAAAAGGCAGGATCGCTACCGTTGCACCAAACGGTGGTCAAAACAGTGCTCACTTTGGACTAAGCTAATTGGGGTGAATGTAAGAAATAGGATTATTATTAACTTATCATATTTCATTCATAGTAACATTTATGTGAGCTGAACTTATAAATGTGTTTTATACATCAACGAACTACAAATCTCTACGGGAAGAGACCAAATGGATCGGCCCCTGTCAAAACTGTTTACTTGAATTTACGATTGGCATCAACAGCAGTTCATGTTTAGGTTCACGTATTCCCTTATCACTTACTCACGTAGTGGGAATACTCCAAAGTGCACTTCCATCACTTCGGAAAACGTCTACTTTATGTTTTAACATGAATTTATAGCTGAACTTATATGTTCAAATTCAATATTACAGCGACTTATTTTGTGACACGGCGACATAAAATACAAGTTATAAAATAAATTAAAATGTGGCTTAGTTAATTGCTCTACTACCATGGCACATAGCTACGATAGCCGATTGATGAAACAATACGATAAATATTTAAGGAAGCGTAGAATAATCAAGGATACTGTTTTTCCTTTGTCACTGACTGCATAATTATTTTCTCTGGTTTATTATGTGCTATATAAAATGCCTGGCTTATTGCAGGCATGTCAAGGGAAACAAGAGAAGTGGGACCGCCGAGAGACCTCGCTACTTTTAATAGCAACATTAAGTTCGTTGTGCGCTGGTCATACAATGGGGCACTGCCCTCTAGTGGGTTGTAACTAAATTACAGTCAGACTTATTTGTATTAATTTGTTTGACCATTAAATTTTTTGTATGAAATATGCCTAAAAATATCATTTTGAGCGATGAAAAAATATAACAAGTATTATTTTCCATTTCTGAAAAAATAGAGTAGAAGATTTTTTTTAATACTTTCACCTTGTTTTTCTTTTGCTTTATAATAAAAAAAATAATATAATAATTTGAATATTTTATTTATTTATATTATGGATTATATGCAGTAGTGACGTCGGATTCGGTAGAAGCTGATTTCTATCTGCCGTGGACGTGGAGCTGCATAGAAAATTGCAAGGCACTGGAAGTGTGTGTAGCGCGGGTTCCACAGCTTTGCGCTCTAAGAGCGATGATTGGCAGCGACCTCTTGCTGCCAAGCGTTGCGCAACGCTGGCAATGCTGGCTAACGAGGAGAGAAGGGTAAGTGAAAGGATATACCTCTGCCATAAATTTAAATCTTTAAGTAAACCAGACAGTTTTATTTTTGGGTAATCCTCTACCTACACTCCGTGCGTCATGGCAATAGGAATCGTACAAATCCATGCCGCCAACCCACGGTGCGTCAAATACATAAAAGATTTACTTTTGGTCAGAAAATTTATGTGGTTACCTAGAATATGAGGAGATGGCGCTAGTATTCAGCTTATGTACAAGTAGAAAATTTTAACGGGTCTGTCAAGGTCCTGGTAGCTCAACAGAAAGGGCATTTGTCTGAATAATGAGAGTGTGAGCGAATTACTCCCAAGATAAGTTGCTTTTCTCGAGTAATTTTTACTAAAATGTACTACATTTTTTGAGAACAAATAGATATCTACAAATATATCGATTGACAATATCATTTTGCCGTTATTCTTATTTTACTATAACCATTTAACATAACATATATTTAACATACAATCACGATCTTTTCCCGCAGGGGTAAGTAGAGATCACAGATTTCCACTTACCATGTTCCTGATATACATCTCTCGCTTCTTCAACACTCATCAGCCTTTTCATACAAGCTAATCGGTTAAGGGTACTTTTGACCTGGCCTCTTTTCAGGACACCCTCTAATTGGTCCCTGAAAGTTCGCCTGAGTCTGCCTTTGTCGACTTGCCCATTCACATTTGACTCATATGTGTCAATCTTCTTTCGTCCATGCTATCTACTTGTCTAAACCATCTAACCATCCCTTTTTATATCTTTGTTATTATATCTTATTCCACAACACACCTCTCTCTTATCATATCATTCCTTATTTTCATCAGATTCACTCCAACTATACTTCTTAAAGCTCTCATTTCCACTGCTTTAATCATATGTTCGTGATTATTCTGCCAAATCTAAGATTCACTTCCATATATCAAATTTGGTACCAACGCGCCTCTATGCGTAGCCCATCCGGCTTTTTGACACGTTCTGGCTACTTATAAAAGCGTGCAAAGCCCCATTCGGTCAAATTCCTGAATTCACTCTTCTTTCAATATCAATTTCATATCTTCCATTCCTTATAAATATTGACCCAAGGTACACAAACTATTCTCCTTGATCCACTTTTCTCTTCCTATCGTAATTATACATTCAGTAATACTTTCATCACTTTCAAAAATCTTTGTTTTCGTCTTACTTACATTCACTACGAACAAATCTAACTACATGATAAACTTTCAACACATCATAACATTCAGAACGGCTCAATTTTTGTTGTTGTGTTGAAAAGTGACAAAGAAGAGTGAACTTTACATTAATATTTATTCATTAAATTAATTTTATTTAGTTACATGAAAAGCCAATAACTAAATCTTAACAGATTAACAAAAAGTTACCGCCTTTCGCTATTATGATGATAATATAATCTTTGTCGAATTCGCTCATAAATAGCTTTCAATACAAGAGTTAAGTGAAAAACGATTAATATGTTCTGCAAGTATGTATGGGAAAACGGGGATGGTGTCAAATACTAAAAATGTGTTCGTGCAAAGCTTTGTGAGTAAACCAGTTAATTATAACTTGAACGTTGAAAAAGTTTTGTAAGCGAACGAGCAAATAGTTACAAAACGTACAGCTTAATATAGCTGGGCTGTAATTCCTTTTAACATCCAGGATATATTCCTAGGTTGTAGAGTTTGTTTTATATAATGCGCACGATATTTTTGATACAGTCGAATTTTAACTTTTTTAAATGTATGTATTAATTGTATGCTGTTAGTGTGGGTACCTTAAATAATTTATTTACGTCCAAGTTACCTCGGTGACTTAAAAATAATGTCTTGACTTGACAGTGATGACATACGGCAGTCTAACGGGATCGCTAACTAAGGGTCTCATAAAATGGTACCCAGCGGGCAATATCTGGGATAATTCGTCCGACAAATCTGCTGTATCTGTTTTACAATAACAAACCACAGTAAACATTTCCAGCGCAAAGGTGATATGTCGACCCGTTACGGTTCATGATGTTAAAATTTTTTGTAACGTCAACACCAACACTCATACCATTTGGCTGTCAAACTATAACTATTACAACCAAGGGAATAAATTTGAATTAGAATTAAATTGGAAAAAATTGTTTGAAATTTCATTTTCTCAAACGTAAGCAAGTATAATTAATAACTTGATAGATTTATATTAAAATTTGGTTATTGTTAATTTATGTGTACGAGTCCGAATTTGTAACAACACTTTTACACCCTTATTCACTATTATTCTTTTTATTTGTTACAGTTGTTTATAGTTGAAAGTCAATAAATTAATATGATTAAGGATATGATGGTGACAATGATTGAGTCTCATTAAAATTTGTGTCATTAGATATTATGATATCCTTTTACATGTCGTTATCATATTTTTCATAATATTCATTCTACATAAAAATTTTAAGTTCTAAGATTTTAAAGAGCAGTTTAAATATTCGAATTTAAAACATGTTTGCGGCTTTCAATGCACCTTAACCTAACCTAACCTAACCTAACCTTTTTTTTTTTTTTTTTTTTTTTTTACGTAGGGAAATGCTTTACGCATACCCTGCCACTGGGTATGCGGCAGGGTTATGTGGGGCTCTCCTTTGAGCACCCACCCGACGAGAAAGCCCAGTGGGTGCTCAGAGGCCTACCCACTAAAACCCTACGGTGCACTCAACGCCGCCATTGCAGGGCGGTGTGGGATTCGCTTGCGCATACTACCACAATCCACCCCGGCGGCTGGCCCGGCTGACCAGGCTCCTCCTGTGTGCCCTGCTTATGGGGCCCCTGGCGTTATGGGAGATGCTCGAGCGCACGTGAGCATCTCCTCTGTCAGACGTGGGCGTGCTATGCTGGCGGCGAGCTACCCGGCTTGCTGCCTGCTGTCCACGTCGTGGGAGTAGGAAGTTGGCGTATTGCCTCCGCCGCCTCCCTTGGCGTCTGCGTCGAATAAGGTCCGCCTGGGCGTCTGCCTCACGAACCCGCTCCGCGGTTTCCTTCTGCGAGATGACTTCCTCGCAGAAGGTAACCATTGCACGCCACATATCCTCACTGCTAAGCATTTTGTCGATCACGCTAGGCAGAGATAGGTCTGAGCCAATTACGTACTGCAAAGTCTGACGTTGACTCTCGAAGGCGGGGCACACCTCAAGAGTGTGCTGAGCCGTGTCTTCTTGAGTCCCGCACTCATGACAGCGGGGCGTAGTTTCTCTTCTCGCTACTTTGTGCAGGTACCGCCCGAAGCAGCCGTGTCCTGATAGGACCTGTACTAGTCTATATGTTAGGCTACCGTGATTGCGTTCCCTCCAGCGTTTGAGGACGGGTCGCAGAGCATCCAATGTATTACGACCATATGCAGCCGTTTCCATGCTTCCAGCCCACCGTTCCACAATGTTTTGTGTTGCCAGCTCCCGAATTCTCTGAATTTCCTCTATTGCCGGGCGCTCTCCCCTGGCCTTTGCATCAGATCTGTATTTGTAGGCCTCTGCTAATACGGAGGCTTCTAGCTCCCAAGGGGGAGTTCCGGCAAGTGCGCAGGCCGCTCCCCAAGATATGGTTTTGTACCCCCTAATAGCCCTGAGTGCAACAGCTCTCTGGGCTTTCCGAAGATGTTTCCGACTTTCCGTGTTCAGGATATCTGCCCAGACAGGAGCTCCATATAGAGCCATACTCCTGACTACCCCACTGTAGAGCTCACGGCAGCTAGAACTAGGTCCTCCCACGTTCGGCAGCAGTCGACCCAGTGCCGCAGCGGCCCCGATCAGTTTTGGAGACAGCCGGCGAAAATGTTCTTCGAACTTCCACTTGGCGTCCAAAGTCAGGCCTAGATATTTGATATTGCCCTTCACCATTATTCTTTGTCCGTTGACCATAATGTGGGCTCCAGGTGGTGGTTTCCCACGAGGACCATAGAATAAAATAGCCTCGGATTTCTCCAAGGCAACTTGTAGACCAAGGAGTTCAATACGCTCGCAAACGTGAGTTACTGCCGTAGACGCCCGGTGAGCTGCTTCCTCGTAGGTGCTGCCCTGTGAAACAACTAAAGTGTCATCGGCATAACAAATGACCTTTGTATGAGATGGCTGGGACCCACGTAGGATCCAATCGAAGCCGATATTCCATAACAGTGGGCCCAACACCGAGCCCTGAGGAACCCCACAGGACATTCGTCGGGTGCACATTTCTCCACGGTGACCTAGAAAGAGTACCTCTCTCTCTCGCAAGTAGTTCGCGACGACGCGTCTGAGATATTGTGGTACACCATGGTATTTGAGGGCCTCTTCGATGCACGAGAAAGGAAGAGTGTTGAAGGCGTTGGCTATATCTAAAGATACTGCCAAAACCCTCTCACCTTTGGATGTTGCCTCTTCTGAGATTCGTCGCAATTCTAATATGGCGTCTATTGTGGATCTTCCAGTTCTAAATCCATATTGCGAGTCTGAGAGATCCGGGCCAGTCGTCTTAAGGTGTTCGTTTATACGATCCGCTATAATTCGCTCCAACAGCTTCCCAACCTCGTCCAGTAGAACGACCGGTCTGAATGCAGAAGGGGAGTTAGGTGGGCGCCCCTCCTTCTGCAGTAGCACTAGTCTCCCTTTCTTCCATGCTTTAGGGAAATGGCCACTCGTAAAGCATGAGTCGAAGATGTCCCGCAGACGATCTCCCAGGTGTTTAAGGGCCACCGGTAGAATACGGCTAGGTACGCCATCAGGTCCTGGAGCCTTATTTTTAGCACAAGCTCGATCAACAGCATCCTTTAGCTCGTTCTCACTGATTAGCGGAACCACTTCCTGATGCTCTTCCACCTCCAATTCCAGCTCTGTCATTGCGGGAGCAGTGTGTTCATCCCTCCCAGGGAACAGTGCGGTCACTATTTCAGAAAGGAGTTCTCTGTCAAATGATTCAGTGGGGGGAACCTAACCTAACCTTTTTTTTTTTTTTGCCCAGGAAAAATGCCTTCGCATACCACCACATCCGGGGAAATGAGGATGGTTATGTGGTGGAGCCACTAAAAAACCAGGGGCGTTCCTTCTTACGCATTGTAGGGCGAGAACTCCGGGATCGTGTTACGCAACCGCAGTCCCCGCCCTGCGTCTGTCCTCTTCGGACTCCTCATCGGGAGCTCAAAAGCTCCTACTCCGGTGTGACGCGCCGGAACGCACAGCGCGTCTATCCACCTCGGGGGCCCTTGGTGGACGACAGAAAATCCCCGTTCTGCCGTCCGGCCCCCACTTCGAGGGAAAGCCTAGGCTTTATGCCGATGCTTACCCCCGACGCCGCACGGCCGTTAGCATTCGACTGTCGTTTCAGCCTCCGATGCTTCTTCGCGCGCTTGCGCTTGAGTCGACGGCGGTGCGGGTTTCTTCCCTTTGCTCCTACCTTTTGTTTGTGTTTGGGGAGCTTTGCAACTGATGCCCCCCAAAGAATGGTTCGCCTTTTTCTTGGCTGCAGCACATAAAACACAGTGCGGTGCAGCCGAGCATGTTTTGGCAGTGTGACCAGGTTGCCCACAGCGAAAGCATAGGTTACTCCGGTCAACTGCGTTTGTGCATCCTTGGGAAATATGTCCCACTTCCAAGCACCTGTAGCAGCGCATTGGTCTTTGAGGCAGCAGTCTAACGCTTGCCGAGACCCAACCGACTAATAACTTCTTGCCGCCTTCCAAGATCTTTTTGGCGGCGACGACGGGACATTGCACTACAGCAAATCCCAGCCCTCTTCCAATGCGGCGGATTTCGGTACTTGCCACCGACTCCACCGAGCACTCACCTTCTTTCGCCACCGCTTCTTTTAACTCCTCGGCCGTTGCGGTGTCATCCAGTCCCGTAATACGCAACTCTGCGCGTTTTGATGGTCTGGAGATATCGGCCATTTCGGGATCAATCAGCTCTCTTAGTTTGGCCGCCATTTTATCAGCATTTTCGGCGCTGTCTCCTCCCGGCAATTCCACTAGCCGGGCGCCAGTAGCTGCTACTTTCATGGTCAGACCTCCTGTTAAGCCAAACTCCTTAAGATTTAATTTGCTCTTAGCTTCTAGCAACACTTGGGCGTACGTCACTCCATTTTTTTCCGCATCAGGCCGCAGTTTAATGGCCACGGCAGCCGTTTGCGGAGGACGCAGCTTACGTCCTCTTTCTTTCTTCTTCTCCTTCTTTTTTGCTGGCTGCGCCTTTACGAGTGTTGTCCTTGGCGCGGCTGCGGGCGTCTTGGTTGAAGAATCCGTCTCCTGCAGCCTAGCCTTCTTTTTACGACGATGACTCACAGTTTCCCATCCTCCCTCCGCTGATGCGGGAGCCGGTGGAGTGGGGCGCGGTTCGTCTTGCGTTGTAGGCTGGGCTGGACCTTCTTTGGTTCTTTTCGTCTTTCTTGATTTTCCCCCTGCCGTTTTCTCTCTTGGCTTGGGGGCGGGCCGTGAACTTGACGGTGCCGCGCAACTGGTTACAGAGAGTTCAGTTCTTTGATCCACCTGATCGCTGGCTGGCGGAAGACGTTGGCTTGATTCCGACAGCAGTTTCTCTTCTAGGTTTACCAGCCTGTTGTTAATTAAAGAGAGAACTTTTTCAATATCGCTCGAATTTGATCCACCTCGTGATTTGGAGCAATTATTGCAGGGTGCGGGAGCTCTCTTTAGAGCTGCCAATTCCCTCTTCAATATTTCGACTTCGACTCTAAGTCCTTCGTTGGAACTTCGCATAAGAAGGTATTCTGCTTGCATTTTTTGCAGTTCTGCACGAGTGGACTTGTATTTTCCTCCGAGCGTAGCAAGTTCCTCATTTTCGGTACGAAGGGGAATTTCCACCAGGGCCTCTTTAATTTGGGCCGCAGCATCTTTAAGCGCTCTGACGAATGTTCCCTTCAAGTGACCCGACCTGTTTGCCACGTCCGTAATTATATTAGCAGTGCTGCTAATTTTTTCGCAGACATCTGACATCGGCATGCTTCTCCAGTCGATGGATACTGGGGACAGGACAAGATCGCGTGGCTGCAAATGTTGCCGCGCGGTTTTCTCGCTCTTCCGTTGTTCTGCCTTAGCCTCCTTTGTTTGCGGGCCCGACTTCGATGGCCCTGGGGAGCACAGTTCTTGATGCTCTAGTTCTTCCTGTGTTTCCGACTCCGGGTCTTCGTCCGATCCAGAAACTGTTAGTGAGGACCAGGATGAGTGATGGTCTCTGGCCTCTTTACGTTCTCTCCTATTTTTGTCTCTTATACGAGACGCCGAAGGTGTACGAAGCGTCCGAATGTCTTGCAGTCGCACTATCGGCATTCTCTTCGGTGTAGTGGGCCGCTTGAAATCGGCTTCCTCCTTGTTTCTACTTCTTGTTGTTACTCCGTCCTTCTCGGACCCATCATCAAAAGTTTGGTTTTTATTTATGTTTGAAATCTCCATATCTAGTCCCACGAGTGTGGGGGATATAAACCGTCCACCCGGGCAGTGCCCCCTGTACCCGGGTAACCCTAAGTACACCACGGAGGACGGGCGGTATCCGTGGGTGACGCTAATGGGCTGGCACACTCTGCCAGCCACCCGCATACGGGCGCCCCGACACCACGTTTCTCAGCGCCGGGACTTTGAAGTTTTTTAGAGTGGTTTTCTCCACGCGGCCCCCACCGAAGTGGCGGCCCCCACTCCCTGCACCACGTACAGGGCTGCGGGTTAGCCGGAGCTGGTCCTTGGACCAGACACCGCCCAAGAGGAGTGATTTTTTAGAGAGGTTTTCTTCCTCGCGGCCCCCATACTGAAGGATGACAGCCCCCGGCCCCGCACCATGTACGGGGTTACGGTATACCCCTGCTCGGCTGCCGTTACCCAGGCTACCCAGGTCAGCCAGCTGAGCCCCCCCCCCCTGTGTCGGATTATTAGCCACCTTTGTATGCAATTCCCGAAAGGATTACATTCGAAGGCGCCCAGAGTGCACCGGCCCGAACCCATTGTCGTTCCCACCGCACATGTGAAGTGGGACCTACAATGGACCGGGCACACGTGGAGGTTCTATCCGACCTTGCACCCTAACCTAACCTAACCTAACCTAACCTAACCTAACCCAACTTAACCCAAAGCTATTCATACGTTATATTATTACATAATTATGTCTGTAGTAGTCTGTAGAAACAGTGTAAATACAAAAATTATGACACATTATTATGAAGACATAGGAATAAAAACTTCATGTGAGTCAAAGGAATCCCATTTATTTGTATATCGAGACTTGGTAAAAGTTTTTTACACTCAGTGGGATACTAATGACATTTTTATTTTTTTTTCACAGGGCTTTGAAGCTAAATTCGAGGTTCGATTCCCGCCTGAGAATTGACTTGTGTGTCGAGTCGAATTTTTCTAGTATTTTCTATTATAAAAATTATTCATTACAATACTCAGCTATGCTTTGATATTAAAATATAATTAATCGTAAAGGCTTTTGTTCTTTTATTGTATACAATTAATATGAATTCATTTTGTTACTGCCGCCATTGTAGTTAATTTAGACCATAGTCAACAATGCTAAGTTTCTAAAACGAATGAATCCCTCACCCATCTAAAAATCTCACTTCAAATATGACCTCACCGATTATTGTAAAATTGGGTTTCTTCCCTAAGACCACTGGACAGACTGGACGTATTAAGACAGAAAAATAGCTAAAACAAATTAACGTTGTCATTTCAACATAAGTTAAATACCCTATTTTTTTAACTGCATACACGACAACATAGAATCTCTTTGACAGGGCTTCAATATAAGCTCCTATTGTAATCGTAAATATAGCGAAGTATTCAAAGATTCATTTACAATCGCTTCAAAGACTTGGTTATACATTTAAGGAATAAAATAGATTTTTACTTAGTATAACATAGGTCCAATATTTGCTTGCTAGTTAAACTGATTTTTTATTAGCTATTACAGTATTTAAAAAAAGAAGTTGTTATCACTAAGTCATTTACAAAATTTCCTCAGGTTTATTTCACACATCTATAAGAACAAATATATGATTCCCTCTTCCATTATTCAAGTCTTAATTGAAGTTAATAACAGTTAATTCAAAGCCTTGTTAAGCAACTTACCATTTACGCTTGTTAAAAGTTAACGAATCAGTCCATTATCCAAAGTTCAAACAGACAAACAGTTCCCTGGTAGTTAGATAGGTCAACATCGACAAGTTTCTACGAGAAAACCTTCGTAAAGTATTTTTGTTTGATTTAGGAAGTCGTTTTTACTCTTGAACTCCATTAAGATTGTTATGAAAATTTTAATTTGTTTTATTGTTTTCGGACTCAGAAACACAAAATAAAACTTGTCACCACACTTTCTGCTTTTATTTGCGATAGTATTACAAAACAGAAGTAACATGTAAATGTTCAATAGGTTTTGTTTTTTACTTTATGTCCAGTTTATATGTTTTTTAAGCACACCTAAGTTTACATGAGAAATTGTCGAAGAAACCCAATTTTACAATTATCGGTGAGGTCATATTTGAAGTGAGATTTTTAGATGGGTAAGGGATTCATTCGTATTAGAAACTTAGCATTGTTGACTATGGTCTAAATTAACTACAATGGCGGCAGTAACAAAATGAATTCATATTAATTGTATACAATAAAAGAACGAAAGCCTTTACGATTAATTATATTTTAATACCAAATCATAGCTGAGTATTGTAATGAATAATTTTTTTAATAGAAAAATTCTACAAAAAATCGACTCGGCTCACAAGTGAATTCTCAGGTGGGAATCGAAACTCGAATTTAGCTTCCAAGCCCTGTGAAAAAAAATTATAAAAATGTCATTAATATCCTACTGAGTGTAAAAAACTTTTACCAAGTCATGATATACAAATAAATGGGATTCCTTTGACTCACATGAAGTTTTTATTCCTATGTCTTCATAATAATGTGTCATAATTGTTGTATTTATACTGTTTCTACAGACTACTACAGACATAATTATGTAATAATATAAGGTATGAATAGCTTTGGGTTAAATTGGGTAAGGTTAAGGTGCATTGAAAGCCGCAAACATGTTTATTTTAAATTCGAATATTTAAACTGCTCTTTAAAATCTTAGAACTTAAATTTTTTATGTAGTATGAATATTATGAAAAATATGATTACAACATGTAAAAGGATATCATAATATCTAATGACACAAATTTTAATGAGACTCAATCATTGTCACCATCATATCCTTAATCATTTTAATTTATTGACTTTCAACTATAAACAACTGTAACAAATAAAAAGAATAATAGTGAATAAGGGTGTAAAAGTCTTGATAACAAATTCGGACTCGTACATATAAATTAACAATAACCAAATTTTAATATAAATATATCAAGTTATTAATTATACTTGCTTACATTTGAGAAAATGAATTCAAACAATTTTATACAATTTAGTACAAGTAATGACATATTATATTATATCATGCTTATTAAAAATGCATTTAGTTCTAATTCAAATTTATTCCCTTGGTTGTAATAGTTATAGTTTGACAGCCAAATGGTATGAGTGTTGGTGTTGACGTTACAAAAGATTTTAACATCATGAACCGTCACGGGTCGACATAACACCTATGCGCTGGAAATATTTACTGTGCTTTATTATTGTAAAACAGATACTGCAAGTTTTTCAGCAGAATTATCTCATAGTATATTTAAGCATTTCTCTATTGCCCGCTGTGTGACCTCTAGCCATTTTCTGAGACCCTTAGTTAGCGATCCCGTTAGACTTCCGTATGTCATCACTGTCAAGTCAAGACATTATTTTTAAGTCACCGAGGTAACTTGGACGTAAATAAATTATTTAAGGGTACACTAACAGCATACAATTAATACATACATTTAAAAAAGTTGAAATTCGACTGTATCAAAAATATAATGCGAATTATATAAAACAAACTCTACAACCTAGGAATATATCCTGGATGTTAAAAGGAATTACAGCCCAGCTATATTAAGCTGTACGTTTTGTAACTCTTTGCTTGTTCACTTACAAACTTTTTCAACGTTCAAGTTATAATTAACTGGTTTACTCACAAAGCTTTGCACGAACACCTTTTTAGTATTTGACACCATTCAACGATAACGTTAATTTGTTTTAATGAAATGAAATGACAACGTTAATTTGTTTTAGCTATTATACAGTAAAATTTTATCCCATCAAAAACAATACTTGTCAAAAAAAACAAGTCTCGCAACTCAGTTGTTCTACGGTAAAAAGTTGTGAGATCCATGTAATATCAAGTCGGTTATTAATTTATTCAGTCCCTACTTAAGCGAATTTCTGTCTTAATACGTCCAGTTTGTCCAGTGGTCTTAGGGACTGGACGTATTAAGACAGAAATTCGCTTAAGTAGGGACTAAATAAATTAATAACCGACTTGGTATTACATGGATCTCACAACTTTTTACCGTAGAACAACTGAGTTGCGAGACTTGGTTTTTTTGAGAAGTATTGTTTTTGATGGGATCTCATTGCTTTTTATATTTTTTTTAGTTTTTCCTTGATTCATACACCAAACACTATTTATATTCCAAATTTGAAGCTTCTAGGTCTGCTAGAAGTGTCTTAGAATTTTGATGATCGGTGAGTCAGTCAGTGAGTCAGTGAGTGACAAAATTAAGAAATTTGACCCGTTATAATTCTTAAACTACTAGTTCAAATTGAATGAAATTTGAAATATACCGTGTCTTTACAATGCCTGCATGGTAACTGAAAATTCAGTCTTCTAGTTTTATCCACTACGAAGTTAAAGGGGGTCGAAAATGGCCTGAATTGCTTCGAGAAAAGGATGGTACGTCCGTGCCGCTTTTTTGCTCGACTTGGCGGGGGCACTGCCGTGCCCCCAGATAAAAGTTCATGTTGTGGGGTTCAGCTGATAATATTGAAAGCGTTTTGTGATACAAAAGCAGTTGTTTATTAGCTTTATATACAACCAAAAGCTAGATCCTGCCTTTCACATCGAAGAACGTGGGTTCAAATACTGGAAGTGGCAGATGTTTGTCTGATGAATACGATTATATGTACCTAAGCCATGTGTATTTATATGTATTTCTATAAATATTACATATCTATGCATTATATATCTATGTTTATCAGTTACCCTAGTACCCATAATACAAGCCCAACAGTGCTTACTTTGGACTAGGCTAATTGGTGTGTTTGTAGATAAAAAAGCAATAGTTTAACTGTATCGAAATGTACAAAGAAGCATAATGCAATTCCAAACTTAGGGCCATACCTACAACATTTGAAATGGTGTTAACTTGAGACAAATAAGTCTTCATTAAACTACTAGTGCTATTTTTAAAATTGCCTATATTTAAAATCTTACCTTCATATGTTTTTTTATTTATTTATTATTTTAATCGTTATTACAATGTTTTAGATTAGATAGATTCTGACAATTTTAAAGTCTATTATAAATTTGATATCTTGTTCACTAATTAGATTTTTTGAAAGTTGCATTTAAGATAAATTATTATAATAGAAAAATACTAGAAAAAATCGACTCGGGTCACAAGTGCATTCTCAGGCGGGAACCGAACCCGCAACCTTTGGAAATCCGGTCCAATGCTCTCCCAATTGAGCTACCAAGCCTTGTGAACACTCGTACCTTCCTGATTTTACGCTGTAGGTCAGCGTTGTTTCATCAATGAGAGGAACATCCTCTCGTATTCAAAAGTAACATTTTTACAAATGTTTGAGCAATCGATTAAGATGAAACAGCCGTTTAGTTTTATAATTTTTTATATATTTTATGCATTTTCAATGCGATCTTATAAGATTTAGATCTTTCTATTATAATAATTTATCTTATAAGATCGCATTGAAAATGCATAAAATATATAAAAAAATATAAAAAGTTGCATTTATTTATTAGGAAAGGAGAAATAAAGAAAAAGCATTTATTGACACACACATAGATAATACAAAAATATGAGAAAAAAATAAGGAACTGTGAAAATTACATAGGAATAAAAACTATTGTGTGGTGTCAAAAATACTAGCAGAAATTTACTAGCTGTAGCGCGTGAAAATTTAGATGTGTGCCTACATGAGAAAATTGCGCATCCGATCTAACGGCAATCGTATGTCGTATCAATAGAATCTAACTATATGCCAAATCCTATTAAAACCATTCACCCGAAATAAACATCAATCAAGCAGCATAAAGCGCAGGAAAAATCGTACATTCGATTCGTGCGACCACGACGACTTCCCGTTCGGGTAGCCATACCTAATGAAGATCCAACCCGCACTGAGTCTTCGGAAGAAATTATGGTTTCATCGTTTTTGTTTGTTAAATCTGAAATGGTACTTATTTCTTTCTTTTCCTGTCCTATTAACAAAGATAGTATTTGTGATTAAGATAGATAATAATGATTTTGCATGGAAGTTCCTTTTAGGATGTAAGTGCTCATTGCGATGGGGTTTTGCGTAATAAATGAATAAACACAATGAATAACCTCCTCCTTTTTGAAATAGGTTAATACTTAACTGAATTTGTAAGGGACATAAAAACGCATAGCGTCATCTAGTATGCAAATGACTTATAATAATGAAATTTTAATAATGAAACTACTATTAAAACTATAGAAGTTTCAAACAAAGTTTGCCACCCAGTTTTACCCCCTAGAGATTGAATTTCGCAAAATTCTATCTTAGTGAGCACCTACGTCCTTGTCGTCGAAGGATTACAAATCCGATGCAGAAGGTAGAAATACCTGGCGATGGTGCATGTTTATGTACTTCTCTATCTTATTTGCTTTATGACAATATTTCTATATCAGAATAAAACACTTTTTTTTACGGATCATCCTGTGATCATCCTGTGATCACGGCTCCTGTAAAGGAGTCGAAACGTCAGGATTAAATATAAAATAAAATAAAACATGCGCAAAAATCCGTAAAAAAAGTGTTTTATTCTGATGTGTAATGTGCGCGGAAGTGTAAGAACTAAATATTTCTATAGCTGCTTAAATTCGAGCCAATATGTCATTTAGGTGTGTTGGACCCCATACGGTACGAAACACCTTTATCTAGCCGATATGGGTAAAACTGCGAATTTAAAGTAGCTGGAGGAACATTTTTACTTGAATTCCAACTGTTTCTAGCTGGCAGACTTATTGAAAAAATTTGGGAAGCCATTGCAAGTAGTCAAAAGAATGCATTTTAATGGACATTTTTACGCGTTGATTCCTGTTGAGTCACCTTATTTACAGAATTATGATCCAATAGCGAGTGAGACAACTTTGAGCTCCTGCACGGCTGTGTTCCAGCAACCTGAAACAATAGATCGAAAATGATCAATAGCTCTGCCCCGAACGATACTGAAATAATAAATTTATTTCAATATCTTTTAATGTATTTGAGTCGCAAATAAATATGAGTAGTACGATTAGTTGTGAAGAATTTGGCATGAGTGGGTCTGGCATGAAAGGTAAAAAAAGGGAAAAAAAGGTTCACAGATAATATTCGTAGGGGACAAATAAAAACTGCAGCTAAAAATTATCCCAAAAAAAAACCCAAAGTGAATCGGGCGGCTGTTAAAAAATATGCCATTATCATTCCGAGGTCAACAGACAGCTTGTAGACTCAACAAGTCTCTTCATAATCAACACCTGCGTCAACCCTTCTACATTTAAAATCAAGATGCCTGACGAACTTCCGCTGTATACTTTCTATATCCTTGATATAAACATCGTGACGCGTTGACCATAAGGGGGCAACGTACTTTAAGATGCGGCCCACATAAGCGTAGTATACGATTTCAATACTTAGAGGATAATTAGAGGAACTAAGATATCTGTAACCTTTCGCTTTAATTATGAAAATGTTGGTAGACATTAGCATGTCTAAATAAATTCCTTAATCACGAACCACTTCCGCGCTATCAATCTTAACACCGTTGAATTGTGTGTAATAGATTTTATGATCCTATTTCGTTAATTATTGTCATTCGCTGTTTGGCAATCTTCGAAAAACTTCTGAGTATACATTGCCCGTTTTTAAAGAATTAAGGAGATTTATGAATTTGTAAGCTGGTTAATTAATAGATAAATTTCTTCATTGTCACACTTTCTGCAAAATTCCATAAGCCTAGCTATTTTCACTGAAACGAGCATTAGTTTATCAGCGTTTCTTTCCAACCAACCAAATGTGGGAGTCGAATCATATCCAAAGCTTATCCGGGGTAAGGGTGCGCATCTCCCTCGCTAATTGCCTTCCCGGACTCCCCGCCTCATACATTTTTCTAAGCATGGGGACGGAGCAATTTAATCCCACTTTTACGATGCTGTCACTCGAATTACTGAGTAAATGCGGTTCTAAACTTCTTATATCTTTCTCTCTGTTTCTTAGTCAAATTATTTCGCCTTACTTTAAAGTTATTACACGAAATAAGTAGATTGTTATAATTGCCTGTTACGAAAAACAACAAGTGAATCAAATTTCAAGGCTAATTGTTGAACAGAATTAAAGGACCGTTTAATGTCTTTTACCTTTCTTAAAAATTAAGTTTAGTTTTGTGTTGGCATTAATTTACAGAATTTAGATTTTATTTTATTCGCCATGTTTTAGAAGCAGAGTACTCCTAGAAAATGCATGTTTTCATATCACCTCTGAGATTTATATGGTAGTACATTTTAATGACTTACTACTTTTTCATTTAAATATCTCAGAATCGAAACTATGAGGTGTTTCATACTCAGAATAATAATAATTCGCCTATGAATAGACATTAGTAAAAAAAATTTAGTGAAAAGTCTTTGACCGTTGAATAGTCGATGCGATCTACAACCCAATTTTTATGTCAATTATTTTGCATACTTAGTGAGATTTCAGTGAATAAAAGTAAGTACAGAGAAGATAGATCCATACAAACCTTTGCCTAGGGTGTAACAAAATACAAGTAGTATAATTCTACAAGTAGTGCAACAGTAAACTAATCCTAAAAGCTTGGTTAATTTTCACAATCTGAGAACAAATAATAGAAGATTACATACCGCTAGTCAATGAAAATAGAACACCTGTTAAAATGGTGAAAACCATGGGCTTTCAGTGTTCAAACACAAAAAGAATTTTCGCGATATCACTCTCCGTTTCGGAGTTATTGCAGTTCAAAGTTTCATAATTAAGTTGCAGTAATTAAAATAAAATTATTAAAATCCTATAGAATCAATGATATTTAACAATCAGTAATTGGTATTTTTTTAATTGCTCGTATAATTATGAAAATAAACGTCCAAAACGATTCCTTGTTATTGACAAACCGAATTAAACTGCGCCTTAAATCAGGTGGTGCTTGACCCCTCAGCTTGACCCTATACTTACCTACCTCAAGATGTTCAGTGTGTGTGTCACTCACACAATCGCTGACCTAAAAGAACTAGTGACGGGTAAATGCATAGTGAACAATTGAAATGTTTCGATTTCTTGACTCTCTAATCGACTCCTTCAAATTTTATCAAGTCCACAGAGTTAATAATTTTAGTCAGTCCGAAAGATACTATAGGTCAGAATCACATTTTGATCTTAAATCGAAATCGATCTGACAACAATGATATTCATTAGAGCTGTAAAAGTAACGAAAAAAAGTGTACCTGTATGTATTCGTTACTATAACAATTATTACTATCGTATCGTTACTTCAGTTACCTTATAACATGCTATGTTATGTGTAAGTTAGAGCAACGAATCGAATCGTATTGCGTACGAGTGCAGTATGACGTCGCGGCGTCGCAACATTCGTGATTTATAGAAAACATACTTATACGTTACATACCAAGCTGAGTCAGGTATTTTTTTTTCAGTTTTCTGTATTTTGAACCAGACTTTTGATAAACAGCTTCTGTTATCGAAGAAACAATTTAATATCATTAGACTCATTTAGACACATCTCTTTTAAGATAACAACAAAAAACCGTTATATTCGCGATAATAATAAACAAAAACATACATATTTCTTATTTGTAAAAAAAAGTATTTTTTACCTTACCTTGTTTCTGTTACAATCTCAAACTTTGTCTACTTACACAATACAATTTTATAAACAGTAAAAAACTTGGACGACGAATTTCCAAATTATTCTTTACTTAATAAACAAATATCGTTCTTTGTAACGTACGTTTATAAATTCACTGAATAAGCGCGCGCATGCGTAAAATATACGATCAGCAAACGTACAAATACACGCATCAACGGATGTTGCGTAAACTGAAATAGTGTAGGTACCCATACTACGAAAAATGCGAGTAACGAAATGCATTTGTGTGTAACGTTTCGTTACTCGGTACTAAATGGCCCACCCGTTACTCAGTACCGAATACATACGATTTGCTACAGCTCTAATATTCATACGAATCAAAAAGTCGATTCTGATACCAATGTCTGAATTAGTGATTTGATTCACATTTTACGAGTAATTTTTCCCAACTCTACACAGGACCGAGCTCCATCCAGGGCCGAACTTAACTGGAATATTATTAAATACATACTTTTGAAATGTCATTAAAATCCTTATGACCATTTTATTGACTGTTTTGTCCATACACGTGATGGTATTCAATTTACCATAACGACCAGCATGTACACATCTTCATCTTTATCGTTTTTAAAAAGTAGATTTCCTAGATAAGTTTCTAATAACAACAGAAAATACTCTAAATCACAAATCTTTACAATACATTAAACGTAACATAATAAATTCAAAAACAGTAGTAACGCAATAAACAAAAACATTTAAACAATCTACCCCAATTAAAACATCATACTTTTGAAATTAATTCCTAAGTTCAGCCCGCGAAATGAGTGGCACCTGTAAGGCGGTCGTAGGTACCTTTTATCTTGCCGAAAGGTGAGCTTGCAGTGGTCGTTAAAATTAGGCTGTGGATACATTATTTTTTTATCGGAAAAATATTTTGTTGATAGTAGATACCTAGATACCTAGGCGCGTTTTTAACGTAATTTTGTGTTTTTTTGGATTCGGATATTAGAAATAATATCATTTGACGTTGTTTGTAACTAGTTAAATCTCGAGGATGCGACCGAAGGTTTTTAAAAAGAACAAGGAGTCCGTTCAGCTCGATGCTTTAATGAGAACTAACTTAATTTTGATACAATATTCTTATGGCTAATGTCTTATCTTATTGACAACGGATGCACGGCGCCGAGTCTAGACATAACATTCACGAAAGCTGTGTAAGCGTTGGCCGCCCATGGAGATATATGTTTAGCAAGATGTTATAGTGCTAGAGCCAGGTGCAATGTGCATAACTCTTCCCCCCTTAGATTCGAAATTATCGGAGGAATGTAAATCGCTCTGATTATTTCGATTAAGGAATATTTTTAAAAGATTATATTTATATAATACGAAAAAACAAATGATTAAAACTAGAATTACATATAATATTATCGTAGCTATGCTAACACTGTTCACGTTAATGGCCTTTTCACTATTATTTTCCACTGTATTTTCACTAATTTTTAATAAGTTGTTTAAATTCTGGAGATTCGACAGTTCGCTGGTGTCCAATTGGATAGGCTCTCGATGTAGCTGTGGTTCCACGTCTGGTATTTCCGGGAGGTTGATAATGGGCAATTTTGAGAAGCTTTCCTTGTTTTCCGTGAAGTGACGAGACTTCAGGGTGAATCTACCGATTTTCATGTCACAGCGGTCATCAAGAGTAAGAAGGTAAGTTCCTTTTATGTTTTCTTTCGTTATATCATTGTTACAGGTTTTCGTAAATGTGTTTTCAACTTTGGTGTAAATAATCCATCTATGTTTTCCTATTGACTCTACTTTTATCGTGTCGATTTTTACTATTATTGGGTTGCAGGAACTGATGTTATGTGAAAATTTCATAAGTGCGGTTATACAGGTGTCTTCTAGAAGCATCTGCGACTCATCTTCATGACATAAATACGCCGCATCGTGGAGCTCGTCGCATGGCTGGGAGAGCGAGACCATATCTGGACCTTTTACCAGGAGGTATGGATATTTAGGAATGATTATTTTAGTTAGGTTATTGGAATCGGTTATAGGGATAGGTATGGCTTTATAATATATATATATCTGATCCTTAATCAGTGGAATATCTAAAATAAAAGTTATTTGACTTCCCGTTGAATAAGCTTTTAACTCTATACAATGTTCTATTTTAACTAAGTTATCATAACTTACTGGAAATACAAGTTTGTGAGATTTTTCTATTTCTAGTAACAATTTTACTAAATCGTCAGGATTAAAAAGAGACTGATGTAGAGTTTTTAACTTGCTAAACGTAATAATGGTCTCAATTTCGTCTATATGACTGTATATTAACTGAAAATTATGTAAAAATAGATTATAAATGTTAATGTAGTTATGTATAGTTATGTTAGCTTTCGTTTGATTGATTAGTTTTCTTAGTTCCCATAACTCTTTGTCTATATGAATGAAATTGTTATTTGTAGCGTTAGTTATTTTTACCAAATTTTCAGACATTTTAGATATCAGGGTCACCTTTTTTGTTAACGTATCCTGACGTGATTTTAATGAACTAATTAGTATTTCATACCTGTTGGCATCCTCATAGTCGAGGTTTCCTGTAATCAGTTTAACAATAGATCCAAGAGGGTTTAGAAGACCGCGTTTTATTCTGGCAGATGGAAGTAATTGTTTAAATTTTTGAATAGTAAAATTCATTACATAGTCTGTCTGTAACTTAATGTTCAGTAACTGGAAATTAGAAATTTTGTTATTTATTTTCACATGTTGATTCAGGTTCGCGTATCTATTTATATTAAGTTCTAATTCCTCTTGTATGATACTTAAATTTAAAACCTTAATAATAATCCACTTATCATAACTTACGCTAGCTTGACCCTGCTTCACCAGCAGCACTCCAGGATTTTTATCAATCCTTTGAAGTTGAAGGGCGTGGGTCCCGATTGTCAGCGCAATAAGCGCGAGGCACCTGTGAAGGTCGTTTTATATCCTTAATAGGTACTTTTGTTTCGCGATTTCTAAGTGTAATAGGACAAGTGTTTCTGGTTATATCACCCGTAGCTTGTGCTTTGTGGAAGCGTGGCTTTTCCTTGCTTCTCCTAACGTTTACACCCTTTACAAATATAGTATCCCCCGTTTGTACGTTAAACGAAGTTTCGCCACCACGTTTTTTAACTATGTGCTCTTTATTACTAACTAATTTATCCGTTAGGTAGTTATAAAGGTATTTTGTACGCTTTACGTGATCAGCTATCAACTGTTGCGTGTAATGTTTATTAAATTCAAGATCAAAAGTACTGTTCAAGTCTGTGTGACCAAAGACAACTTCGAAGGGCGTAAGGCCTGTTGCCGAATGAATAGTTTGGTTGTAGGACATGATCGCGTATGTCATTACGTTAGCAGCGTCCGTTATTTTGTGCTCGTATTTAGCTATACGGTATATTTCTAAAATGGTTGAGTGGAAACGCTCTATCAGGCCCATAGAGTTGGGGTTATGTGGAGTACCAATGTGAAGATTGATTTTATAGAATTGTAAAGTTTCCTTCAATAACGTGTTATTGAATTCGGTACCGGAGTCAGCACTGATCCTGTTGGGTACACCATAAATTGAAAAGGATTTGATTAATGCTCGGACTACTTCAGGTGTGGAGCGGTTAGATAACTCAAAAGCCTGACCTAGCTTGCTAAATGCATCGATTATGGTGAGAAAGTATTTTCCCTCTATGGAAAACAAGTCCATAAAGATTTCGGCAAATGGTCTTTTCTGAGTTTGGGTCAGCTGTAATTTGGGTTTAATGGGCTTACGGTATATTATACGGTATGTAATTTGGGTTTAATGGGCTTACATATTTTTGTGTTTTACAAGTTTCACATGAGTTTATAATGGAGGCGACTGTTATGTCCATGTTTTTCCAAAAGTAATTACGCTTCAGTTTCATAAGAGTTTCTTTGATACCGCGGTGAGATGTTTTACCGTGATGATAATTAAGAATAACAGTGCGCTGTTCGTTTTCATCTTCTAAATAGATAACTCTTTTAGTACATTCGTAACATTTTACGGTGTCCTTTTTAAACAATTTTATAACAGCTTCTGTAAATTGAATACGATGTGTTTTGTCCTCGAAATAAAAGAAAATTTTAATTTTAGGTTTTATATATTCCAGGAGGAATTTCTTCACTAGCTCGGGATTGTCTACAGGGAGGTGGACTTCTAGAACTTTTTGCTTGTCTCGTGATAAATCTTTAACTAATGTTTGGTTTCTGTTCCAGGTAAAAACAAGAATTTGGTTCGGTTTTGTGTCTACGGCTTCGTCTAAGATTGGGATACCACTCGTATCAATATCGTCGGCAGAATGAATTGTTTCAGGTAATGAGCAAGCAGTGACGGTACTAGATGAGGGTGAGCGCGTTGGGTAGGTTGTTTCTTCGGCAGGCAATGAGGGGATATTCGAGATCTCTGATGAATCTGATATTGTTATTGGGCTATTGGATCTCTCAGTATCTCCGACATTACCCTCCAAGGAAGCATTATCATTTTTGCTGGTAAGTATATTTAATTTGATACGTGAAAGAGCGTCTGCATTGGTATTATTTTTGCCACTCTTGTAAATGACTTCGAAATTAAATTCCGACAATCGTAATTTCCATCTAGTAAGTTTACTTCCGGGTTCTTTCAGTGAATTCAACCAAGCTAATGGTCGGTGGTCCGTATATATCGTGAATTTCCGCCCATACAAGTAAGGGCGAAATTGTTTGACAGCCCACACTACTGCTAAAAGCTCTTTTTCTGTGGTACTGTAACGTGTTTCCGCGTCATTTAACGTTCGACTTGCGTACGCGATAGGTTTATCATTACCTACAGACCCTTGAGAAAGGACGGCGCCTAAGGCGTAATTAGACGCGTCTGTGGTCAATATGAATGGGTTATTAAAGTCAGGGAATTGGAGTATCGGGGCATTTACCAGTAACTCTTTACATTTTTCGAATGCATTTACATAAGCTGAGGTTATTTCTAATTTAGTTTTCTTTTTCAGGCATTGCGTTAATGGTTGGGTAATCTTTGAAAAATCCTTTATGAATTTTCGGTAGTATCCGACCAAACCGAGAAAACTCTTAATTTCTGTAGGTGAACGAGGAAGTGGGAAATCGAGGACGGCTTTAATTTTGTCATTATTTGGTTTCAACCCGTTTTTCGTGATCGTGTGTCCAAGATAAAGAACTTCCGTTCGGAGGAACTCACATTTATCTAGAGTTATTTTTAAATTAGTTTCCCTAAGTCGGTCGAAGACTTTTCTAAGTTTTCCTATGTGTTCCTGTAAACTACTTGAATATATAATAATGTCATCTAAATAAACAAGACAATGGATTCCCTGCAGACCCCTCAACACATTATCCATTGCCCGCTGGAATGTTGCCGGTGCGGTTTTGAGTCCGAACGGCATGCGGGTGAACTCATAATGACCCGATGGTGTAGAAAAGGCAGTTTTGGCTCTGTCCTGTTCCTCAACCTCAATCTGGTGGTAGCCACTTGCAAGGTCAAGTGTGCTAAAATATGTTGATTTACCTAACTTGTCGAATATATCATTTATATTGGGCAGGGGATATTTGTCGTCCATTGTCAAGTCATTTAGGCGTCTGTAGTCTATAACCATTCGATATTTAAACTGGCCGGACGCGTCCATCTTTTTAGGCACCAGATGCACGGGTGCACTCCATGGTGAGAAAGACTCCTGTATGACATTGTCTTTTAAAAGTTTATCGGTTTGTTGTTGTACTTCCGCATTTTGCATTGGAGGAAGTCTATATGGTCGTCTATATATTGGGTCCTCGTTTTTGGTCCTTATCTGGTGTTTAACCTGATTACTGAAGGTAAGTGGGAGTTTATCACAATAAAAGATATCTCTATAGTCAAAACACAGTTTTTGTAGAGCTTCGCGTTCCTCGGAATTTGTGTGTTCTAATCGTAATTTACTTAAATTTTCTTTTAATAATTCGTCAATATCGCATTGATTGATCATTAATTGTGAAAGATTTTAAACTAGTTTTTTCGCAAAATTTTGTTGCAGTTAATGGTGCAGTAAAGGTCAAAGTCGCTCTGTTGTCGGAAGTATTTTGTATGATGGTGGTTGCAAACGAATCTATACATGTCACTATAGCACTAGGCATGCGAATCCCATTTCCATAGTTTTTAAAATCAAGAATTGCTTCACCATTGCTAAAATCTGTAGGTATTTTAACTCGCGTTTCACTACGGGGTTCTAGCGTGATTTCAAATGGAGGACTGTACATTATTGGTATATGTATTTTTTGTGCATAACACTAACCTTTTCATATCGATATTGGCATCTAGGATTTTCAGTAAATCGGAACCAATTAATCCGTCATATCGCATATCAACGTCGTAGATATAAAATTTGTGTTTAGTATTACTTTTAAATGTTTTTAATAAAGGAATGTAAATTATTTCGTTATGTAAACTTCGTGCGTGAGTGCTGATAACCTCAAATGGTTCGTAAAATTTATAATTTGAGAAATACTGATCTACTTTAGCTGGGCTAATAAAACTTCTCGTGCTTCCAGTATCAATCATAAAACTGGCATCGATTTCAGGTAAGTAAATGTGCGGTAATTTATTTATTCCGTTGTAATTTAAATTTATCATTTCTGGTGGTTGGTCTTGGAGGCCGATAAAGGAAAATTTACATTGCTTTCTGGAGTTTCGGATTCGTTTACCGTGGGTTCAGTGTTTTCTTCATAAAAATCGTCATATGAGGTTTGATAATTGCCTTCATTATAATAATTTTGCGAATGAGGATAGTTGTCATAATCTACTGGGCACTCTTGGCGTTGTGGCCCTGGGTATTCTAAGTCGTTATTGTCGTATGAGTAAAATAAGTCGTTACTTTCCTCATTAGCTACGTGTGTGAGCATGTTTTGTTTAAGGGGACGGACCGTACGCATGGAAACATCGCTTTCCTGGAAATGAGGTAAATTACGCTGTACTGGATTTTGCGGTGGTATACCAAATTTAAATTGTTGATTTGCTAATGGCATTCCAAATTTAAATTGCGGGTTTGGTTGATGCTGTGGGTTAGTATATTGCGGTCTAAACTGGCCTTGTTGCGCTGAGTATGGAATACCGAACTTGAAATTGTTTTGTGGATTTCCTACGTTGGTAAAACCTCTATGATTAGGTATGCCAAAGTTAAAATTGCCAGGAGCCTGGGTGAATCCAGGTCTGGGAGATCCTTGGTTAGGAATTCCAAATTTGAATCCAGGTCTATAATTACTTGGCATCTGATACGGAATCGCGGGTCTAAACTGTTGGTTATTTGGAAAGAAATTCGGTTTAAATATCTGTTGAGCTCTAAACCCGTCATTGTTTGCATGGTTCGGCGTAAACGTATATTGAGGTGTTTTTACCGTATTTGATTTATTTTTGTTTTTCGAATTATATTGAAATTGGAAGTTAACTTCTTCCATGATAATGCTAAGTGCACTCTCTAATGATGTGCATTGTTTCAGCCTCACTATTCTAATAAAGTCCTCGGGTAAGTTGTACAAAAACACATTTAGGCACATATTATTGTAAATTATCATTTTTGCGGTTTTTATGTTTGTATCGGCAAGTAAGTTCACCTTCGAGCAGAGGGCGCTACGTGTTTGCTGGATTCTGTTACAGAATTGTGGATAGCTTTCACCTAATTTTATTTTTAAATTTTCTAATTCTATAGCTATGCATTCTTCGGATCTAGGGTCACCGAAATGTTGTGTGAAAAGAGCTCTCAACTGTTCCCACGTGGTAATATCATCGCGTTCACTAAGTAGAGCCGCTGCTCTACCACTGAGTCTACTAGTTAAACAATGAAAGACGTATGTCTCTTGTACGTGGCTAGCTGGCCCGTTAAAATTTCTTATAATATATTCACATTTTTTTATAAACAGGTTTAATATGTTTTGATCACCGTCAAATCTTGGGATCAAATCTAAGAGATCTTTTGAAATCATTTGAACAGTAGATGTGACCGGCGTATCGCTATTTTGTGACATTGTTATAATATGATATTTCCCTTTTTATGAAACTGTATAAAATAATAAAAAAAAACTCAGTTAAAATATTGATATAAAATTAATTACGAGTAATATACTAATTATAAAAATACTGTTATTATCAATATTACTTATTTGTTGTGTTAAACAATTTTCACTTAATAATTAAACGTTTAAACTAAGTTAACTTACTTTATGCAGAAGTCAAATAACCTTCAATGATTTTTTATAAAAGTTATTAATTAAATATTTAGTCATACGCTAACAACCACGGGAAATGGCAGGAAAAGACAGGAAGGTAAAAAGGTCTACTTACAGTCTGCTCATCACCATGCCTTCCCGTAAAGCTGATCTCGTACACTAAAACTTTCGGCCGCGGAGGTTCACTTATTTATTTGGTTCGTGGATTGCCTTTTCGCGCGTTAGAACGTGCAGCTTACTAATCGCGAAAACTGTGCGGAAATTAACAATTTTAGGTTTACTTCCGCGAACGCGTTCGGTAAAAGCCGGCAATCCTACCGGCTGCGCCAGTTAAATCTCGAGGATGCGACCGAAGGTTTTTAAAAAGAACAAGGAGTCCGTTCAGCTCGATGCTTTAATGAGAACTAACTTAATTTTGATACAATATTCTTATGGCTAATGTCTTATCTTATTGACAACGGATGCACGGCGCCGAGTCTAGACATAACATTCACGAAAGCTGTGTAAGCGTTGGCCGCCCATGGAGATATATGTTTAGCAAGATGTTATAGTGCTAGAGCCAGGTGCAATGTGCATAACTAACTACTATTCATAGTTTTGATTTTGCTACTTGGGTGCCTAGGTATGTCCTTATTATAAATAAATCGACTCAATCAATTTATTTAACATTTCTGGTATTAGTTCGCGTTGAAGTGAGCCTGAAATTAAAGAGTTTTTACTTTTTATTAGAATTCCGTACATCAAAAGTAAAAACAAACGGACCCTTATGATAACAAGATCCTTTTTCTGAAAATATCTGGATTTTTTGTTGAAATTAACCACTACTAAAATATGTTCTGCTATACGAGAGTATAGCAGAACAGATGTAAGTTGATGGTACCTAAGGGTCATAGTTTTAATTTTTGTTTTGAAATTTATTTTCTCAGAAAATAATATAAAAACATGTATAACATTCTACAAATAACAATATTGCATTATTATAACATTGATGGAACAAGTCATTTATTGTTAATGTTTGTAGTAAACGTTATTAATTTTTTTTTTATTAAATATTTGTCCAATGTGTGCACACCTTTAGGATGGTAAAGTCCCTACCTTTGTTTAAAATTTCACGCTAGTGTGTGTACAGAAACCAGGGTTCCCAACTTAGAAGTTTTCCCCCTAAATTTAGGGTGTAAATAAGTGAGATAGGATTTTTGGGGGTGTTATATGTTTAGGGTTATTTTTATGGTTTTTGTGAACCTTCATATTTTTTAATATTTTAATTATCGAGAAAATTAAAGATTTAAAGTATAGGCCCTGGGACAGCCTTAACTAGCTAATCAAATTAATTTTTTACCTAGCGACCTCGGACTTAGTGAAATCTAGTGTACTTAAAATCCAAGTACAGTACTTGGAATTTTCAAACGAAATGATGGATGAATGATCTTGTACAATTTTCAACCCATCTCCTAAAATATTAGGCTTATTCAAAGTCAACATGTATGACTTTATAAAATCTGATTTGCCAGAAGAAAATGAAATAATATTTGACGTAATAAATGTAATTTATTTTTATAAATGAAAAATTAACAAAATTATATCATACAATTTATTTTTAGGGGGATATCCAAGTAATTAGGGCAAATTTAGGGGTTATTTGAATTTAATTTAGGCTAAATATTTTCAAGAGTTGATAACACTGACGGAAACTAACCACAATTCGCGGACGTGTTTTGCTAATTGTGTCGTATGTGCTAGTTTTTTCGTGTGTACTTTTCTGGATAAGTACTACCTATTTTGTGATTAGTGTGGTGTTTATTTACGGATAATTATGCCTAATTTTATCAGTACAGTAATATCCAATACACGGATATGGTTTTGGCTTATGAAATGGGCGTTGGGAACTCTGGTGAAGCATTGCGTTTGTATCTGGACTATTTCGGACACCGCAATAATAACTATGTGCCCTCCCATGGTAGAATATTGTGAACGTAGTTCAGCGTTTAAGAGATCGTGGCAGTTTTTCCAATCGCAACGTGGATTCCGGTGCTATAGGTGACGTGGACGTTAGGGATTCAATTCTCGCTCATTTTGATGTACATCCTGGGAACAGTGCAAGAAGTGCCGGTCGACTTTTTGAAGTCTAAAATGCCACCGTACACAAAATCCTAAAGATGGATGAACAGCCGCGACATCCATTTAAGTTTACAAAGGTGCAAGCATTATTGGTGGAAGATTACGAGCGTTGCATGGACTATGCACGTGCAAGACTGTGTGTGTCCGTACAGGAAAGGAACTTTGAACATTTAATTTAAAGTGTAAGTGTATTTAGTGCTGTCTGGTGATTGAAGTGGAAATCATATTGATCTCTAATGGAGGTGATAACAACGGCACATTAAAAAGGTAGGTTTTAATATTTTTTTTAGTACAGTCAACAGCATATCATGCAAAGAGCAGGAAGCACTTTGGACTTTGCACCGGCTTTATTTCGTAGGCGTAAGCGCTATTATCGAGCTTTCATTCACCGTGACGTGCTATTGACCGTACATTGTGGAACTCTGATTAAAGATGGTACTCGTACACACTGTCCATTCTCACTCACCTGAGCGAGAATTTATAAAATTATTTTCAAAAAATTAGGCATCTTTGATAAATAAAAATATTAAATACCTACGCGTGTGACGCGGTCAATGAACGCGGTCAGTGAGCGGTGACCCACGCGTTTAAATTTAAGGCGATGCGCTCCGTTCTTTTTTATTTCTTATTTTCAAAACTCTGTTATTTATTAGTTAATTGAAAAACTGATACAACAAATCTGTTACATTTGCGATACATGATAACCCATTAAAGCAGGTGTTCTATTTTCATTTACACCCTGTATATAAAAGTGATATTATGAATCACCTTATTTTATTAAAGGATGAATCATGTAGCAGTTTTTTTCTAGAGATCGTGGGAAATAAGAACTTAGTATTCAAAATCCCACGCAAAACAAGAGCGAAGTGGGTGATATTTTTCTTCAAGCTTGCAAAATATGTTCTTTTTTCATGAACCTGGCCTCTATGAAAAGTGAAATAATCTGTTCCCGTTAGAAGTTTGATATCCTTCGTCCATCTATGAAACCTTTGTTTCATAACTGGTTTCGATTAAAGAATTATTTTCTTTGCACGTGACTAGTTCTGATGGAGGATTTCTTCTTTTTACGGCACCACTTTTATGTACCAAGGTATTACCAAAATAATATTGTTATGGTTTTGATAAAGAGGCTGAGAGATCCATTAGTGGCAGCAAATTGGTGAAGAACAAGCTTCAGACCTTAGTTTACCGCCGCAAAGTTGCCTGTCTGTCGGTCTTCTTCACAGATTGTTTTTTGGAGAGTGTGCTCAGGAGCTGCATATGGTCATACCGCCATCACCCTTCTTCCATCGGACATCCAGACGCACTGAGGGCTACCGCCCTTTCTTGGTTGCTATTCCTACCTATCGCTTCAAGCACTTCTCAACATATTTTATAATGCGCACAGCAAAGGAGTGGAAATCCCTCCCTGCGTCTGTATTTCCAAGTACTTTTAACCCGTCTGTTTTTAAAGCCAAGGTGAATAGGCACCTTCTGGGTTAGCTCGTTCCTTAGTGGATCCTGTCTTGAAGCCCGGGGGCTTGATTGGGACTGAGACCGAACCCATTCAAAATAAATAAATAAAAATTCACATGTATGGAACTATTTTCGATTCCTTTGTAACTAATTAATTCCTGGCGGCTGTCTACGGAATTAATTGACTGATATTTAATTTTTTTATAACAGTTTTTTGACTTTAATATTTTATTTTTAGTGTTATTTTATTTTGTATTTGGCTTTATTGGTATATATAAATTATAAAATTGAAAATAAATTTGTTGGTATTGTTTAATTTTTTTTATAGATTTAGAACTAAAAAAGTGGTAAGTGACTTAATTAAATTACCCGGAATTCTCAGGTTACACGCAGGTGCAATAACCGTCTTGATTCAATTATATTTATACTATTTTACTCTTTTTATGTTGCGAGTTAATTGTTATAGTGCCTACCTTACCGGAAAATCTGAGCCAACCAACCTTAATGATAAAACTACCAACATATAGCTGTGTAATCAGATTATATTCGATAGCATTCGATTGTATCGGTTATTAACATCTCCTTTTTCTTTCCCCTAATTGCGAAATCAGTTTTTTTAGATCTTACATTGTTAAAAAATAAAGTTTTAAGTAATAAATATCTTTTATATGTTGCCCAAAATACCAGTTCCCCTTAGTTCAAAGTTGACACTCAGTCAACTAAAAACATATTCTGACTAATAACCGACTTGAGGTAAACATCCGGTTTTCAAATTCAATATTGGAATTTATTTGCTTAAGCTTTCATTCAACAATAGCAGCTTCATAAAAATGTGATATTTGTAGATTTTGCTTCGTATATGTCAGAGGTAGGAAGTAAGTCATTTTTGCGGTTATTTAGGAAATATATAGATTTCCTAGGAAATGTGTATAATATAATTAATTTCACACATTTCCGTGCGATTTTAGGAATTACATACATTTCCCAGGAGTTGTATACAATGACGGATTACATACATTTCCGTTCATATACACTAATCTGGGAAACTACTGAACGATACTGATAGAATAAGCTAAATTTGGAATTTGTTTTATTAAAATCTGCTCAGATAATTGATTTGTTTGATAGTTTGGTTGTTTTTAGGTAAAAGAAATAATATTAAAATTTCGAGGCTTGGCTCTAAAAATACGGATTGCCTAATCGTGCTTTGTGGATTGGTTAGGCATTTTTCATGTACGAACTCGGTGCGGTCTGGTAATCCTTTTTAAAAATCTTCCTCCATCAAAAACAAAGGAACTCGAATTTATGTTACTGCTTTACAAAGCACATCATTATAGCTGAAATTCTCACTGGATGTTGTTCAGGAAATACTATGCTCGCACATAAATAAATATGGCAGGCCATATAAATTATTCATTTAATAAAAAATAAATCAAATAAAACTGACAAAATTTTTTGACTGAAAAAAAAAACAAAAAGGGCGTAATAAGACCGAAACTAAAAAAATGTTTTGTTCTTCCACATTTCAGATTTTAATTCAAAACACTGATTAAACGTATACGCATATAATAAGAATATTTGAAGAGAAATTTTAAAAATAATCTTGTATTCAAACTTTTGTGAAATATTTGTATATTGTTCAAGATTAATTATATGTTTGTCATTTAATTTAATTGTTAGATTTTATATCCAAAGAAAATTTTTACTCCACAAATATCAACTTGTTTAAGGTGCCAGCTATCTGGGCGAGTGCTATTGCAATTGAGGTACCGAGACCTTGACAGAACCGTTGAATTTATTTATTTTTTACAAAAATACGTAAATTTAATATTAATACCTATAGATACATTTATGCTTTCCTAAGAAACAATACTAAATGATGTGGTACGTAATGTTTTTTTATATTAAAGAAATCTGATCAATAACTACGAGGGGGAAAAAACAGCCTTTGCCAAGTTTCATGCGGCGATGCTCAATCAGTACAAGTTTTCTTGAATATGCAAAGTCACTTTTGGACAAGGGGTTTATAAGTGACTACATATTTTTACGTTATCCTATAGGAATTAATACGAACAACAACACTTTAACTTACCACAAAAAGAAACTGTATAGAGCTTAGTGTAGTATTAAATTTTTATTGTCCACCAATAATTTTTAGTGATTTTTTTTTTGTTAAGCTGAGCATTTTTAGGTTACGATGAATAAAATACGTAAAAATCTTGGGAGATAAGTAAAATCACCGCTTGTTTCGCTTTTAATCTCCTTGATTTAGTAATTGACAAAAACGTTGAATCGTGAATTTGCTATTTAAATCTGTACGGAGTTTCATTATTAATGATATTAAGTGCACGGCAAAATATTATTACCTGTATACTTTTATGAAATACTTACTAAGCACCAAAACCAAGCTAAAAATAATCTGAAGTAAGGGTTTTAGTTCAATAATCCGTGGAAATAATATCGTAGGTAATAGTCTGTATTACATTCATCGAAAACATTACCATTTTATTCAATACTTAATAGGCCTTAAAACGAAACCAAAAATAACCTAAATGAAAGGGTTTACTTGAATTAAGTCATGTTTCCAGTATATGGATGGCCTATACGATTAATTTGACCAGCTTACAAATAAATCTGAACAAAAAAACCCATTGGCCAGACTAGTCTAGCTATTGAGTCTAATCTACACCAAAAGCAATAAAAAAACCTTTATAATAATATAACAATAAGATAGGTATCTTTCATGTTTTAATGAAGTATTTAAAACCTAAATAGGTGGCCTTTACATTTTATGTTTCGTGTAATATTTAATATGTGACATGTTACATGCTGAACAGGCAAGATATGATAAGCCACTTAATTCTGATTAAACATCATGTAAAACCATGTTTTTTGCAAATAAATAAATTAGAACTTCTATTTAATAGAAAAATAATTTAACCCACTAAGGGTTATTATGAAATCGCTGATTTTTTCCTACGAACTATTTTGGCAATTGTAACTTGACTTTTTATAATTATTTAGAATACAGACCATATTTTTTATTTCATTTTGCAGTATTGATACTTTGAAATTTTAGTAATACAGATTTTTTTATTATTTCCTTCGAACAACCAATAAAACACACAAAATTAAGTAACTCAGACTCAAAAAGTTACCACAACTTTTTATAAATATTAGAAGGAAAACAAACTCACAATTTCATAGATAAGCACCTGATATAATGTACCGTCTCACCTAAATGTCAATTATTATTATTTATGAGGTATTTTATGTGTAAACAACTTTGATTGGAATCAATCTTATTAAAATAATGATATGTAAATGTATGGTGTAAATATGTTTGCATGCCTCGCGATTCTGTTACGTATAATCTCAAGACTCGATCTTTTATATTTTCGACACTAACGAAATATCCATTTCTGACTCAAAAAAGTCACTGTGCCATTTGGCTCTGCAACGTAGCAAAGGATATTTGACAAATGCCAAAAATTCGAACTATTGAAGTCAATGGTAAGATTGTACGTTACAGAATTGACTTGCTGGTATGAATTTCACACAGTACTAGGGAGCCATAAAATGATAGCGTCCATCTGAACATCTTGCCCGATTTGATATTCGGGTAACCGACGATGCTCCATTGGGCCCCGTGCCAATTCTCTGCCCATAGTACACCTTGGAAATGTGTTACACCAATATTCACAAACGAACATCAATATGTTCTTTTTCAAATCTGAATGAATAATAGTTTTCTTCCTTAACGCATTAACATTACCAGCGTGTATTTAATTTAACAAATATTTATTTGAATAAAAACAAACTAGTGTTGTTTTTTATTTATTAAATAGTTGTCATACTACTACTACCTTAACAATATTTTAATCGGGCACGTGCCTAACTGTTATATTGATTTAAATCAAAATCGTTTTATTTTTATTTTATTAAGTTATTTTATCGTATCTTCGATTACTGTAAACATTGCATTAGTCATCGAGTGATCACAGCTTCTGTGAAGCAGTCGAAACATCATGATTAAAAATAAATTATGCGCAATTTATCCGATAACGGTCTTTTTAGTTTAATAATTTATAACAGCTAATATGTCACAAATACTTGCATGTAATATAAAAGATCTCGGCATAACACTGTCATCATTTATCTGTCCCAAGATATAGATAGGGAAGGTAAACAAATCCAAGCTACCGCAGACTGGATCCTACATTTGAGACGTAACAATTCTCAGATATGTTTAATTCGTTTTCTCCCTAGGTTGAGGCTGGTTGCAGTACAGTTGGTTTATTCATTAAAAACTTCGTCACAAACTCAGGCATCTGTTGTGGAATTGTCGTAACGTTTTCGCATCAAAACACAGCAGTTTTGATCGCTTTCGTATGTAGTTTTTTTAGTAGAATTACCATAATAGTAATTTTGATATTTGGTTGTAAACTGAAAACTAATTCTGAAATATTTAACAATAAATACGGAATTTAATCATAAAAGCAACAACGAAGATTCTTTCTTTAATGAAACTACTAAACATTTAATTCCTTAAGTTATATTAATGAGCCCACTAGCACTTGTAGCACACTTATTTATTAGTTTGTTTGTACTGAAGAAAAATTGCATAGTATTAAATTTATTAAGATGCATGATAGTTATTGTTCTATTATAGACACCCTGTGTATTATTCAAATATTTAAAGTTCCGACAATATAAAATCAAAAAGTAAATCTTTAGACGAAAAGTTAGATGTTACAATACGTTGTATATGAGTCCGAACATTTATCATTATGAGGACACTGGGCGTTATTCAAGCAGTCATATTGGATACATGAAACCGTTTTAGAAAATGTTTGATGCTTGAATTTTTTTCACCGATGATGTGCCTATGGTTGAACATATAAATAAACTGCCACCTAGAAACCCAGGAAAATTGTAGGGGTAATCCTAAAGGAAGTCCTAATCTGAATTTGAATCTGGAAATCTGGACCACCATTTTTTTACGGTGGCAGTGTGACACTTAGATTTGAGGCTTTTTATAGAAAATAACGAACATGTGTTTTTAATATTGAATCTCTATATGGGTGCAATAGAACTAGTTCATAATTTAAAGCATAAAGCGTGAAATAGGACATTTTTTCTACAACAAAATATTTAGTTCTTATTTGAATAAAACACTTTTTATGGATATTGCGCATAATTTATTTTATACTTAATTCTAACGTTTCAACTCCTTCACAGGAGCCGTGATCACAGGATGACTTAGATAATAGTTGTCATATATTTTCTACTTCTTTTACAATATTTTAATCGGGCTTGCTACTAATTGTTAAAATGGCAGGATTTCAAAACGTCAGGATTGAATATAAAATCAATTATGCGCAAATCCATAAAAAGTGTTTTATTCAAACAAAATATTGTTAACAAGGTGTGTCATTAATATCCCTATTACATTATTATATGTTATTAATATCCCTATAACCAATAATTCCTATAAATCAAAGTATGTCAAAAATAAAAAAAGAAAGACTCGAAAAGCAAAAAATTCACGGAATATATTGTATATAGGGACGATTCGGGTAGTCCTAGCAATGTTTTCATCTAGACTTCCGCTTTTGCGATTTTTTTGGGATACTATATCACATGACCAGGAAGATTATAACACACCGCCAATTCACTGTAATATTGTATCTTTTACTTATTTTTCATCAATAATAAAAAAAATATTTACTGCTTGGTTTTCAAAGATCTAAAATAAAATATACGTATACAATATTGATATGAAAATAAAGTATTGTGTTCTATTTTTTTCCCTTAAAAAAACCCTTCAACCCTCTATAATTTGCATGTTTTATGATGATATAATAAACTCCCTTGTCAATCAACCGATGTTATTAAATACTTTTTTACCTGGAGAGAAAATATTTTGTCAAACAAATGTACAAATTGATACCGTCCCTTTGCGGGTTAACGTTGCAGCCCTGGGCTAACTTTAAGAGCTTTTATACTTTATATATATTGACGTTTGGTATAAAAGTTTAGATAATTAGATGGTGGTAAACCATACTTAACCTTTTTGTTTTCATGTTTGTATTTATGCTGATTCAGGACATTTATTGTAACGAGAGAAATATTTCTTGAAAGCAACCAGTAGATGATAATGGAATATGGTTCTTTGGCGCAGTTCGTGCTTTTATAATTGGCACCCTACTCCCTCTTGTCATACCCTTTTCAAACTGGAAGGTACTATTTACTTAGAAATATTTTGTAGAACTGCCCCTTATTATATTTTGACGCATTGTAAAAAACCCTTTTGCGAAAATTTACCGTTTCTGATAGTGTCAATATTCGACTTTCACTTAACGTAGACTATTTGAAACATTGTCACGGAAATTTAAATATTTAGAAATAAGTGTAACAAAAGTAAAATTGTATAATAAATTGATCAAATACAGTTTTATGTCTATTGTATTAAGTAATTGACATTGTGCTCATATGAAAAGATTGGGCTATCCAAAAAATGGTTAAGATAATACATAAATTAATTTGTGCCGCTTTGGTTTATTATTTTTCAATTTACAAATCAACTTTATTACTCTTACACAGAATATGTTATGGTTAATAATTGTTGATGATGATGAACTAAATACTTAAAATTTAAATCGAAATAAATATTGTGTTTAATAACAAAATTTACTTCATATGTAATTTAACCATAATTTATTCAGTAAATACTCTGTATATTTTGACTTTCCGCTGAGGGGTATTTTTAACTTTGTCATCGTGTGACGGTAATGAGCTGTTTTTTAAGACAATGCCATTTTTTTCGTACAAAAGTACGTGTCCATACGTGTGAACAAAGATGAGATAAAAAAGTATATTAAGCTGTAATCATCTAGATCTAGAGGTTAAATCTTTTGTTTTATAATTAACGGATTAATACGAAAACTTTTATATATATATTTGTTACTATTTAAGCATTGATCTCCTGAATTGTGAATACCTATAATAAATTTAACTATAAAAAAACTCAACTCGTCTCAGATATCAGACGGAATTCGAAACCACACCCCCTCACTATCCAGGAGAGCACTTTTCCAATTAAACTACTGACCTTGCCTTGTGTTGATTATTTCTACGCAACTATTCGTAAAAGATGTGCTTCCCTAGTGCGCAGGGTGCGGGGCAGCCCTAACAGCATCCTGGACATGATAGCAAACAGACTCTGGTGGCATGGCACAAACATAAATATAATTAATATTTAAAAATGGGTACTAACATAGTTTTATGCAATATTATAACTTACAAAATGAGTTAATATAATTACTTGAATAAAGATATATTATTATAGACTCGTCCAATTTTCCAAGTATTTTTTAAGCTGACGTCAGCGTCATCTTTTTCTGGCCGAGGTACTATTTAACATTGGATACTTTTACAAATTTCCAACAATCAATAAAGAAGATTCAGTCAATGTTGTAGATAGTAGACAGTAGTACTTAAAACATAAAGAGATGGCGCTGGGATCAGTTTAAAAAATACTTGAGAAAAGTCGACGAGCAACAATTTGTGCAAACTAATTGGTTGTTTATTTTATTAAATGCTTAATATTCATTATCTTAATGAAAAAAGTCCATTTGACTGTTTAATACGAGAAAAAATACACCACTGCTTCATAATATGACGCGACATTCATTGTTATTGTAACTTATTAACCATTGACGAAGCATGAAACGTATTACAGCCGTTAACAAGACCAACATTACACGCGATATGTTAAAGATTCTCGCCACCTAGATGTCATTTCATTCCATAACAAGGTCGAAGAGAATGAGTTGTCAGTTTTAATATAGAATCATTCTTCATCAATGTTTCTATGACAGATAAGAGGTAATAAAGGTTAAGTTACGAAACAGCGATATTACGGTGGAATATGCCACATCGTTATATTACTGTTTGTGAATAAATTATTTCATATGGGAAATTCAGTAGCCCCAGTGGTGGCAACCAACCTTTGGTTGGAGTATTGGAGCCTTCATGACTGCATCTACCGAGACCGAATTACTGATGAATATGCACAAAATTTTTCCAAAAATATCACATAGCAAACTAATTTAAGCAAATTTTCTTTAATAAAACAATTTATCGCAATTTTTCAGTTTCTGTTTAACACTTAATTACATAGTCATGTTTCATTGTACCAAGTATTATTAAGTGAAATGTATCGTTTGCCATTACATAATCTTCTTACAAATAAAATCTCGGAGCAGTGATGCCAAATGAAAATTAACTAAGTTTTAAATGCGAAATGTAAATTTGCTAGAGATTCATTTGGAAAACGAAACTAGGGAGATAGGTTTTTTGGGAAGTAAAATTAGATGTAAAGTATCATGACCAAAAAAGTATGGTACACTGTTTTCTAACAATATTTTCATATTCATATTATTCAGTTTTATGACAGAAATGCGTATTAATTCCTGTGTTTTAATTGTTGATAATTTCATTGATGTACATTAACAGAAATCGGCGCTCTCATGTCTAATAGTTTATTCAAATAAACAAATTTAAACGGCTATTTTTTGTACCCTAATGGGGCTGGATAGAGTTATACAATGTTTATCGAATTCATCAGGGCAAGTAAGAGTCTCAATATTTATAATTATAAGGTGTGATTTTTTTTACATTTTTTATAAATCATTATAATGATTAATAATATTTATTATCCTTAGGAATATAAATGCATAGGAAATTTGTGCGGCGTAGATTTTTTAATTATCTGAATATATAAAAAATTTGATGATTTTTAAGCTGTAGGTAAAACAGCGTGGCTTATTCGAATATAAAAAGATATTTGTTAATAGAACACGCATAAAGAACAGTTAATATATCACGCAGTTTGTAAAGAACCAACAAGAACCAGATCGATAATTCAGAATGGAAGATTCTATATTTTGAAGTCAGCCTATAACTAGTTGTAACCAGGAGAGTACCAGAAGCATGATAACTAGAGTTCGGGGGTCGATTCGATCATCACTAAGTTGACACGTGCCTTACGTTGTAGTTCTAATTAGTAGTTATCTGAACACAACGTCAAACAAGGACACCCCGAGCTCGGGGATCGATAAATCAAAAATATTCCAGTCGTGTCTGGGTTGTATACTCAACACTCACTTTTGAGTATCAATACACAAAAAAAAATATCATATACTGGTCCGAATCTAAAAAAACTCCTATTGCATACATTATTAAAAAAAAACAACACAGCAAGATGAAACGTCTGATAAAATACTGGCACACAACACTTTTCTATGTCTGCGCTCCTGGGTTTAACTAAACATCGGGTAAGGTAGAATTATTTACCTACTTATATTTGAAGAAGGAAAAAAGTGAAATTGCCAATTGTAGTGTGGCACAAATTCTGCTAGGACACTTTGCCATTTTACAGATCGCAGAAATAGCGCAAAAAATGTAAAAATCAACAAGTGCAAATAGACTCTGGACCAGTGAATTTCATATTCAAAAAATATTAGAAACAAGTTCAAGAATGGTCGGTAATCATTTAAGTTAAAAACATTATGTATTCTTCATATTCAGTGTTACAAAGTGATTTAATTGTTGTATATTTTCGGTCAAAAATCATCATTCTCGTGGGTAATTTATTGAAAATAAACAATTTTAAACGGATATGTTGGTTTTATTCTTACTATGTACTTTATCAAGACAAAGAAATAATTGTTTAACGAATCCATCAGGGTGAATAACTACGCGTTCCGAGAGTGCTTCGTTAATCATTTCAGTTAAAATCATTGTCTTCTATATTTTTTGATTTATTATATGATTGATAATTTATTTATTACAAATATCAGGTTCTAAAGCTACTTTTAGCAACATATTTACGTAATTACGTTCCCGCCTTAAGAATAGGACGGCCTTACAGATACACACTAACACCTAAGAGATATTTAAAGTCGTATTAATTTAAAGCGTGACATGCTCTAAATACTAGAGATAATTATATTTCGTGCCAGGGCTAAAAAACATCTTTAGAAACTCGGCGTGGTTTTTAAATTTTTTATTGGGATGTTGGTAAAAATCTGATTAGATCATCCGATATATGTACTTGATATATTTTTAACTGACATTTTTTTCAGTAAAACATACATGGTATATACGAATTTAGAACAATATACACAACATTCATTTGAAATAATTTAACCATGCCATATTGTGTCCACCACAAGTCCTATTTTTGTACTTTAAAATTTAATGGTTTATAAAGAAAAATTTTAATGAAGTAATTTATTTTTGTAGAAATAAGTCCTTAAAACTTTGAAATGGAAGAATTAAATGTAGCCTTTGCTCTAAAAGAATTCTTGCTCGGCAAGCATGTTACCCGCACACGTCTCCTATCTTCCGTCGAGAAGAAGGTTCAAAATTACATTTTCACGTATTTCACTGACCCCTTTGAAATACGAGCTTTATTATTTCAAATAGCATTCTCTTTAACGCAGTGTAAAAGTACCAAGCACTTGCTGTCTGCAAGAAATTAAGTCTTCATTTTTTGCTCTTTTTAAACTAAGATTTTAAATATTTTTTTAATGGCAACTGTAACAGGTATCTTCACAATTTTGCGCAATCAAACTGTATCAACTGCTTAACAGTAATGGAATCGATAACTAACAATTTTTTTTTTATCACGAGTTTAAAGTTCCTACCCTTAATACTACTTTTAAGTAATTGATTTTTATACAAACGTATATTCGTTTTAAATGTACGTATTAGGAAATCATAGCGAAATTATCTGTAGTATATATATCTACAGTATAAATTGTAATTAAATAGACAGTAGGTAGTCAACGCAGAAGCTCCTAACTATATCAAAGATACAGGACTGTTAGATTAGGTTGGGTAAATTTATTGATGGCAAAAATGCCAATGTAACATAGACGGAAGCATACGATTTCGGAAGATTAGGAGATTCTGTGAACATGCAATGTAGAATTTTATGCACATTTTATTTTACACAATATTTTTCCGATTATTCAGTCCTAATAATTATTAGCAACAGGCTAAAATATTTTAGCTTATCATCATAACCTAATTGTTTTTGTGAAATATATACATATTTCACGAAATTAAAACTAGAAAATATCTTGTTCGCGTAATACACTAACATAAAATAGGTTAAATAATTCATAGTAGGTCTATTATTATATATTACTACCTATTTGCATAAAATTTATTTCTATTGCGAAATTTAGACAGGATATTATTCGTGAAATACTTACTAATATTTAAACATACCAAATTTTATAATTAACAAATAATTTAGTGTACATTGCGAATTCGGCTCTTAAATTAATGAAATTTTAAATTCATTTTTAAGTTTTTTTTAAATATATTTCATTTACTTATTTTTAAACACGAACATACAAACACACCATTTAAAAAAAGTGTGTGAAACATTCCCTTTTCGGGCTGGAATTTTAACGCTCGTCTTACTGTCAAATCGGACCAGATGCAAACGCTTCTCAGGCCCTTATCCACCTTAACCAATTTCATCAGCACTGGGAGTATATAGAAAATTCTATTTTGTTTATTACAAAATAGAATTCTTAGCATTACTTTAGGCATTTTTATAAAACAAAGAAAGTAGAAGTAGTGGGTAAGAGCCTCAGTAGCTCGAGCTTACTGTGTTTAGGCCAGTTTGTTAGAAACTCGTGGGTTCAAGGAGATCGTCTTAACACATTCTTTCCTTACCCTTTTGTTTAATTCCCTTATTGCTGTTAACCCTTATTTCCCTTTGTCATACGAATCGTATAGGTACTCCATGTGTTTGCAAATCGATCCGACAACAGGTTACATCAATTTTGTCTCCACTTAGAGACACTCCCATATGTTTTGTGTGCATAGAATCGTTTGCTATAAGTAAAGTACATACATTAAATAGATTTTCCTCTGTGTTTCGATTTATCTATTTACTATAAAAGGCTACTCATTTGTCAAATTTTATAAGAATAATTGAGGGGGCTTTTTTACGATTGATGTTTTTTTTAATTGTAAATAGAACCAATGACTACGAAAACATAAATAATTATATTTTAGCAAACGATGTATGATTATGTTTATCTCTTTTTATTGTAATTATTGTATATTGATTATATTTATAACAATGTTGTGTAATTAATTTAATGACAAAAATAATATTTGTTTTCTAAAATTGAAGCTAAATTTGAGATTCATAATTTTATAATATTAAGACCACTTATTACAAATTAATAAGTATCGATATCGATATATAAAAGTACGTCGAGAAATGGAAACTTATTTCGCAATATATATATATATATATATATATATATATATATATATATATATATACACTAGCTTTTACCCGCGGCTTTGCCCGCAATTTTTTTTTCAATAAAAGGTATCCTATGTTACTTTTAATACATCCAAGAATATATGTACGAAGTTTCATGATGATCGGTTTAGTTGTTTTTGCGTGAAAGCATAACAAACAAACTGACATTCACATTTATAATATTAGTAGGAATATATACAAATATGTTAATAAAAACAATGAATTTACTAAGCTATTACAATAATTAAAATACTATTAAAAGTAATGCTTTTAATCCTTAATTAATAACTGGTTGGTGTTACGGTGATATTTCATTATTAAAATTTTCACTAAAGAAATTTCTTACTAGAAAAAATACAACTTATGTCAAGGCCAGGTGGGACTCAATCCCACATTACTCGAAATCCGGGCGAGCACTTGCCCTAGTGGTCGCAAACACTAATCGAAGAGTACTCGCCCTGAAAGCGAGGAGAATAAAAATGTGTTATAAACGCAATTTGGTTTACGGATTCTCTTAATGTTATTGAATACTTGTATTTCGTAGGTAACAGTATAATTAATGTAATAGCTGTCATTAGTGTCTTATGACAATATTTTATCGGGCACGTTCCTAATCAATCAGTTTATTTAAAAGTAAATTAGTTAAATAATTATAAACAAATAAATATAATAATTAAATAGCTGTTTCTTCTTACATTCAATATTGTAGGTTGTATTTATCTAGAACATGAACGGCGCTGATAGTTGACTTAAGAAATAGGTACTTGGAAAAATTCAACGGGTCTGTGTAGGTCTTTGTAAGTAGCACTCGCCCACTTTGCGAGAGATTGTGGGTTTAAGTTCGAGTTTTTTGTTCGTTCATTTAGTATCAGACTCCAGGAAGACTAGGTCAATGTGATTATGTACCTACTTCATAGTTTAATATTTTGTAACATTTTAAAATATATAGTTGCTCTCTTATACTTTTCGCTATGCGTGACTAGATAATGACCAATCAGAAACAAAAATTTCGTAATGAAAAAAAATCCTATTTATTGGTAAGAAAAATAAAAAAATTCAGTAAATATACTAACATACCACAACGATTTTGTAACGCAAACAATAGTTTTCCAGAAAGCAATACTTAAACAAATAATATTGGCAGAAGTTAACCGCATGTTTTAATGACCTTTAAATCGCCTTTTAAAGTTTATACAATGAGATGACATCAACTACCTACGATAACGACAAGTCCTGAGGAAGGGATACCGTTTATGACTGTGAAATTTTGTTAATGAACTTGTATAGTATCAAGTAGTTAATATACTATATATTGTATGCGCTATGATAATAATAATTACGCTTAGATTTTTTATTACAACTTATTAAACCAATCAACCAGAACTAACCAGTTAGAAATTGCCAAGCCTAGCACTCTATATGATTTATTTACACCGGCTTAAGGCGTAGATACAGCTACAATGCGATTTACAGAGATGACCATAAGATACAAATTCTAAAACTAACAAGTTAATTCTAGCGAACTTCTAAGGTGGTATGCATCGTATCTTGCTTAACGTACCGAAAGAGTTGTAGTGAATGGTTCCTGTTCCATGTGTTTTCTGCACGCTTGTAGACATATAGACCACTGGTAGACCCAATAATTAATTTTATTTGACTTCTTTTCTTATTTGTTATACCTGCGTGTTTATTTTACACAAGATAAAATCTCTGTCTCATTTCCAAGTTTAACCAACACCTGATTGACACTCTTAATTACCTAACCTCAGTATGAGAAAGGCTAACATTGATTGATTATACTATGACGTGTGATACAACGTAACAAAATTTATGTGATTTCAAGATTTAGCTGCATATGGTGTTCTTATAATGAAGATGCTAACGTAGTAAATTAAATAGGATTTAATTATAGGGATTAAATAAAAATAAAAGTTACTATTTAAGTAAATAGATATAATAAACATTTATTAATAATAATACTTTCGTTTTATTCCTATATTAATTTCAGTGAAATAAAATTAAAAGCTTGATGATATTTATCACTTCTGATAATCAGGTACATCTTAATTTTAGTGGTATTCCGGAAATGCCTATTATCTAAGCTGTTATTTTAGATAATATGATTTACAATGATTTTTCCGACCTTAACCTAAGTCTTTTAATTTCTTCTAGACTCGACGTATCCAAACGTGCGAATTCTGCTGATACCACCATCTGGGGCCATAGTTACTCTAATGTGAGTAATGACATCAGAATCACAATCATACCAATGTTCAGCGTGTGCAGACAACTGAAAAGGAAAAGAAAATGTACATCTCGTATCAGTATATCTTTCAAATATTAATGCATAAAACAATGTTAAAGTAACTTAACACAATACGCTAAATACAATTAGTACACGTAGAAAAACAATCAGCACAAGTGATAATTTATTTGATTTCAAAAAATTACATACCGGTAAATAGTTTAATTTGATTGTTTTCTTTACAAAATTCAAAGCTGACTAACCCCTTTTTAACGACTAATATTTTTTTATCAAGGAAGAATAATAATATTTGTTTATATATCTTAATTCTTATTTACCTTATTGGGTTTTAATATATTAATCCAAGAGCACTTTGTATCCGGGCACCAGTCTGCATATCCCAAGTTTGCTCCCTCGATTTTGACAGAGTCCGGGAAGTTACCCTTGAAATGAGCGGTGTCAACCCAAATCCTTTGAATCCTCCCGGGAAAACCAAGTTTGAATATTGCCCATTCTTCACCTAGAATAAAATATGGGAATATATTAATTTCTGCAGATATCACGATTAAATTGATTATAACAGAAGAAAGTGAGAGAAAAATTATTAGAATGTAATTGTGAAGTATAACTTGATTATTTAAAAAGCAAAAGATTTTTTTGTTTTTTTTAGTAATCGATGGTATATGATCTAATTTAATTAGACCTAACCTTAACCTTAACCTGAAAATTTTACAGCAAATGAAGACTAAAATGCTCGCGTCTTTTTGGTGGGTTCATTAGTTGTCGCCTCTACAAAAAAAATTTTCTACCTGGCACTTTCAAAGTTCCATCGTCATTGGCCTCTATAACATCTGGTCTATCGAGTCTGCGGGCCGTCTCCCAACCATCTGCCATGGTGAGGCTTTTGCAAGGCTTGATCATGTTGCGAGGATGACCGTAATGAGCGTTTGAGTAACCTATAAATCAAAATATCTATGAAATAACGGTATTTAAAAAAATCCTAAATAGGACACGATAAATAAAAAAAAAATCATATCTCAAAAAGATACATTACGATTACTATTGATTTATTTTACTATGTAAATCAATGACGGTTACTATAGAAATTTACTGATCCGCAGTCAAATGAATTGTTTACTTTGATAACAAAAGATATGAAGTAGTCTCTATGGTGTAATTTAGTATTGAGGTTCATATATAATTAAAATGAATGGGACCCTCTTCACATTTCTGGTTTAATAATGTTAATAGCTTATCGAATCCATACTCGATGCGTATCAAACCGTAGTAGCAGATGAATCTATTTTACATTCCTCTGATTATAATAAAATATTATAAGCGCTATTGATGGACAAGTCACATACGCAATATCATTAATTATAATTCGTTCGCTTCTTTATAAACTCACCTTGGCAGGTTCCGCCACTCAATAAAGACACCAAATCAACTATTTGGTCACTTGAAGGAGCTTCTGGTCGAGCTTCACCGTATACTCTAAACCTTGCTATCCCTCCATCTGGGTAAATATTGACACGAATATGCGTCCAAGCTTCATCGCTAACCACCTGCACAAATTTAGTAAACTTAATTATGTTTGTTGTGTTATTTTTTTATTTAAACAACTATAAGTCTTAGTCTACCAAACATTCTTAAATTTTAATTGCATTTTTTCTACTATGTATCTATTATGTATACTTAATGTAACTGAACGACTTAAACAACTTCTGTTGCGCGAGGGAGTAACTGACGAAAATCCTTGCGCTCAAAACGATCGAATTACACAATAAGAAAATTCCGAGGACAAGTTTATAACAGTTGGAATAATTCATTTTATTGGGTGATTTAGAATATAAGTGGCTCAAAAGATTGATATAATAAACTTTATTTCATTCTAAAAGTATATTTCGATAAGATGAGAGAAAATAGAATCACTATTTTGAACTTAAAAATACTGATTTTTTTAAAGCTGCTCAACTTTTAATCCATATACTGATTGTACTATTTTGCTGAAAACTGTTTGTCGGAAATTCAAACTTGTTCAGAGGAAAATCTAAATAAGCAGACCCTTAAAAGGATTTAGTTTAAAGTAAAGTCAGAAGTTTTTAGATATGAACTATATGACACTCAAGAAATAATCATTGGTATTATTTTTTGATACAAAAAAAATTGATTCGTTACATAATTTTGAATACCATCAAATATGAATGAAATAAATAACGAATAGAACGTAGAGTATCAATTGATGCTTTTCAACGACGATTACCTTTTGGAAGTTGAGCCTTGTCTCTTCATATCCTGGTCGTAGCGCTGTAACAGGCACTATCTCTTCCCATTTGTCAGACTTAAGGCGTTCGATCTGGTCCAACTCGCATCGGCTGCAAGCTGAGCCCATTTTTGTATCTCTCTCCGGAATCAGCGCTTCCTCTGTTTGTTTTAGAAATTGAAATTTATTAGGATGCTTATCAGCTTTTCGCTACGGTAGTACTTGTGTGAATTAATGATTGTTGGGTTTCAAAGTATTTTCTCGTGGCTAAGAAAAATAAATGAGACTTCCAAATTAAAAGTGTAAGTTTAATGAAAAGTTATAAACAAACATTTTAACTTCCTTAAAGTTTTATTTTTATTGGTAGGCAGATCCTAATAACAAATTTAAAACACCTGTAAGGGCACTACAGATGTATAGTTATAATCACGTCAACCTAATAAAAACTTTCAAATTTTTTAAATTGATATTGAACTCTGTATTGCAGTCATATAACTGAAAATCAAATGAATATATTTGACAGTTTTATATACGATGATATACATTACCATAGAAGTTATTACCATAACGTACCTTTAGAAGTTAAACAAGCCGCTTGGATAGAGTATTTGGGAGCAAAATTTCCGGTGAAGAAAGCTGTATCAACCAGCAATCCTAGGAGATATAAAACACCTAATGAGTATATTATCATAATATCAAATTAAAGGCACAGTTAATAGTGAGTAATGATTTAAAAAAGTGCTATATATATTGATTCTCTGCAATCAACATATTTTCTATTTCACATCATCAATAATTGTAGCTGTCTTATTACATTTTGACTATATTAACGATTTAGCCTTGTTTAATTTATAAAATGTCATTACATACCTCTTACGACACACTTAGTAGCCAGTTTTAGTATGCACCAATCGTGACCAGTGATCCGTTTCCTTCTAGTCTCCCAACCATCCATCCATTTGCCAAATTCAGTATATTTGTCCGGTATAAAAACTGGCTCGCTATCCAATAACATATTCTCGCATGGTGCAAAAAAGTCGTCGGTGGCAAATGCTACTTGACCGCCGGCCTGTAATATGAAAATGAATTTTGCATTATTGTCAGCCGATTGGTGCAAAGGAAGTCTTCCTGTCTTTACGCTGAAGTAAAGGATTCGCGAGCATAAGCATTTTTTCTAGAGTTCTTTAAGCTTGCTCTGTAGCTCAATTGAAGGAGTAGTTACCCTCATAACGAGAGGCTGTTGGTTCAAGACCTACCTTACACCTGAGAATGTTGAATTTATGTAGTCAAAACTTGTCTTAAATATAACAATTTAGCCGTTAAAAGTAGGCATAGTACAAGTTTTGTTTAGTACGAATTCAAGTTATTTACGTGAACTGAATAAAAAGAATTTAATATTAAAAATATCACTGGAATAAAATTTAAGAAAAATATTACTCACACTTATACTCGCAAATTCGCTGAGGTCAGTAAAAGCGGGCGCCTTCTTTTCAATCATCTTGAGTCAAGAAATCAATTATTTATTTAAGTAATATGTAATTAGATATCGAGCATTACATTAAGAGTGCTCATGCAGACTGATAAATAGCATAGTTCCAGTTCCCTTTTATACTAAATCGAGTTGCCACTGATAAAAACAATAATAATAACACTCGTGGAAGCTTTTTGCGACTCTGTTAAAAATAGTATTATAGTTTAATTTTAAAAGGAAAGATTGTATTGTAAGTATTCTTTCAGAAATTTCATTAATCAAAGTATCGGGGAATTTTACTCATCTTACACCGTTTTTATAATTTTGAGGGTGCTTTACGGGAATTAATTTAATATGATTTTAGTAAGATGTTTAATTTATGTTTGTGGAGGCAATTGCTAAGCATTAAACAATCGCTTTTAAACAAAGGACATTTGAAATTGTTGTTTTGCTTTACTTAAGATGTTTTTGATTATTTATATTAAAAACGAGAAAAACTATATGCATAAAATCATCAGATAGAAAAACGAAAAAAAAATTACTTCACAACACAAAAACCTAAAAATAACAAAGATGTAAAAAAAAAAAATTAAACGACATAACTAAACAATAAACACTTGTACAAGAATGTTGAATAACTGTGTAAGAGGCTAATAAAACCCTGTCTTAGCATAAGCGCCTCAGTGTCCTTGTTAGTGTTGAAAAACTCTTTTCAGGTAGGATTAAAACCTACGTGTTTCTGGCTAAAAAAGATTTGAAACCCACCGTAGTAGAGTTATTTCATCAAAAAAATTCTATATAGATATTGTATAATCGAACTGTATAATGTATTGCCTACACAGAGTTAATCTTGTCTTTTAAGTAAATCACCTTTTGACATTCATAACAATTATTTTTCTCCTTAGGCTTTCGAGAACGCCTTTAATTAAGCCAAAACAGTTACATTGCGATTAATAATAGTACATCCCTTATAATTACACTTGTTATGTGGATGCTTTTAATTATACATGTCAAATCATGGAGGACTATTATTAATACAGTAATTAGGTGACATTAAATGTACAATGAACAAACCCTACTTCACATCAATACACTAAAATATTTTATTACTGGCTCATTTATACTATTAATTTTGTTCTAAATATAAAAAACTAAGTAAGGAAAATAAAAATATATATATATAGGCAAAGCGACATCGTTAATGCACACGAGGAAGCCTATGAATTAAGTAGTTAATCTTCAAATTTGGCACTTTGTGTTCAATTCTATGGATAGAAATTAAACAAAGTCTACTTTAACACGGAAAACGTGGACTGTTCTTGGCTCTTTCACATCTATATTTTTTTACTGAAATACCTATATGTAGTAATTACAATTACATTTAAAACACAATGTCACTTATAGTGCTATAGTCAATAGGTGTTAAATTTAAACCTAAAGTTGGACTGTTGAAAATATTTATAATTATTGGAATTGATGTGCCAGCATTCATAATGCCACTTTATTAATTGGAGCTAATAATAATAGCTCCCATGGATCAGCTTCAATGGCGCAATGTCTGTTACGCCATAACTTCCCGAGTTCTTAACTGATTTTAATATTTTTTGTGTGGAATCGAATCAACAGGTTTAGGACCAGATTGTGACGAAGACCGAATTTTGATATTCGCGAAAATTCCCATAAAAAAAAAAACTTTCTTTAGATATTACGCTCCGCTCCAATATATGGTGCTAGCGTAGCTTTATGCTTAGCGACTGCATCGCCTAGTTTAATATGATGAAACGAAACCTTAATATAATATTGTAAAAAAAATCAACTTTTAAAAGTAGTGATTTTTATAAACTAAGCACATTAAAAAGGTTTAAATAAAAAGCATAGAGTGAGGACCTGGATGGGAGACAAAAACACTTATAATATTGAGTTTGCGCTCAGAAACGAAATTTTTGTAAACATGACATTATGCGTTTCGAAAGTCATCCTAAAGAACGTGTTTGGTATACTTTTTCCTTTTGATAATCTTATTAAAATTTAAATACACAAAAAAAATTAAAACATATTATTAATATAATAAAAAACAAGAAATTTGTTGTAGCTTTTCTTAATATTATATAATAATATTATATTATATTATTATTATAAAACCAATATTATAATATGCAATATGCAGAGCAAGTATGTAGTTTACAACATTTTAGTTTAACTTTATAAGTAAAATAATTGAATGCATTGGTACTTGATAATCACTTAAATGGCAAAAAATAGAAAAAGCAAAAGTCAATAAACTTTTAAAAGTTAAAACCATGCAAGATAAATTCACGATTTTTCTAGTAAAAGCCAGCCTTACCCGGTATAAAATGTACAAAAAAGTTATAAGATCGAAGCCTACTTATTGTAATCCAACTTTGTTTGAGAAATAAGCAAAAAATAGAACAACCTTCAAGTATTTATATAATGTGGCAAAAAGACATTTCTGTGGAAAATTTTATCTTGTGAATGACGATGACAAAGTCACTTGATTTCAAGGACACAATCCTAATTTTGTTTCTTACTTTGTAGAATAATGAAGACAAAGATCATTTAATAAAATTTCTGCTCTCTAAGCATTTCATTTTTACGATTTAAATTTTTTATTAATGAAATATTGTAAAAACATGCATGGTTCTAGTAGTACACAATCAAAATTCCTTTTCGTAGATAAACATAAGGAAAAGGAGATGCAAATTAATTTCATATAACCATTACTTTTTTCGTGTCTTTATGATCAGAGGTCACGATAAATGGAGTAAGAAAGTCACAAGATGGTACCCCAGAGAAGGCAAAAGGAAGAAAGGTAGACCACAAAAAAGGTGGGACGATGACATCAGACAGGTTGCTGGAGTGATGTGGAACAGAGTAGCCGAAGAAAGGTCAGAATGGAAAAGGTTGGAGGAGGCCTTTGCCGATTGGCAAACAGATCTGCAGAAGATAAAAAAATCTCAAATAGTAGATTAAGATTAAAATTAGTGTAATAGTGTTTTGGTGTAAGATCTGAATAAATGGCTATATTATTATTATTATTATTACTTTTTTCGTGTCTTTATGAATATTCGTTTAAATTAAATAAATATTTTTCTACAACTCAGTAGATATTACTGTTCTTTCTGCTATCAGATTGAATGCGTTAAAATTAATAATATACTAGTAATATCGCGGATCACAGTTTTTCTCGATGCTGTAAGTAAAATAGACACAAAAGGTAAGTATAATACCTAGATTTAGTCAAATTACCTCCAATCTCGATGTCTGTGTATACAAAAAAATTACATCTGTTACAACAAAAAAAAAAGTTTAATAGCTCTCTTTCAATACTCACTCTAATTGCAACTTGCAACCTACTATTTACATATATCGAATGGAGTAACAAAATCACAGTGAGAATCGATTGTAAACATCAGTGTTTAAATTACACTATACTATCAACCAAGGCTAACAAGGAGAGCTAATAAATGTTCAAATCAAATGCATTAAAATTGTTCATCGGTATATAAGAAATCGGATTCAAAGAAAATGTTTCTCGTTTAAGATGAAATATATTTATAGCTTTTTATAATTTTGATTTATTTTAAAAGAAATATCATATTATCATTATACTGGTATCGAACTACTCTTAGACTGCTTTCTAAATAATTTAGGTCTTCTTTAAGACGATGTTATTTAAAAAATGACATTCTATTTATTATATTTATCTCCTATAAGTGCTTAAACCCCAAGAACCATAAAATAATATGTTAAGAAACAATTTAAACTATTGAAATGGGTTTTAAAAAACCGGCTACTACAGAAAACTAAAAAATCTTAAATATTGTTTATCAGATTTACATATAAATTATATGAGCACCGTTAAGGCGCATTAAGGGTGAAAATTAGAAAATTGCCACCAACGGTGCCGATAAAGAATTGGCGCCAAAATAGGCAAACCCCAATATTTAATTTTAGCTTTAATTGACGACGATTCTGTATTATTTACTTATAAATATATTTAAAGTAGTCTGTCTTTCTTATATCAACTGATACGCGTGGGGTTATAGGTTGGATCTGGGGGCTAATTACTGCTCAAAACCGGTTTTTATAGATAAATCTCCTGGTTGACACACTACCATTAAGGAGGCGTGAGGCGGGTATGATACCGAAAATGAGATAACGGAATATTGTGTAAATGCGTGGTACTGAGGCAGAGTTGACTTCTAGAATTGCCTATAGTGAAATAATAAGAAGCACATTAATAAAATTGCCAATTGCCTTTTTTGTTTTCTTTCCCTTTACATTTTCTTAGTACTTACATGATTATTTACTGTGGAATTTTATGTTCATAAGTCTAGGCACGAATTGTAAAAAGAATGGTACATTATACACTTACATCTTACACTTAAAAAAAATCATAAAGCAATACAACGTGAATTTATAAAGTTCCTTTGTTTTTATATGGATTCTTATTTTTGACGTAGTAATCAAAGTGTTTTAGAGGAGGAAATAAATAAAATTAATCATGTAACTATTTCTGCGAATAGACCAAAAATACTTTAAGATAGTTATTTTACCAATTAGGTTGATTGGTCAATGGCGCGTAATCTGTATAAGACCGCTATGAAAAGCCCAATGTAGGTAGCTTTAAAACCGGTTATTAGGAGTAACTTATATCAGCGAGGGCGAAGTCTGTTGTACTGCAATTCAACCAAGTTTCAATATTTAATTAAAGATAACCTACTACACTTAGCAGACTTCGTTTTGCAGATGATTGCATACCAGCCGTGTGTTGATAATGTTTGACTGATATGCATTTGTGTTTGAAATTATGCTCTATTAACATGTTGACATTCTAATTTTTAATAGCGTAGTTTTAAATAGTTTTCGTATTCCATCGAAAATTGTTTACAGAGAAAAAAAGGAAAACAGCAATTTGAGGACCTGGTCGATTATTTCTCCACCGTAAAGTTGCGGTACATTTGTTAGTCAAAATGAAAAATGAACATAACCTTAAATGTTAAACATATTGAATTTAAGAAACGGCTGCGCACTGCTTTTGGTATATGTATGAAGTCATTTTGCTTGAAGACCGTTGATAATGAACAGAGAAAAAGCACTTTTCAATAATGGCAAAAAACATCATTTTATTTATTTTGGTCGATAACTTGCCATTACTATAAGTATAATGATGTTAGTAAATGCTAAGATATTGTCGTATAATTATATATTTGTATTCTTTAAAAATATTGATAATTTCGTTTGAACAACAAAAATATTTTTTGCTTTGCTGTGTACGTAAATAAGTATATTGTTTTGTCAAAGAAGACCTGGAATTTTTTTACTTTATACGGATGTTTTTACGAGAACTTTAGTGCTAATTATGCCTATAAATTGTATGAACCATCTAGTCATCAGTCAGTCTAATGTCTGCAGATTAATTTTTATATAGTATTTTTTTATATATCACTAGCGGCCCGTCCCGGCTTCGCACGGGTGGACAAAATTCTTTAATATTTTCTATTATTTAATATTTTTCCGTTAGCGCCATCTAGCGCCGGTAGACGAACTACTTGCGGTTAACGCGTTGCTATGGTAACGTTATTGATACAATGGAAAAAGAGCGGGAAAAAGAGCAGGCAGACAAACACACAAACAACTGTGATTTTAGATTATAGATTAGTTACTTACCCATAAATTTAAGTTTTTACTTTTAATATATATTATGAACCATTGACATTTGCACGCCTACCAGCAGGTAAATAAAATACTGCTTATTCTATATGCTATGTATTTAGGCAAACATTTGTTTCACAAAGGAACTAAACGCTTGAGTGAAGATATGATAAGATAAGTTGATTTTTATTTAATATGAGCAAATTAGAATGAATTCATGGAAAGTCAGCAACTATGCGATGGCTTCGTTAGTCCTACTTCAGTAGATATGTACCGCGAAGAAGTCAGCAATTCTAATTTTTCTTCCTTGAAATTTTTGTAGCAGAGTTTCTTACCTTTACAACCGCTATTAAAATGCATCGGAGAAATTTACTTTACAAAATTTTAATAAGCAGTGTGGTAAAATTTAATAACGCATTATGTCTTATAAGCTAGGCGATGCAGTCGCTAAGCATAAAGCTACGCTAGCACCAAATATTGGAGCGGAGCGTAATGCCTGAAAAAAGAAAAAAAAATTGTTTCGATGGTAATTTCTGCAAATTTCAAAATTTGGGCTCCGTCACAATCTGGTCCTAAATCTGTTGTTGAATATTTTCTTAGAATAGAAAAATCTTGTAGTTATTTTCTTAAGCAGCAAAACTGTTTCTACTTTATTGCTTGTTCGATCATTGTAAAAGTATTACATTCCATGTTATAGGTAGTAGTACCTAGAACGTGAAGAGATGGCGCTGGCTTCTGCGTAAGAAATAATTGAAAAAACTAAACGGGTCCATTAAGGTCCCGTTAGCTCTATTGGAAGAGTACTTGTCCGGATAGAGAATGTACAAGTGTGTTATTCGAGTCCCGCCTGAAGCCTGGGACCTATTTAAGAATTGTTTGTAAAAATATATTTTTGAGATATTTATTTATTTTATTTATTTATTTTCATAAAGGCACAATAACAGACAACAGACAAAATACACAATAAAAACACAAAAACATCGAGCATGTCTGCACCCAATTACAATTGTGAACAGCACTTTTAAAATTTAATTACAATTAAATTAGACCGTACAATAAAACATTAAACAATACAATAAATAATACAATAATACATTAAAAAATACAATCACAGGACAACTTAAGAAAAATACTAACGAAGAAGAAAAATTCAAAGAAAAACCCACAAAACAGCGTTTGTGTATGATAAAATGTAGCACATCAACCCAAAAATAAGCCTCCTGATTTTTTAATTTCAATCATATAACAGAAAGTTACAATAAGACTGCTTTTATAGAACGTCAGCGACAATTGAATTATAATAGGTTCGCAATTTACATCTTAACCAATAGGTTACAGCCGTAGGCGACTTAAATTGCCAATATCAGAAATTATTTTCTTTAAACAATGCAAATACAGTGCATACCGTATAAGTAATGACTACATCATTTAGATAAGTTAATGAATCATGAAGAGATCATTACTCTTTAGTCATAATAACATTGTTTCGCACTTGTTATTCTTAATAACATTATTTATTAAAAGAAAGTATTTCTGCCCTCGATCATACTAATTGGTATTATTTTACGCAATACCAAATCAAAATAAAATAAATTATGTTTAATTATTTCATACTCTTGTTGAAATTGAACATTGGGGACTCAGTTTTTCAGTTCCATGATTTTATAGCCTTTGTAGTGGTATCATCCTAACTCTCCGAGGAAGTGTTATTGTACTGGTTTAACTTCTGACTTGTACTGGTTTTAGGACTTTCTTAGGATTTTTTTCAATAGGAGCATTTAAAATGCTTGTATGGAATGTCTACAGCTACGCTTAAACTTCGTAAACCCTACGGCTGGAGACCTTGTACTGAGAAGAATCCGTAAGAAAGTCAGCAAGGACTTAATTTTTTAATTACCTTATGCTCATAAAACTCTCATCACGAAACAAAACAATATACAGAAGTCTATAAGCATTCTTGTCATTAAAATAAGTTACGATTTTGTAATAGCCTTTGTTCATGGCTGTATTTTTAACAACATTTTTAATTCATATCATTAAGTATGGATTTTTTTTATTTATTTATTCATTAAGTTGAGTTGAGCCTCACATCAAGTAAAGTAAATTTTACACAGTTGAAATCAAGTTTATCTTTTAGTTGGTAATAGCGACCAAGTGCACTATACTGTTAATATTGTTCAAACTGCCTCTGTAAGATTAATTATTTATTTTTTAAAATATTTATTGTCATAAACCTCTTATAAGTGTGCAAAAATAAAAATATATCTGAAGTTTAAGTTCAAGTAAAATCGCGTTAGAAGATTCCGTTACAAACAAAAAAACATACAGGTGAAGTTAAATAAAATCATGTTAAAATTATTTTCAATAGAAAGCGTGTCAATCAATAGAGTTGTTTATTACTCTAACATCATATAACTAGGTACCTAGTCAAGAGTCGACAAGTTAAATGTTTATAAAAAAATATTAAATTTGATTATTGAAAAAGGGTTATGTGGGCGTAAGTGTTCATAGCTTCTAACGCAACGCTACTAATCGGGAAAAGGCGTTCATTATCCAGAAATTAGTGTTTATACTAACAGTGATTACAGTAAGTAACTTTGTTATATATTTTATAGGAATATTGAATATCATCAATATTCTGTTATCTGGCTTCTGGTGGACACAGGGGTAGAGAAGATGCTCTACATCTGTGTCTACCGATCGCACAGCGGTGACCGGGAGACGACTCGGCTCATAGATTACCTCACAGAGACGGCAGACTTGGCAGCTCAGCGATATCCAGCGGCGGAGCTTGTTTTTCTGGGGGGACTTCAACGCTCACCACAAAGAGTGGCTGTTCCCATACCAGAAAACTGACCATGCTGGGAGAGAAGCGCGACGATTTGCCCTAGCGCTAAATCTTACCCAGCTGGTGGATCAAGCGACGCGAATTCCAGATATTGCTGGCCACACACCCAATTGTCTTGACCTACTGCTGACAACTGATCCAACCAAACATTCGGTATCGGTCTCAGCTCCACTGGGATCGTCCGACCACTGTGTGGTGAAATCCGTATCAATCTGCTCTCCTCCAGATGATAGCCCTAAGGGCATGAGGCGAGTATGGCGTTACGAGTCAGCAGATTGGGACGAGATGCGTATTTTCTTTGCTTCTTACCCCTGGCGGCAAACTTGCTTCTCTTCAAGCGACCCTTCGTGCACCGCTGATGCGATCGCGGATGTAATTCGGCAGGGAATGGAGTTTTTTATTCCATTCTCCGATATCCCGCTCGGTTACAAGTCCCGACCTTGGTATAATGCGGCCTGTGCTCGTGCTGAGGCCCGAAAACAATCTGCTTACCAAGCCTGGGTGCAAATCCGCGATCGCGGGGTTCGTGCACGGAGAATTCGAGCGAAGAAGAGAGCCTATAATTCGGCCGCCAAGTCATGCAAAAGGGTGTTACTAAAGGCGAGATTCGACCACATCAGCAGAATAGGGATGAAACTGTCTTCCTATCCAAATGGAAGTAAACAGTTCTGGTCCCTCTCGAAGTCAGTCGAAACGAATTTCTGCCGTCCTATGCTACCGCCATTGCTGAAATCTGACGGGTCACTGGCCCATTCTGCAGCTGAGAAAGCAAGTTTATTTGCCTCTCTGTTTGCGAGCTATTCCCGTCTTGACACCGGCTCTCAACAACCACCAATCATACCTCGCTGTGATTCTTCGATGTCGGAGTTCACAATACACAATAAGCAGGTCCGTAGAGTCTTACTTAGTCTGGACGTGAATAAGGCCAGTGGTCCTGATGGCATACCAGCAAGAGTGCTGAGGTACTGTGCGCCTGAGTTGTCTCCTGTGCTAACACGCTTGTATCGCCTCTCTCTCAACACAAAAACCGTCCCAAAATCCTGGAAGCTTGCCAATGTGCAACCAATACCCAAAAAGGGTAGTCGTGCCGACCCATGCAATTACCGACCGATCGCCATCACTTCCATACTCTGTAAGGTTATGGAAAGAGTGCTGAACAGCAAGTTGCTCTCATACCTAGAAGACAACGATCTCCTCAGTGACCGTCAATATGGCTTTCGCCGAGGACGCTCAACTGGGGATCTTCTAGTCTATGTCACGCATTGCTGGGGCGAGGCCCTCGAGATACACGGCGAAGCACTTGCCGTGTCACTTGACATCTCGAAGGCTTATGACAGGGTCTGGCACGCAAGTCTGCTGCGCAAGCTTCCTGCGTACGGTATCCCCGCTGACTTTTGCAGTTGGATAGCCGACTTCCTGACTGAACGATCGATCAGAGTTGTTGTCGATGGCTGCTCCTCTGACTCAGTGCCTATTAATGCCGGAGTTCCTCAGGGGTCTGTTCTTTCTGCGACGCTTTTCCTGCTGCACATCAATGACCTGTTAATACCAGGAATTGTTGGGTATGCAGACGACAGTACTGTTGTTGAGAGATACCTGTCTAGCGCAAAAGCCAGCGGCGACGACGTGATGTTCATGAGAGAGGCCATGGTTGAGCGAATAAACCAGAGGCTAAACTACGTTTCCCAGTGGGGCGATAGTAACCTCGTAAATTTCAACGCCTCCAAAACACAAGCGTGTCTTTTCACGGCAAAAAGGAGTTCCTTCCACCTGACTCCTACTTTCCGAGGTACATCTGTACCTGTGACCGACAGCCTCGAGCTTCTTGGCATGGAGTTCTCTTCAGACCTTAACTTCGGCGCCAACATCGAATCCAAAGCTCAAATTGCAGCCAGAATGCTGGGCGTCCTAAATAAGGTCAAGCGATATTTCACGCCAGGACAGCTTTTAACACTCTATAAAGCTCAAGTCCGATCTTGCATGGAATATTGCTGCCACCTTTGGGATGGCTCAGCAAAATACCAAGTTGCTGCACTGGACACGATTCAGCGCAGAGCTGAGAGGCTCATCGGGGACAACAAATTGGTGAAGAGCAAGCTTCACACCTTAGCTCATCGCCGCAAAGTTGCCTGTCTGGCGGTCTTCTACAGACTGTACTTTGGAGAGTGTGCTCAAGAGCTGCATCTGCTCATACCGCCATCTCCTTTTTTCCATCGGACATCCAGACGCACTGCAGGCTACCACCCTTTCTTGGTTGATATTCCCACCTGTCGTACCAAGCGCTTTTCAACATCCTTCATAACGCGCACAGCAAAGGAGTGGAATTCCCTCCCTGCGTCTGTATTTCCGAGAACTTATAACCCGTCTATTTTCAAGGCCAGGGTGAATAGGCACCTTCTGGGTTAGCTCGTTCCATCGTGGATTCTGTCATGGCCCCCGGGCTTGATTGGGATCAAGAGCAAACCCATCCTAAAATAAAAAAAAAATAAAAAAATTACATTATCGACTGATTACGAGGTATTATTTATTGTTATTGTCATTAAAATTTTAACGACCTGTTCGGTCGAGTACCTTAAGTTCGAAGCTTAACGTTTGTGCTGAATATGATAATTTTTACTTGAGTGGGGGGGGGTTTAGTCATTTATGTATTATACCTAGTCCGGCCATGAGCCCAGTTACAAATGAAAATGCAATACTTTTAATGTAGGATTTACGCACTGTTTCCATGGGAAATTTTGCCACCACATTTTTAAGAGACTCGAAGTCGCTGAGACGAGGGCAGTCTTCAGCTCTTATAAAGTCCGTAACGTTGGTTTCAAGCCACCGTTGGGTAGTTCGTGCCTTGTGACCAGTTGCAGTGTCCTGCTGCAAAGTTTACGATACTTAAAAAAAAGGGTATTGCTGAGAGGTTTCACAACAGGATCCAAGACTATCTCTTGATACACTTTGGCTGAAGTTTTCACTCCCTTTTCACAAAAATGTAGCATTGTGTCGCCTTGATAAGACACACCCATTAAATAATCACTGATGCAGGATGAGGACCACGTTGTATCTTTCCGACTACTTGAACTTTACTACTTTGGAACTGTAAGCGTACATTTTATCATTTTGCTTATTGTAGTGCTATTCAATCGTGAAATTTTTTCATCTGTAAAGAGGATATTTTTGTGCCTTTCACCTGCGTATCGTGACAGAAGGCATTTTGATCGAATTACTCTCTTTAATGGTAAAAATTAATTTAGGGCATGTCCTGTATATTGACGATAATCACCGAGCCTCAGGTCTTGTTTTATAACATCATTAACAGCATTAACAGCCTTTGTAGTTCTAACAGCACGTGGCCGCCCCGATTTTTATGGTCTTCGACAGAGGAAGTGTAGTTGTATCTGTTGACAGTACGATATACGTACATACGGCTGATACCAAGCTTTTTAAGTGTCTGGAATTTGACCGACGGCTCTAAACCCACTTTGTGCAAGGCGATCACTGCAATCCTATTTTCTGTAAAACCTCATTCCAGATTGTAATTTGACAATGAACACGAAAAAATATGTGAAATGGCGCGAAATCGAAAGAAGTTATTAAAATAATAAATGCGTTCCAAATTAAAAATAATTAAAAATTAAAAAAGAAAAGGTTTTATGCATGTATTTATGGCCAGACTAGTTATTTATGTATGTTTTTCCGTTACCCATGTATCCAAACAAACAAGGCAAGCCAAGTAAGCGCTGTAAGATTTGTAATACAACTTTTACAGTACTAACTTAGCTTAATCTAATCTCTACTATATAAAAGAAGCACTTTGTGGGTTTGTTACCATATATAGTGACAATAAGCCTCAGAATATCAGTTTTTATAATCAATTAACGTTACAATAGCAACGCGTGGCCATTTTATACCAGCAACGCATGGCCGGGTTATACCAGCAACGCGTGGCGGGGTTATACCAGCAACGCGTGGCCGGGTTATACCAGCAACGCATGGCCGGGTTAGCTAGTAATATTAAAGTATATTAAATGGTTTATGGAAATTCATGCTGAGCGCCTTGCGATATTATTATGTAATTGACGATTTAAAGAATAATTGCTAATCAAAATAATAAACATTTTAAAAATTTGTATATTATAATTTTATAAAGTTAAACAATTATAATAAAGGTATATGAAAGATAACAAGAATAGAATTTCAAATTTACGGTGTACTACTTCAATTCAGTAAATTTACTTAACACATAATTACAACATTATAAGCTCCAGGACCTTTTCATCAACGAAGCTGAATTACTTATAACGTGGGTATGGAACAAATATTGATACGGGGATAAATATGGCTATATCACATCAAAGAGATACACTTATGCTACATAAATAATTTAGCAGTACCCGTTTTCATATTAATAAGCTGCAGCGCTTAAACTTGAGCACTATATCGCTAGAAGGTAAACGACGATGCGATCAAGAATGACGAGCTAACCTACTTACCTAGCATATACCTATTTAATCGTGAAGTGAAGACCCCTGAATTGCATTTGTCCGGAAATACAGATGTAGGTAAAGAGTTCCACTCCTTAGCGGTACGTATCACAAAATTGGAACTAAAATATTTAATGTGACTCTTTGGTATATCTACCATATAATGGTGTCGCTTATTTGTAAGTCTGGTTGTCCTCTCAAGACTCTTTCAATATGGTAAGTGATCGGCACGGATACACCTCGGAAAGTAGGAGTAAATTCGAAAGGACTCCTTTTAGCGGAGAAAAGATAGGCATAATAAAAAGATAGGTTTTTGACGGATTGAACCTTACCAGATTAGCATGCCCCCTTTCGGAGACTGACTACAGAGATAGGTTCATGCGGCTGACCATCGCCTTTCTATGACGCTGGATCTGTTAGGCACTGGCTCGTCCATTAGACATATAGCTCTCTACAACCGTTCTGTCATCTGAGTACCCAAAAATATCAGGCAAAAGCAGGTCTTTTATATGTAGTAGAAAAAGTGTTGCAGACAGTACGGAAACCTGAGGGACGCCGGCATTGATAGCCTAATGGTCCGACGAGCTACCGTCAGTGGCAACTCGTATTGACCGATCTCTCAGAATGTCCAATATCCAGACACAAAAATCAGCGGGAAGACCATATGACGGAAGCTTGCTAATAAGGACTTCATGCCACACCCTATCAAAAGCTTTCGAGAGATCAAGAGAGACGGCAAGAGCCTCACCATGCTTCTAATGGCTTCACTCCATATGTAAGTGGCGTATGCTAGAAGATCTCCAGTAGACCGGTTCCGGCCCATATTCCATTCAACCCATATTGCCGGTCACTAAGTAGATCATTTTCCAAAAACAACAGGAGCCTGTACCTCTTATATTAGAGACGTGCACTAGGAAAGAGAGGACGTACGACAAGTGTTTAATCAATTTCCTGTTACTACCTGTCATAGTTTGTGTGAAGCCAAATGAGACGAGTCAGAGCCTCACACCACGAGATAGTCAAACTAGAGACCGCGGGGACGCCCGAGCCCCCCATTCACCCCCCCCCCCCCCTCAAGGCTGTCAATCGGGTCCTCTCGTACGGGCGCCAACCGTCAAAGGCGCACCCTTTCGTGAGTGGCTAGCTCACTACTTGGCCCCCAACTAACTGTGGTCGGCCAGCAGAAGAATTATGCCTCGGATCCCACTGCTCTCCGAAGTTGGATATCCGATTGGGATCCGATACACATTTCAATAAATTTTCCGATGCAACCAGCACAACTGTACTGACCCGTCCTCCAGTATCGAATTAATTATTTATGTATACATATAAATGAAATTGGAGTTCTGTTTGTAATATTGAAATAACCGTTTTTTACTACATGTATTAGGTTGGGGAATAAGTTCGTTCGGTTTTTTTCGAAGAGGATTATTTAAAGTATTTGTTTGTTGTTGAGCAAAGTGTTTGTATTCATTAGACAGTGCCTTTTCTGCTCTACAGAACTGTGTTATTTGTTTTTCGAATATTTTTAGTTTTTCCTATTTTCTGGGCTTCGAAATGGAATACCCAGGTGACAAAAATCAGCATTTTCGACATCTACGTTTCTTCGCTTTTCATCGGGGTCAAAAAGCAGCTGAAGCCGCTCGTGACATATGCAACGTGTATGGAGAAGGTGTCATAGGTGAGCGCGCAGCACAGAAATGATTTGCAAAGTTCAAAAATGGTGACTTTGATCTCGAAGACATGCCTCGCAGTGGACGACCTGCAGAATTCGATGTCTTCATCGCCTTGAGGTGCGATACACGGGGAAATGCTTGAACGGAACGCAACAGTCAACAAGGAGCTCTACGCCGTGTAAATGAGGCTATGCGACTGAAAAGACCTGACCGACAAGGCCAAGTCATCTTGCTCCACGACAACGCCAGACCCCATGTTGCACAAGTCGTCAAAACCGCACTCCAAGAACTCGAATGGGAGGTTCTTCAGCATCCACCGTACTTTCCGAACCTTGCGCCAACAGATTATCAGCTTTTCCATTCCTTGTCGAATCAAATGAGGGGTGTTATCTTCGACGGCGAAGAGGACCTCAAAAACTGGCTCATCAACTTCTTCGACACCAGACCGGACGATTTTTGGCGGAACGGCATCAACAAATTAGTCGAGAGGTGGGAGGAGGTTGTAAACAGTAACGGCGAATACATTATTGATCAATTTATTGTTATAATTATTGGTTTTTGTTGAAAGAAAGCACTTTGAAAAAACCGAACGAACTTATTCCCCAACCCAATATATGACTACACATACGGTACATACACCAAAATAACACTTTACTATTTTTGTCTGTCTGTTTGTTCCAGCTAATCTCTGAAATGGCTGAAACGATTTTGACGGGACTTTTATTGGCAGGTAGCAGATGTAATAAGGAGTAACTAAGGCTACAACAATTTTAATATATTGCAAATTATAATAACTGAGCCACGGCAACGTGTGGCCGGGTCAGCTAGTATGATATAAATTTTGCTAAAGTACATTACGTACGATATGTGGTATTATGAAAAGTGAAAGAATGAAGCCTCAGTTGTTAGAATCATCACATAGATAACGCCGCTCAAAATGTTAATTTAAGGAAATTAGCTGTATTTTATGGATCATTCTGAAGAAACCAAGACCATTCTTGTTAGCAAATTTTTTATCGTTCTTCTTACCACCTAGTATCGTTACACCAATGAAAACGCCGATTGGTACGCATATTTTCTGAAATATTTAGTCTTACTAACATTTGCGTTGATTTCTTTTTTAGTAGCTACATAATCCTTCGTTGTATTATTTTACATTTATTGGTTTTACCTAGGCACGTATAGCAAAAAGAAATAAAGGGAACTCTATTTAAAAAGTTACAAAGCATAGAATAGAAACACCAATTCTGCAACACCAAATAGAAGTCATATAGATTTATTTTATATTTACATGGCTGGGGTGGACCGATTAATCTATTAATCATTTAAAATGTGATTAACCTTATAATTTGAATTAGGTTCTTATGAAAAAAAATACTTTTCAGATTATTTTAATTAAGTTAAACCTGAATTCCTGGCTTTACATAAACTCGACCATAACTCAGAATTCAAACTATTAATATACGTAATACTTTTTTGTTTCGTTCATGGTGATGAAAAATCAATTTGGAAGAAAAATTTTAAAGAAAAGAAAATATTACGCAAAAGTTGTTCCAGTGTACATTTCCATTACGTAAAAACCAATTATTACCGTTTGTTATCAAGTTTTGATTTTAAATTGACATTCTATATTTAAATAAAATTTCTTTAACTTGGATTGTTGGTCGTTGGATGATTACATTATGCAATATGATTTGGTTTGTTTTTTGTTCTGTCTGTTATGCTCTCTACGTAGAAATAACTTAATAAAACTCTTACTCTTGTTTCTGTGCAATTAAATGCAGTTTGCAGTTGTATTTTTTTGCCTTTTTTCACTTACCTCTTAAGTACAGTTTACTCTACAAGATTTTACGACTACATTAAGTATAAAACAATTTCAAATTTGGTTCCATATTTCAAAAAAATAGAGTCAATTAGCTAGTCAACTTGTCCAAAGGTGCCAAAACTAAGCAGATTCTAAACAAAAATCAAATAATTAAATTACAAATTATAGTACATGTTGTAGTAGCCTGATGTGCTATTCGCTGCACCATTACGAACGAAAGGTACTTTAAACTACTTTCATTGCAAATTTTCTTAAATATTTAAGCACCATTTAAGCTAAAAAAAATTCCACGCAAAAAATGGGAATCCAGATTTAGTTATGCCCGTTGTTTTTGTCATTCTTACGTGATGTAACGTTTTACAGACAAGGGACAAAATTAATTACATTACTGAAGTCAGTGGTCAAACATGGCTTGCAGTCATATAGAGTATTATGACAAGTGTCTGAAAAAACAATATATCGAGTAATAATATTGTCCAGATATACGTGTAGGTATTATTATAATACGTGTCACATGACACGTACCAGGTGAATTATCCTCAAATATTAATGTGGAAATATATAATTTCCGCCTTCTGTAATTAGTGACCCTGTAGTTTCAATTAGCTGTTAGACTTCATCGACATTAGTGTAATAAGGTCTTTAATTATTCACTGATCTTTCAACCAGCTTTTGATGTAAAACGTTAAGAAGATATCAGTTGTCTGGTATTCCTCGTTTATTATATTGTGGTATTTCTCTATTCATCAAGTTATCACTTGTGTATACAACAGAAAATTAAAAAACCTTATTAAAATTTTCAGTGATTTTTTAAACATGTCAAAGTAATACGACATATTTTTATTTGATTTTATGCGTCAGTATATCTAAATAAAAAAAGACTGTAAAATTCCTTATTCTAGAATTTTTGTGTTTATATTGTTTGCACTTCAATATTGTCAACCATATATCACAACAATTGTATGCATAGTCTTAAAAAACTAAGTGCTCCAAATGAATAGTTTCTCCAAATAATTACTATACTCTTTCAGTTTCCAATCCAGGTAGTAAACCATATATCTCTATTTGTTGTCAAATAGTGGCATAATTCATATTTATAATATCTTTTAAAAAATGATAAAAATGTGATCGCATTTAGCTGCAGTCTGCATGGTAAAAGGTTACCCGTAGTTTTTTTTGTTATTTATGTATTTAGAGAATTAAACGCATTCAGTTTTGTTTCCTACTGCATTAGTTTCCAGCGATATTTTTTCTGCTACGTTATGTTCTTGTTAACACAGCTTTCATATAGATATTCTGATTTCCCTAGACGCTAATTAAATTGGCGAAGATAATAATAATTGTCATTTGTTTCTAATTTTTGTATTTTTATTTAAAGACAAAATATTGATTTCTCGATTTTTTAATGGCTAATTATAGTTCTGTTTTTAATTTGATTATTAGTTGATGTAATTGTTCGTCGTCTTCACGGTGATGACATGACATATTCGATAATCTACAAACAGCCGTATCACACACATCTAATCTTGTACTTGCATCCCTGAATTTAAATTCGTCCTTTTTGATTCGGAGCTTGTGTATAAGGTTTTCAATAGGTAATATTTTGAAGAAAACTTATCTTTAGTAACAAAAGTAAGCTTCTGCATTAAAAGAGTTCATTAAGAAATATAACAATTAAGAATAAGGGAAGCCAACAAAAATCCTTTGTTCTCATGATCTAATCTGCATCCACTGCTTACGTTCCGTTACATTATGAGTTTTAGCTTAAGTGATATATCACTGTTTTGTAACCGTATTAGAACCAGTATATACTTTTAAAATCCATAAAAAACACTATTTATTTCTATTTTTTTTTACGAAATCTTAAAATAGCTCATAAAATTGTTTTTAATAACGACATCATAGTAGAGAGATACTTTGGTAATTATAAATAATAATAATCAGAGCTACATTGTACACTGTGCCATGCCACCTAGTTGGACAAAAAGACTGCAATAATAATATTGTATTTCACATTTTCTTCTCACTTGGGCGCTGTTTCTATATTTTGGTTTACGACTTCAGTGGTGCAAAATATTGTTTTACTGTATTTTATTACAGAACTTTTATCCAATATAAATAAGATTACAAAGAAGAACCAACTATTGAGATGGGAGACTAGCATAGACGAAGTTTTATAGATGAATTAAGGTATTCCGATCTCAAAGTCCCATACATACCGATATGAAACAGTTTGAATGTAAAACTCTTTATAGCTGTCTAGGTTTCTCTGATATTGTTCTGGAGGCTAACAGTTAAGTTTTAGTACTGCATATTACCACTAGCAATACCCTCTGAATCCACGGAACACCTTAGTATTCCTATTCTGAACTTTTCTTATTAGAAGTCCTTTTCTCATTCAGATAGTCATAAATAACTACTCCTTATCGATTTAAATAAATTTGTTTTTAAATAGCAAAAATATCGTTATTTTATGGTACTGATCATCGGCCGGAAAATCATAAACTTATTATTGGTATAGAAAACTAAATTCTTGTTAGGTTCTCATCAATAAAAAAATGGTTGATTGAATCGGATATCTAATATTATTACGCAGTACCTTAAATTGTGAAATTGTGTACCTTAAAGCGTAAAGACAAGCGTAAGAACGGGCGATTGAATTATTATGTTTAACTTGAAAAAATATTATAGTATTTGTGGACAGGTCCCAAATTTTTTTTATTAATATGTATGAAGGATAAGAAAGTTGTTATATGTAGTTATTTTTATATTCACTTCTTAGAAAAATCTCGAACAGACCGAGGACCAACGAATTTACTTCGATCACTGAACTTAAAGCTATGTAAACTCGATAAGTTTAAAAGGAGGCCTGTGGGTATAGAATCGACTATCAGTCTACCGAACTGATAGTCGACTTTATGTTCTTATAATAAATTTCTTTTAAAATAAAATCGCGCCAGAAAGTGAACGTGGTGTACCCCCTATGGTAACACAAAAACGGAATTGTTTTAACGATCAACAGGTTGAAAACCGGCAGCGATCACTGAATTGGTTGGGCACTTTGAGTATTAATATACAGCTGGAAGGTCACGTTTAATAAAATCTACATTGATCATGTTTTACCCAAAATGAGTATCTCGAATGCCTTCAACTCGAACTGGAAAATTACTTTCAATTCTTATCGGAAACCATAAATGTGAATCTAAATTAAGGATTGCTGGAAATTGTCAAAGCGGCAGGTTCAAAGTTTTGCAAGACTAAGTTGACATTTAATTTAGTTTGTTTCACCTTTTTATATTTGAAGTAATTTTAATTAGAAAAATTCTCGTCTCAACAATCAGGCGGGCGGAAGATGTTGTATATATCTACTCACTTAGAAAATGAAGAGATGGCGCTGATATTCGGCTACGAAACACTTGAAAAAATTCAACGGTTTTATCAAGGTCTCGGTAGTTCTATTGAAAGAGTAATTACTTGATTGTTTGCTAGTTAAAATAGCTTAAGATCTAAAAATCTTGCAGTTAAATAAGTAATACAAGAAATATACAATTTTATGTATTTATTTTTTGAGGATCATAGCCGAGCATATTGGTAAGGACCTCATTTAAATGTGGGTTTAATTGGGTTCTTTGAATAAATAAAGAATTCACGGTGGGATTCAAAAGCTTTTTACAAAAACCCTTCATCTTATGGCAGATGGGCGAGTAAAATGAGCCCAAGTTTCAGTAAACATATTATGGCGGGTTGAATAGGCGAATATCTCGTTCAAGCGATACGATTTCAGTAGGACTTTTACTATTTCATACCTTTATACATTTTTTTTTGTTAATTCTTAATGGTTTTCCTTGTTTTATATAATACTAAATATGATAACATATTCAATGAAAAGATATAATAATATTATGAATAAAACTTATGACCAAAGTATTACGTGTTGTGTAAAAGAAATCTGTTACTATCAATAGGTTCAATGAAATTACAAGCAATCCAGTTTTAGTAATTTTTGATTCGGAACAAAACCACTCAGTCCCTTTCAACATATCTTAAGTTAATTTAAATACAACTTAAGTGGTATTATATTCACTAGAAAAAAATAATTATAGACTTTTAACGAGTTGAGGCGATAACGAACACATCATAAAATTTATAATGAAAAAAAAATCAAGTTTTTTAGGCACCCGTTTCACAGGAAGAATAATTACTCGTGTATTGTTATTTGTTAGAAAGTCACTTCAGTCTATGCAATTAATTAGGAATCCAAATAATAATTTACATGGGTACTTCTCTACAAAAAAAAAAGTAATATAAAAAATATAGACAGCAAAATCACTTTGAAACGGGATTACTATTTAAATACACACAGATATTTTTTTTCTTTTGTTTTACTTGCCTAGGATAATGAAAAACAAAACACTAAATTCTTAAAAAAGGATCATAACGAAATTTAAAAACTATAGAAATAATAACAATCATTTTAAAAATTGAAAACACGCTGCTTAATAAACTTAACTGCATTAAAAATAAAAATATAACTCCATTAGGTACATTCTTGTTTCATCATTAGATCCTCGTCAGTATTTAACGAACTCAAAAAGTAAGCAGCCCAGGGTTATATGCAAGACTCGGTATCAGTGCATGTGCAAATTATTATTTGGATATTTTAGATACACACATTTAATGATTACTATATTGCTTTCTGTAATTTAATACCAAACTCCATATTCTGACGAAACGAATCGATTATTTTAAAAATAGTAGTAAAGTATATCTCAGTAAATGGACCCTTCAGAAACATTCTTAATAGGATTTTGCACAATCACAATCACTTTAATTTGCATTAGATACATTTCAGTTTCGTTGCATCTGTTGACAAAGTAAAAAAAAATATTGAAAGATACGTGTTTGTATTATTCTTATTTTTATCTAAATGAAGCTATACTTCAAGTTACAGATTAATTAACAAAATTCTTAGAAGATTTTCTCTTGCTTGTAAGCTGCAAGAATTTACGGTATCCGTTATTATGCATTAAGCGAGCGGTGAGTGCATCTTTTGGCTTGTAACTCGCCTTCTATAACGTTATGTCCGGTTATGATAAATTATAGTACACTTTATATAAATCATACCACGCCATGTGGCAAACACAACTTTAATAAGTTACTAGTCGCTGTTTAAGTTTTGCATGAATATTTTAATAAAGATGATTTATATTTCAGTTAATAATTATTGCGCTCAATTTTTTTATTGTAAAATCAATATAAGTCTAATATTACATTTAACTCCTAGATTTTTATATCTAAATAGATTTTTCTACAAAAAAAATAATTAATCTTAGGAATCAAGCAGATCTCGAAATCACATCCACTCGATATTTTAATTGAACTATCCAAGCCTTAACAGACTAGTTTGCAAGTTTTTTTTTTATTTTGAATCCCAAAGCCACCTCTACACTATCTAGATAACACCAGATCTGCATACATATTTCCAATATTCAACCCATACCCATACTTACATTGATTTACCCATACTTTTAAAAGTATCAAACAACCGTTGAAGAAGAAACATAATATATATTTTAGTTATTGACGCATTTAACTGATGTAATAATGGATTATGTACCAAATAAATGGCATTCTGGGAAATATATATTTATTTCCATTAATAAAAACGCATATAAAATGATAAAAATATTATATTTTGAGCTCTATTGCGTCTTAAAATAAGACAAATACTTGAACCTTCCGTTAAGCAGGTCATCAAATCAAACTCATTCATCTGTAATATTTAATTAAATGGTTTATCTATTATCGTACAAATATTTTGTAAAGCTCGAGTTAAATGTACTTTTCATCATAATTATTTGCCCACTAATATCTCCCTCGGTAGAGGCACAGACCTTCTTTATGGATAAAAAAAACTTTTATGAGAATAGGCCATATAGGTTAACCTCGTTTAGCAACCGCTAACGATGAAACACACCGAGAAAAAGGTATCAACGTGCCTTTTGAACCATCAGCTCGAGATAGTTATTTCTTTGGCTACCTATCCGATAACCACTTCTGGCAAAAGTCAGTTCCTCCAGAATCACTGGCGGAACGCGCTCTATATTACGCCATCCACTTCCTTCAATGTACATTAAATTACATTTCACATTTCAACATCTGAGAGTAGGAAAAACCTAGAAAAGATTACCTTAACATGTAATATAGTGTTAACAATAGGACTTTTATTCTTAATTGACCTTTTAAAATAATTGGCAATATTTTACAGCCCATCCTTTGTCTATTCTTAAGTAGAATCCATTACTTTAACTTATTTATCCACCACTTTATTGAATTACTTTTCATTCTAATTTTCCTTTTCTCTGTCTCATTGAAATAAATTATATAATTGACTTCCTGTTTACGTAAAAGTTTAAACTTTATGGTAATCACTTACAAAAACAAAATGCACTTTATCGTTGTTACAAAAGCTCCTGTTGCCATCGCCGTTCAGCAAACAAATCGATGTAGTTTATCAATTAATAATTGTACTACATATTTAAAAAACTTATTTCGAGAACTTCTTTGAATTATCGTGTCTCATTCAATAACATTCTGATGCGATGATTTTTCATAATTTTAAAAGGTGGCCTAAAACCAGACGTATCATTTGATTGAGTTTAATGGCATTTGTGGATGAAGGCCCTTCTAAAGCAACTATCTACGTTGGCATAACGAACTTAAGCGCGGCCGTTTAACTTTGGGGGTTGACGAATGGAGTAGTTATATTTCGACTCCTGTAATGTAACCGAAGAAAACGTGTTACAACTAAAAAATTAACAAGAAACCAGGCAAATTATTTCCGAGAAGCGATTCAGCATATATTGCAGGTACGGTGAGTACCTTCACGTAACGGGGATAGTTTTGCGATGGGTGTCGCATAACCTCACCTACTAAAATCAACCTACCAATAAGAACACTTACCAAAGTGAATCGAACGCAGCAAAGCTAAAATTTTGATCGCTGGTTCGTTCATTGTGACAGCTTGATTCCATTGCAAAATTAAAGCAGCATTAATGTCGAATAATACGAAATGTCTGCCAAAAGTTTTTACTGCAATAAGCAACAAGCGACCTAACACCGGACTGCGTAGCTAACTGCTTCACCACGATATACGGACTCCACACAGTCAAAGTCTTGGGTAACCCTTCTTACAGTCTGGATCTGGCACCATGCACCTACCTTTTTGCTAAAAATAAAAATCAACTGATACGTTAACATTGAATGTCCCACGTATTCTGTTTGGTATTCCGGAAATAAATGATCTATTTTTTTATCGTTTTTATATTTTCCTTACTATACACATTAGCTTTTAATAAGGGGGAAATAAAATATTCTCTCCTCAGTGCGCTTGCTATTGTTCTCCCTTATGCTCACAGTAATGGTTTGTATATATATTATTTTTTTATTTCAACCGTGTTTAATTTGTAATGCACTGTTACAGGTAAAAAACATTTTGACTAAGAATAAGATATTATCTCGCCTATATCTATTAGAAGGCGAATCCGACCCGATTAATTTCGTAGGTATTAAAATATTATAATGGTGATGATAAATTTCACTTACCGGATAGGGATTCAAACATTTCTTCAGTTAAAACTACAGCATTGATATGTTATGACCTAGATATGAAAAACCAATTATTAGAGTAGGAAGATTCTGTGAGTTGAATAGGAGAGTTCGTTGAAAATACTTTCTTATTAATACCTGAAAGCAAGCTAAGCATTCCTAAAATGTTAATAAAATACATATTTTCATTCGCAAGGGATTTTGATTTTGAAGTTAATAGTTGAAAACAAGATTACATCCCCAACTCCCCAACTAGATAAATACTATAAATTGGATCGTTCTGCACCATTCACCTACATGTTAGAAGTACCTCCCGAATCACACTCTGACAAATATTGATATGCACAACAACAGATTAACTGGAATGGGTTCGGGACAAGGTGAAAGGCAATGTTAATCTGTTGTAAAATTCATTAAAATTACAATGCATTCCAGTGCAACCCATAACCATATTCCACAAAAAAGAAAGCCGCTCAGAATTGCCACAACCAATTTTTTTCAGTATTTATAGCTTGAACCTATAGTCGCTGTTTTAAGCTTGCGAAAATAGAGTTGGTTTTAAATGAAAGGGGTTAAATGAACAGTCGCTTTTGAAAAGCGATCGAATCGCTAGTCATGTTTATATAAAAGCATTATTCGTGTAGTGCAATATTATTTCTAAGAATTCATAATAAATGAGAAAAAATACTTTAATCTTATTAAAAGTACGAAAGTTATTACAAATATCTGCTAGTTCATTATTATTAACAATTATTTGACAGATAATTTATCTTATTTACCATAGCTTACTAAGCATAACGTTAGCAACATCGTCAAAGAAATCCCGTTGAACGGATTTCATGAAACGTCTAGAGGAGACGAAGAGAAATATGTCACACGCGTCAGTGACACAGGTGTGACGGCTCGGCTTACTAAGGACGTGCTTATTATGGCTTATCGAATAGGCATTCTGAGATGTAATGAGGCTTATGGCTACGTGGTACTGGAAAATAAAATTGATAAGATTCTATCGTACGTAGTTTTAGAAAACTCCATTGTTATAAAGAAAAAATAGTCTATTATTACAGGTGAGTGCCGTTCTTAAAAAGCAATACCAAATTAAAATACACTCAACAAGTTTCGACGAGATGATATTATTCTCACTGAATCACCCAACTCAAAGAATGATAGAATTACTTTATTTTTCCAGTCTTTGTAACTAATTAAATAATATCTTGAGCTGAAGTTAGTTTATGTAAATCGATAAGACTAGAAAGGCTGATTTTCAAAGGAAGAAAATAATACACAGTCCTTAATGATATGAAAAGTTCACACTAAGTTCAAAAGTTCTCGTTTTATTAAAATTTGCTTGGTACATTTACATTTACATTCATACCTTCTTTAGAAAGGTATGAATCAGTTCAGGAATTTGTTGATTAGATTTTCTATCATTCGTTTGACGATCTTAACTAAATGAGTATTACGGAAACTGAAGTTAGGCCCATTACGAATGTTAAGCCAAAAAGTACTTTTGTTAATAAAAAAATCAGAGTCAAAATAAATCTCAAAATATTTAGTCATATATTCCCAATAGCGGAAAATGTTTACTTGATACTCGCCCGAAAAAGGCGTTTTTCTTTGAACCATTAATGCATATGAGCTATCGACATGCGTAGACTGTAGACAAGACTTAATCGACGTTAGCATAATGTTTAGAAGCAAGTTTTACTTTTACAAGCTATTTTGTTCAACTATAGAACATTATCATAATTATTTCGACCAATGAGCAGGTCTCAACTTACATTCGTATAACGGGTTTACTGCTGCAGTTAAAATGTTACACTTAACTGAACTTTAAAATATAAGTGAACGGTGCCGCAATGAGTGACATGGGACGAACCATCGCTTGCAGGAATGCGGCACAGTGTCGACGAAACAGTAGGTATTTTTCATAATGAGACAGTAATATTTATGTACAAGCTTATGCCCTCAACTTCATACACGTGGAGTTAGAGTATTTTTAATACTCGGCCTGTAGAGAGCATTTCAAAATGAAACATTCGAAATACAGAAATATTTAATAACACTGCCTGATCTAGCAGGAGAAGGAGAAGGAGCACGTTATTTGAACTTTGTGCTTCAAAAAAGTAAATGATCGTATTTTTTGACGTGACAACGTCTTAAATTAGGTTGCGGCTGGGAGTCACTTATGAAAAAGTGTAACGCTCGGTAACGTTACGATGAGTCACCGAACGAGAGAGAGGCCCGCCGAATGCCTTGCGTCTCTCTCCCACTCAACTATGATCGGTCTGCCGCGCGCATTGTGCAATTTAATTATATTCATATCAATAAATATTCTACCGAGAAAAAGACGTTGTCACGTAAAATCTTCGCCCGTAAAACCGACTTTACAGGCAAAAAAAAAAAAAAAAATAAAAAAAAAAAAAAAAAAAAAAAAAAAATTACTTTTTCTATTAAAATGACAAGCTTACTGTAAAAGACCTGTAGTTCATTTTAACGACGATATACACTGATACGCTTTTTTAATCAAGGTTGACGCATTTGATTTCATGCTTCTGACTTTAATACTAGTTGATTTTTCATACACACGTTCAATCCCTTTTGCAGTCCCTTAAGGGTACAATTTTATAAAACGCTGAATCACGACATCACGTCTTCATTTATTTTTTACCAGGAGAATCGAATCTAATACTCAATTATTCTTTCAATAGCGTTAATCTATTTAAGAAGCTGAAGAGCGGTCAGACAAATAAATATCCTTACATATTTTTATTGAGAAGATCAATTATAATGAATAATAACATTCGCAAGTTTTCATCAAAAATCTATTTCCATGGATATAAATTAAATAGTGTTAAAATCAATAAAATATGAACTTGTTGGAGCAATGTGAAGATTTAAGAAGGTGAAAAATCTAATAAATAATTTTTGAATGATTGCTCCCTTAACATATCTGCAAAAAGTGACCCCACGCAATATTTTCGTATATTAAGAGAACTTCTGCTAGTCTAGATGATCTGTCCACGAGGACAGCAATCCCTTTCTATTTGGCCTTGTTATAAAATTGACATCTACGGTGGTGACCTCTGCATTCAACGGAGCAACTTTGATCACCACAGCACAGTCATCATTCTTCTTACCTTATCATCAAGCCTCAAGTTTCTACCGCAACATCTTGAACGATGCTTTTTGGTTCCTTTGTCAACACAAGACGGTATAATCCCAAACTAGTCTCCGCAACCTACGCCTGGTGACTCACTTGTCGGTCTGCAACATTCTGGTAAGGCAGCTCTGCATATTAGCAGGTCAAGCCTACGGTCGAATTCCACCTGCCTCTACTCACTTAAGAGTTGAACATCCCTCGCATCACTGGTGACAATATTTCTTCCCACTCGTGTCGAATTGCCGCAGACTGGTGCATTCTGAAGGAATTTGGTCCTTACAAGCTCTAACGCATCAACCGATATTGTCACATAGATTTCGATCTGCTAAGTATGTTCTAAGGTGACGTGAGGGCGACACCTATACACCATCACACATAACATCGCTACACGAAGCAACAAAATTTACACTACGTATTGCTGATGACGCTAGCTCCAAAAAAACGGCAATGGTATTAAAATCTACATCGGGCATTCCCAAGTTTTTACAATATATACAAAGTTCGACCTATTCACAGATCGCCTTCTCTTGTGAAATATCTTCCCTTTGTGCTTTTTATGATATTATCACCTATATTTGTTTATGAATGATCACGCGGTGAAATAGAATTAGCATCAAAAACAGTAACGAAGTACTTAAAAAAATATGTTGATTGGTTTTATATCCCTTTTCGGAGATCAATAATCATTTACGCAAAAAGGTTATCAATTTCTACACTTTGCATTTATTACAAAGGTTTCGCGTAAAATTACGATTAAACCATCTTTTTTATTGATATTAATGTTAGTTTGCTGAATACATTTTTACCAGCTGTGGGCGTTGTGGGACTGCACTGAAAGGCCGTCCCGTAAAATGCAGACATCACGAGCTAGTGCAAAGATGCGTCAAGAGAATCGCTTCATTGAATTTCTTATTTTTATTTCCGTTTGAAAAGCTGCCTGAAAGTCCTGAGAATTGACGTTTGTAAATCTCTTAATTCAAGTAGAAACAATATCAAAATTTTACTGTTGCCGTAAGAGATATTGGCATTAGAAGAACTTAATATATTTGCTGTCTTCGTTTCAAAGGGTTTCAGGATAGGAACCTTGGTTCTTCAATGTGAAGAACAAATATTTAGGTATACCTATTATGTTTCTATAGCAAACTATTGCTATTGGTTAACGTTAAAACAATTATAATGACTTGTGTCATGTGAATTTTATAAAACCTGTAATAGGTTTAGTTACAAAAAAGAAAACAACAACCAATGACATAAAAATGGTAATCTCGTAGATCAGTTAGAGGGTTAAGTGTAAGTTGCCAAGCATGCCAACGTTACTTTCAGGTTTAAGATAATATTATCAATCCAGACTTTATTTTCTTTAAGTCTATCATATAAATATTAAGTTATAACCTTTACTTAGACACACTTGACACATTTAAAGCACGTTAAAAAATACTCAAGCCTCAGTAACATAATCTCATATAAATAAAATATCTTTTAAGATATGTTTAGATAATATTAGGAACATGAAATTTTATATAAACTTTCACGTACAAACACTTAAAAAAAGAAAAATGTTTGTTATGAAATTTTAAACACGTAATGAAGTAACACAAAAAAAATGTTGGTAGAATATATTTTTGAAAATAAAATCCCTTTCTCTTAGTACGGAAATCTCAAAATTGCAAATTAATAGGCTTATGATCACTCTAACCCTTATTATGATGGGTTATATCTATGTCATCAACTATTTAGTGTTTATCTTTTCTATAGAAAAACTGCGTCAATTGGACGAAGTTATCAGCAATAACTTTCTATATCTTCAAAAGTGTTATAGTTCTGTAACATGAAATTAACATAATTATGTTAGTAACGTTATGTGTAACATTCTAATCCCTAGTAAAAGCATTAGAACACTATCAAGGCAGAGTGAGTTCTGCTTAACAATGGTTCCAAAACTTTAGACGTCAATATTTGAAAGGAATTCTGGTGTTTTTAAAGTTGTTATATGGGCGGCTTAAAATAATTTCCGAACATAATGTAACAAAACTCAAGCTTTTATTTAATCCTTTTTCTATCGTAGTCCGTGTTTGGTTCTTTCAACTAGTCATCTAGTCAGCCGCTGATTAGCTATGCACAGCTTCACCTTTTGTTTAGTATTTTATTACCGACCAAATGTTATAAAAAAAAAAATAATAGCAACACAAAGTCGGTTACCGGTTATCCCAATAACAGTCTTTAGGAAGTTATGTTTTCTCTTACGGTAAAATTAAGATAAAATCAGTATGAAAGATTTACAATTTTTCGCTCTAGCATTGATATAAATTATGACTGTTCTAAGCAAAAAATATAACTGGAGTTTTATAATGGCTTTTATTTATTATTAATTAGTGTCCATTAATTAGTGTCCAAAGTAGACACTAAGACTTGTGTTACCGATTAGTATCCCTAACATAATACCTTGTAAAGGATAGATTACCATAGTAGATGACACATATATAAGTAACTAATATTCATAAAAATAAACATAAACACCCATGACTCTAATACAGGTGCACATCACAAAGATCTATCCCTGTCGGAACTTGAAACCGGGATCGATTGGCTTCGAAGAAAGGGGCTCTTCTTTGTCGTCAAATTTCTATAGAAATAGACAAAGACAAAACCTTTTTCTTTTTAAATAATATATATTAGACTAGTCCACATATATTGTTCTAAACCTAAGACGAGACCGTTATTGTGAATCGAATCAGAAATGAGGAAATCCGTAGGAGAATCAGAGTAACCGACTTAGCCCACAGAATTTCCAAACTTAAGTGGCAGTGGGAGGTGCACATAACTCGTATAACTGATGGCCGTTGGGGGAGAAAAGGAGACGAATTGTAAGCAAGCAATCGGTAGAGCGACGATCTGGTGATGGTCACGGGCAGCGCCTCGATACGGGCAGCGCAGAACCCGTCAGTTTGGAGGCCTTTGTCCAGCAGTGGACGACATTTGGCTGAGATGAGAAAATACCAATGCATGTCTATTCCTTTATTGCGATTGTATTTTTTTAAACAGTTGTGCAATAAAAATAAATTTCTCAAATATTTACGAAGCTTAGTTTCTTTTAAAATAAAGCCGCGTCACAGATGCTGTACCTAGTATTGCACATGAGCGAAACATTAGTAACATACCGGCTAAGGGCGAGTGGAGCTGCTCCTTAAGTGATATATCTCTACAGTAAAATATGTATTCCTCACCAGACCCCCCACTCTTCAAACAGCCAATTTTGTAATACACAAATCAACCCTTTCATTTCATTCCTCACTCGGGTGTGTTCACTGAGTTCAGTAAATTCATCCCCTTCCCCATAACTACCACCTATCCCCTTTCAAACAGCTAATTTCGTAATATACAAATCAAACCTTTTCATTTGATACCCCACTCTGATTTATTAATTAACTATCTTTTATTCATCCCCTTTTACACCTCCCATAACTAATAAACGGCTGAATAAATTTTCTTCAAACATAGTCTTAAAACTTTTGTCTAAGAAATCTTTCAAACAAAATCAATTAAATAGAATCAGTTCGTCCCCTGTCCGGTGAGATATGAAATCGTTCCAAATATCAGAAAGTATCATCTGCCATGTCACCTCCTACACAAAGCTTCGAGTTAAATATTCTCCTAAAATTTATAAAGTCATTTATGGCAATAGAGACACATTGAATTATTTTATAAATAATTGCATTAATGTTTATGATCTCGCGAATAATTCTCAAAAACAAATCATATTTAAGTATATATTGTGCCAACTCCAAGGAAAAGCTGAGGTGACTTGCTCCATAAAGGACATCAAAGGTTGGGAGCAAATAAAGGACTTCCTAGAGAACACAATTTAGTGAAAGAAAACACTACTGGCACTTGCCAATGAAGCTACAGGGAAATAGACAATTAATAAGCGAAAACTTAAATCAATACACTCTCCAAACCGAAACTTACTTGCCCCAACTTCTTACCAAAAAAGCTTTAAATAATACTTAATTAAAAGAACTCCCGGGCCGTACTGTTGCCACAAAACTCTACACTACCTTCTTATGGGTTTGCACCCAAAAATTTTAAACATCGTAAGATGTGCTAAACTCCCAGGTCACTTTACGAAGCAATAAACTCTGCCATATTAGAACAACGTATTAAACAAACCCTTTATAAGAGAAAAAACGTTACTGAAACCAAAAATAAACAGGAACCCGCGAAACCCTAGTTCTTCTAGTCGATCGATTGACAATATCGATCTCAACCTATAACACCCAATTCAATCACTAAGCACTAACTACTACCAACTACAAACTCGCTCTGTTACTTGCAGATACTGCGCATTTCCGGGTCATAGCATTAATAACTGCCGGAAGCGAGAGTATAAATATAGAACCCGTAACTAACAACCTTCACACCCTAGCTGCAACTTTAACCCAGTTAGAAGGGTTAATTTTAGTCACGACCAACAAGAAAGTGAAGATCATGATGAGGCAGACTTTATTCACCCAATGATAATAATTTTAACTAAATAGTGCCTCGTTTATATGTCGCACAAGCCGCCCCCTAACCAAGATGTAAGGCACCTCTAAATCCGTGGCCTTCGGTTCTACTTACTCCAATACCAAATCACGCAAACCCAAATTTACGCACATAACCCGGAGTCTGCACCTAATAGGGTAACACTGGTTTATGAAATTTCCCCTAATTAAAAAAAATCGCTGCCTCACATCATTTTTAAAACCAGTCTCCAGTTTACATCTCTCACTCTTAGTAGATACCGGTTCCTAGATTAGCTTGTTGAAAAACTCTGTAATAAAAACAAAACCATCACTAAATAAAGAATTCTTAAAGCTTCAACTCCAGCGAAGACATTGTTCCAACTTGAGAATCAACTTCACTTGCGAAGTCTTAAGTCTTGCAATTCTAATTTAAAAATATTTTTACTAACCTAAACTAAAAAAAGTGGTAGAATACTTGGTTTCGAACCCTGACATCGCAGAAGGTTTAATTCTTGACCAAAACTATTCGAAAGATCTCTTTATTGCCAACTGCCTAGTTCGTGTAAAAGAAAATAGTAAAGTTAATATAACAGTTTTAAATATATCTAAATCTCCGATAAATTTAAAAGTGAACCTTGATTTGAAACTTACCTCACTTGACACAATCCATTCGAAATCCACCGAAGAAGTAACTTCCGTCAACTACACTAATTGCCAACCTAAAATAAAAAAATCCACCAAAAGAGCCCAGCAACTAATGAACCTGTTGAGACCAGGTCATCGCGAAGAGACCAATGCTCTTTTTCAAGGTTGCTCAGACTATTTTGACTTCTTCCATCTTCCAGGATAAAATCTCTTATTCACTAATGCTATCAACAACGATATTAAGACTACTTCCAAAGAACCCATTCATTTTCAAACCTAGAGATTCCCCGACATCCATAAACAAGAGCTTAACAAGTAAACCAGATGTTTGAATGACCTATATGGGTGGTGTTCAAAAACTAGATGCATCCGGACACGAGAAATGGCGGGTCAGTATAGACTATTTCTTATATTATATTTCTTATCTAAATGATATGATAATCGGTGACACTTACCCTATTTGTCAGATTACTGAAATCCTAGACCAACTTGAAAACAAATATTTCTTAAGTCTTTGCTATGCTCCGGATTTCACCAAAATCCAGTAAATAATCCTGAAAAAATTGCCTTGAATGTAACTCAATTTACCAGAATGCCCTTTGGATTAAAGAATGCACCATCCACATTCCAAAGGTTAATGAATACAACTCTATCTGGCATACAAGGTATCCCTTATTTCGTCTATCTCAATGACATAGTAACCTGCTCATTTGATCTTCCTTCTATGATTCATAACCTAAGAATTATATTTTAAGGATTCAGAGAATTTAAACTCAAACTCAAACCTGACAAATGCAAATTTCTCAGACGAGAAGTCGCATAACTCGAGCATAAGTCCCTACAGACGGCGTGAAGTCTAACCCTGACAAAATCAAAACTTCAATTGAATTTGAAACCCCTGAAAATCCGAAATATATAAAATCATTCCTTGGACTCGAGTCGTACTATCGCCGTTTTATCCCAGATTTCTTTAAATTCTCTTAAGTCTCACTTGCCTCCTTTAAAAAGACCTTCCTTTCAAATGGGAAAATCAATAACAAGTCGCCTTTGACATTCGAAAATAAAAACTCACCTCATTAACTGTCCTCTCTTACCCAGATTTCTCTAAACCTTTTATACCTACATGTAACAGCTCTAACCACGACGTTGGCGCTGTCCTATCCCAAGGCTCTATTGGCTATCCCAAGGCTGAATCAGCCTATTGCTTACGCTGCACGAACACGGAAAATTAATTATTTTATATAATATTTGGCTGTAAAATATTCCGACCCTATTTATATGGTAACCTTATTAAATTTCAGATTGTGACTGATCTTCGGCCGCTAAATGGCTATTCAATCATAAGGATCCAAGCAGCAAGGTGCAACACTGGCATCTCAAACTCGAAGAATAAGAATACGAGATAATTTATAGAAAAGGAAAACTCAATTCAGCCGCAGACACCCTCTCTCGCTACCCCGTAAATCCAATAATCTCAAATCAATCTGAAAGAGTAAATACTAAGCCAGAACCTAACAACACCGATAATCAAGACCCTCAATTTAGTCCTTTAACACTTGACGACTTAGGCGTCAATATCCCTGCTACACCTGAATATGACAGTAGCAGTTTTCCCTGCATAGACTTATTAAGCGATTTTGACTTCCCACTCAACTACTTACCGATCAAGAAATTTCGCCTTAACAGACGTCCTCAACCTCAACTCAAGAACCTGATATACCCACTGTATCGAAACCTGAAATCCAAGAAGATTTACCTGCGCAATCTCCCTCTCCACATCCTGAAACTTCCGCTACTGTAAAATAAAAGAACTTACCCTTGCATCCCTAAACCAACCCCCCCTTTACCAATTCCTAAAAGATAAGAAGTCTCCTCTGAATCCGCCTTATCACCAACCCTATCTCCAAACCCAATCATCGACGATACTTCTGGAACAAGTGACTATTTGACGTGCCTAAAGGAAATTAACGATAAAAATAAAGTAGTATTAGTAAATTATAGTACACAAATTAACTACACTAATCTCTAACCGAAAATAATAAAAATCCGCCGAAAGAACCCAACAAGTACTTAACCTGATGAGGACAGATCACCTAAATCGCGAAAAGAGCTATCAAAGGTTGTATGAATATTTAATTTACAACTTTGATGGCGACATTTATATTCGTTGTTATTTTTTAATTACGCTTATTGAGTTTTTTATGTTAGAAAGAATTTCATTGTTACACATTTGTGAAGAAAAGAGAAGGAAGAAACTATATGAGCTTTGAAACCTAATTTATCATGCCTTAGCTGTATTGTATTTTTACAGTTATTTATTCGCTCTAAAAGAATTGATTTATAGTATTGTTCTTAGCACTGATGAATCGCACATGGTTATTACTAATGAACTTTTCTTTTGCCAAAACGCCTATTGTGGCAGCTTATAATGAACAGCACTTATGCATGCAACATTCACAATGTTTTTTTATGTTGTATATGTTGTATGTTTTGTAAGTTGTCCTCAATAAATAAAATAAAATAAATAACGAATTTTCTATGTAAAGTAATTGTAATTGTGTATTGAAAAACTTCTAGTTCCAACAGAGATAGACTTAGACGAATGCAACGCATATGTATCTGAAATATTATAAAAACTCTATAACCCTAATAATACTCTTTATTCAGAAAAACAACTATACTCAGTCGAAAAGATTCCTGTTCAATGGAAACAATACATTGACCCTCCTTATAAATAGACACCATATTACACACACACACACTACGATGAAATAAAATTAGCTGGCGTCTTTCCTAGCTCTGTTTAAAATTATGTGATTTTAGATATTAAGTATAGTGTTAGTTAGGATAGGAAAAGTATTATATTCAACTTGAAATGTATGTTTGTTCCGGTGAAATCTTGCAACTCAATTTTGAAGCAGATATCATCAACCGATTGAGCTGAAATTTTGTATACATGACAGTTTAGATGACAATGCGTCTTAATCCTTAATCCACTTAACTTAATCCAACATGGCGGTACACCCAAGATGGCAGACTAATTATTCATAATTTGGATTAGTTATTTTTATTGCACTCCTAGAATATGGGTATCAAATGAAAGGGCTTGCTAAGAATAGCTCGAAAATTGAGGTGACGTCACTCTAAAACAAAAATGTCGGATTTGTAAAGCTTGAAACTCACTTTTGAAGCAGATATCTTTAACCGATTAAGTTGAAATTTTGTATACACATTCAGTTTCAATGACAATACATGAACATTAGAATAGTGACATTATCCAACATGGTGGAACACACAAGAAGGCAGACTAATCATTCATAATAAGTTCCTACAGCATGGGTATCCAATGAAAGGGCTTGCTGAGAATAAGTCGAAAAAATAAAATGACGGCACTATAAATCCCAAATGTCCGACTTAGTTTTTAATGCTTGCCTACAATATGGGTGTCAAATAAAAAGACTCACTAAAATACAAATAGGAGTTTTAAAAAAATAAGAAGCTGAACATAAACTCCGTAGCTCAAATCTGTCTGGAATTTTTGTGTACTGGGGTTTTTGGAGTCCTTGTTAGAGTCTTTAGCATTAGTTGGTTAACTTTAACTTGTGTGATATGGTGAGATAGATGTCAAAAATATAAATTAACGGTGGATTCACCACAAAAAAACCCGCTGCTGACAACAAAAATATATTTTGAGGCTGCCAGTAATTCAAAAAACTATTACTTTAGTTTTTTTCTTCAATATGAAATGAAAATAAGTTTATTCAACGTTCAACGACGTTTGGTTAGTATATTTAGACTCATTTGAAGAATGCTTTTAATCAAATTCATGCTTTTGAAGCCTTAAATCAAATTTCATGCGGCATCAGAAGCAACACATTAAATTTTTATTTATTTATAAAATCTCTATGGTTCCATATGTAATGCTTTGTATGGTGGATCCCCGCCTTTTACAACTCAAAAACAAATAAATTACTCTTTGGTGATATAAATATTTGTGTGTTTGATGACTTGATGCAGTTACCTCCTGTGCGAGGAAATCTAGTGTTGAACGACCCCCTAGATTTGTCCCAGCAATACACCTCTGGCATTCTTTCTCATTAACTGAATTGACTGAAAATATAAGACAACAAGGTAGCACAACTTTTAAAAGTCTCTTGAACGCATTTCGAATTGGTGAACTTCAATAAAACATTTTGCTATTTTAATGAATCGACTAAACAAACACCAAACTGGTAAATTTGTGATTGAAAAGTCTCTGCGAATTTAACCCACTAACCAACAAGTACCCAATCACAACAAAACTGTTCACGAACATTTCCGAGCTTATGGTGTAACTAATAACAAAATAATAGCCGGGACACTAGTAAATTGTATTATAAAAAATGACATTATAGATTCAGAAAATATTATACCGTCCGACACAAACAAGACAGAGGGGCTACCTCCGGAGTTAGAAACAAGGAGCAGTTACAATTATAGAAATATAGAGGAGGATACTAAAGAGTTCGTTGGGGCCTAAGTGATGTTGCGTTATAATGTAGATGTGTTCAAAGGCCTGGTGAATGGTGCCATTGGACATATTAAAGAAATCGTATGGCCCTGCTTTCGGAGAGCACAAATGTATGAAAATGATATATGATTCATCCGTATAAACGTGTGAAGACGGTATTTACCTCATTCAACCCAAGACTGTGCAATTTTCGGCAAAATATAGTCACAGCACTGCAGAACAAAGAATGCTGCCATTTTTATGTTGGGCTTGTACAGTACACAAAATGCAGAGTAGTACCGTCGACCATAACGTTGTATACTTAGGCTCGAAGCTCTTTGCTGCTGGTCGAGCATACGTGGCCTCAAGCAGGCTAGAAGGTTAGAAAGTCTTCTTATTGAAGAGTTAGACTGCTCAAAATTAACCGGCAAACGACCTTGCAACATTGATGCGATAACTAAAAATTAAAAAATAAATTAAAAGTAACAAACTATTTTTTTAAAATTCAAGCTTTTATTTAAATGCATTTAAAAGGAAACTACTTTAAAACTTTTACTATCAACTTATAAAGTCACTACACAATTTATGTGATATAAACGCTTGTCGCGAGATTTACTTGTGTAGATAAACAAGTAAATCAAATAACTTAAAGTTATTGATTGTAAATATTAAAATTTCAAAGTAAGTAAATACGAGTACTTAAATCTTGCGACAAGCTTTTATATCGTTAAAGTTTTAAAGTAGTTTATTTTTTTAGTAGCTGTGTTGTTCGCCCCAGAAAGGGGAGAGTGACCATTGGGATAAAAGAGACAGATTCAAAAAAGTTTGAGTGCAGTCAAGAAAGTGCGCGCGGTGGAGGCTATTTCGCGTTCATCTCTCGTAGATTCGGCCTGCATTATAATGATAGGAACTTCCGTGTATCGTAAAAATATTATGATTAATAAGTAATAGATCGTAATATTTATTTGTATTTAATTATCATGTGACTTCAAATCTTCATTCCTTATAGCTTCGAGGATTTGTGTTTACTTGATATATCTTATGCATTCCTAAATTAGGATAATACTCAGACAAACAACAAAGTGATAATATAATCTTTGCTTTTGTTCTTTTGAGATACGGTTCTAAAAATTATATCTTTATACTAAATTAAATTGCCAGGATCGAATTAATTAGTATGGGATCAAACGTACCGCTTGTAATTAAACCTGAGATTGAAAGTTTGACAACCTCTGGATTAGAACGATTATTCAAACAGGAAATATGGGTACAGCGGCTTTGTTTACATTGTTTAATGGACAAATATTGGCGTTTAGAGCGTTGTTTGAAACGTGACTGAAGGCCACCATAAAATACAACTGTTGTATATGTAATATTATTAGTGTAGTTGATCGTTATCCTCTCAATAGAGAGATAAATTATAAGACTTTAGGTTTTTCAAATCCTTTGAGAAATATATTTAACCTCTTATACAGCGCCACTTAGGAGCGGCCATAGTGGCAGGTTGTGCCAATTTTGTTGATCCTGTATAGCTTTCATTATAGTTTGCTTTGCCTGAATTCTTCCAAAACTGCATGTTGTAATAACCTAAGTTTCTATAGTATTTGCTATCAGCCATCTTTTATAAAAATCCTTCTTTCACTTTATTATTCGACGACTGATATTCATAGTTATAGTGATGTGAGGAATGATGGGTTGGTCTATAATTTAACAGGGATATAAAACACATAAAATGTTGAAATAAACCAACTACAAGATTTATTAGATATGTGTCAATTAATCTGCTAATCTTATAAGAATATTATCAAAAACAAACCGATACTGATCTGACCTGTGAGCTTGCCCAAAGTGCGCCTCAGAAGTCTCTTCTATATTTTGTTTATAACTTAGTCTCCACTCTTAAGAGCCTTTTAAGTAACACAAGATGTATAACTATACTTGCTCAACATGATATGGTGCGCGGTAGATACAATTTATGAAGCAACATGATAAGACACAGTAACAATAGGTAATATTTTTTTAATTTTTGTGAGCATTTATTTATATTTGCTAATTGTTGCTGATCACATAAAATAATAAAATATAACAAGGCATATGTTCACAAACTTTCACAGGTCTCCACATTGAAAAATTACGTATCTTATGCCATTGCAGATGATAAAGAAATCATTCAGCCGATGTATTTGCTTATATAAAATTCCAAGAAGTTTCATTTAGAAACCTTGTGTAACGATTGATGCGACATGCTGACTTTTTTCAATAGTTAAGAGACACGGCAACACACACAACAAATAACTTTTTGTTACTAGATGTTCCCCATGTATATTTGATAACATTATTTCACAAACAGCAAGTGCGGTGTGGATGCAACATTAATTACAAATGTTATAAGGTCACCTTGTGAAACATATAACAGACACTGAATAATCTGTAACACTGTTTATGCAGACAATTACACCTTTCAATGTAAAAGTAAGCTTGTTGGTCAATTGCCTGCTGAATTGTTTTAATCCATATAGTGTTTTTTAATCGACATACTTTTTCTAATACTAATACAGCATCCAATTTACATATGTCGCTACGGCAAGCAAATATCTCAGAGATATTATTTGCGGGTTAAGTTATCAACTTCCATGTTTTGTTTTCTAATAAGCAGTTATACTTCTCATCCATTGTTTCCTTCCTTTGTTAAACTTTAGTGTTTGATAAAGCTTCTTTGACAGTCTGAGAATCCCAAAGAGTAACACATAAAAGTCTATTGACTTTTATATTATTTCTGATATTACCTCAGAGTAATATTTATCTGGAAACTATCATTGCTGTCATAATCAGTCTAGTGGTTTTACAGCAGCTAAAATATGTGTTAGCTCACGTGGCTGGTAGAGTGATACTGTATTATTTGAAGAGCTATCATCGACAGAAACTATAAACTAAGATTGGTAGCTTAGCGGTCAGAGCACTTTCCCGGATAGCTATTGGTGGTGGGTTCGAATCCTACCTGAAAGCTCGGAGATGTGGTTGTGTTTTACGGGCGTATTTTAAATCTATATAAATTATAAAAAAACACTTTTATACGGATTTTGCGCATATTTTATTTTATATTTAATCCTGACGTTTCGACTCCTTTACAGGAGTCGTGATCACAGGATGACTAAGATAATGGTTGTTATGTATTTTCTAGTAGTTTGATCTTATATTCATTGAATTCCATTGTTGTCGTTGACAGAGTCCCGTTCCCACTGTAAGTTTTAAAGGCAGTTTAACAGCTTTGACCTTGATGAAAAGCTATCTACTGATATATTAAATAATTAGAAATTAGTCGAAAAGCTTTGTTATTATTATATAGAAAGGATCGTTAAATGAATAAAAAGTTGCAGAATGACTGTAAAAAATACATTGAAACAAAATCGCCCGTCCCTAGCGGCGTCAGACGATTGTTTTAAATATTTAACTTTCACTTAATTATCATCATCCTCACTCCTATAAGAAAACCGTTGGGAGATTGACCTATATAATACACCAAACAGACCTCGTGTAAATAGGTGGGTTCTAATGATTGCAGATAAAGCCGGGGACCAACGGATAATTGTTTTTGTTAACCCATCCGATGGTCAGCTCTAGCACAAATTAATTTTTATTAACCCTCATCTTCATAGGTGGATTTCGATAAACTTTCTTTTATAAAACATCTCCTAGGTTGTGTCTTATGTCTTTTTTAACAGAATATATCCCAGAACTAAGTCTGTCCGATATGGTATTACGAAAATCCCATTGCCGCCTTAAGTCTAAGGAAATGCTTATAAACTTGGCGGCATTATCAAGTTCGACTTGATAACATTTGTTGTCGTAATGTCCTGTTTCATATGCATTATAGTTAATTGTTTTATACAGTAACGATTATGTAGGTATACCTTTTTAAATTGAACTAAATTAGAAACAAAATACTCGGCCATCACACTGTTAAGCGGAGTTCTCTAGAGCATCATTTCTCATGACTTTCATTGCTATATGTTGAACACACTTTCATTTTCATTCTTTCAAGGAAAAACATTGGCCATTTTTCTGTTTTCATTCAGAGGAGAGAAATAATGAAATGTCCTTTACGCCACTTTGGAAAAAAATCTTTTTACTCAGCTGTCCCCGAGAATTAAGATTGATGAATTGCCACGTTATTTTTACTTTGGTGCTCAGAATTTTTTTACTCTGCTCTATTTTGTAATGAAAATATTCGGAGTGTCATTTCATCGTCCCTTTCCTTTCCTTGAGAATAAGCCCTCGTAATCGCATTGTGCTTAATATCCCATCCACTTAACGATATGATGTGATTAAACACAATGGGTCAAAGTAAAGTTATAAAACAATGATACTTTATTAAATAGTTCATTATTTACTTCGAACTGAGCTAACACATTTTTTAACGAAAATAATAACTCTCTCAGTATTCAGTATTCAAATTTAAATGAGTTTGGGTGATATATAAGTTCATATCAAATATAGTATCTTTTATTTGTTCATTATTATTTATTTTTTATTAGATTTAATTTCTACCTGACAGACCAAAAATAATGTGTGTACAGTCAGGTCCAATTTAATTTTAGTACTAAGTTACTGAAAGATAAAGTTGTTTTTTAAGTAGGAAAGAAACTGGTTATTATTAAATCATGACTACGAAAGAACGTTTCAAAAATGTTTCATTGTAGAAGTGACGCATATTCGGCAATGGGCTGTAGAACAATGTTTAGGTATTGTGTGTGTGCAGTTCGAGACTACACAATTTAACAGCAAAATTTTGTGTATTGTATCTTGGGTTGAAGTTAAACTGAGGTAATTATTATTTTTAATAAGCTAAGTGAACGATCTAATAGTACAAATAAAAATAGAAGTCTTCTAATCTATTTTTGATATCAAATTAATACATTGTAGATCAGGAAACTAATAGATTTCTACAAAACTCTGGTTTTGTAGAAATCTATTAGTATATTGGTATAGTTAAATATCACTTCAACATAATTATCGGCTTCTTAATCTGCTTGTTATTGGAGCACAAGTTTATTTATGACTGGAAACATCAAAAAGGGCGATTCATAACGTACTACTTCCTTCCTGGATAAAAATAGGGACCATAATTGATATTCACCAAATTGAAACCAATGACCAATATCAAAAACATAAAATTTGACAAGAAAAAAATGGTAATTAAAACTAAATTTTTCAGAAAATACCAATACAAAATCGAATGTAAGGTATGTAAGTTGAGCATTTCCCAATGGACGATAACAATCCACCAAGCAAGTTCATCATACATCATACCAAAGAACGAAGGAGGCCGATAAAATATATTTTTGATCACCCATCCAATGAATGTTCTTACATAAGTTGCTGAACTTCGTAATTGAAAGTAGTAGAAAGTAATGAACGTAAATTATAATAATTGAATATTTACTTAAGTTCTTAAAAAAAATTGGGCGAATATATTTATAACCTGTAAACATATTATGATCTTCACAACCCTTGCAGAATTGAAACCTTTATATTTATATATATATTAAATATTTTAGCTTTTGTGGAAGGCGGGAAAAAAAACAATTTTTTAAATACACAGTAAAAACTTTAATAAATTGATGTTAAATATAGACTTTTGATAGGTATCGTTTCAAAAAATACCTTGCGCTAGGCAGGTGCAGGCCATATATAAATCAAGGTTATATTTCAGTTTTAGGAGAATTTATTGAAATGGATTGCTAACAGTTACAAGTACATACAGATCGGAAACAATAAAGGCTAAAATAAAATAAACCGATGTGTTCACAAAGTGCTTGTGCATTCATAGTCCACAACCTGCCATCACGTAAACCTATTAATCCGAGCGCTACGCGATATAAAATTGGGTTAAGTTAATGCTGAAACCGCTACAGATGGAGCTACAGCGCTCACGGATCGGGAATTCAAATTTGTTTTATTTAAATTCAACTCGCAGGGTCGAAATGTCCACAAGCGCAATTAGTGGGTATTTTGTATAGGTTATATTTGTATACAATCTAAAAGGTGAATGCGCAGATATTTTGTTATTGGTTTAAGCGTTACGATAGAAACACAAAAATATTATGACGTTGATGAACTACGTGTAAAATATCAACGAGCTGATATAACTTTCTTACCCCTCTCGTTCACATTAACCTTGTGATGCGATATTTATGTAATTCTATGTCACGGGGTACTGAATTTGGCTCTCTGACAGAGTAATATTTATAAAATAAGGTCTTATTTTGAGCAGTGAATTATAAATAGTATACCTGAATCCTGCACCCTCGATCCTGAAGAGGTTGATGGCGCAATTTTGACGAGGTTAAGTAATTCACAAGGACAAGACATCGAATACTGACTAAAAATTTAGTATCTCGAGCTAATCCGTGGTTCGGAAGGCAAGTTAAGCTATTAATCCCGACTGCAATTGTTAGCACCGACGAATTCCGACTAGGTCTGCATGGTTATCATCCATAGGAACGCTAGTCCAATGTATGCTAGCAGTAGAAACATTAATAGGTAAATGATAATTATCCTTTACTTAGTCAAAGCTGCCACTTAATTACCATCCATTCATTAAAATAAATGCCACTTTACCGGGTAACGAAACGCGTAAACTCTCGCGTTAGATTAGATATATATTTAATTAATATATGTAACAAAAGTAAGTGTACAATGTGCGTGTCGACTGACGTTGTCACGTTTATCTAGAAAGCGTGTTTTTAAAGAAATAACGGCTAGAAGATTCGTATTCTAGAAATTTCTAAAACAGTCCAGAATAAATGTTATGTAACGGTATTTTCGAGACTAGTCTGGAACGTTTGGGGTCATCCTGATAAATCCCTGATTAGTGTGAAATGTAGAAGAATTAAGGATATTGTGGATCTTTCTAAAAAAGGGATCGATTCGAAGCCTTTGTTTATAAATGAGACTACTCATTGATAGGTGTATAAAAAGCAAGAGTCGTGGGTTCGATTGTCAGTTTATTTTCAATGACATGCAGAGAAAAGTCAATAGTAAATGCTAGTAACTGTCATCACATTAGTTATTCCGTACTAGCGGCTCCTGAAAAGTAACGGTTTTCGATACCAAGCCAAAATGTTATAATTGCCATATTAACACATGAAAATCTACGGAATCGCCAAGGATCGGTGTGATGACATTAATAAGTTCATAAAATATGAAAGCCGAAAATAGCGCTAACAAACTTAAGTCAGAGTAGATACGATACAATTGTCGAATTGGGAATAAAAAACCAGAAATAGATGAAAACATGTTGCTCTCATACATTGTTATATGTACGAGTACATGATGGGCGATTCTCCAAGTGCAAGTTTTTAATTGCGAAAATATATTCTGTGTGATATACCTAACAACAAATTAAAAATGTAAGGACTTTTCCTTTATTTGTATTTGTACTAAAACTCCTTCATGACTCTAGGTCAATAGCAATATCCCTCAATTTGCATACACAGATAAATAAACTGGCAGGATAGTTATTCTAAAGGGATTAATAGTTAGGCTTTCTTAGTACGTAAACTGTTATTCGAAAAATTCTTCGCTTAAACTGATTTTTAGAATCGGCATATTAAGTTGGCAAATTACCAACGTAGCAATTATTATTTAGAATGTGCCTGTATAACTAGGCGTATTTTAAATATTATAGAAATATGGAATTGTGAATGCAAAAATGATATAATTACGTATCAATTATTCCTTGTCATTTTCAGAAGTAAAAAACTGCCATAACAAAAATATGTTAGTTGTCATGGCAACATTATCAAACTTAAGCAGTAAAAGTCATTAAGAATTTCTTATATACATAGCTACGTTTGTAGAAACAAAAGTAGTTAGTAGCCCCAACTCAATCTAATAGAATAATAAATAAATAATGCATATTCTTATAAATGTTGCCAAACAATGTTTATCATATAGTAACGTACATAAATTATATAGAAATATCGTACGTTTTTTTTTTCACTTTATAGTGCTTGATTCCACAAATCTCGTTCAACAGTTCGTCAAGCCGATGCTCCTATTCAAATATCTTGAATAACACTAGTGACCGTTAGCTAATTTCAGGTCCACTGCCTAGTTGACCGTACTCAAGTCACGTTCAATACGGTTTCGGTCGACGTTGCATTGTCAATATTTTCCAACTTGTCCTCTACAACGGGCTAAAGGTTTTTGAGGGCTGGTAATCTTACGTTAGGAAAATCAGCGTTCTGTTATTTACATTATTATGTTTGAATTAACTTGTCTGTTTTTTTCTTCTTAGGTAAAATGATAAAAGAGCACGAAAGACCTTCTTTTGAGATTTTTTATAAACAACTACATTACGATTTCAAAGTGTAATGCGTGTTGTTTAAAATCTTGCTTTGTCAAATTTTTCTTTATCAGTTTTATAGGTGTAGCCTTATTTGTAAATATATCTCAAAAACCTCCAAAGAAAAAGTCTACGGAAAACATACCGTATCATACGACCAATTTATTTCAACGACACTGGTAATTACTGGTTTATAATCCTTTCTACCGTAAAAAGTAAATTGTCAGCATTACTGACCCATAGATAGGTCACGTTCTTTGGCCGTTGGAAAACATGTTAACCTTAGGTCGATTTATTTATGGTTAATGCGAAGCAACTGGTTATGAAAAAAATTGCACATTAGTTGTTGCTTGTTGAAATTGTTGGGATCAGTACAATGAGAGGTATGAACATAAATATTGAGTTTTGTCGTGGTCGTAGTCTGAGCCTTAAGGATAAATGAAGACTGATGATGATGCAAGCTTACCTATAAGCAGCCAACATACTCAAGCTCTAAGGATATTTGGGTTATGAGTCTCCTTTTGTTTCGCCTGAACTTCCACTTCCAGTGAGAATCGCCGTTTTGTTGATTTGCCTTTGAAAATCAGTAAATATTAGTCACGTTTCTTTCATTTTGCTGTACATTTAAAAAAAATCTTTATCAAATTGTCATGTTTTAATTTACGAATTACACACATTTAGTTATTTTCTTATTATCTAAGTGCTATGAAGCATCTAGGGTTGATAATTTATTTTTGGTTGTCCTTAAAAGAGACTCTCGACTAAGAAATAATTCAAACAAAAGCAACTAAATAAAAATCGGTTCAACCGTTTGAAAGCTACGGTTTCACGTAGACAAGCAATCACACACACACTAAAATAAAGTGCGGTATTTTTATGAGTCACCAAATACTATAAATTTAAACAAACCTTCTTGATAAGCCTTACTAAATGACGGATATCTGTGTCTCGACGGGTCTGTAACTCTCGGTAACTCAATTGGCAGAGTATTCGAACGAATAGAGAAATAATGAGAGATTCAAATCCCACCTGATACCTGAGACAAATAGATTTTTTTATTTATTTTATAAATAGGTAAGGGCTTGACCACTAACTCGCCTGATGGTCAGCGATTACGCGATTAACGACGACGAAAAGCGACGCAATTACTTAGAAGATACCTATTCACTCCTGACTTGAAAACCGCTTAATTAACACACTAGCAGTTAAATGACTAAAAACAAATATATAGTAAACCTTGAAGTAACAACAACAACAAGTTATATAGTAAACCTTGAAGTAACAGCAACAACAAGTTATACTAATTTCTTTCGTCTCAGTTAGTTAAAATAGTTAATTTTTAATTATGTACTGTAGGCTTCTGCAATGGTTCGATTGAATTTCCAGGGGAAACGTGTGCCCTTTGTGCTTTCTCCGGGTCCGTCGAGCTTACCACTCTAAAAACTCTCTTAAGCTCACAAGTTCGGTCACTAGTTCCAAGAAGATATGCACCCTTCAAAGGTTCACTGTTGGTATGCGTACCACCTGAAAGTTTTCCGCCTCCATGTTAAACGTGGTCACGTAATCCCTCTCAAGGTTCTGCCTAAGTCGCCCAAATCGGCGTCCTTTGCGCTCTCTTACAGCTCACAAGTGAGAGCAGCTCTTGCATATCGTCCCAGGTTATCCAGTCAAAAATTTAAATTTAATCAATAGCACTAGGCAATATTCTTTCATTGGAGTTTTTGAGCAACTGTCATAAATCAGTATTCATTTCAAGAGTAAGTCTTTTAAGTAAGTGCACTAAAGTGAAATTATTTAAAAACTAACCTTATTCAAAAACAACTAAAAACAAGCTCATTAAATCGCCATATTTTTTACCTCCGTCCGCTCAGGACGTCTTCTTACTGTCAAAAGAAATGTAAGTATTAGATGTTCTTTTATCAGTAAGGGTTAATACCTAAGACTTAGTCACTCACAACGCTGTTCTTATTTTTCCACTTGTTCGATAAAAAGGTCGATAGTATTTCCAAGAAGTTAATTTTGTTGACAGCGTTGGCCTTAAGAAGGTTGTTCTGTTTTGCAAGGAAATTGTTACTAAAATGATTAGAACTAAATATAGACTTACAAATTAACTTAACAAATAAACTTAATAGACTATACAAATACATAAAAACATGTCTCTTTAGGTGACAAAATGCTTTCACACATACCCATTTAACACCATACCCATTTTACACTTCATATAATTGAATATCATTTAAATACGGCTCCTAAAATGGAGTCGTAACATACGAATTTACTTCAGCATTAAATTGAAAGCATTTAATTACTAATGCCATTACACTTTATTATTACCATTTCCTTAAGTATGTATTTGTTTACTTTATATTTAAGTTATCATATTGTTTTATATCGTCATTTCTGAAACATCCAATAGTACCCATGTAATATAATCTTTCTGGAATGTAACGGAATTATTAATTAAATGGAATCCAGCAACCCATGTCGAGAAGTTTCACTGTTAGACGTTACATTTTGTAAGACAATGGAAACCATATTTGATTAGGTACTATTATTAATAAAACTCGCATTTTTTATTACTCAGTTCTCAATTTCTTTTTGAAATAATTTTCATGTTTTGGTTTAAAATTGACATGTAATAAACATGGAGAAGGACTAGCTAAGCAAAAAATCAGTTAAGTTACAGTGTTAATAGAAATCCATTCATTTAAAGTATTAGTTGAAATATAAATTTATCTCAATAAAACTAAAAGATGTCTTGAAGAATTTTTTGCATAACAAATTCTCGTGGAACTAGTTATACATTATAGTTTATTAAAATAGCGATGCTGGTACTTTTCATGGCTGAGTTCTGCAAAAATAGCAATTGATTTTTTTTTATATTGGATAAGAGCTTTGTGTGAAATAAGCGTCTAGAATGTATGATATTAGGTTATGCAAATTATTTATGAAATCTCTGTCAAAAATATTGCTTATAATCAAATGCGAGTAAAAATGATACTGTGAAGAGTAAAGCGAAATAGTTAAGTAAAATAACTAATAAAAATTCTATGCAGAATTTATATTCTGCGTTGAATATGGCTGATATCTTAAGAAATACTTGAAATCGGTAAATAGATATGTTTGGGTCTCGGTAGCTCAACTAGAAGCAGCAGGCGCCGGATATTAATGTGGGTTCAACTCTAGCCTGACACCTGAGAGTAGTTGATTTATTTCTAGACAAAATTGTTATGTACTTAAATAATATTTTTTCATGTAACATTTTCATGTGTTTCTATTTATTTCTTAAATTTAAACACACAAATAAAATTAATTTCTATACATAATTTTTATATAAAACATCATAAAAATCTATTAAAAATATCATAATTGTATAAAGGCACGTCTTATATCAGATTGAAATGTATTCCAGCTGGCTTCCGCGACAGAAAAAAAGCAAAAGAAAAAACATACCGTGTGCCACTGCAAAGAATTCTTAAAAATATATACGTTCTTAAAGATGCATATTTAAATATTACAAATACATAAATACATTCATGAAGACTTAAAAAATACTCTCTGAAATTTTGCCGCATTTCTGATTTAAAATCGCCGAAAAAAATAATAACATAGCCGATAAGTAAACCAGATAAAACCAGAATTTCATTAAACCAATATTACGTTAACGATAATACATAATTTTAAATAAATAACATAAATTATTTGCTATAAAGTTTACACCACATTTCTAGAGTTCATAGCACAAAAACCACAAAAATGCAAAATCGACAAACGTTTTTTAAAAGTGAATGTTAAAATTATTTTCAAGATCTTTATCACTCCCGTTGGTTTGCTAAACTGCATCCTTTTTCAATTTGCATCCAAGCATCGCTTCAGCATCTTAGATCACCGTCTGCATTCACTAGTCCGGTGTGTCTGAACGTGACGATTTTACGTAATAAATCACGGTAAATCTTATACGATTGTGTTAAAAGCGTCGAAATTTTGCAAAGCTAAACTTGTAAAGAGCGGACGTGATGGGAAAACTCAAAAGGGTCGGGTAAACACCTTTTGTTTTTAGAATGGACCTATTTCTTACGTAGTGGTTATCCAATCTGGGATCCTTTTTAGTTCTGTAGGTAGTTCTTATTCGTTTTTATTAGGGGTCACATTTTACTTGCAGATTTAACGGCGATACATTGAATTTGAAAATGAGATTATCTAAGTGATCCAGTTAATGAAATAAATTAAAAAATACCATACCTACAACCTTATAAATAGAGAGACCTTATATCGCTCACACTTATAAGAAAGAATCACTTCCTTAACGTGATGTAACAACGATCTTGGTGTATTTGTGAGGGGGTAGGTGAAATGGTGGCGGATGATCCTCACTAGATTAGCTAAAGCATTTGTTGTGGAAATGAGAAACAACAAAGCCATTGCTACAATTACCGGTCAATTTTCGTTTTCAAGACTGTGCAGGCAGGGGATCGAGCACAAGACCTCAGCCTGCAAACAAGTAAGTCACTCGACCATGGCGGCCGTTCAGGACATAGCTTTATTATGAAGTAAACATAACAATTAATATGAAATTTTAAAGTCTGATACATTTAGTATTTGCTAAACTATTTTATAATTATAGCGTATTATGTAAAAAATATATTTATCACAATATCTAGGTGACACGGCAACGCGTTGCTGATGAAAATTAAAATGAAAAAGAACAACATAAAAATCGGTTGAGTAATTTCGGAATTCATCGCGGTCAAACACTGTGACACGAACTTTTTATATAACTATTCCGGCCATAAGTTTGTTACAAATGAAAATGCAATATTTTTATGCAGTAGTGTAATATTACTAAAACTTATATGTATATATTTATTAAAGTCTCAGCAAAAAATAAAAAATATTCTTTTCAAAATGGTTACCTTTGGCTTTTATACAGGCATTTAATCTGTCTGGCCACGAATCTGTGGAGTTACGCACTACTTTCATGGGAAATGTCGCCACTGTTTACTACAGAGATTTTTTAAGAGACTCGATGTCGCCGTTTCGTTTAAAGCAGGCCATGTCCTCTAAAATTGACCATAATTTTAATTTTAAAGGTTTGCGGTCTATGCTAGATGAGGGCCAATCTTCAACTCTTATAAAGTCCGAAACGTTGGTTTCAAGCCAGGCTTGGGTAGTTCGTGCCTTGTGACCAGGTACAGAGTCCTGCTGGAAAGTACACGGTTCATTTTTAAAAAGTGTATTGCTGAAATGTTTCCCAACACGATCCAAAACTGTCTCTTGATACACTATGGCTGAAGTTTTCACTTATTAGATAAATTATTATAATAGAAAAATACTAGAAAAAATCGACTCGGGTCACAAGTGAATCTCATTTTCTAGTATTTTTCTATTATAATAATTTATCTTATAAGATCGCATTGAAAATGCACAAAATATATAAAAATTATAAATCTTTTCACTTATTTTTCACAAAAATATAGCTTTGTGACGCCTTGATAAGATCGCACCACCAAATCATTACTGACGTTGGATGATGACCACGTTGTAACTGTCCGACCACTTGAGCAGCTTCTTTAGAACTGTGAGCGTACACTTTATCATTTTGCTTATTGTAGTGCTCTTCACTTGTGAAAATTTTTTCATCGGTAAATCGGATATTTCTGTACCTTTCAGCTGAGTATCGTGACAGAAGACATTATGATCGATCCTCTCTCTTTAATTGTAAAGATTGATTTACGTCATGTCCTGTATATCGATGGCAAGCACCGAGTTTCAGATCTTGTTTTATTATAATACAAGATCTGCGAAGAATCTTTCATAAAGAAGAATCTATTATAAATCAAGAAGCGACAGAGTCCTAGCGGGAATCATCATTTTTCGCGATATCCTAATGGGGTTTCGACGAATTCTGGCTTTAACCTCATTAACAGCCTTTATAGTTCTAACAGCACGCGGCCGCCCTGATCTTTTATGGTCTTCGACAGAGGAAGTGTTGCTGTATCTGTTGATAGTACGATATACGAACATACGACTGATCCCAAGCTCTTGAAGTGTCTGGAATATGACCGACGGCTTCATACCCTTTTTGTGCAAGGCGATCATTACAAGCGTATTTTTTTAACACCCTATATGATATTGTAATTTGATAATGATCACATAAAAATATGTGACGTTTAAATATACGTTTTTTATGAGTATTACTCATATATGTATAATTGGAGCGGAACAAGTGAAGCGAGCTAAGCTCCCATGGATCAGATTCAATGACGAAATGTATGTCACGCATAACTCTATGAGTTTTTAGCTGATTTTCGTATTTTTTGCAATGATCGTAACGGAGTTTTGAATTCCGAATTTTGAAATGCGCAAAATTAAAAAAGGTTTGACCAAAAAACATTGGCTCTATGAGATTTAGGTTTCCCATTAAAACAAAAGCGCGCGCTTTTTGAAAGTTTTAATTTTAATGGAATTTTAAAATTTTATTCAGTATTTTTTCTGTATTACGCTCCGCTCCAATATATGGTACTACTGAAGCTTTATGCTTAGCGACTGCAACAACCTAGTATGTGTATGTCCATCTATTTCCTAGTATTCATAACACATACCTTACAGTGTTTACTTTGGGCTTGGCTGATTGAAGTGAATAAATTTTTAAACTATAATTTCTCAGGCTATTCTGTACTTCATGAATATAAAAGTGAGAGAGAAGTTATGGAGGAAGGTTAATTAAACACGATAGAAGTACTTGTAAAAATAGTGAAAATCATTTTTTTTTTCAATTCGTAGTGCTAACAAAATTTCGTATTCAGCAACACCTAATACCCACTGAGATATGAACGGCTAGGCTCGTTAGTCCTAATGGCATTTTTACCTTTTAGAGGTCGGTCGGAGATTAAAAACGTTGTCTGTCTAATTTTTTGTAGATGTAACATTTGTACAATACTTCAACGGGGATTACACTTCAAGTCCGATAAATAAAATACCAAGTTAACATATTATTATGTAACTTATTATTGTATTGTATTTAATAATTTTTTTTGCATTCATAATGCCATATTTTGATATAAAAGTTTTTAAAATAATAAATGCGTTCCAAATTCAAAATAATTAAAAAGTAGAAAAAAAGAAAAGGTTTTATGTAATAGCATTTATGGCCAGAATTTATTGATTTTTTTTATTATAAATTAAAATGAAACCTATCTACATATGTCCTAAGTCGGAACAAACTCAGCAAAATGAAAAAAAAAACATCAAAATCTGCTATTTAGTTTCGGAGTGCTTCTGCTTTCTGTTTAAGTGACCATGTGTTTCTTTAAATAAATATAAAAGAACGTGAAGTGTGAAACATTACAATTAAACCTATGCATTTTTTATAAAATTATTTATAAATAAACGTTTCTCTTTGCATACTTATTACTGATTTCTTCTAAATGAAAGTAGCTTATACTAGGTATTGCGGCCAAGGTAAGAAAAGAAATCAAATAATTTTGAGTTTCAGAATTAGTTTCGTTTTATAACACACAAAAGATGATGGGCACAAATGTATGGAACATGGTCCCAGCTCCAATAAGGGTGAATTATACACCGTTGGAAAGATATTTTTGTTTGGATTTAGAATAACTATGGCGCTAGTCCCGATTCGCTGTCCAATCAACATCCTTAACATACTTTTAGTGACACTTTTTTCGATTTTGGCATGGTATCATTGTAATTATTATTCATACTTTCATACTTCACTACATAGTATAAAAAATAAAGTCGCTTCCGGATATCTGTCTGTCTGTCATAGGGACAGATCAGTATGCTTAGATCTTTAAAACTACGCAACGGATTTTAAAGCGGACTTTCTTTAATAGATGGAGTGATTCAAGAGGAAGGTTTATATGTATTATACTGCATATATTATACATATAAACCTTCCTCTTTACTAAACCAATTTTGTTGCTTAACTGAATTTTATTAAGCTTAAAATCTATGCAAATGTTTTCAAAATCGGTCAAGTGAACCGGCTATATGATTTTTGAAATTCTTTTTCGACCTGAATATTCATTGTCTTCTAAAGACTATACTTCAAAACGGACAATATATACAGGTATGCTGCCATAGTAGTTTTTTATACTCTTGAAAAGAGCTATCCAACGATGGTAAATTCATTTTGATTGAAGCCATCACATGATATGGGCCCAAAACGCGCATTATCCTTTTGAACTTGATATTTAAGTAGTTAGATCTTGAACAAGATCTTTTAAGATTTCTTTATGCATTGTACATATTACATTGCATTGACGAGTTGTACATACTACATTGCATTGACGAATGAGTTGAGGTTGTCTTTATTTATAGGTCTACTATTAAAGCACGGTCAGTGACTATCACATTATGTCCTAAGGTTTTCCAAATTGTTCTCTTAGTTATTGTTATAGAGTTGGTTTTCATGTACGATCCTCTTAATCACTGTAATAGGCGAAGGCAGCTATATATACACTAGTGACAAACAGCCGGAGAGAACTCGGCCCGCACAATGACGGACATAGGACATCTATCCGCTTAACGGACCGTGGAATCAACTATTGACCCCTAAGTTAAAGCAAAGACCGCCAGACTGTAGTTAAGTTCAGTGCTGTTACAATTACAGAGGTAAACCGTTACAATTAACATCGTACGAACAACATTACAATTAGTCTTAGCGAAATCCTCGGATGAGAGAATTTATTTATTAACGTTAGAGATTTCGAAGCTGCAATAATATAGGTTTTTTTTTTTTTTCAGTAGTCAATATAAATGCATTTTTTATTGTGTTAATTTTTTAAAAAACATCTAACCTTTATTACTGTGCAAATAATACCACTATCAAATGGAACCCTATACTGTCATTCACGTGGCCGTCTGTCCGTCTGTTTGTCGTCTGGTTATATAGCCATATGGTTGTAACTACAGACTTCAAAATGTTTACTGTATAATCATTTTGTTGACAGTTGGAGAGTTTGATCTACCCCAATTAGGGGTAACTACGTAACCCAAATATTGAGTTGCTAACTACTGATCTGTTTTTGTTTTAAAAATATAAGATAACAAAGGAATCAGATCATATTGCGGTCCCGGCTTCAATGAATGTAAATAGAATTACGTGAGTATTTATTTGTTATTTGTATGGTTTAGTGCACGAAACATAAATTTAATGTGTTTTCTGTTATTTTGTGTTTTTTTTTTATCTTTGCTAATTTTTTTATCCTGCTTGACAGTGTCTGGTTTCATAGTTACCTATCTGAATTCACATCGAGCATATCTTTTCCTCTTGATGTCGAATTTTTGATTTATAGATTATCCTCCATATTTTTTTATGAATTATTTTTATATGCTTCTGAAAGAAATGTGCATTTAGTTCCAGTTCTTTATTTCAGTCATTGCATTTTTTGATTTAATATCACGTTTTATAAACTTAATTTCAGCCAACAGTAGAGTATCCATACACTTCTGTTTACACTGTGTTTATATGATCAAATTTCTCAAGGCATTAGTTTACTTCTTGTACCAGAAACTAAAACTTGAATACCCAGTTCATCTATGTACTGGGTATTCAAGTCTTTTGTCTGAACTTTATTAAATCTACATATGCCGCTACGTCTTGTAATCAAAGTATTAATATAGCATCGTTGTATATTCTATTCAGAGCTAAAAAGACGCCCTTAGCTGTGATATAGTAGTGAGAACGACAAGAGTAAAATATGGTATTATATAACTTTCGTTTGTATTCTGTAATGTTAATAGTATAAGTTTAAGAAATGAAAAACAAGAGAAACAACTTTAGTACGATTCTTGTAAAAACTATTTGCGCATCATCATTTTTTTCTTAACTTATAAAAGTGAGAATAGGATGGCGATAGAGATCCAGAAAACTAGCTAATTTTAAAACAAGTTAGTCGTAAAGATTTTATGAGTATATAAACAAAATATCATTTTGTACAAAGCAATATAATAAAAATATATTTTTATACAAGTATGCGAATACGAGACAGTTTGTTATTTATATAGGCTTCTTATCTTAGTATTAAATAGCAAAACCATTAAATGAAACATAAAAAAATGTGACATTTCCGCAAACATCATCTGTGTATTGTATTAGTTATTGTCACCAATCTAATAAGATAAATAAAGTCGTTTCAAACATTAGTAGTTATACAATTTTATGTTATAAAGGCTTATTTTCTTCTTACATCCATGGCATGTGGTCATAAATTGCAGCCGGTCACGATCGATAGCCCACTTATGATACATAGTTTCCTGCACCGGACTCACACGATAAAACCTTGATCTGTAATCATCGTATGGAAAATGGTTTATTTCAATCGAACCAAACTATACATTTTATGATTTGATAAGAATACGTGATAAGATAATACGTGATAGATATATATATATCGAATAAGTTATAACTTATAATAGCTTTAATATATATATTATAGGTATTATAAGTGTATAATAGCTATAATATATAAATTATTCGATTGATAACGACTTATTTAAAATTTTCGAAGGATAGTTAAAATTGTACTTTTATTATAAAAGCAATATGTCACTTTTACTGACACTCACTATTACTTACGATGTACTTTATTTCAATGGATATAAAAAGCGAAACACCCAGATTCCACCCGGGTCTAACAATATATACGTATAACATTATTATATACTGCATTTTTATTATTTCTTTTTTATAAAAAGTATCCTATGTTACTTCTTATACCTCCAAGAATGTATATACGAAGTTTCATGATGATCGGTTAAGTAGTTTTTGCGTGAAAGCATAACAAACAAACTTACATTCACGTTAATATTATTAGTAGGGATGACATTCGGGAATAATGTACTTTTCAAATTATTCTGACTAGCTAACCCGGACACGCGTTGCTGGTATAACCCGGACACGCGTTGCTGGTATAACCCGGCCACGCGTTGCTATGGTAACGTTAACTGATTATAAAAACTGTTATTCTTAGGCTTATGGTAACTATACATGGTAACAAACCCACAAGTATTTTTTTATATAGTAGAGATAGATAGGTTTCGTATAACACACTCCACATATAAACAAATAAGGAATTGTTATATTATATACTGCCATTTTATAGTTTTTGACACGATCAGTAATATCTACTGCTTGTCCAAACAATGTTGGGCGAAGGTGATTTCCTCATCTTTATAGTAATTTCTTGATGATAAAGAAAACTCTCGTCAAAATACATTAACTCACTTTAATCATCACTGACGCAGGATGATATCCACATTGTGCTTTTCCGGCTACTTGAGTAGCTTCTTTAGAACTGTGAGCGTACACTTTATAATTTGGCTTATTGTAATGCTCTTCAATGGTGAAAACTTTATCATTCGTAAAGAGGATATTTCTGTGCCTTTCACCTGCGTATCGCAACAGAAGGCATTTTAATCGATAAAATATCTTGAATTGTCAAGATTGATTTACGGCACGTCCTGTATATCGACGATAAGCACCAAGGTTCAGGTTTTGTTTTATAATACGCGATAGAGTCCTAGCGGGAATCGTTATTTCTCACGTTAAGATTTTTTGCTTCCAAATGGAGTTTCCTTGAATTCTGGGGGTCTACTCTCTAACTCCGTCAACGATAATACGGATCCGTCCGAAAGTAAACCGAAACTTCGGAGAGAACCCTACCCCCGATAAATTTCGAATTTATGAGTTTCGAACGGAATCATAGACAATATTAGTGAACGAATGACAAATAACGATAGTGTTGCGTCAATTTACCCATAGAGCCAATAAGTTTATCGGTAAATTATTTGTTTTATCGGTTCATTGATTTATAGGTTTTTAAGCTGTTACATTTATAAGATAGCCATTAAAAAGTGTCTCTTTCCGAAGGTTTACCTTTTATCAAGTAATAACATAAAATCTAACTGCTTTTACACTACTTTTATCCTAATTGTGGCTGTATCGTAAGGTTGTCTTTGGTCTTTTTCTTTTGAAGGTTATATTCTAATCTATGTTATTTTGTTGACGTTACGACAATATTAATATATAATCTGTGGTTACGACGAGCGCGCAAGATTTGTATTATATAGTAATCAATCTTTGCCGTAATTGATTGATTGTTAATGTTATTTGTATTATTAGGTTTATTTCTAAAATTGATAATTTATGTTAGAATTTTATTATTTTTATGTTAGTTTAAGTAAAAATTGTAATATTGTTATATACTCGGAAAGCAATACAAACTAGTCTTTCACTGGTGATCTGTAAAAAGAAAATAATAAAAATGGGGCTTTTACTATGAATATAATTTATTTTTGTTATTCTCCCAAATCAACACCTATTGTGACCTGTAAGAAAAGGGAAGAAAGAAAGGTTAGAACAAATAACTTAGTCAATCCTTAACAAGAATACAAATCTCTGAGATTTTTTTTATAATGTGAGATCGCATATAATGTACCTATGTCTATCCAGTAATTGCACTAAGCTGTTTCTTGCCCTTTGACCTTGCTGAAGAGCCTGATGAGCAGAGATCAAGTTATCAGCCTGTCTACTGCGTTCTAATTGTAGGTCTTCTTCATTTAGAGTTGGTGCTTCTAAGCCGGCATGATTACATATATTGTGTAAAACACAGCAGGCAATGACCATCTTTCCTACAAAAATCAACTCTTTAAATATATGATAACAGATATTTCACAAACTTAATGTTTCAAGAAAAAATCTAATCTTCTTATAATATAAGCTGTGATAAATAACTGCAGTGATGGGTGAATAATGCAGCTGTCTTGCTGCCAGGAGGCACCTCCAACGGCCTTTTAAAATTCCAAATGTACGCTCTATAGTGGAGCGAGCATGTTTTTGAATACTATTATATCTGCCTTCCGGTGAATATTCGATAGCATTGTCTATTGGGGTCATCATGAACTCCCTAAGTGGGTACCCAGAATCCCCTGCAACATTGGTACATTATTGGTAAACAATCACAATAATTACTAGAAATCCCGTTCACAAAAATTAAATTAAATTCATACCTAATAAACATACTGTCTCCTGTTGTAGACTATCCAGATGAGCGTTGATCTCATGGTGGGACCAAATAAAAGAGTCATGGGTCGCTCCGCCATATGATGCATCAACATTTAAAATAGTGCACTGTGCGTCACATATCTGTAAGATTGAACAATAAAATTAAAGTCAATGTAAGTATATTTCTATATCACAGGGCTGCCATGATCTCATAATAATACAAGTTTGTGTGTGTAATAATTAAAATGTTGTTACATAAACATATATCTTTGACACAAAAAAAGTACTTACAACTTGGACATTTAAAGAATGGAAATGTTTCCTATTAAAGAAACGCTCCTCGTATTCTTTGGGTTTGACCAATGCCACATGTGTGCAGTCAATGCAGCCAATTACTCCTGGCAGGCCATATTTTGCATAAAATCTGAAAATATACAGTGCATATTCTAGTTACAATTAAATATAATGATGTTTATGTGAACTGCATGCACTATACATAAGTATTTTGGTCATGATAAATGTCAATTAAATATGATATACACCTAGATTTGTTTAAGAATAATAATATACCAACTTACTCTCTTTTAATAAGGTTCCTCTCAGCTATATTTTGGGGAAACCTTATATACTTTTTAACATGGAAGGGCTGTTAAGGGCATATGTGACATCCCGTAAACAGCGAGATACCGTCTGTTGTGCCATTGGGGTGTCACTGCTAAGACCCACTGCACCTTGATAGCTTCCACGAGCGTAAAAATTAAGTGCAGTAAGAATCTAAAAGTAAACAAAAACAACGGGTGAATGTTACGGATTGGATTTATAAAATAACAGCTTGATTAGTTACAAATCTTTTTATTATTACCTTTATTCTTGGATCGACACCACTTCGCCGTACGCGTTGAGGCATAAGAGGTATTAATTCCTCACACAAATTTTGAAATATATCCCATGTGAGCCTATAATTGTTTATAAATTCGACATCGGGTATATTCGCTAGCTGAAAATTCTGGCGCAAGTATTGTCGGCGTCGCTTTCTCTCTTCTTGAATTATTTCTTCAAGCATTAAAATAGCTGCCATTTCTTTTATTTAGTTGAATTTGTGAGCACGATAGCCTATCACGATAACTAGTTTGTTGTCGTTTAAATTGACAAAACGATCCGTTGAAACAAGTGTCAAATTCATATTTTCGGACGGATAAAAACATATCGGGAGTAGGGACAACTGTCAAATCACGTTGCCATTCATTCTTAGTTTGAGCCACGAACTAATCTTACGTCCGTAGGGGTTACGTAGTAGGAAACAGCCGTAATTTCGGTCGAAACTACGGATTTCGTGTTTAGGGAGTAGACCCCCTGGCTTTAACAACCGTACCGATCTTTTTATGGTCATCAACAGAGGTAATGTTGTTGTATCTGTTGATAGTACGAACATACGGCTTATACTAAGCTTTTGAAGTGTCTGGAACCTGATCGAACGCTCCATAACCACTTTGTGCAAGGCGATCGCTGCAATCCTATTTTCTTTAACACCCCATTCCATATTGTAATTTGATAATGAACACGTAAAAATATGTGAAATGGTGCGAAATTGAAAGAAGATTTTAAAATAATAAACGCGTTCCAAATTCAAAACAATTAAAAAGTTGAATAAACAAAATATTTTATGAAACAGTATTTATGGCCAGACTAGTTATACAGGGTGTCCCAAATAATAGTTTCAAGCGTAAGTCCAGAGTTAGAGCACCTCTTGGAGTACCCGAATCACCCCCATGTATGTTCCGCGATTATTCGTAGTTTTCGAGTAATAATTTTTTTTCTGACTTTTTGAACATTTTGATCCAAAGAAATTAAAAATTTTAAATAAAAAAAAGTAGAACATATTTTAATGTTTTTCTTTTTGCCACTGAATCATCTTTAGTGCTTCTTTTATGTCTAAAATAATCAGCTTCGCAACTTTAGTGGAAATTTAGAAAACAGTAGTATAAAGTCAAAATTAGAATGTTAGTGAATAATTACTTAAAAAATCATCTTTAAATTAAAAATCTAAACAGGCGAATTCATGGTTTCTAAGTATGTGTAAAAACTTCTCTAGACTCTCTGCTTTCATAATAATTTAAAAAAAAGTACTTAATAGGGCTATTTTGGCTTAAATCGGCCATCAAAGACAGCAAGGTGAAAATTTCATAAAACTCGACTTCAGAATAATTTTTATTTAAACATTCCAATTATTTATAAATAAACCAAAAATGATTTTAGAAAAGCTAAAAAATTATTATTTGAAGGTCAAAAACAACTGTTCCTGCAGCCATCTTTAATAACCTTTGAAGGTTTATTATAACTAAATAAATGAAACAAAACATTATTTTCAAAGTATTAATTATTCGATCGCTTAAAGAAAGTTTTCAAAATGACGACCTTCGTGCTCAATACATATTCTACATCGTCTTAAAAAAGTTTTCTTTTAAATTTATAAATGCAATTCTGTTGTTTTTTATTGTTTCTTCCGCTTGTCTTAATTTTGTTCTTAACACTGTGACGTTTGTAATGTCCTTGGCGTATACTAATTCCTTGTAGTATCCCCAGACGAAAAAATCTATGGGGTTCAAGTCGGGGGACCGTGGCGGCAACGCAATGGGCCCTCCACGACCGATCCATCTGCCTGGAAATGTTTCAGACAAATGTTGTCTAACATTTCTAGCAAAATGGCATGGAGCGCCGTCGTTCATATTTCTCCGCGTTAATAGGTCTACATCTTCTAATAAGACGCCGAGATCACGTCGTAAAAATTGCAAGTAGGCCTCGCTGGTTCAGTCGGTCCGGTAGTTCGAACGGACCAATCAGCTGTCCGTTTAGGATGCCTGACCACAAATTGATACTAAATTGTTCTTGGAAATTAGATTCCCTTGTGAGGTGTGGATTTTCAATACTCCACGAATGGTAGTTATGCGCATTAAATACCCCACATCGCTTAAAATGTGATTCATCAGTCCATAGAATATTTTTAAAGTAATTTTCGTTTTCAGCTTGTCTCCGTAACATTTCCTGACAAAATGCCACCCTTCTCGGGTAGTCTGCGGGCTTGAGCTGCTGAACTTTCTGGATGTGATATGGGTGAAAACGCTCTTGATGAAGTATTCGATGTGCTTGTGATTTCGGAATTCCGATTGACGTTCTATTGTTCTTACGCTAACTGATGGATCTCTCACCACTTCTTCGACCACTGATTGGACAGTATCTGGGTCACTCATTTCAGATGGGCGCCCCGATCTTCTACCTGGTAGGCGTCCTTCCAGGTAAGAGTTATGTACTCTTAAAATCATGCGATGATCAGGCCAAGTTTCAGGCTGAGGTCCACCTCCATTTTGTACTTGCTGCCGGAACAACCTGGCTGCTTCAGAAGCATTTCCTCTTGCATATCCATAAAAGTAATTCATAAGAGCATATTCTTGCGATGAAAAAGACATCACAAAATGAAGAGCTTGAAAAGTCCGTTAAGAATGCCAAATTTGTCAAAATCCCGTATTCACACAAAACTAAATCGTAATCGCACTCGAGGTCCGTAAAAAAAGCAAAGTTCGTCAAATAATCACAAATGAGCGTATCGTACGTAAGGCACAAACAAAAGCAGGCAAACGACTGGCGCCAGAACACAATATGCGCTCGCACTACACCCCCCACCTCATCCCCTTGTCACAAAGAATATTATTCCTCAGTTACATTTATCCATTTCGCCAATGGGAGTGAGAGAGATAGCAATAATGCGGTCTCTTTCATATCCTCTCACTCGGGCAATTTTTTAGCAGGTATGGACTGCGTTACATCCAACACTACAACCGATGTGATCCGCGAGAAAAATATTTAAATATGGGTTTCATGTAGTTAATTTTTGCTAAATTGTAATTAATCTGAACCTTAGAAATTATAAAAAACCAGATATTTTTTTTTATCATCTGATAGGAATTTGGTAAATTTTATGAAATTTTCACCTCGCTGTCTTTGATGGCCGATTTAAGCCAAAGTAGCCCTATTAAGTACTTCTTTTTTTAAATGATTATGAAAGCAGAGAGTCTAGAGAAGTTTTTACACATACTTAGAAACCATGAATTCACCTGTTTAGATTTTTAATTTAAAGATGAATTTTTAAGTAATTATTCACTAACATTCAAATTTTGACTTTACACTACTGTTTTCTAAATTTCCACTAAAGTTACGAAGCTGATTATTTTAGTCATAAAAGAAGCACTAAAGATGATTCAGTGGCAAAAGGAAAAACATTAAAATATGTTATACTTTTTTTTATTTAAATTTTTTAAGTTCTTTGGATCAAAATTTTCAAAATGTCAGAAAAAAAATTATTACTCGAAAACTACGAATAATCGCGGAACATATATGGGGGTGATACGGGTACTCCAAGAGATGCTCTAACTCTGGATTTACGCTTGACACTATTTTTTGGGACACCCTGTATATATTCTAAATTTCGCTATAAAAATTATTTCACTTATAATACTCCTTATCATTAATGCATCGTTGTTAAAAAATCACACAAAGCCAATTTTTCTTCAGCTTCAGTTTTGAAATAATAATATAATTAATCTTATGGCCACCCTCAAAATTCTTTCTTATTATTAATATAAGAAATTTCGAAATCTGAGGAGTAATTAAGGAGATTATATCTTAGAACCAATCTTACAACCATATCTTTATAATATGAGTGTTGATAGGTATCCGCGTAGTATAGAGTAGCACTATAAATAAAGGAAAGTCAAACTACCTTCATAATATACATGAAAGATATGAGAATGTCCAACTTTGTTAATATAAACAATTAAGACGTGTTTCTTTATTTGTACAAAATTTCTCTAGTTAATTATCCCATCAAAAATATAAGATGAACAAAAATGCACAAGTCTCGTTACGCAGTTCTTGTGCCGTATATACCTAGTTGTGAAATCAAATATAAACCAAGTCAGTTAATTATTTACGCTTGGCACACTATTTCCCATAAAATAAATTATACAGGTACCAAACACACTTTATAACCGATAACGATGTACGATTGTAGCAGAAATATTTAATTAATGATTTAATTGGACTGTTATTGTAAACGATTTCTATATTAAAATATCAATCTATAAATTAAATTTAATAAATAACATATTAATGACTAAAGCAAGTGGGAAGTTCGCCTTGCGTCTGGCAGAGGTTTCAAGTTGGTTTAATAAGTTTCTATATTTAAAATAAAATAATTAATTAAGCCTTGTTCGGGTAGGGTAGAATAGAAGTCTAAAACCAAAAATAAATCGAGCAAGCTAATGGTCCTGTTGAAAGAAGGCACTAGGGCATTTTTTAATGTTTATAAATTGCTCTTATTGAAAAGAAACAGCTAAGCCGATGTTTCGCAAATCCTACGTCGACAAACCTCGTAGAAAATGTAGCATGAAATTTTGAATGACTTATTTGTATCTCTTGTTATTACGTGTTTGAGAGATTTTAGTTTCAACTAAAATTTTATAAAAAAATGATTTTTGTGATGAGGTTTTATGTGTTTTGAATACTGACAATTTAATCTTATATAATAGGTACTGCTTTTTTTGACAGTTAATGACTCTTGACCACATTTTGAGTTCTAAGGGCCTCACTCAAATTATATTTGTTTTGGGTAATGTGCTCTCGAAAGTACAAATATAGCAAATTTCACTAAAACAAGGTTTTTTTTATGAGTTCGCTCTTAATTCCAACCTTAATTACATCGAGTAAAAGACTTGTTTGATAATAATCTGTGAGCATATTAAATCTTTCACCTACTGTTAATTAGAAACAGAACATAAAATATGACTTTACCAACTGTGAGAACAAGTGCTGTTAAGTTCAAATGATAAGATTTTAACAAACCAATACTGAGTTCTGTGCTAGTTTAGAGATGGTGAATAATATGATGTAACTGGAATGGTGGGTTACGTAACAAGTTAATCATCACTAGAAAATATAAGTAAATTCGACAACTGTTCTAAATTGGGTAGCAACTTTTAACAATAAATAAAGTGTTGCAACAGGAATCGTGTCGCTGGAATCCTATTCTGTCGCTGTGGAGTCGCCAAGGAAGTGTTATCATTTAATTAAAATTCAATGCTGTTGTTAAAATAACATCTGACATAAAACGGTAAAGGAAATTTCACCTCGTGTTCAGTTGACACTTACTTCCGTTTTAGCGAAATAATAAATTCCCTTCTTTCTTATTGAAACAACAAGGTTTCTAAATTTTCATTTTTCACATTATATTGTAAAGGAAAATGTAAATTAAGGAATTCCACGAACCTTTCAACAAACCACAATTTCACCAGTTATTTTTATTGTTTATTATAATAATTGAAGGTTATTATTAGTACGATGTATTCGTAATACCTACGTTTGCCCGTTGATACAATAACCTTTCATTAGTAAATAATATTCAGATGCTGTAGCAGCTTTCATTTTCTGATAGTAAAATCCAGGTACCTACCTAGATTACACACCTGTGTAATCTATTAAAAACTCCCAACGTGTACGCTTATTTTATTGAAAATGAGGAATTTGAAACACAAAAAAGTGAAAACTTGTTTCTTGTGCGTTATTTATTAATCTAAGAATATTTTCCAATATGTGCTATAAAACCATCTGCTACGCGTCCTATCGTCCAACGTAATACTTATTCCTGAATCGCAAACATGAGTATTTTTCTATTTTTTGCAATAAAAAAAATGTTTGAAAATCTCCCTGAAATACCCCCAAATGTCTTCTGCTTTAAATCATTTTTTTTATGAGCAGTACTTGAAATTCTCAACAATTTGCGAAGGAGTTCACTTAAACCTTAAATACAAAGACGTACACGTAGTACCTACGTAATACGTAGGTTACAATTGAAACATTTTCCGAGGCCAATTCGTAAATTTAATAGCCTGAAACAGACGTTTAGAAACAAAGCGGAACTAACCTTAGCTTATCAACCATTAACTCATTTGGCCAAAGTCCAAATTTTCCGTTATGTGCCCAAGATAACCCGGCTGTCTCTAGCTGAGTAACGGCTTAGTATGAAAGACCTTCTATAAAGTACAAATGCTTCGATTATGATGAGACTTTAATTTACTAAACAATAACAACAAATTCATATCCTTAGTGGCAGTAATCCATAACATTTACTTCAATGTGTCTCGTAAGGTCCAACACAACAACTTGTAAAACTAAAGGCCTTATAAGGAGAATTGAGGACTTTTAAAGAGATTGAAAAGGAGGTTCACTTGATACAGTTAAGTGCATACAAGTTGATAAATATTAATGCGTCATAAAAAAAGCAGCAGCTATCAAAACAGCCACAATAGAGAATGCTATGAATGCTAGTTACTCAATCAAAAATATTTGGACAGATGTTGAAGTTTATCGTGTCTTGTTCTGATTGATCGATTACTAGACGATAGTTAATTCGACGTATAAGAGAGACTTGCCTCGCTTGAGTGAGGTATCCACTCTCACGCATATTCTTGCGTAGTTATTACACTGCTAAGAACGTATAGATCGACTCAAGTGTAGTCATGGCGAACTTAAATCAGGAGCCTTTGGTGGTCACGAAAGAAAGGAAGACCCCTTAAATTTTTAACAAAGGGAACCAACGATAATGTAATAGACGAAATTTAAGAAGTACATTTAGCTCAAAAATCTAATTCAGTGTTGAAGATTGAACTGTTTTAAGGTTATTAATTTATAGACATTAATAGCAAAAAAGAGCCACCTGCCACTTGTGTACAAAAGAAATATTTAATATAATTAAAGCAGCTCATGTGACCGTTCATTATGAAAGTCAAGCTAAGGTAAAAAGATTCACAGTTCACATTTTGCTGAATACAAGTGTGCGTATTTTATGTCATTTTTAGATTTAGTTGTTTGTTTTGTCTAAAATTTAATGTGCATGATTTCAGTTTACATTCAGAATAGATATAGAATTACTAACACAATATGGAGTTGTATTAATTCTGAAATAAATGATTATGCTATGGTTATGATAAAAGGGATTCCCTTCGTAATCAAAGAGGATAAATAAAAATTAAAACTATCCCATAGACTTAAATTAGAAACACCGACGAAGTCAAACCGTATACGTTGTTTACATTGGCAGGTTCCAGCAAAACAAATTTGCACAAAGTTTCAATACAAACAGTATTCTACAAATGAAAATAGTGCTACAGTCGAGTTTAAAAAATCAACGCCAAGCATTTTCAATTCCCACGGAGTAATGAAATGGTGTTCACGGCTTGATCTCGAGCTTTTTATATTAGGGTTCAAAAGGAAGATAGTGGTTGTTGTGCTTATAATATTGATCAGAAATTATGTATTTTAATACGACTGCAGATCTGAGCTAGACTTAGTTTGGATCTAATCTCGTAATTTTATTCAATAAGTCTTTTACTGCTTTCATTTACTTATGCATTTTTGAGATTTGATACGCTAAAGTAGAGTCAATTATATCTGATGGAGTCAAGTAAAACTAGCAGTTTTAGTTGGTTAGAGCACTTTTTTTTTTTCGCAGTAAATGCGTTACACATTCGCTCGTGCTGGGAGAGCACGAGACGATATGTGGGACTCTCCTCCATGCCCCTGCCCGGCCTAGTGCCCGGTAAAGGCTTGGAGGCCACCCACTAAAACCCTGCGGCGTCCCGCAACACAGTGGTGGGGGTCGCGCTCGTGAGGGGACCTCGCCTTTGCTCCGTGAGGGAAGTTGGTTAGAGCATGCCTTCTGGTGTAGGAATTTCGAAGCAAAATCTGTGATATGTGTATACAGAGTAAGTCATTTAAGGTCTTCATCCTGGTGTTTTATGTTATCACATATACTTTATGCAAATATAATTAAAATAAATTATTAATGCGAAAAAAGAAGATATTCGATGATATTTCGCGGGGCCATTATGCCGGTTATCGTTTTACGTATTAGAATATCTAAAAAATTGTGGATCATAGACAAAATAAGAAATCACTTACGTTGACTTTTACGATTGATTTATTTGTCTCCTTACAATATTTTACCTATTACTCACTAACTTATTATTTGACTAGAGTTGACTAAAATGGTAAGTAAGAACAGACAATTTTATTCACGGTGGGAGATCCTTCTTACTTCGATTACTTTTGAATCGAAAGTGGTGAAAACACAATACCACAATAGCTTCTCTCCTTTTAAACCCGGGGATCTCCCTACCAAGAACCATGCCCAAGCCTAAACACTGCTTGCGTTTCTACCAATTAGCAATATAAAATACGTAGTACCAACATTCTAAAACCGATTTTACTTTTACATCATTCGCTAACCTATGTTATCTCGAGTTTCACTTGTTAACATTTTCTAATCTACCATCATCGTAAAATAAACTTTATATCGATTTTGATTGGTTTATAATAATTTATGTTTCAATAATTTGACACAACATTTACTCAACAGTAATCGCAGGATATTTTGTTTTGTACCAACATTATGAACAAATTTATTCATCGTGATTGGCTAGTATTACATATGATGCCAACATAACATGTCATTATGTTTACATATTATGTAAATTTTGATAAACTGTCAGGTATGACAAGAATTACTACCAACATTACACAAATGTCAAAAACCCGCAGATAAGTTAAGAGAAGTATAGATTAGATATTTGTTAAGTTAAGTTGTCATCCAGTGGCACTATCGTCTAGATCCAATACATATATATATATATATATATATATATATATATATATATGTGTGTGTGTGTGAGTAAACTCACGTTTATTTACAGCAGAGTAACTACACCACCGAAGGCATCTTCATTAAATTTGCAGTATATCTGCGGATGTTAGTTTGTTTCTTTTTGTGAGAGGTATAAACTTTATAAACGCATTTTGAGATATCTATTTGCTACTGTATAAACAACGTATCAGACCCCTTTCTATTTCAAACAGTGGTATAAAGCGATTTCATTCGTGCTGTCTATAGGAATGAAATAGGATGTTGCGACAGAAACGACAGACTTTATCGAATTATCGGGAATATTTTGTTTCACTTGCCACACTTGTGCACGTTCACAAACACTAAATGGTTAATAATTCATCGCTATTATACACTACTATATATACATACTATATATAATTTTAACACGAAAACAAAACTATTAAAGTTACGCTTCTCCCTCCCTAAGAAAGTCCAATAGTAGGTAACTTTCAGTATGAAATGCGTCAGGCAGAGTGGAGTCGGGTAGTTTAATTGAACCGTAATTGCCAGGTTAAGTTAGATAGGAACTACGGCCAGAACCAAGTCAATTCTCTACCCTAATTTTGTAAAATCCCAAATTTAACAAATGAACCAAATATTCAAATGAATATTTTTGGAAGGAAAACATTAGAAGTTGCAGATTAACATTTTCACAAAATCTGCATTTTGTCAAACGATAGGAGATGATGATACTTAACGTTCAGGTCTTCATCTACACACACATACACACAGCACATACACACACATCTACACACCAAACACACACACAGTCTTTATCCAATGTAAATGATTGAAAATAATATGCTATTTCTCATGTATTCTGAGTGTCTGAAATGTTTTTCCTAGAGGTGGGCGCTAATGATTGCGACAGTCTTCGACTACTGCGGTCATTGACGCTTTAATTGTTTTGTGTATCAAATAAATATTTTTTATTTAATTGAAATGATTATACGTATATCGCTTTTAATAGACCATTAGAGAACCAAATAGAATGGTATGTTCGTTATTATACATTCGTCTTAACTTAACGCAAAACATAAAGAGACAAATATACAAGACGAAATACAAATGGCGGCCTAATCGATAGTGGTGATATTAGCTTCTCTTGACTAGTATGATATTAATGATTAATCGTTATCATCAGAAATTTCAGATATCAAAGTATTAGTTGTGTATTATTAGAATGATCTTAACGGAACCTAAACACGAGTGTTTCTACTCGTAATGGCTCAGTTTTTCATTTCTTACATCTAGGGACGTCGGGTTTAGATTTGGAGCGGTCATGTGGAAGGTAACGAGTCTTTTCTTTGCAGAACATCAAGATTCGTAATTTAAAGAGTTATCTAATTGGATTTCGATTCTCGTTGGTAAAACAAAAATATGTAGCTTACTTCCACAAAATTCTAGCAGCGGGTAGCAAAAAGCAGAAACCGCAGACACCGGCACCTTCAGCAACTACTCTACACGTGTTTCGCTGCTCTAACTGCGCTATAATACCGAGCACGGTCTAACAGCTCCTGATGATGCTCCGTGTGGTGTCTGCGGTTTCTGCATTTATTTGCAGGTGGGTGGGCGGTGCACACTGCTAGAATTTTTCGGAAGTAAGCTATTTGTTTATTAATGGATATGGACTTCCGCCATGTAACGCCTAATTCTGTGTATTGCAAATAAGTCAACCTCCCTTATCTACAACTCTTTTATACCACAAATGTATGGCTCAACCTACTCAATCACATTTTTTTTTATAATATTATCTGCAAATATTAACTAACTAACAACTGAATATCTCCAATAGTGTTTTTTTTTTTTTGAAAAAATGAACTAAATAAAGGATAAAAATTTTACTTGTTTCTTAGCAATATTGCGTTTGCGGTATATTTATACCTGGACAATATGAATAAAGATTTCATTATGATTCGATAGACCAATGGAAAGAGCGTATGATTGGTTCCAGCGGTGCTGATTTAAACCTCCGCGGTTGAGTGACTCATGTACCAGTTTCCATGGTAAAGCCACTCCCAGGTCCGAGGTTCTGTCCCCGGCCGGGTCAATATTGGTTCGGGTCTGGGTGTTGTAGTAACGTCGTTATTTCTAAATTCTATACATTAAGTGTTAACTTGGATTCAGAACGATGTATCTGATTTTGTCCAATATTTATTTCTTTTAATAGGCCAGTCCATATAATCACTGGGGCAATAATAAATTGCGGAGTGACGATCATTTAAATCATGGTATGCGTCAATTTTATGTATTTTTAATGTAATGACTATACCATAACAAAAAATTATTTCATTACACAAATTATACATATAATACAAAAAACATTGAACGGTGCAAACCCAAGTTAAACTTACTCTACGGTGCACCGATGCAGCCGAGGTAAGAACTCAAAAAAACATTTGTAAGAGAATAATTCCATGTGAATCTGATCTGAATCAAAATGACCCGTAAAATCCACTTTCAGATTTGTAAACTGATTGTTTATAATTATAATAATAAGTCGAATGGGAGTGATTTGCTGTTTGTGAATATTAATAGTAGTTCATGGGTAAACAAATCATTTGATATGCATTATACATATAAAGTCATGGTCTACACCAGGCGAGGTGACTGATAGCCGCGCATCAGTCAGCCACGTCCAGATTTTAAAATAAGTGGACATAGGATCACGTCACCATTTCGCCCAGAAATACTACCTAGCGACAGCTACTGATTTAGTCATAGTCATTGATAAAACAAATAAAAACAAACATTAAAGGGGAAACCCTTTTTTTCGACCCAATAACGAACTGTAGCAGCGAAACCTTATGAAATAGTATTTAGCGTCCCTCATATTATAAACTTGTTGCATATCCCTGCGGCTTTGGCTTCCAGAGAGCTTTCAAATTTGATATGTCGCATTATGTTTCTTCACAGGTTGTTATGAGTTTCATTAGAATAGAACTATAATCATGGTTAAAATAAAATAATTTTGTATGGTATTCCACACAACTCTATGAAATGATAACGGATTTTATGTAAACATTTTATTGATTACGAATCATAAATGATTTTCGAATAATGAGTACACACGCGACGAATGCTAATTGTGAACTAAAAATATTGCTAACAGACAAAATTATAAAATAATATACATTTCATTCTAGGAAATGCTGAAAAGGCGCAATGTATAACATACTTGACAACCACATATTTTGTGTATTCATTTTTTAATTACTTTTCATATATATTTTTTTATTTTACAAAAAAATACGGAATAATCGCTTAGTTTGGGTATTTATAAGTAAAAATAAAGTATAAGGCTAGTACACACTTGACCGTTGAAAAACAACTGGCTATAGTATATATAATGTTGCGCATTACGACGTTTAATGTCGTAAGAGAAATAAAGAAGTCGTTATTTTTTTTCCATACTTTTTAAGTACCCCTGATTTAAATCAATAGATCGTCTTCGGAACTTCGTGCAGATCAATAGTTTCAAAGCTTGTGAAAAGAGATCAGTGTTTTAAATCAATGTATTTTGATCTAATGTGAGATTATACGTATCAGAATTCATCAATAATAATTTATTTATCCATAATTGGAGCAACATTTCATTCGTCTTCACCCAGTTTGATTTTCTTTTTTCTTTGAATGGGTTCGCTCTTGATCCCTTTCCCAATCCTCGAAAGATGGCGCACATCTTGAAGTTATTGACGAAAGTGGCTCATAGGAGGTAAAAGTGCCGCGTACGTTCATGCGCTGGCATTAAACACAAGCTCCAGACATCTGTAAATGATCCTTGAAATAACCTTTAGGTAAGGAAACGTAATGCGTAACAGTTTACCACAAATAACAGTTTAGAAAGTGGGTGCAAAGCAAGCTGTTTCTCTGAGATAAACTCGACAGTCTTACTCATTCACTCTGTCCACGGTGGAGCCAAATAAACTAAACGAATAATATAGCTGTATGTCATCAGTGTGCAAATAATAATTAAATTCACTAACGAGTTGTATTACATCGGCACTGTACAAAACACATTAAATGAGACCCAGCAGAGAGGCTTGCTGTACGCCTTTGGTAACTGGGAGTGAAGGAGAACAAGATTTGCTTCTATTATCCTTGAATAGCTCCACCTATTGACTTAAATTATTCAAAAATTGTTTTTTCGTAGTAAACGTGTTTTTTCGCACAGCATATTGTATTTTATACCGAATTTAAATACAATAAATAAATTGAATACAATTATTTGAAAATATTAACGTAAATGTAATTATTAATATTACATTTACTTAATACTGAATAGGTAAACATTCATATATTATAAAACCATATTATACTAGCAAGAAAGGTAAGGTCGATCAAATTATAGGAGATGCGCTGAATAAAAACTTCTACACCGACAAATACCATGCACCAAAGTTGTAAAAATAACAGTATTTAAGTTTTATTATTATTGTTGTAATTGAGTATTGGGGCTGTGCCGCTCCAATGGAACTGTAGTCACTGCGACCTGAAAATGTTTTGTTATTACCTCCAATTTAGAGTTTGGTCTAGAATTTTATTACGAGTAGTTTTGAGAGATTTCAATTCACCTAATTGTAATCGTCCCTGGTTAATACTATATTTTGTTTGTCCACATGCAAATATTCAGTGTTAAAGTAAAATAAATTAACCTATCCGAATTCTGTTGCATTGTGTGCTCTGCGCCTGTTGTTCTGCGATTTACGATGACAATGTGAAAATCGTATAATATAGATCTTTGTATTACTTGTTCTTTTGTTACTGTTTTATTGTTGAACTGAACTTGGGATACTTTATATCAAATGATTAAAAAAAATCTTTTTCCTTTCTTCATAAGTAATAAAAATTTACCATATACCTAAGTTTTTCAATTTGCGCCCAATTATAAGATGTAATGTGTAGGTGGGAATCGAACATGCAATATTTGCATTGTGAATGTAAAAAATAGCTGGTTTCATCTTAATCGAATGTATAACATTTGTAAAAATATTACTTTCTATATTGAAGGTAGTTATTGTTCAACATTGGTAGATCGATACTAGCTCGTAGTAGAAGTTGAAATACGTTTATTAATTTCGACGCGTTTGCCAGTGTCTCGATAGCTCAGCGGCAGAGCCGAATAGCGAAAGGTCGTGGGTTCGAATCCCGCCTGAAGTCTCGGAGGCATGGTTGTTTTTTACATGTATATTTTATTTGTACCTAAAATATAGCATTTTGAATGCAAAAAAATAGATTAATTACAATATAATAATAAGAATCATAATAACTTGTTAACTCGGTGTTTTGTTTATCACACTTGAAGTGTGATCCCCATTAAAGTGTTTTACAAATGTTACATTTACAAAAACTTAGACAGCCAACGTTTCTAATCTTATCTTCCGACCTCTGAAAGGTAAAAATGTCAATAGGACTAACGACCCCCAGCCGTTCAAATCTCAATGGGTATATGGGTGTTGCTGAATACGAACTTTTGTTAGCTCTACCAATTGAAAAAAATAGATTTTCACTATTTTTTACAAGCACTTCTATCGTCTTTAAATAACCTTTCTTTATAACTTCACTCCCACTTTTATATTCATGAATACATAATAGCCTGTACAGAATAGCCTGAGAAATTAAAGTTTAAAAATTTATTCACTTCAATCAGCCAAGCCCAAAGTAAACACTGTAAGGTCTGTGTAATGAATACTAGGATAATGGATGGACATAAACATGCTAGGTCGATGTAGTAGCTAAGCATAAAGCTTCGCTAGCATCATATATTGGAGCGGAGCGTATTACAAAAAAAACTACTGAATAAAATTTTAAAATTCATTTAAAATGAAAACTTTCAAAAAGCGCGCGCTTTTTGTTTCAACGGGAAACCTAAATCTCATAGAGCCAATGTTTTTTGGTCAAACCTTTTTTAATTTTGCGAATTTCAAAATTCGGAATTCTAAACTCCGTTACGATCTAGTCCTAAACATGTGGGTTCGATTTATTGCAAAAATATGAAAATCAGCTAAAATGTCATAGAGTTATGCATAATATAAATTTCGTCATTGAATCTGATCCATAGGAGCTTATAGGCCTGCGTCCCTCGACCTTTTTGCAAAGTGATAAATACCAATCAATCAATTAATCAATCAAATCATTTATTTGTAGACACAGGTATTAAAACAGATGGTGACAATTACATCGTATCACTATGTCTGGCCATTAACAGGCATACAAATTTAAAGTACCTAACTAAAATATGTTAAGAAAAATGTCGAAATTCTTATACAAAAAAAAAAATACTATTATAAACAATGTCATGAAATTAATTAAACAATTTTAAAAATACTACAAAACAATCACAAATCAACAATAATAATAAGAAAAAATATATAACAGTAAATCAGTCAAAATTAATGTAAACTAGTCTAAACTACTAATACACCCTAGTCCTAGATTATTGCTACCACTTTTCAGTCAAAAATTCAGTCAAGGTATTATAGGCTTTCTTTATTAGTAGTGACAACAAGTCCTTACGAAATGTAGTTAGGTTAGCATCTTTCAGTTTCTTTGGTAGTTTATTAAAAATTTTAGGTGCCATACAGAAAAAGCCATTTCTTTTCAACGCAGTTTTCGTTATTGGAAAGCGTAATCTATTTCCATGACGTTTGCTTACCTTTGATTGGCCATCGGACAAAGTGGGAAAAAGATGCGGATTCTCTCTGACAAACATTGCTGTTTCATATATATAAAGGGAAGGTACTGTTAGTATCTTTAAATCTATAAAATGTTGTTTGCAGCTATCTCTTCGTTTTAAAGACTTAATAGCTCTAATACACTTTTTTTGGGTTTTAAATATAACTTCTTTGTTGTTGCAATTGCCCCAAAATATAATGCCGTAACGCAAGATAGAAGCAACAAATCCATTATAGGCTGTTAAAACTGTCTCTAAATTAGCATTTCTAGATAATGATCTAAGCGCAACAACAAATTTATTAATACGTGTACACAAATTATACGTATGACTGAGCCAATTGGTTTGATAGTCCACGTGTAACCCTAAGAACTTTGTTTCCGTTACAGGTTCTATTGTATATTGACCATAACGAATTGTTAATTTTGGTGCCTGAGTGTACTGGCGGAAATGCATTATTTTGGTTTTATCAATATTTAAATTCAGATTATTTATATCGAGCCATTTAATTATTTTGCTTAATGTAATTATAATTTCAGTTTCATATGTCAAATTGTTTTTACATTTAATCAATATTGTACTATCATCAGCAAATAATGTCATAGGGTGTTCAATGGATGTTGGTAAGTCATTAATATATATTAAAAATAATAGAGGTCCTAATATTGTACCTTGAGGAACACCGTACTCTACATCTCTACATTTTGAAATATATTGCTTTTCTACTAGTGTTCGTTTGCAGATACTTTTGATAGCAGTTTGTTGCTTTCTGTTCCTAAGGTAGGATTCAAACAATTTTAAAGCAATGCCCCGTATTCCTTAATGGTAGAGCTTTTGCAAGAGAATATTGTGATCAACGTAATCAAATGCTTTTGACATGTCCACAAATATAGCGCAAATGTTTTCCCTTCTGTCCATAGAGTCAGTCACTAGCTTCAATAAGTTAAAGGTCGCTAAGTCAGTGGATTTACCTCGACGAAAGCCAAACTGTTGAGGAGAAAAAAAATTAAACTTTTCAAAAAATGAATAAACTATGTCATATATTATTCTTTCAAAGATTTTTGATAAAACTACTGTGAGAGCGATAGGTCTATAATTTATAACATCAGTAGTATCACCTTTTTTATATGTTGGTCTAATTATAGACAATTTAACTTTATTAAATTACAATTTAAATTTAACCAGGCTGAAACTTTGTAGATCGCTTCATTTCAGTGAGTCGGACAAACTTTTTATGAGACAAAAATCTCGGTTTTGGGGACTAACTTTGCTACAGGCCTTGAAACATGTCGATAATTACGGGTGCAAAAAATTTACTAATACCAAGTCAATTTTTATCGCAATTTAAAGATTAATTTATGAGAAAGACAAAAAACAGATTGTCCGACAAAATTAATGGGGACTATGCGCCAGTCGGACATACTGAAAATGTTGGAAATCCCAACTCAAAAAAGTGATTACTACCAGTCTAATTTTTTTTTATGGGTAAATTAAAATTAATAAAATACAAAAGTAACGTTGTCCGACAAAATTAATGGGGATATGCGCCAGTCCGACACTCTAAAAATGTTGATAATACCAACTCAAAAAAGTGATTAATACTTGTCGGACAAACATACCTCATAATAGATTAGATCATATATAACTGAAATATACTTATGTCCGACAAAAATAATGGGTCGTATCGCTAGTTCGACAAAAATATTTTTTTTATCGCACTGTATAGTAAACATGTGGTTGCGTACGGTACAAATTTATAATATGTGTATATATATAAGATGATTCTTAGCTTTATTATTATTTTATTACAATGAATTTTGTTTTAATATGAAAAAAAGATATCGTGAAAATGTTACCTCTGTAGCACAATTAGAAGTTTTTGAATAAATGTAGATGTACTTAAGTTTAGTGTATTAACCTAACTTTTTTTTAAGGTACCTTTTTTGTTTTAAATTATATAATCTCAGAAAAATAATATTAATTTATGTTGCTTACTTTTATGAATAAAATATTAGTTTTATTGTCACACATTTAGAAGTTTCTCATAAAAGGTGATTTAATAACCTTTAAAAAAAATTATCAAATTTACATATTTTAGTTGATAATTTTGAAAAGTACTACTTATCAAAGTAATATATTTATAACAAATGGTTAAAGAAGGCTACAAATTTTTGCTAATACACTAAACTAAATACTTAAGTGCTTAATACAGAACGAATAACTTTAATAGATATTTTATCGATTTTTATAAGTATTCCCCACATTTCATGTCGGACCATTGTAGAATCACGTTCAGAACATTATTTTATTATTAAAAAAATAAAAATTAGGTTGATATCAATCACTTTTTTGAGTTGGTATTATCAACATTTTTAGAGTGTCGGACTGGCGCATATCCCCATTAATTTTGTCGGACAACGTTACTTTTGTATTTTATTAATTTTAATTAACCCATTAAAAAAAGTTAGACTGGTAGTAATCACTTTTTTGAGTTGGGATTTCCAACATTTTCAGTATGTCCGACTGGCGCATAGTCCCCATTAATTTTGTCGGACAATCTGTTTTTTGTCTTTCTCATAAATTAATCTTTAAATTGCGATAAAAATTGACTTGGTATTAGTAAATTTTTTGCACCCGTAATTATCGACATGTTTCAAGGCCTGTAGCAAAGTTAGTCCCCAAAACCGAGATTTTTGTCTCATAAAAAGTTTGTCCGACTCACTGAAATGAAGCGATCTACAAAGTTTCAGCCTGGTATTTATCACTTTGCAAAAAGGTCGAGGGACGCAGGCCTATTAGCTCGCTTCGCTCGTTCCGCTGCAATTATACATATATGAGTAATATTCATAAAACGTATATTTAAACGCAACAATCGGTTGTCGTTGTTAAGCAAAATGTTGGATGTAACAAGACTGGCCATAAATGCTGTTATATAAAACCTTTTCTTTTTTTCAACTTTTTAATTATTTTGAATTTGGAACGCGGTTCATATTTTAAAAACTTCTTTCGATTTCGCGCATTTCATAATTTTTTTCGTGTTCATTATCAAATTACAATGTGGAATGGGGTGTTAAAGAAAATAGGATTGCAGTGATCGCCTTGCACAAAGTGGGTATGGAGCCGTCGGTCATATTCTAGACACTTCAAGAGCTTAGGATCAGTCGTATGTTCGTATATCGTACTAACAACAGAGACAACAACACTTCCTCTGTCGAAGACGGGGCGGCCACGTGCTATTAGAACTACAAAGGCTGTTAATGCTGTTATAACCAGAATTAATCGAAAACCCATTAGGAAGCAACAAATCTTATCGCGAGAAATGAAGACTCCCTCTAGAACTCCGTCGTGTATCTTGTTTTATAAAAAGACCTGAAACTCGGTGCTTATCGTCAATATACAGGACATGGCCTCAATTAAGCTTTACAATTAAAGAGAGAGGATCGATCAAAATTGTTTCTGTCACGTTACGCAGCTGAAAGGCACAGAAATATCCTCTTTACCGATGAAAAAATAGTCACGATTGAAGAACACCACTATGAGCAAAATGATAAAATGTACGCTCACAGTTGTAAAGAAGCTGCTAAAATGGTCGGAAAGGTACAACGTGGTCATCATCCAGCGTCAGTAATGGTTTGGAAGGGCGTGTCTTATCAAGGCGTCACAAACATACATTTTTGTGAAAAAGGAGTGAAAACTTCGGCCAAAGTGTATCAAGAGACGGTCTTGGATCGTGTTGTGAAACCCTTCAGCAATACACTTTTTAAAAAAATGTACCATAGATTTTCCAGCAGGACTCTGCACCTGGACACAAGGCTGGCTTGAAACCAACGTTCTGGACTTTATAAGAGTTGAAGACTAACCCTTACCAAGCCCAGACCGCAACCCTTTAGACTAAAAATTATGGCCAGTTTTTAAGAATATGGCCTGCTCTAAACGACACAGGGACATCGAGTCTCTTAAGAAATCTTTGGAGCAAGCAGTGGCGATATTCCCCATGAAAGTAGTGCGTAAGTCCACAGATTCGTGGCCAGACAGATTAGAGGCCTGTATGAAAGCCAAAGGTGGTCATTTCGAATAGAATATTTTTAATGTATTGCTAAAATTTTAATAAATATGTACATATTAGTTTTAATAATATTACATTACTTCATAAAAAAATGCATTTTCATTTGTAACAGAACTTATGGCCGGACTAGTTATAAATATGAGAATTTCTAATTATGACGCATTTCTCAATGTTTCCCTTAAAACTCCGTCATTACGTAATTCCTTTCTATTCATGGAAAAGGTTTAAATGAATCCATTATTTGTGTATACTCATACAATCCACAATATGTACATATATTGACTAGGCCTGAATCAAGTTCCTAATTCAGTATTAGTAGCTTTTAAGTGATCGATAAAATGACCATTATATGACTCTTTTATAAAGCTGCACAGAGTTGTTTTCTTTATTTCTTTTCGAGATAAGCTGGATCAGCCTTTTGAGTTTGTGACTTCTCAATTAAAATTTTATTTTAAAAAAAGGAAAGAGATAGTAATACAGGGTTTAACATTTTTTTGATTAATCGCAAATTAAAGTTGTATGGAAATATTATTAACCTTTTACTCATATGGCTGTCTTTTTGTAAAGCGAATATGAGCTAAAAAGCTCACACCAATTCCCCAATCGGGGTGTTGTAATCTGGCTTCTCAAACTCCTCTCTGAGGCTGCGCATTTTTCATTTCAGGAACGGACACCCCGCGGTTACTACGTTAATAATGTCACTCCAAAGCCCTTTTAGTCCAGGACGTTCATTTATAAACGTCATGTGTTCCTGCAATACCTAGTGTGTGACTTAAATTAAAGACGTTTTCACGACACATTACTTTTGGGGGAATTTCATAACAGTGAACCGTAATACCGCAAAAAGATATATAGGAATCTAAGACTACAGAACCACGAAAGAAGATCATTTCGTTACCTGAAGCGTTAATTCTAAAATAAAAATAAAAAAATATTTCATTTTACAAAATAACATTACTTCAATATTTACGTTTTACTGATCCAAGAACTCGTAAACGTACTTTTTTTATTTTATCAATAGATTTTTTTGCCATAATGTGCTGGAAAGGACGGACAAGAAACTGAGCAAGATCTTTTTTTCTCTCATACATTTTATATAAAACAGTCTGAGTAGAAAGAGACTTTAATATAAATTAAACAACTTCTTCAGTATAAATGATGCAGTATTGATGTCAATTTCATAACAAGGAATAAAAATATAAAAGAACAAAAATGGATGCTTCAAATGGCTTGTCTTCTTATCCAAAGCATTTTACGATGAATTTATATTTTTCTGAAGTCATAAAAATAAAATGATAAAAATACTTTTCTTTGGCGTAGAAATTTACTTTTCCACTTGAACATGACATAATATGTTTTATACGCAAACTGCTTAATATATGGCTTCTATTTAAATATACTGGGACTCGAATAAAATGGGAATATTTTTGTTTACAAAAACAAGTTACAACTTTCTACAACTAATGTAAAAAATGCATCGTATTGAGGCATCTTTACGAATAATATTTTTAGTGCCCTCCAATCAAAATTGTAATGTCCCGTTTGACACCTGACGAGCTGATCTTTGTTGCTTAAATATTAATCTATACAAATAAATAAAATTGGAGTGTCTGTTTTTAATATTGAAATACCCGTTTTTTACTACATGCATATGAATATATATACGGCACATACACCAAAATAACATTTCTTTTTCAATTTTTGTCTGTCTGTCTGTCTGTTTGTTCCGGCTAATCTCTGAAACGGCTGGACCGATTTTGATGGGACTTTTATTGGCAGGTAGCTGATGTAATAAGGAGTAACATAGGCTACTTTTATTTTATAAAAATAATGTCGCAATATTCCACGCGGACGAAGTCGCGGGCGGCCGCTAGTTAAAAATAAATAAACTCGAAGTCTGCTTAGCGTAATATTTTTAATCTATTCAAGTCAGCGAGTAAACGAATGACCTTTCACATTGTATATACAGATTATCTAAGAGAACTAAGATTGTTTATTTTTAGAATTAATACATGATTTTGAAATGAAATAATGTGACAATTTTTTATTATATTAGCATTTATATTGGTTACTCGTGTAATGATGCAACAACTGTTATAAAACTTCAATCGTCTACAAAACATTTTCTAATTTAGGCATCCGCAGACTTACTCAAATCTAATTAAATTGTATGCAGTCAGAGGGGATTTTTTAACCCACCCGAACATCCTATTTATGTAAAGTCTATAAATATAAATATTATGATTTGCTGATCTTAGCTCTTAAATGAATACCCTTATTCGAAACGTTGATTTTTTTTTCAAGTATATATATATATATGGCCCTGTACTGCCGCTATATTATATTTTTCTCAAATGTTGCTAGTTTCACTAAGATGTAAGAATATTAGCGATACTAAAATATTCAAATCTATTCAGAAGTTATGGTCCGACCATAATTTATAAATAGACTCAAATGCGGAACATGAATCCTCACAACATTACGCTTCTTTTTAGCAATGGTGTAAAATATAAAATATTTTAATTTTAAAATTTAATTTACCTTACATTTTTTTCCGGATCTAAGAGTACTTTAATTAATCCTAGAAGAGCTTTGAGCTAAGCATTACAGATCTGACCTAGTCCAAAATTTACATTTTTACGAGAATAGTTATTTTAAAATTAATTTTAGGATTGAAATATCCATGTCAATACTGTATTTTATTAATAAGAATGAGATAAAATCTATTTAAACAAATTTAATGACCCAGTCAATGTCCTTTTTTTGACAACGTTTTGTAGTTTTTTATTAATAACTATGTCATACCAATTCAACTTAGTCGCACACAGTTTTTTAAAGATTTGTGAGAAAATTAGATGATTTTCTTTAATATCTTAGAATCATTTTGTTAACTACCAAAACTGTAAAGATGGATTAATTTAAAAATATACAAAACAATTTAAGGAAATAACAACCAGTTTTCTCTTGTATAAAAGTCTTGTAATAAGTATTTCTTAAAAAATACACTTTATGTAAATTAGAGTAATGATGATGCTGTGTCTAGTGTAAAATCTAGAAAGATTTATACTATTGATGTAAGATCAAATATATTTTATAAGTAGTGAAAATTATAGAATGGCAGATCTTGCGAACGTATGTCATTTGTTTATGTATTAGATCTAAACCCTTTGCATATTAGTTTCTAAGATATTTTTTGTAATAAATTAATTCATAAACCACTTATCGGCAACTAATAAAGTAAAATGTAAACATTTTTGCTATGTTTAAATTTTGATTGTTAATTACTGAATACCTCGCATGATACTCGATCAACAAATATCTTCATGGTTTAATTATTTTTTTGAGATATTTATGTATATTTTACACAAACCTTCCATTCAATTTTGGTTTACCTCTCAGTAAATACTTTATCAAAATCATTTCATAATTTTCAAACAGAAAATCGAGGATATTTTCGGATAAGGATCTGTTAAGCTCATACGAAACATTCGATAATCTCATTGATAATCGCAACAGTTCGTAAAATTATATAGTTCCTTAAGTGCTTTGATCATGTATTGGCTAGACGTCTCTCCATTACAACTTCGATATAATCAAATTTCCTGATAGCGTTAAGTTAGATGAGATATTTTATCAAATGAATGAGTTCAACATTTCAATGTCGATAAGTCCTTGTCACTGATTTTGCAACCAAAATGGTCCTACGCTTAACGTACTTTCTGAAAAACGAAGGGGCTCGAAATAATAAAGTCTTGGTCACCCATCTGACAACCGGCCATAGAGAGAATTGTTTAATCTATACAAGCATGTTTCGATCGCTTAAACAACTGCACCATCACTGCACCATCAAGCGCATAGCGCCTTAGGGCAATTTTATAAGTTGCTTGCCTTTATTCACAAAATTCCAACTTCTTCGATTGCAACTTTTACAGCATCCAAACAAGTCTTCGCATAAGTACCTCCTCCACGTACACACTACTTGAGCAACCTAGGACTTAATTCTCAAATAACCAGACTACAAAAAAATATAACACCATTTCAGCTATCGAGGATTTTGATTTGTTTACGAGATGTGATCCAAAAGTAACGATAATTAATATTAAACAATATGATTAAAGTAAATTTTTTATTTTATTTTTCTACATAGTCTCATTTTCTACATATAATGTTTATTTAAGCAGAGGTATTTGATGCCGGCTCTAATTTTTTTTTTTTTCCATTTTGATGTTCTCTCTCCGACAGCTCATATTCAAATGAATATAGCACCCGGAAATCATGGCCTATTTATATGATTTTTCTAGACTTTTTACAGCCGTACATATGCGTTTATAGCTGCAATACCGAAAATTAACTTGACCTCATTCTTGTAACAAGGTCAATAATTGGTCGTTCTGAGGGTAATTGAAACAAAGTAAGTACGTTTTCGTAATGAGGGTAAAAAATTACTTTCGATGTTGAAGGTAGTTAGCGTTCAACATTGGTGGAACGATACTAGCTCGTAGTAGAAGTTGAAATACGTTTGTAAAATTCGACACGTTTGCCAGCGTCTCGGTAGCTCAGCGGTCAGAGCAGTCGCCCGGATAGCGAAAGGTCGTGGGTTCGAATCCCATCTGAGGGCTCGTTGCTTAGGGCGTAGTTGTTTTTTAGACACGTATTTTATATCTCATCAGACTTTTTATACAAGCTACCCGGTTAAAGGTACTTTTGACCTGACCTTTTTTCAGGACATTCCTTTTGTGTTTAACAGATATTCACTTTAAGAGTATACCTACATAGATAACTAGCGGCCCGTCCCGGCTTCGCATCAATGGACAAAAATCCTTAATTTTTTTCTAGCATTAAATAAATGCTAGAAAGCTCCAATGGTGAAAGAAATTTCGCAATCAATTTTGGAGAAAACTACTAAAGTTTTTGAGTTTATTCATTGCGAACATACAAAAAAATACAAATCTTTCCTCTTTATAATATTAGTGTATATGACAAAATGATTGTCAGTACTGCCAAAAAGCGAAAATGTATAAATATTTGCTCTTTTTTAATATTGAAATTCAAAATGGAGAAGGAAATAAGGACAAACATTTTACTGTAGCCGTACATTATTTTGTAATTCGTACAATCATAAAAATCACATGATCTATATTTGGATGTCAACTTACTTTGAATGGGTTACGGCCGAATCCGATAACTTTACCCCAACAAGAAATTGTTACTATGATTTGGTTGTCTATTTATTCAGTTAAAGAACCTTAAACGAAGGTCCTGAACGAAAGCAGATTTGTCTTTTACCGAATAATACTATTCTTGTAAACTATTCTTAGTATGAATTTCGTTTAAAATTCATAAGTAATTTTGTTTCTTGACTAACATAATATTTTAAGCAGTAGTTGATGCTAACACTAAATAAATAAACATACCTAAAAGATAACTTTCTGACAAGTGCCGCACAACTCGCTGCGTCTAAAAACTGGAGTGACTACAAATAGTTGTATAAAACGAATTCTAAAGTTTAACTAGATATTATCTCACCTGGTTTCAGATGAGTTCCAGTTCTTTTTCTCCGTATTAAGTTCTGATATCTTTATAACTATGCCACTCGAGGTGGCAATTTTTCTCATAACCTGAAATGAAATTTTGTAATGATGTTTAAAAAGATTTACTAACACTACTGCCTCGGAGACATAGACACTATAGTTTAGATAACGCTGTTAAAAATAATGAAATGATAGATGACTCTTATTTATCTATCATTTCATTACTTTCACAACGTTATAATTAAAATATAATTAATCTCTTTTGTATTAACAAATACAAAAGAGCTCAATTATATTTTGATTAATTTGATCCCTTCCACGATTCCAAATATAATTAATATTTTTCATGTTTTTTTATCCAACGAGAAAACGCCGCTAGCCTTTTGGGCACCTTTCTCAACAACAGCGGAGAGGTTTATTTTCACCTGTTTTAATGTTTTGTTTTTTTCATATTTCTTTTGTCATACTCTTGTATTTTATATCTAGTTTAAGTTTATTGTAGTTAATAACAGTTATTGATATTTTAGTCATAATATCTATATACTCTGCAATTCTTAACGCCTACTCTTGAAATTAAGGTGAGTTACATTAAGAAATACGAGTACAATCAAGACAAAATGTTATAAAGTATACCTACTGTTTTACAAATCGAAAAATTTTCATTTAGTTTTGTATGTATTTCAGCCTGAATTTCCTAAAAATTTAAGAAGATCTGTATAAATCACATTATAACGGTTTTTTTCTGCTGGGGCTAATAAATAAATAGATTGTTAGTAAACCACGTGCATGCCACAGTATCAATAAAATTTTAATTATTGTATTTTGTTATTTCTACAAACAAAATATACGAAGAGGTATGGTTTTGCGATTTTTTGTATTTTAATTAAATAACAAGAACTGAAAATACTTATTACCTAACAGAAGTAATGCGCATAATAGAAACTAGGAAACATAGATAACGAACGACAAAATACAACAAATAATAGATTAAAATCGGGTCATTCATTATAGTAAAAAAAATATTATCGCTACTATTAGAGGGCGGGTCAATAAGTCCGTGACTTTGAATTCCCCGCCTCTAAATTGAAATGGCAACACTGCTCTTGTCAACAGGCAACTGTCGACTCCTGTCGATATTTGAACGAGCTGCGTCATTTAGTTTGTGTTTGGCAGCCGTTTATAGTAGACTACCGCGCGTTTTAAGAAAAAAAATGTAGAAAAGCGAATTGCATGTGCTCATTAAGCATTATTTTGTGGGGAAAAACAACCAAGGCTAAGCTTGATAAATATTATTTAGACTCTGCAACAACCAATTCCATAGTAAAGAAGTGGTTGACTGAATTTCGATTTGGCCGTACAAGCATGGAAGATGCCCAACGTTCTGGACGCCCAGTCTCTACATCCGAAACAATTGAAAAAATATATGTGGTTTTAGTCGATCGGAGATTGAAAGTGAGAGAGATTGTTGAAGCCATTGGCATCTCACATGGCTCAGTATTTTGAATGATCACTTGGGTATGAGAAAACTTTCCGCAAGATGGGTGCCGCGTTTGCTCACAATCGACCACAAATGCAACCGTATGACAATTTCACAAGAATATTTGGCTTTGTTCAACCGCAATATGGACGAGTATTTGCGCCGTTTCGTGGACGAAACGTGGATCCACCACAACACACCAGAGACCAAACAGTAGTCAAAGCAGTGGGTTTCTCAATGTGAATTGGCGTTAAAGGAGGCAAATGTGGGTTTGTCAGACAATAAATTCATGGCGACCGTTTTTTGGGATAAATGCGGTATAATCCACATTGACTACCTTCAAAAGAGGAAAAAAATCAATAGCGAATATTATACCAACATATTTGGTCAATGACGAATTGAAAAAAGCGACCGCATATGGCCAAGAAAAAAAATATTTTCCACTAGGACAATGCAAGGGTGCACACATGTGCAGTTTAAATGGCAAAAATCCATGAATTGGGTTACGAATTGCTCCCTCATTCACGCTATTCTCCAAAGTTAGCACCGAGTGAACTATTTCTTCTTCCCAAAGTTGAAGAAATGGCACGGCGGAAAGAGATTTGACTCCAACGACGAAATCATGTCACAAACAAGTGCTTATTTTAATAACCTCGACAAAACATATTTTTCGGAGGGGATAAAAAAATTAAGGAAACGTTGGACTAAGTACATAGAACTTAAATGAGATTATATTGAAAAACAAAATAACTTTTTTTTCTAAAAACAAGTGTTTCATTCAATAAGTCACGAACTTACTGACCCGCCCTCGTATTTGCAAGCTCACCTTGCTTCATCTAAATTAATGTGCTGTTACAGTACTAATTTGATATTTTTCTTTTGTTTTTCTTATATATAGATTTATGTATGTGTGAGTAATAATATAAGAGCAAATAATTTTGTAATAATTATTGTTCTTGTTATTTAAAAAATGTCGGTAAACTTAAATGAATATGCTAATTAAGCGAACGATTCTGAAACAACGCCAAACTTGCAAATAGCTTAATCAGCAGCAAGCTTAATCAGCAGCAAGCTTCTTTGGAACTTGTAACTTTCAAATAACGAGCAACTATAAAATTATACGGAAGTAAATTTGTATTTTGTTTATAACGTTTTTAATTGGCTTTTTCTAGAAAATAATCAAAACCGCCTTATTAAGATAAATTATTCTGTACATTTAATAATGATGGATGTAAGAATTTACAAGATTTTGAAATAGATAAATAGCGAAAAGCTTTTTTTTAGGATTTTTAGAAATGATAGTAATAATACAGATATACAAAAAATACTTAAAACTTCTCAATTTATCATAAAAGTCAAATTTTATGTCTTATATTAAGACAATTTCTTTGTTTTAAGAACAGTCCAGTGACGATGATATAATTCTTATGGCTGAGACCTGGGGAGTTCGAATACAATGCCAAACGATTTGAGAAGTGCTTGCTAAAAGTGTGTCTTAAGATGAACGGACAAAACAAAAATAATTTCGAATGCCTATATGGCACTTGCTCAAGTAAACATTGGGAAAATTACACTTGAAGTTATTCATTATCACGTATACCTAAAATAAACGCTAAAATTAGGTTAGTAAAACTCTGAGGACGAGACATCTCGTCGAATTCAGCTCGGATGGGTAGCATCCGAGAAACTTCAAAAAATCTTGGCGTCCTAGTTACTTTAGTGTCACACAAAGTCTTTGATCAGTGTGTGTTACCAGTAATGACATACGTGAGATATGGTTTCTAACTATAGGTCGTCTCATAAGAAGGTCATTGAGGTCACCCAGCGGGCAATGGAGAGAACAATGCTTGGTATTTCCCTGCCTTGTAGAATCAGAAATGGGGAAATCCTCAGGAAAACTAATGTAACTGACATTGGTCGATAATTGCTCTCCTGAAGTGGCAGTGTAGTAAGTAGTCAAGGTTGCGGAAAGCCGTTGAATGCAGCACAGGACCAATCTTTATGAAATTCTTGAAGGAGGATTATACCCAGCAAATGGGTGTCGTTAGACTAATGTAATGGTAATGTGAATGGAATCTTTATTCAATCATGTAAGATCATGTGTTTACTCAATCGTTCATATAGATTTTTTGTTTTACTTTACAGAAGAATCCGTACAATGCAAATACGCCTCTTTATTCTGTTATAAATCTCTGACCGTTTAATTATTTTAATGTTGTTTAATATTGGTAGTGACACGGGTCACAAGTGAATTCTCAGGCGGGAAACGAACCGGCAACCTTTGGAAATCCGGTCCAATGCTCTCCCAATTGAGCTACCGAGCCCTGTGAACACTCGTCGAAATTTTCTAGTACCTTCCTGATTTTACGCTGTAGGCCAGCGTTGTTTCATCAATGAGAGGGATCATCCTCTCGTATTCGAAAGAAACATTTTTACAAATTTTTACATTTTTTGTGATAATCAGTAAAAGGGCAACCCACAGTCGTATTTAACAATAAGTGTTGTTAGAAGTATACTTTCTGATAATTTTTACGGTAACTGTAGGTATTTCTGGAAAAAATTAAACTATTTCTTTAAGAAAGCTAACAATAGAAACTGACTATTAGTAAGTAATGTTCAAGTTATAAATATTAGAAAATCATTTACAACCAGCTTCACGGGCCTATTAAATTTGGAGTTTGAAATATTAAGGAAGCCTTTATTATTATTCCTAACTCTTCTTGCTCATAATAAATAGCCTGTCTTTTGTTTCTTTACTCCAATCAAACTGACACTGAAGCTACGAAATTCAAACAATATTTTGTAAAATCTTGATAACAAATTTACTTTGGAATAAGTTTTAATTTAAAATGTCCTATCATTCGAACAGTTATACTACATACACGACATTAATCGATTAATCGCAAATTTAGATTTCAAACAGATAACATACATATTCATTGAAAAATTCAATTCAATTCCACTTCAGTATTTTGGTTATCTCTTTTAATCAATATTATTAAGTTTTATCAAAGAACATTTACTCATGAATTGCTTTATATAATTTAACGCGATAATATACTTATTTATACAGTCCAAATAAAGTGTTACCTGACACATACAATTTAGGGGTCTTCAAGTCATGAGTGAATAGGTGTCTTCTAGGCAAGCGCCTCAAATCCTAGACCGCATCATTTCTTATCATCAGGCAAGATAGCGGACAAGCGTTTACCTATTAACAATTAAAAAAGTTATGAAAATGTTGTCGCTGTTTTAATGGCTCCACTTGTAGGGATGAAACAACGTTTTGACTTTAATTATTGCTTACACAACTTGAGGTTGCTCTTAGAGTTCGTTCATTTTCCGTGTTAAAGCTTCAAATATTATGAAGTAATAAAGCAAGGTATGATTCAAATCACAGCCAAATAAGTTTTATTACCTCTCCATAATAAACTTGCAAATTATTTCTGCGTAATAGATGACTGCTCAATAATGAGTTTGAGAACTTATAATTAAGTTTAAATTTAAACTTTTTGCTCTTTGATACAATAAGGTATTAATTATATAGGTAGCCAAACCACACATCATTTACTAAGCGGTTTTTAAAAAAGTTTTGAAAGCATGTACCAATTTGTTATCGAAATTAGGTTAGGTATGAGATCCCTCAAAATGTTAGTAATTTGTCAAAACGTTCACGCCATTCATAAAGGTGGCGCCACCTGGGAGGCCCGTATTCTAGATTGATAACTGCACCATTTATCTGAAGCCGTTGTTTGGTTTTTGAGCATTATTTTAGCCTTTTTCAATATGGCACGAGGCGAAATTTAATGTGTATTGTTTTAACCTTTTATAGTCACTAACATTAGTATTCATTGAAACGGGATCATTACCATATTTTTTTTTTATTTGGGTCTCCTAATATTACGGTGGAGTTACATGCGCCATCGTCACGAAAAAATGACGAGGAGAGTTTCTTATGTTATGATGGCGCATTTAAAAAAAATAGTAATGATCCAGTTGTAATTAATACAAACATGTTATGTAATTTTGATTTCAGACTCTTCGTCTTGAGAAGCTTAAAGGCGCAGCTGTTATTTCGACTTTCGAAAAGCCCGCTGATTTACTTAACTTGAGCATTTTACTGCCTCGAAAAAATTTTGAGCCGTGCGTTGGTCTGGTCTGTAGTCGTTATTATACACCAATCTGCACGATGCCCACGTGATAGGTTATAGCCCGTTCTTCCTTTGATGTTCGACCATCATTTGACGATCGTTATGGACATATTGATAGGCTGCCGATGATACAACTACAATGGTCACTTCATGTCGCTCCTTCTTTGTGACTGTGAATAAGCAAGCATAGATGCGGAAGGATTGATGGTTTCGGTAATTGTGACGTTTAAAAACAAAATAAAGAAGAAAATAAACGCGTTTTCATTATAGATAAAAAGTTTTTCATTTGACTAAGTAGCCGTGAAAATATAAGAACTAAATATCTTTTAACTAAAACTTCATATAACAGAAATTTTATATTCCATTTTTTGAACACATAATATACAAAAACTTATATAAAAAATATGTTCTCTCGAATCTCTCATATAATTTCTCCCATTATCTTGTAATAAAATCGGATACTGGAAGCAGGAACCGACCCTTTTTTATTAAAATAATACAAACATTTCTTCATTTCAATTTAATTGTTTGAGATCTTTAACTCTGAAATAAATAGATTGGGATTAAAAGAGCTTTTCAAGAATAAATAAAAATAGTTACTTTATTTCACTAAAACATACCTAACAAAAATGTAGAATTAGCATTTTAAGAGAAAGGTGTAATATTTTTTACGAGCGTTTGGTACAACGGTTTTTGCCGCTTCTTTTGCTATCAGCGGTCCTGGGTTTGAGACCCAACTTATCTTGATGAAAATTGGTATGATATCAGATTTACGAGGGTGGGTCAAAAAGTTCGCGGAATGAGGGGCATGGAGGGGGGAAAGGTGACTGTTTACTACCTGCACCAGTTGTGACGCTCATTAAGAGTATAAATACTAAGTTTCAAAAAATATAGATCATAATTACCTGAGCTACACATCAATCAACAAGTCAATCCGGAAAAAAATTTGCAACATGGAGAAAATTGAGTTACTCAGAAAATAAGTGCTGTTCAAAGAGTGGGCTTCGAAATCTTGGAACATCCTCCCTATAGCCCAGATTTAGCCCCAAGTGATAATTATTTGTTCCCAAAAATGAAAAAAGAGCTTCGAGGGAAGAAATTTTCCGGCGATGAAGAAGTGAAGAGCGCAATTTTGGCCTATTTTGACGACAAGGAGAAATATTTTTTTTTCGAAGGTATTAATAAATGAATTGATAGGTCTAATAAATGTATTAGAGTTAAGGGGGAATATATTGAGAAGGAAAAATAATTTTGAGTTTTATTTCTTACTTTTTACTCTCCATTCGCGAACTTTTTGACCCACCCTCGTGATTAGTACAAACTTTTTGGCTTCATAAAATGATTAGCTACCTAATCTCTCCCTTTATTTCCTATGCAGATATACTTTTTTATTTTCTAGCAATTACCTGGAAGTGCTTGCTCTTAGCAAAAAGGTGTAAGAAAAAGATAACATAAGCTACTCACAGAAATGTTTCTTACGATATCATAATTTCTCATCAAATTTTATTATTCTGATTGTACACTGCAGAAATTGTTACAGAAATTGTGGTACCTCCAAATTGATGATTTAAATATTTTGTATCACATAATAGTCCGGAAGCCACGTGATTCCGTGGTTCAGTGCAAACTCCGTGATTGTGAATGTTAACTTCATAATTATCTTGGTATGCGTGCTTACAAACTGCCGAAAGTATTGTGCGAAATTATCGGTGATGATAGAAAAAAATATATAGAAATTTATAATTAAATACACAAATACACATAAATACACATAAATATACAAATACACTCCGACCAAGCAAATCTTATTTGTCCAAGTGTTAACTTTTATTTTTTATTAAAATTTTTACTAAGTTTAATCACGGAGCTTTCAGGATTAGTAGGTCCTCGCCTACAAAGAGACCAAGGATTTTAATTAATTTGCATATATCTAGTTAAAATTGTTGCATAGACGATTAAATAGAAGAATCAGAATATTATTTTATTAAATTTGTGTGTTAGGGTTAATTAACTTTGTCCCTTTACTTTGAGGATGGGAAAAAAATCCTGTATTTCAGACGGCTCCGACTTGATCGAACGATTCCCTGCTACAAACTGCTATTAAAGTAGAAATTATTTCGTAGTTTTAAATATAGGAGCGAACGAACTAGTAACTTGTAAACGTTACAAAGAGTAAGTCATTGTCATCTCAACTAATTAAAACTTTCGTTCTAAAATCTAACTGAAAGTCAATTTAAGCCGATATCTCGAACAGGGCCGAAGGGATAAATTAAAAACGCCGATGAAGTAAATTGCAATGTCAATCAGACGGTAGCAACGTCACTGTGCTGGATAATCAATCTTCATGAGGCAAAGAAGTGCTCGAGTGTAGGAGATCGACTCCTTACGATCGTTTATAAAGTTCAAGTCTATTTTAAAAGATACACATCGACAGCTAATGAATACAATTTAAAAAACTAGAAACGACATTTTGTATTCCAAATACGATTCATATTAGCATCGTCAGGAAGTAACTACTGACTGTACTGTTTAAGCCTTTAGTTTAAGCAAATTAAGCTTGAATGGGAAATTTAAGTCTTAATATCACATTACGGAGGGTATTGGCGTACATTCTATTAAGTTACATTCAATTGAATGTGTATCGAGAATTTTGATAGTTCGAACCAATTCACTTTAGTTAGAATACGCTTGTTTATTAAATGATGTCGAAGTGATATTAAGAAGTTAAGAATATGGCACAGAACTTACGGGCGCACTATAAAAAATGTTTTTCTACAAAACCTAAATGGAATTGAAGTCAGTATAAACAAGTCGGTATTCTTACCGTTTCATTGAAATCCATTGAAGTGTTTCGGAGCGTATTTAAATAAAACTTTCAGACAGACATTTACTTAAAATTAGGTGACGTGTAATGTAGCAGGTTCACTTTAATTTGAGTATGTCTTTGTATTCACAAACCCTTAAATTTACTTATTATTATACGAGTAGATCAGGACCCATCGAAAAATGTTAAAAATCTCCAACCTGTTTTCAGCTTATTAATTTTCTATATATTTTTAAAATTCATGTTTTTTTGCATTAATAACCTTCAAAATAAACTAATTATAAAATCAGTTAAGCTATTATCTCGCAGAGCATTCAGCAGTTTAATTTGCTGAATTAAACTGCTCAGAAACACATTCAACTGAACACACTAAACTGAAAGAAACAACCACAGCCATGATTCTTCCTTCCAAGTTTTTCAGAAAGTCTTTAAGTAAGAATGGCTGATGGTTAATCTCCTAACACACAGTCCACTGTTGATTTTCAACGAATAAATTGTAAATAATTTGTAAATAAAGACCATCAATCTGTTGTTAAAATATAGCAAATATATAAAAATGTAGAATTACCAATTCGAATCGAAGGTTTCAATATTGAAACTAAGTCTCATGAGCTTGAATAAGTTCAATTATTGATTTAGATAGACCTTTTTCGGTCAAAAAGGACCTCACTACTATTAAAATTACCTTTTCCTCACACTAAAACTACTAAATTGTATTGTAAACCTAAAAATGTATTACCTCTTTTTTATCAAGTTTTTAAAGCTCAATATATTTTCTCTTTTTTCTGTAAAGAATGCATAATATAGTGTTATGTAGCAAAACGAGTAGAAAATTAATACATTTCAATTGAAGATTCTTTGTCTTGTCTCTTGGCCTATGATCAGTCTTTAAGAAAAATAAATTGCTTCCGACGTCGCACCGTTAGGCAGATAAAATTGCAATATGAGTGTAAGCGTAGAACACGAACTGTGTGTCACGTCTATCGATAAACACGTACATTAATAATAAGGCATTATCTTTGCAAATAAAGGAAAATTGATCATAAAACAATTTACCGCACTATTACAATAATACAATGGTCGAATTTAATGCCAAAAGCGGCCTACTAATCAACGTTTACAAAAATTAAATTCATGAATGCAGCAAACTAAATGATAAATTATATACTACATAAAACATTAATGTATATAAGGAATAATCATAAATACAATTATATATTATTCTCATAAGTAAGCTAGTGAAATCATTGAAAGTAAAGAGGTTTAACTGTGAAATAACTATCATTACATAAAAAATTATTGAGATTTTTTTACTGGAAAGAAATTATCTGAAGCATCGCGCGGAAACAAAAGTTGTGAATAATTATTGAGATCAGGTAGTGCTGATTTCCCTCTTTACAAAAACTTTTAAATATAAATGTACAATAAAAAACAAACTTTTATAAAATGTTCATAAACAGGAACTAAACAGTTCAGTCTCTATATATGATCTAAGATCAGAAAACTTAGCAATACGAATGACACGAGTTGAAATTCAATAGGTTTCGTTTTACTAGTGAACTCACATGATCATCTTCCGGTTATATAATAAGATCACCTCCATGATATAATAATACTGCATCGTCTTACGCATGTTAAATTTCAGCTCATTCGGAAACCTGGAAGTGAGTCAAAATTTAATTACTTTTGGCCGCAAAAGTGACAGAATAAACCAGCAGAATGAAGTTGGCCGCTAATTATGAATGTGTGTGTGTGTGTGAGAGTGATTTTAAATTATACATGGTAGTTAACAATAATTTATATAAAATTATAATATTAGTTATCTTTGTTTAGTAACGATAAAGAAGTATAAGTTCTTACGTGCGTACATAAGTACTCCCAACGATTTTTTTATTTTTTAATCTAACCATAAAATACTTATTATTCATTATTTCGGTAGGATATCATTTTTTTTTTTTTACTAACACTAGCATTTAAGTTTATAATTGTAACTAACAAATGATATGGACCAGTTCCGAAATAAAATAAAATTATTATTATTATTATTATTTATTTATAATATGTTAAATATAGTATGTTAGGCACAACAACCAGTGTATGGTTACTCGTTTTAAACATGTATATTTTTTGCGTTTTATTTTGTTTATTGTAGAAATGACAATTAAGTACTTTAAAATGTCATAGACATCTTTTCAAATGAAGCGTGTGAATTACTTTGCAATGCCTCCACAATGTGGCTATTCTAAAATCCGTTCGACGCACCCACTGGAGAGGAAGACTGAACACGAACCTGTTACTTATAGCGTATTGTATCTATGTTGGGTACATCGCTAACGTATATTCGATGACTGAAACATAGAAGCAGTTGTTGGAGGTATCATTTTGAGGAGCATTTTGTGATAAATGTTTATTTAATTAAATAATAAATCTTGAAGTGGCTCCAAGTATCTACATGCCTACTTGTTTTGTCTGTCGTAGCATTGCATCAGCTTGATGCGACGAATATGTGGATAAGATTTAATTAAACTGTTCTGTCTACTATCTCCACCAGCCACGCGTTGTTGTATTATTAATTAAAATATTACCTACCCAAGTCCTAAGCTGGGACAAATCCAAAAAAATGAAAGAAAAATCATCAAAATCCGATGAGCAGTTTCCAAGTTCATCGCGGTCAAACACTGATAGGGTTACACTACATAGTATAAAACAAAGTCCCATCCTATTGTCTGTCTTTCTCTAGACCTTTAAAATTGCGCAACGGATTTTGATGCAGTTTTTTTTAATAGATAGAGTGATTCAAGAGGAAGGTTTATATGTATAATACTCGCATAACATAGTCGAGAAACAGTAATAATTTTAAAGGTTTTTAATGTGATGTCGTAAAAAAAATTTTTTGCGCTTAGGCGGTTCACACACTAGAACTGCGTCCCGCCGCGGTGCGCGTAGCGACAGAAAAACGCGCCCCCGCGCGGAGGCGCAGATCTGCCTAACTTAGCGGTTAATCTGCTTCCCCGCGCAGATTTTCAATACAAGTTGACATTACTTCTTCACGCCCCGCGCTCCCGCGCAGAATCTGCGCGCGGGGCGCCTACCCGCGCGTTCCCGCGTCGGCAGTGTGTTGTCATAGGCGAGTTTTCTATATTAATTGAGATACTTGCATACAACAATAAAATCTGCGGCCACGCGCTACGCGACGGGGCGCGGTGCAGTGTGTTGACCGCCTTACATTGCAAACGCTAGCTGAATCCTACGAGATATAACAAAATAATATACTACAGTACACCTTAAAAAGGCCTACAAAAATCCAGAATGGTATATGTCTATCTCTTAGGGTTAACACACAATAACCATTTTTTTATCCTTTACTTTTTGCGATAAATAATAGCTTATCTACAAAGCGATTTTAAGCAATACAACATTAATCCTGAGCAATTAAGTACCTTAACTACATTGTGCATTTAATATAGATCAATATGGCGATTACAGCATAAAATTTAAATGATTATTTTCGAAGATATTACAGATTTAAAATGCAGGGACCCGAAGCCGGGGCGGGTCGCTAGTTTTTATAATAAAGATGCTAAAAAGTATTTTCATGTATTTAATTGTATTTCATATAGTAGATATTATAAACATAAAAACAAACTAAAATATTTGTTCATATACAAATTCTGCCTGATTACGTGTACAGACGAACATAATTTTGTTTATAAGTTACATGTGACATGTTAAACAAGAAAAGGCAACTCTGAAGTTGAAAATGGCAGCTCTGAGGGTATCGTAAGTATTCTTGGTAAAGTTCGTTCTCAGTTCCAATTGAAAATTAGATCAAAAATGTTTTAAATTGATTACTCGAATCTTGTACCGCCGCATAGTTTTATATGTAGCCAAAGATGTTATCTTTTGAGCAATGCATTGACTTTATCTGCTCTCGCCCCCTAGTTATTATAGACAAAATTTGATGGCAATCTCCAAAAAACAAAACAATATAGCTTTCCATTGGGCAGTTACTATTGCGTTAATCTCGCATCAAATGCCTAAACTGTTTTATGAGACATAGAAGCCTCTTTCCAAATAATTAATCAAACTGCAATCTTTTATTAATTATCCTGCGTTACTTTAGTTTAAAATATTACAAATGCTCGAGACCTCATCGCTACAATGTTTATGTGAAAGTTTGAACGTCGAATGGACTGTTCGCCGACTGCTGACTGTTGTGCCACAATGCCAATTTTTCTAATAGATCTTACTTTTGGTAAAAGTAAATTTATCAGAAATGTTTAACCCGCGCCTCCAAGACCATCTGAAAAAAAAACATTTTGCATTATTTACTATAAAATGATAACAATATTATGTCATAAGCATTTTTTTGCTCAGGTTTCAAGAGAAATTATTTGGGATTTATCATCTATCTAAAGACATAAATGGGAAACAAAAATTCAACCTTTAAATTTTACTCCGAAATATCAAAACCAACGCAATCTTCCAACAACACCCAAAACGAAAAAAAATACCTTCCAGTCGTCACCTCTGTTCGCTCCAAAAGTCTGTTTACTATAGGTCTACTTATACACGCTTTTTTTACGCCCCTAGACAACTTCGGCACCCTTCGGACACGAAAAATGAGACGGTGCGGTTGTCTGACCTACTATTCACATGTAAATCCGTTTAGTAGTTTTAAAGTTCATTGCGAACAGAAAGACAGACAAATGCGGCAGAGGACTTTGTTTTAAAATATGTAGTGATACTTATGTACAGTACAGCAGTGAATAATGTACTTATTCAATTAAAGTACAAGCGTAGTATTTGAAAAAAAAAAGAAAATGAAAAATGTTTTATTTCAATTGCAAACCATTTGTTTACAATAATTTTGTGGTAACATTTCTTTTAAGTATATTAGATACCTGTATTAGGAAGTTACCGCTTTTCCTTTCCGGTTTAACAAGGGAAGGTATGTAAGTCAAAATACAAAATTTAATTAGAAAGTAAAAGTACATTTTAAATTAATTAAATGTGTAGTATTGTGTGTATTTATGTATGTTGTGTGTTAGTGTGCATGTCATGTATGTTAGTTTGTTTTGTGGTGTGTTATGTATGTCTGTGTTATGTGGATAGTATTATATACATTTGCGACCATAGTCTGCGTAGTAGATGTCCGTGGGCGGAAAACCGCATAGCCCGCACGGCGTAGACGGAGCTGTAGCCGCCTGCCTTAATTGTACACGTAGAACTCAAACACCGATGAATCAATGGGTGTAAATCCCTACTTCACACCTCAGTCAATGGATCGAAGCCAGTCGCCAATGACAAATCATACTGATCTGGGTTTTTAATCTGGGCATATTGCTTTTAACAATTTCACTCAAACTACGTACAGTAGGAAGAGTTAAGTAATTTTAGGACCCTATGAGAGATTAGGGGCCCTATTTTTGAACAGGGCTTCTGTGAATAATAAGGTGTATGACTACTTGTTGATTTTGCTAAAAGAAATAACACATGTTTACAGCCAATCGAAAATTTCATTTTACATGCTGCAAAGTTTCATAACTCGAATAGATCAAAGAACAGAACCACTTTAATTAAGCTTAAATTAATTCGAAGCAAAGAAGCGTAAAGTTTTCCAGCAAAACTTTTTATTTACACTTTAAATATCAAAGAGTATTTCTTGCAATGAACACTCTCTTCGGTCTTAATTAACGAAATACTTTAAATGTGTTTTATCGTTATCTTAAGTTACAGAAATATGAGAATATTATTTTTAATATTGAAATATGCGTTATTCACCAGGATAGGCGTATCAATAGATTTTGACCAACTGTCAGGGCATAACAAAGGAAAGATAGACGACCTTAGTGGCTAAGTGGTTAGCACACCGGTTTTCGGTACCATCTTGGTTTTTGAATTCCATAACTCGAGTGCTTTTGTACAACCTCATTAAGGTCCAAAATACTGTTGTTATATATGTCAAATAAATCCAGTGTATTGGTCGAGGACAATTTATTAGGTGCATCGACAAGACTATATAAATGGCAAAAAATCGAAACACCGCAATTCAGCATAGCAACATTCGGTAGGTCGCCATCTACCGACAACATGTAGAACTTGTATATTTCTTTGACAACTTAACAGCTTTAGATACTTTACTTGGATTCAGGTCAAGGTATGTGATGTCGTCTAATATTAGGCTATATATTATATTTATTTATAGTATTATAGTAAAACAGTTAGTCCCTGGCGCTGCGGAAGCCACAATATAATTCCTTTAAGCACTACTTGAACCTAATTTTACTTCATGAATCTTAAAATTTTAAAACCATTTAGGTTTTATATTTGCAAACCCTTTTTAAATTTCGTAATAAGAATGGCAAAGATCTTTCTCAATTCAAATTCATTATATAACTCTGATAAAATTAAATAAACATTACATTATCTAGTGAATACATGAACAAAGTTTGATACGAAGATTGATTATACATCTGCACGCTGACTACAGATCGCGTGATTCCACAAACTATGTTTATACTCTAACTAGTTATTTTGCACATTAAGGAATTACTCGCAATAAAGGCGACGTCTGCATTTACAGATCAAATATTATTCTGAATTTATATTCAATTTATTTTTAGAGAATTTTCATAAATGAGATTTTGTGTTTGTAAGCGCCTTTTTTAAATACCTACGAAAAGGAACGTTATATAAGTTGACCGCTTCTTATTTGAAGTTGTCGGTTTCTTATTTGAAAGCTGTTTATCTAGCGATATTTTTAAGACTTGTTTTGTCAAAATCGGTTTACCGCTATTCAAGGTCAATAATAAGCTCTTTTGTTAGCTGCTTAGACGCATAATGAACTGCATGGTTTTTCTCATTTATGTATGACTACAAACCATGTTCGGATGTTATGTACAATGATGAAAGTTATTATACACGATACGTAATAATACTCTTACATTGAGTAATAATTAAATATAAGACTTCTAACAGAAATTACCTGTATTTTGTTTTTAAATGATCTCTTTTCTTTCTTCTTTGGGCGTTTTCAAATTTATAATTTAATTTTACTTACTTATTTATTCAGTTCAAATAAATACTAAATTTTACTCTAATTCAGAGACCGCCAGTTTTAAATTTTTGTTTTATAAAGTTTTATATTAAAGAATATACTCCTTTTCCTTTATTTATAACGGTCAAAGATAGTTTGCCGCTTGTGTTCACGATGAGGCGCTACAATGCATTTACTTGAACAATGTTAACAAATCTTTTTAGTTGTTTTTGTCGTAAGTTCAAATAATAAAGGAGATGTCCCATATTTGCCCCAGAGTCGTTTTATGTTTGTAAACTGCAAAGTACAATTGGTCTTTGAATACTACACACGAATTAATACACTAATAATTAATATTTTTCATACAAAAACAGAATTATTCTACATAGCGGGGTTTAGAAATAATAAAAAAAAGATACCTGACTGAATTGTTCTAACAATGAACTGTTGTATTTGTTTTGTTTTTTAATGTGCTCCTTTAATGGGAGGCAAACATGCTCATCTGCATACAGCCAGTTAACGGTGTTTTCATTCTTTTCATAATGTGAATGTGATGCATTACAATATATTTAAGAGTATTTGAAAAAAGTGATATGATATATTTTTGTCAAAGATCTCAAACAATTTATTATGTTGATGTTTTTATAATATATATGAAAAGGAAATTCTAGAAAATTGGCTGTTTGGTAGATTCTTTGCCTTGCCCATAATGAAAGAACAGCCTAAAAAAACATAATCATTGATCAATATATACCCTTTGGTATTGTGTTGTTACAACAAGTCATTTCGTTGTGCTGCATGCGTTTGCGCCTTCGTGGTCTTTTTGTATTTTCTCGTTTGTTTAGTGTTATTTTCTCGTTTGTTTAGTGTTATTCTTTCAGGCTGCGTTGAGTAGATCACCAGCAGATTCTCCGTAGTACTGTTAAACATAGACAGAGACTCCAGTGTATAGGTGTATAGTAATGGCGTTTTCTAATCGTTGTGTGAACTGTACTATTACCTTCACAAATCCACGAATTGTATGTCGAAGAGTGTTGGACCTAGATACACCACTACGTGATCTCTTGATATCTTGGATTTCACCTTTGGAGGTACGTGTCTCAAGTTTTGCAAATACTTTTACTCTATACATTCAACCCTAAGATGTTGACCGAGCCGCACTTTTTGCAGACTCGAAAAAGGCCTAAGAAACGTCATGTATATAAGGCGATTTATGCCAAACATGCGTTTATGTATTTATACAATATAATTGTATAAAAGTATATAGAAACTAAACTTCTCTGCCAGCTAAGTTTAAAAGCATTAAAATCTACCCTTTTGAATTACATTTACATGCAAAGATATTGAAGTGTTAATACATAGGGACCTATTTACTGGCATATTAAATATCTAAGATTAATAATGCATCAATTCTGTTACAGGTTTTATCTGAATAACGTGTTTGTGAAGAATGTTTTGTTATTCTTCGGTTCCAAGCTCAGATGAGTGAGCCTTCTCGAAGTTATGGTCACAAATCAGTATGTTTGGGATGTGGTGTTTCTGTTCTACGAGCAAGAAGCATTTCAGCTAATCAAAATCGTCACGAGTATACCATAATTAAAGCATGGGTGGCTGAGATTCAGGTATTATTAAATAACATAAAATACTATACAACAATAAAAGAACATTCTTGAAATCATTTCATAATTCATTTTTTCAGGCAAATCTCCCTATATTTACAAGGATTTGTAGATCTTGCTGGAGAAAAGCTTCCAGGGCTCCAAGTACTAGCGTAGCAAGCCCACAATCAGACCTAGATCATCAAGTAGAAATTGTAACAAGCCCACAACAAGAGCTAGATGAAAACACACCTGATCCTCTTGTTGGAATACAAATGGTGTGTATTATTTAATTGGTTATTAAAGATATTAATTTATTTTACATTACCTTGTCCCAAGTGAAACAACTAAATTATTTATTTTATAGGAATTAATCTTTTTTTACATAGTGTCAATTGTTTAGTTTCGTTTTATAATGTTAACGATTTTAATAAGTTGACATTTGTAAATAATATCTAATGACATATCATACCATACTACAATACATGCAACATTGCATTGTTGTAAAGTGAATGATGTGTTATTGTATAATAATTGTAATTCTACAAGTACCTTATATTTTACAGGAAGATGCTGAGCAACCCTTGCTGGTAAATGTCGCTGTTCAAGTTGAGGACTCAAACAGACCACCAATTCCTCCACCATTACCCATGCCTGTGCCGGAGCTAGTGGAAGTGCAACAGCAAAGGCAGACGGTTGTACTTCCAAATTATAAACGAGTTTCTTCAACATCAAGGTGATGTTTATTCAGTGATTGTTTAAACATTGATAGTATATTTCGATTAATACCAAGGATAATAAGGCATAGAATTCTAATTGATTTAAAAGTTTACATTCCTAGATGTGCTCGAATTTGCTCAGACCACTTAGCTGATTCTAATTGGAACATTTTATTAAGTGAATATTTAACAAATCACTTTAGTAGTGCGCAAATTGAGGATATGTTGGAGTTATCTCAAATAAATCAAGACACTCAATTCGATTTTGAGAACATTGAAAACATGAATGATCAAATTCGTCATTATTGGATAGGGGTTACAGTGCAGCAATTTAATGATATTATAAATGACACTGCTAGCATTACTAACAGAATAGTCAAATATAAAACTGCTTTGGCTATGTATTTAGCTAAATTAAGATCTGGTGATAGTGATCGAAGACTATCATCAATTTTTGGTGTTTCTAAAACTACATTTAATAGAAATATTACAATTGTAAGGGAATGCCTAACCCAAGATTATGTTGGTACTCATTTAGGTTTAAGACATATAGGAGTTCAGGAAGCCAGTGAGCATAAACTTACAATCCCTAGAGAGTTATTTGGGAGACATTTGACCACTACAGGAGAACAACCTCTTATTGTTATCTGTGATGGAACTTATACTTATATACAAAAAAGTAGTAACTATAAGTTCCAAAAAGATACCTACAGTCTACATAAGTACCGAAATCTTGTGAAGCCTTTTCTACTTGTATGTTCTGATGGTTATATTTTAGATATCTTAGGGCCATATTCTGCTAAGGAATCTGATGCTTTAATTATGAAAAATGCTTTTCTTGATGGTGCTGGCCCAATGCGAACTTTTTTTAGAGCTGGAGACGTGTTTATAGTTGACAGAGGATTTCGCGATGCTGTGCAAGACTTACAAGCATATGGCTATAATGTTCACATGCCGGAATCCATTGAAGAAGGCAACTTCCAACTGACTACTTTACAAGCTAACAAAACTAGGCTCATTACATTAGTAAGGTGGGTGGTAGAAATTGTCAATGGGCGCTTCAAAAGGGATTTTAGATTATTAAGACAAGAGTTCTTTAACCTGGCATCACAACATGTTTTTGATGACTTCTGTATAGCTGGTGCCTTTATAAATCATTTTCATCCACTTTTGCAGGACCGAACCAATGCGAGAGAAATTGCTGCAAAAGCTTTGAGCAGGTTAAATGAGCCTAATTATCTGGGAGAATTTGTTATTCACCATAATATGAATCGTCAAAGAACCAATTTCCGTAGTATTAGCGCCCATTTACCACATCTTTCTACTTTTCCTCGTTTAACAATGAGTCAATTAGAAATGATTGCTCTGGGAACATACCAAATTAAACAGGCCCGTTCATATTATGGTGAGCATGTCAGGGATGGTGGGATGTTTAACATTGAGTTAAATACTCAGTTGGAAGTGCCCGAGAGTGAAAATATAAGGGGAACTTTAATTCGTGGTCGTATAAGTTCTCGCCATTCGAGCAAAGTATATTATTCCTATATTACATACTGCTCATATTCAGAACACACCGAAGAGAACATAACGGGCTATTACTGCAGTTGTAAGGCAGGTAGTAGAACTGTGGGCTGCTGTTCTCATGTTATGGTTATTTTATGGTTTTTGTCTTGGGCTAGGTATAACCCAGATAGTTTACATCCTCCAGCAGCATTTTTGGACGATATTTTAATAGAAGAAGAATAATAAACGTTCATATTACAAAACATGAACTAGAGACAGACAATAAAATAGCCTTCCTAGGTATTCAAATCAGCAAGAATCCAAATCAAACCCTTAGTCATACAGTGTATAGATAGGCAACTCATACAGATAGATATTTGAAAGGTGATTCTCAACACCATCCTATACAGTTGGCTACCGTAGAGAAATCTTTGTTTCAGGGAGCTCGCGGCATCTGTGACCAACAACATCTGACTGCTGAGCTTCAGCATGTCAAGCGAGTACTACAAGATAACAAGTTGCGAGTACCAAGACTGCGTCGTAGAGGCCGCGCCACAAACTAGCCACAGTAGAGCGTCAACCTGCTGTCCTTCCCTACATGAAGGGGGTCACTGACAAGATTGGGAATATTCTGAAGCGGGTTTCCATTAATACTTATTTTAAACCATCCAGGAAGATTGACCAATTCTTACGACCGGTCAAGTGCAATATACCCCTCCAGTCTACAAAATCGATTGTGACTGTGGTCTCTCATACATCGAGCAGACAAAGAGAAGTATAGGGACGCGCATTAAAGAACTCGTAGCTGACATAAAACATAGGCGCGATAATAGATCTGCAGTGTGTGAGCATGCTTTTGAGGGGCCAAACCACTACATTCGTTTCGATAAACCACAAATTCTCGCTAGAGAACAAAGATTTGTTATTAGGATGCTACGCGCGGCTATTGAAATCAGGAAACATCCTAATTTCAATAGATACGAATGTTGGAGCTTGGTTACCTGCTTGGATTATAATAAATGTATAATTAATAAATGAATACCTACAAAAACACACATTGCAAGACCTGATGATGTAGTTAGCTCTTTTTGCAAATAATAACAGTAAGATGGAGGTCGGTCCCCCTGCCCGAGTTTCTTTCGCCAGTTCTTCTCGGAAGGGCCTCCCAATTTCCGAACTGGTAGTAGACTCAGTAGTATACAATGTAACCGTAGTGAGAATTTAATAACTAAATAAAATGTAAAAATAAAACAGTTTAATTTATACAAAATAATTTTAACATTAGGAACGTGCCCGATTAAAATATTGTAAAGGTAAAATACATGACAACCATTATCTTAGTCATCCTGTGATCACGGCTCCTGTAAAGGAGTCGAAACGTCAGGATTAATTATAAAATAAAATATGCGCAAAATCCGTAAAAAAGTGTTTTATTCTAATATGTAATGTGCGCGGAAGTGTAAGAACTAAATAAAACATGTGTTTTTTTATTCATCATCAGCTTATAAATATCCCCGCTGCTAAGTAATAGGCCCAACTAAAGCCTGTGCCTGGTGCTTGGTGGTAAATACCGTAGGGAGAATGGGCCATAGCCCACCATGCGTACCCAGTACGGATTGGTGGGTAACTGCAGTAAGAGACCATAATTTGGAAAAGCTGCTGCCCATTTTATAGTCTACGGGGGACGTATATCCAATTGCCTCCAGTCATTAGTCGCCTTTTACTTGTTTCAATTTTTTGTTATTGCTATGCTACTCTGTGGAATACCACACTTTGTTTCTATTGATGGTGAAGTTCGGTTTATGTTTAATACTTGATAAAACAAACAATTTATATTTAGAAACGGCTACCAAGTATATTTAATGTTTTCTAAAGTATTTCGTACAAATAAATATATATAACTTATATAATTGATATAAAGTAGATTCCTGACAGCACACATTAGTGAATTTTGTTGCTATCAATATAAACTGCTGTGTAGTATTTTATGAAAAACGATAAGTATAAGAAAGAAAACATATCATACTGAAAAAATGGTGTTTAAATGATAAAATAGTGTGACACATAACCTAACTTAACTTAAAAACCCCACTATTTACAGCAAAAAGTATTATATTTTCTAATAGTAGAATAAAATACGAAAACGGTAATTTAGTTTTGAAGCTGACGCATAGACTTTTTTTTGTGGGGCAAACAATGTATGTAGCGTGGGACATCTCCTTTAGTAAAATAATCAAGCAGGCTTGTTAAAATTTTTAATTTTAATTCAAACAACCAACTTCTTGTAACACTTTCTATCACAAAGATATAATTAACAACAATAATATTTTACTTTTACTTTGCACCTGAGTCATAGATGTTTATATCTACTTCAATGCCCGTAATCATCACAACATCTCCCCTTTCCGGGACTAAAATCCAAAGTCGATAATTGAATTTAAATCAAAGAAACATAAGATGCGGGCACATCGTAGATTATACAAAAACTATAGCTCAATCTAATCATTTATTTTAACAAAGGCCATTGATAATAAATAATTAATCGAATCAATATTCAGCCTTACATCCCAACGATCAATTATCATTTATTTGAAATAGCCACAATTAACTTGAGTACTGTTGTATAAACACTTTAAAAATACTGCAACTCTCGTGTTTAAAAACTGTAGAAATTATTTTAAAATTTTTAAGAATTTTTTTTAAATTGTATTAAGAGAAATAGTTTTATCAGCTTGCGTGTTACACAACAGTAAAAACGCCGTTATTAACCCCGACAGCGCTTAGTTCAGTTAAAAGTTACCTTTAAAATGAACATAACCATTCATAATTACCGTGCAACTTGCTACAAACTTGTGAGTAGTATTTGTTTGTAAAACTAGCCATGCACGATCAAATTTTGCATTATCCAATTTATTTCTGTTCATCTGCGTTTCACGTTAATACAACATATAGTAAACAATTAAAAAGGAAACACATTATACTGAAATTCCTTTTCTAGATTTAGTAGCAAATAAACAAATCAAATGTTAATTTAAATATATTACAAATATTTGGGATATGAAATAAATAAGTTATTACAAATTTATAAACATAGGAGAGAAAGAATGCTGCATTTTGTACTAAATTGACTCTTTTAATTTATTACACAATGCAGAATTTCTATATTTTTGTAATTATATTTTTTTATTTAGTTCTTACACTTCCGCGCTCATTACACATCAGAATAAAACACTTTTTTACGGATTTTTGCGCATGTTTTATTTTATTTTATATTTAATCCTGACGTTTCGACTCCTTTACAGGAGCCGTGATCACAGGGAATTCCTGTGCGCAAAAATCCGTAAAAAAGTGTTTTATTCTGATGTTATATTTTTTTGTCGATCAAGCACAGTCGAAGAAAATTGTATCTCAAGATAAATTAATAGCTGTTACTTCAATTCAGAAAATGTAACTCTCTGTATATGATAAGTTGAATTCCAAAGAACTAAGCAGAATGTGAAAAACATTGCTTGACGAGCGCAATCGCGGGCTGATTGTAATTCTCCCAAATCAGGGACATTGTCACTTAGATAGAAAACATCCTAAAAACGTATACAGAAACCATGTTGTATGAAATCAGCCCTCAAGAAAACAATTCTAGCATAAAAAATAAATAAACGAAATAAATCGGTTAATTTTGACTCCAACATAAAACGAAGAACAGTAACGCATCCACTAAGCCGTCTATACCATCGTTTCGCGACAGTCTATTGCAGAAAATTAAAACAAAAGTAAAACCCCATTAGAATGCAGATACAATATTATATTAATATTGCTAGTTTATTAAAATTCCCAGAAAAACTTTTATAAACTAACATATGCACGGTATATTTAAACCCCGGACAATACTTTAAAATATGCATAAGGACATAGTGTACATATAAAAATTTGGGATAACAAATAAAATAATGATTTTTATGTATCAAAAATGTGTTTTTCATTACAATTGATAAAACGCACGTAGGAAATGACTGCATCTATCATAGAATACATAAAAGAATAATGATATTTTTATCTGCATTCTATAAAAAACATAGATTAGTCAACTTAATCAAATTACTTCTTAAGTATCTGTTTCTTGTAGACAAAAAATCTTCTTAATTATTAGGAAATTGCCGCGCTCTACTATAATTGAGCGAAGCTCTCTTTTAGGCAACTCACAAATTTCGCTTGTCTCCCTCCTGCTACTTAACGGTTCAACCATTTCGAACGAATTTTGGCATGAACATACATGATTATAACCTGACGGACATAGGCTATATAAAAAAGTATAGACTTTGCCATGGAGGAATAATTACCGAAAGAAAAATTCAAAAGCTAATCACAGCCAAACCGCTAATACTACATCGATGAAATTTGGCGCCAAAACTCACATCGTGGTCGTGACTAATGTGCAAAAAAAAAGTTTTGAAATCGGACATACAATCGAGGAATAATCACCCTTCAAAAATCTAATTGCTTCGCTCAGTATTTGCAAACAACAGCATGTATTGCAGACCTAGTTTAGATAAGGGTTCCCAAAGTTTTTATGTCGAAGTCATAGCTTTCACCTCCTCTTAGTTCCATAAATGTCAAAGTGACAATTGTGTCGACATACACAACAACTTTTCTTTTAATGATAGTCGTGAAGTCTTTCTTTAATCTGACAAGGATAACTTAAAGCAGATCGTACACACTTCGACAAAATCTATGACTATATCTAATACAACAAAGTCATTTAAAACTATGGTACAGGTATTGTTTAATTTAATAAGAAACATAAAATTCGCTCGCGGAACGTCAATTGTGCGGCGGGCAGGTAACGAAAGATATCAAATTATAAAAGCTAACCAAATTGAAATGAGCAATGGCTTTCTATTACCACAGACTGATAAATTAAATGAAATTTCTGGGAAAATTCTGCTTGCAATTTTCAAAGTAGCAGTCACCTCTTACTCGGTGATGAATTTCTTCTCTGACCTTTTACCAAAGGGAACCGTTAAGTCGCGTGCCTCTTACTAAAATACGTTTCGTAATAAAATTCAACGCCAGTGAATTGAATCTTTAATGAAATCATTATTTGTTATACCTATTATATCTTGAAAAAGTCAACTTCTTCCAGTTAAGTGGAATTGGTGGGTTTTCTTATAATAGAGCTTTTCTTGGGCTTGGAAAAACAAATAAATTTTTGTAATTCTGCTGAAAATTATTTTGTAGTTTTAAGTAAATAATAAAATATTATACACCATCAAATACACTATTCCGTATTATGGAAATCTGAAACCGCGAATATTCCATATCTATCCAGACCTGAAATAATGTAGAGAAGATAGATATGTATTAAATAAGGCCTGAAATGTCCTTAGAAATAGACCCCAAGGGAAAGGCGTGCAAGTTAGTCGACCACTGAAGTTCTCAAGAGTATCTTCTCTTTAATAAGCACGATTAATTAATAACAACATTTCCGATTTATTTTCTTTAACATGGATAATCCCAAATTTATCCGGTTATCGAAATCTAGATGTAGCGCATGAACATTCTATGCCGCAATAAACAAAATCATTATAAGGTTGAGTTACTAAATCAAGACCCCAAAACCCAACTCATGCATGATTAACTAAAGCACGAGTCTGTGACCTATCGAAACGTGTACTTCAAGCATGTAATCCGATTATATCACTATTCTGCTATATACTAACACTAAACGTGCTTAACCATCTGATTTTGACATTGCGTTCAACACAGAAAGCATCGTGTATTTTTGCAGCAACTAAATTCATGTTTGATAGTTACAAAATTTTTAAAACGTAGTTTTCTTTATAAATATTCAGCAACTATTGTTTGTGAGATAATAATATTTTATAAAACTCCGCTCTTTATTTAAGGTTCACTTACAGACGGTCACCAAATGTACGTCTCTCCAAATAACTTTACTTTTAGAACAAACACTGACCTACTAACTAATAACCTACTCCCCGGGTTTCAGCAATTAAGTGCTATAAATTTCTTTATTAAAACTTTGACAGCGTTCCTAATAAAATGTTGCTGAGGCAAAAAAATTCAATTACCTACTCGAAAAAAAGTTTTTGAATTAAAATTGAATGACGTTTACGAGGGTTGAGTTTGTAATCAGTTCGTGTCTAGATATAAGATTTCAGATAAGAATTCCTTAAAGTTTATTAAAATTTATTCGAACATTACAATTTGCAGTAAGAACAATTATTTGTATTATTAGTTATGTGTGATTTTTTTATAATTTGACTAAAATGAATTTAAGACATAGCGTAATGGTTAGTAGGCTTAGTTTTTTCTTCTTGAGATTAAACAAACCATGAGGTGAGGTTCTTACGCGGCTTCGCATTTGTTAATTTTTGGTTTTTTCACACCTTCCCATGTTCTCCCGTGTATACTTTCTTCTAACTATTCTAAACTATTTATATCAAGAATAAAATAAAAACCTTATCATTATAAAAATGTCTTTGACTGCGTCAATAACTGCCAGTAAAGAGTCTTTTAATAACAAAGTACACTCCTGCTTTATAATTACATGTAGAATATGAGTGCGGCCTCTTACATTTTTCAACTTTTAATTTTATCCCTAATAAAGACAAAAGAAATAATAAATTTTACTATGCAAAGATGGAGTTAGTGAAATACCGAAAGGATCATGTGAACTCCAGGATATTTGTAATTTTTTAAAGAACTACATTATGAACGCTTAAATTAACTAGCAATAATAACTCATTAAAAACAAATATTTACTGCTCAAAAGAGGTCTGTCTTATCAAGAAATATTCGCTTGGTAAAATTTTGGGTTTTGGAAGTAAAATCTAATATAAATACAGAGTCCTAATATTCTCTCAACATTTTATTAACAACTATTGTATGCATCGAATGTGATGTAATTAATGGATCATTCGTGAATGAAAAAAAAGTCATATAATTTATAAATTTGCACCTACCGTACCACCTGGTCACAGAATAATTGAATAACGTAAAAATTAATTTCCTGTCTTCTTAAGCTCAATATGAGCTATTAATAGAAGGTTGTTCGACGCTTTAAATAAGCAAATCAATTTACACGGCGAAAAAGTAAAGGTGTATTTACGTTTAAAAAAATGTTTAACTTCTTTAAAACTCTATTTACACCTATTATTCGTATCAGTTCTAAAAGATCAAGTCATAAATAAAAACCACATCCAATGGCCAAAAAAACTAACCAAGAGCAATAAGGATTTTTAAAATTTTCTAGACTTTTTTAAAATGAATATTTTGGATATTTCTCAAACAGCATTGTATGACAACAGCGTCAAGAGTTTTAAATATCATTCATATAAACCATACGCAACAAGTTTCAACAAGAACGATGAAATACTGATACTGGGACTTATACATACTGCCCGCACTCAGCAGCTTGTATATCGAGGGCCGAGTCAATGTGTACATATAAGCAAAACACTACAACTAAACAAAAAGAAAGGATGATGAGCGTGCATTTTGTAAATAACTCTGCATTATTTCTTTTTTAAGATATTCGATAATTTCGATTCCATAAATTCGATATTCCAAACAGATCAAGAGATCCCTGATCAGATCGCAGCTTATTGCCTTATTTTAAACGATTGCTTATTTGAATATAAGCCACTGAGTAATATCGTTAAAAAAATAATTAATAACGATACTATCAAAGTGGATGTACAAACAGCAACACTCTTAACTGCACCTTCAAGACCCAACAGACAGAAAGGTAGAAAGAGATGAAATTATTTTTCTCATGACAACTTCATAACAAAAACTAAAGTTTTTATGACATAATATCTTTGTGTGTGTGGTGTGTGTCTCTTGGCGCCAGAGAACTGTCACTGCTTGACGCAGAGTCTTGACATGGCTGATGACGTGCCATCAGTTGTTGCCGCTCTTCCAAAACAAAGAGCAACGGCAACGTCGCATGCTTTTGGATGAAATAATGATAAAATTTAATTTTACTTATCCTGCATCCATAGACTTAGAAAGGTAAAGATGCAGCAAGCGAATAATAATAAAGATTTCTTACACTTGCATTATAAAAATTTAGTATTAATATTATATTACTCAAATAAAACATATACTAACTTAACAAATAAACAAATCGAAATAGCGCATAATTATTGTGATTTTTTATTACACAAAAATCTTTTCTGATTATAATTAGTAGGATCATTGCCAAACTCGACCTCATGTAGTTTGTCCTTAGCTCTTATTCCACCACGCATATGGTTTCCTCCGTTCCCAAAACTTTATCATTTCTGTTATTTAAAATATGAAGTAATAATTTTTCAGACATGCGGTAATTTATTAATTCTACTCGAATTTTATATCTGTGACAGCCTGTCTTTTTCTGTTCAAAAACCTCGGTGTCCGAAATGCAAAGATTAGAATGGTTTTCAGGTTCAAATGTGTCTTGCTTTTAAATTTCAGGTTAACAGTGAAGAAAGTAGAAATTGCAATTTTTGTAGTGCAATATAAAATAATATTTCATTAAATATACCTATTCTTTTGCTATAATGCTAGAGCGCAAAGCGCGTAAATAATTTGTTCGCCAGTCTGACTAAAAGTAAAATAAAAAACCAACACTTTTTTTGTAGCAATATATAATTATAAACTTTAAAAACCTTACACAAAAGCACAAAGAAGATAGAATCGCCTTTTGTCTTCAATATTATAATTTTAATTGGACGGATAATATCGTAGTCCTGGTAATTTTAAAAACCAATACGCTTTTCAGTAAAAATATATTATTACCACTTCATAACAATGTTCAAACATTATTATGAAGAACCAACCGTTTGTGCGTTCTGCCTTTTAAAAATCGCTATCATACAAAGATAACTGGCACCAACAGTAATAAAAAACTGATGTTGTGTAAGTGACAATTTTTGGGCTGGTACGAGGGCGGCACTGATAATTTTGGGAATCAAGGAAGTGACACAACTTTACTATTTAAAAATGTATTTATTGCTTTTCGAAGTATTCTCCGCGAAATTTGACACACTTTTCCATACGATGGAACCAATCATTGAAGCAACCATTCCATTCGGAAGTTGGAGTCTCCAAAATGGCCGTTTTGTAGGCGTCCACAGCTTCTTCAGGTGATGAAAATCTCTGACCACGCAATTTATTCTTAATTTTAGGGTAAGTATAATAATCATTAGGGCTTAGGTCGGGGCTGTACGGCAGATGGTCTAATAATTCTATGTTTTCTTGCTCCAAAAACTCTTTTGTTCTGTGCGCGGTGTGAGAACTCGCATTGTCGTGATGGAGGATGATGCGGCGGTTGCAGTATCTTTACGGAGTTCAGAAAAGACCTGTGGCAAACAAATGCTAGCATACCATTCTGCATTAACCGTTCTTTGTCCCTCAAGAGGAATAGTCACAACATGGCCGGTTTTGGAGACAAACATGATCACCAGGATTCGTCACCTGATACGATGTTGTATACAGCATTTGAGGATCCTTCGTAGAATCTTTCGAGTGTTCTGACGCACCAAGTAACGCGAGCCGCTTTTTGCTCTTCACAGAGCGAATGCGGTATCCATCGGGAAAACAACTTTTTTACACCTAATTGTTCATGCAAGATTAATTGTATTTGACTCATGCCAATGTCTAAAGTTGCCTGAATTTCGCGGTATGTCACATGTCGATCTTCCTCAATCAGCTTACGCACAGCATTAAGGTTTTCTTGGGTGACTGCAGTTTTTAGACGACCTTGACGGGGAACATCACTGAGCTTGACACGTCCACGTTAAAATTCAGCAAACCAGCGATAAATTGTGGTTTTGGATGGGGCTTCATCACCAAATGCAGAAAGCATCCGATCAACACACTTTTTTTGTGTTAAACCACGTCGAAAGTCATAATAAATCATCGCTCTTGATTTTTCTCGAGTCAATTCCATTTTCTCAACGACTAAGTTTGACAAGACCTTATGACAAGACCGAGAATCTTTTTTTAAATAAATAAATGGTATTTGATTTTTCAAACCAAGGAGTTTTCAATCAAAAAGATTTTAATATGACAGGAACAGTGGAAATATTCCATTCCCGATACTTTTAATGCAGCCCTCGTATGTGATGGTGTGGGCCACCTTCATTTAGCCTACGCCGCACTGTCTGCATCGATATCTAGCGACCGGAAAAATTTGACAATGATTGTTCTGACATTACTCTTATTATTGAATTGAAACAATCCTACCTTTTTGATGCGAAACTCATTAGGGTCTTAGAAAAAAGTATTAGTTTCAGTTATTATGTAACTTTGTAACGTTACACACACATCTACAATAAAAATGACATTTATGAAGACGTCATACATCTGTTCTCACTTTCTTTCAAAAGTTGGTAGTCACGTGACAGGGGCAGTTAAGGTTGTTGCTGTTTGTACAAGGCTTTAAAAATAGAAAAAAATAATTTACATTAAAAGAATTAGTTATAGGCACATCAGAGCACGCACAAATATATTTAATAAAACCACCATACCCATTTTCTATTCTAATTCTGGAAGAAAATACACTTGTCAAGCGGATAGAAAGAAATAGAGGATACCGTTGGAGTGAGGGGTATACTGATTACAGAGAATTTAGAAGAGCGGACCCACTACCCCACATGTGAAGCCGCCGCCCGCTCGCTGGTGCTATCTGGGCCACCCGTCTCGGGGTCTCGTCCGGTCTGCGGACCGCGCCAAAGGCGCAGAGTTCCCCCCCTGCGAGAACGTAGCATGAGGCGCCACAGTCACCGCCACACCAGCCGCAGCTGGAGCTGCGCGAGGAGAGTTTCAGGAAGAAGCTTATGGCTATAACGTGCGCCACTTACCGCTACTGAAGAGAGAGAAGAAGCGGTATAAATAGGCGCGCAGGCAGTCTTGGCTATGGCTTGTGTAAGCCATTTTAGCAATTGCTCAGTAATTATTATTATCAAAACGAAATATGAATATGAGTACAATTATTAAATGAGTATAACGGTGTTTGAAAGTCACTACACGGTTACGTGTAATACGCCGATTGCGGTGATTGGTCGTGTGCTGTGAATGGCTATTTGTCAAAGTAATGGTTCCCCCCCACCATTTGATGTTATAAAAGGTTTGCCTTGCTGTCAAGTGAGCCCTTTTTACTTCTAGATCTGTCGACAAGGAATAACCTCTTGCTGTTATTCTGCTAGTTTGACTTGCACGTGCTTACACTTGACACGGTGTAAACATTGTACTCTGTTTTTATAATAATTATTATTGTTAATGAATAAATTAAATAATTAATAATTGTAGTAAAGGTCGATGGACTTCTTGCAACAGTTATTCCCAATATTGATAAAGGCTAATTGTTTGAAGGATAATTAAAATAAAAAAGTATCACATTTTTGCTTTTCTTTTATCCGATATGATTACTATCAATCCTACAAATATTTAATTTGCCTGATAGTAACAAAAAACATCTTAACATTCATTTTATTCAGTTCGCATACCTTAACCTCTTCATTTCACTTTAGAAAAAGTGCGTAGAAATTACGAACTCTCCATATTCAAAATTTACTAATTCTACGTAATTTCCTAAACAGGCCTACGCCTTTTTTAAAATCTGAGTTGGCAACACTGATCTAGATTGTATTATTTTTGCTGTTACTTCAATGATTTCTGTTAAAAAAAATTTGACTTTAGACACTTATCGTGAGGTCAAACCAATGTGATGCTGTTTCCCAATGTATAAATAGAACAAAAATATCATAAGTATCCACCAATTCATATATGCAGTAAAGTCAACTACGTAATATACTGTAATTAGTATATGAAGTAGATTTTTCTGTATAAAATTGAGAGCACATTATTTCGAACTCTGTGTTACAATAAGTTAAAGATAACTAGTGCCTTTCATCTCAAAATAACGAGAGAGAGAATACATATTGACGGGTTTGGAGGCTATCCTATTTTTGTAGCCAATATTGTTAAGCAACGACTGCACGAAAAAAGACTAACATAGAAACAGTATCTGCTAAAAGGTTTGGATACTCCGTTTTTCAGGTAAGAGTTACAATGAGTACCTACATTATTTTTTTTCTTATTCATTTATTTTTATTGATGTTATTGCTGTCGGTTAAATATTTGATGATAATCTATTGGATCTTTATTTAAATATTTTGAATGTTGAAATCAAATGAAATGAGTTTTTGGAACGCTTTGGTGAATAAGTTCACCAAAGCTTATTAGCCATTCGAACGTAAAATGAAGTTTTGGAACATAAAAGTTATATGGAAGTAACTTTTGATTCGTGTCTTCCCATAGATGGCTGTACTTTATGTATACCAAATAAATTCGTTTATTGAGGCGGCGAAAAAATACAAATATTTTAGTTATATAGAAAAATACTTTATTTCATCTTAATTTTAACCCCTCAGACGTTAATATCGCCACGCGAGCAAATTTTGATGTTATAGAGTTTCCTTCATTACCTGTTATTTAGAATCTTAGCTACCAACGGAAAATTCGAATAATTTAAATAATTGTTTATACATTATAACTTTATGTTCGATTCACTTATAGTCAAAATCAAATAAAGTGCTTTTAAAAATTGTAAAACGTTTAGGAATTATCAATTTCGGCATAAAAATAAGATCTGTATGAGACAGCATATAAAAGTAAAAAATTATAGAAACAAAATAAATTAAAACGGAAATTGTGAACTCATTTCTCGTCAAAAATACGATTTTACTTTAAAATTTAACTTATTTAATCACATCTGAACGGCTTATTAAGAAAAACAAAGAATCCAGTTTATTTGGTGTTTTTTCAAAATATTTTTAATGTTACTTTTATATGAAATAAAGATATAATATAAAAAATTAAAAATAATGAATTAAGAATAAATTATATCTAATAATAAGTCAAGTTCATCAAGTTTTTATTGAGATTTCTGTGACCTATCAAAAGTTGTTGTTATTTAGTTTAAGTCATTAATAGAAAAAACCGGTATTAAAACTCATCAGCATATATTAAAATCAAAAAGTAACAAGTGAAACACGTGCTAAACATTTTTCAAAATTATGCAATGCTACATTAGCACAACAACAAATTATAATACATCGCCTTCGTCCACCATTTATTCAAAACAGTTTCACTTTCTATAGTGAAGCTATTGTAAAACGTAAGCAATGAAAAATTATTTACATCTTTGTGTAAAGTTTAACTTAGATTTTTTAATTGAGATAATTCAATTATGCTTTCTTTACTGACCCACAAAATTAGAAACCAAAAGAATAACACGAATAATAAAGTTGTTTAGTAGAAACCTAACTTCTCAAAAATATTACTTAAATAAAGTATTTTAATTAATAACACAAATCTAAAAACCCAACCAGAAGCACCCCTTATCCAAGAAACTGTCGACATAAATAATGAAAAGAAACTCCAAAAGTCCCCGATTTCAGTTTCGATCTCGGTCCAGATTGGGACGGCCCCTCATTGGTTTAAGACCAGTCAGTTGCAGATGCTGTACGCATTTGGAGCTGGGTTGATTAAAAACGTCCTTTATCCATTTTTCGTTTTACTCTTTGCATAAAGGTGTTCTCTATTATTGCCTATTGTTAACTGCAAAACTACTTTTACATAATTATCAAAATCACTATCGGCCTACTAACGGCCCAACTGCTGGGTAACAAGCCTTCTCTGTGGAAGATAATACCATCACGAAAGTGGACAGTAATCTACCACCTTAGGCAATGCTAATGATTTCAGATGCAGTCAGGCTTGCGAGATCAAAGCTCGTAGGAGTTCATGATGTTCGTCCGATCTTAGGCCTTTGCATTAAACATTTTAAGGAGGTTATACAATGTATCCCGTCACCAGTGTCGGAGCCTTTAATGGTGTGAAATATGGCATTTTTTATCGACAAATTGCCCCCCAAATTTTGTTTTTCTCTTATGGTTATAAAATGGCCGCCATTTTGTTTTCTTGGTAACCAAGAACTGGGCTCTCATACTAATTCGACCACAACTACTTATGTAAATGTCCTATCAACATTAAAAAGGTGTCATTTGATAGCTAAACATCAAGACAACAGTTACACAGCCATCATGTTTCAATTGTCATGGAATAAAAAATAAAAAAAAATAATTAAAGAAAAACAAATAGATTCCCTTTTGTGTATTTTTTCATTATTGGCTTTTTGAGAAAAACCAAATTCGAGGGACCAAATTCGAAATGCCATATTTCACACCATTGAAGGTTGCGACACTGGTGACAGGACACATTGTATAAACTCCGATGAATACATGCATTTCTACCTAAACCATGGGCATTAATTTATTTTGTTCATTTCTATGATAAGATAAGAGAAGTAAAAAGTGTAAAATAGCACGCCCATTTGCTGCTATATTTACCGAACCATTTCTACCTAAAATAAAACAATGTAGTGTTAGAATATTTTTAGTCTTTTCCTTGTCTCATAAAAATCGAATCACTGAGTTGTTCCACAAAAGAACTGATATTAAGTGCATCTAAAATAACATATTGAAAGAACATGTCTCAGTTAGATCAAGAACTGAATGAACTGACGACAAATGAAGAATTAACAATTTGTTTCAAGAATGACTACCAAGATTTTGGCCGCAAAAGCCGATTTCACAAGTGTTATTACCTAAGATTATGGTCGACTGTGCAACAATTTCAAGTATTATTGACATCTTCGTATTAAACTGAACGTGGGCTTAGTGCTGTTGCAACGGTGATAACTTGAATGAGAAATCGGCTTCAAGTTAATGAATGCAGAGACCATCGGTTATTTTAAGTAAAATCGAGAAAACTCAGAAATAGTAATGGAAACATATACTATGGTACCACTATAATATAATTTATTAATATTTATTTATTGTTCAGTATATTAAGATACAATTATTTTTATAGAACACATAAACAATAACCTTGAGGGTTTATATTGTAATGAGAGTTCGATATCAAATTTGAGTAAAAAAAGAGAACAAAAAACGTGCAATTAATTCCAGTAAACTCAGGTATGCGCATGAGCATCTGTCGCGGTTTGTGCTATTTGTAGTTTTATGTATCATTTTACAATTTGAATTATCAATTTTATAGAAACTAATGTTATTGCTCATACCCTGTATTTTTATAACATTTGTGGCAATAGCTACTTCAAACTGGCGACAAGTGATAATTAAAATTACTATCAGAACTCAAGAAAATAACCTCAAAGTGGGCGGTGGGTAGAATAAGCTTAAGAGACTATATCTACCTGCTCAATTAAAGCTCATTCTAATCTCTCTGGCCACTTAATATTTTTATGATTAAATTTAATGAAAAAAAGGTATTTTAGTACTCTGCTTCTATTATACATATTATTATAAATTTTGTCTGCTTTAGAAGAAGCAAACAAAATTTTACCTTGTAATTTAAATTTTGCCTTTAAATTATACCTTTAGCTAGGGCAAATTCCTCCTCTATAGGTAAAATCGCCCTAGAGAGAATGAGTCATAACCCATTACACTTATTGCAGATTACTTGGTGCTGACGACTGCAGACGCAGCCATAAGCAATGGTATGCCTTCCGAAGCACAGAGGATTGAGATAGTAATTTTAAAGCACCCGTTTGATAACAAAACTTCACGGAAGTTGCTTAACATCCGCATTTTAGGCCGAAAATGGTAACGAACGATGGCACTTATGCTATCGATCTTCGCAAAGAAGAGACCACTTCATAATTTTTAATCCAAGAATAATTATTAATGCAAACATTTAAAAAAAGGTTTTAACTATATAATACTAAAATCAACTTAATGCCAAGCTTACACTTTAAAATTTCGTTGGTACTTATCAAATCTTTGATATAAAACTGACGTACAATTCATCTTCAAAGTCGTATAAAAATGCCACAGAGAAGAAAACGAGCTGAGCAAAATAGAATTGTTCTTAAAATTAATTTCGTAAAAGCACCCGCCACGTTCATTAAAGGATTAGCACTCTCTCTAATTAGTTACGCCTCAGTTTCACTGAATCCATGTAATTTATTCTGTATATTTTGAATTTAGTATGGAAACAATGTTATGTACAGATGCGATTATTTAAACAAATGTTTATTTTAAATATTAACATTACTTTTAAACATTTGAGTAGTTTTAGTAACTGAACAATTTATTTAAAAATGACAATAACGCACACCCACAACATAAGATTCGGTTAGAAATATGCCATTGCAATTTGTTTTAATGAAATCAATGCTATGTTATGGTGGTATATGGTCGTCATTGTTATAAACTTCTATCATTTTAAATGCGTTGCGGGGTGGGGCGGTCATGCTAGTCACAACCCCCGTCTGCGCTTGAACGCTTCATTCTCTCATTGAACAGATAGTTCTTTAACTTATTTTATTTTGTATAATGATATTTAATATATTTTTGTGAAAGATGATAGATTAGATAAAATAATAATTATTTCCCATATTATGAGCATTTATAATCTGTGTATTGAACGCCAACAGCTACACACCGTAAGGCCTGTAGTTTGTAAGTACGGTGCAATGCATACAAACGAATTCGCATGAAACTCTATTTTTTTCTCGATTTTTGTTATATTTTACATGGCATGGTTTTGGTTCAATAAAAAATTTTTATTTTGTACTACTAAGACTTGCAAGAATATTTTACTATTACACCGTGTTATACATTATAATATACAGTACCTACCTATAGAAAAAAAGAAATATATAAAAAAACAAGGCCGAAAATGAAATATATACACAAATACCCGTGGAGTGACTGCTACGGGAGTTTGTCTTAAAAATTATCATCGAATAATAAGTATCTTCTAGGCAAGCGCGTCACATCCTAGATCGAATCATCGCTTACCATCAGGCGAGATCAAGCGCTTAGCTATTTACAATAAAAAAATGATATAGTATTTTTAATAACCCTTCAAAACTATTACCTCTACAGATAATAGAGACTATTGTTTTTAGAGCCGGAATCGTGGAACAGTAACTTTAATCTGTTTCCTTGTATTAACAACATTCTTGAACACCACACTTTTTATAAAAATATCACAATATTACTTAAGTAATATTTTCATAGATATACTCGTATCGAGAACCTTGAAAAGTACATAGGGTATAACGCACAAAAATTTAGAGGTCCAGGCGGAGGACCAACATTAAAGGCTCTCTGTATTTTTTTAGATATAAAAAACTTCCGTATTCCACTGACAACTTTTATTCCAGTATGCCTAGACAAAATGTTATCGCTTCTTATCTATTCTTTTTCTACAATCGTAATAGACTTAGCGTTTTCTATCGTAGACAGCTAGAAAAGATATTTCTACTGTCAAAATCGTTGTTTCCATCATGACAGTAGAAAGTAAAAAAAGTGTCTATGGTTTTGCTATCGAAGAAACGTTAAACTTGACATTTGGCGGTAAGTTGAGTTATCCATTTTTGAGATTTTGAAGTGCAGCGCGGGCGGGTTAAAAATTCAAGGAGTCAAAAGTTTTGGTTCAAGAAAAGAGAAAGTAAGTTTAGTGCAATATTCAACTCAAATGTTTCGGGTGTGATGTTTAACTGTGCATGTAAAAAAGTGCTATTACGTTTGTAGCATAGCGATTTATTATTTTTCTAGTGTTGTCGTTAAAAAGTGAAAACAATTAGGGTTTACAATCTATGATTGTTCCTTTTTAGGATGGAATCTAGTCAAAGAGCCCATAGCAGTTCGCCGCGTTGGTAGAATTCAGAAAGGTATTTTGTGTGATAAAAACCATTGCTGAAATAGGTATTTATGATGATAAACTGAGAAGTTTTCGGTTTTTATGTCTCCTCTGCCGTCTAAGCCAAGTTTCTTCATTTTTGGCTGCCCACAAAAGCCTTAAAGTATGCATATTAACTTTTAATTAAAACACGACACATAAAAACACAAGTAAGAAACTCAACCACGGGAGCTCTGTGTTAAAACAACGCAATTCCAGTGACTTTATGCTAGTGTGATTCATCTTGAGAAATACTCATATCCCCGATCATATACAGGGGCTTTAGTGTTTTTTTTAAACTACCCTTTCCGCCTGAAAGCTGATACAAGTTGATTGGTCATCATATAAATGCTTAAACAACAAAACAATAACGAGTATTTTTTTCAAAACTATCATTCGACATTTTCATTCACTTTTGCTCTATATACAACTGATATTTCTGTGTTCCTGTTTTATACATTGCCGAACCTTTCATCCAGTTCTTTTAAAGCTTTGCCAACTTATTGCTTACACTTGCGCAAATATAGGTATAGTCGAGAAAGTTTATGTATGATGAGCATAAAAAGACGTTGCTAAGCATGTCTTCAGTTAGTAACAATTAATTAAAGAGATAAAAGAAATAATGTTAATTTTCTGTAGGAAAATTTTGTTTAGTATGCATTTCCATTTTTAACACATTTGTAAACGCGTTTCACGTTCTGCAGTCAGTTTTGCTTATTTTCTTAACAATTCTTGTAAAATTTTACTTTCCATACGTGTAGCTCGCAACCATATTCCTTAAAATATTGCAGCTTCGTGTCTCAAAGCGTATATTTGCATTCACTATTTTATAAAAATAAACTCCAAAGATAATAGTTTATATTTCACATACTTATTTTATTATTATCATAAAGAAAATAATAGTTGTAAATCACATAGGGTTTTTAGTTTGTCGTATTGGTTTGGCGTGTTGTCGTATTGGCCACTTTGATCTAAAATATGTCCTCTTTGGTTAAGCATTCCAAACTCTTTCTGAAGCCCATTTAGCTGGTATATTTGAGTTCCGAAAACAGTAATTCATACCTTATACAAATAATGCATTGTGAATGCAAAAAAAAAAAAAAAACATAATTAAAGCTGGTTTCATCTTAATCGATTGTTTAATATTTGTAAAAATAGTACTTTCGATGTTGAAGGTAGTTAGCGTTCAACATTGGTGGAACGATACCAGCTCATAGTAGAAGTTGAAATACGTTGTAAAATTCGACACGTTTGCCAGCGTCTCGGTAGCTCAGCGGTCTAAGCACTCGTCCGGATAGCGAAAGGTCGTGGGTTCGAATCCCACCTGAGGGCTGGGAGGCGTAGTTGTTTTTTACACACGTATTTTATACCTTATAGTAATTCATTTGTTTTTTCCTGATTAGTTTATTCTTTGACGTCGCTCATATCGCACAATGGAAAACATGAAATGTCGCTATATTTACGAGTACGAGTTATACCGTGGTACCAGTGCTGCAGAAATAGCTCTAAAGATTAACGACGCATATGGCAGTGGTGTCGCAAAAGAAAACACGGTATTATTTTAGTTCCAACGTTTTCGGTCTGGCAATTTCGACCTTCAGAACAAGCCCGTGGACAGCGGGAGACCAAAGTGTATAAATAAAAATTTAAGGGTATAAGCGGATCTATCGCAAACCACTTCAGAGTTAATTTCAGGCTTCGGTGTGAGTTATAAAACTGTTTTAATCCACTTGAATCAAATCGGGAAAGTAAAAAAAGTTTGAAAGTTGGGTACCTGATGAATTGAGTGAATCAAACCAGCAACCACCCGTCGACTGCTGCGTTACATTGCTCAACTGACACAATAATAAAGGGATTTTAAATTGGATCATTACTTGTAGTAAAAAGTGGATCATGTACGATAATCGAAAGCACTTGTCGCGATGGCTGAACCCTGAAGAACCAGCCAAATCCTGCCTCAAGCGAAAATTAACTCATAAAAATTTACTTGAAAATATTTGGTGGCCTAGTGTCGTTTACTTCAGTTTTCCTAAATCTGACCAAACGATAACGGCAGATATCTATTGTCTGCAACTGCAAACCATGATGGAGGAACTAGCTGCTTAACAACCGAGGCTGTTCAATCGCCCTAGGCTACTACTGCTTCAGGACAATGTTAGACCACACACTGCACAACTGACAGCCGCTAAACTAGAGAAGCTGCAATTGGAATGTCTGCGACATCCACCGTATTCCCCGGACCTTGCTTCAACAGATTACCATTTTTCCGGAATTTGGATAACTTCTTACAAGAAAAAAAAACAAATTCAATGTGGCAGTCCAAACCGCCTTTAGAGATTTTATTGATTCTTGCCCCCATGGTGTTTATAGTATAGGGATCAATGAACTATATATGAGGTGACAAAAGTGCATAGATAACGATGGTGCATATTTTGATTAATGAAATATTTTTACAACAATAATCGGTTTACGGAAGATAATTTTTCGTGATAACATCATAAGAAAACATTGATGAAGAATTGCATACTTTTAGGAATTGAATTGAATTATTATCACTGAATTATCGTTATTTTGTATTATACAAAGAAGGAATTAAATTAAAACTACATTTTTTCCATAAATTAACATTTATTTGCACTCGTTAATTCAAATATTATTTTACTTTTATTTTCTTATGACGTTATTACGTAAAATTATCATCCGTAAACCGACTTTACAGACAGTCAATTTTTTTTCAGCAATAATTTTGTTTTGCTAAACTAATACGTATGATGTAAGTTTGTAGTACATATTCTTTGTTTACTTTTTTATTAAAGTGATACTTTTTTAAGATTTTCAGAATCCATCACCCTATTAATAAATACGGCTTCACTTATAATATTCAGTAACTAAATTTTAACTATCTATATTATAAAATAGCATGAAATTCATCGTGCTTAAATTAAATTTGTTCAATTTGAACTAAAAGTTACTATAGACTTAGCAAGTCCAACAAAACAAGTAAATTATTCAGTACAGGTGTTCCGACAAACAGTTCGAAGTAAATAGGCCCATAACGGCCTACCCAATGCTATGATGGAACAGTTAGAGACTACTGTCTATTCCATCTACTAAATTGAACTGTCCCGATGGACCTATTCGCGTTTAACGCCTTGCATTAGATATATTGTTTACATAGAACCATGTTAATGTAAAGGTTAATTATATGTTTTAACATGAGATTTAATTATTAATTATGTAGTTATGAATATAATTGTAAACTTTTTGCTTTTTACTTATTGAACTTCATCATTGAACATTCCAGCTTTTTTCATCTAAAATTATAAGCTTATGATGCCAATAATATAGCAATACAATACACAGTGAGAGTGTAAGTAAAATATACTAATTAATAATTTATTTATTCAAGAACTTAAAATGAAAAATCTAAATTAAGCAACGTAGACGCATCTCAAGCAAATGGTTGTTTCGTTCACTTTAATTACAATATCAATGTTAAATTATCCTAATTTCGTAGATTTATAACAATCTAGACGTAGACAAAACCTAACTAGACTAGTAGAGAACACACTCGGACCACGCAGAAATTACAGTTCTTTGAGTGAGGTTTTTAAGACAAAATACATTTGTTGTGCCACATATAGATAATTAGAGAAAGAACAATAAAAACGCTTTTTAAAAAATTAAACTATTTAAGCTATGACAGTATGTAGAAATGGAGGTTACCTCTGCTTTTCTCTCTGTAGCGACAAGACACTGTGATTTTTAATTATTTGTGTTTCGGCAACAGTAATTATTATTACTGTAAAATATTTGTAGGTTCAATATATCTATTTATTTATTTATTGAAAATGATTCACCAACAACATATCTCTAAACATTGAACAATTAACATACAAAAATGTCTAGACTAAAAGACATGCCTTTATAGGTGAATACAGCTTTTTCCTTTCATTTAATCGTTAACTAAACAATAGATATTTTTAAGATAACTTATTATAAAACAATATAAATTATTATTAAACATTATTAAATATTATGATTGAACATTATTAAATATTACTATTAAACATTATAAAATATTGTTATTAAACATGATTCAACATTGTCAAACATTATAACAGTGATCTCCATTAAATTTTGCCACACACAACCGCTTAAATGCGCATTCAGAAAGATGAAATATGTCGATATTGCTATTATCAATTTCGTTGTAAGTACGCATGCACCGGTACAAAGGAGCGCACTGACCAAGATTGGTTCTACAGCGAGGCAATCTGAAGCTATTCGATATGGGATGTCTTGGGATATGATATGGGACAAAGAGACTTAACTGTTGAAGTAGATTTGGGCAACTTAACTTGCCGTGGATAAGCTTATATAGTGTTACGAGATCCAAAAGTTTACGTCGGTCGGCTAGTGACGTTATTTTAAAGTGTGAAAGGCGAGCAACGTAATCAGCTCCACGTGGACAGTCACGACAACGGTAGGCAAGGTAACGAGTAAAATTCTTTTGGACACGCTCTATTCTATCAGAATGCACCTGGTAAATGGGGTTCCATATACATGAAGCGTACTCGAGGCGACTGCGAATGAGAGCGTTAAACATTATTACGAGGGTTCTAATATTTTTAAAGTGTTTACCCATGCGTTTGACCAAACCTAATATTTTCCAAGAGCAACTAACTATTTCGTCGACATGGTCAACGAAACTCAACTTTTTGTCAAACAATACACCAAGATCAAGAGTAGTACTTGATTCTGTTAAATTTTGACCAGAGATGTGATAACAGGATGGAAGGTTGTTTTTTTTCCGACTGAATTTTATATGAGTGCATTTTTGTGGATTAAGTAACATTTTATTCGCAGAACACCACGCATGAATAGCGTCGATATCCTTTTGTAAAAGGGAAACATCGGTGCGCTTGTTTATAGTTTTATATACTTTCAAGTCATCGGCGAAAATAGAACAACCACTATGTTTGATGGAGTCAGAGATATCATTGATGAACGCTAAGAAGAGAATAGGCCCAAGGTGAGAGCCTTGGGGCACTCCAGAGAGAGAAATATAGTCACTTGACTTAAATCCATGCACAGTGACACTTTGAATTCTTTCTCTTAGATATGAGCTCAACCAACGCAAAAGATCCCCGTGAATCCCGTGAAGCTTTGAGTTTCGAAAGGAGAAGCCCATGGTCAACCTTGTCAAACGCGCTGGAAAAATCGGTATATATCGAATCTACTTGAGCTTGATTATCCACTGCCCCCATCAAATCAGTAACGTAGTCCATAAGATTGCTGACTGTTGATTTACCCTTACAAAAACCGTGTTGAGCTTCAACTAAAACACTCCTCAGAAAATTTGTCAATACCGGATGAATAATGTTTTCAAATATTTTTGCAAACTGACTTAAAATTGATACTGGTCGATAATTCTTTATATCATCATTATTCCCTTTTTCAAAGATTGGTATGACATTGGAACGCTTCCATTCAGAAGGAAAAGTGCCTGAATTGAGAGATTTTTCAAATATAATCTTTAAAGGAAGTGTTAGAAATCTGGAAGTCTTCTTTATAAATAGGGGTGGAATACCGTCAGGTCCGGCCCCTTTACTAGCATCTATAGACTTGATAATCTTTGCAATCTGATGTTCGGTAAACTTGACGTTAACAAGAGAGTTTTGTGGATAATGGTCGCCAAGATCGGGAGGCTGCGACTCATCTGGTTGCGAGAAAACAGACGAGAAATGCACAGCGAATAGGTTACAAATTTTCTCACCACTATCCGCCGTCGCGTCGTTTAAGTGCATTTGCTCGGGAATAACCGAAGAGCCACCTTGGTTCTGACGAACAAAAGACCAAAACTTTTTTGGATGATGTTGAATCGACATTTCTATACCCGCCATGTAGTTAGAATAACACGTCGATATCATTGATTTGATACGTTTATTGCAGAGTCTGAGTTCCAAAGCATCTCTAGGATTTCTGTAAATTTTATGTTTCCGACGAATTTTTTCTTTTTCATTGATCATTCTTATCAAACCACGGGTAAACCACACTGGATGTTTAAAATTACGTGCACGCGTCTTTGGTACAGTTTCATCTATAATCGAACGAACAATTTTGTAAAATTTCGATACTGCAACATCGACATTCCTCTCATGTTCAATTTCCGAAAACCAATTAATTTCACTTAATTTCAAATTTACTTTTGAATAATCAGCTTTTTTGAAGTTGTGTGTAGCAAACATCTTACTCTTTAACATAATTTGAGTCGGTACTTCAATATTAATTTCTAAAGCGTTGTGATGTTGATCCAACCTACTCAAGGGACATTGACACTCTGTAACACTAATATTATCTAAATTACTTAAAACCAGGTCGAGAACTTTATTATTACGATTTTTTACACTGTTCAACTGAGACAAATCATTGAGAGATAGAAAGTCAATCAAACGATATCCCAAACTACAAGAGTAATTAGAAGGGATTAATTTCGTATTATCCTTGTCACTAGCCCAATCAATGAACCCTAAATTAAAATCGCCAAGAATCACAGTATTGCATGGACAAGATTGCATAACAGCACTACAGTTTTCAAGAAATAAATCCATCTCATTGGTCTTTACCGGGGGTGGCAAGTAGACGGCACAAAATATATAATCAATTGGTTTATTATTTATTATTAGCTTTACGGAAACCCATAAATCTTCTATGTTACTTTCAAAGTGATCTATTCGTTTGGAGTTTATAGTTTTTAAAACGGCTATGACTACACCTCCTCCGCGCCTACCACTCAAGTAAGTTGAATTTCGGTCCCGTCTATAAACCTGATAGTTAGTGCCAAATATTTCATTATCGTGTATCGTGTCGTCCAACCACGTTTCAGTACCCACAATAATGTCAAAATTACCAGATGAGCATGTTAGCTGAACATCAGTTGTTTTGGTCTTCATACCTCCGAAATTCTGATAGTACACAGTGAATTTTAAATCTTACTTACGGACAAGAAACAAATGAACTCCAGAAGTTACAAGCTAGATAAAGAGTCATAACACTTTATTAATTTCGCAGGAGCCTGATCATCCTTACGAACAAATATTCTTCCGTTTCTTATCCAGACGAACTTATAACACTTTTCGCGAGCTGTTTTCCTGGTGCTTGCGTGTAAAGCCTTGTTATATGGTGAGAGGTGCTCAGAAACATAAATCGGTGACTTTTTTCCACCATATCCCAAGGTTGAAGTGTTCAGTTTGTCATTCTGGTTCCTCTTATTAAATCTGGATACAGCAGCCAATATTTCGTCCCGTTTTCTGGTAGTTAATAACTTAACTAAGATTGAACGTGGTCTATCGTTTTGCTCAGTTATTTTTCTAATTCTAGTACTAGTGAGAATATCCGACTCTTGAACTGGGACAGCAACAACAGAGCATAATTGACGAAAGACGGATAATAAATTTTCTGAGTTATTTTCGGGAATGCCATTTATCTCAATGTTTGTTTCACGGGAGTGTTGTTCAATTAAGTTCAGTCTACTTGTGAGATCAACCAACCTGCCTGATAAGCTTGAGTTTTCTATAGTTAGTGAGTTGACTTGTTCTTGAGTGTACTTCAAATCAGCCTTTACACGGTCATAATCAGCACTGATGAATTCCATACTTTTTTGTAATTCACGTAAAGCAGTTAATTCTTTTTTAATTCCGTTAAATTCCTTCGCAAAGTACATATTTACCGCCGATTCCACTGATTCCGCAACAGAGCGCTGTATCTCCCGCCGAATTATATTTAACAAGGACTCGTCGCAGGGTGGGGAAGAAATAACCGAATGCATGGATGAATTGCATAGGTTGTCAGTTGGAGGCTTTCTTATTGTTACATTGTTTTCATCTGATTCCCTCTCGGATAAAGTCGTATTAGTCTGCATACGGCACCCATGCACAGGGGTATTAGTGTTGTCGATCTTCCTTTGTTTACTCTTACAAACGGGACATTGCCAATTATCTTTTTTTTCCTTGGTCATAAGGCTAAACAGTTTATAAGAATAATTAACGCATTCAATGTCATAAGTTCCAGCGCATAAACAGCAAACCAAAAATTCACGATTCGTAATTTTTTTTGAGCAACCCGCACAGGGAACAGACTTATTAGGTGCCATTTTTGCAACACAATGCCAAGCGAAAAAGCTCTTTAAAACAATGTAATGAAACCACGATGATTCAATTCAACAGCGTCGAAGTATCCAGTTCAACTCAGGAACTATGAAGGCCGCGAGAAAAAGGTCGTAAGCGCCGTGCAGACCGCGTCGCTTACGCGTTCGCTTTACCATACACTTCAAGCTGATGAAAAAGACAACTATTTAGCACTGAATGATTTTAATTACTTCAAAATTACTCTATTCACAGTTGAATATTCACAATTCACAGTTATCACTGGTATTCTGCTATAACCATGCACATATATTGACAATTTCCACAACCAAAACAAAGATCTTAACAGTAAACAAGAACAATTTGTGCGGAGTGATTCGAATGTACTCCTTCTTAGTCAACGGTTCGGACGGATTTTATTTATATCCTGTTCGAGTAATTCTGTTTTGAGTTAGCTTTAGAAAATATAATATACCGTACCCTTGCTGCTTAAACCTATTGTCTGCATGCAACTTGTTCAATTCATAGAGATTTGTAAATGTGTACAACAAAACTAATACCCAACCTTAATACCCAAGTAGCATTGACTCAATTTGCTACGATACTTTTGTTGAACTCCGTGGTCGAGTGGTTCGCATACCGGGTTTCATGGTAACGCCACTCCGACTACCCGGGTTCTATCCCCGGCCGGGTAAATGTACAAAAACGAGCTTTTCCATATTGGCTCGCGTCTAGGTGTTGTGGTACCGTCGTTGTTTTTAATATCCATAAAACAAGTGATTTAGCTACTTAACTTGGATTCGGAACAATGTATATGCTTTTTCCAATAATTTATTTATAATTACAATATATATTATTTATAATATATACTGAAGTTTAGTAACCAGTTTTAGCTCTTAGTAATACATCAAAATATGATATTGATAGAAAAAAATATAAAAATTTGGTTGCTTTTTAGCATGCAGACAAAAAAGTTTACTTAACTATATTGTATTTCTGCTGTATAGTCAAACATAACATAGCTAACAAATTAGTTTGACTTAAATTAATTATTTAAGTTTACTGTTCACCATAATTAGGTCCATGCAAAACAATTTTTAGTTCAGAATTAGTTAAAACAGCTTACCCGTTTAATATCCTTCTCTTTCCCGTACAACATTTATTACGCGTTCTTTATTGGTGGTTTCCTTGATGTAAGCTTTTCATTGTAGTGTTCTGAAAGTTACAAAATAACTCACTCTAGGGATGATGAAGAAGAAATACCACTTCCATTTTATTTTAGGTATATTTTTGATTCATTTAATAAAAACGTGCAATAAAATAAATTTAAACCCAATTAGCACTAGTCTTCATCACAAATCAATACCAAAGAAAAATACTTATAAATTTGTGCGTCCACGGTACCAATTTCTACCGATAGCCAACACCCTCGTCAGTCCCTGGTAGCAATTGCTACCATATTCAAATTTCCGCGTGGTCTGCTGTTTTTTTTTTAAATTACGATGAATTTTTAAATTACAGAGATTTAAGTATTCTGTGGTGGATTCTTTTTATACTGTAGTTTGGTCCTAGCTTCATTATTTAGCGGGAAAATGGCATTTTTATCTGAGAGTCCGACATTTTTTTTTCACAATTCGCGCAGCATTGTACCTATTGAGAGGGGTGGGGAGCGCGGTATTAGACTGAAAAGTGGATAGCTCAATATTTATGCTGGTATCCAATCAAAAATCCAAAATAAGAGTGCTCCAAGTTTCCTAAACCCTAAAGGCAATCATGAGTGTACGACAGAAGGTTTCGCTAACACGTCATTGAGTACGCAGATGGTACCTACCAATTCAGTACAACTGCCTCATTGTTCTAATTCAATAGACTGTTACAAATAATTTGATAAGTATACACAAGCTATCATATTATATGAAATTGAATAATATACGATACTCAACTGTCTATTAAAATGTGAAATATGTAAAGACCTTTCCAACATTGATAATAATTTATAAGACATGAAAGCTTAAAGTAAATCGACTAGTACTAAAGAAAGTTATGAAGTAGCTGTTGACATTCAATACACGCATTCGTTTTGCTCATATCAAATAAAAAGCATTTCATATTTTCTCTTTATTGTAAATACATAAAAGATAGAGATACTGTGTTACTAAAAGAGTAATAAGTATATGACAAGTCCTTTTTTACCGTTTGAAACTACGTTTAATCGAAAATGGCACTATGTAATATTTTACTTTGAACTTGGATATAATCAAAGAACGCCTTACTTATTAAAAATATAAATCAAATTACTTATTTTTTTTTCACAAAAATGAATGGCATTGCACTTGGAGTGTAGTAGAATCTATTGTCTTTAAAAAATGTTCTTGGTGTCGAATATTTACAAAAATCAAATAATTATTGGACAATTTTAATGGTTTAAAGCGTTTTGGAACTTTCATCTCGCGTTTTTATATAACCGAAATTTAAATCAAATGACATATGAAATTATCACTTTTCAGAGCCAAGTTTTTCATTTTACACAAGTGTACATATCAGATAAACTGTTCTCTCTTTATTACGTGTATGCAAATCTCTGTTTGCCGTTTTTAAAGATGTAACTGCAATTCTTAATGGAGACGAATACGCAACTGAACAAATTGCTGCTCAAAAAATATCTTTTAAATCAAATGTATTACAAAAGTGTCATACCTACATTTTATATTCATTAGCATGATAAACAAGATTTTAATATATTACAACTAATAAACATTAAAACTTCAACTATTATATCGAAATAATACCGTTTTTTAAAATAGTTTCACGTCAATTCAAGTCACGAGTGAATAGGTATATTCTAGGCCAGCGCGTCCCATCCTAGATGGCCACGACGCTTACCATCAGGCGAGATAGTGGTCAAGCGCATGCCTATTTCCTATAAAAAAAGTAAATATATATGACGGAAATATCGCTACAATAAAATATGTGTGGTAAAAAACATTAAAATTTAGTACTCAGATGTTCAAAGTTGTCTTATAAATTTTTAAACGTAAAAATTCGATATAATTAAGCCGTCATTAGGTATTGTTATAATCATGATATCTTTAAAGATAACCTATGTATTTTAGCAAGAACTTAATAAAACTTAAGTTTGTTATAACCTCTTTTTACGACGAAAGTCTAATCTGTCTGTATAACAAACGAAATACGATCGTAAAAAGTTAACCAAACGTTATCGCTTCACAAATAACGCCTCTAAAGGAAACGTTGCATTATTGCACGGCTATGTACGACTAACAATTGGATAAATTCCAAGAGCAAAGTGTGGATTTAATGAGATAAACAGAAATCGTAAAGAGCGGTTTTAACTTAATAAGAGCTTGGCAGGTTTTGTCGCAAGTACGAATATTAGAAGCTTTTGCCAAACCTTCACTATAGGGGCGTGTTTATATCATACACGTAATAAGAACCTTAATTGCGTTTTTTGGAGTTCCTCTTAAAAGTGTCATAGGTAGGGTTTGTTATAGGTATAAAATATGTAAATATATTTATAATTTTGTATTATTTATATCATTATCATATCTGTATGTTTTGTTTTGTTGAGCGAAGCTCTCTTTTAGGCAACTCACAAATTTCGCTTGTCTCCCTCCTGCTACTTAGTGGTTCAACCGATTCGAACGAATTTTGCCATGAACACACATGATTATAACCTGACGGACATAGGCTATGTAAAAAAAAATATAGACTTTACCATGGCGGAATAATAACCGAAAGGAAAATTCAAAAGCTGGTCACAGCCAAACCGCTGATACTACATTGATGAAATTTGGCGCCAAAACTCACATCGTGGTCGTGAATAATGTGCAAAAAAAAGTTTTGAAATCGGACATACCATGGAGGAATAATCACCGAAAGAAAAATTCAAAGGCTGATCACAGCCAAACCGCTGAGACTACATTGATGAAATTTAGGTGAGGTTAGGTAGTCTTCGCTCAGTATTTGCAAACAACAGCAGCATTGCAGACCTAGTATATTTGTCAATAATGACACTAAATTATTAATAAGTGCTTTCTTTCGTTTTCTTTTATCATACCATTGAGCTGCCGATTAGTATTAGCGTTATTAGTATTGGTATTACAAATATTACAATTCGGGATCACCTATTTATTAACTTTCACTCAGTACGAGTACCCGTATGGGTAATATCTATATAAGTATAAACATTTTTTTCTGTCGCTTTTATTATTTTTTGCCGTCGTCATAGTTAAATACTTTATAAAAATAATAATTTTATAGCACCTTATAATGTTAGCTACGATATCGTTTACAAGGCTTAAAGTACAAAACTTGTCAAAGAAATAGACATCTTTCAAATTATTTCTTAAGTTGACTACGCCATCGTCCCTCATCGAATTTAATACATTTAAAAGTATCGATAAATAAGAAACAGCTATAAGTTTATATTTTTGTTCCATTAAAGCATTTGACTGCTAGACTTTCATATCTATAAAAATATTATAATCATCTCACTTACAGGCTTAAATAATAAAAAATATATAAAAATAGATTTCAATTTTTTTCGGATTTGTTTTGTTAAAAATGTAGGTAAATTCCTTTCATATTTCTATTTTAAATAAATGGTTATAAAGTACAGATTTACAGTATTATGAAACTAGAACTTTTAATATACTTTTTAATAATAAAATAATAAAAATAAGAAAGTTTTACATTAAGAAGAAGACAGGCCAAATTTATTTACCATAAAATTCCAGTTTTTGAAATATATTTTACAAACATACGCTCGAAAAACTTATCCTTACTTGACAATGGAATAATATGACAATGAATAGCGTACATTATTTGAATTAAACTTAATTATCTAAGAGAGATGCCATTGAGCGATGGAGCGAGTTGTAGTAATGCACGTGACGTGAAAAGCATCATTTAGAGACGGACGTGAATAGACAAAGTTTATTTACGTCTGCACAAAGAAGATATACTATATATTTGCCTGTCATTATGCAACCGCATAATTGAATATTATTAAGAAATTCGGTTGTCTCGTCGGTCTACAGATTATTTCGTTCTTGTTTTTTTCAGTTAGTTGTGTCGTAGGGATTCTTATTCATTAAAAAGTTAACAATTTGTCGAGCTTCGTAATGCAAGTGATTAACTAATTACGGGTTATTGTATCGGCCTCAGTATACTTTTGTCTTTATAAAAGCAACAATGAAATCAACAAAGACTTGTCAGAAGATAATACAATGAATAACACAAGACAATATTATTAAAAAGATGCAGAATGTTATCAAAGTCAAATGTGAAGTTTACCGTACCTTGAGTAGAAACAAATAAGTTATTATAAGTAGGAAACATAAGAATATGTATTTTCTTTTTACTTTTTGTGAATATGTTTGAATAGTTTTTTTGGAGTCAGTTTTTTTGGTAAACAATAGAAAAGTTTAAAGATGTGTATATAGCTCCAAACTTTGTGAAGTATGTAGTAGAAGAAAGTAACAAATTATATTTTGAATATTGCAGTATAGTATTTTGAGGTGATAGCTTATGTTATTTTAGTAAAGCCTTTTCGCAATTCTTATCTATTATAGGCGAGGAATCCTGTTTTCGACACCTTCATATACAGTGCTTCACCCAAATACTTTTAAGTAGCTTTGAGAAGCAAACCTTTATTGTAAGTAGTGAGGTAGTCATGGATATAAATGTTTCCGTTTGCTAAAAATCCCAATTTGCGAGAGTTAACTGGTTCTTTGTACAGGTTAATGCCACAAACTTCTCTAACTTATAACAGTTGTTATATTCGTTTACTATTCGTTTTTCTGCATTTGCGACACGAGATAGTACAACGACGAACCACCTATATAATTTATTTCGTCTTTTCTGAACTCAATCATTGATCACTAATCTGTAATCAATAATCTAATCTCTCAAAAGATCAGTTAAAATCAATTTGTCTTTTTTACTCATCAAATCCACATTATTAAATTTCCCACGTTTTTCTATGTCTTGTAATTCACGATGTATTCTGTCAATCTCAATTCAGGGAGCAGAGACCTTATCGACACCTCTCAACTAACCCGGATATCCAATCTTTGTGATTTGTTCGATGAATCATTGATTAGTGAGTATCAAAAACTCCCTTAAGCCGATCTCTTTCGTGATAATCATTACAACTTCATCAAGAGCCGATAATGAAGAAAGAAAAATAAACGCCAGCTGGAGTTAGTAGCAGTAGTAGTAGATAGCGTTGGTTTGTTGTTGTATCAAGTCGAGTTGACTACTCTGAGCTGACGTTAAGTCTGAATTTGTAGATAGAGATGGAAGTGACTTACATTATGGACACCGCCAATTATATTTCCTGCCTCCTAACTTTTATAACAAGGATTAAATCCGTAAACAAACAAATACAACTGGAACAGATAAACATATTATGTATCAAAGAACCACTGGAAAAATGCAAAAACAACCTAGCATATAATAGGGGTTAAAGTATGAAATTGCCGTTTTATTGCAATAGGTTCTTTGAATTGACATAGAATCTTCATGGTTTGAGGTTTTCGAATGAAACTTTTTTTAAATGGTTTCTATGATGTTCTTTTTTTAAAAAATGTAAAACATTTGAATATCGACTTTCAATTGTTTTTGTTATTCAATTTAGACAAGAAAGATGGATACTGCGAAAATTCGAGTTATTTTTGAATACGAGTTCCGACGCGGAACTAACGCGGCAGAAACAGCCCGCAATATCAATGCTGCGTTTGGAGAGGGGTCTACTAATGAACGCACCGTGCGATTTTGGTTTAAACGCTTTCGTGATGGAAATTTCGACTTAAAGAACGAGCCACGAGGAAGACCGCCCACACAGGTAAATAACGATGAATTAAGAGAGATAGTGGAAGCCGATCCTAGTCAAAGTACCCAGGAATTAGCGGCATGGTTTAACGTTACCTTACCCACAATATTGACTCACTTGCGTCAAATCAATAAAATAAAAAAATACGAAAAATGGGTGCCTCATGATTTGACTGATCTGCAGAAAGAAACGCGTGTTGAAACTTGTGTTGCCTTGTTGAACCGGTACAGAAATGAAGGAATATTGGATCGAATTGTAACATGTGATGAAAAGTGGATTCTTTATGATAACCGGAAAAGAAAAATGCAATGGCTGACCCCAGGTCAAATGCCACAACAGTGTCCTAAAGCAAAACTTACCAATAAAAAGGTAATGGTAACTGTTTGGTGGTCTCAGCATGGTGTTATTCACTATAGTTTTCTCCGATCTGGTCAAGCAATAACGGCAGATGTCTATTGTGCCGAACTCCGAACCATGTTGACAAAACTAGCAGTAAAACAGCCCCGACTCATGAATCGATCTTCACCATTATTGCTCCACGACAACGCGAGACCTCACACAGCACGAGAAACCATTTTGACCCTTCAGGAACTGCAGTTAGAAACCATTCGTCATCCTCCGTATTCACCAGACCTTGCTCCAACGGACTACCATTTTTTTCGTGATTTGGACAATTATCTACGTGACAAGAAGTTTTCTTCCCAGGAGGCAGTACAAAATGCTTTCACACAGTTTGTGCAGTCTAGATCGTCGGAATTCTATCGCAAAGGCATTAATGACCTTCCCATTAGATGGCAGCAATGTATAGATAATAATGGCAACTATTTTGATTAAATAAATTTGTTAAAAATTTAAAAAATAAACAATATAGATTTTCAGTACAAATCGGCAATTTCATACTTTAACCCCTAATATTAACCAACGCTGCCTTGCGGCAACTTTTGTCGAAAATATGTAGCAGGTATGGTAACGTTCGGGCAGCTCTCTAGTCCATTACTCGTATAAATAATAAAAACTGTGATAAATATTCAAAACCAGTAATTGATTAAAACTTTTATTTTTCAAACACACATGTACACTTGTAATACCGACTTTTATCAGTCCAAACCAATGAAACTGTTAATAAAATAACAGATAACCAAAAAACAAATGCATTTGGAAAGTATCCAAACATATATTCGGAACGTCAATAACAATATACTATTTACATATTGTGTTTTGTAAGTCTTATCCATGTAATTTCATTGTAATTTCAGTTTCTTTGGAAGTATTTTTATACTCCTTTTTTAACATTTGAAAGGTCAATTCAGTTAATAATGATACATATACAGCTTATAATCTCGTGCACTATTGAAATATTTCCTAGGAGCTATGGAATTACTATTTAGGAAATAAATAATTATTTTATCAATATTAAGTTGATAAATGTATCTGACATGTTAAAATACTAGGCGATGCAGTCGCTAAGCACAAAGCTACGCTAGCACCATACATTGGAGCGGAGCGTCATGCCAAAATAAGTTTTTTTTTTTGTTTCGATGGGAATTTTTGCGAACTTCAAAATTCGACCACAATCTGGTCCTAAACCTGTTGATTCGATTCCACACAAAATCTATTAAAATCGGTTAAGAACTCGGGAAGTTATGGCGTAACAGACATTGCGCCATTGAAGCTGGTCCATGGGAGCTTCGCTCGCTCCGCTCCCATAAATTAAATTAACATTAACACATAAAATAAGAAAAAAAAAACGAAAGTAATAAGTCAGTGATGGTTTGTTTTTGGCTAAACGCAAGCATTTCATAAGAAACGGCTTTTTTGAATTCCCTAGACCGTTAATATGTTTTATTTAAATTATATGGAAGTGGTAACCAATCTTTGTGCTGCACAGTGACTCGAAAAGCCGTATACGCAATAGACATAATAACTAGTAATTCTTGTCCACCTTTAAATACAGTTTATTATGTGTTGAAATCTTTATTATACTATATATTATAATTACTGTTTATACACTAAGTAAAATTACCATACAGTTAGTAATAACTTAGATATAACCAAGACATGGTAAAAATATACCTAGTTTTTGCAACAATTAAGATGAAATTTTCAGTCATTTCATTACACTAATCAATTATTCTTGCAATAAAATTTTCTAGCGCATTAGATCTATATTTGTTTTCAATAGTATATACACATCTGATATTTTACTGCGAACACTTTTTTTACATTTAATTTTATTTAAATCGTAGTGAAACTTTGGTAGTAGCTTTGTTAGGGTGAATTTTGCATTCGAAAGCTGACTTCAAACTTCTCTTGGAGTTATACGAAATTTTATTCCACTTTTCGTGTTGCCGCACTGTTCTATCTTTTTCATTTTACAAGTTGTTTTATTCTGTTACCTGTAACGAGCTTAGCTATAAAGTACAGGTATTTCGTAAATTTTAGCGTTCCCGCATATGATTAGACATAATGTGTTTTTACCTAATTCATCACATACGTCTTAGGCTTTGTAAGTATCTCACGATGCAATTACAAATCATTAGTTATGAGATTTTTTAGAATTTATTAAGTCAATTAGGTACTTAATCGGTGATTGAAGTTGGTGGTAAAATCGGACTTATTAAAGATCGCATATAGGAACGGTTATTGTATTTGAAATCAACTTTACATAATTGACGGTAAGTCTAAACTTATTTGAAATATTAGTAACATTCCAATTTTATATTCCATATCATTTAATGCTCAATTAATTTTTCACTGTTATCTCGTATAAATATAAAGGCAACCGTTTCTGACTGACTGATCTATCAACGCAAAACTTAAACCAGTGGGATTGAGGGATTGCGCTGAAATTTGGCAAACATACAGCTATTATGATGTAAGCGTGTCCTAAGAAAAGATGTTCCAAAACTCACCCCTAAGGAGTAAAACGGAGGTTCAAAATTTATATGGAGTACCAAGATCACGACGTTAATCCTTTATTTAATATCAAAAATCAACTCCATTAGGGGTAAAATGGGTATAGTTTTTTAAATATTTGGGCCGGTTACGAAAATGATATCGGTTTTAAAAAAGGGCAGACATTAAATATAATGAACTATCATCATCATTATAATATGGACTTTAAGGTCAAATCAACACCGATAGATGGAGGAGTAGGCGTTGACGACTGTCCAGGAGTCAAAAAGAGTACCTTCTGTGTAAGATATTCACCCGAACAATTCAGAATGATATCATCTGCATATGCTTCTTCATGAGGTCCGTGGCCCAATTTCATTTGATGCGTTGAAAACTGTAGATGGTCATTTACTTTCCAATCAGACTGCAGTATGCTCTAGGGTTTCTTGAAAAAGATCTGCACGCAGCAATCGAAGAGGCAGCAATGGCCAATCACCACACTCACATGATTCGGGATCTATTTACTATTGTATTAGTGTTCTGCTAAGTATCAGATCGCTAATGTCTTTGGGAAAAATTCAAAGAGCACCTATCTTAAGATTTTAAAAGACAGAGACGCAGGTCTTGTGGATGTAGAGCACATTGAAGACGTGGAATATAATAAATGCCTATCAGTAATGGAAGAAACCGTGTTAGTATAAGGCGGTCGGTATCTTAAAGAATATGGTTTACCTCAGCCCACTAATTCGAATTTAGAGAGTTTCTCAAGAAAACAAGTAAAGACATAGCAACTTTAGACGATACCGTAAAAAATAATGAAGAGTCTTTGAATAAGCAAAAAAATTATTTACAGTAAAGTTTTAACAAGTATTGAAGCTCATGAGGGCAGGTTATTTTTATTAGATGCTCCAGGTGCAACAGGAAATACCTTTTTGATCAATTTGCTTTTAGCCAAAATTAGGAGTAATCGTGGTATTACTTTGCCCGGGGCTTCCTCTGCAATAGCAGCTACACTGCTCAAAGGTAAACGAAGTGCTCATGCAACCTTCAAGTTACCACATTATCTAATAACTATTGAGACTGACATTTACAATATAGCCAAACAAAGTAATTTGCCGAAACGTAAAAAAAAACTAAATTGATGGTCTGGGACTAGATATCAATTGCTCATACTGGTGGCGTTAAATCTTTAAATAGAAATCTTCAGGATATACCAGAAAATAAAAATGTAATGGGTGAAGTAACGGTTTTACGGGCTGGTGACATTAGGCAGACTCTCCCAGTAGTAACAAAAGGAACTAGAGCCGAGAAGTCAGATCGTGCTCAAAGAGATCTGTTTTGTGGCCACCAGTTAACATTCTCAAGCTTTCAAAAGATATGAGGGATCGATCAAGTGGAGTCTATTACTTTATATTATATTATATTATATTATATTATATTATATTATATTATATTATATTATATTATATTATATTATATTATATTATATTATATTATATTATATTATATTATATTATATTATATTATATTATATTGGTTGGTTTTTTTCATGCTATTTAAATCACGGCGGCCCGCACTGATACAACATTTGTGGCCCTCATATAACAAAAAGTTGCCGAACCCTGAATTAAATGATTGCAGTTTTTCCCTTAAAGTCTGCTTCGCAATGACAATAAACAAGTCTCAAGGACAAAAATCACATTTGCTGGGATAGATAAAAAAGAAAATTGGCCAAACCTTCGTAACTTGCTTACGAGTACGCCCGTCCAGTTCTCTAGTGGTTTTGGCACCTGGATTAATGAAGGATTAACTATTAAGAAGTTTATAGAGTTTCTTTTATTTACTGAGTTTGACATTTATTCATTTACTCAAAATCAAATCTAACGTGAGCGAAGCTGCGATTCGAAATATAATTGAATAAATTATGCAAAGTATTTCTAACAAGTTTAATAAATATAATTATATTTGTGGTGAGCTCTTAGCTATCAATTAAATGAAAAGTGAAGAATGAAGCTATTTGAAGTAAGAGATTTTCTTTTCTAAGATAGTCTTTAGACGATCGTTTTTTTCCAACGGTAGCTATTCTGCCTTTTGCGCCGACGTGCCTGGGTTCGAGTACCGGAAGGGGCAAATTTTTTGATGAATTCAAGCATTGTGTCACTGATATTTAAAAATATTTCTTTGAATATTACATATATTAATAACATATGTCTATCTATTACCCTAGTATCCATAACAAAAGCCTGACAGTGTTTCTTTATTGCTAGACTAATTGAATGTATAAAATATTATTATTAATATAAACCATTCATAATCAATTAGATTATGTAATTATTGTTTTAACAGTTTAACTAAGCGTAACTAAGAGTATAAAATCCGTTCTTCTTAACCGGAGTTAAAAACCTAGAATAAAAATTCAAGAGATATTCTAAAAACCTTGAAATATCGAGTGCTCGTGCCAGTAAAACACACGAATACTTTGTAAATGTACAGAGTATTGAGAGTAGGTCCAGACGTCAAGCTCCGAATTTGCATTCCAAATTCAGCGATTGACATGCTTCGACTAAAGAAGGCTTGTAGTCACACCGAAACGGATAATAAACTAAGTTGTATTAATACTATTATTTCTCACATGGAATGGTAAAATATAACAACGGTGTCTAAATGCATCTAAATTACATTTACATCTTAATTCAAACTAAACATCACAATTGTCGTTCTGTCAAAATGAAACTGACACTATTCAAATAAAGGTTGAGGCGATATTCTAAAAAATATAATGCTTCACTATTTCAAAAAGGTGGTAGTAAGTTTACATTGAATGATAGAGCTAACGGTTATTTATGTGTTTCGAAAGAAAAATCACACGTTGGCATTGAGTTTCTTTTTCTTATCCAATAACGCGTAGCAGCCTTTAATATTTAATCTTTAAGCGTAATATATTTCTTAGTTCTGAGAATTTTGTAGAGTTTGAGTCTATATGTATGACAGAAAATCTATATATATAAAAGCGAAAGGTCACTTACTCACTTACTCACTCATCACGAAATCTCAGAAATTACAATTACTAGGAGACTCATGTGTATTTTGCATGGGGGTTTCTTTTAGGACGTAGGTGCTCATTAAGAAGGGATTTTGCGAAATTTGAACCCTTAGGGTATAAAACAGGGTGGCAAAGTTTGTATGAAACTTCTATGGTTTTAACAGTAGAGTATCTAAATTATTAGAAATTAATTGTGATGTTATTAATTGTTAACCGACTCCAAAAAGGAAGAGGTTTTCAATTATATATTTATTTTTTATGTATGTTGGGGTATAACTCCATCAAATATAGATGGATTTTCAAAATTATTTTTTGTTTGAGAGGGAGTTATTTTGAAATGGTCCCATTTAAATATGATTTAGATCTGATGATAAGTTTCGGAGTCAGACAAAGGAATTCTTAAAAAATGATAGCATGTCAACCGCGTTTGCTACTCTCGCATAAATGTGCATTGTTTACGCACTAACATACCATAACATCACATCTGTACATTCGAAAGAGGTACAAAGATCAGTATTAATGTCGGTTTTTTTGTTTAAAATTTTAATACAAATTACTTTTATCCCACATTCATCACCGTTTTCTTTAAAATGCAGAGAAATGAGTCACATTTCAGATTTAAAAAACGAAAAACCATGAAACCATAAGTTGTTTCGAAGACGCAGCGCGGGATAACCCGTCATTAGATATGGCTACCGGATCGGGCAGTCTTAGTTGTCTGCGCTTTTTGATGTTTGATTGATATTCATTTTCTCAGATCATTTGTCAAAAATTCTCACACCAAATAAATATTAAAATTTATTTCAAAATTTCATTTAAATTACTTAGTATTTTTTTTGTTTATTTTATTGACGTTTGTTTGAAAATGGACGGAAAAATTATAACATTCATCGTCGAAGGATTACAAATCCGATGCAGAGTGGTAGAAATATCTAGCGGTGGAGCATATTTATTTTCGTCTCTATCTTATTTGCTTTATGACAATATTTCAATGGCTACTCAAGTTCGAGCTTATATAGTAAGCCAATTATGGTATGAAATCATACCGAAGTGAACCGGGCAGCTGCTAAAAATATGCCAATAATCATTCCGAGGTGAATCGGGCAGGTACTGAAAAATATGCCCATAACCTATTTGAGGTCAACAGACAGGCATTTGTAAATTATAAGAAAAAACATGAAGTAACTATTAGGAAAAATAAATTAATGTGTGGATGCACTATAACCAAAAGTTAGATAATTATCATGTTTGTAACTTAATCACGTCAAAATGGGTGAACGGTTTTAATGGTATTCCGCATGTAGGTATATTATACTGATATAATTTACGATTGCCGTTTATTGCCGATAAGATTTGGTGGGCAATTTCCTCATATAGGCACACATCTAACAGCTAGTAATACTATTAAAACTAGTTACCAACAAAAAAAACATGGACCGAAACGATAGTAGGATTTTATAATTAAAAACATGCTTATTTTATTTTTACAGTTGAAATCTTTTTATAGATATTTTTATAAAAACGGTTAAATCGGTCATTCTTATTCCTGAAAGTTCGGATTCGATTCTCGTCTCTGTCAATGTAAAAATTAAGCTTACTGTATTATCTCAGATGTGGAGTACTTAATAAGACAATTGTGTTTATTTTTATTACAATAGAGTTTCATTTTAAATCACCCATGCCGAATAAGTATGTTTAAAAGGTGTCAGGCCTTAGATACAAAAATCTAGCAATTATATGCTTAAATAAAAAATTATAATATGCATGACGTGTATGTTCATTTGCAATTATGTTTCGGTGTAATTGTCGATCATTCCAGGGTAGTTAGACTATAAATTTCTATTCCTTACAATAGTTACAGAGATTGCACCTGGGAACTGTCTTAGTGCCGTCTTAGTCTAAACTCGGACTCAGATAAATCCCTCAGAAGTTTACCGCTCCAAGCAAGAAACGACAAATTGAGTTATCAACTCTGAGAATACCCAGACATCATTTTTCTTTTTTCGCAAAATGAAAAACTATGCGAACCTGTCTCAATACATTTTAGTGTGGCGTGCACTAAACAAAATGGATGATGAAAAATAAAACCGAATACATTTTACGCGTTTTGGGCAATTTTGGTTGCCATGCACAGATGAATATATCTGCATTCGTTGGAAGTTTTATTTAAGTTAAAAGATTGAAAAAATCTTTGAATGGTTTGCTTTATTATCACCGGCTTCAAATTTTTTCAGTTTCGGATTTTTGGAAAACTAAAACAGTTAATTATTCGCTTATTTGCTGTTTGCAGATTAAGAATAAAATTGCTATAAGATTCACAATTTTAATTGGTTTATTAAATAAAAGACCTAGTGTTGTTCTAATGAAATGAGAGCTAAAATAAATAGATTGTGAATAACTTTACTTGAATCAAAGGTGGTTAGACGGGACCTCGGGCTTGGAAAGAAATCTGAAATTCGAAATTCTGGAAAAAGTCGCCAAAAGCAAAGAGTTTGAAGATTGTGTCACCCTGAAGGGAAAGCTTCCCGTATGTGCACCTAATAATCTTTACAATTTACAAGAATGTCAAAGAACAGATCCTTAAGATATATCAAACGCATAAAATGTTGGAATTTTTGGAAAATATACCTAATGAAGTATTATATAACTGCATGATTTTTCAATACAGCATTGACTCATAAAGAGGTTTGAAACTATGAATACCTTAACTTATTCATTTCTTTCTCCCTGAAATGGGAGATCCCGACTTTACAAAGTTCACACACCTCATCAAAGGCTAAAACTGAATAAATCAATTTAGGCTTACACAAGCAATCACGAAGGTCAAGAAGCTACATCGTCGATTTATAAATCTACCGCGGGAGACCTGGTACCAAGAAGAACCAGCAAAGTGTTGAGTCCTTCATTGAAAGATAATTTTGGTGTAAATATGTTATAAGTTTAATATTCATGACATTTTCTAGATATTTGTCTTTAGTTAAGACGAGAAATAAGCACTTAAACCCTGAGAACTCGAAAAATTTAATATCGTGTACTAGGTAACTAAAAAAGACTATTCAGACAGCTGAAACTTAGAAAAAAAAACCCTAGTAACTAGAAATTGATTAAAAAAGGAATTTTACTTATTTAGGTTTACCAGGCAACGAACGCTTGCCCTTGAAAAATGTACAAAGCTGTAATGATTATTAAGCCAACATCAACAGAGAATGAGCGTGTTTTCTCATCATCATGAAATATAAGAAACCGCCCACCACATGATGCTGCTAATGCTCATGTAATTCCAAATTCGCATTCTTTATAAGGGAAAACCACTGACTTATATTTTGATTTCCTTTTTGATTATTTTGCGGGTTACTGGATAAGTCGACTATCCTCAAATTATAAAATAGTTTTAAAGATATACTCGTATATAAATATATGATTCAAACATATTAAATATTTTTTTAAGTTTTCTAAATATGTTACTTTGTTGATTTTATTTTACTAATGTTTTTTTTTCAATTGAAGATTGTTGTACATTGTCTTGGGAAGTTGTAGTGATCCAATAATTAAGTTAAGTAAAAAATAAAATAACTTAAGTACTACCCAACTTAAGTACTACACTGTGCTATAGACCAACCAAAATTAGTTTATTTAATTTATTTTTTGTTATTTTTTTCATAATTAACAGGTGCATTTTATGGTAACTTAGAATGAACCAGTTAATTTAATCCATAATAATCTCATCTATCACTGAATAGAGCGAAGCCAATCTGGTAAGGTTAAATCCATTAAAGATCCAGGCGTGTCTCTTCTCTCTGTAAAAGGAGCCCTTTCGACTTGACTCCTACTTTCCGAGGTGTATCTGTACCGTTCACCAACTCTTGGCTCTTTCATAGTGTGTAAGGCTCAACGAGTTTAAAAAAAACTGGCCTTTCTTGCGAAGGTGTGAGAGAACTTCACGACGGAACAGTTGCTCTCATCTTACACGGACTGTAGTGACGTCTCTCTTCAACAGTGGAACTTGTATTGCAATGAACAATCAGTAAGACCTCTGTTCTTATCATTGGAATAGTTCCGCTCAATACCAGTTCCAGACGCTTGAGTTCATTGACAGAGGGGCCAAGAAGCCCATCGGCAATGACGATCTTTTTATAATATGCTCAAAAGCCTTGAGCATAGCCAGAACGTAGCTAGCCTATCCGTTTTATAGGATACATTTCGTAGAGTGTGCAAAATTTCACAGCCTTGTTCCGCCGTCCCCATATTTTCATCGATCAACCAGACTTACAAATAGGCTTCTCTCTTCTCTTCTAGGCAAGCGCGTCATATCCTAGTTCGCATCGTCGCTTACCATCAGGCGAGATAGAACGGTCAGACACTTACTTATTCACGATAAAAAAGAAGGTAGAGAAACCTTAAACCCGACATATATTTAATTAATGTTAGTATATTTTCAATTTACAAAATAAATCTTATTTACAATAAACTATGGTATTGATGAAGTATTCACGATGTTGCGTATGCCTACTCTTTTATATTAATGAGTCGTTTGCGTAGTTTGATCAACCACTCGTGGTTATTAGTACTATTGATATCTTAATAACTTTTTATGTTTATACACATTCAAAAGATGACTCAGTCAAAACGCCAGGATTTAATACTACATGAAATTATATGCGATTTACATATTTCCTAAAATCTTGTCTTATATTTATATGAAAACTAAGTGAATGTACATAGGTGTGCAATACCATTTTTTTCTAGCTTACGATAGTAACCACCAACCAGGCTAGCATTAAATATGTTTTTAACGGTATATCAAACACAATATTTGTGTCCGCTTAACAAGAAACCGTTTTATTTAATAAACAAAGGTAAACATTACTTAGCTTGCGGTGATAATAACCCTTGAGTGTAAACGCTTACTATTATAATACATATTAGGTAAAAAAAACATATATCTTTACATATTATTAGTGTCTTTTACAATGTATATTTAATCCTTTGTCGCCGCGTATTTTATGAAATGTTTTAACTTATTTTACAGTTCTAAAACTGGATACCGAAAGTCGTGACCATTTGTCTGTGTCTTCGAGATTCAGGTTGTTTGTCTTTGGAATTAAGTTTCTATTAGAGGAGCAAAGTCTGCGTAGGTTTTCAGTCACTTACTTAAAGATAAACGTTCGTTACTACATCCGTGTGACTAGGTAAATAATTTCTACTAATTATATATTTATATTTCTCTATATTTATAAACTTTATGTGTTATTCTTTATTTATGCAGAGAAGTTATTAATAGAAAAAAGTCTTTGTCTAAGGTGTCAAGCGGGTCTCGAGACCACTTCTCCTCGTTATCGGCCGAATAATCTTCCAGTTGAACTATAGATATCTTGTGAGATATTTCGAAATTTTCCACGTATTTCTTAAGCTGACGCTTAGCCCCATCGAAAACACGAAACAACACATTTAAAACATCGAAAGTAATACTTGTCTAAGTATCGAACAATCAATAAAGGAGAAACACCATTGTAATTGTTATATTTTTGTTAATTAAAGATTTAACTGCTCAATTTTTATATCAGGTGTATAGCGGGACTCGAATTAGAAAGAGGCAGTGCCTCGTTACCTGGATACCTACTCGGATAGCCAGACATATTAACCGTATTTTTTCCAATTAAGCCTTTTTTGAATTAGAATAGTTATCATATAATATATTAGTACCGGTAGTAAGAAATAAGATGCCCAAAATTTGAAATTTTCAAATACCATGTGAAAATATTTATATTTTCGCTGATAAAATGTAGTGTTACTTAATCTTGAGGGGGAGAGAAGGAAAACAAACTAAAAATGGCGTGCAAAACGACGTAACCTGAACAAATTTTCAACCATAACGATAGGCCTTATAATCACTATTAACGCTACCATTAATATTGTTTGAAAGCCACCATATCAAAATATCATTTGATTCAAAATTCAACCTGCCCGCTATGAATTTTGCCCCCTATTCTACAAATGCTATGTAGTACTGTATCGTAACTGAACGTCCGTTAATGGTTTAAACATTAAGTTTATTCCTCTTTGATCATCTAGATGATTCTGCAATATTTGTATAATTTATTAGATTACATCTTCAAACTATTGCTTATGTAGATAACTATGATTTATGTTACACTTTCAGCCGCCACGTATACAAAAACCACATAGGATAGTCAAAGTTTGACGTAATTCAATAAGAAAAGGTTGGCCACACTCCCTTCGGGAGCGATAGCCCGGGAGTCATACCCAACAAATTGATGAGATTTATAGAAGAGATTCCCGAAAAGTTAACCGAAGGGAAATTAAGTTGACCAAACTTTTAGTTTGTTCCCTATGCGCCCTTATCGTTTTACAGTTAACGCAAGTGGTTTGTAATTTTTTCGAATGTTTTTTCTGAGTTTCTTTTAGGCCTCTGTACCCAAATTTTATACTATTAAAAATACCTATCATATACGTAGGTGTTCGTATTTCACTTCAATTTGCGATATTTGTGCTGATTTTGTCTCATATATTATGCAATATGTCTGATGCAATTAAAATGCGTAAAATATAAAATTTAACAAAAACAAAGACTACAGTAAAGTAGGTAGTAAATCTTGATTCGAACAAAACCGGGATGAAGACAATTACAACGCCGCGCGCCGGTATCGACGCTACGCTGTGCGGAGATATCTCATTTATTTCGCTTATCATTGCCCCGGGAGCGAGTATCGTCAACACGACAACCATTTCTTGTGTGATGGCCACGAAATCTACGTCAATCTTCATTACAGATTTTTTTGATAATATTCAAGGAATATAATGGATAAAGAAGCGTACACAGAAATAGCGATTATTATAATCTTCCAGAAAGATATCATTAAAGCTAATATTTTGGTAAATAATACAAAAAGATTAATGGGCCATTCGGGGTTCTGACAAGTTTTCCCATGTACTACATAAACAGGGTCTGGGAATGCATTATGAGTCTCCAAGCCTTTACCGGGCACGAGGCAGGGTGCCTCCGGGCATGAAGGAAAGTCCCACATAACTTCGCTGTTCATTCCGCAGCGGAATTTGCGTAACGCTGTTTCCTGTGTATAAAAAAGTGATCTGGTTAAGCAAAACGGGAAGATGAATTCACTACAACTTTTCAGACAGATGTACAGTGTTACATACTTTGGCACGGTCTGGATTACCAGTTAAATACCACGTTTAATATAAATGTAAAATTTTGTGACGTCAAACATAATGTTACAGATTCGTTCGTAAGTTTACTTGCGTTTACTTTGTTTTTGCTTATTACAATTCTTTCTTTAACTAATGCTATTTATTTGTTACACAGATCACACTAGTTTTAAATGTTCTCATAAAGTGGTCTTCAAAATTCTTAAAATGAAATTAAGGACACTAAGATCAGATTGAGTGCCATAGTGCACTTTCTTGGAGATGGTGAGACGAGCGACGAAGAAATAATTACTCATCGTAAATTTTAAAGATTATTTAACAAACTCCACTTTTAGCATAAAGTTGTCAAAATCCACAAACCACATCAGGTATAATACTTGCCCAACTAAGAACTGGAGAATCCAATGAACGACTCGTCACATTTTCAACATGAAAATAGCTAAGGAGTGTCTGGATAGTGATTTTGTCTCTTGACACTTGGGATTCAACCATATCTCTAGAGATTAGATCATTGAAAGAAATCTAGCGGTTCCTATCGCATTATTTGTAAGTAATCAAGAAGCTGTTGTTATATGTGACGATACCTATTTGTACATAGAAAAGAGTTCCAAAAGTTCTCGATTTAAACAGATACGTACAGCATGCACAAATAGAGGAACCTACTAAAACCATTATTGTTAGTCACATGCGATGGACACATGATTGAGGTTTGTGGGCCCTATGCTACGTCTACAAATGATGAAATAATTTTAAACAACCGTCTAGATAGGCCGGATAGAGACATTCATTGGCTTTTACAGCCGGGTGAAATTTTCATATTAAATAAACGTTTTCTCTTCTCTATTGCGTCTTTACAAAGCCACGGATATGTCGGCATCATACCACAATTGCAGACCAGAAGAAGCTCACAACTTACTACACTCGACGCCAATATGAATCGCGGTTGTAAACCATTTGCTGGCCTGGCAGGCCTGTTGAGGTGAACTAAGAGCTAAAACTGGATTTAATTTTTTTTTCCAAGAATACTGTAATCTGGCCATGATCCACTTTTATACAGACGTTCGTATAACTGCAGCGATAAAAAATGCCTGCTATGATGAAATTTTAGACAATGGCAATGCACGTTAATCACTTAGCTGAGTATGTTAATGAAGGAAGGCTAAACAAAACAGAGCTAAATTCAAAAATATTTGAATGGTTGTTGCTGAAATATGTGCTTGTATAATGTTGCGTTATTTCCCATTTTAACACCGGAGGAATTGACTCTATTTGCAGTAGGAAGGTACCAAATCAAACTTACGCCTAGCTATTACAGCGAGCATATAAGCACCAGCAACCTTTTTGATTTCTGATTACAATTGCAATTTTCGGCGTGCAACTAATTCGAGCGCACACAAAAAGCAGAAATACATCGCCAAAACAGAATCATTGCTATATTTTAATTGATGAGAATAATCTTGAGCTCGATTCTGTTCAATGTTAATGCTGCTCATGTTTTACTGGGCGGCAGTTATGCCCACGTTGTTTGCCTAGTTTGGATTTGGGGTGAGCTAGGCACCAAAATGGTCAATCTCCTTTCTAGTGCTAAAGACCTTTTAGTATATTGTACTTAATTCAACCCTAATAACAAGTTAACTTTTGTCATGACGCTTCTTCGGTATTTTGCGGTATGGTGCCTAAAGAAAAAACCGCCGGTAGAAACTGTGTGAGAAGGCATGTGGTTTTCACGATTACCGTGCTTTTTGCCACGCTTTATTTCATAGTGTTTAACCAGTTACCAAGCCGTTGGCGACGCTGCCGCAAGCTGGCGCCCGTGATAACCGAGGTGCACACTATGCATGAAGAACAACTGCTAACGTCTCAGAGCAATATAAGATATTTCTTAAAAATATTCCAAAGCTTTAACTGAGCGCATCGCCATAACTAGGCCCGTAGGCGATATTATATCGAAAACATCGGCCGAATATATAAAAAGAGAAAATCAATTTCATCTCTTTTCAATTTCGAGGAAAATATCGACTTAAAAGTTATAAAATAACTAACAACTAACGTACGTTGTAGTTTATTATAAATATCTTTCTAATAAAGTGTAAGAGATAATCTTAGTTTAACCTAGTGTTGGTTGGTGCAATTCCTGGAAGATATCGAGAAGCGACCGGACTGGTCGCTCGAATTAAAGACTAAGCTGCCTTTTCAATTGGCTGAGTGCCTCACGACATGGCGGATAGTAGATCCAATCCTGTAGAGTTCGTAAATCACATATTAGAAAGTGACCATCAAGACTTAAACTGACTCATCAAGAAATAGTTTCAAATAGATGCCCCAGTCTTTAAAACGTCTTCTTATTCCTAGAGTTTGATACTGTTGCACAACTGTTGCCCCACATAGATTCCACCAAACTCAGGTTACGAAGCGGTAGATTGGAAACTGGATCCCAGACTGTTATGACTAATATTCAATATATATTGCATACCGTAAAGTCTGTAGTTCTGTACCATAGGTAGTAATGTTTTAAAAAGAACATTAAGGACCCAGCAGGGTATAGCAATTGAGCGAGAAGAGAATTAGGATTAAAAAACCTGCAAATAATAAGTTTGAATACAAACAGCAAGTGGGTGTGAAACTGATAAAGGTTGCACTGAACCTTGTGATTTTTATGGTCATTTCGCGATTGAGAACCCATAGAATAAGAAATCACATTTAATTCTAGGTGAAGCTGCTGTCCCATTTTAAACTCCTTCCTACTTTATTATATTTGTAGTCATTGCTATGTGAACTGATTTGGGTATCTATGATGGCCGATATATGTTTCCACAAATTGAAATTATATTGCCATTCCCGCAGCATTCTTTCAAGGGGTGATAGAAATCCTATTGCTTCATCAAGGAGTACTAGGAGGTAATTTACTATGAATTTTCTTGCTACTTTTTAATTGAAAACGTAAATTGTACTTTACGAGTTCAAACGCTATTTATAAATGAACACAATAATTTCACTAGTGTATATAGATGACTAAATGTTTGATTTTATGGGGATAAAAAACTCCTGGTTTTCTATCTCCGATATAAAAATGGGTAAAATAGATGATTTACTAAGTAGTGGATACATACTCGTTAGCATCGCATTTTCTTCTCGCGTATTTTATAGCCAGACTACCACCCGAACAACCATTTTCAGCAGAGGGGGGAATGATGCAAAATGAAATAAAAGGTGTTCACTACAAAATGAACAAAAGTTAACATCTTGACATTGTCATCTGTATTTTCACTGGTTTTACAACATTTTCTGCTTTATGATTTCAGAGAATTCAATTAAATTATTTTACGGATTATATGTATCACGCTAATTACAATATCAAATTATTATGAATGTTAAACATAACCTAAAATTAATTAGTGACTGTTAAAATACCTACGCTACTACTCGCATTGTTTTACGAATAAGGATTTTGCGTATATATTAATGAGTATTTATTATTGATGCGTACATTCGGTCAATGTGGCCAGTAGTCTAGCATAACTCTATGTGAATGTTTTTGAAATTACAAGATCTGAGTTAAGTGTCCCCTTATAGCAGTATGATTATATCATTGAATTTTAAGTAACAGTCATTAAAAATATTTGCAGCACCTTAATATACATTTCAAATAAAAGTGTATAAACATATTTTAATAGATCCCTTTAAAAATATTAAATGCTCTATTTACTAAAACAAAAAGCTTATAAAGCTATTTAAAGATCTTTTAGTAAAACACTAAGTTGCCTAAGTGGTAAGCTTAACCAAGTTTAGAATGCCGCTGTTGTGTTTGAGGCAACGGCTCAGTCCGACTGGGTATTGTGGCCTTCAGAGTTTATTTCACAGAATGTCGATTTAGAACTTCTTGGTTTTATACAGATATAGTGATCTGGGTATATAACTGTTTGTAATCTTACGAATTTAAATTTTCTGATATATTCAATACTAATATTCAGTTTTTATACCAGACACCATTTATTTATGGCAAAATTTTGGTAGTTAATTATTTTTGATCAGGTAAAATGTGTGTACCAGATGAAATATCGTTAACATAAAGACATTAAATTTTGAGTGTGATTTATGTTAACACGTGTAGATCAGTAAATCAGGACTTATTTTACACATAACGATGCTACTAGATACAAACTTATAACGATGAATACTTTCGGAAAATAATTTCCAAACAGCTATACGAATATATATGACGACAATGCATAATACCGGTTTTCAGAATGGGAAAATGTGAAAAAGGTAAAGATGATGCCATTAGCTGTCTGGTACTTGCATTATCTTCCCGGTGCGAAGTGCTTTTTACCTTGAAAAGGGTAGAATCTAAAATTATTTACATTTATCTTGTGTATATTTTCTAAATAACCTTTATATTCGCAGCGTCTGATGCGTATGCAAACATAAAAAATTACGCGAAGACGAATGTACTTTTATGTCATCTCTCTTCACTGCCTGAAAACTGTTACTTTACTTCTGTCGTTACAGAAAAACTCCACTTAATATGAAGAATTAGTAGAAAGAAAAGAATATGTCAATTGTGTTAATACTTTCGACAATTACTCCCCGCTCTGTACCTATTGCAAATATTAAAATCTGCTATATAAGCGTCATTTAAACATATAGATAAAGATTGTATTGGAATGGATATATATTAAATCGGCAAAGAATTGTTTACTGAAGTATTGTTATGTTGTTTTTTAATATTTTTTAACACTCCCGATTGACTTAAATTAAAATAAAAAAAACACAATTTAATACGGTTAGGTTAAGTGAGATCTTCAGATATAGAACATGATCATTCGGCGAAGAAAGCAGCTGTAAAACTTCAGAGCTAATATTGTATCGCCTAATTATTTGTAGGCCAATTTTCATTGGTTCACAAAATATTACTAAAATGCTAAGTATAGTTTGTATATATATACACATATAGTATAGTATTGATTTATTATATAGTAAAGTATTGATTCATATTGACCAAGTGATTTTAGTATATTGAATATTAGAAATTATAAAGTTAGATACTTAGTTTTCAGGCCAACTTTTAATATTTGTGGGAAAACATCGATTAGGTTAAATAATTATTGTGTGTAAGAAGCCTAGCCCAATAAGGTTAGGTCAAATGAAATTAGGGCCTATTATTTTACCCTTATATAAAATTGTAACTTTTCACTTTATTGTATTGTGATGAATCATTAATATTGTATTATGTTATAAAGATTAACCCCACTTTTACATCACTAAAACTGCCATTTCACAGCGCACCGATTTTTTTACTGTGCTCGACGCTATCGCATTGTTATTGTCATTGCGGCTATAAAAAAAACATATATTATATTATAGATGATGATACTTACGAAGTTTTTTTGAATATTTCTGAGAAGCTATTGAAACAAAGTAACAACTTAGACATGCTGAATAGCTTTATGGTATCTGCATTAATTTTCATAAGTGACCAAGGCAGGCAATTTGTTAAAATTTGATGATAATGTGATAATTGTCTAGAGAATTGAGATAAAACTAATGTTTATATAATTATTACTAGCTGAATCGGTCACGCGTTGCTGTGTTATAAATTAAAATGAAACCTGTCCTATGTCCTAAGTTGGAACAGATTCAGCAAAATAGAAAAAGTCATCAAAATGATTTGAGTAGTTTTGGAGTTCATTGTGGTCAAACACTGTGACAAGGGATTTTGATATCTATATAGATATAGATGATTATATAGGTAATTTGTTTCACAATATGACTTTATATTTTATTTCGAATAATAGTAAGTATGAATTTTAAGAAATAACTTAATATAATAAAGTTAGAAATATTAACAGTTTCGAAATATTACTCTTGACCAATCTTCTAACGATATATAAAACAAAAGGACGTGTCGTACAAAAAAATAATAAAAAGTGATGGAAAGATGATTTACGCCCCCGCGGCCCTATACCGCCGAGCGCTTGGCCGTGCGCGAGCAAAACTATACTCTGTTTCATGCCATTAAGACCGTTAGTGCGAAGTATACGAGACTACTTATAAATTGATAAGGCGGTTCCGAGTGATCAAAAACTTTACACATATACAGACTCCTTGACAAATTACATCCCTAATGAGGTACAATTCCAATAGTTTTATTGTTGTTTTTCTTAGTAATAATAAGTAAAAACAAATCACACTATCAATTTATTTTCATAAAAATAAAAGTATGCATATAAAGATTTCAATACAAAAGTTGTTATTATTTATAACAAGAGTTTTAATTGCTCCAAATGTATAAAAATGGCATCAGATAACTGTTAGGGCGTGAAGCAGTTGTTTTGAAAATTGAATTATACACTAAACATACAAATTTTTTTTTCTATTTCTAGTGAAACATCTGTAAATAAAAGATAGCATATCCGTCTAGCAATCTTTTACTAAGGAAATTATTAAAACAAAACACTTTTCACGGCACTCAAACTTGTTTATACTAATTTACATTACTTATTAAGTTTTTTTAGGAAATTAAAAAATAACAGTTGCTTTTTAATATATTTATGAAAAAAAATATATGTAGGGTAAAGAATACTAAGACACTTTTATAAAAAGAGCGGTGTTTACCCAATTACTATAAAAAAAACTCGCTGTTCAAGTTTCAGACTTCAAAAAACAAGAGGTTCTTTTTTGGCTAGAGATTATACTTAATTCCACACATGCTCATTGAACTAACTTTTCAAATATATTAAAATGTTGTAAAAAATACACTCATGAACAGAGATAATTACAATATCGGAATGAATAGCCTTATTTAATTTTTTTATTGTAACGAAGGTAAATACTGTAAAAACCCCGTTTATTGTAATAGTGTTTTTTTTTTTAAATCCTAGTAGTACAAGAATTGTTAAATGTGTTATAGCTATGCCATTTACACATATAAATAAAATTGGAGTGTCTGTTTATAATATTGTAATAACTGTTTTTTAGTACATGCATATGAATATATATACGGTACATACACCAAAATAACATTTTTTACAATATTTGTCTGTCTGTCCGTCTGTTTGTTCCGATTAATCTCTGAAATGGCTGGACCGATTATAATATGTAATAAGGAGTAACTTAGGCTATTTTTATTTAAGAAAAATAAAATTACTGTGCCACAGCAACGCGTGGCTAGGTCAGCTAGTGTAATATAAAATAAAGGGAGAAAAAACAGCCTTGCTGAGTTTCTTGCGGCTTTTCCTCGGTACAAGTTCTTACGAAAACATGGCGTAGCGACACGAATGAGGTCCCCCTGACTTTCTTTCGCCAGTTCTTCTCGATAGAGAACTCCCAATTCCCGAAATGGTGGTGAACTTAGTATTTTACAGTAATCGTAGTAATATAAACCTTACTAATATTATATATTCAAAAGTACTTTGTTTGTGTGCTACACAACCACGCCTAAATTACTGAACCGATATAAATGAAATTTGGAACAAAGATAGTCTAGAACCCAAAAAAGGACATAACCTATGTCCTTTTTTTGGTAATTTTGGCGCCAACTAATCTTTGATAGTTAACCATATAAACGAACAAATCACGTCAGACGTGGAGGGGATGTTGTCGAATACCTCTCAGTAGACAATGTGTTGGGCACTGAAAAAGTCACAGCATATCCTATAGATATTCTCAACTTTTTAGAATTATCAGGAGTGCCTTCCCATAAGTTGAGGCTGAAAGTTATGAATGAGAAATCTAGACACGTTAAAGCTATGTAATGGTAAATGGCTAGAAATTACACATCCGAGACACAACATAAAAAACGCTATAATCATGACTGGAATGGCAAAATGATAAATTGTTTCCCCGTATTCCAATAATTGCGACTGATTTGCCATTTCAGTTTAAAAGAGTGCAGTTTCCCCTAAAAGCAGCATTTGCAATCACAATAAATAAAGCTCAAGAACAGACGCTTAAAATTGCAGGTGTTCATTTAGAATGGTTACATTCTATGTGGCATGCTCACGTGTAACAAACCCACATAATCTTTATGTTTTGGCAAAAGATGGAAATACAAAAACGTCGTGTATAAAAATAAAAATACTTAAATAAGCTATTTGCAGTAAAATACTGTAATAGCTTATTTTAATGTATGTTTGTCTTTTAATTGCAAAATAATTAGTCTATAAAAATAAAAATGTTGCCAAAAGTCTAAATTCCATGCGGAAGAAGTCGCAGGCACAGCTAGTAACTTAAAAAAAAATAACATAAAACGAACAATTTTATGTGTTTAAATTTCGTAGTAAGTAAATTGCTGGGTTAAAATATCTTAAGGTAGCAACGAGCATTACCTTAATCATTCTGTCATCGCAGTTTCTGTGAAGGAGTCGAAACGTCAGAAATAAATATAAAGAAGCAAGAATTAACACATGTATGTAAAAGCATTTTTTTATGTGTAATTGATGTTAGTCGCAGATGACCTTAACAACGATACCGGGTTTTGGGACGGCGAAATCCTTAAATGGACCTCAAGCCGGGAGTAGTGAGCCACCGTAGGTGGTTTTTTAGCTGGACGGCGTCTCTTATGACTCCTTCATAGAGTATCCGAACCAGCATAGAGTCACTACGGCGCTCTAGCCAGAAAGGGCGGTAAAAGCATGGCGCAGTTATTGTCATTCGACAACGCATTTTCAATGCTTATATTGAATAAAAATTAATTTATCAAATAGAGAAGAGGTAATGTGATAATATATCTCCTTTATTTTTCTATTAATATTTTTATAGTGTGTGTGGGTGGTATGAATAAAAACATAAACAGACAAAAGTAAAAAAAAACAACTATTTTTCTTTTAAATTAAATTTTACACATTTTACTAATATCAGAGAATAATTTTCACTAAGTAAAACATATCTATGATAGGAGTTTTCATATGTTAGTAATATTATCAAACTATTAATCAACATTCCAACCGGTAACGGAAGTGACAATATTTTATTTCACAATAACATCTATATTTGTTACTAAACAGCAAAGTACATTATAATAAATTTTAATATTAATAATTAATTTTACAATTGCATCACCACATTTTATGATTAAAAGACCTTACAGAATGAACGGAAAATTTATTAGCTATTCCGTACAAAAATATACAGGGCAAAGAATGCCTTAATTGTGTACTAATAGCGTATAAAATCGACAGCTGGAGAGACGACAGCATGTGTTGTTGCCTTTTGCGTTGCAGGAAATGAAGAGTTTCAGTCGAAGAACATACGAAATTCTAAAAAGTTGCTTGTGTTTAATAAAGAATGATCAAGAGTTTATGTATGTTACAAGTATGTTAATTAAACGATAGGTTGATGAAAGATATCAATCGAGCTAAACTTTGTCTTTAATTTCGGTAGATGGTATTACAGAAGAAGACATCATAAGAAAACTGTTTATTACCTTTTCATAGTAATTCGTTTTATAAAGGCAATTGGTTGAAAAAAACGTAGCTTTATGATGCATCAAATAATGTGCGTAATAAAACAGAAATAAGAATAAGAACTAAGATTATTTACTTAAACTTCACTTATTCTCTTTGTAACCAAGCATGTACGGACGCGGTCAGAAAATGTTTACCAGTTTTCAAATAAGATTCTAAATCACCCTTTTTTCACTAAAGTCTATAATGCCATATCAAGTTACTAATTACTTATTTAAAGTAATTATGCAAAATGACGCATCGAGAAGACACAAGAATAACAAAGAGAATTATTAATCAATTATTGATGATAAAACTCATTTCATCATCAATGAAATGAGTTGAAAAATGAAATAATATTTATGATAAATGATTGTTTGAACGTCGTTTGGACAAGAGCGAAATTTTACGAAAGATTTTTTCGAAAAGCGTCGCAGAAAGAACAGACCCCTAAGGAACTCCCGCATCAATAGCCACTGAGTCAGAGGAGCAGCCATCGACAACCACTCTGATCGATCGTTCAGGAAATCGGCTATCCTACTACAATACCAAACGCAGGAAGCTTGCGCAGCAGACTTGCGTGCCAGACCCTGTCAAAAGCCTTAGAGATGTTAAGTGACACGGCAAGTGCTTCGCCGTGCATCTCGAGGGCCTCGCCCCAGCAATGCGTCATATAAACCAAAAGATCCCCAATTGACCGTCCTCGGCGAAAGCCATATTGACGGTTACTGAGGAAATCATTGTCTTCTAGGTATGAGAACAACTTGCTGTTAAGCATTCTTTCCATAACCTTACGGAATATAGAAGTGATTGCGATGGGTCAGCACGACTATCCTTTTTGGGTACTGACTGCACATTGGCAAGGTTCCAGGATTTTGGTACGGTTTTTGTCTTGAGAGAGAGGCGATACAAGCGTGTTAGCACAGGAGATAACTCAGGCGCACAATACCTCAGTACTCTTGCAGTTTCAGCAGCCGCCGCTCACACTGTCACTGTTGCGCAAGTTCTGGATGATATATATGGATCAGATCACAACCCACTACTAATTAAATGCGGCTTAAATCTAGTGAAAGCTAAACTTGTACATACGAGTAAAGACAGTGTATATATAAAAATGATTTGACGGAAAAGATATACGAATCAAATTACTAAGTACCAGGACTTATGTAACAATAAGGTTAGAGAGAGACTTTCGAACTGAATTTAATAACTATTGTGACCATATATGTAATTATTGATAATATGTACAATAATATTGTAACAATCGTAATTGAAGCTACTATATGTACCTGCACTTCTAGGGGTGGGGGGAAGTGTAAGGTTGTGGCTGGTTTTTTATTTTTTTTTGTATCTTATTTATTCTAAATTGTTGGTAACTGTTTCAATAATATGATTAATTTTTGCGATTTGGTTATTCGTTATTACATCCGAGGGTCAAAGCCAAAGATATTTATCGCCAAATAGCAACAACACAGAGAAAAAGAAGAGAGACAGAAGGAGCGATAGATTAGTGATTGTGGCTGGTTGGAGCCAGCATGTCAGGGACACTCATGTCAAAGCTGGGCTTGGTTATCAAACTTGGCTATTATATAGACAACCAAAAGTGGTTATTAACTTTAACTCTCGAAAAATATTTTCATCCTAATTAAAAGTTCAAAAAACATGAGGAGCAAATGAAAATAAATAATATAAATCAATATAGAACTTAAAATGCATTTAATATAATTAATTCAAAAACAATAAATCGAAACTGTTTTTAAGGCTCTAACGCTGAAATAACTTAATTATGTTAGTATGATAAAACATTATCTTCTGTTTAGACAATTCTCACCACTCTGTAATGGCTTAAGACAGTTTATCACGTAATATGTTCTTACACTTAATATTATGATTAAATTTTCTAATAACATAGTTATTAATGTTATGCCGAGTTTCAGGCGCTAATAGGCTCAAAGAAATATTCCGTTAAAAACTAATTAACTCGCGCTTCTGTTTTGGCTTAACGCTTTACTCTGTCACCGCACTAATGAGAACAATACATTTTCTTTGTGCCAAAAAGAGGCTGTGTATTTATTAACAAACACACGGCTTTGTTTTGCGAAAACAAAGACTTAATATCGGGCGTCATATCCCTTATTCCATCTGGTTCATTATTCACCTGTAGGTAAATTTTCTTCGATTCCGTTTCAGTAACTTTTGACAACAATGGGAATAATTTAGATTACGATAGAAACTTTATGGAAAATTAAACACTTAAATGCTTAGTTATTTGTGACATAACTAATGTTAAAGAGTTGATGAGGAAGTTAGAACTTACCTGTAAATCTTAGTTTAACTCTGTAAAAAATATACGTAGCAGAGGAAGTAAATTAAACTATATTTTAACTATATTTAATTTTTTAACTTTACATTTTTTTCAAAGATATATAGGACGTACAATTCTTTATTGTTTTTATACCAATAAACAACAGAACTCCAAAAAATATGCAAAATAATGTATACTCCTATGGAAATATAATGTAGGTACTAGCTTTTACCCGCTCGCGTTAATTTAGACTACCGATTGAAAGTAATATGTCTATCCCTCTGGAACAGTACTTTTTTCTGGATAAAAGGTACCCTATGTCATATCATAGATCGTATTGATTTTTAATAAGAGGATATTTTGAATTTAAAATCGCTCCGTAACTTTCGGAAAATATAAATAATTAAAATTACTAATGGATACCTACTGGATAACAAAATATCAAAAATGTAAACGCTCGTTTCCAAAAAGCTAATTGGTCAGATTACAGTAGAAGGTTTTTAGTAGTCCATTATACTATTTTTTATATTAACTATTTTTAGGAAAGAAGCTTTGCTTAGAATTAAAGTAAATAAGTGCTAAAAGTTTAATGAAATTTGTTACACTGAGAGCAAAATAATTCATCACTAAATCTTGTCAGTAGGCATTATATTTATAGTATTAGCATACACGAGTTATGTTATGTATAATAATATTATTTATCCATTCAAAAACAAAATGTGATTTCCATATTCAGTAATATGATTATTTATAGGTGCAATTTGCTATGTTTTTGCATTTTATTAAAGAAGTCCTTTTCGGAACGGTAAAGTGATGTTTTTATGAGATTTATGAAAGAGTTGGGCTGATGCCAAAGTAAAATGAGGTTTTGGTATTTGATTGAAAGCTTTGTTATATTCACCACAAACATGATTAGATAAAAATATCAAGATGTGACTGACGCAAGTTGTAAGTGTTGTGTACGCAAAAAATATTTTTTTTATAATACATCAGTAAACAATTAATAATAAAAGTACATTTTATTTTCCAATAATTTTAACTAGAAATTGTATCTCTTAAAATTTATCTTTGCTCCGTGATATTCCATCTCAAGAGAGTCTTAAATTAAAGTTCGTGACTGTACCAATGCTCGTTCCTAATTAGCACATGAACATCTGCCCCTTTCGAGACTCAAACCAGGAACCATTTGGCTGGGATGGGGTTGGGGGTCACTCCCGCTCGGCCAAACCCGTCGCCTTAATATTTATTTCGAGTTGTAGGTATAAAGTTCCGTTAAGTGATTGCTTAAATAATATATTTCTTAGTATCAAATTAACCCTGGAAAGATAGTCTGCGTAAAATTTACGCATGCGTTTTCGAATAATTGCTGTCTCTTCCTAATTAGCGCGAATTCATAGCTGTGCATTTAGGACATCTCATTCGTCGCTGGGGGCTGTCGCGTGGTGTACGTGTCGATCAGGTAAGTGCCACCAATTTTGAAATATAACGACCGCCTGAGTCAAAATTACGCATGATTATCTTTAACGTGACTTATATGATTTTGGCTTATATGACAGTTTTATTGTGTTTCGTATCTTTCAGTTCTTTATATAATAACTAATATTATATATTTTTTTTTATGGATATTGAGGCAAATATATAACACAATGGGGAGTAGAAATTTCGACGAAGATCATATCCTGGCCGCTTTTATACAAAGTGACGACGAGCTTCCGTGTGAGGACACCTAAAGTGAAGTAGCGGACCACGAAAGTGAAGATGACGTGGAGAGCGACACAGAAGAAGGTTTTGTAGACGAAGTACAAGAAGAACAGCCGACCCCAAGTGGAAGTGATATCTTAGAAGGGCAAAGCAGTACTAAACAACCAGTCTCCACATCGGCCTCTCATAGGATCGTAGCGTTGCAATAGAGGACTGTCAGAAGTAGGAATAAACATTGTTAGTCGACGTCAAAGCCAACGAGACGTGGTAGAGTCTCGACGGTAAATATTGTTCGAGCTCAAAGAGGTCTAAGCCATATGTGCCGTAATGTATATGACCCCGTCTTATGCTTCAATATGTTTTTTACTGATGAGATAGTTTGGAAATCGTACGATGGACTAACGCCGAGATATCATTGAAAAAAATCTCTCTTATATGTTGCCAAATGAAATATCTGATACATCCGAAGACAGTAATAATCAGCCAGTAGCAAAAAAACGTATTTATTGTTCTTTTTACCCTTCTAAAACAAGGCGAAAGGCAAATGCGTCCTGCAAAAAATGCAAAAAAGTGATATGTCGTGAGCATAACGTTGATATGTGCCAAAGCTGTTTGTGACTAACTTTTATATAACTTCGTGCTATATAAATTATAAGATAAGCTTACTGTTTATTTTCTTCTAAAAAGAGACTGATTATTATAATAAAGAATAAGTTTTCATTTGAAAGAGTAAATGTTATAAAATTTCTTTGATTTATAGAAGTTAAAAGTTTTGTTTTTTTTTCAATATAAATAAATAAATATAAACAAATTATCTTAAGTATTAATTATTATAATATATGTGTTTGTATAATAACATACAATTCATTGAAATAAACTAATAAACCTAGATCTACAGCTAATTCAAATACATGCGTCAATTTTACGCATGAGTATCTTTTTCGTACTACAAAATATGATTATCTTTCTAGGGTTAAGAATAAATCCATGCACGTACGTCGTCGTTTATTTCACAAAACGCTTGATTTATATCGACAGAATTTTCTGAGAAAAAGCATTAGACTGAAAAACGATATATAACAAAGCGATGCTAAGTAAATACGGAGGAGGCGTCGTAGTTACACAAAGTATCTTGTTGTTATCTCGTCACCTATGAATTTGCGACACAGACTAGATACACACGCAAGTAAGCTCGCAGTCACGCGTACACACACAAACACATGTACTAATGTAGTGTATAAATGGTATCTTATACATACTAACTCTAATGATAGTACACATTAGGCCACTGTGAAAATGAAAAATTCTTTTTATTTTTGAGGTCCTGGCCGATAACAATTATTAAAAAAAGTTATGTGCAAGAAAAGTATGATATTCTAAATTTTCTTCTATATCTTTTTGAGAGCTAAATTGAATGATTGTGTCTCATTGAAAAATGAATCTGCTACAAGTAAAATCTTGCGCGATGATTTTTTATGAGTTCACATGTGGTCTAAAAATTCGGGAAGATTCTAAGATGCTCATCTTAGTGCAGGGAAATTTTTTATTGCGACTTACTGCTTCACCACGACTACGTGCCCGTGTACCAGTGCTCAAAACGAGAGATTTCCTCGATACCATGCCGGTCAGTCTTGGGTCATACTCTTTACAGTCCTGATCAAGCACACTGTGACATTTTTTTTATATAAAATTAAAAAAAAAACAACTGAAACAAATTCAGCTAAAGAAAGCAGTAGAAGAATATCTGCGCTGGACTGGAAGACGGGTTTAAAAAATTCCTTCAAACGCATAAAACTTTGTATAGAGACGTGTGGAGGAGAGTTCATTGAATATTTATTTAAATCGGTTTTCAGTTTCTCAATACTTTCTGAGTATCCCACGTACTATTAATTCAGCAGAACTAGTTAAGTATAATTTCTTTAAGCATGATTACTATAAGCACAATAATGATTAAGCATGTTATTCGAAATAACTATAGGTAAAAATTATACATAGAAATATTAACATCATGAACCGAACTCACTAAAATAATAGTACAAACCTATTTTTTGTATATAATTTGTATTTACTTAATTAATTTTCGTATGTTAAAGAAACTTGTTGACGGCTTAGGGTACACCTTCCACGTTTTTCATGAGTGTGTAACGAGGCGCCATAGCTTTATTGGCGACTCGATGCTTTCATTGCGCTCTTCTCTGGCCATTTTTTATATTTTCTTTTCTCTTCGTTTCCTGTTTTAAATTTACTGTCTGTCTCTGTTTCCTATTTTAAATTTACTGTCTGTCTCTTTTTATTTGTTTTGTTCGAAGTTTATTCTTACCAGAGTCAGCGCGTAGAGTGGTTGACTCACCGATAACAAATTATTTAAATATATTTATAGTGCTGAGCAGTTATAATAAGCTCACAAGTACAATAAGCTCATAAGCATAATTCACAAGATTTCCTGTATATATATTCTGTACCACCAGTTCCTGTTTATAAGTCTATAAGTTTCTTTAAGGCACTATTGTAAGTAGCCCTACCTTTTATAATATGTTTTTAGTGATAAATGTGAAATTGTTTTTGTATTCAGTGTAATTTACCTTTTTTATATAATTGTTTCAGTTGTGCCTTAATTCCTTAAATATAAAAAAGTGACCTTGAGTGCTTTTATTTCTCCGGCTGCACCCGTCACAAGTGGAAGATGCAAACCCTTTCGTTGGGAAACAAAAGAGTTTTGTGGGACTCTCCGGATAAAAACCACTTATACCAATATGCTTTGTGCGGATATCTGCCTTGGTTTCAGAATAGCGTTAACATTCACTGGAATCAAGGCAGTCGAGCGCAAGCAAGCTCACTATGGGGTGCAGAAACTATTTTGCAATCCCAAAGGATTTCCCTCAAACGCCCGCTAGGAAGCTCACTGCCAGGGCACACCTTAACCTGTTGTTACGAGTTGTATTAGATATAAAACCTTATGTCTCATATGCAAATAACCCTTAATAAAATATATTTTTTTTAAAACTATAAAACACATGAACAACATACCTTCAATCATTACGCGAATGAAATTAAGAAAAATTTGGTAAATGCTTGATGTGCGTACAGAAACAATATGTCATAAAACAATAATGACAAAATATTATAATACAAAAAAGCCTGAACCTTTCTGCCAAAATAAAGATCAAATAAAGAAAATCAAACAAAAGGATTCTGATAAAGAAAATCAAACAAAAAGACTCATACGTATCTGAACGTTTCACTCCTCCACAGGACGAAAAACCACGTCCAAGTCTCACGTGTTAAGCAACGTTAAAATGCTCCAGAGCGTTATTAAAAATTAAGTTATTTTCGACTTGAAGGTCGTAAGTAGTAACTTTAAGGCGTTTTGAAGATATTAAGAGAAATGCTATATATAGAAAACAAGAAACATGGCGGGCTAATATTCTTAAAGTTCAAATAAGAATTTCACCGCCCCTAAAAGCAACCAGAGGAATTGCATCTATGACAATCACTCGCCTTAAAGCAACGACAAATTTAAAGCGATTATGTGTATACCAGAGTTGTTTATTTTAATTAATTCAATTTGTTTTTAAGTTTAATTTTCAACAAGCATTATTTTATTTTATAAAAATAAAAGTGGGTGTTTATGTTACATTGTCATCAATAAGCCTAGCCCAAAATAAAGCACTCTAATGCTTGTGTTATGGATACAAGGATTACAAATAGACGTTTACATATAATACACAAATAAAGCAATATTAGCAAAAATATTTAAATATATACTAGCTGACCCGGTAACGCGTTGCTATGGTAACGCGTTGCTATGGTAACGCGTATACAATAGAAAAAGAGCGGGAAAGATAGCGGACAGACAAACACACAAACAACAAATTTGTGTTCTTAGATTATAGACTAGCTGACCCGGTAACGCGTTGCTATGGTAACATTATTGATACAATGGAAAAAGAGTGGGAAAAAGAGCGGACAGACAATTACACAAACAACAAATTTGTGTTCGTAGATTATAGATTTACCCATGACTAAGGTACAGCCAAAAACTTTGGTTTGACACCCATTTTCTTGAAATATACTTAGACCGTTGAGAATGCAACTAAGGTAAAATTTTAAAATTATAATTGATTCCTCTGTAAATTTGTTTTTTATTTCCGTTGTTCTATTTGTAAAATGGTGGAAAAATAGTATAAAATTTCTTTTTTATTATCATGAATAAAAGTTTGAGTGCATAGCAAGTGGCATTCGTAATGCCCTTACTTTATCTTAGTAGCTCCTAATAATATATAAATAATGAATAAACATAATTATATAATAACATAGCCCGCAACGTTGTCAATAGTAATAATGTTACCTTAACCTGCCAACGGTGACTTATATGTCTGTGAGCTCGGAGTTTTACAAAAACAGGAATAGTTTTTCTTATTTTCATGTGATTTGTTTTGCACTTCGACAATTAGTTGTATGAAAGTATGGAGGCCTCTATTCCGGAGTTTCTATGATTCTCGGTCGGTGATGACCGTGCGTCACCGATTATATAATTTATAATTTGCCGTTTTTGTTTATAAATTTACTCATACTTGATTTTTTACTAATAGTTCTTGATATGTAGGCAGCACATATAACTTCGGTCCCTTATTTTATAGTGAAAATTTGTTTAGTAATAGTAATTTAAAATTCAATGTATATTTTTTGCTTTTTAAAGGCTTGCATGTTTTTATCTTTGCTAGTAATAAACATGTTGTAATAGATAGTTAGATATGTTTACGTTTATTATTAAGAAAGTGTAATTTTTTTAATTAAATCAGCAAAATGTAACAAAAGTTTAGTTAGATTAAGATAAATTTGATTCCAGATTGCTCAATGGTCCTCAACCCCAGGACCATTGAGCTTTTGCCCAAATTTTTATTACTGAATGTAGGTAGGTAGTTCAATTGAGTTTTTTAATTAATAAAATACTGCTTCGTATCAAATTAACGAATAAATCCATGTTTTTTACCTCGCCAATTTAACAAAACAGTTTTGATATTATACATACTCGTACATATATCTAATGAGATAAATGACAGATTGAAAAAACTCTTAATTTTACTTTACACGGAACTGCATGAACACAATAAATTAATAAAAGGAGTGTAGCCATAATTTCTCTAACTAATGGCCAATTAAATCAAAGTAAAGCTCAGTTTACCACAAAATAATGCTTCTCAATAATTCAATGCAGAGAATACCTGAAAGGTACAGATCATGTTTTTAATTAAGTTATACACTTCTCTCATCACTTTCTTTTTTTTTTAATTGCATAAAGTTACATTGTATTTTAATATAAAACTCAAACGAGGGACAAAGACATACATATAGGCCATATAATGGCCAGCAGAATAGAAACACCAACTCCTCACACTTAAGGGTAACGTAATAGGCCTAATATACAGGAGTTAATTACCATTTTTTTTTATAGAAAATAGGCATGCGCTTGACCACTATCTCGCCTGATGGTAAGCGTCGATGTGATCTAGGATGTGACGCGCTTGCCTAGAAGATACCTATTCACTCGTGACTATCTAATACAACCATACCTCCATTAGACCACAAAACTGGCAGCGGCGTTTTCCAAGTTATGATCTTCTACAGCAATCTCCAACCCGCCTACCAAGCCTGGAGACTATGTCAAAATATCCTCATTTTTGGATAATCCTGCCCAGCAGTGGACGTTTTTCGATTGAAGTGAGATATTCTTCTCTCACCACCCGAGACTTTTTATTTCAGAGAGTTACATTGATTTAATCTAAAATCGTAAACGACTGCATGACTCCCATATAATATTCATTTTGGATGACCTCAAACTTATTTGCGGTCAATCAGAACTCAAAATTTTTTTAAGTCGTTAACCGTTGAGAATACATTAGTTGAAGCCCTTCAAACTGGAATCGCTGCTGCCCTTCGCTCGTCAGTTTGTTGACAGAGTGCGCCACGTGCAGGTGAGGTTGATATTTGGGTCGGCACTATTGCGCGTCCCCTTTACTCCCAGAATCAAGATTTTTAGCCGAACAAAAAGGAGACCTACGTTTAGAAGTGAATTATAGCTCTTGATCGATTGAGTGATAGAATTTCAATTCGCTTCGATCAGAATCGATATTATCACCGTTCTGATCAAAGAGCGAAATGTAATTATTCCTGCTAAAAATACCGGTTAGTTTCGGTCTGCTAATTGATTTTGCACAAAGAAAACAACAACTTGAAAACGCGACGAAAAACGCTGCTCCCACCTCCTTCTAGGGCCGTTGGAATGAACAGGTTGATTTCAGAGGTAATAATTAAAAAAACGTTGTTATTCCCAAGCTCTGTAGTTAATGTTCAGTTTTAGCTTTAGATTTAGCTTCTGGAGAGTTTTTTTTTGCTCTTATGATGGTAACGGTTGCAAACTTGGACTAGTCCAGCACTTTTAATAAAGATAAGCTCTGTCCGGCTAACTGCACAGTAGACATGCACAGGTATCTGGTATTTAATTAAGTCGTGATTGTATGAACTACATATAAATTGCTTAAAAAACTTGTCACGAAGAATACATAAAACCTAAAAAAATACGGAATACACATAATTAATAAATAAATGTAATTAAAATTCTTACAGCTAATTAAGTTGTTATTAATATATAGATAGGTACACTACATATAAATAAATAAAACATAAAATTTATTTTACCAACTTCATCGTAAATTGCGGTTGATTCTGGTTCATTTGACGACCTCCGAGATCGAGGCACTTACATACAGATTTTCATGATAGCGTCAGTTCGTTTGTAAAACTTAATCAGTTTATGTATAAAATATGCATATCACTGATGGCGCAAAGTGGCTGATACGTGCAGTTCACTCGCGGGGAATTTTATTACTACGTAAAAACTGTGTATCTTTAAGTAAATTTGTGTCTCCATCGCAGCGCACAAGTGTCACAACACGCAATACACAATAACAAAAGTTTTATATATGTATATATTGTAATATAGATAAATACAGACACACACACATACACACACACACACGCGCACGCACACACACACACACAAACACGGCATATTTTTTATGCGACTACCGTTTGGTGTAATGGTGGTGATCCTGCCTTTCGCACCGACGGGTGCGACGACTGGGTTCAAGTCCGAGAAGGACCAAATGTTTCAGTGATGAATACGAGATAGAAATGTTGTCTGAGTCATGGGCGTTTGTCAATAAATACATTCCCTTGCAAAAAACAGGTACCTGAGGAAATTTCTGGTTAAAATGTCAATTTCGGTTATTTAAATTCAATTCAATTGTTTGACGTAGTCTGTATACATATAATCCGGTAAATAATTATGCGTGAAATGAAATCTGGCAATTTATTCATTGATTTTTAATGAACGTATGTGTATAGGAAGTGGTCAGCAATAAAAAAAAGATTTTTGATTTTTTTTTTTCAATAAAATAAAGATACAAAGGACAATTCCGATTTGTGACCGGAAATATACAAGAATAAAATTATTACTAATTGGAATTAAAAATAAAAGTATTTTTTTTAACGTATAGAAGTTATCTAAAAGTAGATTACGAATTCGAAAACCAATAAAAAGTTGTGTGTTTACTAAACACTTCCTTGTTATATTCCTTTAGCGCCATAGCTTTGGATATCAGAATTTTTGCCTGCTCTTTATTTTTGATCAATATATTTACATACCTAAATAAACATTTAAAGAAATATATGTAAAATATATACATATATTATAATAGCCTAAATATGATACTTTTTTTCTGCTTTTATAAGCAGATAATATTATTATTTTACCATTTGAGACCAAAAGCGTTATAAACATATATCACATGAGGATTTTGTTTGTGGTGCCTGTTATGATTCCATTGACAGATTCATTGCAACCAACTCAATGTATGCCAGTGCTTATTTTGGCTGTGGAAGATCTGTTGGTTGTGTTAGAAGACCTATTTATTAGAAAGCAGTCTACAAACATCCATTGCTTCATACTGGCATCATCACAGAAATGTAAGTTCTGCCTATATTTGCCACTATTATTATTGAGCGAAGCTCTCTTTTAGGCAACTCACATATTTCGCTTGTTCCCCTCCTGCTACTTAACGGTTCAACCGTTTCGAACGAATTTTGGCATGAACATACATAATTATAACCTGACGGACATAGGTTCATAAGAAAAATTCAATAGCTGATCACAGCCAAATCGCTGAGACTACAGTGATGAAATTTGGCGCCAAAACTCACATAGTGGTTGTGACTAACGTGCAAAAAAAGTTTTGAAATCGGACATACCATAGAGGAAAAATCATCCTTCAAAAATCTAATTGCTTCGCTCAGTATTTGCAAACAGCAGCATGTATTGCAGACCTAGTTACCTAATCTGCTTATATCATTGTCATAGTTTCTCAATCAGTTGCCATGTTAGTAGTGTCTGGGGGTTTTGACCTCAGACTTTGTTACGGTGAATGAATTTAAATGGTCGAGGGGGGGGTTTTCTTTTTCATTCTATAAAGTGTAAAGTTTACCCAACATTTTTTTGTGCTTTTGTTTTTTTTTTATTATTTAAACAAAAATTATGAAAAATTAATTCTAGAGCATGTAATTTTATTTGAAATATTTTTTTTCGTATCTATACGTTTTTTTTTTGTAACTTTTCACTTTATTGTATTTTGGTCCTTTTTGAACTAAAATGTATCAACAGTCCAATATGCATAAATGTGTGGCTTAAGTCTTTTCACCACTAAAACCACGATATATTAATACTCCAACTTTAAGTGATTCCATTGTAAACTTTATAGAAAAAAAGGAATGTACACATCACTAAATTCCAAATTAGATATGTATGAAGTGTTGCATCTGGCCAGAAATCCCCTTATGAATCTTTTCAATACATTTTTCTTTGACCTGTTTCCTATTTAGTTGTTCATTGACACGTTTCTATGAATATTCACATATAATTTATATTTAATTAATCATATATGGAAAGTGATTAATAAAAGTATACAAAATATTACCACAAATTTAATTAAAGCACTTTTATTGTTTTACGGGTGAGATCGCTCAACTTTCTTTGTAATGCTTGCTCACATGTAGAAAATTCAGGGGGAGCAATATATTCCTAAGCTGCCGTTAATGCCAACATAAGCGATTTAAATATTATGATGGTACTATAAAATGTATCACAACCATTGCCTTAATCATCCTGTCATCATGGCTCCTGTTAAGATTGTAATGATTAAATAAAAAATAATGCGCTAAAAACTGTGATACAGTTGTTTTAGTTACCGCTGGTGTTTTATTTTAATAACTACCTTATTTGATGATATCCTAATTGAATACCGGATACTTAACAACATATAAAAGTACTATATAATATACCTATATCAAAATATGAGAACTAATAACATGCAATGTTTTATTAAATAGTGAATAATAGCAATTTCCTCTTGCCTTTTGCAATTTAAAGCTAAGTTAAAGTAAGTACCTAGGTATGAAGTACACACATCTAACTTAGCTTTGTTTTATGTAAAAAGAGGTATGTTTAAAATGTTATTGAAGAAAACGAGCATTTGTACCTGAGTCATGGGTATTTATATTTCTAGTAATATTACATATTTATGTATCCCTAATACCCTAATATCCATAATCCAGGCTTGTGGCCTTACAGTGCTTAGTTTGAGCTAGGCTAATTGGTGTGAATGTAAGAATTATTAAAGATACTAGCTGTTGCCCGCGACTTCGTCCGCGTGTATTTGATTTTATCACGCAATTAACTGATATACAGCAAAAAATAAATAAAACAAAAATACAAAGTTTGGATTTACGTGTATATTGAAGATAAAAAGAAAATGTGAACAATTAAGAACAGATTATTTTCCAACTTAACCTGGCCGGTGATTGAACCCGGATCCCTGCAGGTCAAAGGCACTTGCGGTACCATAAATGACCACTGTGTCACGGAGGTCGTTTGATCGACACGATCAGCAAAACTAAAAGCGGCCAAGTGCGAGTTGGACTGGCGCACGAAGGGTTCCTTACCTTAATACCTTATAATGCCTCTTTATAGACAACGTTCGATGTGGTTTGGTCCGGAACATAAACAAACAGTTTATTTGGTTGACTTACGCTGGAGAAAGCGACATAGAGCTGACCTTGTGAGAAACAGCCGACGCTGTGGTCCACGCCGGTCTCACATAGCGTCTGCCCTTGGGTTTTGTTTATTGTCATTGCATAACACATACTCACCGGGAATTGTACACGTTTGAAATGGAATGGGTAATTATTGGGAATTGGGATAAAGCGGAATTCGTGGTATAAAAACTCTTTCACCGACGCCACATCCCGCCAAAATCTCCGCTTCTATTATGTTACGCTGCAGAGAAGTAACTTTCAGTCTGGTCCCGTTGCATAATTTTAGGGGACTTAAATTTCTCAACAGGACGCCAGTTTTTAATTAATCTTGTGTGCTGGAAGTCCAGGAGCTCTCAGAGAATTAAGAAATTCAACGGGATAATGTGTAGCGCCATCTTGCTCCATTACTTCGTTAATAGAAGTATACTCAACTACTTCTCCTTCAACATTATGAGCATATCCAAGTTGATTCTTGCAGCTTAGTCCTTTCGCGGAGTCAAAATTGCTCTTTCGCAAGCCATGAGTTCTCATTATTTATTGTTTGATTTTGTTCACCATACACGGAAGAGATAAGTTCTTTAATTGAATCAACAGTGTGGCAGAGATTTTCAGATAAAACAATTTGCCCTTCTTCTTCCGGATATGTCCCTTCGCCAATTTTTAGCAATAAATAAGAAAATTCCTGCGCATTTGTGTTGCCTCCTGTTCGCGCCCTCATGTTCACTGTTAAGTGCATTCTTGTGACGTGTCGCCAAAGGTTTGAGCTCTTTAAGCATGCTCTTATCTCGTCAGTTTTTGTTCCCCGTGGTACTACTGGCAAAGTTTGTCTTAAATCCCTACAAAACAGCATCGTTACGCCACCCATAGGTTCTGAAGTCATTTTGACGGATACCTCTGAGAGTTCTATTAAATGCTTCTACTACTTTACGGTGTGCCATAATGCACTCGTCCTAGATAATTAAACAGCGACCGCGTAAAACCTTCGCTTTATGACTGCTTCTAGAGAAACCACATACAGGATGTTCACTTATGTCCAAATGTATGGGGATTTTAAACATCGTATGAGCAATTATACCGCCGGGTAACAAAGTGGCTGCTATTCCAGACGACGCCACAGCAAAAGCTAGTTTGGCTTAAGCTCGTAATTAAGCCAAGATTATCTTAGTAAGAAAGGTTTTTCCCGTCCCACCGGGTGCATCTATACATATAATTTCTCCTATAGCATTGTCAATACTGTCACACACACGGTCGAATACAGTGCGCTGTTCTACAGTATGACTTTCATATAAAAGTTTCATTCTCTATTATTACGTTCCCCTTCTATGGTTGGCGCTGGCAAATCATACTGAGGGAGAAAATCACCACCCCTAGATGTAACTAAATCTTGTAAAGCTACTAAGCATTGATTGAAAGCAATATCTCGTAATCTATGGTTGAAGTCACCGTCAATAATCTGTCTTATATTCCTAAAAACGTCTTCCGCTGATCTTTCTTGATAATTTAGCCAATATTGCTCAGCATTCGAAAGACCACATAATACCAATAATACAGCAAATAAATGACGAAAGCGGTGTGGACTATCACTGACGCATTCATCGGCTAAGGCGCTGAATCCCGTCACTTTTATAGGATTTATACTTAATTCAAGCGGTAATATAAAGTATCAGCATAAGGTAAGTACATAGGTTGTGTGTATTAAGATGTCCAAGGTTTTTTTACTATCCCAAGGGAACCCTTTAATTTTCCGGGATGAAAAGCACCTTAGATGTTGACCAGGGATATAATATATCACCATGCAAAATTTCATTAAAATCGGTTTAGCCATTTCGGAGATTAGCCCGTACAAACAGATAAACAGACAAACAGACAGAGAAACAAAAAATGAAAAAATTTTTTTTTTCATATTTTCCCTCTTTTTACATGCCCCTGACTTGGTTTTAAGCATTTTTTTTTCTATGTACAGAAATTCGACCTCTACAGATTTATTATAAGTATAGTATAGATAATACGTTAGTATATATTATATCTATAAGTAAACCAAATTTACAATAATCATTATTATTCTGTGTTCAAATTAAAATTTGGAACGCAAGAAATCATGGTAGGAATAAAACCTTTTTCTTCTAAGATTCATTGAAATACAGAAAAAAAATTTAAGTGACCAATTTTTTGCAAAAGTTGTTATATAAATGGGTATATAAAATTTATTTATCATATATGTATGTCTATTCATTAACCAAGTATCCATTACACAAACCCTACAGTGCTTACTTTTGGAAAGGCTAATTGTTGTGAATATAAAAAATATTATTATTATATTACATCTCTCAAACACGCACACACGCATGAAAAATACGGTTTAGGTAAATTTAAAAGACCGAAAATTATATTATAGCTATAGAAGAGCGGGTTTTCCGGCACAGAAATTTTTTATCTACAAGAAAGCTCTAAAAACTATGAATTGAATTCCGTTATGATATAAATATATTTCTAATTTTTGTATTTGTACACTTACTCTAGTAAGTAATATTTCTTAACATAAATAAGATTATCATAAAAAGGTTATCAAGGTGTTTATGGCTTAAGAATAAAATCTTCTTCCATTAAAGAAATAAAATTTTAGGATTTTAAATGCTCGAAACGTGGTTTAAGGCTCAATATAAGTTATTCATTATTTTACTATTTAAATCGGTAAAGTACCATCACTTACTTTCCTAAAAAGCCTGCAACGAAGTTAATGTCTGCTGTCGTAAATACAAATAGCGGTACATCTAGACCACGGAATAGATATACTGAGCAAGTGTTGTGAATTTTATAAAGTTAGTTAAAATGCAGATCACATTTTATTTAAATATGGAAACCAGAACTAGTCTAAGAAAATGAGAGCATTTTGCGTAAGATTTTTTCTGTTTTGTTTTATCTTTTCTGACATATTAGTAATTTAATCATTGGAAGAAATCCCAAAAGAAAAAACAATCGTTTTTTGCCTGCGAAATTGCGCTGTCAATAATGACATACTCCAAATATTTACTGATCATCAGAATTACAAGTTTTCCTCAAATCGGATCTTTCATGAAATATTTGGAATTCAGGACAAGAAAACCTAATAAAAAACTGATAAAATTTTAGAAGATTAATAGTAATTATACTAGATTCAAAAATCTAAAATCCCACGTTTTTCAGTGAACAAAAAAGAATAAATTAACCCAGCGAGGCCAAGCGACGGGCCACTCAAAACGTGGGGGCCCATCTTTACAAATACTCTCAACATCTATGCATATCATACATCTCATTACATCTCCATTAGTAACATGCGCCCCCACGTTTTGATTGGCCCCTCGCTTGGCCCCGCCGGGTTATTTTACTCTTTTTTGGTCACTGAAAAACGTTGGATTTTTAGATTTTTAAATCTAGTATTATTATTTTATTCTTTTTAATTATTAACTCAATGAAGTAACCATGTGTTACGCAACAATCGGATAAGCCCCATACAAAAGTGAAAGTTGCCGAAAGTTGACCTGAAAGTGCACCTAGAAAGTTGAAAGTTGTTTAAGCGTGCATTGTCATCGAGTTCTGAGCTACCTTGAAAGTTTCAAGTCGCTCTGGTGGTCGGGAAGTGCCTCAAAATTGAGATACAAGATTCCAACCGGACAGACATGACGACAGACAAGAAAGCGACCTAAGAAAAACGTGGGAAAAAGTATAACATGTATTTCTGAAAGTTGGCTTTCTGCCATTTCTGTGTTCTACAATATTTAGTTTCCTTTTGTGACGCTTAATCTGTTCGTATTTGGAGAAAATGTAGAAAGCTTGCAATGAAGAGAACTCGATGGAGCGAAGCGAAGAGAAAATTAGTGATTTGCCCTAATTGCGCAAACTTAGGAAGTATTTAGTTGCTATGCTTATTTGTTACTGTAATAATTTATTCTTTGTATTTTAGAATTCAACACCAGTGAACTATTACTATATATTCCTCTTAATAATTAAAGCTAATTATTATCAAAGCATTATTTTGTTTAAATCAGTTTTATGAAGTGATAAATAATAATTTATTGATTTTTTCGATCTGTTTCTAGCCAGCTGGGTGAATCATAATTAAATTTCTTATTCCGTGCTCAAAAGATATCAAACTGCACTCATTTCCAAATTAACGTAATACCCTCTAGAAGCGACCGACCAAAGTGTCGGTAGAAAGTAAAAATCTCTTTAGAATATGCAAATGTGCTGGAAGGTACAAGATACTTTAATCTCGCGGATACGGCGGCTTGCGCAATTAATTCTTTAAAAAGCGACAGGCGTAAGGAACTCGAGCAGATCGCGTCCGACACTTATAAAATTACAAGATTATCTCGGTGTTGCTGGGTTGTGATCATTAAAAATGCAGTAACTGTCCCATTCAAATTTCATTTAGATCTGATGATAAGTTTCGGAGTCAGAAAACTAAACTCTTCATAAAATGACAGCATGTCAACTGCGATTGCTGCTATTGCATAAATGTGCATTGTTTAAGCAATCACATAACATAACATTACGCCTGTACATTCGAAAGAGGTACAAGGATCAGTGTTGAAGTCGGTTTTTTTTTGTTAAAAAAAATAATATTAAATTGTTATCCCACATTCAATATTGTTTTCTGAAAAGGCGCAAGGTCAGACTTAAGAAGTAGCTGACATAAATCTAAGAAATTATTTCTTCTCTTATGGCCCATTGTTTGTAGTCTGTTCTAGAGTAATGCCTAATAGTTTATATTTACTGCAGCCATCAAATAAAACTAAAAATGTGGTGTATACACAAGTTTTAGAAAAATAACACAATCGATTCTTAACAATTAGAAATTGGTGAAACAAACATGAATTGCTTAGTTACTTTCTGTTGACTAAAATATACAAAAAATTATATTCGAGTAAAACAATATTTTGATTTATAATTTTTTTAGGCAATTGGTCCACAAGGGTCCTCTTAAAGTAAAAGTTTAATTATGCTTAGTCAGATCGGCCACTGATTTCAAACAAAAAGTTACACATAAGGGCAAAAGTTTAGATGTATAATATCATATAAGTATGGAGTTTTGTTAGTTATTCACGTCAATACTGATACAATGTACGTTTGCCGTAAGGTCGAGTGACCTTATATAGTCATATAGTCACACATCTAATTTTTTTTAAGTGAACGAAGTGTATATAAAAAACACTACCAAACTAAAGCTGGCAATCATCAGTAATATGAAGTAAGTAAAATATAAAGTATTATTGTATATTGTCATAATCAATAAAATTACATTTTTCTGCATTTAAACACAGGAAATTACTGGCTAAGCATATATAAGTATGTATATAAAACTACACATTTTCTTAAAAATAAAATTTTAAAATAAATATATTGTGTGTTTGTTAACTAGTTACCACGTTGTGACTTTAGGCAAGCACGTTTCCCGTAGAACTTTTTTCTTCGAGCCTCCGTTTCGTAATTATTATTTGAGCGGAGATTTTTTGGGAATTTCAGCGAAGTGTTGCTGTTAGTTAATTGAATATCAAATAACGCGTATCTACTTGGGATTTGTTTTTAGTGTCCTTAAGTCTGTTTAAATTAAAAACAAATGCCGAGATGACGCCCACGGTGTCTATTCGAATGGTTAATATTTTTAACTTTCTTTTAACAGTTTGAATTCATTTAAAGTTGTAAATTGGTGTACTTAAATATTTTTAAAGATTCATTTTCCTTGTTATATATATGCATTGATGATTTTTTTATGTGTTTAGGTGACCCGAGATATGTGATTAAAATGTTGCTAATGTACTTTTAAACATCGTATTAGTAAACATCTAAAAGCACATCACCGCTACTGATCGACCACTTAGCGGATACGAGTTTGATCAGTGTAAAAAAAAGACTCCCAAGATAGGCTAGGCAACTGTCGGCTAGGAGTCAAAACTTCCTGCAGACTGCCAGAAACCTGCGATAACATACACAACACATTAGCAAATACATACATCTGTTAACCTGGGCCATACAGACGGATTGGCCCACTAGATAAACCATATTCAAATATCAAATCGAAAGCATACCTGTTGTAGTACAACGTTATCAAAACACAGATTTCAACTCCTCATTTCGAATAAAAGGTATGTATGACTTGACAAAATATAGTCGATTCGTACACGCATCCAGCGACTCAGCCATTTCACAAGAATACTCTGAAAATTAACACAACATTGGTTTACTCACCGTCAAAGCACCATAAAATAACACAAAATCACGACAAATCACTCACCAATAAACCGTTGAAATTGATTATATTAACATTTCGACAGCGAGATCGCCAGTTGCGCCCTTATCGGCTTCCGATAAATGTCAAACTAATAACATCACAGATTACTGAGCAGTAAGATCGCTCAGATACACTTACCACAGTAATTAGACTGCACATTATAAGTTACATACACACTTTACGATGCAGTTATAAGTTATAAAATTTGTACGTTACAATATAATGCCTCAATATGTGTATACGTATCTGAACGCTTTCTTAATAGCTCGAGCGATACAATTTTTGTATACGTTAGTGTTTATGAGAGTTCTTGGATGTTTGGAAATTACAATAAGACAAGGTAAGTTGTAATCAGGCAGAAAAACATCTGCTAAGTTCGCTACTTAGTTATCAGTCCTGACTGTTTAAAACTTTATCTATTAGTTTGTTAGGGTAGTACAAGGTCTGTTTTTTTTTATTTAGTAACTGTCGCAAAATTATATATCACGATTATTCATCTATTCTGTCTTTACTAAAATTAACTGCCGTGCGATAGTCTCACAAAAGTTCAGGAATTAATAGCTGGATATAAGGTGTTGTACTCATGTCAGAGAAGGTTTATATGTGATGCGTGCTCTTTATTCCTGATAAAGAGCCACGCTCAGCTAATTATATAAATAACACAATTCAACTTTATTTTCACCTAACTTTTGTTCGACTTTTTAGATAACGCAAAAATAAACGATGATATGAAAATTATTATCATTAGCTGCGTCACATATTTGTTCTTTGGAATTAATTATACTTATACTTAGCAGTTGCATGGCAATGGAACTAATGTTAAACTTTCTATCGAAGCACATAGCAAGTTTATTTTTTAATTATTTATTTACTCTATAACATATGACATGGTTTTAGAAGTTCAACTAGTCAAATGTATAATACATTGTAAAATAGACTAAATTTGAGCTTACTTTATCAAAAATGTTTGATACATGGGGTAGGCATATGTCCTATTAGTGGGGACACTCATAAGCTGACGATGGTGATTAGATGATCACCAGGTGATCCATGCAAAGTGCGGTAATCATTATGAATATACCTACAATGGTAACTCCCCCAGTCTTAGTGTTGATTTAACACTTTCAAAGTATATCTGATAGCACAGAATCGCATTTTCTCGTATTGTATCCTTTTCTGTAGCCCAGGAACGACATTAGCCAGAGCGAGAAAGATAGCGAAAGCATCGTCAATAGAGGCGGGCGCGATACCATTCACCGCGTGAGTATTATCGCACGCTGAAAGATAGCGTGAACACATTCTGATTTTCCTGGCGTCAGAAATAGTTGAAGTGAAAGAACTTGTGATGTTTGAAAATGCCTTATGAGGTAGTTAAAAAACTTGGCATTTATTATTATTTCACATTAAGTTGGACCGCGTAGTTTGCTGAGATTAGTCGTAGAGTTATTTCAACATTACGTTATTTAAATCTCTATTTATTTATTTGTTCAATTAGGTAAGCATATAGCCAAACACATAATTACACTTTAGTTACAGTAATTAGCAATTTAAAAATTACATATATGCAGGCCTATGGTGTATAAGCTTATACAACGTTCAATATCACGTTACGTAAATGATTATCTATAGAAACTTCTTATTTTAAGGTTTTAACAAAACCTATTTAAACAAAACTTATTAATTGCAAACTAAAGCATTTTTTACTGACCACTTCCCTGATATTTCTACTCATTGATTATGTTAATGTCTGTTTTTAATGAAAACCTTTAAAATAAGTTGGACCGACTACTAAGTTAATTGTATTCGTTTTGTATTTTGTCTTCGTAAATTTGATCATGTCTCTTCATATCGGTCTAAACTTAATTGACTCCCAATCAGTCAGCGTATGCAGCTCTTTTTATATCCTTTTCAACCCTCCTCATGATTAATTAACATTTTAAAATAAGTCTGATATGTAATATCGTCAGATAGTTTTCTCTTGCATCTTCATTTACCTTTAAATATAGTTTTATTGTAGTTATATTTCATATAAATATTTAACTTAAATATCACCGCATTATAAATAATATTTTAATAAATCAACTTACATTAATAAAAACCAATCAAATAACTGTAAACAATTAACTTAAGGTTTACCTGTTAGCGTTTATTAGAACGATTAAAAATGCTTATCAGCCATGCCTACTCAAACTATCGTAAGCACTTTTTATTAAAGCGCCTATATTTTTCCAACACAAAAAAATATTAGCTTGCAGAATTTTTTCCCAAGCTACATTCTTAAGCAAACCTTTTTCACTTAATCGGTTTTGTTAACTAAAACGCATAAATGAAGTCACTTTAGTTCTAATGAAATACAAACCTACCGCTGAAACGCCAAAAAAGTGTTCTAACTGATATGGGACCTGGGTAGAACGACAGAGAAAATACACCTCTTTCAGATGGTAAACATGACTGATTTTCGCCCAAAATTACGCTTCAGGATTTTTTCCTTATGCCGTCGATAGGAATATAAATGAATATAAACGTGTCTTAAAGTTAATAATGAATAATTTTGTGAATTTTTTGCAATGCAAATTTTTCTCTATATTATATAAATAATTCGTTTCAACTTTAATTTTTTTTAAAACTGAGTCTTGATTAATCAATTATAACTTGTTTATTATATAAACAATCATAATATTTCTTGCATTCACACTAATTAGCCTAGCCCAAAGTAAGCACTATAAGTCTTGTGTTATGGATACTAGGGTAACGGATAGACATACATATATGATACATAGATATGTTTTACTGAAAGAAATATTAACCCATTACCCATGTGGAAAAATGCTCGTATTCATCACACAAACATTTGCTCGTATGGGTCCTGGGGACCAGTTCAATTTCTATGGAAATAAACAAATTATTTCTTTATTTATTCTTTAAAAAAACGTATATTATATAACTTTAAACTGTATATTATCGTATTTCTTTTTTATTTGTGTACTAGCTTTCCGCCCGCGGCTTCGCCCGCGTGGAATTCGGTTATATTGCGGTATAAAGCACAACTATAAGAAAACTTCTCATTCCCACTGAAAAATCTAAGAAGCGCGATGTAACGCTGGATACAAAATTCATATAATTCATTCCACTTCTTACGTATCTTAAAAAAACACTTCGTTACCAAGTTTTAAAAAACACACAGCGCCATTTTTAGCATACCTCTAGAACAAAATAGCATAAGCTATCATTCCACTTCTTACGTATTTTAAAAAACACATCGTTACCATGTTTTAAAAAACACCCAGCGCCATCTATCGCATACCTCAAGAACTAAATAGCGTAAGCTATCATTCCACTTCTTATGTATATTAAAAAACACATCGTTACCATGTTTTAAAAAACACCCAGCGCCATCTATCGCATACCTCTAGAACTAAATAACGTTGCTAATACTAACTAATACCAATTAGTAATTCGTTGACTTTAGTGATTTCAGGATAAGTAGATGTAAAAAAAAACAATTTAGACGATAAAACAAATTGTACGTCATCCCTCGAGAATTCCTCATTTTCTAGGAATCATTTTCGTATCATTTAGCTTCAAAATTTACATGTTCATATTCGTTTGCAACATATAAGTAGATGTAAAAAAAACAGTTTAGACGATAAAACAAATTGTACGTCATCCCTCGGGAATTCCTCATTTTCGGGGATTCATTATCGAATCATTTAGCTTCTAAATTTTCATTTTTCTATTCGTTTGCAATATTTTACGTTGTTTTAAACGACACACAGCGCCATCTCCAATCCATCTATCAAGCAAACAATATTTTTGTTTTTCCTCGGAAATATCATTTTTTTCCAGGATAAAAACTACCCTATTATTTAATCCGGACTTTTATCTTTACGTCTGCAAAATTTCAAAGCAATCGGTTCAGTAGTTACGGCGTGAAAGCGGAACAAACAAACAAACAAACAAACTCACTTTCCGATTTATAATATTAGTAAGGAAGTAAGGATTATGAGATTATAATTATGCACAATGTACGTTACTTGGTAAAGGTTCTGCCAAACCACCATTATTAAAATCTGACGTTATTCTCAACTTCTCAAGTTCTCACTCTGTAACGATTTTATCTAAGGTAGGGACCTGATCGGCTTGTTACATTAATAAATTAAAAAAAGTATGAATACAGTGAAGATGTGAATATATTGCTGCTTTTTTTAATTCTCTTATTGTGCCAGTCATTTTATATAAATTATAAAAGTTTGTCATTTCATTTCAAATAAATATTAGCGGTACTTCTTTTCATAATATTTGTTAAAAATTTGGTAACATTAAATATCTAGTTATCATAATAAAGAAAGCAAAAATGGAGGTACGGCGATCAAAATGTGTTCAACTAAGTTTTATAATATGTGTTTTCGTGATTGGTTACACCAAACATCACTTCAAGACCTTTTGATGAAGTTTTTCAATAAAAAATGGCGTTGATCCCGTCCGTCATTATAGCTAACAAAATGAAAGTTTTGATATGCAAAGGTAGTTTTTGATATATCCTAAGAAAACACGATGGCAATATCTTCGTAAGGCTATTGCTGTTCCAGTAATACGCGGCTTATCCGAAATGCAAACGTGGTCAAAGTTCGAATGTTATTTTACCATCCTTCGGTATAAGGCGGTCATTTATAAAAAAGCTTCGCCTTCTATCACCGTTTGTAATATAAGAATATTGAATGACGTAAAAAACCCGAATTTTATTCCCGACTGGGTGTTGCTGTTAAATTTACTCGGCATAATGTTAATTATGTAATCCTAGTGTAATAATGTTCTGTTATATTTTATTATATATTTTTTTCGCTTCCTACAAAATTTAAGAAATCACCGCAACGTCCAAAAACTTTTTAACCATTGGTTTACTTGGTTAGCTCGTTCCATCGTGAATTTGTTTCGGCCCCGGGCTTGATTGGGATCAAGGGCGAACCCATCCTAAATAAAAAAATCAGGCAGTACGTCATTTCATCGGTTACAACTCAACGAATTCATTTCCTATTACACTATTCACAGATATCTTCTTTCAATATGTAACAAATTCTCGAATTTCATTACATCAATATAAATTTCTTCGAACAGTCGATGGTTCTTCGATTTTTATTACCATACTCTATACATTTCATAGATGTACTGTTTAATCGATGTTCTAATAATGTTCTCCATAACTTTATTTTCGATAAGCGTCAGTTCACAAAATAATTATACAGTGAATTTTCATCACTTTAATTTCCAGTGTATCTTAAGTACTTTTTAACACGCTTTTATTAGCTTCACTTGTAACTATGTAAGAAAATCTTGGAATCTTAATTTGACCCACTTTCCGGTCTTTGATTAGGATGAAATTTTGCACATGCTCTGAGTTCTGATGACAATACATGACTAGCTAAGAAACGTCATTACAAATCAAATATGGCGGCCTCCCCAAGATGGCGAACTGGCTGTTTGAAATGCACTTTCATGATATGGATATCAAATGAAAGGGTTTGCTGTCAGGAATATGAAAAAAATAGTCACGTGTTGGATTTAACCAACACAGCGGACGTCTAAAATGCCAAAGGCGTGTTTTTTAGTTTTTTAAACTATTATATATTATTTAGGTTAAAATCCTCTTTTCAATGTATGCATTGTATTTAAGTTTATGCTGAGCACTTACTTGCTTAAATTTAGCATATGCATATATGGCGAATCAAGGGGGCTATCCGTCTGCTTGGAGTATCGGCTTAGCTTTAAAGAAATCCGATGTAACTATATTTAGGTTAGATTAGAGTCGTACCATACCATGTACGTAATTTGTTTGCATACTTACTCGCATGCTGCATATTTGCTGCATGCCTATATACAGAATGGTTGCATATTTCTGTAAAATATTTCGGTTTACAACCGATAAATTGTCTGATAAAAGGATACTGTGATTTTAATTAACCTTAAAATATATATCCTGTTTTAATAGTTATATCGATAGAATAATATGTAAAATATTAAAATCTGTAGCATTTTATCGATGAATCACAATACATTTATATATAAAAGATTCTAATTTGGTTACATAAAATTGGTTGGTTAATATGTGAATTAACAGTATAAAGCTTAAAAGTTGTTTATCAAAACCGGGGTATAAAGAAAGATTTTGGCAAACTCTTCTTTTATAGAATTAAATTTTGTGGTTGCCTCCTTATATGTAGCATGTAACTCATAGAAAATGTAAAATTTTATATAAAATTATAACTAAACATATTTAAGAAATAAATTGAGTGAGATTAAAATAGTAAAGGAGAAAAAAGGTACACTTAAGAGGATTCCTAGATTATTTCGAATATAAAACATTTGAATTTTAACTCGGCTCTGCGGAGTAACTCTGCAGTTCGCCATTAAGCTAGCGCATTCTGTTTCATTTTTACAATAACCCGACCACACTGACAGCTAACTTGATACGAGAATCGACTGCTTGAGAATAGGGAAGATCAGCAGTGTAACCGGGAATTTTTTTAGACTTACTCGCCATGTGACCTAAATTAAGCTAAATTATTATAATAGAAAAATACTGGAAAAAATCTCTGGCGGGAAATAAAACTGTAACCTTTGGAAGTCCGTTCAATGCAATCCCAATTGAGCTACCAATTCACTTGTGAGAGACGATTTTTTCTAGTATTTTTCTTTCATAATAATTTATCTGATAAGATAGCGTTGAAAAAATGCATAAAATATATGAAAATTATAAATTTATACCTAAGCTGTTAATACGTTATATTATAAGTTTGAACGAACGCAATTTTGTTGTATTCAATCACAAAGTACAAAATAAATTTACGGAGTACAAAACCAAGGTATATAGAACATTCTCATTGTGGATGAAAATTGCTTCTTAAATTAGATAAATTCACAGGCTGATATTCTATTAGATGAGATAATACACCAATTACTGAGACACAAGTACCTCTGCGTCTAATGAAATGGACTTAGTTTTAGTATCTTTATAACTATATAATCCCTTTTGAGTCTACTCAGACTTTAGATAAATGAGAGCTGAGATACGTTAACAAAGACTCATCAATTATCTACAGTAAGAACATGTTGAATAGTCGAAAGTACTCGTATATAAGTTGTTACAAAATACGTCAAAATTTAACGATTAAGCGTTAGATCTAAAATGTATTTTATAAATATTTAAATAGTACACTTATAAAATTTTAAGTATGACTTAAATTATTTTCCTGTATCCAGCTCCACTTGCCCTGCAAGATAAGATGACTTGTTTGGTCTTCAGCAGCAGAGAAATGAATAGGATATCATGAGCTCGTTGTGTTTCATTCATGTTACTACTTGATCATTGTTATCTCAATTTTGTTCATTGCGTTAACGTAACTGTTATTTTTTAATATTTGATATTCTTATTTATTCTATTGAATAGAGTAACTATAGTTTTGTTAGCTAGACCTGTAGAAAACTGTAGGTTATAGGGATTTGGTCCATCCACGGAAGGTAAATAATAAAATTTTAAACCTACCGCATAGGACAAAGACGGTATTGTCAGATGGAGAGTTAAAAGGGGTCAGGGTAAAACGATCCTTTGCAAAAAACAATAAAAAGCTTTTTTGTCTGCATATATCATGAGATATCACGTTGTATCAATGTAAGTATAACTTTCTCACGCACATAATCATGGTTTTCTAAATACGTATCTAAAGCGCAGAAAGAAGAAATAGTATCGCTCTGCTTTAGATTTTTTTTATAAAAGGTATACTGCATAATATATAAAGAAACATTTTAGTTTCGCCACCAAATTTCATTAATCTTTAATTTAACAACACAAATTTGTTGTTTGTGTGTTTGTCTGTCCGCTCTTTTCCCCGCTCTTTTTCCATAGTATACGCGTTACCATAGCAACGCGTTACCGGGTCAGCTAGTCTATAATCTTAGAACACAAATTTGTTGTTTGTGTGTTTGTCTGTCCACTCTTTTTCCCGCTCTTTTTCCACTGTATCAATTAACGTTACCATAACAACGCGTTACCGGGTCAGCTAGTAATAACAAATATATTTAAACATTCAACGAGTCTGAACCACAGTGAGCACTGTGAGACAATATACCATATGTATATATTATAACACATAATTAACAAATAAACATGTCCCAGATACAATTGATGATTGATGCTGATTAAACCGAAACCAACAGGTTTCAACAATTTTGGACCATGCGCATTTACCACTTCGCCATCAAATTTCCATCATATTATCTCATATCTCTATTTATGTATCACATAAAAAGATTATGAGCTTATGTGAGCCACCCTATTAGCATAAAATATTCGGTAGGAAGTGAAATCTCCTATTTAAGCTGTTCCAAGTAACGTTTCAAGACATTGACTGTACGACGAAGGCAACAATACTACGACCACTGCATATATATTTCTGTTTTGAATTAATCAGTGTCCAATGTGTTCTTTGGCGAATTAACAGAAATTATCGCAGTTTAGTGGTTCAGCTTGATAAAAATGTAAAAATCTGGCAGTTTAATAATAGGGGTTAAAGTATGAAATTGCCGTTTTATTGCAATAGGTTCTTTGAATTGACATAGAATCTTCATGGTTTGAGGTTTTCGAATGAAACTTTTTTTAAATGGTTTCTATGATGTTCTTTTTTTAAAAAATGTAAAACATTTGAATATCGACTTTCAATTGTTTTTGTTATTCAATTTAGACAAGAAAGATGGATACTGCGAAAATTCGAGTTATTTTTGAATACGAGTTCCGACGCGGAACTAACGCGGCAGAAACAGCCCGCAATATCAATGCTGCGTTTGGAGAGGGGTCTACTAATGAACGCACCGTGCGATTTTGGTTTAAACGCTTTCGTGATGGAAATTTCGACTTAAAGAACGAGCCACGAGGAAGACCGCCCACACAGGTAAATAACGATGAATTAAGAGAGATAGTGGAAGCCGATCCTAGTCAAAGTACCCAGGAATTAGCGGCATGGTTTAACGTTACCTTACCCACAATATTGACTCACTTGCGTCAAATCAATAAAATAAAAAAATACGAAAAATGGGTGCCTCATGATTTGACTGATCTGCAGAAAGAAACGCGTGTTGAAACTTGTGTTGCCTTGTTGAACCGGTACAGAAATGAAGGAATATTGGATCGAATTGTAACATGTGATGAAAAGTGGATTCTTTATGATAACCGGAAAAGAAAAATGCAATGGCTGACCCCAGGTCAAATGCCACAACAGTGTCCTAAAGCAAAACTTACCAATAAAAAGGTAATGGTAACTGTTTGGTGGTCTCAGCATGGTGTTATTCACTATAGTTTTCTCCGATCTGGTCAAGCAATAACGGCAGATGTCTATTGTGCCGAACTCCGAACCATGTTGACAAAACTAGCAGTAAAACAGCCCCGACTCATGAATCGATCTTCACCATTATTGCTCCACGACAACGCGAGACCTCACACAGCACGAGAAACCATTTTGACCCTTCAGGAACTGCAGTTAGAAACCATTCGTCATCCTCCGTATTCACCAGACCTTGCTCCAACGGACTACCATTTTTTTCGTGATTTGGACAATTATCTACGTGACAAGAAGTTTTCTTCCCAGGAGGCAGTACAAAATGCTTTCACACAGTTTGTGCAGTCTAGATCGTCGGAATTCTATCGCAAAGGCATTAATGACCTTCCCATTAGATGGCAGCAATGTATAGATAATAATGGCAACTATTTTGATTAAATAAATTTGTTAAAAATTTAAAAAATAAACAATATAGATTTTCAGTACAAATCGGCAATTTCATACTTTAACCCCTAATACATTAATAACATAAAAATTGTAATTATCTTAAATAATTAATCTTGCATTTTATTGTGATTATATTATTAATTAATTTTATCGACAGCCATAAACACATGTACTTTTTGTGGATATGGATCCACGATTGTTCGAGGTGATCAATGACGCAACAGTTAGCGATTGCGGCCTCAGATTGCGAATTTTAAACTAATTTCGAAAGGGCTAATTGTCGAATGGATGACGAATAATAATGATAGTATATCATATTTAATTTACTAGTATTAGTTACTCATTTTAAGCTAACTGTAAGCTTTTATGGGAAATAAATATTCTTTACACCGAAATAAACACCTTTAATGATAGGATTTGAATCAGTACATAGACAAATGTATCTAAATATTAAAAATCGTTACACTAAATAATATACATCTTATTTTTTTGTTTTTTAATATAATTCATAAACTATTCGACGACCGTTTGGTGCCACGCTATCGATCCTGCTTTTCGTACCGACAGTGATGGATTTGAATCCCGGAAACGGCAGGTTTTTTAGTGATAAATACATGCATTTTTACCTGAGTCACGGGTATTTATATATATTTCTTTAAAAATTACATATCCATGTATCATATACGTATGTCTATCCGTTACTCTAGTATCCATTACACAAGCCTTATAGTGTTTACTTTGGGCTAGGCTAATTGGTGTGATTGAAACACATACTATTAATTAAATATAATTCATAATAGTTTCAATAAAAACTTTTATTTATAATGTCAAAACTATTTTAACATCCTATTAAATATATACAAATTTAAAATAAAAAAAAAACAATCATAAATAAAACACCCAAAATATTTATAAACTCATGTTTTTTCATTCATATGAAATTGTGATATGTATTATTTTCCCCCAGATGTTTTATCTGCAGGTAAGACCTGTTCCCCAGTATGAAAAACATTAATAGAGTGAACAACATTATTCTTCTAAAAATAATATTAACAAAGTGATTATCTCTTTACTAATACTCTCGTTAACCCCTCACGGTTAGCTAAATGCTTAGGTCCACGCCTGTAGAACATCGGCTAGGAGCGAATTCAGTCTTCTGGGATCAAAGCTGACATCTCAACTGATAAGCTACGGTCGCCTTTGTTATTTGATAAAATCTTCTACAAATAAATATTATTATCATGAACTAGATGGCGCTGTAGCATGTAGCAACACGCTATCGTATTGTTTTTGCGGGAGTACGTAAGGGCAAGATTAGTTTTGCAATGATAGGATAGCGAGACAATATTGTAACAAACACATACACAAAGTATTGTCATAATATAATTAGGATAACACATAATACCTTATTTAAAGAAAAGTTGAGTAAACCTTTTGTCGTACCGTCTATAGCCGCCTTTACTTTCTTGTAAAAAGGTTAACTCATGAAAATATGAAATTACACACTTCGCACGTACGAGGGCTGTATCAAGGAAATGGCCCCACAGTGACGCGGAGTTACTTTAATACTTCCTTATAATATTAGCTAGTGCTTAATGTGACAAGTGCAAAATAAGTGCGTTGAGTTACCAATAGTAACCGATAAGGGATTTTAGCAAAGATATGTTGTGTAATGCACTGTTGCAAGTGCCATGATCACGGAGCCGAAATATCGGAAACTCAATAAAAGCAAAAAGAAGGTACATGGTAAAAATCCCGAATACAACTTATATTACTATAATGTTAGTGACCATGAAAGTTTAAAACAATAAATACCTATTACTAAGATACGAATTCTCGTATTCATCACACATTCATCTGTCCCTTCCGGAACTCAAAACCGGGACCTTTTGGCTTCAAAGATTAGGGTCACTCCCACTCGGCTAAAGTGGTCATCAAACTGGTCGTCAAACTACAAATGGTGGTGGATTATAAACCGTAATAACTATTCGTGAACATACATAAGTATGGTCAGTGAAAGAAAATAGTGGAAAGAGTCTTTTCTTGCACTCTTTCCGGGAAAGTGCGCGGAGGTTTCAGTTAACCCCACACATTTACTAAGGAAACACATTTACGAAGAAAAACAATTTAAAAATAAAATAACACGAAAAGTGACTAAGGATGGATTTCTTTAGCGGCACTATATTTTTTAAGTAGCTTGTTAATCAAGTTGTTTTATTTGGTTTTGTGTCTTATAAGTATGATTAATCCGATTTTGTTGATTAAATGGAAGAAATTTAATTGAATTCTCCACAACTCGTTATAGGCCCTTAAATTAACATAGAATGTTGCTCATTGTTATTCATGACGTATGTCGCATTGTTATGTATGAAAAGACTGAATGATCAAGCAAATTTCAATTCTAAAGTAGAAAATGTCATTATATAAATCAGGTTTATTACGTTTTTATGTACTCTGGTTGAAATCGATCAAAAGAAGAATATAACTGAGTTTTATTTTGAATACTTTAATGCTTAGCAACAAAAGTGCGAAGTTCTCTTAATGTAGAATAATCGTGTGAAGTAAACCTCAGTAGAGATGCGTACCCATCCATATTTTTGGATAACTTGACCAGATGCCGACCCATCTTGACCAATTACATTAGAACTATAACATGAATGGCAAAGGTGGGCATAAAAAATCAAAAAGTGGTGACGAAATCACATCAAAGCAACTGAAAGAATCAGCAATGGACCATGACGAATCGACACGGGAAAATCTGTAGAAGATTTTAGGCTACTTATTTTTTTGTTTCGATGGACCCTTTGTCTTTTTTAAATGTTATAAATTCTGTGGTCTAGTTCTAAAAGGGCCAAAGTACGTTTTTGTATAAAATGAGATTGTAATGCCTAAGCAGTGCATCCTTTTACCACATATATTTTTTACTAAACTGTATAAAAGCGCAAACTATATTGGCCTTTTTATATAGTAACTTTTGAAAGGTTGTTGATAAATTATGGCCCTTTTAGCACAAAAACATATAATACTTTTTCAATAAATTGACATTTCAATCTCATTTTATACAAAAACGTATTTTGGCCGATTTAGCACTAAGCCACAGAATTTCATTCGGTGGTTGGTAATGGCTTCAGTCATTATTTTACTGTATTTTACCTAAATAATTAATTCTTTGACGTAAAAATAAGAACGTGAAAGTTAAATGAGATAACTTAAATTGACATCTTTAGTTACTGACGTCCAACAGTTAGGTGAAGAAACTTTGTTTACATGCTGACTAATCGTCGCCCGCCCTCTTTGCTGTCAACATTTAATACTTTTTCATGGCGATTGCCCTTAAAATCCATAAATATTGTACCTACTCATATATAATGCTGGATAGCTGAAAATTAGTTTCGTATGAAAAGAAAAGCATGTGTGCAATTCACACGTGGTAGAAGTGAAACCTTAAAAAAATACGTGCCACAATGCCTTTTCTTAAGCTTTGTACCAAGCATGCGCACACAAACACGTATTAACACACATACATAATACTTTCTATCTCATTTTCTCCTACGTTAAATCTTATGAATTGATGTCTCTTTTTACTGTCACTTTTTCGTTTCATCGAGTTTCAAATCACAACAATGCTAAATAAGTTTTCACTTCAAAGAATTTTGTGTCTGTCTCTTTTTTTACTTTCCAGTGCTCACACTATTCAAACGTTGTTCCTTTCCAGATTCTGCTTATTTATATCTGGAAATCAAGAAGCATAGAAATCCTGGAATTCAATATTGAGATAACTTCATACTGTTTATTTAAGCTTAGACAAATATCTTTGAAAGTAGGTTTATTGTCCAGATTTTTTGTGAAAGGTATTGTCTCAATATTATTATTTTTTCTTGTCAAAGCAAAATATGAAAGATAAATAAAAAACTTTAAACTTCTTGTTTATTTTACAAAAGTTCTAAGAGAATAATTAAATAATATTTAATGTTACCAACCAGTAGGCAATTTATATACTTGTTAAGGGGAGTCTTTTAGCCAAGTCCTTTGTACCAATACCAATACCAATGTCTTGTTGGTGTGGTGATCTGTGCAGCTACCTAGCTGATGGACGATATCGTAAACGATGTCACCATTGTGTCACCAAGTCATATCAGGCCAGATTAAAATAGAATCTTCACGATATTGTGTAAGTGATATATCAGTGTCTTTTTGTCACAATATTTTTTTTCCAAAAATAAATACAACACTGCTGATGTCAATTTACTATGTCTTATAGAAAAATATTGAATAAGCAATTTTAATTTCATTGCTTAAAATCAAAAGCACAAAAGAAATTTTGAATAGAAAATATTATATGATTACATATAAATCCAAAATATAGTAAATACGACACGATTATTTAAAAAACATAAACATAAAAACTATTCATTCCTTCACAACTGCGGAATAGGACAATTTACTTAAACTACTCCTGACGGGCTTTTACTATAACACCGCGTCATATTTGTGGCAGGTCCTATTACGGAAACAAATGAAAGTCGTCTCCCGACACTCGCATTAAGCACACAAATCCATAGCATCTTGAAAAACAAAACAATATCGCGGTGGAAGAGAACAATGCCAGAGAGGAAATCACATTTTCCTCCTTCGGGAGGGTCTTGACCGCACGCGAGCGATTTCCCTTAGGAGGTTCCATTTAATTACGTCCCTGGTATTGTTTAAAGGAGCTTTCAATTTTTCTTTCAAGAAATAGTTATATTATGTGAGTATATTCAACCCATTGTTATAGAATAATCCTATGAGTTTACTACGTGAAATATTTCTGTCTAAAAAATTACCCGATGGTGGTGATGATGTCCTTCCATACGCTGTTATCAAAAATTGATAAAATAGAAAATTAAATAGAGTGAAATAAATTCAGGCAAAGCGAAGAGAAACGATAAGGAAATAACTTCGTTTATCGACTCTCGTATCGTGCTATTTTTACTTTTGTTATCTGTCACTATTTTACAGTCACCTATTTTGTTGCAAAGACAACTTTTCAGTTTCAAGTTTATCTGACACAGATTAGTTAAAATATAAGTTTTACAATTTAATTAAATATTTTCAGAGTTACAATATTAAAATAATACACTTTGGTCAAAATAAGTCAAAACACAATGTCAATTAGAAAACTAAGTAATGTAATCTGTGATATATCAAACAAAGTTATAGTTATTCTATGACATTTGCATTTTCCACTTCAAATGATAGTGTTTAAATCTCAGAACAATAACTAAAGCTATAGAAGCCGCGCTAAAGTAAAAACTGTATAACAGCTCTCGTATTCACTTAAAGTAATCTAACATACATGGGTAAAAGCGAAATAGACAACAATTGTAAGGTTTTATTTTCACGTCATTGTCACAAACTCTCAAAGTACAAATATCAAATGGTTGTAATTTGGTTGTAATTTAATACTACCAAATTAAAAGTACGTCTTTGATGAACGTTGTTTTTGAAGTAAGACCAATGCAGTCGTATGACAGTGGCCGAACAGCTTTGTGAGCGGCTAGCGTGAAATTATATTATTTTACAAGGAAGTTCGTGATAAAATAACAGGAAAGTGTGCATATAGAAGCTTCAGACATCTTAGAGTCCGCGTCCAGGATGGCTTGTGTTGTTCCAGACTGCAAGTCTCATATATCACGAAAAGAAAATACGGATAATGGTGTTATCATTTCATCGGTGAGTTTTGTTTCTAAATTCTCATATTTTGACAATATAACAACGGTATATTCAGAAAATTGTAGTAAATTAATATTACAAATAGATTTCTCCATGAGTTTTGGTTTAAATTGTCTTATTTTCATGCCTTCTGTTTTGTATATGATAGTATGATAGTGATGTGTTTTTTGTTATCGATGTCAACATTTTTGTTTTTTACTTTTTGCTTTAGTTTTCCCAAAGATGAACCTATTAGAACTGAATGAATACGCCGTATGTCAAGGATCAATTGGACACCGGAAGCGCACAGTCACATTTGTTCGAAACATTTAAGACTACATTCATTTTAGCCATATGAAAACATTTAATTTCGGCAGCTGAAAGCAAATGCTATACCCACATTACATTTACAGAACATGCAATTGCTCCTTTTTTATTCCAAACATTATCTTAGTCTTGCTTTGTCATATAATTATTTCGATCCTACCAATAAATATTCAGATTTTTAATTAACATTTTGGCAGCGTGTATCCCAAATAATAATGTTAGCTTATTTACAATTATATTTTTGTGTTTCAGAAACAACTATCGCATTAAGAAGGAATTATGAACCAGCAAGTAAACGCCCCAAATCTATGACCACAGTTGAAACAAATACTGATTCCGATATCTCTGAACTGATATCTAATTTACAGAAAATTACAGCAGATTATAAAAACCAAATTGGAATATTAAAAAAAGAGTTAGAAAGGGTTAAAAGACCAGCAAGTGACGTCTTCGCAAAATAAACACTAACAAAGAGAACATTAAGGAGCATCGCGAAGAAATCTCAACTCTATAATATACTGATAGAAAAATTGAAACAAGAATATGTTCAAGCCGAATACCTAGCACTTTTAGAGTGTGTAAACAAAAATGACAAAAATTCGCGGCGAGAACTGAACTCAATTCCGGAAACAGCGTTTAAAAATGTTTTGATGATTGGATTAAGTTGGCGTAAGTGTATCGTTTCTGAAGGAGCATACTTTGAAGGTGATAAAATAAATTTGGATGAATAACAAACATTGTGTATATTATTGATCTTTTCCCGGTTCTTGAAAGAGTAGTATATAAAAATATGAAAATAATAAGTAAATATATATAAAATAATAGTTGGTTAATTTAAATTAAATAATCGATTAATTTTCTTTTAAAAATTTTCCACTTTTTTAATCTATACCTATAAGAAATATAATATTGAATGCAGTATTCACTAATGTACTGCTAGAGGTCTAACTTAAAATAGAAACATGTAGCCTAATATGATATACCTATACAAAGTGCAATTTTTTAACTGTACCTACCTGGTTTCTCTAGATACTGAAGACTGCAAATCTAATAAATAAATTGGTTCGGGTCCAAAATTCTACTCATGAATACTGCATTATAAAATGTTCATATTGCAGATTCTACACGTGTTTATTATGACACATTACCGTCCGTTCTAGTGTCATAGACATACCAACAGCATAATTTTTTTACATGTTTTTAATTTTATATTTATCGATAGTAATATCGACGCCGTTACATCACTGACGTAAGGGAAACTAGTGACTACCTTATAAATTACGAAACAAAATCTGTATACTTATTTCTTTCTTACACATTTACAACTGTATAAGTCAAAATAGTACGAACTAACGTATTGTGTTGTTATTTTAGCACGGCTTCTATAGCTTTAGTTATTGTTCTGAGGTTCTGAAGTTTAAATTAACTGCTATTATGAAGTTTGAAGTGTGAATTTTTTTAAACATTTTACTTCAAAATCACTGATTTCATTTTCAACGTCAGACTGGTCTTAGTAAAGTTTTATGTTATGTTATATGTTAAATTGAGAACTTTAATTTAAATATAAAAACTACATTATGTAAAATCAAAAAGTAAAGACCTCTTGTTTTTTAAACATTTTTACTGAATAAATAACGCGCTTACAAAAAGAAATCTTGACAATTTCTTCATAAATAGATGATATATATAATTGGACAGTAAAATAGAAAAATCATAGCCGATTCTCAAAGTAAATAGAAAAATATAACATCATTGTGATCCGGTCATTAATCATAAATTTTCATGCAGCCAAAGGTGGCTTATGGGCTTTATGTTAGTTACGAATAAAGGTGTTTAGTACCTATATCTGATTATGGTGCATAATGATATTCTACGCAGTCATTAAAGTATTTCTTTAATGCCTACTCTTTGCAAATATTTTAATTTTGCATGCATAAAGAATATGTCAAGGAATGTGTCTCGACAGCCTTTTAAAATAGCAATAATTTATGTGGGCTCACTTTGACTTATAGCTTTACCATAGAATTAAGAACTTTACCATAGCAGTTTTTATAATTTTATTAATGACTATACTTAAATCTAACACTTTATAATATTCATTAACTGATTGAATTTTATTAATACACTAACAAAATGTTTGCGTCATTAATAATGAAACCCTTTTCCAAGATGCCGAAAATGTTTTTATTATTTTTAGATTATTTTTCACATGAATTTTTGATTTCTTTTTCAGAGTCGTCGGAAAAGAACACTATTAAATAACATACAAAAATATGTTAAAAAGTTAATTTGATACAGTAAATGGTATATTTACCTCTTAAACTTTCAGCTTGAGAGCTAAATATATCATAAAAACACAAATTCAAAGAATTTAAGAGACATTTAACATTGTGTTGCTTCAAGCCTTGACGTGATGAATTAGGGGTTTACGAAGTTAATTTTTTAAACTACTTACTACAACTAAGATACTTTTTAAGAGTCATTTTCATAAACTCATCAACTATTTTATTGGGCAAGTTTCTAACTCCCAAAGCATTTTCTTATTCTAATAATCAAAAAAATTTGTGCATGTCAGCGCCAGGAGTTTATGATCTTAATAGTAGTTTATGATACTGTTGCATAATAAGGGTTCTTATAACATGAGTGTGTTTTAAAAAAACGAGCCGTAGGCGAGTTTTTTTATTGGATTACACGAGTGTTATAAGACCAAGTTATGTACAGTGTCATACACTACTTTATCTACTCTCATACTATATTACGTAAAACAATGTTGCAAACAAAACCAAACTTTGTTTAAATATTGAAAAGATTTTTTAAATGTCAAATGTTGGCGCCAAGGTGCAAACATCGATTGTGAATGCGTGTTGCGTCGTCGCGGACTCGTTCATTGAAACCTTTTTAAAGTAGAGGTTCAACCTCCTTGGTCCAGCTGGGGGTTGTATAGGTGTATCGTTATGATTAAAAAGTTATATTATGATACAGGTGTCCATACAAGACCTGTATCGTAATTAAACTTTTTTTTTTTTTGGCCTGTACGTAATGTTTGTCATAAGCATTTTGTTTTCAGTTTTAGAATCTTTGTATTATAGTATCAGAGTAGATAAAATATATAATAATAGACAAAGGATAACTAATATACATATATAATAAGATATATAGATATGAATATATATATATGTATATATATAATTACCAAACGGTAGTCTTTATTACATATATTATTTATATAACTCATCGTAAGACGCCGATCTTAATATATCTGTTATGCCGTCCATTACAAAGTTATTTCGCACTTAGTATAGTAACCCTATGGGCTTTGCAGATGGCTGCAGAGCCCACAGAGTTGCTACATTATATTCAGGGATTCACGATCAACAATAAATCAGTGCGGAGAGCTCCCAGAGGAATGCTCATAAAGGGGACATCTGTCACTACTGGAGTGAGACAGTGTGTCTGTCGGAGGTGTTAATTCAACGTTGACTCACGTTTTATCATTACAAAAGTTTTAATTATATCATCACATAAGAAAAACCCGTATTTTTGTTACAGTGTCCATATCACTACATGAATTATATTTGAGATTTTTTATTATAAAATTTACTTATCTAGCTGATAGTGGCTATTTAGTGCAATGGTAGCTACCCCGCTAACGCATCACAAAGATCCCATATTCGAATCCTGATAGCGCTACATCGTCGCTAATTGGCCGCTTTACCATAATGTAATTTTTTATTCATCGCTCTACTTAATTAGGAGCTAACTATTGGTTAGTGTCCCAAATTCATTATTATTATTATTAATTATCATATCCCTTTTTTCTTCTTTTTAATTAAATATTCGTCTAATAATTAGACAGTTCCAGAATCTTTAGTCTTTTTTAACAAAATATATTTTCAACTTGTATCATTCGGTAAAAAAAGCTATTAGTGTCTTATTTAAAGCAACAAAGCTTAATACAACTTTCAAGTAACAGATCCAGTAGCACACACTTCAAGTGCAATAGAGAACTAACTTTGTTCCCAACTGATACATTGCTAGCTCTTTTGGTACAATTAAGTACTAACTTCTATAGCAAAGCATTGTTTGTTCGGAAGACCGTCTCGTAAACTCGAATAATAGTACATTAATCTGTGTATAAATATTTGAGCGAATTCTGCGTGACTATAGTTTTATCTGCTGTAATAATATTTAAAATTTGCTGTAGATCTCAAGAGGAACCTCAATCATATTCTAGTAGGCCGAGTCGTAATTTAAAGACTGTCACTGTTTGCTAAAATTTATCAACACTGTTTTCTTTGTCTAGCTTCATAAATAATTCCTAATATATTTTGACATGTTTACAACTAAGAACAATTAAGTAGGAAGATAAAACTTCTTAAGTGAATGATTTATGACTCCGCCGGTTGTTTGATTTCGCTAAGTACAATATAGATATATTGTAATCTTTGCAGAACAAGCCTATGTGCGCGAAGCATAAATTCATGAATAAACGAGGTCTCGTCCGACAGGATAATCTCTGAAGCAACTGTTCCAAATAAACGGGAGAAAGTACGCTCCGTTTCGACACGGCCAAGCAGAAGAATTCGAGATTTGTTCTACTGTACTCCCATTTTACAACAATAAAACATACAGGTTTATATTTATGATAACTAAATATGATTTTTTGACGTATGAAGTTAGTATCTAGGGTATATGTTGTTAACTATCTGATTTGGCGGACCTGTTTTGTGATTTATTTAGTAATTTCCATAAGCCGTTTTCATCCAAAGGAAAGACTTATACCCCAGTAAAGAAAAAAATAGTATGCTCATAATGATTTTACTTTTTAGGTCGCCCTCCTCTACAGGTTTTAACATTTTAGCAGGAACTTGACATATAAGATATGTATATACATGATATATGAGATTTGTTATATTTATAGAAATATATACTAGGTGATGCAGTCGCTAAGCATAAAGCTACGCTAGCACCACATATTGGAGCGGAACGTAGTACCTAAAAAAAGAAAATTTATTTTTTGTTTCGATGGGATTTTTTGCGAATCTCAAAATTCGGGCTAAATTATTGCGTAACAGACGTTGCGCCATTGAAGCTGATCCATGGGAGCTTCGCTCGCTCCGCTCTAATAAATACCCAGACCTGCATATAAATGCTCGTATTAATCACACACATCTGTCCCTTCCGGGTCTCCACCCCAGGACCGTTGCGGTGCAAAAGGCAGGACCGCTACCGTCGCACCAAGCGTTCATTAAATAAGATCTTCATACATATAAAATATATAAAATAAGTGGCTGTTTAATCCTAATAGATTTTCAAACATTTGTAAATATGTTTGTTTCGAATGCGAGGATGCTCGACGGGTGGCTACAAAGCTCGGTAGCTCAAATAGAAGACTAGTGGACGGAACATCCAAAGATTGTGGGTATATAACTTAAGAGCCAAGTCGAGTTTTTCTAGTATTTTTCTGTTAATATTTATCATATGATAATGCATAAATATTTAAAAATAATAAACATATAAGTACTTTTTCTTTTCTGTTATAAATTGACATGAAAAATAATTCTTATCAATTTTAACGGTATTATACCTATATAAATGGATAATATTTATGTATGATAGTCAAATTATATTAACTTCCAAACCGGTCTGCCAAATTTTATACATGTTTGGGATAAATTTGACAATTTTGTAAGTAAAAATCATGATACAAGTTATTTTCTGCCATGATTCAGGTGGGCTCCAGTCATCCATCCTCTCTGACATCTTGTATATAAATGAAGCAGAGTCCCAACTTCTAAATGATGAGTAGTGTGGGTTTATGCCTCTTACCTGCGGAAAAACAATCAATTATAAATATGTCAAATTTATACCGAACACCCTGTATATTTGTCCAGAAACTCATAGAATTTAAATCTTAGATATGTTATGCAAAACTTAACAACCCCGACCTCACAACTTAATTACAACGGGAAGAAATAATATTTTAGGGTCAGTCGGCCAGAGGATGAAATAATTAAAAATCAAACTTGCTTATTTTCTTAATTATACATTGCTATTATGACCTTACTTACTCATTATACCAATCATAATGAATTAGATAACATTGACGCACCTCAAAAATGTAAACTAAAGTCGGTAATATCATATACATTGTTACATTGAAGTTAATTTTATTACAGTTTCAAATCAAACGACCCTTATTAATTTATAATAATATCTGAATAGAATCTGAGTCATAGAGTGAGTAAATTCCTGGAATAAATTTTGTACGAAGTGATCCACATCTATTATAGTAAGTTTAGACCATGCGTTCGGCAGTTTACCAACTTTCACCATCTTAATCAGCGTAAATGAGGTGAGAAAACAGGGTCAAATTTGTCGTCACACTAAATTATAAAGCGATATTTACTTACAAGTAACATGCTGCTAATGAAAATAGTTATAGGAATATTCCAGTTGAAATAATTGCAATTACGAAAAACCGCAACTAAACATCCTTTGCCTGGCTTTGTCCTCTTGAGCTTAAACATTGTAACTCAATGTTTGTTTAAAATAACCAATTTAAAACTAAAAAATAACCACTTGTCAGTCCGCTACCACGCTCCCCACCTCTCAACAGTCCCAATGCTGCGCGTATTGTGAAAAAAAATGTCGGAGATAAATGTCTTAGATAAAAATGCCATTTTCTCGCTAAATAATGAAGCTAGGACCCAACAAAAATACTAACGTAAAGCTGCTTAAAAAAAGAATCTTTCACAGAATATTTAGATCTAACTCAACTCAAAAATTAATCGTAATTTAAAAAAAACACCAGGCCACGCGAAATTTTGAATATGGTAGCAATTGCTACCGGGACTTACAAGTGGATAATTAGCGCATACTGCGCACTTAGTCTTTCTATTTTTTATCTTTTTAATTTATAGTGTTTTTATTTAAATGTGTATAAAAATACGCGGAAGTGTAAGAACTAAATATGTGAACCAATTTAATATTAATAATGAAATGTGCAGTATGCACGACTCCTATGATCTCTAAATGCAAAAACCTATTCTTGCCATGGACGAGAGATATTTTTAATCTAACCCATTAATAGTAACGTTTTTTTAATATCGAACGCTAAGCTGTTACTTAATTCACACCTGTTTCCTCTCGAACCTAAACAAAAGTTAACACTTTAGTGAAAGTTTTGAATAGGTTTACCCACACCCGATTAGATTCCGATATGTACGTAAACGTTTTACGTAGTTTCCGCACATTGAACACAAACATTACAAAACGACTGTTTCAGTTTAAGGTAAGGGAAGGATAAGAGCTAATCGCTGTTAACTTACTTTCACCCGTGCTTTGTTAATGAAAATAAAGTATTATTTTAAAATATTTATTTTTATTATGATGACCGTTTGGTGCAACGCTAGTGATCCTGCCTTTTACACCGTCGGTCCTGGGTTCGAATCCCGGGCAGATGTTTTTATGATGAGTTCGAGCATTTGTACCTGAGTCATAGGTGTTTTTATATATTTCTATGAATATTACGTATCTATGTATCGTTATGTATGTCTGTCCGTTACCCTAGTATCCATACAGTGCTTACTTTAGACTAGGCTAATTGGTGTGAATGTAAGAAACATTTTTTTTTGTGATAATTGCCTACACGTTATATGTTAATTAGCAGCTGGCTGCCAATGCATAATCAACTCGGTATGTTTATGAGATAATATTGTCATAATTTAATAGTAATAAAGGAAAAAATATGTTTAAGATGGTCTAGGAGCCAGTGATAAAACACTTCTAATAAATTTATTTTTATGTCAGCATAAGTAATTACCTTTACTGTGGCACAGCAGTCACACTTTTGAACGGTGGGCGAACTGCCCATTCAACGTTCAAACTTCTATAGAAAAATTGTACCAATGACGTCACGAGCATTTGTAATATTTTAAAACAAACTAACAATGGAAAATTGGTAAAAGATTACAGTTCGATTTTGATAAATTATATGAGAAGAGTCTTTTATGTCTCATAAAACCTCAGTTGAGGCGCTAGACAGTACAATGCAAGATTATTGCAACAGTAACTGCTCAATGGGTAGCTGCACTGTTTTGTTCTCTGGGGATTTTCGTCATTTTGCCTTTTATACCTAGGACGACAAGAGCAGATGAAGTCAATGCTTCGTTCAAAAGGTCGTTTCTTTGGTACAAGATGTACAATAATCAATTTAAAACTTTTTTTGTACAATAAAACTGGCAACTGAACTGGTAAAACTGATTTTTTATCAAGAATTCCTATGAAATCCTTAGAATTACCTTTTTTAGTTAATCATGTCACATGTAACTACTTAACAAAATATATTCATTTTTACACGTAATAGGCAGAAGTTATCAAAAATATTTTAGTTTGTTTTATGTTAATAATGTCTACATAATAAAATTTAATTAAAAAACTTCAATTAGTATAGACATAAGTACAGTGACGATGTTAAATGATAGACGTGCTAGTGCTCGACCAAATTTTAGCCCAATATGTTTACTGAAGAACTAGATAATTGGAATTTGAAGAATTAGCAATTATTGCCATAGCATTAGATGAAGAAGACGGAAGAAGGGAGAAGAATACCATACTCTTTATAAGGAACTGTTAGATAATAGATACTAACATATAACTGTTAGATTAGATAATAGCCGTAACGATAACAAGAGAATCATTGCTTAAAGAAAAAACAGTGGCTAGACTAAACTTTCGTAGGTGTAACTATGAGGCATGCACTCATGAGCTAAGTCAAATAAACTGGAACCAGTATTTTAACTATTCTTGCAACGAGTTTATAGAAGGTTTTTATGCTCACCTTATGTCAATAATAGAAAAAAATACTCCAAAATCAAAGTTAAACAAGTCGAGGTTCCCGTGCTGGTTTACAAAAGAACTAATAGGTATGTTTAAGGTAAAAGACAAACTTCATAGAAAGTTTAAAAAATTTGGAAATCCAAGAGACAAAGATAGTTTTTCGTCATTAAGAAAAAGAGTAAGGGCAACTGTAGAAAAATGTTTTATTTCTTACTTAAATAATATTGAAAAAAATCTTAAAACTGACATTAAAGCTTTTTGGAAATATACTAAATCAAAGAAAACCACGAATGATATCCCTAAGACGGTATGTCTTGAACACGAATCTGCTGATAACGGTGTAGATATAGCAAACTTGTTTGCTAAATTCTTTTCTTCAGTATATAACGCGCCTTGCTCTTCTACATACATCCCGCAATTTCCAGAATCGGGCCATAGTTTGTGCTCGAGCTTTAATAACACCTCTCACAATGATTTTTAACATGAGCCTTACACAGGGCTGTTTCCCGGATCATTGGAGGAAAGCTAAAATAGTGCCAATTCACAAAGCAGGCGACAAGTCTGCCATCTCTAATTACAGAGGAGTCTCCATTCTCAGTTGTTTTGCAAAAATGTTTGAGAGCTTGTTGTATCCACATATTTACTTTCACGTGAAACAAATTATTAGTCCGAAGCAGCACGGGTTCGTCAAAAATCGTTCGACTTCATCTAATTTGCTAATGTAATGTAGGTTTACATTAGTGTGACACTTAATAAGGGTTATCAAGTAGATGCGTTATATACAGATTTCGCAAAAGCATTTGATAAAGTGGATCATGAAATACTGTGTAAAAAGTTACATCACCTCGGAATACATGGCAATTTGTTACGATGGTTTAAATCCTATTTAATGAACCGAACTCAGTTGGTCACAATATATGGATACGAGTCTGCCCCTTTTCACCCACCATCTGGTGTACCGCAGGGCTCAAATTTGGGTCCACTACTATTTGTCTTGTTCATTAATGATCTGCTGGAGATGATTAGTAGTGAGTGTCTTGCATACGCTGACGACATAAAGCTTTTTACTAAAATCATCGAAGACACGGATTCGTTAACACTGCAGCGGGATATCGGTGTGCTAGTGGATTGGTGTTTAAAAAATAACATGTCGCTTAACGTAGCTAAGTGCCATGTAGTAACATTTTCAAGGAAAAGAAATCCCGTCAAATTCCCTTACAAAATAGAAACAGCGGAGTTAAGACGAGAGACTGTGGTGAAGGATTTAGGAGTATGGATTGACAGCACTCTCTCATTTAGACAGCATTATGACTATATGGTGCTGAAATGTAACAGAACAATGGGTTTTCTTTTGAGGTCTGTGCGTCCATTCAAAGACCCAAGAAGCATTATATTACTATTCAACGTTTTAATTCGTAGTTTGCTGGAGTATTGCTCGGTAGTTTGGTCTCCATACTATGATTGTCACAGGAATAGGATTGAGGCTATACAGAGGCGCTTCCTTAGGCATTTAACTTCCAAAATGGGCTTGAGGCGAAAGCTGCCTACATATGAAGATTAAATCACTTTAAAATGCAAACTCTGGAAAGCAGACGTTCTTTACAGAGCTATGCGGTTTTATTCAGGGTGGTAAATTCGGTATGGGATACCAAAGAACTATTGAGCGAGGTTGGGTTTAGGTTTGGCAGAACCCGCAACCGAAAACTTTTTCATTTACCTTTAACAACCTACAGCGTAACGCACAATGATCCACTGTTTCGCATGTGTAGAAATTACAATGAGCTCAATACCGAAGTCGATATATTTCACCAAACGTTGAAATCGTTCATCAATTAATTAAAGTCTTCCGACTAGGTCCCATTAAGCGAAATTTTTGGTTTTTGCTATTGATCTGGACTCATTACGGAAATGTTTTTATCAACTGTCTTTATATATATATATTCCGTAAATGTGCTTTGATTCGATTGTAGTTAGATTATATAAGTTTTAAGTTAAGTTTTGTTCGACTGTTTAGTTAACTAATATAAATTAATGTTGTGCATAATTGTTATCGGTTCCAAGTTAACCTCTATTTTAGTTTTAGTTTGATTGTATGTTTTTTCAAAACTTGTGAACTGTTATTGTGTCTAAATAAATAAAATAAAATAAAATAATAACAAATTTTATACTCAGTTTTCTTTACTATAAAACTTCACCGAGCTACACACACCTATATTTTAAAGCTGTTTTCACTCTAGGTAAAAAGACATAACTATTATAAATATTCAATATTTATTATGCATAACTAAAGAAAATAATTTATCACTGCTATCTATTATCTTCTATCACTATCTACTTAGTATCTAAGGATCCCCGAGGTTGTATTGTGCTGCGTGCATCGAACAAATTCATATAGTTTTTTGTCATCCATGATGGCGCAAAACAAAATAATTCACAAGATTACGACGTCGGAGAAAATAATGCCCATACTAGGTAGAACCTCGGACTGGGCGAGGCACTGAGCGTGCAGGACGGGGCAATATTCACCGTCAACGATTTTTTTTCTCGTGCCGTCCCATCCTATCCGCGTTTCTCGGTACGTATATTTTGTTGCTTTGTTTTTGCATGCAACCATATCCAGAAATCGGCCTGTTCCTTTCTGGCGTGTCGCTAGTAAACAATAATTTATATAAATTATGAGCAAATTACTGTACGCGGTAGAAATAGTGAAGTGAAAATTAGCAAAGTTACCATGTAAGGAGGATAAGTGATTATTCAGTGCAGAAAAAATTATTATGTAAGATAGACTTAAATATATGAAGAACAACATATTATAAACAGTAAGCAATTTAGATGTCCAACTTATCTGGAAAATACTGACACGTACCATAGTTATTTGTAACACTTTTTAATTGAGTCCTTCGCTGCTTTTTCTACGAGTTTAGCGACTTAGAGGCAGCTTTACTCTATCAGTTACAGACTGAACGAGCAGTGAATCGCTTTTAGTTTGAACACATTTTTTTGTAGAGAAAAGTGATCAATGTCTAATTCAAAAGCTGTTCTGCCAAAAAACGAAAAGCTTATGTCCATTGAGTTTTAATGTATAAGTTACAAATTTGATATATACAGTTCATTCATAATAGGAAGTTATGTAGTATGGAAAAACGAATTGTCCTTTTTATCATAGTGTACTATTTAGAAAAAGATTACCAAATGTTATAATCAAAATATAAAAATCATTTACATAAGATAAGGGTTTGTTTCCAAGAATATTGGTGACAAAAATATAGGTGACAAACAAAAATTAATAAATTAAAAAAAAGCTACCAAAAAATGTTATCTAACCATTATAATATCAATATCATATTTAAAAAACTGCATATTCATATATTAATCATAATGATTGCCTGCCAGTCCAATGACAATTTAATTAAACACTTACAAATATATATTATAGTTTCTGCCCTTAGCGTTCCATCTTAACAAAAACTAATTACAAGAGATGAACTTATTGACAGACAAAATGATAACTACTAACATTTTTTGGATGTTAACCTTGTGGTATATCTGATATCGAAATAGAAAAAAAAATGAAATTTTATTAAATTATTATAATAGAAAAATACTAGAAAAAATCACAAGCGAATTAACTTGTGACCCGAGTCGATTTTTTCTAGTATTTTTCTATTATAATAATTTATCTTGTAATATCACATTGAAAATGCATAAAAATATATAAAAAATTATAAAATTGAAATTTGATAATTGTTTTTACTAATTAAAGTGGAATTAATGTCTTTTTAATTTTTAAATTTTTACATTTAACTTATGCCTGTTACCATTTTCTGAATTGTGTGTACATTTTACTTTTTCAAGCAATAAACGCAAATTTTATGACATTTCTGTAAGTAGAATCCTATGAATCACGCAATATTTCGTTCGCATTATTATTCTTTCACTTTCGCCTCCACTTATTCAAATAAAATGAATACCGAAAAAGGATATTGAACACGTTTATTTTGTTATTTTTATCTAATCCTGACGTTTCAGCTGCTATTCGCAGTCGCGTTTAAAGTATTACCAAAAAAATGTTTTTATATATCTACTAAAGCTGAAAATTTTATCAAGCTTGTTCCAACCGCTATATTAATGCAAAAACAGATTTCTAAAACAAAATGGTTTTTGTTGCAGAGTGTTTTTTATTTCTTTATTTTTTAATTTCCACTTTACTAAAGTGAAAATATTAAAAGATATATAATTTATTTCGTAACTTATCATGTAAAAAGTTAAATATATCAAATAAGTAAACTTAGCACACATAGCCATTACCTGAAGTCTATTAATGTTGCTTCGTTTTGTGTATATCTGAATTTAACCGAAATTATTGTAATTTAATTAAATAATTCTAATATTATTGATGTTTAGTATTTTAAAATGTTAATACATATTCAACTGTCTAAACTGTGATTATAGTACTCAAATGAATAACACTAAATTATGGATTTATTATAATATAACTTCACAGAAAATACATTTATCATCATCAGTCTATTAATGTCATAACTGACACAGGCCTCCCCTATTGATAAGAACCCTTGAGAAAATATGACATTACCTCCACACGGTATTGGTAGGTTCTTGCAACTGATGATACTTCTAAGACCAACGGCTTAATGTTATTAAGAAAATAATAATATGTCTCACATGCATACCGATAACTCTAGCCCAAAGTTAGCACTAAATGTGAGGCTTCGGTTATCAATACTAGGGTAATCTTTATATATATAATTCTTCTGAGAGTGTGTATGTCACTGAACTCCTCCTAAACGGCTGGACCGATTCGAATGATTTTTTTTGTGTGTGTTCAAGGGGATCTGAGAATGGTTTAGATTCACAAATCAGCCCGGCAGATGGCGCTGCAGACGGCACAGCAACGCGTGGCCGGGACAGCTAGTAGGTATACATATATTTATGGTTCATTTATAAATTTTATTTAAAGAAGTATATGTTCATGATTAAAATACAATGCTCATATTCATCACACAAACGTTTTCGTCTTCCAGGAACTTGAATCTACCCCAGATTCGAATAGGTTTGGCTTCGAAGGAAGAATCGTTCCCTAAAGACATAATTTGTATATTATTTATAAATGATATTTATGATATCACATACTTTATTTTTCTTAAGGACTTTGACCACATTAGATTAAATATAAACCAGATACGTTTACCCCATTCATAAGCATTAAGGTATCTAGTTTGTGTCTATAGAAAATAAATTTCAGTGTGCCAGGACAAAGCGGTATTGCCCAGGGGAGTGATATATTTAATTATTGCGTGTCAATATTTATCGCTGGAACGTTTTGTACGTGATTGTATACCGCAAAAGGCGATTGAATTGATTCAACTTTATTACCGAGTCGTTGGTTGGCTCTTTGTTTGAGTGGATATTTTCGGGCCATTTATACTCTAAGTTAAAGATAAAAATATATCGCATTTTTCGGTGCAAGATACCGCATTCATATAAAACTTGACGAGCACTTGGTGCAACGGAAGCGATCCTGCATTTTGCACCGACAGTCCTGGGTGCGAGTTTCGAAATGGGCATATGTTTCTGTGATAAAATCGAGCATTTGTAACTGAGTATACCTTGTATACCCATGTGTACTTGTATACCCGTGCTTACTTTGGGCTAGGCTAATTGGTGTGATTTTAAGGAATATTATTTTTATTATTATATAGAAATCCGTAGTGGTTGAGCTAACCAATTGTTGTATCATGCGTCTTGCTTGTGATTGCTTGCTTGCAATTGCTTGCAAGATGGGTCTTCTTTAAACTACTAGTATGGTCGGCATAAACTTAAGATACATTTTTATGTTGCTTTTTCAATTTGTTACTTACAATCCGTTTATCATAGCAATGTTTAAATATACTGTTCACGCACGAAACGCGTGTACGGGCGAGCAGCCATCTCAACACCAGCGAGAGCGGCGAGCGGAGGGTCCACTGTCAGACACTACGGTTCACCGGGATCACGACCTCCACCCAAGTCGAAAGCACACTTAGATTTCCTCAAAAGACACCGATTTCTACCGGGCTACGACTAAGTAATGTCTCTAAATATATGTCCACTTGGTCGGAGGTAGGCACACTCGAGTTCCCACAACAAATAAACTTAATATTCGTCACGACTGTGATCAACATGTACCTCAACTTCTTAGTTAGGCTCTTCGTTCTCTAGCAACATAAAATCACCAACCACAAACCTCTATATTGGTGTCTTTGTCAAAATGAGCTTTGTTTTATGCCGCAGACTTTTTAATGTTTTGTGACGCTCTTTCGTGGTACTAATGTCACTCCGTATGGTTGTTAGACTTTGCCTATTAAAAGTTCAAGCTTTTGTGACACGATTCACAGTACAATAAATTAACAGTTGGACCTCACCTTACGCATGCTCTAATGACTTTTCCCCATTAGTCTCTACTGTTAACGGCTGTTAACAATGTCTTCAAAACACTAATTACTCACTCTACTTGGCTGTTTGCTAAGAAATGTTATACAAAGTGTTTTTGCCATCATAAAAATCGCGAACAATCGCGTTTACTCGATTACGATCATCAACAGTCATTCTATAAGTTCGTCTCCTTACTGTATGATTAGGGTTGATGAAATGGATTCTTAACTCAACAGTATTAACCCGTGTAGTCTGCAAACAAAAACTAAAAAAACATCATTCACCTCCGTATCGATATTGTTAATATCGGGGGTAGGTCCATAAGAATACAATGAATTCACACTAACATTTTCGCTCAATGAAAACTTAGTTGATATAATATTAGTCGAAAAGTCTCAATTTAAAATTTTGAGTCCGATCAAAATATAATTTTGCAAATAACGCCTTCGTAATCAAAATTGAATAAGTTGGGGAGTGTGGATAATGCATGACTCATTTTGGCACTCTTTTATGCGTGGATTTTTACTGAAAAATCAGTAAAAGTATTACAACTGCATACCCCTATGATGTTGTTGTAATCATTGCGTGGATTTATAATTTAAATATAATGTTAACTAAAACGTATACAGTCCCTTAAAATCGACATTTTATTAATTACTTTCAGTATGATTCCGTCAATATAATTTGAGCAAGTATACAAGTAAATAGTTTAATTTTATATGATGACATTTTTTGTCAACATAAAATAATTAAACGTTTATTTTATTTGTTTTTGTGAATCCACAGCTCAGTTTGATATTTAAATAATACATGTTACAATTGAACTAACAGCGAATAACAGATTTTAGATACATTGTCATTAGATTTGTAAATAACAGTCAAGGTGTATGTTGGTAAAAACAACAAACATAAAACAAGTTTAAAAATATGCGTAAAAATTTAACAGGTTAATTAAACAATAACAATTAAACAAGCACAATACACGTATATTTATCTCGTCCAAACCCATTTGAATTATTATTCGAACTGCCGTATTTAAAAAAAATATAATATTTCATAAAAAACCAAAATTTAAAGTGTCAGTAGGTGTCTTCAAGCCAGCTGTGATGGACGACACTGTAATAACACAATATTATGATTTTCTATTCTATCTTGTAAACGGTTAGGTTAATTTCTCATAACGTCAATCATAAATATTACATTCAACGTAAACAAACGTTTTAACTGCGTAATTTTGGGTACCATTATTGCATACGTGCACAAAATACATTTTTGTGGAAATCATATTTAGCAATTATAGTATTGCGTGGTCTTATTCTTTTCCATCGGATGCGATGCATGGCCATATGTAATGAAGGAAAATGGTAGGTGTAGATTGATTATAAATGAGTATCTAACAATCGTTTATGTATTGGTTCAGTTCAAAAGTGATTTTGATTTAGTTATTACTCGTAGCATAATGAACCGATATTTCTGTCTTATTTTATTCTAAAAATTTTATAGGTTCTTAAAATAAAGAACTGAGCTATACGCAAATAACTGCTTAATATAACTATTTATTCCTTCCTTCATTTTTTTTTCCTTTGGATAACGTATATTCACTTTTATCGCTCAGATAGATGCATATGCGTAACACAGGAAGCTTGTGCTCTCGCCTACGGCAGGTAAGCGGCAGACACGTCGATGCGCTTCACATACACTACAATATGTAAATACTTTTTGTTCAAAATAATAACTACTGTAAAAAATAAGATAAATTATTATAATAGAAAAATACTCGAAAAAAAAATCTGTAAAATACCTGAAGTATTTAGCCCAAACTTATATAAATAAATATTAAACCCCACCTAAGCCCCTTAACTCTACCCCACTTTTGCTTGTCTCTCCCGTGTCTTCAGGCTTTCGGCAGAGTGCGGATCTCGCGCGTACGTGTAACGGCTTTAACATGCTATTGTTGAAAACAGACTTGAATTTATTTTTCACTAGCAAGGCTTCGGCTAGACGTGCCATGAGTCATAAATTCGTTTCCATATACACACTTTCTGAACATTGTAGCAGCAAGTGTTGGAATATACATGCGTTGTACATAAATAATGATTAAACAATAAGCAAATGTTTTTATTAACCCGTCTCTGTCAATGAGGACTGGCAACTATTATAACTGTATTTCATGTAATTTTGCTAGCTGACAGTCTTGCCATTTATAAATAACGACAAACAATAAATAAATTAACGACTTCCATGGTTAAGTGGCTTGCATACAAGTTTCCGCGTTGAGGCCACTCCGAGAACCCGGATTCGATTCTTGATCAGGTGAATGTAGAAAACGAACTTCTGTTTATTTAGCCGGGTCTGAGTGTTGTGGTACCGTTGATTTCTGATATCCATAATGCAGGTGCTATAGTTGCTTAACTTGAATACAGAACAATGTATGTATTATTGTCTAATTCAAAAAATTAAATAATTTATTTAAGTTATACCTTTATAGAACGAGGGCGCCACTGCACTGTGGGACATCCATAGGTCATAAATCTTAAAAACCTGCTTTCTAGTTTTACATTTTATTCCTTGTCGTTACATTGGATAGTTGCGGTACCTTCTGAAACTATAAATAGGTCAGTAATTAGAGTGCGCCTTCATTATCTATTGTGCATTCAAAGAGAGCGCATCGCCAATCGTAAATACTGTTATCAGTGAGTCATTAAAAAGCGTGACGTCATTTGTTGTCATTGCGGGACCTGTGAGTGCTGTGTGTGTTTTTTCTGAAATGGATATCCAAGAACAGGGTATGTAATAATTAATATTTTTATTTTAATTGTATCTTAGTATATATTTTCTTTAGTATGTCATTGCTACGAGGCGACTTTTCTTGGAGTATTATATTTTAATATTCAAAGTTTGAATAAACTTTTAAATATGTTCCCACTCGCTCCGACTATGGAGGTATATTGCACCATAATCTTTAGACTTTCTTATCTTAGGAAAATTAAAACTTGGCTGCCCTTATCTGCCCTTTTGGCGATGACAAGGGTGCTACGGTTGCCAGATTATCTCGTAGCATATGCTACGAAATTAGTTTATTTAGTCTTAGTGCTTTGTGTAGGTTTTGTGACTGAATTTTAACCGTTTTTTTTTTTAGGTAATTTATATATATGCTCGTTTTCAAGAATGCATATTCTTGAAATATGGCTAACTGTCAATACCGATAATGACTCGGAAAAGTGTCGTCAAGTCCTACAAAGTTTGTTGACTACTCTGAACGATGCTGAGAACATTGATATTCATTATTTAGAGACAATTGTTAATAATTTATGTAAAGCTATTGCTCGATTCTGGAAAAAATGTAATAGGGTTAAAACCAAGCTTTTATATAAGAATTCCGATTGGTTTAATGTTATTAAAAAAATTAAACTTGTGAAAAGCAATAAGCAATGTACTCCGTCTGAAACGTCGCCGTGTCATTCACGTGGTCGTCCTCGAAAACCTTTTACGCAATGTAGTTAAAGGACTAAACGTCGGAGAGTAGCTGATTTGTCAAAGTCTGATGATTCTACTGTGAGTGCATTGCTTGATGTTTCAGACTGTTCATTCGATTCGTGTATATCTAGAATTAGCACTGATGATGTCTTGTCACTTGTGACTGATGCTCAGTTGACAAAACATCAGTATTTATTAATTAAAAACTTTGTTAATAGTAAGATTTCTCCTAATGTTACCAACAAATTACTAAAGCGAAACAGAGATGTTACCCTTCTAATATAACTGTTTCCGAGTCTTCAGCTGAAGTTGAATTACAAAGTCTTTTTGATCACACAGCTTCTCGAATCCTTGAATCTCAAAAAGAGGTCTTAGATCAGATTCCTGATGATTGTTTGTCTAATATCTCTTTACTTGGGAAATGGGGATTCGATGGCAGCACTGGACATAGTGAATACAAACAATTTTTTTCAGATTCAACTTTAGAAGATAGTAGTTTGTTTGTAACATCTTATGTACCCCTTCAAATTATTGTAAAATTAGCTGAAGATAATTGTAAAATTTTATGGAAAAATCCTCGACCCTCTTCCACTAGGTACTGCCGTCCTATTCGATTTCAATTTTTGAAAGAAAGCACAGCAGTGTCTTTGCAAGAGGAAGCTTATTTTAAGGATAAAATTGAAAGTTTGCAACTTACTTTTATTCAGATCGACAATCGTGAATTGGTCGTTTCTCATAAGTTGCAGCTTTCAATGGTAGATGGTAAAATTTGTAGTGCTTTAAGTGAAACATCTACAAGTAGATGTTATATATGTAATGCTACCCCTAAAGAGATGAATAAAATAGACGAATGTTTACAAAAACCTGTAATAGAGAGTAGATACCAATTTGGATTATCACCACTACATTCTTGGATACGTTTCTTCGAATATTTTATTCATCTTTCATATAGATTAGACATAAAAAAATGGCAAGTTAGGCTAGATAGTGATAAACAATTGTTATCAAATAAAAAACAATATGTACAGTCCCAGTTTAGGGAACGATTAGGTTTAATAGTTGACAAGCCGCGTAGTGGTGGAAGCGGGACGTCTAACGACGGAAACACGGCCAGGAAGTTTTTTTTGGAATCAGCTGTATCTGCTGAAATTACAGGTTTGAATAAGGATCTCATAGATCGTTGTTGTGTAATATTACCACGTTTTTCTTATCTCACTTTTCTTATTTGTTTGTCTGTCCGGGCAAAATCTTGCAACTTAAATTTGAGGCACTTTCCGATAAGCTAGAAAGCTGAAACTTTCAGGATAGTTCAGAACCCGATGACAATGCACTCTAAAGCAACTTTCAACTTTCCAGATGCACTTTCAGGTCCACTTTCGGCAACTTTCACTTTTGTATGGGGCTTATCCGATTGTTGCGTAACACATGGTTACTTCGTTGAGTTAATAATTAAAAAGAATAAAATAATTATACTAGATTTAAAAAATCTAAAAATCCCACGTTTTTCAATGTCCTAAAAAGAATAAAATAACCCTGCGGGGCAAAGCGAGGGGCCACTCAAAACGTGGGGGCGCATCTTTACAATAATCGGCATCAATGCATGTCATTCATCTCTTTAAAATCTCCTCTTAGTAATATGCGCCCCCACGTTTTGAGTGGCCCCTCGCTTTGCCCCGCAGGGTTATTTTATTCTTTTTAGGACATTGAAAAACGTGGGATTTTTAGATTTTTTAAATCTAGTATAATTATTTTTTACAAACGTTATCTTCTGGACATAAAATTAATGAATGCAAGTTTAAAGACTATGCATTACAAACAGCATACAGCCTGGTCGAGGAATATCCGTGGTATAGTCTTCCTGCTTCTGTCCACAAGGTGCTCGTACATGGATCAGATATTATAAGTTATGCATTGTTATCTATAGGAGAACTTTCCGAAGAAGCTGCTGAAGCGACAAATAAGTATATCAAAATTTATAGACGAAGTCACACTCGAAAAATGTCACGTGAAGTTACCAATCAAGATTTAATACAACGACTATTATTACATTCAGATCCTTATATTACAAGTCTTCGGAAACTTCCCCCTAAAAAGAAAAATACTCTGTCACAAAGTGTAATAGAATTGTTACATGTTTAATATTGTTAGAATAAGAATAATTTATTTGTATTTTGTTAGTTGTTTTGTTTTTTTTTTGTATTTAATTAATTTTAATTTATTTATTTCTATTATTTTATTATAATTAAATAATGTTATCAATGTTTTGACTCTTATTTTATTTAAAATATATTTTTTACATTCCAATTTTTAAGTGTTTGTTCATGATAAATTTAGGTAAAAGTATGTTATTGTTTATATTTGTTTTTTACTGAAGTAAACGTTTTTTATTCCGTAAATACATGTACTTCTTTCATTTTAATGTTCCTAAAACACTTTTACAACTATAAGTCACTAAAATAATACAATGTATTGATAGTAACAGGACTTTAACTATTTATGACCGCCCTTGTATGGAGCGTGTCCCTCCGTGCACTGTATCAAATACGCACCCTGAATGCTTGTCTCTAATCTGGGTCACATATTAATTAAGTAAACAAATTAAAGTTACTAATTGCCTTACAGGAGTTTTTAACAAACAGTTATATCAGACTGAAGGGGAATAGAATTGTTTGCATAGTTCGGTTAGTGATTTTTGTTACTTCTCCTACTATAAGTGGCTGATACTATTATATTCTTGTCAAGTATTTGTAAAGCAAATAAGGCCAATGTTTCTATTGTTAATTACGACGCATATCTCGTGCGTCAACTCTGGCTATCTCTGACTTTACATTTACTAGACTCGGGATAATTTATAAGTCAGAATTTCCATACTAAGCTTGAATAAAAATGATGCAACTTTAGATCGTTTTTTGCACGTCGAAATTTTTCAATATACTTTTTTAAGTAAAATGTTATTCCAGAGAAAGGGACTATTTTAAAATTAGTCACTCAGAATTAGTTTGTCATTAGTTATGGGTAAAATCGAAAATCGATTTTATTTTGAGAGTTGTCGTTACATTAGATTGAAGGTGGCACTTTGTCCACGTCCAAATATCGAAATTTCATCTGACGTCCAAAATGAGCACTTTTATTTAGGATGAAATTTAACTGAACCATGTTCTTCAAAAACAACACAAAGTATTTATTTGATTAGGGCCCATAAACATATTTTTTTTAATTCATAATTTTTGTATAAATAACATATAAATTTGCTTTATAAATTTGCTCACGTTTCGATCGTTGTTGAAGATTCCATCTAAATATTATTGCAGAAAAGTACATTGCATCAAAATTACTGAAACGGGTGTATTTATTGACAGGAATCTAACTGAAGTGGCAGTTACAAATTACGATGCTGACCTCGGCGAGGGCTTATGTATTTTTTAAGGCTCAAGTAATGGTAGCGAGTAAATTTTCCAGAGTCGGTTTGTTTTACGGTAAGAGTTAAACAGAACAACATCGATTTAATGCCATCTCTTTGAATTCCATAAATAGTATTCTTTTATTATCGAAGTTTCGTAGCAGTACGTCGATAACCATTGTCATAATAACTTTTCAAAAACAAGAAAATTTCAAATTAACCGTGTGTTCTTTACATTAGATTGTTTCGATTGATTTCGTGAATTTTTTATTGAAATTACTTTCGTAAGTTAAACACCTTTTTCATGATCTCAATAAAGTGATAAGAAAAATCCTGTCCAATATTCTATATTATGCAATAACTAAGTATATTGAGTACCGGTTTCTTGATACCACATACATTTAACTTTTTATAGTTATATTAATAGAACTTTTAAACCAACGTGACATGCAATAAACAGTTTGCATATGAATTGGAACTAATATCTTAAATACTTTAATATTCATAGAAATACTTTGTATTGTAATTATATATAAGACTTGGCTGTGACGTGCGGATTTTAGACTGATTGATGCTGTTAAAAGCTATTATATAGTTAGAAAACAATGACAATTTTCTTTATAAATGACTTATTTCACATTTATTTCATGCTTATTTTCAAATTTATTTAATTTTTGTATATTTATTCTATAATTTTACTAAATAACAAAGTTAAAGCATAGAACACCATATCATCCTTATAATTTTCTAAACTGTAAATAAAAGAATAATAAGCTATATCGTCCACTAAAGATAACTTAATGGTATTGTTTACTAACTCGCTATTCAATTTCCTTCTCCTAAAGAGATAAAATTATATAGTTTCTGTTTTTAACGACTGCTGACTAGTAATGTCTGATATGAGATGTCGCTACCTCGAATCGTAATACTTATTATGGCTTGGATATACAATTAATCAACAGAACCCATCACGTTCTATTTTTAAGGATGCAAGCATATATACAGCAGAATATATAAATATAAACTAAACGAAATTGCTGGCAATGCTTGGCTATTGTAAGAAACTATTATTTTTAAATAAAAAACCTGGCCAAGTACAACCTATTATTTATTATTGCATAAGCGTAAAATAAGTTTCCTCGAGTCAAGGTGTTTTATAAATATGAGTGATTCTTTTTGACAAGTGCTCTTCGGTTCTTGAAATAATTCTTTTATGACAGTACCACAACATATACTCAAAACAATAAACAATGACAGGGAACTTACAGCTAGTTTTACGATTGCTTTTTACTAAACAGTCGTCCTTGAACATTGAACATGCGCGTGCTCCCTGTTTAGTATTTCATTGCCATTAGAACTTCATGTGAATCCAGCCATTACTAATGGTTTAACGTTATTAGCCATAAAAGTTGATTACAACTGAATGTTGATTACAACTAACGTCAGCCAGCAGTCTAAATTTGTGCTTTTTAATTTCGACCTAAAATATTTAAAAAACGAACGAAACTTACAATTTCAAGTTCCTAATATTCAGGTTCCTAATATGAAATTTATAAATTGAACTTGTAAAACTACAACTTACTAAATTTAAAAAAATTTAGTTGGCACAGCGGTTTGGCCATATAGTTTTCAATTGTGGAAGTTGTGGAAGTTGAATAATTAATAATGGTGTTAAGCTCATATTCTGTTCGGTGTTTTCTTACATAATGAAGGCATATGTCTAGCAGTGAGGACACTTACAGGATAATGTGATAAAGAGAAGATAAATTACTATACAAGACTAAAAGACTATAGCATTATATTAAATTAAAAACACAAAAATCGAAGAAAAAAAAACGGGTTACGTTCTTAACATTTCTTTTTAATTCCCTATACAATAAAGTTAAATAAATAAAAGTTTTACACTTACATTTAGTAATAATTTCAATAAAATGTAAATCTAATGTTATAAATTATGTACCAAGTTCAACTCAGAAGCAGTATATTTCAATATCGTAGATTTTGCTAAAACACAAAAATAATTTCTCTTGTCGCTGCATTCTTATCACGATTCACTGTCACATCGAAAAATTGCAGAAAATAAATCTAGAATTTCGATTCTACCCTATACCATAAAACAAAGTATACAAATATTTTTTATTGTCATCGATGTCAATGGCGATAACGTCACGCTTTGCATACACCATTAACGATTGTAAATCTAAACGAAAATCACGAGTCCCTTGGGCTATTATCAATTTGTCTATCCAGTCAGTTGACTTAATAAAACAGTCATAGATATATACTGAGATTAAACGTCTATTTATACGAAACAACATTATGAAATAAAAAACCTGGATTCTTACATAATTTAATATTTATTACCATGATAATTGTTGATATAAAAAATACTATAAAATACTAGTGGACCCGACAGACGTTGTCCTGCCTGTTATTTTTGCAGTATAGATAAATAACCTAGATACCGTTTGCAGCGCCATCTGCCGGGCTGATTTGTGAATCTAAACCATTCTCAGATCCCCTTGAACACACACAAAAAAAATCATTCAAATCGGTCCAGCCGTTTAGGAGGAGTTCAGTGACATACACACTCACAGAAGAATTATATATATAAAGATAAAATACGCTTGTAAAAAATGATCACGCTTCGAGCCCTCAGGCACAGTAAAGAACAGTAAAATATCTTCATACAAACGTGCCGCTCTCGGTTTGAATGTGTGCGTGCGCGCCGCGCGCCGTGTCGGCACGCGATTTCACGCACACGCTAGCATAATATATGGGGGAATAAGGTGGCGGCAGTACGGGCTGTGCCGCGCGACTGTGAGCATGCGCGTACGTCACATGACCGCTCGCGATCGTCAACTCTCGCCGGCCACTTACCATAATATTAATTATTACGAGTATCATGACTTCAAAAAGGGAAAAAAATATTGTATTGTTTTCGGGTGCCTCAATAACGATTTCGCAAACAAATATTCAATCATAATATGCTTTTTATTACATAAATTTAGATCAAGTGCTGCTTGTTCGAAAATATTAACTAAAAGTAAAAGTGACAACCCTGGGGATCAACGCAAGAATAGGCTAATAACTCGGCGTGCGGCCTTAGATAACCTACTGTTCTGTATTTACTGTGCCTCAGGTGGGAGAAAATAAATTTAGAATCTATGCAATTCTTATAGAAAATATGGCATTGTGAATGTATAAAATATTAATCACTACATAGTATAAAACAAAGTCGCTTTCTCTGTCCCTATATCCCTTTGTATGCTTAAATCTTTAAAACTACGCAACGGATTTTGATGCGGTTTTTTTAATAGATAGAGTAATTCAAGAGGAAGGTTTATATGTATAATACATGCATAATATAGTAGAGCATTGCATCCGTGCGAAGCCGGGGCGGGTCGCTAGTAATACGATAAAATACGTTATTGTCTATCACAATTATAGACAAGGAAGTGCGCAGAGGCCGCCTCGGCAGGTTATGTCAAAGTATGGCAAAGATCAATAGTTAGGCATTGGCTATTATTAAGACAAATTTATTTTTTTTGACAATGCCCCCAGTGATTTTTTAATCGAAAATAAATAAAGATTTTCCACAAATATAAGCTGAGAAGGAGCTCCTTTCCTAATTAGAATCTTTGACATACATGCTGCAGCTCCTTTTGCACAAGAATAGCGAAAAGCTCTGGTTTAAAACTCAAAAATCTGTTTAATCAAATCTATATATTTTAAATTATACCTACATAATAAAAATAAGAATGTTTGTAATCTGAAATACAAGACAAACAGAAAAGTTAAAAAAATACATACTTTAAAAATGATTAAATCAACCTAACCGCTGATGTTAAAAATGTATCTTAAATGCTGGAAGCATTTCCTCTATACTTATTTATTGTTTTGTCGTTTGGATAGCTAAAGTTATACTTAAGAGTAAATAATGAAGAAGCTATCAAATTTAGTGTCAATTAAATTTAAAATTTAAACAAAGAAGCATATATTATGATTATGATAGCGTATAATAGTTTATAATGTATTATGATTATAATGGAATAAAACAATGTATTATATCAAGTAAACCGAAGATATTCTAGGCTAATAGAATTTAACAAGATAACCTAATTAAGACTCAGTATACAAACCTCCAGTTTTAGAACTCCAGCGTTCCATTTGATAATTAGTTGAGGAACAATAGTTCGAAATTCTGCTAATTAGAGTTGCGCCAAGTTGCCTCTTATTTGCAAAAGCTGACAATATATTAATTATTTTAAACACAAACAAGTTTATAATCGGAATAGCATTAAAACTAACTGCATCGACTCGGACAAATAGATAATATTTGAATAAGGTAGCCAATATACGGGATAAACGATAATGCATCTCAAAGTGATAATCAATCAATCAATTTTATTTTCAGATATTAAAGTCCATATATTTTGTTAGTAACAATTAATCATCTTATATCCTATGTTAGTAGGTACTGGGACAAAACAAACAATGGAAAAACAATGAATATAAATATATGCAAAGACCCTTACCCGCTCCACCGACTGGACAATGTCTTCAACGCTACCCAATCAGGGTACAAATAAAGACCTCATAATACCAGAGTCAAAATTATCGGCTATGACTTTTGGGATGCTGTTACTGGTGCTACGTATTTTATTGAGTAATGATGCCACCCGCTTCCGTATTATCGCATGAAAGTCATTAACCCTCGCCTCCATGAACATCGTTGATGCACTACAGAAGCGGGGCAACCCCAACTGCATCCTAACCCCGTTATTATATTGCACTTGTAGGGCGTTAAGCGAACTTTTTGTACACGAAATCCCCACGCTGCTCGTAAAAAAAGTATGCTTTTAACACTGTGATCTTGACTTCGCTACTACTGCGAGCAAATCAGCGCGCAAGCATATTGTAGCGGACCACCAACGCCTTAGATCAAGAGAACAACCATACACCGACGTACTTCTCTCTGTGTAGTACTGAACGGTGTGCTTGAGGCTTCATATTACGCTTTCAATGGATAATCTAGTTCTGAAACCGAATTGCGTATTACTAATATTCAATGCTTTTGAAGCTTCGAGTCAAGCACACCGTCCAATACCTTAGCCACTACGGTCGGTGGCAAGAGATTTACGGCGGTAATTACTTTTTGCTGAGAGATCTCCAGTTTTATTTTTGATAACAGGTACAACAATTTTTTTCATAGGGATAATATAATTATTATTAACTATCAATCTCCTTAAATGAATTTAAATCCCGATCGATTTTCATAAAGAAATTGAAAATTGTTTCAGAGTAGAAAAGAGCCTTACTTATAGTATTCCAGTCGTCAAGCAACTTTTTACAAAAGATTACTGTATGTTAAGGAGTACATAAAAGCTTCCATTCATTCATTCCTTCTTGCTTGTATTAGAAACTGTTATCACTTATTAAACTGCATTTTGGATATGGTTTTGTAGACCATTAAAAGGGACATGGTGTGCGATGTGGGAATCGGATAGCCAAATCCGTTAATATACTTAGACCTCCAATAAGTTCGCCTTATTTTACAGACATTAACATATCATATTATACTAATCATTTTCTAAAGACACTTCTTAAATCGCTCCTAACATTATATTCAAATGGCCTCATTCGCTGTTCTTTTCATTTGTTAGTTAACGCGGTCCCAGTGAAATTTCAGATTCGCCGCGTCGAGTTAACATAAACCTCTTTTTGAACACATTCCTGATCTATTTTGCTCACATGCCTGCCGTATGTACCACATTTCACTCAAACAGTTCACTCACAGTAACCAATTTACAACTCTTTTCATCCTTATAGGTAAACAAACGTACTATTAGTTTACGTAGACATAAATAAACGCAATTTTGGTGCTTATTACATCATATCACATAGCTGACGATAATAATATGTAAAATTCACAAAACATAGAATAAAACAAAAACACGAGAAAACTATTCAATTCAGCTCCACTACATACGCTAACAAAGTCGCGGATAAAAACTCGTAGCCCGCATGTGCCTTAGTGAATTTTGTATGGCATTCATAACAAACGCAGACATATAATCTGAAGAAACCAACCTATGCTTTCTGACGGAACGCTTATACTCTTCTTAGCAATGGATGAAACTCACCTTTGTTCGGTTCTCATAATACCATAATATATTTATTCTCATAACTTAGAGAATATTGAAATGGAAAACATATTCTCCATAGTATGTGATTTTGTCGGTGATCTGACTGTGATTTACGTTTGTATTTTTATTTCATTTCACCGCAGATAGAAACGCTACTCCAACTGACTATCATTTATCAAATGAGCGAATATAACGGGATTCAATAGGTTATGCCAACTATAAATAAAGGAAAATTGTAGTACATTTTTTTGGCAGTGGCAATTATAGTGAATATATTATAATATTGGACAACAGCACATACATTGTTCTGAACCCAATTTAGGTAGCTAAAGCACTTGTCTTATGGAATTCTGATACAACGATGATGCCACAACACCCGCATCCAATAGAGAATACCGCCACAGCACCACGGAGTTTTAGGGCGGCGAAATCCTTAGCCGGCAATGTCGAGCCACTTTTTTATTGCCACTATATATAGCCACTAATTTAAATGAGTAAGCACTGCCTTTGAAGTTGAAACTTTAAATTATGGAGCAAACAAATATATCTATATTTTTTCTGTTTTCCTAGTAATCGTGAAATAGCGCCAATTTAATTTATAATTAAAGAGGACTACCAAGAATGTTGACCAATTTAAGGTTTTTTTTTTGTTTGAAATGGTGTATAAAAAGGTCAAATCGAAAGCAGAACAAAATTAAAAATAAACTTTTGTGTAAGATTCAAAAATACACATCTCCGTATGATTTTTATAGTCCGTGATTGATTTTTATAGACGTAGTGAAATCTTATAGATCTATGTTATTGTGAATACAAAAAAATAAAAACATGATCTGTATATTATTTTCGAATTATCAGAACTTTTGAATTGTTAAAAAGTTTAATGACAAAGTAATAAAAATGTAATACAAAAATTAAGTTGCTTTGTTTGCATTTTTAATTAAAATTGACATACTTAGCTGCTCGTACAAATGACGCAGTTCGTTTTATTTACAAACCTCCCAGACACAGCCATGGAGAATCGTTGTATGACGCTATTTGAATTATGTTGAATTCCTAGAACGCTGGAAGAAAACATTTGAACATTTTCAGCGGCTTGGTCGTGCAGTGCACAACTATATACTATACAAATATTATAATAAACTAACTGATTCTGACTGAGAACGCTTTTTCACTATTACTAGGAAAACAGAAAAAATATAGATATATTTGTTTGCTCTATAATTTAATTAGTGGTTTTTTAAGATAAAAGTGAAAATCCTGGTTTTGATGGAGGTGGGTTAGTTACTTATTTCGTTTATCAAAACTACTTTTCGTTTACTTATATTTATTGATCACATCTATACGTGCGCACATAATCAAGCTCAAATGCGGCCTTCTGATATGCACCTTATAAATCTCACTTTTCTTAAATAATGCAATGAAACTCGATTTTCACCGGATATGGTTTATACAAATTTGTTTTAATACCATGAATACAATCAATCCTTATAATTTCCTACCCCAGTTCAGGCGTGTACGCTTTTTTAACACGGTGTTATTAATTTTACCTATATGTTTATACGTATGCCACGGAATCTTCTAACGCGATTTTCACCCACTTCAAAACCTCAGATTAATTTAAAATTTTGCATACTTATCAGAGACCGATGATAATACAATAATTTTAAAAGAATCATTGGAGAAAATTCGAAAAAAATATCAAAATACGAGAAACTGAAATTTTTTTGAAAAATAAGATGAATTATGAACAATTTCACGCTTCTTTAGTAGATCGAAGTAAAAAATTAAAAACAAAACTAAAGCCAAACTAGAAAAGTAAGGTATCTTGATAATAATTAAACTAATAATGAAAAAAAAAACACAACAATCGATATCGAGCGCTCCACGCTTTTCTCACACATTAATTTTTATCGTTAATTACTTTTTACACACGCTCACAGCATGTTTTTTTTACCTATAATTTATTTCCATTTTTTCCCATAGCCGCTTGCTTCGCGCACCTGCCGCTTGCGGGTTAGTAAGTTACAGTTACCAATCACATTCCGAGCAACGGAAGTTGAAAACTCAAAGCCTTAAAAAAATTCAATATAAAAATGCAAATTGGAAAATATACTCTGGACATGAAACTTCTGACGGTTATAAGTTTTAATTAAACAAATCAAGTGATAGGTTTCTACTCATAAACTTATTTAATATGATAGTATTACAGAAACAAGAATTCTTTCGATAGTTTTGCACGTAGGGATTTTCAAAAGTCGGAAGTGTGTCAATTATTTTGCTTACATTAGTAAAGAATCCACTTAGTAATTGAGGTAAATCAACGTTTTCATACAAGATTTTGAATAAGGAAACCAAAAAAAATAATAAAAGTGTTTTTTTATCTTGTATGATGACTAGGAGAATGTTTGTTATTTTTATATTTCAAATATCTAAAGAACTTTCTCTGGATGCTGTCTATTCTGTTTTTATATGTTTTGTACGAGATATTCCATATTTAGGAGGCGTACTCGAGTACATTTGAAGGAGCAGTAGAGTATTTTAATGGGTTTTGTATTTCTGAATTTGGAAAACCATGTTATCACGACTCCAAGAGCTTTCTATGTTAACAGTTATCAGTTTGAACAAGATTACTGTTAACAGTGTCTTACATATTATGTTCTTCAAGAAACCTTATCGATTCTAAGTCCATAATTACACCAAGACCTATCGCTTTAGTGATTGATGAAAGATTCTAATCTTTTAAAGTGAAGATGTATTATAATACTGATACTATTTAGATTAGCCCCGTTTATTTTAATAATAGTATATTGTCGGTTTTTTCCTTAAATGATATTTAATTTATCTGTTAATTTACAATGAATGGTAATTATGTAGTTTCTGTTACTCAGTTATGACATTCTAACTACCGATACTCTAAGTTGACTGAATTTATTTATTTCCCAAACACTTTTCATTATACATAAAACCGAGTTTCTCACGGATGAGATTACAGGCATCTAAATACTTTGCACTAAGTAACAGCAACGCTTACAAACCTATGATTTTTGAGATTATTCATACTACACACTTAACTAAAATATCTAAAACAAATATTTAATACTAAAATAATCTTATTTTTTTCAATAAACTCCATCAGGTTCTGAATCAGCAACAAACAAGTGCACCTTTTGCCTGCTCAGTCGTTTGTCACAAAATACACAATAATGATTGTTTATATATGTACTTATTTACAAACTTTAAAATTTGAAAGCAGAGCAAATTTTATAAGAACACAGCATCTTAAAAAATATTAATCCTTCCAGCATTCTTGCCACTGAAAAAAATATGAAATTTATTATTACTAACTTTTATATTTAACGAAATATTTTCAAGAAAAGTATCAACTTGTCTTAGAATCGGAACCGACAACCTCCGGTTATCTGGGCGAGTGCTTTTCTAATAAAGCTAACATCACTCTAAATGATTCGTTAAGATTTTCCTTAGGTATGTTTCTTTAAACTGAATGCCAGCGCTCTCGCTTCGTGTTCCCGGTAGTTAGACTTCCTACAACATCGATTGTAACACGTTTACAAATATCAAACAAGCAATACGGAAGAAATTCTACTAGAATAGTTCGACCTGACTGTCAGGACCTTAAAACTCTAGTCAGGAAAACAAGAGATTTAATCACGCAAAAAATACCAAATACAGTTTTTATGCGTTATTAAATGCAATTCAATGTTTCAAATTTGTAAGTGACTAGATATGTTTGCTTGACACTGTAACGCGAAAACAGTTCTTACGTTTTCTTAAAAAGAAGTCAATTCAGAATGACTCTATCCGGAGGTATAGAAATGTGTTCATAAAAATATACAAAACTCTGCAAAGTAAAATTGTACATGACTTTTTATAGAATATATTTTTTATTCCACAAACAAATTTACTCACATAGTAACTAGGTCTGCAATGCATGCTTCTGTTTGCAAATACTGAGCGAAGCACTACCTTACCTTCGTTTGTGAGTTTTGGGGCCAAATTTCATCAATGTAGTCTCAGCGGTTTGGCTGTGATCAGCTTTTGAATTTTTCTTTCGGTGATTATTCCTCCATGGAATGTCCGATTCTGTCCTGTTTCTTTTTTATCGATACTTTTAAATGTATTAAATTCGATGTGGGACGATGGCGACGTCAACTTGAGAAATAATTGGAAAGATGTCTATCTCTTTGACAAGTTTTATACTTTAAGCCTTATAAACGATATCGTAGCTAACATTATAAGGTGTTATTAAATTATTATTTTTATAATTTTTTTAAATATGACGACGGCAAAAAATAATAAAAGCGACAGAAAAAAAAAAGTTTATACCGACATAAATATTACCCATACGGGTACTCGTACTGAGTGAAAATTAATAAATAGCTGATCCCGAATTGTAATATTTGTAATACCAATACTAATAACGGTAATGCTAATCGGCAGCTCAATGGTAAGATAAAAGGAAACGATAGAAAGCACTTATTAATAATTTAGTGTAATTATTGACAAACATACTAGGTCTGCAATGCTGCTGCTGTTTGCAAATACTGAACTGTTTGCAAGCACTACCTTACCCAACCTCACCTAAATTTCATCAATGTAGTCTCAGCGATTTGGCTGTGATCAGCTTTTGAATTTTTCTTTCAGTGATTATTCCTCCATGGTATGTCCGATTTCAAAACCTTTTTTTTGCACATTAGTCACGACCACGATGTGAGTTTTGGCGCCAAATTTCATCAATGTAGTATCAGCGGTTTGGCTGTGACCAGCTTTTGAATTTTCCTTATGGTTATTATTCCTCCATGGTAAAGTCTAATTTTTTTTTACATAGCCTATGTCCGTCAGGTTATAATTATGTATGTTCATGGCAAAATTCGTTCGAATCTGTTAAGCCATTAAGTAGCAGGAGGGAGACAAGCGAAATTTGTGAGTTGCTTAAAAGAGAGCTTCGCTAAATAATATTTTCATAAGTAAAACAGTTAATTTAAACAGTGCTTTTGAAAGTTTACATTCAAGAGGACTAATAATCTTGAAATGCACTTTTAAGGCATATTGTAAGGTTTTAAGTAATGTTTTTACAATCCAGCAATGGATTTGAATATTATCCTTAGATTACAATAAATTTATTACTTTCATACTATTTCAATAAAAACAGATTAAGTAATTTCGGAGATTACCGTGTACGTAACTATAACTTTATAGACGAAAAAGAAGGAATGATATTATGTTTTAAGCAAAAGAATTGGTTTTCTTGTGCTGTTGTATATTGACTGGATTTTACCGCAATGCATTATGCTTCATCATTTGCTTTACAAAAAGAGCTGACAGATTGTAATAAAAAATTGCGTGGAGACGGAACACAAAGGAAACGGTTACGATTTGATTAAGCGATTTGACATTGTTCGAGCTACATTTTTGCTTTTATCAAAACGAGCAAATAAGTTACATCTCATTTTATGATAAAAATCTACACGAAAAAAATGCGCACTGAACACGCGAACAAATTCGTGTACAGCATTCTTAAATGAAGAAAATTGTTACTGTTTATTCATGTAGGTGTTGCATGGAAAACTCAACTTTATAGTGGAGTAAATAAATACTCACTTGGGCCGAAGAATGAGCAGGCCATTGTATGTCTTCGATGATCGATTGTATGATGAAATGAATAATAATTGTTACCTCATTGTTGTTACTTGGGTATAATATTTTATGGTGTAACAAAATGTCTTTCTGTAACTTTTATATATATTATCTATTTAATCCGTAGCCTGGAAAGTTTTAAATAAAATCGTATAACCAACAAATTACTACATGTACATCTGATAACATTTCTGTCCATACCTCATATACGAGTACCTATACTAGGAAATAATGGCGGAAGTAGACCTTTATAAACACGCGCGATCGTTTATTGTTTTTATTACAAAAGTTGTGTGTAGAAATATGAAACATAAATTTTAGTTACGTAGAGACAAAAAGGATTCTTAGATCCACCTGTGCACTTAGTTATGTGAATCACAGAGGGAACTTTATGTATTCGAACTAAATGTCAAAGCAAATATATTAGTTTTATGAGATAAAAGCTGACTTTATTAATGTTTAAAAACACAATGTTAAGTAATGTTTAAATAAAATAGATATATCTAGTATAAGTAGTTATAAATTTTATAAGTATAGTAATAATATTTACATAGGTGCTGACTTATGAAATTGTCCATTTATTGGCATATCGGTGTTATTATCTAGACATGTATAGAAAAAAAAAGAATATATGAATATATTTTAAAATTATAAAACATAGAATTTTAAATATTGCGAGAAGTTGATACTTTAATTTTAATAAAAACCACCATCACCGGATTAATGACTTCTTAATCATTTTATATGCAATCATGACATTTTGACTCCTTTTTAGGAGCCGTGATCACCAGATGACGAAGGTAATTCTCGTCATACGTGCTTACCTTCTAATATTTTAATAGGGCACGTTCCAAACTTTTGAATTTATACAAATAAAATTGCTTTATTAAACATATAAGTTATCCTATTAAATATATAAAAACCCAGACTTATTTGAATATCAACCGAAAAATAAATTAATCTCGAAGCGAAACTCCTTTGGATCAAGTTATTATTTACATCAACATCCGTTTGCACATCATAATATTCCCTAATCCTCCATACAATTCCCAAGTAATGCTACTACAAGGGACACAGTAGTTTATAGCCAGTTTCTAATTAGACACAAGAGTTCTATTTGTGGAGTCGCTTAGGCTCACACTGGACGTCTTGTTAACATAGTTTGTTATGTGAAATAGTAACAGATGGCTTCAGCATTTACTTTAAAGACGAACCAACAACTCTTAGTTACGTTAGTTTAAATCAAGTTCTTTGGTGAACAAACGCAATCCATCATACTGCCGTATCACGCCTTTGTGGTTATATTAAGATATATTAGGGACACTTAACAAAGTATAATAGTTTTTATTTTACTTATAGGACCTGTTATAATAATTTCAGTTTAATTCTGAATTAGACACTAGTATGGCAAGAGCTTTCGAATTGAACATAATATTTGAGTATATAGGTATGTAATATAAAAACCATGAAAGCGCTGTTAATTAAAGTGAGATAAATCAAAATGAAGATACAGATCTTTTCGGATAGGTAACATTCGGGAAGCTACGTAAAATATTTGCGATCAAATTACCTCAGTGTCTGTAATGAAATACGAGGGTGAAAAGTGGTTGCCAACTATGGCCCTCATAAAAAGGCTTGAAGTCACTCAGCACATAATAAGAAATAAAAAGGGTAGGTATTCATAAAAAAATATATGCATGGGCTGGTGACGCCCATCCCACGTGCAAATAAACATCAGTCCGTTATTTCTCAGCAGCGATGAGGGAATAGGGAAGTTAAAATAGCGGTTATAAGCTATCGAAATTCAATTTAGATGGTGGAAAATGATAGTTATACGCAGAAAGACTAGAAATGTATTTTAAATTAAATGAAATAAAGGGAGACATGAAATTAACAATGATAATTACTACGATGGAAGACAACGCATTCAAGTTATTGACCATTTTATAGTGCGCACAGAAACCGGTGGAAAGGTCGTTTAGAAAAGTTGATTCTTTCTCGCTAAACGTTTTTTGTTTCGACAAAGGAAACCAAAAACTGATTAAAACATTTTGTAATTCATGGAGGTACTCAAAAACTATCGAAAAAAATATAATTTGCATGGATGTGGTTTTGGAAACCTTTTTGATAGTGGAATACGTCGGCTATTATATTTTACGAAAGGCAAAATTACAATCCTGTAGCTCTAGGTGTTATTGACGGTTTCTTTATATGCGACACTAGAATCGGCGGTCAGGGATACGGTCGTTGTGAAGGGCACAACGAATGCAGGTGAGGCGGTCGCGGACACATATACGACAGAGCGGGAATACCTGGGAAGTCAGTCACGGGTGTCGACAGGACTCTGTAAATAATATTGTCCCTCTGACGGGACGAAGATCATCCGATAACAGTGGGGATTATGCAGTACATAATCTGCAAATTAGCGGTATTTTGTCTGTGAAGATTTAAGACACCAACGTAATGAATGTAAATTGGTAAGTACAGAAGTAAGTAAAGTACAGTTTGATGCAGAAAAGTGCGACATTTACGGTGAAAGTATCCGGAGCGGTTGGATGGGAGCAGAGGAAGTCACCGGCACCGACGCAGTTTTCAAAGGTATCGCGAACACACGAGGTGGAAGAGGCAGAAAAAAACTACAGCTGCGGTAAAGGCACAAGAACTAATTTACTGAATTTCGTTAAGTAATTATAAACTGATGAACATAATTTTGAATGTTCATCAAGTAGATTTACAAATGAAAACTGATACCACTTCACCACTGTAGTATATTTCCCAAAAGGACTTTATTAGTAATTATAAACGTATTCTATTACAAAAATACCAATTGACAAAATTTTACAACAATTTTGGGCGGAAAACATTAAATTTATATGGATTTTCAAGTAGGTACTTGGATAGGACGGCAATAGTCTGCAGAATAAAAATTATCTGTGTATCTATTTTGTCTTCCTATGAAAACCACAACTTACGGAAAAAAGAAAGTAAGTCAATTGTAAAGGGTTTTTTTCCCTCTTGAAGACTATTTCATGTTATTTCTTTCATGGTTCCAACAAAGAAATGCGAATTTGCTTTGATTCAGTTGGTAATAAGAACATGTCATGTTTCACTTACGTATATTCAAATACGCAAATACTTATTACAGATAATTGAATGTAAACTAATGTCTATTTTTAAAAAAACAGGTCTTACTAGGTATTGCGTGCTTATAGGGTCAGTGTAAGAAAATACTTTTTCTAAGAAATGTTTACCTACTGGAATAAAAACCCGACTAACGAGATGCTGCTATCCATAAGAGGGCTCTTCTAATTGATTTGGGTCCTGTACCTGCAATATTTTGTATAAAAAAGCTACAAAATACACTATTAACATACGCTGTAAGCTGTTGTATAATCGGACTATCTCATAGTACAAAGTAAATTAAATGAGAACAAAAACAAATACGAATAATGAAAGTAGAAATATCCACTACACATTACCATGACACACAATAGAAGCAGCTCCAGATTTCCTTTGATCGTTACGAGAGCACCCACAATATGGACACAATTTATTAGAAGGTCAGCCTTCCCGCAATGTCACGCGAAGTTTGCGTGTCCTGCACTAAATTGTTATTGATTTAAAATAATTATGGGCCTGGCTTCGCAAACAATGCTTTCGTGTAGCAACTGCACGAAACTGTACTAACCGATCGCTGATGTCAAATACATTTGTAGAAAGTTGATGTCATTCTAAAGATGCGTTTTCTTCGGTATACTGCGCCAGAAATGAAATATTTTAAATAAAAAGAAATCATTTATTGGGTTTGTTTTAGGCTTCTATCCACAAGTGGACGTCTTTCGACTGAGATGAGCGATTTTATACTTCAACTTAATATACTTCAAATTTGCCTTTAATATTTCAAATTCTAATTTTGCGGCAACGAAGTAGTAGAGGAATTGTCTTACAGAAAAAGATACTCCCTTTTCTTTTACAGAATTATCGTTATAATCGATGATTGTGATAATTTTTCACGATCATCGTTCATCGAAAATAGTCAACCTTTACTGCAGTACTTCTAGTACCTACTGAATGGATTTTCCGTACACTTGTACTGACTATTACATACTACGAACACTAGTCTTGGTTCCACGATCAGGCTTCATACATTGCTGCTGATTCTTAAATAGTAATAAAACCCTTGTTCATTCAACTTTATAATTGAGTAGAAAAAACAACAAAACCAGTGGACTGTAAATAATGCCCCTCTGTAATAAAAAAATAATGATACCAACCTTTTAATGATAGTAGAAAAAACTGTATTTTTTATCTTTATTGGTTTATTTTGGTAATTTATTCCAAATTTTATAACTCTTCCTTTAGTTTTATGGAAATCGCATTTTATAGGTAATAATTCATAAAAGTGTTATTTTACGACAAACATTTTGATTTTATAGCTGGATAACTTTTAACTAAGCTACTGCTTTTAAAGTCAACCGTTCCTTGCAATACTCGACACAATTATAACTAGCTCTATTTATAATTTGTCCTTCTGACCATAACTGTACTACTTTTAAGCCAAGAATTATCCAATTTTTTCATCTAGCTAGCCAAATCCTTAGTAGGATTATATCATTGTTATATGTATGTATGAATCGAATCGTCCACCAAAGGAAATAATTATTGAGATAGCACTAACACGGATTGTAGTCTCAAATCAAATTATCTCAAAATATTATTTGTTTTGGTTATCTCAGGATGGCGTGATTAATGAAGCTTATGGGCAGACAGACTTGTGTAAGCTACCTTGAGGCTAAGAAATATGCTTTGATGGCATTTACAAATTGTTATCTTGAATATGTTTTGATTTTTTCTTGTATAAGAATTTAACTGCTAGACTTATAACTACATAAATTATTACTAGAAAAGAATCAACTTATCTCAGGTTATTATTATTTTCTTATCTTATCTTTCAAATGAACTACCGAGACCTTGACAAACTCGTTAATCTTTTTTAAGTATTTTTTACACTAATGCCAACGCTACCTCCTTATGTCCTTGGTAGGTATAACTACGAAGTTGTAGAATCGAATGTAATACCTTTTTACAAAGATTCAACAATCGATAAAAAAGAAACAGCTATATAATTATTTTATGTTTCTTTATTTAAGCATTTGAGTACCACATTTGTATTTGTAAAGAAATTATTACTAGAAAGCAATTATCTCGGGTGTCTGACGAGCCTCGAACCAATATCCGTCTAAGTACTATTTCGTAAATCTGGGAAAAATGGTTTTATTTAAATAATTCCTTTACTTTTTTTCATTATTTAATTTATGAATAAACACAAAAATGATAAATTAAATAAAAAAAACAAACAACTAGTAAAATTTTAGACCATAGTAGCTCACGATGCAGTGCTAAGTACAGACATTGGATTGAGTTATTTAGTATGTTATAATTGTCGGATTTCTAGTACGGTTTTTCTATTTCAACAATAGTATTTAAACCTATGGAGAAATTGTCTTCTTGCATAGTCTAAGGCTCTATGCATTATATGGGCATGCTGGGCGTTTTCAGTTGTAATGTTTGTTATGCTGTTAACTGTACTTACATCTGAAAATATTTATAATATTTCATGTATTGATAAATTCAGTAATATTGATAGAAAATAAATATCCCTCGTGTGAGATAAATAACACAATCGCGCAACCTGCACCGTCAGCAAAAAACAGAACGGAAAATTTACCCAACTTATTCACACGTCATGAAACCCAACTGTATTATTCCCAAGACAAGCGCCGAAAAGTTGCGCATCCAACATTTTACGTGGCGCAAAAAACGTGTACAGATGTACAAAAGTTCGTGACACCTCAACGCCAAGCGAAGATGGATGGCCATAATTTTTTCCCTTGTAAATAATATATTACGAGCAAGATAAAGGCAGGGAACCCCCACCTTGTTTTAAGCTTACAGCAATAAATCTGAGGCGTCGCGAATCGAGTTAGTTCTCGCAACAAATGTTCGTGTCTAAAATTTTCTGTATCAACTTTTTCAGTGTCCAGCCTTTCTTGGATTAATTTTTGTATTTCCGACTGTCAGTTGCACACGTTAGATTGATAATTTCAGTTATGATATTTCTGGTTTATTAAATTAAAGGCTATACACAAAGCTGACAAACACAAGTATTGAAAAATAGACCGTCTATAATGTTCATACGGTCCAAAATACGTACGTAACGTATCTTATTATTTCGTTTTTTCAATTCTATCCGTTTATGTTTTTATGAAAGAATTACAGACGGAAGTTGTTTTACATCGTCCTCCAAAAACACTCATAAACCTTTTGCACTCGATTTATTTTAGCCTGCGCAAATAATGTTCATATATCGCATATTTAGTTCAAAGCTCAAGTGGCTTTCTCTTTGATAGTGCTGGATGATTCACATCATCATCATCATTCAGTTCTTCTTTCACGAGTAGATATCGTCAACTTAAAAATAAACTTAAGATTTTTCAGTCAAAATTGTTGTGCCACGGCGAATAGTAAGACAGATCAAGTAAAATGTTTCTATTGTCGACAATCAAGTTGTTAGTCATCCAAACTGCCACAAAGCCTTACTTATCATGAATATTAATTAAATATACCATATGATCAACTTGATTCAATCCAGGGCTTACAGCTGCTCTTTTAACTCCCTATTCCATTAGTTTATCTGTAGCCCTTCAATAACAGTATTAGACATAAATTTATATTTCCTGATATTGATGCAATATTTAATTCAATACTTGGGTGTAATACTGATACTATTTAATAATAAAGTCAGAAACCATTCATCATTTTCTCAAAATTTTGTATTACGCTACTTTAAAAAAATATATTCATGAGTAATTTTTATAATTAGGTGAATGATGAATTTATTTTCATGAGTAATTTTTATAATTATGTGATTAACAAAATATCAATCATTTATCCTGCTCGGAATGTAGCAAATAATTATAAGTAACCCCATATTGCGCAAAACAGAGCCCTAATGAGGGTTCGGTTTTGCACACTAATTGACGTGTCTAGAACATTTTAATTATTATGTCGGAGCTGCAATTTGGACAGGCATACAGCTTGAGGAATAAATGCAAACCAAATGAGATCCATTTGGGCTATACAAATTGTGATGGATATAACAGTTTTTAATGCTTAAAATTGAAGAGGTCAATTAACAAATATCATAATAAGACAAATAACATCAACTGTCGAAAACAAGTACTCCGAACTGCAATCTGTCTGTTATTTATGTACTATATATAGACTAGAAACCCCATAAAAATGGGCCTTAACGGTGATGACGCAAGACATGCATTTTCGTCAACGTGTATGTCATGCCGATGTAAAAATGACCATGCTACACGACATTTATAGCTTTCATGATGAAAAATAAAAGGATCCGTCAATCAACTGCCAGCGCCACACGACCCACAGAGTCACCATACATTGTGATGTCAGGTTTTATACCCTATACGTGTTAAGGTTACATCTGTGGTTATACTATGATCATAGATATATGATAGTATAATAAGGGCCTTGGTTGGTATACTTACTATTTGAAAGCTCATGAAAACCAATATATTTAATAACTAGCTGTTGCCCGCAACTTCGTCCGCTTTTATACAGTTATACAGACTTGTTAACTGTTATACAGCAAAATTAAGTAAAACAAAAATACAAAGTTTGGATTAATGCGTGAATCGTAGATAAAAAAAAGAGGTCGTTAGATCGACACGATCAGCAAAAATAAAATCGGCCAGGTTCGCGCACAAAGGGTTCCATACCATATCTAGCAAGCACCTCATAATGCCTCTTTATAGAAAATGTTCGATGTTGTTTGATTCGGAACATAAACAAACAGTTTGTTTGGTTGACTTACACGGAAGAAAGCGACATAGAGCTGACCGTGTGAGAAACAGCCGACGCTGAGGTCCACGCCGGCAACATGTTGCGTCTGCCCTTGTTTTTGTTGGTTGTTTTTGTTTATAGTCATTGCATAAGCCAAACACACCGGGAACTGTACACGTTTGAAATGGAATGGGTAATTATTGGGGATCAGTGAAATTCGTGGTATAAAAACTCTTTCACCGACGCCACATCCCGCCAAAATCTCCGCTTCTATTATGTTACGCTGCGGAGAAGTAACTTACAGTCTGGTCTCGTTGTATAATTTTGGGGAACTTAGACGCCAGTTTTTAAATTAATCTTGTGTGCCGGAAATTAATTGGTAGTATTATTAATACGATATTATCCAACTACAGCGAGGAGTGAGACAGGGAGACGTTATCTCTCCGAAACTGTTCACTGCTGCGTTGGAGGATATTTTTAAGCTTCTGGACTGGAATGGACTTGGCATCAACATCAACGGCGAGTACATCATCATATGGCTGAGACCTTGGAAGACCTGAGCACCATGCTCGAAGATCTCAGTAACGCATCCCAACGAGTGGGTCTTAAGATGAACATGGACAAGACGAAAATTATGTCCAACGCCCATGTTACACCCGCTCCAGTAAATGTTGGGAACGTTACACTCGAAGTTGTTGACCACTATGTTTACCTAGGACATACAATACAGTTAGGTAAGTCCAACTTCGAGAAAGAGATCTCTCGTCGAATCCAACTCGGGTGGGCAGCGTTCGGGAAGCTGCGATACCTTTTCGCGTCCAAAATACCTCAGTGCCTTAAGACGAGTCTTTAACCAGTGTGTGTTGCCAGTGATGACTTATGGCAGTGAAACGTGGTCGTTCACTATGGGTCTTGTCAGAAGGCTCAAGGTCGCCCAGCGGGCAATGGAGAGAGCTATGCTTGGTGTTTCCCTACGCGATCGAATCAGAAATGAGGAGATCCGTAGGAGAACAAAAACCGCCGACATAGCTCAAAGAATTGCGAAGCTGAAGTGGCAATGGGCAGGACACATAGCAAGGAGAACTGATGGCCGTTGGGGCGGAAAGGTTCTCGAATGGCGACCGCGTGCCGGACGACGATCAGTGGGTAGGCCCGCTACGAGGTGGACCGACGATCTGGTCAAAGTCGCGGGAAAACGCTGGATGCGGGCAGCACAGGACCGATCGTTGTGGAGATCCTTGGGGGAGGCTTATGTCCAGCAATGGGCGTCGTACGGCTGATATGATGATGATGTGATAGCATTGTCAATACTGTAACATACACGGTCGAATACAGTGCGCTGTTCTACAGTAAGACTGTGGGCTCTGGTTCGTAAAGTTTCAGCTAGTTTAGCTGGATCATAATTTATTTCCGCAGCGTATTCTCTATTAATACGTTTCCCTTCTATGGTCGGCGCTGGCAAACCATACTGAGGGAGAGAATCATCACCCATAGATGTAACTAAATCTTGTTAAGCTACTAAGCATTGATTGATAGCAATATCTCGTAACCTGTGGTTAAGGTCACCGTCAATATTTTGTCTTATATTCCTAAAAAAGTAGTAGTTCCGCTTATCTTTCTTGATATTTTTGCCACAATTGCTCAGCATTCGAAAGACCACAAAATATCACAAATATAGCAAATAAATGACGCAAGTGGTGTGGACTATCACTGACGCATGCATCAATGCGAGTCTTCGTCGAGTAAATGTTGGGCTGTTCAAGTTCAGCCGGCCAAGTGTGTGTCAGGCCACGCATTGAATAGGACTCCGTAGCAATTTCACTTTTATAGGATTTATGCTTAATTCTTATGGTAATATAAAGTAGGTATCAGCATAATGTAAGTACATAAGTTGTGTGTATTAAGATGTCCAAGTTACTATGGTTTTTTAACTATCCCACGGGAAACCTTTGATTTTCCGGGATAAAAAGTATCTTAGATGTTGACCAGGGATATAAGGTATCACCATACAAAATTTCATTGATATCGGTCAAGCCATTTCGGAGATTAGCCCGTACAAACAGATAAACAGACAAACTGACAGAGAAACAAAAAATAAAAAAAAACATTTTTTGGTATTTTCCCTCTTTTTACACCCCCCTGACTTGGTTTTAAGCTTTTTCTTTCTATGTACAGAAATTCGACCTCTACAGTTTTATTATAACAATTAAAATAATATATTAAAAATTAAGAGTATTGGTCAATCATAATCGATGCATAGTTTTAAATAATTTAGAAGACTGCCAACAAAAAATGTAATAGGTATTTTAATTAAAGCAAGTTCAACTTATGATTATAATCTTTATAATTATAAATATTATGTTCATCTTATCACGTACTCAAAATTGTTAGAAATAAAGATTATTCATTTATACATTCATTTCACAATGAGACTATCGAGCGAAATTGATATTATAGTCAATTTGAGTATTGTGATAAAAACTTTAGTAATCCAGAATATTATTCAAACCAAGGCATTAAAATTCTCGCATTCAACTCACATCCAATCTTTTGTAAAAAATAAAACTTCAAAGGTATACAAATATACATAAATGAATTAGGGGGAAATAATTTTATTAATTTTGTTATTTTCTACCCATTAAACACAAAAAAAATATGTACACTTAGGAAGCTGAAAAATATGTTAAAAATCATCAAGATTCAAAATCATTTAAAGCGATACCAAAGTAAATAAATACCACAATACGATGGGTATTCTCCTTTAAAATGTTGATTATATTCCAGGCTTCAGAAGACACCTTGATCTAGACTGCATTCGCAATCGATAGCACCCGCACTGAGTCAGTTTAGGGACCTGATAATAATAGTGATAATCCTGCTTTCATAGCTTCATTAATAAAACCAATTTATAACAGTTTACAAATTTATATAATACATACACATCGGCCAAGATAGTATCATAAAAAACATGAGAGAAATGTACCTAACCTTAAATAACAACACCAAGCTTAAAAGTAATAAATTTCTTTGCTTCAACTTGTTCTCCAGGCCAGTTATTTTCAATTTTCAAAAGAATGCAACATTGTTGGTTTTTGTTTTCTTTGGAGAGTAACCACCATTCCTCAACATATTGTTATTATGAAACAAAACTAACGATAGAAAAATATAAAATTATGAGTCGTTTTACTTAAAATGAGATTTTGCATCATGTTTTTGGGGGAAATATCTGAAAACTCGGTAATATTGCCGTTTTAATTTATGCTTATGTAAGTGACCGCCAGAGTATACAACAATAAAATTAGGAATTTTAAAGGTGTTGATATTGAACAATACCTTTTATTACGTACTGTGGATGTTTAAATAAGTGATTAAATGCGAGATTTATTACGTAAAAAGTTAAGCACAGTGAAAGATCTTTAAAACAAAGTTCCCAAACAAGAACCTTATATTACTCACTGTCTTCCAACTCTTAAGCCGTCTTAGAATATTACATTCACGTGAGTAAACCGCGGTTACAGTAGTCTTATAATTTGAGGTTTCTTCTTTAAGCACTCTTTAATACGCAATGAAGATTATTTCCAAATCGCTTCGATAGCCATTCAATATTAGAATTATGAGTTGGCGCAGTCGCGCTCCGCTCACACAGTCGCGACCGTGCCAGATTCGCCGCATCGAGTCTAAATAGGGCTCACAGTAACTAACTCACTAAAGTAAGTGAATCGTAACGTGTGCAAAGAACAAGAGTAATACTCGAACAAACACGTCCATTTTCAAACAAAAGTAGCAGTGTTAAATTGAATCGTCACACACTCAAATAACAATAAAATATAAATAATTGACTACAATTTATACTTCTGACCCTAACATTATTATTTGGTGATAAGTCTGTTATAATTATATACAAAGAAAACCTATTATTCATCTTACTCTTAGGTTAAGGCAAGAAGGGATGCGATTTGTAACGCTGTTGGTTTCTGAAATAAACAAAAATATCTATAGTTTTCGATATTACTAAAAAAGCGATGAAGTTCGTGAAACTGGTTACAGCTTTCCCTTAACATTGTTTATTGGATTTATTTTTTCAGTATTTTAATACTTAAAGTTACTTCAGCGTTTTAAAACAATCGACACATTTTATAACTTTGCAAGTCTCGTTCTCGTTACGTCTAAAAAATTAACGCAATCCATGTGCGAAGAGACTAAATCTCGAACCATTTTCACGATCTGTCTCGCTCACTCGACTGCGCTGAAGCCACGCACGCTTGCCATCTCTTTCTTACACACTCTACTCGTTTATACCTACGCACGCTCTAACACATCACTGGCAACGACTACGTTCTCGTAAAATTGTGTAAACAAACGATAGTGCGTAACACGCCATAGTCATCAGTCGTTACAATATACTCGTACATGGCTTATTTTTGGTTTCACAGAATTGTTGTTTTATACTTTATAACTTTTTAATATTTTTACTTAATTTAATTATGCCACCACTAAAGACAAAATTTCGTGACGCAGTTATCATCACAAATTCTTAAAATTTAAAGGCAAATATAGCTATTTAGCTACACATCAAATCCAACCTTTAAGACATTAGATGATAGTTAGGTATTATGTAAAACCTCATTTTAACCATACAAAGTTTTACTTCCATAAGTTTATAATTTATAAGCGATCTATCATAAAAGTAACTTCAAATTTTAATTGGACTCCGTTTGAGTTAGGCAGCTGGCCTAAGTCGCTTTAATTAATAAAATTTATATGAGTCCCAAAGAAATGCTATAAGGCTTATTTTGCCCTTACGTTTTTATTTTCGACGCTGCCATTACAGATCCGGGATTATCACATCAAACACATTTGGTCCTTAGCTCTTAATACTTAATGATGAAGAGGCTCCGAGCCCCATTACACGTCAACTACAATAATGTTATTTATTTGCCAATATTATTACGAAGCTTTACTATACAACCTGTCAATCTTATTTGAGAAACAATAATAGTGATCTTTGCTATCATGTTAAATCGAAGCGATTTAATTGTTAGATACACATCTTCATATTTGTCTATAAAGGAAAATGCCGATTTGTGACAAGAATGAAATTATTACTAATTCGATTTAAAAATAGAAAATTCATTTTTTAACGTATAGAAGTTATCTAAAAGCTGATTACGAATTTGAAAACCAATAAAACAGTTGTGTGTTGACTAAACATTTCTATGTAATTTTTTTTTATGTGACATAGCCTTAAATATCATCTTTTTGGCCTGTACTTTATGTTTTACTATCACTTTACATACCTAAAGCAATTTAATAATTAGATGTGAAATATATACATATATTAATACCCTAAACATGTTACTTTTCCCTTTTATAAGGAGATAATATGTTATCATTTCATCGTTTGGGACCAAAAATTCTATAAGTCCAACGACATTGTTTATTAACAAAAATGTGACGTACGATACGCGTCGTTGAAAGTGCTCTATTAAATACTACTGTACTATTATTTAAGAATTGTCTATTTGTAGCTAGTCTAGCTCACTAATAGAAATATTATTCGTTTGAAAGCGATCTAGTGTCGTAGCCCCAGTAGTTAGTGTTTAGACTTACATTACAATTTGTGTTAACTGAGGTATAATATTAAGAGAACGCATAAGGAGACATTCTATATCAACAATATCTCAAGACATGACTTCTATTCTGGCCGAATGGTTAAAATCAACGGTAAAGATATAGAGAATAAAATCACCAACCATTAATGCATTACGTATGTTTTGTATTGTATGCTTGCACGCGCGCACGCACACACACACTATTTAGATATACATATTAAATATTTCTGTATATCCTCAAAAACAAAGTGTTTTGTATACTTTGTAAACAGATATCGCATGTGGATTTTTTTGTGGTGTGGTGGTCATGACTCCATTGAAAGATACATCGGAACCAACTCAAGACAAAGACAATATGGGCATACCAGTGTTTGTTTTGCCGGTGGGAGATCTGTTGGTTTCGCTAGAAGACATATTTTATCAGAAAACAGTTCACAAACATGCATTGCTTAGATTAGCATAGATAATCAGAATTATGTATCCGCTTTGCTGCAGGTAATGTCAAAGGACTACGTAAGAAGGATACATAGATAAGGAAATTGTGTGAACAAGTGAAGACAATTATGGAAATTGAGGAAATCAATACTACCAACATACAAAACATTAAATTCTTTCACAACAACATCACAAAATCTTATATAATCGCATTAATTCATATTTGATATTTATGGAGGGTGCTATAAAGGCACAGTATAACAAGATACATCTATTGTTTTATGTTAGTATAGTACGGTAGTGCCTGTGACTTATGTGTACTTTTTGGTTTATAAAGTTACTAGCTTTCCGCCCGCGGCTTCGCCCGCGTGGAATTCGGTTATATTGCGGTATAAAGCAAAAGCGTAAATTATCATTCCACTTCTTACGTATTTAAAAAAACACATCGTTACCATGTTTTAAAATACACCCAGCGCCATATATCGCATACCTCAAGAACTAAATAACGTAACTTATACTTATATCAATTAGTAATTCGTTTACTTTAGAGATTTCAGGATAAGTAGATGTAAAAAAAACAATTTAGACGATAAAACAAATTGTACGTCATCCCTCGAGAATTCCTCATTTTCGAGGATTCATTTTCGTATCATTTAGCTTCAAAATTTACATGTTCATATTCGTTTGCAACATATAAGTAGATGTAAAAAAACAGTTTAGACGATAAAACAAATTGTACGTCATCCCTCGGGAATTCCTCATTTTCGGGGATTCATTATCGTATCATTTAGCTTCTAAATTTACATGTTTATATTCGTTTGCAATATTTTACCTTGTTTTAAACGACACACAGCGCCATCTACAATCCATCCATCAAGCAAACAATTTTTTTTTTCCTAGGGAATAACTATTTTATTCCAGGATAAAAAGTACCCTATTATTTAATTCGGACTTTTATCTTTACGTCTGCAAAATTTCAAAGCAATCGGTTCAGTAGTTACGGCGTGAAAGCGGAACAAACAAACAAACAAACAAACTCACTTTCCGATTTATAATATTAGTAAGGAAGTAAGGATTCAGAATATTATTTGAAGTTTAAGAACTAAAGTGTTTTGTTTAATATTGTCATAGGAGCCATCAAGAATTTCAATATCATATATAGTCGTAAAAGATTACAATTTAATATTAGTAGTCGTCGTATCGAGTGATATGTGATTCCAATAAACAAAATGTTCAACAATAAAAGTTATCATTTGAATCTACGAACACGAGATATCTCTCGCAGCCAACGACCCCTGAGCCCCGCCTAGGATATGTCTCCCGCTGGGCTTTACAGTACGTACTATTACTTTTAAGGTGCACTATAGTTGTCGTGGTTTATGGGTACCATATTATCCATTTCTATAGCAGTAAATATTAATAAATGTAAAAATTAAATATTTTGAAACGTATTGGGTTGGGGAATAAGTTCGTTCGGTTTTTTCAAAGTGCTTTCTTTTAACAAAAACCAATAATTATAACAATAAATTGATCAATAATGTATTCGCCGTTACTGTTTACAACCTCCTCCCACCTCTCGACTAATTTGTTGATGCCGTTCCGCCAAAAATCGTCCGGTCTGGTGTCGAAGAAGTTGATGAGCCAGTTTTTGAGGTCCTCTTCGCCGTCGAAGATAACACCCCTCATTTGATTCGACAAGGAATGGAAAAGCTGATAATCTGTTGGCGCAAGGTTCGGAAAGTACGGTGGATGCTGAAGAACCTCCCATTCGAGCTCTTGGAGTGCGGTTTTGACGACTTGTGCAACATGGGGTCTGGCGTTGTCGTGGAGCAAGATGACTTGGGCTTGTCGGTCAGGTCTTTTCAGTCGCATAGCTTCATTTACACGGCGTAGAGCTCCTTGTTGACTGTTGCGTTCCGTTCAAGCATTTCCCCGTGTATCGCACCTCAAGGCGATGAGGACATCGAATTCTGCAGGTCGTCCACTGCGAGGCATGTCTTTGAGATCAAAGTCACCATTTTTGAACTTTGCAAATCATTTCTGTGCTGCGCGCTCACCTATGACACCTTCTCCATACACGTTGCATATGTCACGAGCGGCTTCAGCTGTTTTTTGACCCCGATGAAAAGCGAAGAAACGTAGATGTCGAAAATGCTGATTTTTGTCACCTGGGTATTCCATTTCGAAGCCCAGAAAATAGGAAAAACTAAAAATATTCGAAAAACAAATAACACAGTTCTGTAGAGCAGAAAAGGCACTGTCTAATGAATACAAACACTTTGCTCAACAACAAACAAATACTTTAAATAATCCTCTTCGAAAAAAACCGAACGAACTTATTCCCCAACCTAATACAAGTTCTAATAAATGGCGCATTAGTGTATATATACACCACGATAATTTTGACAATATAGGTATCATCTTTGTTCGGTAAAAGTTAAACACAAGGAGTACATATTTCATTTACTTATTTTATTTAAAAAGCTTTATTGACAATAAATATAAGATTGGTACAAAAGGCGGACTTAATGCCAGTCGCATTCTCTGCTAATCAACCTTTAAGGAAAACAACGGATATAAATGAACTTATATAATAACTTATAGACAATAGTTACATATTATCTCATGTCATATCTATGAGATTATTGTTTTAACGGAAACCTGGGTACATGGAGACATACTGAGTCTGATGCGTTGATAGTAAGCGGATATCGCTGCATCGTAAGACGTCTAAATTCAACCGAATTTAAATACTAAAAGTTGACTTGAGTTTATTTAAAATGACGATTATAACGTCGTTGGAATGACGAGAACTGAAAACCCATTAGGAACCAATAATTATAAGTCGTTACAGTGGTTCTGACGAAATGTTAATTAACTTTCTCTTTATAATTATAATCATTTATTTCAGAAATAATAGAACTCCATATGGTGTTAGTAATTATAATTGAAAATTAAAATTAAATTAAAAGTTAGCAATTCTATGTCTATTGTAAAACAAATAAATAAAGCCAATATTAACTGATGTTCAATTGAACTCGATGTCACATTATAGGGCAATCCCATCCTTCACCAATGACTCAGTATGCGTTGCGTACCCTGTGCTTCCGCAAAACTGTTAAACACTCTTAAAATAAAAAAGGACGGGTACACGACTTACTTATATCGAATATAAAGGAATTCACAGCTACCCTTTAACCGATAACTTTTATCTTTTGTGATGCCTGTTGATAACCATCCTGTTTTTCTTCACTTCTATCTGCCGAAAATAATGTTGTACACTCTAAGGTTCCAAAACAAGAGTAGGTACCTAAAATTTGCGTGTCAAATCAATCACGCTTGTGGCAAAAGCCATATTTATGTATTACAATATTACAAACCTTGTACCTTCTCGGAAATAAACCTCTTATCAAGTTGGTATTATTTTGACCTTTATGTACACTAATTTAAATACGGAGGTTCAAGTTTAGATTCATGCTGACTCTACATTATTTTGATGACAAAACCTGTTATTAAAGTTTCTCTTTAATTAATAGTTTGGTAACGTTGAACCGCCGCTGAAAGCTAAAAGGTTAGATTTAAGCGTATTCACACGCAACGCTTAGTAGGTGTGAAAGCCAACCGAATCAGGGAAAATTACGAATAAGGTGGTCCTATTGATCGTTCTATGGCAGACACTTTTGTCATCTGTAACAACAAAAAATTTAATTCAGAAAATATTCCCTTAAGTGAGTGGCATGATTATTTCTCTAAGAATGGTTAACATTCAGAGTACTACTATCCTGTTTAGAGTTTTTACAATGCAATACGGGTTAACGCAGAAATAGTTTTTTGTTAAAAATTCAAATATAACAAACACTTAAAAGTAAATACTACGTGCTATTTGCATTTCCATATTGGTTAAACATACAGGAAAAAAACGTACATAATGTCTTCTATACAAAATTTTACATACTTATAAATAAGGCGGACAAAATTTATATAAATATTTTATTAACCTTTTCTAGCTGTACATATCCTTAGAATGTAAAAAGATAACAAATAATTGGTTTTAATTTTCGTAACTGAAAACAATTTTAAAATTTCTTTCCCACTTTAACAAATTATAGTATCCTAATCAGCAATTTATTTGCGATGATATATTGCAGGAGCTATGATAACATTTGCGCCGTGTGACGTCTGACAGAGTAAAATAACGCTTATCCTTCACACTTAGGTTTATCGTAAAAAGGCGGCTAACGACACTGGAAGTAATTACCATACCCATACGTCCAGAAGACAACAAAATAGGTAACAGCGTTATACAAAATATGGTATTTTACTGCGTTTTTCAAGGCCAGTTATTTTGTTACGCGTGAAACTATAGCAAAAGCCTCCACTATTGGAGGTAGCTTCCGTCCAGCAGTAGATGTCTTAATCTTAGACGGTTCTATTTGAAGGAACTGGGCTCTGGAGGTGAAGGGTTATTTTAAAACACTTTCTTAATGGTTAATATATATTACAAACACTTCACTATTACACATTTACAATATTTTATGTTTATATAACCCTAGGATGTTTCACTGTTTTTCCCCACAAACAATAAGTCATGTAAAATATAAAAACTAAAAGATTTTGTACCCGACAAATAAAAGTCAGACAATAGGATTATTCATTTTCCCGGAAGCGAATTAATTAGCTCAAAACGTTCAGTATGAAAATTTTAAGAACAGCCTTTTGCTCTTAATTAAACGAAAAACCTCAACTAATTAATATCAATTACAATGTAAAATGAAGATCTTTTATTTCATTTATAAGCAGTATAAAAAATAAAATAAAAATTATAAAAATAGTGTTAGATAAATCTACATTAAATCCTAAAGTAAGGTATAATTAGTTACTATTTTTTTTCTGAATGTAAAAATTAATATGCAAAAGACATCATCAAAAATCATTCCAGAGCCAACAACTAATTAACGTACAATAAAATTATTTTTATAAATTAATATACTACTTGTAAATATCTGTATCAAACCGACAAGCCCTGTTCATTAATGAGCAGCATCAATAAATCACCATCTTTAACAAACTAGATTTCTAAAGTTAAACAATCACCTTTTGTATTGATTTTTCAAAATGAGATGATAGAATATTTTTAGTAATACAACTTTTATACAGTAAAAAACCAAAGTGAAAGTGAAAACAGAACAGTGCTTCAAGAGTTTTAAGACATTATTACGGGACGAGTCGTCGCCCACGTATCGCGTAACTATAATATTATTTTTAAAACATTCCCTTAAGTACGTGTTATTTAATGAATGAGGAATGGCTTAGTTAATGAATGGAATGACGGAATTAATTAACTTTTTTTTTCTATGTTATGTAAAAGTTGGTTTTAATAAACATAGCCTCAAAATCCGTACTATTTTACAAGTCAGGCAACTTGTAAAATAGTACGGATTTTGAGGCAAAATCAAGCACACACCCATAAAAAGTCCTTTTAAAAACTTCAAAGATAATTTTTCTTTGCTGTTGGTTCTTGGAAGTAAGATGTATGAAAGCAGAACATTGTCCTTTGATTTCGCCCCTGCTACAGGGAAGCCAATATACCAATTTTGTAAATAAGTAAAATTCCTTTTACCTACTCATAAAGTTGAACATACAGTTATTTCCAGAGAGAGTGCTCATAATGATAATAGTAAAAATGCAATAAAATGCTGGCGACGATATTATTCTCGAGCCACGCAATATTTTTTCGTCGAGTAATAATATCACCCAAACGTGTTTATAACTCACTTACAATTTACATAGGGAGATCATTACCCGTATTGCAAGGCAGTAAGGTTCAATACAGAAAAAGTTTAGATGGGAGGGAGTGGTGCTTAATCGGTCAGTTTTCACGTAGCTTTTGATAAGCCGTGCGTGATTTTTGAGACACACTGTATGTCGAATTATGTGCTCAAGATTATAAATTTTACTACCATCTTGGTAGAATTATTTTAAATCGAATTTGTCTTTGAAAGTATATGGAAAATATTGGTCGACACATTTATGTTCATTAAGACATTGGAACACACGTTGCATTACATAAGTATTTTTGCAGAACACGCGACAACTTATTTAATTTTGGATCGTTCAGTGATTCTCGTAATATTAAATTTAATCACTTCTTGAAATGAGTTGCAAAATAATTAACTTCGTCAGAAAAGTACGGATATGTGCCGTATAATCAGGCTTTATTTTTATATTCTCAGATTTTTTAATTAAGAACACCAACCTTATAACAAAATTTCATATGCATCTATTAATAAATAGCTTTTACAATATTTATTTCAGCTAAGCAAAACTTTAACTGAAAAACTGTGAAACATATATGATCTAACTATATAACTGAATTGGCTAAGCAAGTGTTAATATTTGAATCATAATTGCTTTATTGGTATAGTAAAGTAACAAACACAAAATAAGCTAGGAAAAGTAAGCAAAAATTATTAAAATATAAACTTAATAAATGATAGAGAAGATATAGGTGATTTGTTTTATGGCATTATTTTATATATAAAAAAACAACATTTCAAATTTTTAACCCATTAAACAAGTAATAAAAGAAATTAAATGTAAAATTTGAAAAACATATCAATATTAAAGATTCATAGAAACTACAATTATTAATTTATTATTTACTTAAATAATTACAATTTACAGGAACCTTCATAAACATATCCAATTAACTATGATATGGTATTTGTATAAAAAGACAATATATATTTTTTAAAACACACAGACACTTTGCCGAAAATTCATTTAAACTTCTCATTATAGTATAAAAAGAATGGCTACCAAAATTCATTTTTTTGTAACTGATACTGAATGGTCTAAAATTACACAATCTCACCAAAACCCTGGGTACCCTCAGACTAATTTGTAACGGGAGAGACGGACAATCCACTTGACCATTGAATAGCTTGTGTAAAAAGCATATTGACAGTCGACTGAATGATAAAAGCCCGAATTGAATCAACCTATCAGCGTAGCCTCGAATTCTACTGTGAACCCCACTAATATATGAAATGTTTAAAAACCTCTTCTGGATTCTTTCCATACACTGGATATGTTTTTGGTAGGTCGGATAGCACACAAGGCTGTAGCCTTGTGTGCTATCCGACCTGCCTGTTGTAACAGGAATCATCCTGCCTGTTGTAACAGGCAACATGATTAGATTACGCACCAATTTAACGCTAGAACCAAGTTAAATACTTTGGTATTTCTAATGATAAAAGCTAATATTCTTAATGACTTATTTATAGTTTTATTAACGTAGTTGGTAAAACGAATTTTAGAATCAATAACAATTCCCAAATCCTTCACTTCATCAACTTTTATTAAAACTACTCCATTAACTTTGTAACTGCTTTAAATGTTATGCTTACGGACGAACTTTATTAGATAGCATTTATTGGTATTAAGAGACAATGCATTGTGTCTGCACCATTCGACGATTCGTACTATACTATCCTGAAATTTAATTTGATCCTGTTTATTGTTTACAATTCGAATTCTTTAGGTTATCGGCATATAATTCAATACCTAATATTAAGAACATCTACGACCGACGATGACATGAATGACATGCAACGGTAGCGATCCTGCTTTTCGTACCGACGGTTCTGGGTTCGAATTCCGGAAGGGGCAGATGTTTGTGAGATGAATATGGGCATTTGCACCTGAGTCATGGGTATGTATATATATTTCTATTAATAATACATATCTATGTATGTCTATCCGTTACCCTAGTATCCATAACACAAGCCTTATAGTGATTTCTTTGGGCTAGGTGAATTGGTATGAATGTAAAAAATATTATTTTTATTATTATCTACACGGCTTGCTATTTTCAAGGATTCTGTGTATCAAGTGGCACTGCGATATAGCGTCGTAATGTGCTTGATATTAAACCTTCCCTTTTTAATAGCTCTGACAGATGCTGTTTCTTTTTTGATTGGATTCTTCGCTCGCTTATTACAACGGGCCATAATAAATTTCACAACGTCGACGTAAACTGGAACACGTTGTTAGCAACGTCATCAAAATGTTTTGTTGGTATTTTTTTTTACTTTATTGGTTTTGCAAATTTATTTCGATTGAAGATTTCAATACCCTCTGTCATGTTACATTAAAAACAGATTCATGAAAGATTTGGGTTGCTTTAAAATCTATTAAAAAGACTTTTATTTATCTGGCATATCAAAAATACATAGAAAAACATTAGCGTGCCAAAACAAATTATTTTTATTATAATGGCGTAGAAGTGAAGCTATCATTTGTTTAACCTGAATTCATACTTCACGTTTTAGCAAAAGTACGGCCTGTACTCGACACTGTAATTATACATTAGTAGGTACATATATAAATACACATAAGTATGTTTATACATTAACGTTTTCTTGGACATGGTACTGAAGCATTAAAATACTTCAGGATTTATCCATACATATTAAAAGTTTATGTGAGAGATGTTGTCGACGAAAGGGTAGTCCGCTTCCTACTCGGTTGTTTTGAACATAAACTTTGTTTCCAAGTCACACTACACGGAAACATAGGATAGCACTCCTGACAGTTTCAACTTCCTCACGATTTGCTAAAGTTTATCAACTTTCTGTTGCATGATTAATGATGTCACATCTCTCTTTGTTTGTTCTGTCAGTTTAAGGGAGGGTCGCTCGCGAGCCGCGTGCGTGCTTTATGCGTGCAGTTACTGCGATCGTTTCGTGCACTTCTTCAGCTTGCATAGTGACTACACACAGTAGTATCGTTCGGTTTTGTACTGTATGGCTGGTGCAGAGCTGAAGCCGTGGGTCGGAGGAGAGGTGTGGCGCGGGACTGGCACCTGGACTTGAAATAAACGCTAGCAGACCGCGCGTAGCCCGCGAGCTGCGAGTGATACTCCCGGTGGCTGTTGTTGTGATTATTTGATGCGTAGTAGCGCTGAAATTATGTGCACATTTAAGGGTACCTTGAGGTCTAGCGGGTGAGAATTAGATTGCTTTTAAATTTTTTTTTAATGTAACAAATTAACAATGATATTTAAAATTTGTAAGTATGTGTTATTACTTATAAATTTTACAAAATTGGAAATAAAAAAAATAAATAAAAAATGATCCTTAATTATTATGAATAGATATATCTATCGCAGGGAGTAATATGAAAAAAAAACTAAATTGCGTATTGTCAAAATTACAAGTCGGAAAACAGCCTGCTATTAACAATATTTTGTATATAAAAAAATTATAAATATTTGATGAGAATTTTTCCTTTTAGTCCCAGCGATAGCGGCCAGTGTATTTAAATTAGAGATGAATCGGTCTAGTAGTTTTTTTTTTATTGATCAACATAAGACAGAAAAAAGAAGTTTAGAGATAAAAGCGTTTAAAATTTTAAAAAGGAATTTTCTTAAAAAAGAAATAGATTTAAACGTTTATTTACAATAATCTGTAATTCCAGCATCATACAGTATTCCTTCAGTCTTCCCATACTCTCCTTTCTTTTAGTTTATAAAAAAATTTCTTTTTTAAAGTTCTAGACCGCAAGGTCCCCTTAAATTTTACAGGCACAAGTTGCCGGCAATGCACATTCGTCAGATTTAGACGCATCCTTTAACACATCAAAGGAAATATTTAAAATAATACAAAATTTTGGTGCTTAGACATACATTAAATTATGTGAGTTTTTTTAAGGGTCACTTTTTTTCGCATCTGTCTGTTTGTGTATCAAGCATTATTTTTCTTAGAAATGAGTTGAAGCATCGAAATGAAAATCATAATCGAATATTTAATAGTAAGTATAATCAAATATCCGGAACAACCGATAGTTTTAGGGTGATAATGATGACCAGTAACCGGGTGAGACACCGAGGATGGGCCCGCCACAAGGATGACTAAAACCGCAGTAAGGCCATGGATAATTTGATGATTTTTGGCCATGGATGATTTTTAAAGTTTAAGGTACCGACTCGATCGGTGCGTAACCAACAGTTGTTTTGTAAACAGTCTGCCAGGAGTAATATTGCACAAAATAGTCCTTTAAGAAGAATGTGTACATTTTATAATGAAATTTGCTCTGAGGTTGATATATTTAATTGTAGCATCAGTTGTTTTCGTAAATCACTTTTACCAAAATTGCAACCTCACACTTAGGCTACTTGGCACGCTGTTTTGTGGGTTTTTCATTGATTTTTCTTCTTCGTTAGTGTTTTTCTTAAGTTGTCCTGTGATTGTATTGTTTAATGTATTATTGTATTGTTTAAAGTTTAATTGTATGGTCTAATTTAATTGTAATTTAATTTTAAAAGTGCTGTGCACAATTGTAATTGGGCGCAGACACGCTCGATGTTAATTGTAAGTGTTTTTATTGTGCATTTTGTCTGTTGTCTGTTATTGTGCCTTTTTGAAAATAAATAAATAAATAAATAACCGTTGAATTTGGATTTGGAGTCATATGTCAAACAGTGAGGTGTCGTAATGCTGTAATGAAATATTTTGAGATAACGGTTCCTTGTCGCAAACAAGACATTCCGAGTTAATGACAGTACATTCACAACAATCAACCTAACCCGAAATTTAAACTGTAAGGCTTATGTTAAAATACAACAACTTTTGCTATTAAATTTATAGTTACAAAATTGTCAGTGTCATATCGAATCGATGTGACAGAGAACACTTTTTTCAACAACAAGGTTGAGTTTGTACGAGAAATTCAATGAGACAGATTTTTCTTTTTTTTCAAAGTAAGGTTCAGTTGCTTCATTATTTTTGTAATTTACTAAGGTAAAACACTTAGCCTGTGCCTAGACACTCTCTTGTTTAGAACCTACGTACACAGGTGACTTTGTCACCGTGGCTATCTTGTAATAAATACATGCAACTACACAGTATTTTGTATTCTATGATGGCAACATCGCATATGAATTGCATTCTATGTCAGTTATTCCTTTGGTCTGTTTTCTAAACATCATAACCGCATACACCGATCTCAATTCAGAGACAGATAATCTATAGAAAGCCTGGCGCCGCCGGGACGCATGATTAATGAAGTCACTTTGCCCAAATCCGCTTTCGAGTAAGATTCTTTTGAGAAATACTGATATCAACCAAAGAAAAATGGTCCTCTTCAAAGCTTGGAATATATACTGAAATATATTATATAAATAGTGTGTAATAATAACGATAGTAATATTTCTTACATTCACGTCAATTAGCCTAGCCCAAAGTAACCACTATAAGGCTTATGGATACTAGGGTAACGGATGAGCATACATAACAACGGATGGAAATATATAGCTACAAATGCTCGAGTGATAAACACAAACATCTGCCCTTTCCGGGACTCGTACCCAGGTGCAAAAGGCAGGATCGCTAACGTTGCACCAAACGGTCGTCATAATAAAATACCTGTCAAAGCACAAAAACTTTTTTAACTTTATTATCGTGTATAAATTTAAAAACAAATGCGACTTCAATTTCTTACATAATAAGTAGACTACGACGACTACGACTTCTGGAATTACAATCATTTGCTTATAAATTAAAATATTCATTAATATTACTTAGGACTACATGAAACAAGGATTTGTCTTATAAATCTTCACCGTTTCATAGATTTTAAAGTGTCATTCACTTTTCAAAAATAATAATATTATATTTCTCCCAACCCCTACCAACTACCATAACTCGAAACGTTAAAAGAAAAGAATATAAGTACTAAAAATATTCTTGGAGTTCTCACACAAGTCACTTCAACACAACAACTATAACATTGCTACAAGGGATGTCATATTAGATAAACTATACCACAGTAAATACAAAACAGTAGGTTATCTAAGGCCGCCCGCCGAGTTATTAGCCTACTCTTGCGTTGATCCCCAGGGTTGTCACTTTTACTTTTAGTTAATATTTTCGAACAAGCAGCACTTGATCTAAAGAACAATGGCGAACTCCCATACATCATTTTCTTTCACCTAAAATTGAAGCGTCTTTAGATTAAAAAATACTAAAATGATCAACCATTAATTCCTGAAACTGCGTGTCTTAGAATTTTTTATTTAAGAGCTTCGAAGTTTTTAAGATTTAGTTACGGTAGTGTTGTCACAAAATCGATTATATCAATCAATAACATTCACTCTGATTAATAAACAAATAGATATTATCAAGACCAACTTGTTTGAAAATGTATCTATTATAATCTGCTATATATTTAGGTAATTAGGTATGCAATGTTGTTGAAATTAATAGGTACCTATCGTTTAAGTCGCTGCTGAAGTGTTACCTACTATCGATTAAATTCGATTTTATCACCGTATTCGATATATCCAGACAATTATAACCTTTTTCTTTGAAATTCAATCAACGTCTGTTAGAATATCAACATATTTAACCACATTATTAGCAATGCTATCGTTACTAATAGGTCACTTAAAATCGAGTGTATGCCCATCTTATTTCTGCCTGTTGGTAGCTACTTAAATAATAAGTAGAATTATAATATACTCATTAAGTAGGTGAGTATGTTGCACCTGTTTCACGGGAGAAAAAAATAGCAGTGTTGCTATAACAATGTTGCAATAAAAGAAGAAAACACTACATATTTCCTAATATCAGTACTTGATTTATTTTTAAATAACACAAAGTATAGTATGGATATATTATATTAGTAAACAATAAAATGAACTTATCAGGATATCTTGAAACCGATTTTTACATAACTCGAACAATTATAATAAAATGGCAACACGAAAGAAAATGGTACCTAGCGGAATTTCGATGTTTCATTTAACAATCAATGATATGTCCGAAAAAGCAGTATTTTTTATTCTGGCTCTTACTGGTTATAAGCTTTTGATGTAAAAATGTAGAAAATTATTTCATTTCGTTCTGTAGAAAGAATATTTCAAATCGCTCAAAAATATCTCAAAGAATATTTCGCCATTGTTCTTAATGTAATAAAAAGCATATTATGATTGAATATTTGTTTGCGAAATCGTTATTGAGGCACCCGAAAACACTACAATATTTTTTTCCCCTTTTTGAAGTCATGATACTCGTAATAATTAATATTATAGTAAGTGGCCGGCGAGAGTTGACGATCGCGAGCGGTCATGTGACGTACGCGCAAGCTCACAGTCGCGCGGCACAGCCCGTACTGCCGCCACCTTATTCCCCCATATATTATGCTAGCGTGTGCGTGAAATCGCGTGCCGATACGGCGCGCGGCGCGTACGCACACATTCAAACCGAGAGCGGCACGTTTGTATGAAGATATTTTACTGTTCTTTACTGTGACTATACTGCAGGCAGTACCTAATTTCACGCGTAAGTGTGTGAACAACAGTGTTTAAGTGTGTAAGTATATTTCATAGGTAAATATTGTCATTTTTTACAGGCCTGTAATATACGGCTATTGCGACACGGCTTTTTTGTGTTTTGACGGCTACATTGTGTAATTTCAAGTGTCATAGTGTAGGCTGTGCAAACAAGTAGTAGGTACTACAAGTACAGCAGTTGTGTCCTTCGTTTTTATAGTACTTCTCGTACTGTGTTTTCTGCTATTTGTCCTAAATTTAATTACCATAATTGAATTTAGTTTCCATTGTAAAATTTTAATTTAATCAATAACCAAACGACTTCGTAATTTTTTTAAATTTGACTCCTTAAAATGTATTATTTATTTGTTATTTAACCGTTTCAAGTTGGTCAAAGTCACTATTATCTAATATTTTCGAAGTCTTTGGAGGTTTTAACCTACATTATCAGTTAATATTACTTTTGACTGCAAACATGATTGTTTTGATTGTAGCTCTGCTATAAACGTAACAGCTAAACACACAACTAAAATGGCACCAATGCGCTGGCTCTAAAATTTCAATAAGTAGATAGAAAATTCTACCTACTGAAGTTTAATGAGTCTTCTGAATGAATGAAAATAATAGTTAGTTATGAATATTCCACTTATTAAATATAAGCCCACTTTTAAACAAACAGTAATAATGACTAATAAAAGTACTGCATAAATACAGTAACGGAAGTCACCGGCGGTATTTTATCACAGCTTGCATTCATTAAATTATAACTCACCTTTTTCACGATGCGGAAAAAGAAAAAATTAAAACGTTAATCACATTTATGAACAGGTTAAATTACTCAGTTACTTATTAACTGGGCTAAGTTTTTCAGGAAAACTGACTTTATAATTAGCTTGCAAGCACTTAATGCGATACGAACCATATTCCAATTTAAGGTTATTTCGTATTTATTCATTATATTTTTAAGATCTTTAAATGAAAAAGTAAGACAAACAATCTAAGGCGTAAATCATTTTATTGCCGCCCTAAAGTAAATGTAGAAAATACATTAGACGCAGAATTTGATCTTGTAATTCCAAGAATATATACAAACGTAAGTATGTGATATAAGAACCCTTGTGTGTCGCGTCGGAGAAGTCACGGTATAGCACTCATTTATCAGGCGGAAGGTCAGCCCTCGGGAGTTAATTCTGAGTGACAAGTGACGTGGCGAGACCTGAAGAGATAAGAGACACATTATTTATGCTTTTTTCCTGTTTACGCCTTCATAGAGCGTAAATAAGAAATATGGTTATACACAATGGATCAAAAAGGAGCTGTAAGAACGGTACTTTATCCCTTATTTTCACTGGAAAAAGTTTTCGGGAACGTATAATTAGAACAAGTGGCAATAAATGAATTTATTGGATCGGTATTCTCTGATAGTTTCATATCCACTATGTATATGTCGCGAATTTGTTAAGGGTTCTTTTACTCACAGTACAGTATTTTTGGCTAATATTAAAGCTTTTTTTTCTAATAATCTTTATTAAAAAGTTAGTAATTTTTAATCACATAAAAACTTTTTCTATACTGTATAAGAAATTCTAATGCAAACAATACATATTGTGTTTACGTTATTTCTATGTTACTCAAATGACGTTAGTAACGTTAGATACTAGTAACATCATATTATGATAACACATGAGTACGTTTTACCTAAACAAGAAGTGCGTTGATATGCCATAAACGGCTCATAAACAGTTTCTGCAATATGGTGTGGGGAAATTTATAACTGGTACTAAAACACAATTTGCGAGCAATAACTATACAACACTAGTTACATACATAGCAAGGAAATATCAGTTGGAAACTGCCTCTTTTTATCTTTTAAGAATAAAGATATTATGATCCTCGGATATAATAATTTTAATGAGCTTCATAGACCGTTCGTTAAAATGAAAACTTAATACAAAAGCAGAAGGCGCGACTCGATTGAGTATTGCGTTTAGGTATATATTAAGGTATACATTATTATTAAAGATATACATACGTTTGTTTTACATTTACATAATAAAGTGATAAGCAAAGCTTTAATAATAATATTTCTTACATTCACACTAATTAGCATAGCTGAAATTAAGCACTGTAAGGCTTGTGTTATGGATATTAGGGTAACGGATAGACATGGATATATGATACATAGATATGTGATTTTTAGAGAAATACTAGCAGACCCAGCCACACGTTGCTGTGTTATAAATTAAGATGAAACCTATCCTATGTCTTATATCCTACCTACCTATCCTATGATATATAAATACCCATGACTCAGATACAAATACTCGAATTCATCATACAAGCATCTGCCCCTTCCGGAATTTGGACCCAATACCGTCGGTGCGAAAGGCAGGATCGTTACCGTTATTCCAAACGGTAACTGGTTACCGATCACATCATGATATTATCATTAAGGACGGAGAAGCTAGATCTGTAGTGTATATAAAAACTACATACGTATGAAGAGACAATCATCGTAATTACTAACCGCCATTGTGAGATAAAAAAATTGCGTATCTATGATCTACTATAGAAATCAGGTAATTTGTAAAGGATCAAATTGCTCACTAGCACGAAGTGAATCCACAAACTTTAAAACCTCTAATAGTCTAAATGCAGTCCTCTAGAACTGTTCGAATTGTTATTACGCCACGTGTTCAGAAAGTAACCTGACCGGAATACAAATGGGTACACCCGTTGCAGGGTCTTTAATAGACCCCATAAATTGAATATAAGCATTAGCATGCACTACTGCAGACGCAGACTAGAAATGCAAGCTATTTTTAAGCTCACTGAATATGCGCGAAGTGTTTAAGGCACAGACCAGATAAGTATTGTTGTTTATTTCTTTCCCACTGAATTTAATAAACATTCGTTTAAGGTTTGCGACTCTTTTTTAAGTATTCATCTATTATAGAAAACATATATAAGAGATTATTTATAAAAGCAATAACTTTTCAAATCACTTATCAATATTTCAATTGGCTGGTGGTTTGTTTGTTTTGATTACCTTGCAAAATGGCTGGACTGACTTTGACGAGATTTCAACTCGCCGATAGCTGGTACTATAACAAGTAAATTAAGCTAAGTATATTATATAGTCAGCACAAAATGGGGACCAAAAAAGATCAAAAAACGTTATTATGAACTCCAGCCACGATTATTGAATCTGAAGTCTGGGAGGAATAAAATATAGAATAAAGGAGGAGATAAAAAAGGATAGTTTTTAAGTTTTTAAGTCATATTAAAAGGCTGTTGAAAGAAATTTAGGTAAATTTTAATAACAAGAATTTTATTACAATTCGTGACATTTTGTGGTGTTTATTACAACGAGTTTTTTTGGCACAAACTAACTTATTCAATTCTTTTTTTATACAATGTTGATTTTTTTGTTTAAATTTTAAAATTATAGAAACTTGTGTTATAAGAGCGCTCACCCGGATAGCGAAAGGTCGTGGGTTCGAATCCCACCTTAGGGCTCGGAGACGTGATTTTTTACAGGTGCATTTTATATCTTATAGAAATATTGCATTGTGGATGCAAAAAATGAACTAAAATACAACTTATCTCAGTGTTGATTATTAATCAAAATCATAAAATATCCATCTAAAGTTTTACTTTAACAAAGATAATGGGCAATTATAACAATAGGATGATTAAGTTTAACTTCTTACCGATTTTGTAAATTAACAAGAAATGTAGAATAGTTACTTGCTTCCCTGAGAATATTTATAGGTCCCTAATACTCGTAAAGTTATTTGCTCTAGAAGTTAGGTTAAATGATCAGCTGGTATATGCCTAGTTTATACATTTATCGAAACTAACAATTTTAACATTGCTGAAGTAAAATTCGATAAAGTTGAAATTATTGAAAACATCTCAATAAAAACCATAACCAACAAAGGAGTCAGAAATATAAATCGTTAAGTGAGATAACGATATTCTTACCGTATAACTCCTTCAGCCATGTAAAATTTGTTTTATGTGTTAACAAATTTTCAGGCAATAAATTTCATTAAATTTCACTTCTATGTAAAATAAATTTGATTGCACAATTTACAATATCATTTTACTTGTTTCAGTAAACCAGTCTAGCATATGATAATATTGCCGGATTTATTTCGAGTTGCCAGTGTCTTAAATAAAGCAGAGTTCCTATTTAAACTAATCCCATGTTTAAATTATTTAAATATCAACTAAATTATAATTTATCGCCTTTATTAGCGGCTTAAACAAAGATTTGCTCTATGACACTTTTATAAATATCAAAATTTTAAACAGCATTATTTAAGAAATGAAATGTACAGTGAAGATCCAAATGAGAGGCAGAGGCCAAAATGCTGAGGCTTTTTCACATTGTTCCTCACTTATTTTTTTTTTACTCTGTTTCTTTAAGTGCGCGTGTGTCAATAAATGTTTTTCTTTCAAATGAGTATGTAAAATTAGCGAACTGCACCTCCACAAAAGTCCCAGTGATTTCAGAATGTTGCCACAGATTCCGATACAACTATTATATTTTTATCCTTTCGGGATCCCGACTGATTCATGTCAGCCGAAAGGCTTCCACTGCTAGACGGGAAGCATCCCCCATAAGAGGGGTATTGCTATAATCTCTACACCTGACAGGCGGGTTTAAGATTGCAGTATGATCGTAATTCTGAAAACGCTACAACCCATTTTGTGGGCTACGAGACGTGTATGGTGATTAGGTACCTCCAGTTTCAGTAGTCGCCTTTTACGACACCCTTAACCCCTTGAAGCCCAGCTTTGTGTTAAATGCGTTATTTCTCTCTCTATCGGGGAAAAATATCATTCAATCAAAAAGAACCATTACCAAAGCCGTAATAAAGATTAAATCAGACTGCGCGCTATAGAGCTTTATATAATGCTCGCGGATTTTAGGTATCGTTGTCGCGCGCATGATATAATGCTCGCGGGTTTTGAGGGGTTGAGTGTCCTTCACACTTAGGTTGGTGCTTTCTACTCTTCCATACACCATACAATTAAAAAGAGTATTTTCTCCTCAATCTCATTCATTTATTGCATACATACGTAAAACATATTAAGTAATATTGGAACATGTTCATCTTAAGAAACTTATTCCTGGTTTTAGAAAAAATGTATAATAATTTTATCCTAAAAACGAATATAAATAAAACAAAAAAGGTAAAATTATATTAAACATGCATTTTTTTCATGTTTTAAAATAACGTAATCTTATCCGTGTGGAAATGAAGATTTTTTTCCTCGAGAATCATGTAAAGCCGCACCCGAGGGAGTTAAGTGGCCGGGTCGTGCAAAAACAAATGGCATTATGGGGAAGACACAGACACATTTTTTGGCGCCATAAGTTTTCGCAACGTAATGATATAAGTTGTCCATCTATGGGGGAAAGCCTTTCTTAATGAACGAAATGAGATTTTTTAATGCGACTATAATTTGTTGCTTATGAAGACAGTATTTTTAAATATTTTTTGATTTCAAATTAATTAAAACGGTAAGTTGGATATATTAATATGAGTTAGCGCCATGCCCGGCCACCAATCCTATTGGCTCCTAAACCTCTCACATAAAATTGACATACTCAATAGGTAACAGCAAAATAACTATTCTATCTGTCTAAACCTATGATTGTATTGGATTGAGTAAGCGCCGACCTGCGTTCTAAATAAAAATGTTGATTAAAAACGATAATATATAAACAGTGATCTACAATTCGACAACTGTTTGGTGAAACAGTAGTGACCTTGCCTTTCGCACCGACTGTCCTGGGTTCGAGTCCCGGAAGGGGCAAATGTTTATGTAAATACGAGCATTTGTACCTGAGTTGTGGGTATATATAAATATTTCTCTGAATATTGCATATTTAGGTATCCATAACACAAGCCTTATAGTGCTTACTTTGGGCTAGGGAAATTGGTGTGAATGTAAGGAATATTTTTTTATTATCACAGTTATAGTAAAAAGGCATTGTTTTTCTTATCTTTAGAGAAAAGTATAAGGTGGAAGATTTACTCTAAAGCCCCTTGTTAAAGGTAGGTAGGCCTGACCTAAATTTATATTTTCTATTAAAAACCACGAAGTCTGAAAGGCAAGCTCGCATAATACACTATCGACGAACCTCTCAAAGAAGCAAATCCGGTTCCAATCATAAATTCAAAAGTTACCACAGCACATAGGCAAAAAATATTGAAAAGAAGCTACTTATCATTTTTTTCGGCCCAGTGTCGTAATTCAAAGTGCACAGCGTCTATCGAATTTCCTTAGGCAGGTTCATTTATCAAAGACCGTGGCTCCAATGCAAATAATGACTCCTCCGGACCGGTCTCACGCCATTCCATTTATTCACATCAATAGTGAGGCTGTTGAGGTCAACAAATGTTTATTATTATAAGATTTATAAGTTACGTATGCGATTCGTTTTTAAAGAAAACGTATTCGCTCTAAAACGCTTTAAAACCACTTTAGACGAAACTGCCGATATATTACCCCTATCGGATCGAAGTAATAGTGAAAGTTTTGATCATTCAATGTGAAAAAAGTAAACCTATCCCAAGCTTACTAAATTATGTATCGTATTTTAAAACACGTTACTAACGATCGCTGAAAAACTCGTCGCTTTTCTGAACTCTGATTTTGAATGAGTCAAGTAAAAGTAAGTAATTCATGTTTATCCTACACAACCGCTGGCGCACACACATATACACACACACGCACGCATACTTCATACATACACATTTAGATCCAGGATTGTTATTAATTAATTTAAATAAAATATATCATTAATTTTACATTGTTACACTAAAGCGATTTTCTCCTGGCACAAAAGGAGAAATCACCTCAAATATTGTTAAAATATTATTTTTAATTGCGACAAACGTTAGGACTGTTTTATGCATATGGAAAACCCCTTTGAAAAACATAAGACATCATGCAGGTTTATACCCGCGACTTTTAATAAACCAGGATTTACCCCATAACCGTAAGACACTAGAGACATAGGTACCTACCATGATAAATTAAATTAACATTATCTTCTCTCTTTGTTTTGACAAAGTGTTTGATATACTAGGGCACAGTAGTTGTTAGAACCCTTTTCGTTATAAAAATACCTACTTACTTTGATTTTAAGATTTAAGTACCAAATTATTTAAAGAATTTCTTGCTCAGCTTATTTAAAGTTTCAACACTGCCCCTTCAAAAATAATTTCTAATATTAATATAAATACTTTAATGTAACTAAATCAGACTCCACATCATTTCAGATAATTTATTTTTATTTTAAACGCGTTCATTTTATAACTCACAACAGTTTACATCGGATATCACAGCGCAGTGGGCTGAAGAAGTGCAAAATGTATACGAATAAGGGGTTCTTAAGAAAGTATTTACACTGAGTGCGCATGTTACGTAGGAGAATGGCTCCCGTATATTTCTATGTAACTGACACCGCTATTATTGTGAAAAGTTTTTGTTACATAATAGCCGTATCCAGTGGTTTAAGAAATAAAAAGTAGCTTTGGAGCTACCAAAAAGTTATACTATTTGTGCTAAAGTTTTCCCTGCACGTTTTCTTACTTATAAAGTTGAAACAAATACATACATAATCTAACATACATTGTCATAGATCTATCAGGTAAATAGACTACTCAGCGATTTAGCAACTAAATAGTAAGAAAAAAACGTGGTAGTGTTAGCAACAAGCTTCCAGTGTAGGCCATAAGTTTATAATTAATTATAATAAAATTGATTATTTTTCATTACAACTATACTTTTGTAAATTTATTCTTCCAATTAAACGTTCCATCCAACGCATCCAAACTAAAATGTGTTAATGTCATCAAAGTTACAACTGATTTTTTACTCGACAGCAAGATTATTGTGGCAATACAAATTTGAAGACGAGCACATATTGTTATTCCCCAAAAAACATGTAAAACGTACTTTGCTAGTAGACAATATTATACAATGTCAGAACAATTGTATAACAACACAAATAAAATATTGAATATTTATCCAGAGCCCTTTCGCAATTGTGTTATAGCAATACCAGATTTTTTGAGAGGGTTAAATTATGAGAGGACTGAAGAAATGCTGAAAACCTTAAAATGATAATCCTTATATAAATATGTATTTCTTTAAACGCGCACACACACACCATATATAAGTAACATACTTGTTTTAAGTTTTATTTGTCAACTTAATTTTAATTTTGTCAACATAATGTAAGATATGGAAGAGCGGGGCCCTCGCTCATTGTTCAAGGCCCCAACCCCTATTTTTCAGTGTTCTAAGAAATTTGAAAGAAATAAAACTATTTTAATTTTTATTTTGTTATTTTAATACTGACCAGACTGTAATATTGACTGAAAACAAATTGTAAAAAAGTATTCTCAATAAATGTTTCATTATCGACCTACCCTAGGTTAAATACGCTTCTTTTAATGGATTTGTTATAATCCTGATAAGAAATGGAAAACAAAAGAAAAGGTCTTGACCTATCTCTAGAAAAGTTCTTTGTATGCGTATTTTATTGTATTCCCTAAATGGTCGTGAAGGTTAAAAGGTCGGCCTTTCTTAAGCTGCTTGGTATTACAAAGAAAGAAAATACTCTATCCTTTTTTGCTACATATATAACTTTGAAGAACTTTGTATACTTAGATATTAAATACAATATTAAATATATTTGCTAACGTTTAAATATTATTACAAGTATAAAACTATCAGGAACAATAAAACTTAATTTCAGATGCTTCAGATTGATACACAAGTAAACATTTTTTCATGCTTATTTAGTAAACATGTATTTGTTATCTTCATCAAGAAACGTCGTTTAAAAATATATTAACATGAATTAACAATATAAATAATGTTTAGAAATACATACGAAAAGGGGCATTTTGACACAACATAAATCGAATTATTAAAAAAATGCCAACTTTTAAAGATATTATGAAGAGAAACCTAGTAGGCTGTTCTAAAAGAGTATAATACCTAGTCCGGCCATAAGTTCTAACGAATGAAAATACATTTTCTTTTTGGAGTAATGTAATATTACTAAAACTTATATGTACATATTTATTAAAGGCTGAGCAAAAAATAAAAAAAATATCTATTAGAAATGCTTACATTTTTATACTGGCCTTAAATCTGTCTGGCCACGAATCTATGGATTGTTTCCATGGGAAACACAACTGCTTGCTCCAGAGATGTTTTAAGAGACTCTATGTCGCCGTGTCGATTATAAAAAAAAAACATTATTTATAGTCTAAAGGGTCTGGGCTAGATGAGGGCCAGTCTTCAGGTCTTATCAAGTCCAGAACGTTGGTTTCAAGCCAGGCTTAGGTAGTTCGGGCCTCTTGACCAGGTGCAGTTCTGCTAGAAAGTCCACGGTACAATTTTAAAAAGAGTATTGCTGAGAGATTTCACAACACGTCACAAGACTGTCGCTTGATACACTTTGGCTGAAGTTTTCACTCCTTTTTCACAAAAACGTACCTTTGTGACGGCTTGATAAGACACGCCCCACCAAACTACCACTTACGCAGGATAACGACCACGTTTTACCTCTCCGACTACTTGAGCAGCTTCTTTAGAATTGTAAGCGTACACTTTATCATCTTGCTTATTGCAGTGTTCTTCAATCATGAAAATTTTATCGGTAAAAAGGATATTTCTGTGCCTTTAACCTGCGTATTGTGACAGAAGGCATTTTGATGGATCCGCTCTCTTTAATTGTAAATATTGATTAAGGGCATGTCCTGTATATCGACGATAAGCCAAGAGCTTCAGGTCTTGTTTTATTGTACGCGACATAGTCCTAGCGGCAATCTTCATTTCTCGCAATAAGATTTTTTGCTTCCTAATGGGGTTTCTACGAATTCTGGCTTTAACAGAATTAACAGTTGGCAATGTAAATTATGGTATTCTTAACTTATAATCTTTGCGTCCTTTTAAGCCTTATAAATTAGCCTGTGTCAGGAGACACTGCTCTTCCTCAAAAGAGTTAGCACTAGGAATATAAAATTAAAAAAAATCTTACATCTATATGTCTTATTTAAATGATAGTTCAGCGCCCCTTTCAAACCTCGCGCCCTAGACACGTGGCTAGTTTGCCTTAGAGATAAACCACCTCTGATCATTGGTAACACATTAGAGAAACTAGGCTTGAAACGGGCCCATTGTGGATTATACTACGTCACACTATTCGGAAACATGTTATACTTTTCCAAACGTAAATTACATAAATATATCGAATCATACCGCACCACAGTGTTATTATCCAGATATTCCACGCCATGAGCGATTGTTCTAAGAGAAAACTTCAAAAATGCCTTAGTTGTGAAAGCAGTTCAATAAATTGTCTTCGGCGGAAGTAATGCAGAGGCGGATATTACAAGTGCTTGTGAGAAACAGGGTTGTCGAAAATAATAAAGAATATAGTTAACTATTATTGCTCTTGTATAATACTACCTGTTCTCCAAGCACAGGGAGGTCGCACTCTTTCATCTGTGCCTCCTGTATAATTGGTACTAAAATTAGCAGAGTATAACAATTCAAATCACTATGATTTCTCTATTGTCTTGTCTTTTTGCATTATTACAAATTAGACTGATTGATGAGATCAATTAAAAAGAATGGTATTTTTTTAGTTACCCTAAATTGTATTTATTAATTAACAAATCAATAATTAACAATAAATTAACTAACTTTACTCGGCTGGTCTATATAGTAAGGAGTAGGGTAATACTTAACTTTTATATAATTATTGGGTCCTTAAAAGTTCTCAAATGTGCAACAGTCTTTAACTGAACAAAAGTAAATATAATCAATAAAATTACTCATTACGATTTAGATAACTATAAAAAATCGTTTAACAAAGCTAACATATTGCAACCAACGTAAACTAAAAATACTTTTTTTATTTATATAAACTATTATGTTAATAACATGAGTCTTTCGATTTATCAAATTATAGTTAACTTAGAATATTATTTTTAATTTGCGCATAGCAAACAAACCAGTATAATCCGTAAAATAATCACCAAAAAAATTTTAATTTACGGTTCTTCCTTATAAAATAGGCTTTAAGAAATACAAGGGCGTTAACAACATCATCTGATAGGCGGTTTCTTATTTTACTCACAATATTTCTCAATAACGAGAAAACATGCTCATTTTTCTTTGATATTGGCTTAATAGCATTACAGCCGGGAATTTTTTTCTAAGATTCTTTTTAGTTACCTAGCGCACGGAATTGATTTCTCAACGCGTTGAATTATATTTTCCCGTCTCGATCAAATACCAATTAGTTCTTAGTTTATCTGTCTATCCGTAGGTCGTGTACCAATCTAGTTATTATATTATTACTATTTATAGAATCGTTACAATTCTTTAAAGCTGAAGTAGTCATGTTGCTTTGTCCTATTTATTACTAAAAAAGAAGCAATCCGCTAAGAGGCACACACGCCTTTTAATATGTTCCAACCGATTTTGAAAGATTCATATGCTCGATGGTGCTTTGTTTTCGGATCACATTTAATTTGACCCCTCTCCGTTGCATTTGCTAAGCATAGTATTGTATTAAGTTATGCCGTCCATTTTTTCGAGCCTCGGTCAAATTATGTGAAATTTTTCACACCTAAAAGTTTGTGTAAGTTGTTGTTAGTTTTTTACTTTTGCCTTTTTTAGGCATGCATGAATCGCATTTTAAATCACATGTCTGTCTGTTTCGATCATACGGCACACAGCATCGATGTTTTAGTGTTTTATAGCAATGGAAAGCCGACCATCTTGATCGTCACTAAGATTGACGCGAACCGCGCTAGTTTTCTGCAAATAAAAACAGTTGCCTGTCATAGTGCTTCATACCCAAAAGCATTTTGAAGCCGAACAAGGCTCTCTTACACTTAAAAATACTAGTTATGAAAATTCTCACTATGCTGATGAAGACACGTTATTTTTAAAATGACATTACATCATAAACAAATCATAAACCTTCCCTCCCCGGATTAGTTCGCGAGTGGACGTGTACACTGTGATATTTGCTTAAATTTTTAATTAAATTAAAATTAGAAAAGATAAAAATATTTGTGTCGTCGTGGGTTCGATCTGTGTTTCGTGGATTCCGTCTTTCTGAGTCTGGTGAGCTGCGGGATGCGCTATTAAACCAGTGCCGATCGCGACAAATTAGTGCACCACTTTGGGCATCGTGCTACGGAATTGGCAGTGCTACGGGAGCCAACGACTACGAACACGTCTACGACGTCGACCAGTGTGTTACGAATATTTTACTAATATTAATATAATGCCATTAAAAAGGACCCCACCGCAAAGCCCGTCGCATGGACAGCCCCCTGCCCTCCCCGCTGCCACCCATGCTACGACCGCACTGGCTATCGCAACAACAACACTGCGCACTGATTCACGTACGGGTTCCGAACCGAACTTACACCGATTTGAATCTGAAGTAACCACATATGGGAGCCAGCGAAATATTAAAAGAAAGCGTGAAGGAAATAGCACGGATGAGGAGTCAAGATTATTTTTTGAGCAAATGTTTAATGAGTGGTCTAAGAAACAGGATGTCAAGAATAATCTAATGTTGAAATCTATAAATGAAATTAAAGAGCAGAATACTGTTATTACAGCCTCTCTTGACTTCATGTCAAATAAATACGACGATCTATTGAAAAAATTTGCTATTTTGGAAGAGGAGAAAAATAGCAACAAAACATTTATAAAGTCTTTGGAAAATAGAATAGAGTTCCTAGAGCGAAATTGGCGATCCTCAAGCATAGAAATCAAAAACATTCCTAAATTCCCTGTTGAGACCAAGACTGACATAATAAAAGTTGCGCAAAAAATAGGAAAAGTTATTGATGTGGATATTAATGCTTCGGACATCTATGACGCACGTCGGATAAACACAAATACGGACAATAAACCAATTATATTGCAACTTACGAGCATAATAAAGAAGGAAATTATACTCAAGAAATTAAGACAATTTAATAATGATCATAGAGACATGAAATTAAATACAGGCCATCTTGATTTCAAAACACCGCAAAAACCAATATATATATCGGAACACGTTACAAGTGATACAAGAAAACTGTATTATTCTTGCCGTGAGTTCAGCAAAGAAAAGAACTTCACTTTCTGTTGGATTGCTAATGGAAGAGTATATTTACGAAAAAAGGAGGGGCAGCCGGCCACCAGGATTGACTGTACATCTGACTTACAAAAACTATCTACCAAGTGACTAGGCTCAAACAATATTTTGTTCAAAAGATTTTGCATGCTTTCATTTTTACTTTTCTTAATTATAAATTTTCTGTTTAAAATATTTAATAATACAAAAATGCACACAAACATACACATAATATTACATTACTCAAACAATACAATCTATCTAAAATTCAATCGTATACACTATATTTACATAATAAAACATAAAAACCATGTATCTAGTAACAAAATGGGTACTAACGCTTATCTTAACCGTATTACTAGTTCCACTAAAAAAACATATTTTAAAATTCTGTTCGCCACTTGTTTGAATTATCTTCGTAATATCATATGTTTTTGCGACTACAAGTTATACAATGTTTTAAATTTACATATTACAAATGGCTGATACAAGAGACCTATTGAATGACATTGATGACTTACAGATTTATCATAGCGAATTAATAGATTTAAATGAATTAGCAATCAAGATAAAGCATGGTAGGCATAGTTTTAAAATAATAACTCAAAATGTCAGGAGTGTTTACAAAAATTTTGATACTTTTCAAGTATTGTTGGCTGGACTGAGTGTGAAATGTGATATGATCATTTTCACTGAAACATGGACACAATGCCATAAACCGCTTCCTCGTTATGAAAACTACACCTTAGCATTCTCAAACTTATGTCATAATCAAAATGATGGGATAGTGGTTTACACGAATGAAAGTGTTCATTGTGTTATTGAGGAGCCGGACTTTATTGAAGCAAATTGTTTGGTCATAAAGATTGATACTGATACTGTTGTAATTGCTATATATAGGACACCTTCAGTTCATAACATAGACGTATTTCTAAATTCTCTTAACTCTATTCTACAAAAATATAAATCATATAAAAACATTTGTATAATTGGTGACATCAATATAGACATTAAATCTTATAGTAAGGATCCTAGAAAGGGTAACTATCTAAATTTACTGGCGGAGCATGGTATAATTCCGGCCCACACATTTCCAACAAGAGAAGCTAATTGTCTTGATCACGTAATGTTGAAAGGGTATACTTCATCTCAGACATTTGTTTTTAAATCTGCTTTCACCGACCACCAACCGATTCTATTTAACTTCATGACAAAAACTAATACAAAAAATAAAACATTTTCTTCAACAAAAACTGATTACAATAATGCTCTAAAACAATTAGAAATTATAGACTTTTCCCATATTTATTCCATAAAAGATCCGAATCTTGCAACTGACTCTTTAATAGAAACTCTAAGAGAAGTACTGACTGCCAACACAAGGGTTGTTGTGATTCCCCGTAGTAAACGCATTTTAAAGCCTTGGATTACTACTGGTATTCTACGATGTATGCGAAATCGTAATAAACTCCAAAAAATAGCAAAAAATAATTTAGATGATGAAGTAGCACAGATCACGTATCGCAGATATCGAAATTTCTACTTTAACCTTGTTAAGAATTTAAAGGAGTCATATTATAAAACTGAGCTGAAAAATAGTAATAATCCTAAACATATTTGGAGAATAATAAAGAATGTGTCTAACACAAGTAATATTAATTGTACCGCTGCAGAATTATTGCGCACGAATCCAAATGGACCTATGGAGTCTCTGAATGATGTGAACTCTTTCTTTTCTACAATTGGTCAGAAACTCGCTCAAAATATACCACGAAACTCTGCTGGACATTGTCTCATTAAATCACAAAGTCATTTAAAGTCCTTTGTGCTGCTGGAAGTGGACAATAGTGAAGTCTATAATACAATACAGAAATTAGCATGCCGTTATATTGTGCCAGTTTTAACCTACATTTTTAATTTATGTTTAGATTGTGGCATGTTTCCAAGTTCATTCAAGAAGGCACTAATAACACCTGTCTTCAAGCGGGGGAACAGAAACGATGTCAATAATTATAGACCTATATCGATATTACCATCATTGTCCAAGGTTTTCGAAAAAATTCTTAACAAACGTTTCATTAAATATTTGGAAAATGAAAACCTATTAGCAAAATCACAATTTGGATTCAGGGCCGGCCACTCAACCGAAGATGCTGTTAGTAATTTAACAGAATACATAGTTAACAACCTAGATAAAGGTAAAAAGTGTATCGGTATATTTTTAGACTTAGCAAAGGCTTTTGACACCGTTTCTGTTCCCATTCTGTTGAACAAGCTGGAGAATGTGGGTATACGTGGAATACCGTTAAAAATCTTTGAGGATTACTTGAGTAATCGCTACCAATGTGTTAAAATTGGCGAGTACAGGAGTGATGAAATGCCCATTTCTTACGGAACGCCTCAAGGCAGCGTCCTCGGACCAAGTCTTTTCCTGGTCTACATCAATGAGCTTTGTCTTCATACTCCTGTCAATGGTAAGGTTTTTTCCTTCGCAGATGACACTGCTCTAGTATACTATGGAGATACTTGGGATGCGGTTCGTAAACATGCTGAGCAAGGCCTAGGTGTGGTGATCACTTGGCTAAACAGAAATTTGCTGTCGCTCAATGTCGCTAAAACTAAATATGTCACCTTTTCTATCAATAGTAGCACACAACCTGATTCACACTTTGGCATTCGGGCACATACATGTAAAGGCGAACTATATTTTCCGTGTAAATGCGCTGGTTTAGTGGCAGCATCACATATTAAATACCTAGGTGTAGAAATAGATAACCATCTGTCCTGGTCCCAACAGATTGAAAATTTGAATGGCAGAGTGAGAAAAGTTATTTGGCTCATGAAAAATTTGCGTCATGTCGCTGATCTGGATGTCTTAAAAACAGTTTATTACGCAATATGCCAGTCCATTCTATTATACTGCATTGCAGTATGGGGTGGAGCATGCAAAACAAGGCTGTTGACTACTGAAAGAGCCCAGAGGTCTGTGCTTAAAGTAATGACATTTAAACCCTATAGATACTGCACAGCTGAGCTGTATCGGCAATGTGGATTACTTTCTGTTAGGCAGCTTTTTATCCTGAAAACTATATTGAAGCAGCACTCTAAATTAACCTATGACCGGTCTACTTTATGCTCTGACGTAAGAAGAGCGAAGAAAATATGTAAAATAGATATACATAAAACTGCATTCTATGAAAGATTCTCATGCTTTTTGGGGCCACATTTGTATAACAAGGTGAATAAAAGTATAGAAATTTACAATTTACAAAAAACCATATGTAAAATCAAAGTACGAGATTGGCTACTTCTGCTAGACTATGAAAAAACCGAACAACTTCTAGCTTTACTTTAAAATATAATTGCAAAGAAATTCAAAATACATTTAAAAATTAATATTAAATAGTAAATTTAACTAAATAATAAACTAAACTCAATTATTTAAAATTACTTAAAAGCAATAAAAAAAAAAAAAAAAAACTAAGTTATACTTACAATATTTAGTACCAAATCAATGAGACACATGCAGGCATGCGTACACGCACACTCTCTAACACACACACACACACACACACACGCGCGCGCGCGCGCGCGCACACACACACACACACACACACATACACACACACACACACACACACACACACACACACATATACACATTGATACGTCCGATGACTTCTTAGTTTATAGCTACAAGATAGTGCTATGTGCTAATGCAATACGATATAAGAGGGAAGGATCTGTCTCCTAGAATACAGGTTTACCTAAACTAGGGGGCAGAGTATTATTGTTTATGTTTAGCATTGTACTTTGAATAATGTTTGTAAGATTATTGTTTTTGTGCTATTGTTGGACAATAAATTATTATTATTATAAAAAAAAAAAAAAAAAAAAAACAAAATGTCAGATAACTTTAATTTTACAGCTAATTTTTAGAAGAACATAGTCGTTTTAATTTAAAAATGTATTGTGTATTTATGTTTTGGTAGCCCTGGATTAGGTATTGGACGGGCGTGTTAAATTGTGTTTATTCCAACCAAACCAAAAAGGCATTATTGAAAGTAGGTTGGAAGAACATGAATGGGCTAGATATTGAACATATCGGAAAGCTAAAGTACTCATCATATTAAAGAAAATAATTCACATTGAACATATTTGTTGCGAATTAGAGAAGAGTAGAATATCATTCGCTTGTTTTATCGGCTTTAAGGGCGATTGAGTCTTAAAAACTACCCCTTTTTTGGAGGCGCAATTCAGCTTTTAAACACTTCCGCGGGCGGGTTGACCGGCGGCAAGCCCAGGCTTCTCCACAGGGGACTAAGCAGCATAACCGTAATGACGCTTGTGGAGCCCAAGAGCATACCCGTTAAAACGCCCTGTTGCACTCTCTGCGCGCTGTTGATCTTGTGGGCCTCTTATATGGATGCACCTCTTAGCTACACCTGCCCTGGTGCTTTACTATTCTTTCATCATTAGCGATAATAGTTGATGCATTAGAATTTTTCTCGTAAATTCAAAATAGTCATATACCTAAAAACCTAACATTAAAACTTTCACACAAAGAAAATAAAAAACTCTACTAAAGCAAACCTAGATTTTGCAATAATTTCATTTCAAAACTTTCATATTACATAATGAACATTGGACAAAAGAAAAACTATCATAATTTATTTTATCGTAACGATTATTTCTTATAGTATTCATTTTGTATAATATTATTTATCTTAATATAAGGTACATATAAAATAAATAGTAAGATTATGATCATTTTATTAATTTAATTTGACTTTTAATGATGATTACATCATTTAATATTTTTTTAATATTAATTTAAATAAGTTTTATCAAATAAAACTATCAGTTTATATGAATTTTGTTTGATATACGAAGAGAATAATGCTGTGTCCCAGCAATAAGCATTTGTAGGTTCATGCTCATAGCGACGTATGCAATGCAATGCCGATGCCAACATGCAAGCATAATTGTTGTATGATACATTTATGCTTGCATGTTGAATGCTTATTTTTTTTTAAAGAGCACAGATGTCGAAAACTATATGTTAGCAGGTTAAGTTAGGGTGGAGATTGCTGCAAAGGCCCCCCGGACCTTGGCGGGATAGAGGGTATGACAAGGAGTTTATAGTAGCCTTTCCAGCAAGCGCTGGCTAAAAGTCCTGCTGGTATTCTCCCACTTAAAGTGCTTTTCCGTCTTGGAATCGAAAAATAACTGAAAAAACACGATTACTTGAATAAGAAGACTTGCCCTATTTGCAATAATACATGCTTGAATATATTTTTATAATTTTTATATATTTTATGCATTTTCAATGCGATCTTATAAGATAAATTATTATGATAGAAAAATAAAAAATCGACTCGGGTCACAAGTGAATTCTCAGGCGGGAATTCACTTGTGACCCGAGTCGATTTTTTCTAGTATTTTTCTATTATAATAATTTATCTTATGCTTGAATATAATCAAAACTATCTTCCACATAATTTATTAATGAAAATGTTTAAGAATGAATGTTAAAAAAACAAAACGGTATACGAGAAAACAAGTTTTTTTTTAAATGAAAACCGTGTCCATATTTTTATTCGTTTCTATTTAAAACGCTATCTTGCCAAAACCAATCGGTGTCTACATTGGTTTTCGGATTACATTCATCACAGGCACTATTATTCGAAACTCTCTAAACCTAACTTGCCGTCGTAAAGTGGAACGACACGACCCACAGTTAAACTGCAGTTAGCTCGTAACTGCCAAGTATGGACGATGTCCTAGCATCATGTTACCATTGACCACAATTCTATCCGAAGATATACAGTTATTTCAGTTAGGATTTAGTAAGTTTTAATCGGTTCCTAATAATGGTAAAGTATTGCGGTAAGGGAAACATTGTTTAGTGGTTTGGTTTAATGGATATTGTTGTCGTAAACAGTTAGTTGTTGTTATCAGATTAGATATCATAACGAGTAAACTTTTTAAGATTTCTCTAAAGAATAATTCTTTTTAAAAAATATTGACTTAGTAATTTACAGCAACGTAGTTATAATAAAACAATAATTACTATATCTGCGAACTTTTTTAACAAAGATTTTTAGATGTGACATTTAACAAGTTAGGCTAGTAGTAAGTGAAATTAGAATCGTCATAAAAAAGGTAGGAAGATCCGGTTCTGTATTCTAAGGCTTTTAAAAATCTGTTTTGTATGATTTTTATTCTATTTAAGTAGCAAGGGTAATAACAACATCAGCCTACACAACTAAAGTCTAATACTGACTGCACCATACTGAAGAAAAGAGTTTTATATCTAATATAAAATCTAAAAGCAATAAAAAACCCGAAGTAAAATACTCGACAGCTATAAGATTTTTGTATAGCATAATCATAATGTTCTTTAAAAGAAACTCTGTTATTAACTCTCATCAGAGTATATAGTATTAATTACTTTATATGTAACAGAGTTTGATAAATATAATTACAAGCGATGAACGATAATTGTTCGGTGACATTTTTTTCTAATAGCTTATTAAGTAAGATTAGAGATATCGTCCCTTAGCTAACAACACCGCATAAGTCATTTTTACCAACTTTACAGGAGACGAAAAAAACTGTCTATTTCAAAAAATCTGTGGAATTTTAACTAAGTATATAATAACAATAAGTATATTATTATAAGTATATTATATATACTTTAGTTAAAATTCCACTGATTTATTCGTCTCCTGTAAAGTTGGTAAAATGACTTATGCGGTGTTGTTAGCTAAGGGACGATATACTTTCTTCAGTTCTGACGATTTTATATAGAAATATGAAGATTTGTGCCATATATCTGAATTGAATTGATTTACTATATATGCAGTTTTGGGTTCTCAATCTCAAAAGAAAAAGAGTGTTATCATCAGTAATACATATCATTCGCTTCAAGTTATGATGATATTTCCGTTCCAAGGTTCCTTTTTGATTATTATAGATTATGAAGTCCACGAAGAACGTAGTTTTCAGTTAATTTAGTTGATACTTTAAGTATATTTAATATTTATTTTATAAGTATAAGTTATTTTTCCAAGTCTTACAATAATCTCTTTTGTATAAACTCGCAATATACCGTGAGCTATATTCAGAATAAGGGACTAAGGACACCATCCGAACGTATTGACAATTCGTGTTATCGGCAAAGGATTAAGATCTTATCAAGGGTTAGAGATGATTTGTGAGATAAGTACGATTGACCAGACAAGGGTTAAACTTTGATTGTTTTCACAATGACAACATCTACACGACAAAGTGGTTAACATTTTAATAATGTTACTATAATTATACTTTGAAATCGTAAGAAGCGGAAAAAAATCCTGTTTCAGTAAGAATTATTCAGTATGGTGAATATTAATCAACACATGGTTTTTTATTTAATTAACTCAAGACACTCCAAAGCTCTTAGCAAGCTTTCGAAATTTGCTGATACGTAAAATATAATGGAAAGATTTTTTCCTTATATAGGGATAAATGTCCAACTTACTTATGAGTAATACTAATTATTATTGATATAAATTATAAACAATATAATATTGAGTAATAATATATATCATTTTTATATACCCATTAAAAATATATTTCCCATTTTTTTCTACATTGCAGAAAAAAGTGCATATGTGATCGGTTTACAAGTACTGAGCATTTAAGTATTTTAAAAGTATCACGTCTATAGTGTAATGAAAAGACACATATTGTGTTGATTTTTTAAATAAAACCATTTTTAGAGGTTCTACGACGTGATTATTCTTGTTTCTTTATATTTAACTAGCGGCCCGTTCCGGTTTCGCACGGGTGGACAAAATTCCTATTTTTTTTTCTATTATTAAATATTTTTCCGTTAGCACCATCTAGCGTCCGGTAGACGAACTACTTGCGGTTAACGCGTTGCTATGGTAACGCATATATTACAATAGAAAAAGAGCGGGAACAAGAGCGGACAGGCAAACAACAAATTTGTGATCTTAGATTATAGACTTAGACATTTCGACTCCTGTAACCGTATTCAAAGCAGGCAATTTTCATTTTATTTTTCAATTTTGAAAATGCAATATAAAACAAACAAATAACAGTTTAAAAAAATATAAATTGAATAGGTAGCAACATGTCCGACAACGTTGGAGGTTGGTAACACACGTATGACGAACAATACCTTAGCCATACTGTGAACACGATTCCTGGAATGGAGGCGAAACGTCAGAATTCGTCAGTGTTTTATTTATATGTACGACAAACGCGAAAATATAAGAACTAAATATTTTTAATTCAACAAATCTAGCGCATACATTTCGAGAACATTAGGTTCGTGTACTCGCATGGGTTTGTGAGATTATCCGAGCCGGTAAAAGTGCTGTACTACATGATCGGATAGCTCATCCGTCAGTAAAAAGTGCATAAAATATGGTATAAGTTTCGGAAACAGGCAACGGAACTCTTCAAAAAATGACAGCAACTCTATGCGATTGCTACTATCGCATCGATATGCATTGTTTACGAATTTTTCTGCGCTTTATGCTGTTTGATTAATGTTCACTTTTCTCAGATTATTTATTTTCGTGAATAAAAATATTAATTTCAATTACTTAGTTTTATTTTAGTTTTTTATTAAAATTTACGTTTGTTTAAAAATGGACAAAAAAATTATAAGAGTCGCCGTGAAGGAGTACAAATGCGATGGAAAGCGATAGAAATACTTGGCTATGGAGCATGTTTAGTTAAGTCTCTGTCTTATTTCCTTTATGATAATATTTCAACGAGATTGAGTCGCAAATCAATGTAAGTACGGATAGTTCTGAAGAATCTGGCGTAACCGATTCCGGCGTGAAAGGTGAAAAACTAAAAAAGATATTCGTAGAAAACAAATAAAAATTGCAGCTAAATTTTTTTCAAAAATCATCCCGAAGTAAATCGGACTGCTTCTAGAAAATATGGCTATGATCATCCCGAAGTGGCCGAAGTTTTTACCAGGTGCTGCTAAAAAATATACCCATAATCACCCCGAGGTGACTCGGGCAGCTACTGAAAAATATGCCCATTATCATCCTGAGGGCAACAGACAGGCATTTGTGAAGTATAAGAAAAAGCAGAAAGCAATTGTTTGAAAATATAAATTTATGTCCGGAAGCCACTATGACTAAAAGTTAGATTATTATCATGTTGGTAACTTAATCACGTCAAAATGGGTGAACGGTTTTAATGGGATTCGGCTTATACATAATACTGATACAATGTACGATTGCCGTAAGATCGGATGGGCAATTTTCTCGTATAGGCACACATCTAAATTTTCACCCGTGGGTGACAGCTTGTATGTCTATAATAAGTACCTTGTATATATATATATACAAAAAAACTGAACAATTAACTCATTAAAAATGCGTTTACTGGGTACAAGAACATTTAAATAAAAAATAGCGATTGGGACTTCATTTTTTTAAGTAGATCCAGTCCATTAGTTAAAAGTAACATCAGTTAATATTGAGGCATAGGACCGATATCATGTGTAAAATATTTGCATGCTTAAAATGAATAAGATTTTTAGACCATTTAGAATTTTAAATTGGATTAAATCGTGCTCGTTTTACATTATACATGTTAAGGTGCGGTGGCTATATATAGTAGGTATATGACATAGAACTTAAGCACAAAGCACAACTTATGACAAACAACTATCAGCTTAAGGGCGTTTGCAAAACTAAATATATCCCAAGCACGTTTCCCACTTTGCAAAAGCGTTTTCACGTCCTGCTCACGAAACCCTTGCATAATACACCCAGGCATGGGATCGAAGCCTACGGACTAACAAAATTTTATCAAGAAACCTATATAGAAAATAGTATCGTTAAACAATTTGCTTGTGAATAAAAAAAAGAATAATTAATTGACTTGTAAAAAGAGATAGCGATATAATGCGCCTTTTAAATAACAGCGTATACCAATTTTTATAAATTATAATATTTCATATATCACTTCAATTAGTGTAGCTTAATGGATGTACTGTAAAGTAGCTAAAGTAATTTGTGTTATAGATATTAGTGTTAAGGATAAACATTCATATATAATACATAAATAAGTAGTAAATATAGATATAGGTATATACCCATATTCTTGACTTAGAAACGAATGCTTATATTTATCACACAATCATCACAGGATCCTGGGATCATTTGGCTTTAAAGGGAAGGGCACTACCTCTACTAAACCGGCTCATCGTCGCCGTCTCATCTGTTCGTATCATCATCATCATCATCTCAACTCTTCATAAGTAGTTAAGTTCTGACAATACTAAAGATTTCATGTGACTATGTTTGAGCACTTTGTTACAAAAGTGAAAGGTAGAAGCTTGTAAGATTTTTATCGATAGTAGTTATCGTAACTTAAGCCATGATTTTTACGATTGTCGCGTACAAAAATTCGTTAAAAAGGCTATTTGGTGGTCAAAGTGGAATGGGATTGCTTTTAGAAAAATCGTTTGTACCATTATAAAAAAATCTGCAGTCTTTTGAATTAATATTTTATCGAACATGCATTTATGTTATAACAATCAATACACAACTTGTCAACATGTGGTATGTCTTATTTTACTTGCCTTTAGTTTTGGGACATACATATGTACATAATCATGTAAAAATTAACAGATTTTTAAGGGAAAATTTAAATCGTCAGAAATGTGCATTAGAAATTATAACTTGTGTAAATCCTAATCCTAAGTAATATTATAAATATGAAAATGAGTTTAGTCGTTTGTTTGCTTGTTACACTTTCAAGCCTTAACTTATCAATCGATTATGGAGAAATTTTTGTTTTATTATTTTCTGTACCTGTTCGAGGAAAATCGTTCTTAATGAGTAAACTCCAGTCGTGCGTCGGAGATGACACACACGATTTTATTTTTTTTACAACCACTGCACCGATTATTTCAGCGTTAGCTTCGATAATTTGTACAGTTGACAGCACTTTAATCTATAAACACTTTACGATTTCGACATACCAGACGTCATTATAGATTGTAAATGTGCTTTCGATTGTACAATAATTGTCCTTATTGGCAATGAACACATTACCGTTATAATATTGATTTACTTCCACTAGATCATTGATGGAATACAAATCGCACCGACTCACAAAAATAATTCTCTAATTAATGGTATTTACTTCTCATTAATTATTTAAAACTTTTTTTAACTCATATTTTACTCAGCCACTCAAACACTCACTCAGTGACGTTTCACATCGTATGGAAATCTTTAATACAATATCGATACATTCCTAAACATCCCCATAAAAACTTAATGGCTCTCTGGCAGCGTTATTATCAATAGATATATATACTACAATTTTGCAGAAAAGATTGTGTCGTTAAATGCTATTGATATTCTTTTTTTACAACTCACTTAAACTCTGGAGGGCTGAGCTCACGTTACAAGTTTACGAGCTATCAACTACGTACTAGTCACGTACTAGTTCATAGTCGTTGCGAACATAAACCTGCAATTGTTGTGGATACGTGAGACATTTTTGGCTCATGAGATGACACCTTTACGAACGAAATGGAAACGACGTCGTCGCAAAAAAAACTATTTTAGTAAATAATTTAAATATATATTCATCTTCGATGTTATTTTATTCACAATGTGAGTTCTCCAACTGGGTAAACATGCTCCCTTGTGGATCTCTTGATAAAAATAGGTTTATCAAAAAAAATACCTTAATTACCTGAATGAGCTTGGATTAAACCTCATCAGATTAAATAATTACAAATCACTTTCAATTTTATTTCATAAAATTGGTTAAAAAAACCTTCACCACATTTTAATATGAGTAGGCATATTTTTGGTAAGTTAGTGCGATCGGCTTATGATTGTGGAAGTTAAGAGAACGGATGGGTGATCATAATATCATGGATTTTATTACCTACCAGCAACCCGCCCGGCTTCTCACAGATAGTAGAACATATTGTACCTACATTTTTTAATTCAAAATTATTCCATATATGCGTTGAATATATGGAATAATTTTGAATGTAAAATATTGTCTACCTATACTATTTGAGGTATTTTAATGTTTTTTATTATGTTGTTATTAACTACATAAAACAAAATAAAATATTTATAAATACACAACTTCTGAATAATAACGTGTTAAAACAAACTTATTTTATTTAAAAGTTACACGTGACAGAGCAACATACAATACATACCGTGTAAAAAACATTGAGTGGTTAAGTCCATTCCAGCAACTTTTAAAGTTTGACCTTGTATCAATAGTAATGGTAAAATCTAATTCCAATTAAGATCAATTGAGCCTATAAAAGGCAATACAATAGAGATGAGATCAAATTTAACAAAGATAAGATAAAAAATGTCAATAGTTTAATAAAGATAGAATACAATAGATGCAGTACATGGTAAACCCACCCCTGTATCATCGATTTCGATGAGATATGAGACATCTCTTTAGAATTTGCATTTCAAATGTTTTATGTTACTTACATTGGTGGAAGATATGAATGCAATATGTACAAAACATATTTTTTATTTAATGTTATTTATAAGAATACTAGCGGCCCGTCCCGGCTTCGCACGAGTGGACAAAATACTTTATTTTTTTACTATTATTTAATATTTTTCCGTCAACGCCGTCTAACGTCCGGTAGACGAACTACTTGTGGTTAACGCGTTGCTATGGTAACGTTATTGATACAATGGGAAAAGAGCGGACAGACAAACACACGAACCACTGTGATCTTGGATTATAGATTACAATAATTTAGAAATTTGTAGATCCAGAATAAGATCTATATTTAATAAAATCTCATTCCTGGTTGTAACTGTTTTAATTATCTTCAAGTTAATTAATATGGCAATAGGCATGATATAGTGACTGGAAATCAACATTACTAAGTAAAGGCGGTTAAAGTCGCGGAAAAATTTCATTGACTATATCCTTTTCACAACAATTTATAAGTAAATTGTGGTCGTTAAAGGGAAAATTTGTATTGATTTAAAAAAAAAACAATGCATTGAGGAGAATGTTCTTATTATACCGTTGCTTAATTAGAGTAGTCCTTATACTCACTTTATGAATTAGATATCAGTTCCAAAATTTATTGTTAGCTTATTTGTCTTCCAGCGGAACTAGATCAATTTATTATCGTGGTTTGTTTTTGGTAATCCCTGATATCCTCTGTTAAGATATAACTTTGTCTATCATCTGACATAGCCAAGCAAGGTATACTTGGGTGAATTGGCGCAAACACATTAGGGTTCTTAATATATGAAGGGATTTGAAAAGGAAAAGGTTTATAAGTTGAATATTTGATGGGTAAAATTAAAGGAATCTGGAGAAAAAACACAAGCCTTTACTATAATAATATGTTGTTAATATTGAGACATCAATTTTTCTGGTACATAAATGCTTATTACACTGTTATGTATCTAATTTTAAAACAGCTTTATGTACAAGAGAAATAAATAAAATAAAAATATGAAGTACGTTTGGTTTAGACGAATAAAGGCGGAAGATGAATAAAGGTATGTCTAAATTTTTTTTTAAATTTTGAATTGGTTCGCTCTTGGTCTCAATTCAGCTCGGGAGCCAAGACAGGACTTACGAGCTAACCCATAAAGTGCCTGCCTATACACCCTGACTTTGAAGACGGACCGGTTATATGTACGCAGAAAGGGAGTTCCATTCTTTTACTGTACGAATTACAAAAGATGTTGAGTAGCGCTTGGTACCACAATTAGGAATGGCGACCGATAAAGGGTGGTAGATCGCAGTGCGTTTGGATGCCCGAAGGAAGAAAGGTGATGGCGGTATGAGCTTTTAGAGCTCCTGAGCACACTCTCCGGAGTGTAATCTGTAAAAAAACCGACAGACGGGCAACTTTGCGGCATTTGTTGATTATACGGAGATATTGAGATAATTCTTTTAATAATTTAGTACGCTTAATTACTGTGGTGTGTAAATTATTTGCCGTTGCGAATAGGATGAAATATAAAATTGAATCTAAAAAATTGGCAATAGCCGAAGGCAATAGCTAATAATGAACTTACTGATTATTTACCTTCGAAACGTATGTATATCAATGGATTGTTATTCTTTGTAGTATGAGATTCTGATCATTAATTTGAGAGATTAAGTAGAATTCATTATAACTAACCTATGTGATTGTTAATACTGTATTTTTCTACTTGCAATATTTTCATTTATAAGGTATGACTCAGAATTACTTTTAATTTGCAGTATTATGTGTGCTTAATGTGCCAAAAAAGATTTATTATATTACTTCCATACCGAATACTACATACCTTTTAAAACGATGAGTGTTGTTTGATAAGACCATGTCAGAGAGTAAAGCTTTAAAGAAATATTTTGTAGTATAACTTCAATGGGACTAGCACCATCTTTACATTGGAAATAAATTAACTAGCTCTTGTTTAAGTTCAAAAAAATGGTCTCACATTTTCTAGGTTGTTTAGATACGGCTCTACAGTAACAATATGTATGGAATAATCATTGTGAAAATAAATATTGGTGTAGGTATCAAAATAGATCTCAGAGCTTTGTAAAATAGGTGTAACACAGGGATGCCAATAACCTTTAAAAGATAAAATTCCGAGTGGATCTATAAATGAGAAGGTTTAATTTCGTCAGTGTAATATTTGGCGTTTCTATATATGTCTAGGGATAACGTTATATTTACTGTTTAATCTCACTATCTTATAAGGACCCATCCAAATAAGAGGCAATGATTTTCGAAGCCTATGGTCAGGGCCGTCTTTAACCTATTGGAGACCCTGAGCATATAAGAATAATGGGACGCCTATGACTTTGACGGCCCCACATTTTTATTACTAGAATAGACAATGAAAGGATTTAAACAAGGTTTCAGATTTTTTATTGACAGTCAATAGATGAATAGATAATCTTTTATTTAAATGGGACGATTCTCACATAATTAAAATTATCTAAGCATACTGAAATTCGATAGCCTTATTTTGGGCGAGGATAGAGTCGCTTCGCGCATGCAAAAGCTAATAAGCAAGTCGATAATATAGTCCCTAATTGAGATTCGATTTACAGTAATTAAATACGTTTTTCTGTAATAAATGTCGGTATTGGTTTAGTGATCTGGCAGGAACTAGAGGCCCCTATAGATCGCGAGGTCCTGGGCATTTGCCCAGAGTGCCCAGTGGAAAAGAGGGGTCTGCCTTTGGTGGGGTATTAAGTACATCATATTGCCCTTTTGTATAAAGTTTTACGACTTAATTCGTCAAAGTGTTGTTAGGATGTTTCCTCACTCTTTATTAAATTTTGTTTAGCTGTTTTTCTACTGAACCGCATTTGTTATTTCAAGACTGGTACAGTACAAAAAAAGTAAATTGATTAGAAATATGTGGAGTAGTGTTATAGGATAATATAGCAGCACAGTATAGGACTAAAAGTATTCCTTGAGAGTTGCGTAGCTTTGTCCTGCAGCTCCCTTTGTCTAGGAATGATACGTGGCAGTAAAAATGAAATTAATTTGATATGAGTTGCTTAAATAGATGAGATGTGAAACAAGTACCTATATCGGTAAGTATCGTCTTATGGAAACAGAAGAGGGAAATAAAATGTACGACAATGCGTGCTATTTAATCGCTTATGGAAGAGACCATAGGATATGCACAAATTAACTCGGTTAGGTCATTTGAAGTGTTAAAATATAAAAATATTTTTATATCTGCATCGGGCAATGTCCCGACACATTAATGGAGTATATTCCAAGGAAGCTTTATTTGACATAATTAAGGGTTTATCAAACCCAGCATAACTTAATACTTTTTAAATAATTTTCTGTATCAGAGCGCATCGATTTCCAATAGAATGATGCCTTGATACGGCTAAGCATTCTCGGATGACGGGAAGGTGTGATTATCTTTTAGAATTTGCCGTACCTCCGTGGGAGTTGGATAAATTCTCTGATTTAATATTTGTGAATTTTAGTATTCGTGATATATAACACGAAAGTAATCATACTAAGGATTTTGTTAAAAAACAACCTAGAGAAAGGTTCCGAGAAATAAAATATTGCTGGATCAGGTTCGCTTGGATTCTGCTCGAGAATAAAATTCCTTCATTTTAATAATAACTCATACATGGTTTTATAGTTAACTTCATGGCAGTGATGGATTTTAGTAATTAAGAAATAGTTACGTTTCTTAGAAGCTACGTTTAAGTTCTGGACGTTAGCTGTATTTTCTAGCTGAGATAAGATTTCATCACAATGTGGCATTTTGTAAACTGAGTATTAATAATCGGGTAAAGAGTAAGTAAATAAGAATAAAAATATTTTAAGTTTGTTTATTTAAATTATTATGAGTAAAAACTAATATCGGAAGGCATCGGTGATTTGCCTTGCTTGTATACTATTTCGTGGTCGTACTCTTCTCGCTTTAAGCGCTAGGGAATGTTCCTTGGTAGAGTACTGCGTCTAAGGCGTAGTCACTTGCATCCATAGTACTATGGATGGTTCGAAGAAATTTTGATAATGGAGAATAGGAGCTGTGACTAAGATTTGCTTTAAAATATCCAATGCATTTTGCAGATCCAGATAACAATTGTAGTCGATTTAAAAAGCAATTAGGTTTAATAATTGTAATTCATCATTCTTAGAGACACCAAACCAACTCATTTGTATTAATTAATTGAAACTCTATTGATTAGTATTGATATGCTAAATACAATCATCAGCCAGTACTGTGAGATATTATTTAATTTTGTCTTGAATGCATCCATATCACTACCGAAAGGTCCAAGAGTTAACCAACACCGTCGTGGTCGGACGACCTAGAATGACATTATAGATTTTATGTGGAGTGAGATAAAGCGAAGATAATCTAAATAGTTTAGAACAACTAAAATCGCACATAATAGTCTTGTTTATAAACAATTTCTTTGAACGTGACAATCTGTGTAGTGATTATGGAGGAGGACATTTTAAAGGACAACCAAAATATCTGTATTTTGATTTTTATTTTATTTTTTTGTAAAGAGATAAGATATTGTAAATAACAGCTAATTCTCACTTTTTAAATACGACAAAATTAGTTTTTTGCATTTTAAATGTAGAATTAGGTTTTTGGTTTGTTTTAGTATTCTTTGTTTACTTTTTATAAACTATTATTATATTATTAGGAAAGTAGTTTTGCCGGTCTAAGACTACCTTAGCCTTGAATTTGCAACTTTCTTTCTTTTTGTTTTTTCAGAAGATTACCATGCTTTTCATATCCAACGAGTGCAACAATAACAACCTGCAGATTATGCAAGACGAGTGACTCTCTGCCAAATAATGTTCCATAAAACTCAAGACAATCCTAATTTTTTCGTCAAAATCCTGTGGACAGACGAATCGCGATTTGAAAGAACCGGGGTTTTCAATATCCATAATTACCACAGTTGGTCCATTGAAAATCCACACATGGCAACGCCATCAAACTTTCAAACACGGTACAATGTGAATTTGTGGTCTGGAATTGTCAATGGTGAATTTATAGGACCTTTTGAATTTCCGGCTAGGTTAAATGGAGCGCAATATTTGGTTTTCCTATGAAATAACTTAAACGATTTATTGGTGGATGTAAATCTATAAACAAGAAGAAAAATGATATTTCAAAATGATGGTTCTCCGTATCACTATACAAGAGAAGCACGAGAGCACCTTAATCAAACATTCCCGTTACGATGAAATGGGCGTGGCGGCCCGATACCTTGGCCTTCACGTTCCTTAGATTTAAACCCCATAGTCTTTTTCTCTGGGGTTATTATGAAGAGATGGTGTATGCAAGTGGAATGAACACCAAAGCAGAGCTGCAAGAAAAATGAAGACGAGCCGAATTCCGAATCAAAGGCACTTGCGGTACCATAAATGACCACTGTACCACGGAGGTCATTTGATCGACACGATCAGCAAAACTAAAAGCGGCCAAGTGCGAGTCGGACTGGCGCACGAAGGCTTCCGTACCATATGTAGCTAGTAACTTATAATGCCTCTTTATAGACAACGTTCGATGTGGTTTGGCCCGGAACATAAACAAACAGTTTGTTTGGTTGACTTACACTGGAGAAAGCGACATAGAGCTGAACGTGTGAGAAACAGCCGACGCTGAGGTCCACGCCGGTAACACGTAGCGTCTGCCCTTGGGTTTTGTTTATAGTCATTGCATAACACACACTCACCGGGAACTGTACACGTTTAAAATAGAATGGGTAATTATTGGGAATTGGGATTAAGCGGAATTCGTGATATAAAAACTCTTTCACCGACGCCACATCCCGCCAAAATCTCCGCTTCTATTATGTTACGCTGCAGAGAAGTAACTTTCAGTCTGGTCCCGTTGCATAATTTTAGGGGACTTAAATTTCTCAACAAAATAACTGGGACGCCAGTTTTTAATAAATCTTATATGCTGGAAGTCCAGGAGCTCTCAGAGAATTAAGAAATTCAACGGGATATTTTGTAGCGCCATCTTGCTCCATTACTTCGTTAATAGAAGTATACTCAACTACTTCTCCTTCAACATTGTTGAATATATCCAAGTTGATTCTTGCAACTTGGTCATTTCGCGGAGTCAAAATTGCTCTTTCGCAAGCCATGAGTTCTCATTATTTGTTATTTCATTTTGTTCACCATACACGGAAGAGATAAGTTCTTCCATTGAATCAACATTGTGGCAGAGATTTTCAGATAAAACAATTTGCCCTTCTTCTTCCGGATATGTCCCTTCGCCAAGTTTTAGCAATAAATCAGAAAATTCCTGCGCATTTGTGTTGCCTCCTGTTCGCGCCCTCATGTTCACTGTTAAGTGCATTCTTGTGACGTGTGGCCAAAGGCTTAAGCTCTTTAAGCATGCTCATATCTCATCGGATTTTGTTCCCCGTGGTACTACTGGCAAAGTTTGTCTAAAATCTCTACAAAACAGCATCGTTACGCCACCCATAGGTTCTGACGTCATTTTGACGGATACCTCTGAGAGTTCTATTAACTGCTTCTACTACTTTACGGTATGCCATAGTGCACTCGTCCTAGAAAATTAAACAGCAACCGCGTAAAACCTTCGCTTTATCACTGCTTCTAGAGAAACCACATACATGATGTTCACTTATGTCCAAATCTATGGGGATTTTAAACATCGTATGAGCAATTTTACCGCCAGGTAACAAAGTGGCTGCTATTCCAGACGACGCCACAGAAAGAGCTATTTTGGCTTAAGCTCGTAATTGTGCCTAGATTATTTTAGTGAGAAAGGTTTTTCCCGTCCCACCAGGTACATCTAGACATATTATTTCTCCTATAGCATTGTCAATACTGTGACATACACGGTCGACAGTGCGCTGTTCTACAGTAAGACTGTGGACTCCGGTTCGTAAAGTTTCAGCTCAGTTTCATTCTCTATTATTACGTTCCCCTTCTATGGTTGGCCGTGGAAAACCATACTGAGGGAGAAAATCACCACCCCTAGATGTAACTAAATCTTGTAAAGCTACTAAGCATTGATTGAAAGCAATATCTCGTCATCTATGGTTTAAATCACCGTCAATATTTTGTCTTATATTCCTAAAGAAGTCTTCCGCTGATCTTTCTTGATATTTTAGCTAATATAGCTCAGTATTCGAATGACCACATAATACTAATAATACAGCAAATAAATGACGAAAGCGGTGTGGACTATCACATTCATTCATTCATGCATTCATCGGCTAAGGCGCTGAATCCCGTCACTTTTATAGGATTTATACTTAATTCAAGCGGTAATATAAAGTATCAGCATAAGGTAAGTACATAGGTTGTGTGTATTAAGATGTCCAAGGTTTTTTTACTATCCCAAGGGAACCCTTTAATTTTCCGGGATAAAAAGTATCTAAGATGTTGATCAGGAATATAAGGTATCACTATGCAAAATTTCATTGAAATCGGTCCAGCCATTTCGGAGATTAGCCCGTACAAACAGATAAACAGACAAACAGACAAACAGAGAAACAAAAAATTAAAAAAAAACTTTTTTTGGTATTTTCCCTCTTTTTACATCCCCCTGACTTGGTTTTAAGCATTTTTTTTCTATGTACAGAAATTCGACCTCTACAGTTTTATTATAAGTATAGATTAGTATTAAATTGTTTTAATGTCGTTATTTTCATTTTATGGGTTTCAACAATTCGGAACAGTATCCAGTAGCAATCAGATCCGAATCAGCAGTTATTTAAAACAAGCGATGTAAATATAGTTTGAACAACGTTATATCCGTTTAAATAAGTAATTATACTATTAACTATAGTAATTTTTCTAAAATTACAACCGTTGGATATTTTTTTTACTGCTTTACATCTACATTTAAGAGGACAATATGCACGATATTATATACTATTCTTTATAGTCGCTGTTCGTTTTGGTGCTTACTGAGAAGTGTATATGACACTTCTCAGCAAGCACCACCAAGGTTGTACTATGGAATTAAATAGAGAATTTTGGTAATTCTCAGAGAAGGCAGGGAAATCCAGATAACCTGTTTAACTTGCGCTATCGTATTAAGTAATAATGTTGAAAGCGGAAAGTTTATTTATATAAGAGTAAAAATAAGAGATGAAATTGCATTTCGAAAACGTAACTTACGTGGCAATATTCAGTAAACTCAATTACAAATTATATGTATTTCGAACATCTTTTCTTTGTTTGGAATTACTTACAAAACAAAATGTGTTGTAAAAATATGTTGTAAAAAGCTAAAATCTCTTTAAGTAGTTTTTAAGTTTACTTATTAAAACTTTGTTTGAACTATTAGTCTCTGTCTTACATAATATTAAATTCAATCACCTAATATATCTGTATTTTGTTAATTTAATTGCAATTATAACGTCTAAACGAATGTTATTTTTTTTTAATCTTTTAATAGTCGATTGTTACTATATTCAAGTTTACTTACAATGCCAAAAACATGGTTTTACTTATTTTTTCTGGTATAATTTGTTTTGAAGCCTGCAGTGTACTCTTAAAACCTTGTAACAAAATACATTTTTAATCTTAAAACAAAAATTTCTTCGTGAGTGTGGTAATAAAATTATCTTGAAGTAAATACATAAAGGGATTATTATATTTTTTATTATAAAAACATTTTACTGCTAGATGTTTATACCTAAAGAAATTATTACTAGTAAAAACTGTACATTTTGTCTCATATGAGAGACGAGAGACTTGTAAAAGCATTACATTCGATGTTATAAGTACAGATAAATGAATAAATGATGCTGGCCTCAGCTTAAGAAATACTTAGAAAAATTCAGCGGGTCTGGAAAGGTCTCAGTACGTCATTTGGAAAAGTACTCGCCCGAATAGCGAGGTGATGTGGGTTCTTGACCCACTTGACACATATGACTACTTGATTTTTTTTAGTATTTATTTTTATATTTTTTTATAATACATAGATCCTTATTTAAGTATAGTGTGAATAAAACCAAGAAAGTCATTTATTTATGATATTATAATAAATGATAAGAAATTTCTTTTTTTTATTATTTTTATTACATCTACGACGATCCACGGAAACTGATTTTCAGTATATTTTCACAATCTTTTTTTATTTCCTGTTGTTTTGATTTTAAGTATTTTGAACATTGGTATACAATAATTGATTTGTGTGAATTAGAAAACGTTCAATTATTAGAATGTTTAAATTGTATGTTTAATTATTAGAATGTTTAAAAAATTTCAAATAACATGCCATGATTTCAAAAGAAAATATAAAATGCCCATTTGGTCTCAAACAAATATTGATTTCGCAAGTGTGATCTCAGCAAAAAATCTTCGTAGTGAATAGTAAATTTAGTTGTTTTTGCTAACGTTGTATATATTTTTCCGGTATCTCAACCATCTCCGCACTTCGATATTAAAGAGATGAAAGTTTTAGAAGTTTGGGGACATCAGTTGCCACGAAAATGTCATCTCAAAGTTACTTTTAAACTAGTTAACAATACATTCTTTAACTGTCAAGTTGGAATTCCCAGGCGCGACTGCCTTCAAGAAATTTAATGGGAGTCTCGAGTAAGTTCCATGTTAATAATGCGAGTTGGAACTAACAGGTGAGAGTTACCGTCGAGTGTCAACGAGCGACTTTAGTGGCAGTCTTGGTAGGTCGTAGTTTATTCCTGCCAGTCCATTGCCATTTGTTTGTTTAAAATTAAAATACTTTTTACAATCTCCCTATTGATTAGTTTGATGCTGTCTAATTTTATTAATGAAAAGCTTTATTCCTGTTGTTTCAATCTGATCAAGATCTACTGTGCTAATATGTCATAAAAAAATTCTTAACAAGAAGTTATATGACATATTCGCCTTCTAATAAAAATAAAACCCTTGTAACGAGATTTTGATGAGGCAGTGAAAGCATTCACAGCAAAATAAAAATGTGCCGACTTCTAATATTGTTACACATCCTTCTTCCTCGGTGAAACTTTCTGGAATATAAAGGTAAATTGTTTATAGATGACGAAGCGAAGATAAAAAATGTTGTCTTATCTATGCTTTTTTAATATACATTATTATGCCTATGACTCCTTAAAGCAATAGTTACTTTAGTTTGTATAATTATTTGGAATCCAGACCTCACAAAGTATTTTTCAAAAAATATGCAATTATACAAAATTTATTTATATTGAAGAATACATATGAATATGGCTTTTTTTACTATAATCATCAATATTAGTTTATAATGTTACCACTTCCTAAACCAAAAAAGCTTTTCTACGAATGATTTATGGCTTCATTTTGGTGAATGAATATGCTTTTATTTTTCGTTTTACTTTTTATGCCTAGGTAACAACCAATCAAACACTAAGTATCAATGTAATTACTAAGAAAATCTATAAATATAAATAAAATTGAAATGTCTGTTTGTAATATTGAAATAATTGTTTTTTACTACATGCATATGAATATATACACGGTACATACACCAAAATATTTACAATTTTTGTCATCCTGTGATCACGGCTCCTGTAAAGGAGTCGAAACGTCAGGATTAAATCCTTACTAATATTATAAATCGGAAAGTGAGTTTGTTTGTTTGTTTGTTCCGCTTTCACGCCGTAACTACTGAACCGATTGCTTTGAAATTTTGCAGACGTAAAGATAAAAGTCCGGATTACATAATAGGGTACTTTTTATCCTGGAAAAAATTGATATTCACGAGGAAAAACAAAAATATTGTTTGCTTGATGGATGGATTGTAGATGGCGCTGTGTGTCGCTTAAAACAACGTAAAATATTGCAAACGAATACAAACATGTAAATTTAGAAGCTAAATGATACGATAATGAATCCCCGAAAATAAGGAATTCCCGAGGGATGACGTACAATTTGTTTTATCGTCTAAATTGTTTTTTTTTACATCTATTTATCCTGAAATCACTAAAGCCAACGAATTACTAATTGGTATAAGTATTAGTTACGTTATTTAGTTCTTGAGGTATGCGATAGATGGCGCTGGGTGTTTTTTAAAACATGGTAACGATGTGTTTTAAAATACATAAGAAGTGGAATGATAGCTTACGCTATTTAGTTCTTGAGGTATGCGATAGATGGCGCTGGGTGTTTTTTAAAACATGGTAACGATGTGTTTTTTAAAATACGTAAGAAGTGGAGTGATAGCTTACGCTATTTAGTTCTAGAGGTATGCAAAAGATTGCGCTGGGTGTTTTTTAAAACGTGGTAACGAAGTGTTTTTTAAGATACGTAAGAAGTGGAATGAATTATATGAATTTTGTATCCAGCGTTACATCGCGCTTCTTAGATTTTTCCTTGGGAATGAGAAGTTTTCTTATAGTTGTGCTTTATACCGCAATATAACCGAATTCCACGCGGGCGAAGCCGCGGGCGGAAAGCTAGTATAAAATAAAACATGCGCGAAAATCCGTAAAAAAGTATTATATTCTAATGGGTAATGTGCGCGGAAGTGTAAGAACTAAAAAAAATTTTTGTCTGTCTGTCTGTCTGTTTGTTCCGGCTAATCTCTGAAATGGCTGGACCGATTTTGACGGGACTTTTATTGGCAGGTAGCTGATGTAATAAGGAGTAACTTAGGCTATTTTTATTTTAGAAAAAATCTTTTATTTATTGTGTCTCAATGACTTAATTTAAAAATTGATTTCCAGTGCTTATATCATACGTTTGATTAATAGTTTGAATTGATTTAAAAAATATATAGCAATTTAAAAATACTATGCCACAGCAACGCGTGGCTGGGTCAGCTAGTATAAAAATATAGTAAGAAAAACAAAACTTTTTAAGAAAATATTCTCTAACACTTCTTCTTGGTTTCGCATTATGTTTTAGTTTTAACCTTTTGGCTTTTTTTACCCTTGTAGCTTTATAGATGCACAGTTTTTTCTTTACTTCGTTTTATAAGTACCTAGAAAACAACTAATAAAACTCACATATTTTCATAGCGAAGGATAAATGTGATTGCAAAGATTTCTTCAAAAGTAAGAAAAAGAAATCCTTTCAGAAAATATCTATTAAAATCTGCAATTTAAAACTAAGAACCTATTAAAGAAACCACAAAAATTAGTACCTAAGGATAAATTGCGGTAAATTCTTGCACTGTGCTTTTTCTTGGTTTCCAACATTTTTAAAACCTAGGGATTTTATGAAAACAATAAATTGTATTTACATCATTAGCTCATAATACGTATCACTTAAAAGCTCTATTAAATGATACGTTTAATAAAATCCCTTTGTTTTAACAATGTTGGAATAAGACCTCTCCAGTCACTTCCGTCTTCCTAGTCATCTGACACACGGCCGTATCTGAAATATTTACATTTAGAAAAATATATCGGTACTTTTGTTTCAGTTCAGTATCAATGAACTTTAATATTATGAAAAAGATTGTAATAGATCAGATATTGCTAATTAATTCCATTACACAGGATCGTGAATAGTAATATAAAAAAACATCAAAAGTCGTTTTCAATAATCTATGCCTAGTAACAGACAAGCTACTATGAATTTGTTGCTTAGATATTTCAAGTAATTTGCCTTCATTGATCTTTTGTTAATAGTAATCTGACATTACTAACCTGTTATCATAAGATTCATAAAGAAATTATTGCCTACGCCTTTCGAAAGCAAGTCCAATATAGAAAGAACTGGTGCGCTTTTATTTAAGCACTTTATAGACATTCCCATTACCCTAGTAAGGGATAGTCTTAATTTGTATTTTGGCAATCCTTGTTATTTATCATTAATCATATATTATGAAATATCTAAGCCTCAAAGTCATAGTAGCCCTGTTCTGTTACTAGGCATAGATCATTGAAAACGACTGTTGATGTTACTTTATATTAGCTTGCACGAGTCTGTATAATCGAATTTATTAGCAATATCTGGTTTTTTATAATAATTTTCATAACATTTAAGTTCATTGATACATACCTAAAAATACATATCATAAAGCAGGAATTTATTATTTCATAGAACAAAATCTCTAAAAAGCATAAAGCAAAGTCGCTGTTGTCATCTATTTCTTCGCTAAGTTCTTCTAAACCGCGTAACAAATATTGATATGATTACTAATATTGTTTATAGGATTTCTTCCGGAGAGTTTATACAGAAATACACACATTTTATTCTAAAGAAATGCCGAAAATTAAACATATTTGTAATGACGTAGTAAAAACGCATTTTCTGAAATTTCCTTAATTAAAATGAAATATCACAAATATGCCATTGTAGTATTTACTAGCTGACCCGGTAACGCGTTGCTATGGTAACGCGTATACAATGGAAAAAGAGCGGGGAAAAGAGCGGACAGACAAAAACACAAACAACGAATTTGTGTTCTTAGATTATAGACTAGCTGACCCGGTAACGCGTTGCTATGATAACGCGTTGCTATGATAACTCGTTGCTATAGTAACGCGTTGCTATGGTAACGTGTATACAATGGGAAAAGAGCGAGAAAAAGATCGGACAGACAAACACACGAACAACAAATTTGTGTTCTTAGAGTATTTATTTACCCAAACAAGAAAAAAAAATGTTATTTCTAAGTTAAAGTCAAATTCTAGGTGTAAGAGTTAAAAATGAATGTACGTTATGCCGCCAAATAGTGCAATATGGTACACACCTATGGTAGCTTATGTCAAAAGGTCATTCCCAATACAATATTTTGCTTCGTGTATAATACAAACAAACTTTAAGTGCTATTTCTATAAACGAATTAACGATACCGAGTGTACTGACTGTATGTAACAGCACATTCGTAACCTACTGTTGTGACTAATGACTCGAAAAACTACTTTCGCAGTTTTGCTAGCAGACCACTTGTCTTACTACGCTCCTGTTTTTGGAGTTCGCGGAAACTCTCACACATTCTCGTTATATTCATTATTCTTTATTTCACTTAACCAAATGGCGGAAATCTATTTAAAATAAAGAAATTATCCTAATTTCCTAATTATATTATGACAATACTTTGTGTGTGTGTATGTTTGTTACCATATTGTCTCGCTATCCTAACATTGCAAAGCCCTTACGTACTCCCGAAAAAACAACGATAGCGTGTTTGTACGCGCTACAGCGCCATCTAGTTACCTATAAGAAATTAATATTCGACAACATCTCAGTAGCCAAAGCAAATGCTTTACCTGAATTTCATTACACAATTATGTTATGGAATTCAGAACCAATGTTGGCACCACAACACCCAGACCCAAGGTAAGTAAAAAAAATCCTTTTCTACATTGACCGAGCCGGGGACCTCAGAGTGCATTACCATGAAAACCGGCTCGTGAGCCTTTCGACTACGAAGGTCGATATTATAATCTTGCCCACGCAATTCAATTGAGTATTTAGCTCCAAATCTAACAGGTTACATAATTAAAAACACAGATCAACAAAAAATCTGGAAAGGGTAGTTTATGGTTAGGCTTTATATAAATACCAGGGAGCAGTTTGATGTTAAAGTTGAAAGCGTCTTCGGCGTGCTATTGTAAAGATTAAGCAACTTTCGATAGGGCAATTGGTTAAGTGACCAAAAATATACTATTCCTAACTATTAGGGAAGCCACAGTATGCCATTAGTCCAGGCTATATTTGCAGTCATTATAACCAACGAATCCGCACTAGGCCCGCTTTCTCTATTTCTATTTCCCCCTTCCGTGTTTTTACCTTTAAGAAAGAAGTCTCTCAAGACCTCTTCCTCTTAATTACATTGCGGCTTAAAGCATGTACAAACCCATAATTCTAATATTTTGAGTATAGACATCACATTAATGAATAAAAATCGTATTTTTATTTATTTCTATTACTTGTACCAAATAATAATGGGTCAAATGTGAGAAATTTTATTCAACTATAACATCACATGTACCATGTTTTAAGTGAAGACATGTATTATATCCTTCTTGCCATTATACTTCAATTTATTTATACATATGAAACAAAATAAACCATATGAGTTTTGTAATAGTACGGAACTCAAACTCTTTGTGTGAAAATAACTATATTTTTACAATTCTTGATATAACTTCCCCGCATATAACTTTGTTAAAGTTTTATTTGTTGTTTATTTACCTCACCAACCCACCCCGGGGAAATTCGAATGGGTTAATGTTTTAAATTATTTATTTATTCTGTAGATGCAATAATTTACGGTCGCATGCTCTTTGAATATTCAGAGAACATGGAAATAGTGTTGTTGGGTGAAAAATGCATTCAGTTGGTGCTCGGCCGGATATAAGCAGAAATGTATCCAGCTACTGCACTGAAGAAATATTTGTACATTTATGGGTACTTGAAATCTTATACCAAAGCATAAATACAGTTGAAAAACTATTATACGATGTATAAACGTACATAAAAAAGATAGAATATGTTGGCGTCGTTAGTCATTATACAGCCAAAAAACAGTCACTGCTGAACAGAAGCCTACTAAAATGGAAGAAAATTTCTATAATCTCCATACATGGCAGACGGGTTAATGATCGCAGTAAAAGTATGAGTATTTACAGTAAATTTAATCTTTAAATTGATAATGCGATAATTGTCATTAAGCATTTATAAAATATTCCTTATTTATTAATAAAATTTAATAGTGTGTATAAAAAACAGGTTCGTATTCTTAAACAGTAAGTTACGGTTTTTAATTTGTAAGTCTAATCGATATCGTATTGTAACATTTGCATTTACAGTATATGGGTATTGAATTGTTTCTTTTATATTATTAGAAAATTGTTGTACTTCTTATTGTTATTAACTTTTTTTATATACCTAAATATATATATCTGTTGACTGGACTTACATTATTATTATATAATTGCTTTAAACTATTATTAATGCATGTAGTATCTACCTGTAATTGTTTGTACATTTTGGTTCATTATAATAATTTATATGCATGTGAGGAATGTAACAAATGTTGGTAGATCAATAAAATAAATAAATAAATTATTATATGACAGCTCAACTTAATAATAATTATTAATACATATTATTCATAAAGAACGGTTTGGTATAAAGGTTAAATATATGTTTAAAGTCTTTATAGGGACACCAAATGGAAAAAGCATAATTTTTAATATCATTTCGGTATCCGTCTGTCTGTGTCAAAACCCTTTTTATAGGGAGGTAAAAGTATCAAGTTTAAATTAATATTAAATATCTTCAGTCCCTTGGTATTACAAAAATATCAAGATTCCAAGTCAATGCAATAAAAAAATACAATTATTGATGTTGTATATTTTGCCAGTAACTCAAAACCTACATGGCATCTCCTATAACAATACAATCTTAATGCCATCACCTGAGATGATTATATTAAACCAAGTAGACCGACTTAGACCCTCGCCTTTGAACTACAGACTTACAGGGAGGCCAGAAAAGTGAAGTCTAAAAATTTTTTTTAGTTGCCTCGTGTTGAAATGTATCTGAATCAACCCTATCTATGTTCTATGATTTTTCGTAATTTTCGAGTTACGATTTTTTTTTTATTAATTTTGCAAAATTGCGACCGGATAAGTTTCAAAAATTTCTAAAAAAATAAGCAGGTTTCTTCGAATTTAATTTTTGCTACTAAATCTCTATGAACTATTATTTATGCATAGAATAATCAGCCTCCTTACTTTAATGTAAGTTACTAAAAACTATCTTAAAATTGAGAATTATTTTAAGTAAGTTATAATTTAAATTTTCAACATAAAAATCTAAACTGGCAATTTCTTAGTTTCTAAGTAGCTTGAGAAAATGCGCTAGACTCTGAACGTTCATAATAATAATTAGAAAGTAGTACTTCATAGGCTATTTTTCGCTGAAATCAGCCATCAGTGGACAGCAAGAATTGTAATGTTGCATTGTTAATAGGTATTCTTTAAAAAATAGTTTATAATTCAACATTCAAAAAACATAATGGATTGATTTGTTCAAAAAATTATCGAAATGACAATCAACATCAACATGACAATACTTGATTTTGATAAATGTATCGCAACGTAGCGAGAAGCCGGCGAGAGTGCGCTTGAAAATACGCTCAGCAATGGAGTGCTAGTGCGGGTTTCTCGATTCAACTGATTGTAATTATTTTTTGAAAGAATGATCATCCAGCGAACATGGTTAATTAAGAACGTCGTAATTAAATAAAAACATAAAAGTCAACATGGCATTCTTGTGGGATACTATAGCCGCCGCATATTGAGTAAACCTCCATATTGATTATATATTATTTTCAATTTTCACGGTCACACATTACCATTAATTTAAAGGATCAATTGTTGTTTTGATTGAGGCTCCGATATTTCATTCCAGTTACGTGCACTTTTGTCACGGAAAAACAGAAGTTTTTAGCGGGCGGACTGGTACCACAGTCTGTCAACTCAGTTAAGTGAGTAATCGAAGCCTGCTACGAAGGGTGGACGGATACGTCTGCCCATAACATCTACCCACAGTATTGGAGCCTCAAAAATAAATAAATGTTTTATCTTAAACTTCATATTTATTAGTTAACGATAATTCTCGTCAGAGAACCTTATATACCAAAGGCTCTTTCAGCACTACAAATATATGCATCAACAAATATGTTAGAATGGTTATACTTTGCTAGAACAATAGAGGTATTTGTCGTCAATTAAAAGCTCAAGACGAGTCGCTTAATACTTCAGCATTCAAAAATAGTTTTGAGTTTAAAATTAATTGACATTAAAGGGAATAAAGAAATCTAAGGAGGTATATAAAACGAAGGACAGACGGCAACCCTAAATAAGTATCCAGATATAACATCTAACAAGTTAATGTATGTAAAAAGGGTACCTCTTATCAAATTATGAGGAGAACTGATCTACTAACGGGATGAAAGGTATATTTCAAAGCCCATATTAGGAGCTATTTAGCTTACACTCTGTGGTTATTTCAAACATGCAAAAAGGTTTGGATCATAACAAGTGATGATATAACATCAAATATATTACAGAGACATTAAATGTTTGAGTGAAAAGTTTTATCGTAATTTAAGTATTTACTCAGATGATACTGTTAAGTGCACCTGTGTGAATAAGTTTAATTGTTGAAGTTTATGTAATCTTGTGTTACTTTTATGAACTGTTTTTGGATAAAGTAAAGCCATAACTTAAGATGTTTAAAAATTACTGCAAAAACAAAACATTTGTGAATCAACGCGTTTTTTTTACCGTTCAGTGCAGTGATTTACCTAAATCAAGGTAAACCTTTATAGTAAGATTAAAATTACATTTTTTTATTTTGTTTTAATGATGCTTTTAATTTACAATAACGTACCCTTTAATTTTTAACTTTTATGTTTTCAATGCTATCTTATTAGATAATTTTTTTAAAAGATATTATAGATATAGTCAATAAAAGCAGTAATACCCTTTACTGCTTTTATTGCTGCAAACCAATTTCATATATCACAAAAGTTTATTTATGATCCCAAACAACTGTTCTAAATAATTCAAAATATGAGAAAATCTATAATCTAAGATCACAGTGGTTTATGTGTTTGTCTGTCCGCTCTTTTTCCATTGTATCAATAACGTTACCAAAGCAACGCGTTAACCGCAAGTAGTTCGTCTACCAGACGCTAGATGGCGCTAACGGAAAAATATTTAATAATAGAAAAAAATTAAAGAATTTTGTCCACCCGTGCGAAGCCGGGACGGGCCGCTAGTGTTAATAATTAACACATAGTAAATCATATTAAATGAAGAATTTATTTTAGATAAATAACAATAATATAATGAATTTTTGAATGAATATTGAATAACATATTTATTGCTCGCTCGAGAGTATCACACTCGCGTATTTTATAACCGTTAAGAGTAATCAATTTAAACTTGACGAGTGTCTACTGATGCCGGCGAGTATAATTTTTGACAAGAGATGGACGGAGTGAATAATTATCACTTGAAATAACAGGCGCAGTGATTAATGACCGAGTGTGGAAAATCATGGATAATAATGTAAAGGATTTTCTATCATTACAGCAAAACTTTGTCTTTACCCTTAGTAATTACTAAAATAATAGGTCGTTAAAAAATTCAATCCCTGTTAGAAGTAAAATATATATAGAAAAAATAATTAACTTTTTAAAAAAAATAAAACCGACTTCAAATGCGTGAACACAAAAAAAACTAAAAATTAAAAAATAATTCCTAATATCTATTACCTAATACTATAATTTTCCTAAACTATGTCAAAGTAATTAAAGTTAAACCAGCTAAATATCTTACAATAGTTATACTTATATACCTATTGTTTTTTGGAGTCGGTGCCAGCCGTATTATGTTTAGCCGCGAACAAGAGACGTGCGGCGCGGTGGCGGGGGACGCGGGCGCGCGTGGCGGGGCGCGCGTGGCAGGGCGCGCGCGGCTCTTGCTCGAGTGAGCGACCCGAAGACGGGCAGACGCTTGAGGGCAGACTACGTTGACGCTCGTGTCAAAAATACTGAATTTTCGGATGCGCAAATTTTCAAATTATTGCTTTCTTTTTTGTTTGTTGTATTCTATTGTATTTGTTATTCTTAGTTGGTATAGGTTTTGTTGTACCAGGCTTAACATACAACTTATTTCTTAATATTTTTTGTTTCATTGGGTACTTTTTTCTTATTTCATTAGGTTTAATAGTCATTTACTGGCACCGACTCCAAAAAACATTAGGTATATAAGTATAACTATTGTAAGATATTTAGCTGGTTTAACTTTAATTACTTTGACATAGTTTAGGAAAATTATAGTATTAGGTAATAGATATTAGGAATTATTTTTTAATTTTTAGTTTTTTTTGTGTTCACGCATTTGAAGTCGGTTTTATTTTTTTTAAAAAGTTAATTATTTTATTTTAAAATTTTTAGTGTTACTTTTTTGTAGATACCCTTAGTGCATTTAATATGGGTAGGCCTACTAAACGCGCAGCTCTAATGAGACAGCGCCGTTCGTTCAAATTGGTTTATAATCGGCGGAGATATTGCGTATAAAAAGTTCATTCCCAATTTTCTACCCTTGGGGGTTGTTTTTTTTATTATTAAATTTAAATTGGACCACCCTTGAGGTATTACCTATACGCCGAAAAAAGATTTGTTCAAATCGGTTCATAATTGGCGGAGTTATCGCGTAACAAACATAGAAAAAAAAACATACGGGTCGAATTGAGAACCTCCTCCTTTTTGAAGTCGGTTGAAAAGAACTTCCACTATCATTAGCCTACATGATTAGTGTCTTTTCTAGTTCATATATACGTAATGTATGGTAGTATTTTGTATGACTTTATAAGAGCGGGACAATAAGCCCGTGACTTTTTGGAAAACTAAATGTTTAATTAAATTAGCATATAATTATTAAATCTATAGTCTAAGATCACAGTGGTTTGTGTGTTTCTTTCCGTTCTTTTTCCATTGTATATGCGTTACCATAGCAACGCGTTAACCGCAAGTAGTTCGTCTACCGGACGCTAGATGGCGCTAACGGAAAAATATTGATTAAAAGAAAAAAATTAAATAATAGCTAAAAACGCTAGTTTTATTATAATTTAATAATTGAAAATAAAAGAAATGTCAAAACCTTGCTTAACTTGATAATTTTCAGTGTCACAACGTTTTGGAAGAATTTTACTGATGACGATAGTTAGTCTCACTTTTATGCTAACTTTATCTCTAACCCTGTGCCTTAATCTGTCCTCAAATTGCCCCTTACTCGCTTCCAAACCTGTCCATAACTTAAAACCCAATTTTGACTAACTAACACTCTCAATTGATAGCATTTAAGTTTTCATTCCCTTATTTTCATCGATTCATTTAAAATACAGTTATACTTCAATTACTCGTAAGTGTTTGTTTGTTTTCCTAATAATTAATTCTCCAAAAAAAGGTGTGGCAAATTACCTTTTATCCTCAGTTGCAAAGGCAAAAAGTGATTGCTAGTAAAGGTTTTCATTTTAAATTATCAAATATACGAAATTAAAAACAAATATATAAAACTACATATCACTGATTTTTTTTATATTTTTAAACGAATCAATGAAAATCCATAATTCTAAAATCACAGTGGTTTGTGTGTTTGTCTGTCCGCTCTTTTTCCACTGTATCAATAACGTTACCATAGCAACACGTTAACCGCAAGTAGTTCGTCTACCGGACGCTAGATGGCGCTAACGGAAAAATATTTAATAATAGAAAAAAATAAAGAATTTTGTCCACCCGTGCGAAGCCGGGATGAGCCGCTAGTATAAATAATAAAAAGATAAAATAAAAAAATTGTTTAGGTAGTTTAGCATAATGCAGTTTCAGAACGTATGACTGTAGTCGCAAAATAGACGTTCGCCGCTGCGGAAAGTAGTCGAATGTCTCCCACTACTGATGGATATAAAGTATCTTGTTTCGATTGTTCGGCACTCAAGAAATTCAGTTATTGTGAAATGTCGTTATTTTCTCCTATCATTATCTGTGAGTATCGTCTCTCCCTGCAGTGTCGCCACATTCTTAGTGATGTACCTATAGTAAAGTTGATTATCGAGTTCACTTTATTTTGCGTTAACGCATATTTGTATTTAATCATTATTTGATGTTATATTGTTGGGTATATAAAACGTACTTAAATGATATTTCTAAAACAATTTAATAACTTAGTTAAACACAGTGTAATATACACAATTTGTAAGACATTTGGCGATTTTAAAAGAGTTTTGGCACATGAGTTTCTTGCCCGATTCTTCTCATGTTAGCCCCTACGTTCAGAATCGGGTCACTCGTGGCGATTACATGCGCGGCATCAACTTCGCGGATGTACTTGCCGATAGCGCTCGGGTTATCTTGATTTTAGTAGAATATTTCATTAATTTTAAAAAATTGACGATTTTAAGTGCCCGCAAGGGCCTATGAAATAAAGTAATATTGATTTTGATTTTTGATTTACACATTCATCAGGAATTACGTCATTTACAAACACAACGAGCACTATGTATTCATATGTACACATACACAAACCAACGTATATTACGTTACTTCAAAATAAATATAAATTTGAGCATTTTTTTGTCAAAGTTACTTTACCATAAAAATGGAGAAATTGAATGCCTAACAACTCTTAAATGCTTAATAAAATAATAAAAATGTAAAATAATGAATTGTCACAAAACTCATCGATATACAGAGTAGTAAAGCGTAGTAAAGTAACCGTTGTACCTACAGCAAATTAGTCAAAGCGCTATTGAGAAATATTTACACCTATTCACAGATTTTCACAAAATGTGCAGCTAACAAGAAAATGGGATTATTACACAAAAAACTTGCTTTGATGCCAATGTATGAATTTATTAATGGGCATAAGAAAATCCTCACATGTCGCGAGAAATCTATAATCAGTTACAGTTGTCTTTTTATTCTTATTTTGATGTCATTTGACACTTTCGCATAATATTAGATAATCTCAAAAACCTTTGGTTATTTACCATGTGACTGTATTTGTAACATGATAGCGCTCCAGCACACTTTTTATGTGGGAGTCATTCAAATAAATTATCGCCTGCCGCTCGGTCAGTACAAAACTAATCAATCTATGCATTCGCCAAAATGGCTAACACTTTAAGCACCTCATATTTTACTGTCAATCAATATATAATAACATATTATTTTCATATAAATTTTAAAATAACAAAAAAACCCTTATGATTCTTAGATATGTTGCTGTGTCTTTAATTACGAGGCATTTTTTTTTAAGTAAGTACGTTTTGAAATTAAAAGGAGACGTGCTAAGATATCTCAATATTTTTATTTTTACATGGAAGCCTGTACCTTAATCTACTTTACTACATAATTTCCGTCAATATTGAGGCACTTGTCATAACGTTGTACCGGTTTTTGAATGCCCTCCGCATAGAAGTTTGCCGCCTGACTTTTTAAAAACTGCATCACAAATGTTTTGACTTCGTCATCGTCTTGAAGACGCTGACCGCCAAGGTGTTTCTTCAAGTGCAGGAACAGATGCTAGTCACTGGGCGCCAAATCAGGGCTGTACTGAGGATGATCTAGAGTTTCCCATCGAAAAGATGTGATGAGATCTTTGGTCTGATTAGCCACATGCGGACGGGCATTATCATGCAGCAAAACGATGCCCTTGCTCAACTTGCCACGTCTTTTGTTCTCGATTGAACGACGCAGATTGTGCAATGTCTTACAATAAGCTGCTGCATTGACTGTCTCATTACGAGGCAGAAATTCCACAAGCAATAATCCATCGTCGGCAGACTTCTATGAGGAGGGCATTCAAAAACTGGTACAACGTTATGATAGGTGCCTCAATATTGACGAAAATTATGTAAGGTAAGTGATACAAATAAGGCCTACCTAATTTGAAACACTCATATCTTGATAAATTATTTGAAAAAGGTGATAAATAAAAGCAAGATATTATTCTTTGATTTATATATTTTAAGTAATTAAGAAAACATATTGTAATCTTTTATCAAAAATCACTCGAAAAGAGGTAATGCCGGAACATTAGCCTTAGGCCTTTTTAAAACATAGTGATTGAACAAAGCCTATATCCTTTATTATAGGAATATTGTTATTAGAGTATTAATTATATAAAAATATATACTTCTGAGCCATTTATCAATTGCTTCCATGACATCCTTGAACAACTTTCTAAGTTATTTTATTAAATATTATGCTTAAATTTCTAGTCAGACTTGAAGTCGCATATTAACAAGAAATAAAGAATAATATAAAAAAACGTATCAAAACAAACAAAAATGAAAAAATTTACATATCTTCTCAAAAATATTATTAAATATTGAAAAATAAGGCTAATATATATATATATGGGTCAGCAAATGAGGCTTTTATTAAAAGCAGGCTTTATTTAGTACATTGTACTTCATAAATGTTATAAGCAGTATTAAATTCGCATATTCTAAAAATTACAATTTAAAGTCATAGTTACCTTTTTGATGAGTTATATTGTGATCTGTATACATTACTTGAAACAAAACTTCAAAGAATAACGTATTAGAATTCGATAAAAATTACGACAAATTCATAACGCGCAATGAAAATGCCCGTCAGTCACAAACGACCGGTCACAAGTGACGCTGTCACAACATCACAACTCTCGCGCACTGTTTGCTAAGTCGTGGGGCTGTCGTCTATGCGTGTGTGAGATATTTTTAATGTAAATATATTTTAACCGACTTTTCCGCACTACAGGCCTTATTTGAGCATAGGCCTTATTTGTATCAGGTACCTTAGTATATAGATAAAGGTACAAGCTTCCATGTAAAAATAAAATTATTGAGATATCTTAGTACATCTTTTTTAAATTTCAATACGGTACTTACTTAAAAAACATGCCTCGTACATGCCTACGAAATTTTTTATGAATTATTAAAATGATGTGTAGGGGTTACCCTACACATTGTTTTAATAATATTTCATATCCAATAAAGTGTCAAACATTTCGTCAAGAGATTCCATGAATTCTATTAATAGGGAATCGTACAAAATAAAATGCTAAATTATGTTTGATAAACATTTTATCTGTATTTATAAAGTTTGAATCCGCATATATAATAAAAAAAAAATCATTACATGACTTTCATCGATCTAATTACATCACTAGTGATTGGTAAAAGTAAATGTAATTCACAAGGATAAGAAGAGATTGTCGTGGAATTCTTTGCACTGATTCATTATGAAATCAGTCTCAAGTCTCGATTGTTACTACACTCGGCGTCAAAAAAATCGCACCTCTAAGAAAATCACGTTCAAATGGCATTAACTCTGGATATGCACATGCAGTCGTATTAATTATAATTTTATTTAAAAGGTTACTTAATTAACTTAATAAAAAAACATTATTTTTCATTATCAAATAAAACCTAAAGCAACAAATAAAGGGTCACAAAAATTCTAAGGAAATTTTGCTGCTCGGGAGAGTCGCGAGTTGCGCTAACTTTGTGGGTATAAAGAGGTCAACACGGGTTCAATGTGGGTCATTCGCTATTAAACCGTTGAAGGGGACACACGCACTGATTTTACTGAAGAAAGAACATCTGGAAAATGGACACTACAGCTGATGAGGCCGCTCAAGTGGTTGCACTACTGCAAGCAGGGGTGCGGCAGTGTGATGTCGCCCGGCAACTGAATCTGAGCCGTTTTTCGGTTCGTAGAGTCTACCAGCGCTTTTTAGAGACCGGTGGCTATATCCGGCGACATGGGTCCGGTAGACGTCGCTGCACTTCGGAAAGAGACGACCGGTTCGTTGTGTCGTACTCTTTGAGAAATCGCTTCTCAAACGCTGTTCAGCTGCAACAGGAGCTCCAGGCAGTTCGCAGACGCACCGTGAGTGTATCCACGGTTAGAAGAAGACTGAAGGAGAAGAACATAGCAGCCCGCAGAGCTGCTACAGGTCCAAAATTGACTGCAGCGCACCGACGAGCCCGCTTGCAGTTTGCTCGCGACCACGTCGATTGGACCATTGAGCAGTGGGGAGCTGTTCTCTTCTCAGACGAGACACGAGTGTGTCTTTTCTGCAACGACCGACGAAGAAGAGTATACCGGAGGCAGGGTGAACGTTTCGCTCAAGCCTGCATCCAGGAGACGGTGGAATATGGAGGCGGATCCTGCATGTTCTGGGGCGGTATGTCGGCTGCCGGCAAAACCGACCTGGTCTGCGTCTCCCGGACCGGAGGTGCTCGCGGACAAGGGTCGCTGACTGCGCGCCGCTATATCACAGAGATCCTGGATGTGCATGTGGTCCCTTTTGCCGAATCTTTTGGCGAGGGGTTCACATTAATGCACGACAACGCTCGCGCACACACTGCAGCCATCGTGAACGACTTCCTGCGGAGGTCCCAAATTCCTGTGATGCAGTGGCCAGCGAGAAGTCCTGATCTGAATCCGATAGAGCACCTCTGGGACCATCTTAAACGTAAGGTTCGATCTCGGGATCCGGCTCCTTCGACTCTAGAGGAACTCCAAACCGCGGTGATTGAAGAATGGGGTCTTATCCCTCAAGAAGAGCTCCTGAAGTTGGTGAGGTCTATGAGGGACCGTATGGAAGCCGTCATCAGGGCAAGGGGGGGTAACACTAGATTTTGAGTTAATTTTAAGACACTTTTTGTACATTTTTTTTGTAAATTATCGATTATTAATTAGGACTTAATTAAGATTTTTTATTATTTTTCAAATTTTTATGCTTTTTGTATAATTTTAATTAAAAAAAAGATTGCACTTAATTGTTGTTTGATGCTCCTTTTTGTTACCTTTCTAATGATACCTAACACTATCCTCTATATAAGGTTTAGGAATTTTTGAATAAGATTTTTATAAGGTGCGATTTTTTTGACGCCGAGTTTAACTTAAAGTGTGCTCATCGAACAAATAATCTTGAGAATTGGATTCAGATAGTGATGCATTCATGGTCTCTATTTTACTTTTTCAATTCTTGTTAAAGGAAATCTTGAGATTTTATTGACTATAGCGAAGTCTTTGAAATGAAATATCAATAGACGCGTTAATTTTATTTTTATATATTTAATTTTTACATTTCGACTCCTTCTCAGGAGCCGTATTCACACAATGAGTAAGGTAATGATTTTCATAAGTGTTCTACTACTATCAAATATTTTAATCAGCCATGTTTCCAACAAATTAAATTGAAAACATATAAAGCAAAGAATCACAATTCGGTCAATACTTGACCACTGACGTTTTGAGTAAGAACCCGTGATGAACTATGAAATATCGATCAATCCTAAAGCTTTAATTATTCCAAGGGGACCTTTATGTTAGTGTTGATGCTCCTTAGTAAATCAATATTCTATCGATAGTGTGTGAGTAATATTATTAATAGTCTAATAATAGAAACATTTAACGTTATATGCAGCCAACCGCTCATTTAGAATAACACTTTAAAAATTTAATGGTCTCTATTACAATGGCATAAGAAAGAAAGAAAGTGACATCGACTGGACTGTCTAAAGTTTTCCTAGTAATCTTCTCAACCAACAGTATTATAGCGTTTTAAACTATCTAAAATTGATTAAAGCTGATTTCAAATATTGTTATTGATAGTTCAGCAACTCCAATAACTGAAGCTATCCTTGTCCACGATTTAATGTCCTGCTTGAGGAACGAGGTTGCTGCAAAATTTAATCGAAATACATCATTTGTCAATGATATTTAAATAATTAAAATTAATTAGGTACACATAATATTAAAAAATAACAACTTTTTTCCAATCTTTGCACTTCGAATTAGACAAGACCTAGCGTACTAGTTCACTTCATGGTTACTAATTTATTTCAATATAAGTACTAAACATGGAGTATATTTTTGACCCTCACTCTTTTGGAAATTTTATAACATTTGGAGACAAAGTTTCTTAAACAGATTGATTTCGAAAAATATTTTATGTAACAAATTACCACAAACATGCTTGGAAAAGTTTATGAGAGCATGTCTTAAGGGTAGTATGCCACTTATCCAAGAAATTGGTTTGAGTTGCATTGGACAATTCGATACACTACGAACTCTCAACTTTGATCAAAGTTTGGTGTTGCTAGATGAACTATTCGAGTAATAATGTTTTTATGTTTGTATGGTGTTTGCAACCAAACCAAAAGCAATATTTCAACGAAACTATTAATTTAAAAAGCCAACTTCTAATAAACTATACTATTACTCGTTAGTATTTTTGTCTGCTAAATAAATAAAAATCAATTGCCACAAGTAACAACTGACAAACCGTGACTCGGACATGGTGGTAATTATATACTCTTTGACACTATAAATTGAAATAGATCATAAAGGTATTATAATCTGTGACGCAAAGTAATCTATAATCTAAGATCACAGTGATTTGTGTGTTTGTCTGACCGCTCTTTTTCCATTGTATATGCGTTACCATAGCAACGCGTTAACCGCAAGTAGTTCGCCTACCGGACGCTAGATGGCACTAACGGAAAAATATCTAATAATAGAAAAAAATTAAAGAATTTAGCCACCAGTGCGAAGCCGGGACGGGCTGCTAGTTAATATATAAGCATTTATTGGAGAGTAATAAACTTAGATGTAAGCTTTGACGAAAATTGTATTTAAATAGTATATACCACCCTATATATAACAGTAAAAAAAAGAATTTAAGAAATTTAAGACTTTTTTCTACTTAAAACTGCAACCGAAATGAAAATTAGTAATGAACTGCAAACATATTAAAAATAAATTTCCTTAACCAATCATATTTTTGTGTAAGTCTTTTCACTCCTCTCACGTATTAACGTTTACTATCTTGTTTTAAACAAAGTAGTACATATGAAACCAAAATCTATGCAATAGATAAGTAAATATCTAAATTTTCGTTAAAGCACAAATATTTCATATTTGCCAACAAAGTCTTAATCCCTTATGAAGCATAACATCAGCTCAGTAAAATTATTAGCAACAGTGCCTCAGAGGGAACGAGTTGTGTCCATTTAAATAATTAATGTGAGAATGGTCGAGCTGCGAGAACCTGCGGTCAGAGGATAATAGTCATTTTGGGACCAAGGAAGTTACTTTATCGGGCCAATTTCCTCCCATTTGTTACGGCAACCAACGAGGGAAAAGATTCCGTCTTTCTACTTTGAAAGATTGCGCGGGAAATTAAAAGGCAGCGTCGGCGTAACCAAGATGTATGTTGGTACTTTTTAACATCCGTAGACGGTTTTTTGATGTTGCCAAGGTATGAAACGAGTTTTATATAACATTTTTATTGCTAGACATTATTTCTTAAGGATTTGTAATGTGTTTATTTAGTTTTAATATAACGTGAATGATTGAAACCGGGAAGAATTAATATACTTTGGAGTATATTAATTCTTCCCCGTTTCAATAATTCACGTTATAATACGCCGTTCGCCTTAAGATTATTTATATTTTATAATATTGTTTACTGTTCGTTTATTAAGCGGAACAAATGAACAGGCGCATATAAAAGTTAATTTGTTTAATATTTACTTTTATATGATGTAAATATAAAATCATGGTGAATTATTTAGTTCTTACACTTCCGCGCACATTACACATCAGAATAAAACACTTTTTTACGGATTATTGCGCATGTTTTATTTTATTTTATATTTAATCCTGACGTTTCGACTCCTTTACAGGAGTCATCCTGTGATCACGGCTCCTGTAAAGGAGTCGAAACGTCAGGATGAAATATAAAATAAAATAAAACATGCGCAATAATCCGTGAAAAAGTGTTTTATTCTCATGGTGAATTATTATTATGAATAAATACAACATCACATACATTGTTCTGAACCCAAGTTAAATAGCTTGAGCACTGGAATATTATATAATGCAGAAACAACTACGACACATATGACATATATGGCACATATATGTCACATGATCGGCTGTTAAATAAGTACAAACTGCTCTCTCTTCAGTCCAGGCGTAAGCTCCTTGTGTGTATGATACTTCATGGTATCATTAATAATAAATTTGATTGTACTGAATTGACCAACGGATTGTGTTATATTGTACCAAGAACGGTCCATAGGCGGGAGGTGCGCGCTCGTAAGCTATTCGCAACTGCTAAATGTCGTACTAATGCAGGTATCCGCTCACCTCTGCGTCGAATGACTGATATCTATAATGATAACTTTGTTGACTCTGACATATTCCATCTTTCTGAGGGTCAGTTCAAGCGTTACATTTGTAATATAATTAGCACGCTTAAGTGATATTTTTTCTATTCTTTAGTTTCTTTTATTGTTATATGGATTGATACTCTCTATTATGGTTACATTATTTTTTAAAATAATTAATGTTGGTATTATGTGCAGTCTCTGGCACTAACAGGTATGCAGATCCAACAAAGTACAATTATTATTAGTAAAATACTGACATAGTGTGAAACGTGGGATTGCATCTTATTGCTGGCAGCTGTACTTAACTGCACTCTTAAGATTAGCTTTTGTTGCTTAGCAAGTACTCGCTTTGCATAATTTATATTTAAGATCACATTTATTAATATGTGGATAGCGAATTTGACTGCATATACACTATTATAATTACTTAAGGCCAACATTTATTTATAAAACAATAGTATGTAGTTGTTTGCTTTTCCTAATAAAGAGAAAAAAAAAAAAAAACTACGGCACTACATCATTCAGACCTGAACCAATACAGAAAAGTTCGTTTTCTACATGGACTTCGCCGGGAAACGAACTCAGGTCCATGGAGTTGCATTACCATGCAAATCGGTATGCCAATCGTTAACCTTTTTTTACACAATATTTTTCTGACAAAGTAATAACATCATCGGTTGCCTAGATCCGCCCGTCTTATATAACAATAAGAAAGACTAAATGTGTCTACTAAAGTCTCTAAGCACACATATCGTTTCAAGTTATTGTGCAATCAGATTTATCAAAAATATTAAAAATTAAGAAGAGATAAATATTTATATTTTTTTATTCTTAAGTGCTTTTATCATCCAAATGGCTGGTGGTATAATATTTCTATAACTACGTACGATCTCCTAGATTTCGCAACCGAAAACTCAAAAATAAGTGAAAATACAAAAAAAATATCCGTTACACCCAATCATTGTTAGTTAGTTAGTTTTAGGACAATTTCTCGGATCAATATGATGACTTTAAAAACAATTCATCATGTCGACAGTTCACGCGCACATTACACATCATCATTCTGCCATCCTGTGATCACGGCTCCTGTAAAGGAGTCGAAACGTCTGGATTCAATAGAATATAAAGTATGCGCAAAATCCGTAAAAAAATGTTTCATTCAAATTTCTAAAAATATTCATCACAAAGAAGTCAGCAGAAAAAAAATTACCATACCAAATAAATAATAAATTTAATTTAACTAATCTTTAATAAAATGTCCCTTACTAAGTTGTAAGTGGTGTATACAAACCATCAAGTATACTAACCTTAACACTAAAAAGTTTAAATGACAACAGCGCCAAAATAAAAAAAAAGGAAAATAACTCATAGAACTTTGAGTAATACAAAATGAGCCATACAGTTTATTTCGTACCGAAGATACTGAAACCTTAGCATTTAAGATTATTTGAACAACACAACACATTGCACGTAAAAGGATTATTGCATGAAACTCGAAATGACGGGGGAGCCGTAGAGATAGTAACACCTCTTTCCAAGATTATGTTTATCCAACTAGGATTTTCGCTTATCCTTACCACGTGCTTATGAGCCAGTCGTGAGAAATACGGCGTAAGTAATAAATTGTGTGATATTAACGTTACTTTAAAAAGATAAACGTTCCGAAGTTATATAATGATTTATTAAAATCACAAGTATTTGAATCTTTGTATATATAATTCTTCTATACGTGAATACTGAACTCTTACTAAACAGCTCGGCCAATTTTGCTGAAAATTTTCCCGGCCCGTTAGCATGGAATGGAAATATAAACTAATGTAATATCCACATTATGACAATACTTTGTGTGCGTGTGTGTTTGTTACCATACCAGCAACGCGTGGCCGGGTTAGCTAGTATTTAATAAAATAATGTAATCACTTTCCTTTGTTTCTCCTGACACTGCTCCAGGAATCTACTTATTATATTAGCATTATATATTTTTTCGTACAAATACTAACGGTAGCAAAATTGCATTTACTTGTCATAATAAATTGATTGACCTTCTCAAATATTAACTATCTACAGTTATCAGTTGCCAACTGTATATAGCATATTCTAATATTAAAAGTTATGGGTTTCCAGGAGCCTGTTATAGTAGTCCAGGATCCTTACAGAACTATCATAGGAAAAAAAATATTTAGTACGGGGTTTAGATTATATTCACATATTAATGCGTATAAATTAACGGCAATGGTTTGCAATTCAGACCATTTTACTGTAGTTCTACCACCATGATTCCCTTATTTGATTCTCCAGAAGTTCCTACAAACAAAATTGAATTATTTGATGTAACTGTTTGATTTAAAAATACATTCATATGTCTTCTTTTCGCTTTCGTAGAAATAATATTGGGTTCTGGATTTAAAACTTGTCTTCAAAAAATTACATTTTGTAAATATACAGTTTCTTTCTTTGTTTCCAATTTCCATACGTGCACCGAAAATAAATAATAAAATTATACAATTTTTGATATGGAAGACTCATGTCTAGTAGTAGTAGGAGTAGTAACATGGTTTTTTCTGTTAATAATTTCATTTTTTGTTTTTTCTGTTATAAACCATCCACTCAGCCTCGAGTATTTGAAATATAAATTAATAAATAAATTCCAGACAATTCACAAAAATTGTTTAATCCTAAACTCAGCTAAGCTTGAACTTTGGGTACTTAATAATGCTTAGAATACATAAATAACAGTGTTTCTTTCATGTACTGCCTCGAATCACACATGCTAAATACAGATCCTGGGTTTTCTAGTCTGAAATGAATTGGTAACGAGGAACGGCACTATAATAAACAATGGGAACAGAAATATAGTTGGCTAGTGTACGATTATGAAAGTGGAGGTGCATTTTGTAAACTATGCCAATTTTTATGAAATATGTGCCAAAAGTTTTGCAGAAGACAGGTGGGGTTTACATAACAGTTCCATTCAAATCATCCAAAAAGGCTTTAGGGAAGGATGGAAAATTACACAAGCATGAGCATTCATCAGTTCATACTATAAGTGTAGAAATGGACAATCTTCGAAAGCAGGTCATGCGCAGGTGATAGTGGAAAAGTACACACTACTAAATATGCGAGTTTGATTGAAAATATTCTTGACAAAATGAATGGCGAATTTAACGCTAAGTGAGCTGTCTAATTATACTAGTAAGGAAACAGCTTGTGAACTACTAGAATGTGTGGGTGAAGTTTTGAGGGATGTGTTCAATAACCAAAAGTTCTCCGTTTTAGATAATGAAAGTGCTTCTTTGAGAAACTAAAAGGAACTAAGTATGATATTCAGACTAATGGAAGATAAAGTCCCTGAGGAAAATTTCTTGACAATTTTCATATCCACGATGGAAAGGCAGAAACTATTGCAAATACTATTGACAAGGAACTAACTGCTCTTGATGGCGCTTCGGATATGGCTGGAAATGTTAGTAGTGTGAGAAGAAAGCTATCAAAAAAAACAAACAAAGAAGTTCTTGAGATACATTTCAAAGCAAATATATTAGCTCTGGCAGCAGCTTCCTACAGAAATAAAAATAAAAAGGTTAAATGGTTTTTTCATGTTTTCAAAGACTATAAGCTGTTTAGCAAATCCCCTAAAAAGGAAAATATTCTACATAAAATTTAAGCAGTGATTATCGATCCCATTCTTAAGATTTCAGCATGTATTGAAGTAAGAGGATTTTAACACTACAGGATAGTAAATTCTATTTTTAGGATCCTTATTTTAATAATAATTACTTGTGAATATATCCACAAAGAAGGCGCAAACCTTGCATCACTAACAGGAGGCATCTTATTGCAAATAAGAAATGAGACTTTCATCGTCACCTCACATTGTGAATGAACTTATCAGTGCACTTTTTTACCGGAGCAATGCTTTGCAAAAGAAAGATTTATGTCCTGCCAAAGTCATTTCCTTAATTACCATAGAAAAAAATACACTTGCAGCGCGAAGACGAAAGAGAGTTCAGCTCGAAATACAGAAATTCGAATCTGAAGTGCACCTGGCTGTTGATTAAAATGCAACTGAAAAATTCGAAGATGTATCGTGAAAACATAATTAAAAAATTAGAAGACAGACTCAATAACAAATCAATTGAGATCATAACATTGTCAAATAGATTCGAGACCTTTCAATCACTAATAGCTTTACAAGACACAGCAGTGAGAAAGTTTTGTGAAAAATTTCCTACGTTTGATGCGGAAAATGTGATAGCAGACTTTAATCATTAAATTTAACATCAAGTCCATGCTAGAAAGCGGAATGTACAAGGAAACAGGTAAAATCCAATCGCAAAAATCTTAGAAGTAGACTAGGGTACCCACTGCGAGTTACAAAAGCTTTGTGAAATCCTTCTTGTCATTTCCGTAACCACTGTCTCCGTTGAAAGATCGTTTAGAGAGATGAATACAATACTGAATAAGGCAAGAAACAGAATGTTACCTGAAACGTTGATCCATTGTATGATGATTAGCTTCGAGGGACCAGACCGACTCAAGACCAGAGAGACTTCATAAGAAGAATTTCAGGAAAAAGTAGTTGATTTGTATGCAAGAAAAAAGTCACGAAGAATAAGATTTTTGTAAAGAAAAACAAAACAATTTTACAAACTTTGGTTCAGCTTAGTTGTATCTTTACGTTATTGTGTAGCCTGATAGCATCTTTCATTCATTACAATATTAACAATATCTGGAATTAATTTTAAATATTATTTTGTTTCATTTATCTCCCCTCCCCCATAGGTCTCTTGATTCCCCCCTTGGAGAATTTTGCCTGTAAGAAACACTGATAAATAAGTATGTGAACGACCATGACTTGGAAACAAATGCTTATGTCCAACACAAACACATATGCCACTATAGGGATTTTAACCCGGTACCTATGGCGCTGAAGGTACGATCGCTACCGTTACACCAAGCGGCCGTCATGTAATTATTAAATACTCAGTTCCTTTTGCAATATTCAAAGCACAAATTACCGCACTGGTTTTATTTCTAACTCCATTTCTCTTTAGTCTATACGACTCTGGAACTTTCTCCTACTTAGAATTCAAAGGACTCCCAAAAAACCCGCCTTTGAGGAATTGGTTCGCTATTTTACCGAAAATCTCTTCAAGAGTCTGTCGCATTATTATACATGAATTTGTGTATATAAAATATTAATATCAGTAGATTGTACTGTTATTTTTATAAAAATGTTTATTGGCGCGATCTAGATAGTATTCGCAACTCTCTGTTATGTTGACATTTTATATCCTTGTTTATTTTTAACTTTATCTCCGTCCCTTATATAAAATCAATCGAAACTCGCTGCTACACCACCGGTAGAGCATTTTGCCATCAAGTACTTTTTTTTAATTTTCTTTGTAATTCTAATTAATATTATAAATACGAAAGTTAGTTTGTTTGTTTATTACACCTTAACTTCTCAAACGATCATGAATTTTGCATAGGTTCACTTTGTCAGGGGTGCTAAATAGTGCTTGTGGTACCTTTCACCCAGAAAAAGTACTGTTCCCGCGGAATAGAAATATAACTTTAAGTAGGTAGTCTACATTAACGCGAGCAAAACAGCGATCAAAAGATAGTCAAGAATAAAATAGTCATAAGAACTTTTCAGAAAATATCTTATCCAACTAGCAATTTCATACGAAGATCTAAATTAACATATTATATTCATTTAAGTTAGCTAACTTTCGGAATAAATAACATCCGAAAGACTAGAATGGCGGCTTATATTGTTGCTTATACTTCTCACTTCAAACTCGATGTGGTTTTGTGCACCTCACCTAATGCCAGCTACAATACGATAAAAGCTGCCACACACGGTATCTTCCAGAACTTTCCACGGCGACGGGATTTGCGGGCAATCCACACTTATCCGTTTTTCATGGTTGTCGGGCCGCGATAACGCGACCAACGTAAGCTTTAATATTTATCGTTTTCTTTTACCGACTATGTGAGTCAATACGAAAAAGGCAACAAGAAAGAATACAATGTTTGTAGATTTGATGATTTCTGTTTCTAAATCAGAATCATGTTACATACATATCTAAATTGTAAATTTTTAAAAATAGTCAATTTTTTGAAGTAAAACCCTCTTACTTCTTTTTCTGGTGATCGCCAGCTTCTGAATAAGATTTGCAATACGTAGTATTCATTGAAATTGTTTTAACCCTTTCCGTGCCAGCTACGAGAATACTCGTAGTGCGGTACTGTAACATGGTACTGACTACGAGGATGCTCGTAGATTTTTTTGGCATCCTATACAAAAAAATACTTCATGGCACTACAAGTAAGATCGGTTTTTTAGAGTTTGGCATTAGGAATAAAAATACATGTTAAGTGTTTAAATAGTATTTTCGTAGCTGGCACGGAAAGGGTTAAAAGATTTTATTGTAACTAAAGACACAATGTATGATTTATGCAATTTGATATTTGATTATGACTTTATAAAATAAAATTTGAAATAACCATAAAAAATACCTGAATTCCAAAACTCTGACAGAGGAAAAATGACTGGAAATTTTATAATAATATGTGATATTGTAGAAAATAGATAAATAAATGATACTGAAAAAGTCCTAAGTAAAATCAAAGTTTATTTTCAAGAAAATAAAGTTCAATGTTAAGTGTGGAGTCGAGTGTTCTTATGTATCTTCAAAGAATAACTAATATTGTTCTCGAACCCTTGTCAAGTATAGTTAGCCTTTTGCCTTTTTGTAAAAAAAAACGATTACTACAGTCGTGGCCTACTGGCATATTGAATGTTTGGCTATCAAATAAAACTGCATTGTTATAACAGTTGATAAAATACATTTTTAAACTAATATATAGTTAGCTATGAAATATTGTTTTGAGTCTATTGGAATTTTTGCTATAGTTCAATTATGTTTAGGGAAAGGGATAGCACGTTGAATGTAGTAGAACATATCCAATTTGCAACAAAATTTTACTTTCAACTAAAATTCAATTATATCAATCTCATCAATCAGCTGCTTTAAGTAAAAATATATTTCAAAAATAAGCCAATTATTACTATTATTTAGTCCCAAGCTTATGCAGTATAGGATCATCAATATTATTGTAATACTAGCGGCCCGTCCCGGCTTCGCACGGGTGGACAAAATTCTTTAAATTTTTCTCTAGCATAAAATATAGCCTATATTACTCAGCGTGAATGTAGCTTTCCAATGGTGAAATAATTTTTGAAATCAGCTTAGTAGTTTTTGAGCTTATTCATTGCAAACATACAAAAATACAAATCTTTCCTCTTTATAATATTAGTGTAGATATAGAAAACACATTGATACATTCAATTAAACAAAAGGAAATAAACACAAGTACATTTAGAGCAGCAATGCAATCATACTACTACGAATAAAAGCTGTTTATTCGAATAGTCGCATCCATAGTCAATGTCCATAAAACCAGTGGCGAGCAAACAAGCAAGCGAGTTAGCACCAGATAGAATTCTAAAACAGCTCCGCATAGAGTCTTAAAGAAAGCATTGGCATGAATACGAAATCCTCACTGGATAAAGAAACGCGAGAAGCTTTTGTATTGGCTACTAATATCGAGTGATACAAAGACTGCGATTTAAGTATTTGCGTTCTTACTATTAATCAAAGCATTTTATTGTTATCTGCAATAATAACAATATCAGATGTAAAGCGATTCTGTTGTGCGACAAAAGTAAGAGTTAGTAAGAATGTTATTCTTACTACTAGATGCTATTCTAAAATCTCTTATGTAGAATAGATGATTAGGAGTTGTATAATGAAACAGTAAATATGTACAGTTAACAGGCACATTAAGCTATCATTTGTAAATAAAATAGTCAATATTACAATAGGATAAAGTAGGTTTAAATGACAATGTATATACGAGTAGCTTAGCTTGATATTCTGCTTAAGGTACTATCGGTTGCATTGTAATGCACTTTGTATCAGTATGAAATTATCTCTCATATTAAAAAAATATTAACGGCGAAGTGCCAATAGTATATAATTCTACTTAACCAAAATTAGAATTTATTTACACTCAGCGCAGAGGTAAGGTAAGGTAATTCGAGAATAATTTGAAATTCTGATATAATTTTATATAAAAAATGTCAAGATAATAATATGCTTTATTATAATAGAAAAATACTAGAAAAAGTCGACTCGGGTCACAAGTGAATCTCAGGCGGGAATCGAACCCGCAACCTTTGGAAATCCGGTCCAATGCTCTCCCAATTGAGCTACCGAGCCTTGCGAACACTCGTCGAAATTTTCTAGTACCTTCCCGATTTTACGCTGTAGGCCAGCGTTGTTTCATCAATGAGAGGAACATCATTAGATTTATAATTTTTATATTTTATGCATTTTCAATGCGATCTTATAAGATAAATTATTATAATAGAAAAATACTAGAAAAAGTCGACTCGCTGGCCTACAGCGTAAAATCGGGAAGGTACTAGAAAATTTCGACGAGTGTTCGCAAGGCTCGGTAGCTCAATTGGGAGAGCATTGGACCGGATTTCCAAAGGTTGCGGGTTCGATTCCCGCCTGAGATTCACTTGTGACCCGAGTCGACTTTTTCTAGTATTTTTCTATTATAATAATTTATCTTATAAGATCGCATTGAAAATGCATAAAATATGAAAATTATAAATCTAACATGGCTGTTTCATCTTAATCGATTGACCAAACATTTGTAAAAATGTTTCTTTCGAATACGAGAGGATGTTCCTCTCATTGATGAAACAACGCTGGCCTACAGCGTAAAATCGGGAAGGTACTAGAAAATTTCGACGAGTGTTCGCAAGGCTCGGTAGCTCAATTGGGAGAGCATTGGACCGGATTTCCAAAGGTTGCGGGTTCGATTCCCGCCTGAGATTCACTTGTGACCCGAGTCGACTTTTTCTAGTATTTTTCTATTATAATAATTTATCTTATAAGATCGCATTGAAAATGCATAAAATATAAAAATTATAAATCTAACATGGCTGTTTCATCTTAATCGATTGACCAAACATTTGTAAAAATGTTTCTTTCGAATACGAGAGGATGTTCCTCTCATTGATGAAACAACGCTGGCCTACAGCGTAAAATCGGGAAGGTACTAGAAAATTTCGACGAGTGTTCGCAAGGCTCGGTAGCTCAATTGGGAGAGCATTGGACCGGATTTCCAAAGGTTGCGGGTTCGATTCCCGCCTGAGATTCACTTGTGACCCGAGTCGACTTTTTCTAGTATTTTTCTATTATAATAATTTATCTTATAAGATCGCATTGAAAATGCATAAAATATAAAAATTATAAAGATAATAATAAAAAAAAATTAAATGTATCTATAATAGACGACATTTAATCCATCAAGTCCCAAGTCATTTCCCAAGCATTTTCACTATATCGTGACGATAAATAGACGTCCCAAGATATCATAACTTTTTCACTGTATAGTCGCCATTGTCTGTTCAAGGCAATGGAAATACCTAGCCCACAGTCGTCTAAAGATAAATAAAAACGAAATACAATGTGACGAATGGAACGACGTCATAATCGTGAAAACAAACAGAAGTCGCAACTATATGTCGTAGTACTGCCATTGACTTTCGAAAGAACGTAAAAGAGACTGCAATGCGAACGACAGGGCGACCGTCGTGAAGGAATTAATTATCATCACGGTCCAGAGGGAATAGCTACATAATAAAATTCCACGACAAAACGACGACAGATGGTCGTGATAATGGGAAAAGCTAGAATACGCCAATCTTTAAACGATATAAAACTGTTACGATACAGTAGGAACGCGCCTTTAATAGCTAATTTCTCAGCAAGCGCGTTACATCCTAAACCGGATCGTCACTTACCAACACGCAAAATAACAGTCAAGCGCTATCCCTCTTTTATAAAAAAAAATCTTATAAAAATAATTAACTCTTTATTGTTATGCGTGCCTATATAACGACTCATAAGACGCACATTTCGGAACGCAACATTATGTAGTACTGAGGAAATATTAAAAAACCGACCAAGTGCGAGTCGGACTCGCGCACCGAGGGTTCCGTAAAATATTTTTATTGTATGATGTAACTAAAAATTTACGGTTTTTTGCAATTATTCCTTTATCTGTGCTGTAAGACGTTGCTTTGTACGAAATTTCAAGATTCTGAGTTCACGGGAAGTAACCTGTAGGTTTTGATTCCCTTGCGAGTGTCGAAAATTTGCGAAATTTAGCGACATAAACAGCTGTATATCTTGATTGCGTTGGCTTAGAAGTTTGAGTTTTCCACAACTCCAAGGGGCAATAGACCTGAGTATTTGATATAAATTTCAGCTTGATACGTCCACGTGTTCCTGAGAAAAAGGGTCTTGACAGACGGACGGACGGACAACAAAGTGATCCTATAAGGGTTCCGTTTTTCCTTTCGAGGAACGGAACCCTAAAAAATGTAAGTAAGAATAACAAATGCTGTCGATATATTAAATATATCGATGCATATCAACTATTTCAAAGGTAAGCGCTGTTAAACTGTCATAACTTCTATTTTTTCTGTTTGACTTTCAAATGTTGGAAAAGGTATGTTGAAGTTCCATATACCACAATGATGTTTGACATAGCTTCGCTGGATCATAAACTTAGTTTACGTAAAAACATACGTGTTCCAGAAAACAGCCGATTATTTTTTTTTCTTTTCTCTAATGTTTTATTTAGAATTATGTTCGCCTGTCTAAGGGCCATCAATTCTCCTTGCTTGCATTCTGCGTGTTTTCATGTGAGCATACATTTTAAACGTTTTGTGTTGAATAAAATTAATGAAGTTCCGTTCTTTAGTTGTCACTTAAAAAGTTGCTTGTTATTGAAAACATGATTCAAATCATCAAGCATTAATACTTGAATCAGAGAGATATGTGAAAAATATACATATGAAAATCGAATTTTTCTCGCATTTGATACGTTTTGTTTTCAGAATAACTGAACAGCTAAATTTGAAAACGTAAGTTTTCGATCGAGTGAAGATGATTGCCTGTTGTAAGCAAATTAGTATTCTACGAGGTAACTCACTGGCTTATCATATCATATCATAATTATTGGTTTCAGAATTAATACAACTCCATATTGTGTTAGTAATTTACGCCCTTTACACTAATGACCAAACGTTATTTGATAATAGTACTTCCATATCATAAATAATTTATAGATTTTGAGAAATTTTCTTAGGGGCATTTAACAAAAAGACCGTGGATTCACTTTTAGAAAGTACAAGATGCAAAGCCGGTTTTCTTCAAAGCGAGACCAGAAGAATATGCTTTATGAGAAAAGATCTATGAGGAGCTATATCGCTTATTATTATTGGGAATACTAAAGCCGTTTCAGAGTACGCGTTTCCGATTGTACCTGCGAGCTTCGGAGACGACAGCATCCACCTGTTTACGGACTACTCCTTTACAATAAACAAATAGTAAGTAGTGGATCAGTATGCTGCCTCTCTTCCGCGCGCACCTCTCGCACTGTGGCCGTTGCTGCCGCATCCCTTCTATCGAATCCACGTTGACTGTTTAAAATTTCTGTTTGAATAAAACAACTAAATTACGATATTTACGCATAATTAATTTTATATTTAATCCTGACGTTTCGACTCCTTTACAGGAGCCGTAATCACAGGTTGACTAAGGCAATGGTCGTCATATATTTTTTACTATCTTCACTATATTTTAATCAAGCACGTTCCTTATCGTTAATTTTCTTTTTGTATAAATCAAATTGTTTTATTCTTCATTTTATTTAGTTATTAAATTCTCACTACGGTTACATTTTATACTACTGAGTCTACTACCAGTTCGGAAATTGGGAGGCCCTTCCGAGAAAAACTGGCGAAAGAAACTCGGGCAGGAGAACCGACCTCCATCTTACTTTTATTATTTGCAAATAGAGCTAACTACATCACAAGGCCTTGCAATGTGTGTCTTTGGAGAGATTTTTTTTATTTAAGGAACACATACAGCGTATTGTATAAATAAATTGATTTAGACACTAACATGTGAAAAGTTAGAACTAGTATATATATGCAATAATATGCATATAAAATGTTATAAATTACGACCATTTGTATGGGTACGGTCTGCACTTATATCAATATCGCTTACTTAACTTACAAAGGCATTATCAAACTGTATCAACCCAGAAACAAAGACTTGGGTCTAATAAAAGACAATCTTAGATGTGTCCAGTTGACCTTGTACGTCTTAGGGTGACTAATATCCTCCGATCTTTATATAGGCTTAAGTTCTTCTAAAATTGTGCTAGTCTCTTATTCATATACTTGACTACGCATATAATAGTACCTGCTAGTAATGTATGCCCTTTTTAACAATTTTTTTACTCTCGTACCCGAGAATACTACTACAGGTAAAAAATCTTGGCACTCCTTTTTATTGAAAATGCAGCCTTAAAAATCAGCTGATAACTAGATTCAATAGGTTTCAGTCTATAATAACGATCTATTGTAATAGATTATTGTCATTGTTATTATTTTATTTTTAAATGGGTGATTTTGTTAAAAAGTTGTGCCAAGATTGTTAACAAAATAGGACAAGTTAGAATGAACAGACTTTAGGTATTATGTGTAATTATTTCTTTCTATATTTTTATACGCTCATTGGGCACAAAATTCGCCTTAGTATGTATAACATTAAAACTGAGTATAATAAAAGCACTTCCCGTTCCGAAAACCACCTTTTCTTTTATTTTTGCAAAAAAAAACAAACAGTGGGCAATTTTTTTTAAAAATCGATAGAATCGAGGCCGTATTTCATATAAACCATCAAATAAGTATTTCTTTTAAAAAAGAATATTTCATTTCTTAACAAACAAATATTTTTTCTCGGTTTCTTGATCATAAAACCACATATTCAAAAACAACAATACCACTATAGTCAATATAATTACATTAACTTGAATATACATGACTCTGCTACGAGCACATGCAGGAGACTGTCACCGACTGTTTATATTTGTATGTTGCGAAGCTTAACGTGAGTACAGAGAAGGTATTAGTTAATGAATTTTATTCTGAGGCATTCTATGGTATAAACTGAAAGCGATAACGTAGATAAACAAAAAATAAGTTCTATATGTCGACTTCTCAGTCTCTGACGCAAAATTGTCCTCCACCGTTACATTATTTCTCCTACTACATTTCCACACAGTTGAGGTTTCACACTTAAAGTTTTATTATTCTGTAATGACTCAATATTCCGACGGTTTTTCCGACTGCAATCTTAGTACAGGTGGATTTTTTTGCAAACAATGGAATTACATGCTGACGAAAGTTTGTAACCGTTATTCTGGTGGAAATTATGTGGGTTTGTCTTGATTCTCTTGATTAAATAAGAATTGCAATAAATGGACCTCAAGTGAAATTTGATCCGCTTATTTGTAGCTCCCAAAATTTAATATTCGGCAATCGCAGATTTAGACTGATCGGTGGCTTTTTAAACCTGAGGTGTGTTTTTTAGCTCTTTCATGAATAGTTCTCTTAGTTTAGCCAATACGTGTGCTCTAGTTTATTTTGTAAGCCCCTGGCCTATGTAAAATCAAAAAATCCTTAGGAGTGCCCACAATATTGGTGACTCTATGCCTGGAGTATAAACTGCATCGATATGCAGTACTCACGCAATACATTGCTGACTTTGTCCACAACTTGTTTGGCATAGAGATACCACTGATGCAAAAGACGAGGGTTATGTAGTGACCTTCGTCACGTACAATAATAGTGTTGCATACGGGTATCTATCCGTGTGTGTGAGTTTACTTTGTAGCAAGCCAATCCAAACAATAATTATGAACTCATAGTCGATGATAAAAAATGGATTTTTCGTACTGGAGAGTGCTCGATACGGCTTCACATAAGCTTTAGCAAATGCAGATGCATACATAATTTTTGGCATACATAGTTTTACACTTGGCTGGGTGGGAGAAGGGAAGAGATTTCATTGTTTGCCTGGTGCCGGAGTATAACCGAACTCAGCCCGCGACCCAGACTTATGTTTTCCGTAGCTACTTTTTTAACTCTATTGTAATAGCACTAATTTTTACTTTAAAAATGCGCAAGTTTTTAAATGACATTTTGATGTGTTGATTCCAGAAGAGTCACCTCATTTACAGAATGTTGATGCAATAGTGAGTGAGACAACTTTGAGCAACCTCTACCCAAATCAGTAGATTACGATTTAAATTTTTCGTCAAATATGATCAACAGCTCTGCCCCGAAATAAACAGAAATTATTTTTATTTTAATGTGATTAATGTAAGTATGGATAGTTTTGAAGAATCTGCCGTGAGTGGTTCCGGCAAGAAAGGTAAAAAACGCAGAAAAAGATCCGCAGTCAATAATAAGGAAACAATAAAAAACTGCATCTATAATTACGTATTCCAAAAATAATTTGAATTAAATTGGGCAGCCGTTTAAAAATATACCCATAATCATCCCAAGGTGAATCGGGCAGCTACTGAAAAATATGCCCAATATCATGAGGTCAATAAACAAGCAGTTGTGAATTATAATAAAAAGCAGCAAGCAATTGTTTGGAAAAATAAATTTATGCCCGGATGGCACTATCACTAAAAGATAGATTATTATCATGTTTGTAACTTAATCACGTCAATATGTGTGAACGATTTAATGGGATTCGGCATATAGGTAGATACGATTACCGTAAGATCGGGTGGGCAATTTTCTCCTAACATACACACATTTAAAATTTCCCGCGAATGCATTCGCAAGCAACATCTAGTTATGTACACACACACTACACAAAATATGTAACAATAAACTGGATATGGTTTCAAATAACTATACATTGTATTGTAAACGATGATGTAAATGCAATACGGCTGTCCATTTTGTTGTGTTAATCACTATATCATCTCTTTATTTGTTTACAGTCTTATCAAAAATAATATTAATAAAAATTTCCCGATAAATCCCTGCAAATCCAGCTATTCATGTATATTCCGATCTTATGATCTAATGATACTGTTTTCCTTTTTTTAGGTGTAGAGGATTTCCTGTATACTATGCCGCATGCCGCAGGTAACAATGAACATGTTAATATACCAGAACAATCAGGCACTTCGCCCTCGATATGTTGTTTAGTATCAATAGCCTAAAAAATATTTTTTACAACAGCTTTTACCCCGCGTTTTTGGTACAAGTTATAAATCTTGGCCGCAGCTCTTTCCTACCTTCCGGTTGCACCTAGCGCTTGCGCCCCATCCACCTACAATTATTAATTCAATACTTTGCCCTTTAATTAATATATCATTGAAATACGCCTAAGTGGCTTCATTATATGATTTATGATGGATGCCCTTTGAATCTTAATATATTAGTGTTTTAAATTCAGGAGAAATTTAGATCATTTGTGTTTTATAAAATGGCCTAAGGTGAGCACATCAATTAGAACTTCGTTATTTAATTATGGTGGCTGTTCTAAGGTCTCTAAAGTTCAAGCAAAATGATAACTTCAATTCCAAAGAAATTGCCCTGACTTATTTAACCCTAAATAAAATATTTTCTTCACCTAACTCCTACTCCTTAGAAAGTCCGTATTATTTAAAGACAAATCTCCATGAGTATTTAAGGGGAGAATCATTTACTTAAGAATGAGTTTTAATTAAAAAGCAAGCTTTAACAAAAACTACTTGAAATTCAATACTACTGAATGGTCAGCAAATCGAATCGTAAAAAGGTTTCATTCCGACTAAGTATTAGTGTCAGAAAAACATCGGAAAATTCTCAGCACTACTGTACTGTAAAAAATGCAGAAGATCTACAAGGATTCCTTAATATTATTGATGTAAATAGTGCATAGATTCATAGTCAATTGCATGTTTAAATTAAAGAGCGTCCATTGTAAATCCTAGTTGAATTTAACCTGTTTACGATTTCATCTTCTATTTTATTGTCTGTCTCCAATTCCATAATAAATTATATGTTGGGATGTATGGAATTCCGTTGACTTAAAATGACAGGAACCCTATCTCTTGGTAGTATTGAAAACCTGTCATCTACGTTCCTTTTGTAAAAACGTGGACACACTGGTACCGTTGCTAGGGCCTTTTCCTCAAAGTTCTCCATAAAAATGTCGGTGAATATAGAGGATACAGGAGAACCCAGAATTTATCATTCCACATGGCTTGGCATACTGTATTACTCTAGTATCTTCCTAATATATCACTAGTTTTAACTATGTGTTGGTAGTTCTAGTTTAATGAAATGAAATTGTATTTTTTACTAAACAATCCTCAACGTTACATATAACATCCTTATACGGTATCCTGCGAGAGGCAATCTCGAAATTTAGACTCTTTTCTAAAATTGCAAAGGTGTAAGGACGAAACAAAAAAAAACTAGTGACTTACAATGAAATTCGTTGATCCTATGTGTAGCATTATTAAATAATATATTTGCTAAATATAGTCAGCAAATTCATATTTCACGTTTAAACGCACGAAAAAACGCAAATGTTTGATAAAGAAGTCGACTAGAAATCCTTTGCGACTCTTTCCTTAATTTTTCATCACTACCCATATTATCGTTTCTATCCTCCATCTTAGTGACAGTTTAGTAAGTATATCAAATCATTCCTTTTACACCAAAAACCGTGGGTCATAAATTATTTTTGTCTTTTTTTAGTAACTAATAATCTGTGATAACTTACCATGGAAGACTTTTCGCAAGTTCAATAAATAAGAGTGTATTTAGTATGAAAAATTTCATAATTTAAGTAAAGTAACTATGTATTATATGTTATTTATATGTTTTGAATATATTTGTTTAATAGTTTATTTAGTTACATGAAAGATCATAAAGTAACTTAACGGATTACCAAAAAAGAACGACGGAAAGCCATTTATAGGTTCTTGCACTGTTGGTTCACATACAGATGTTTGAAGTACAGTATCAGTAATAGAATAAACCAGACCTTTATCAAAGTAATATTTTCTGTGATGATTATAGTTCATTAAGATATGTTATAACGAGCTACGAGTATGTTAGGAGCATAAAACAAATTGAAATTATCTCATTTATAACGAAAGCAACTGATATATATCATCATTCATTGCTTAAATAGATATTTTGTGATGGATTTTGATAAATAATTATAAAAATATTATTATTATCATGAGATAAAGATATGATATGAATGCACATTTTTATCAAGATTGTCACTTGGTTGTATGGACTAGCGACTTTTACAACTTTTATTAATAGCCCTGAATCTAAGTAAAACAATAATTTTAATCAATAATTATCATAGATTACTAGCGAAACCCGACAACGGGCTACATCAGCCTATCAATGTGAGATTGAAGCTGTGACGTCACAAAAGGCAGGAGGTTTGTTTCCATATCCCTCGTATATAAACTACCACTCTATGACATGACATACCATTTATAAAGATAGTCTTCTACAGGATGTTTTTTTACTTATTTTCTCATTCATACCGATACAGAGCCTATTTAAGTATTGAAATAACGAAACGTATTTGGTTATTTTCTCCACTTTGATATTGCCAACGAAGCTAATTTTTAAACTGAACAATGACATAAACAAATTTTTGTTTTGGAACACATTAGGCTGAAAATTGCGATTTTTTCTTTTTTAATACGCTGAGCAACGTGTCCACTTATTTTTTATTAGAAGCATGTATACTACATAAAAGCATAAATAGTTGATTTTTCATATAAAAATATTTAAATCCCCTTTTTCAACCCTTTATGATTAAAATTTTATAAAACGCTAAAATATGTAATCTTGTCGTTATAGTCATGTAGATAAATTGCATGCCTCATACTTAAAAAACGAACTAACTAAAAAAATCGTCTATTTTCAATACTTAGTAGTAGCATTTATGAGGACAAAATACACGTATCTAAAGAAATTATTATGTGGAAAAATTCTACTTGTAACAGGCTGGACACGAACCCCGTTGGATTATTCCAAGTGTTGCTTAAGCTGATTTCAAGTACATCTCTTCATACACTGCTACTAATAACATCGAATGTGATAATTTTACTTGTATCCAACAATCGTTTAGGAAAAAACAATGTCATTCTTATATAACTTTATTTTTTAAGCATTTTACTAGTAATCTTTTGTATTCGCTTTAGTACTGGCCCGAACAACGACAGGATGTGGGTTCCAATCCCGCATGATTCCTAAAAGAAGTTTATTTTTTTAGTAATATTTTCGTATTTAAATTCTTAAAGTAAAATGTTTAAACAACAATAAATATAAAAATATCAAAGCTAATTGTACTACACAAATTATCGCTCTACGATAATAAAACAAAAAAACGACAATCGTTTTAATACGATTCATACCAGAACATATCTGGTATGAATCGTATTAAAACGATTACCACTTTATAGAAATGTATAATAAAAGATAATTTAGTTTATCGCAACACGAGCTAAGGAAAAGCCCAATTGAGGACACATATTATACAAATTACGTAAATATGCATTAGTTATAATGAAAATCTGACACAGCACAGCTGTAAGTTCGCGCAGTGAAGTCATTTTATTTTACGCCCGTTTACACGTCTCGTTTTATCTACCGAAAAAAAAGGTATGAGGTTATTTATTGGATTATTGATGCGGTGCAAACATTATCGTGTATTAGTATTATTGCGTGTAATATTTATAAAGAAAAACGAAGACATACACAAGTACAACACAAGTAACTGTTCTCATTCAGTAACAACAGCATAACAGCAGTCAGTGTTCTGCACAGATATTATAATAACTGAGTTGAAAGTTAATATAAGGTTAAGTTTAAATATTTTTTAATTACTGTTTAATTTAATTAAACTCCACTTAGATATTAATGTAATCTTAAATATTTCCCAGTGATTGTAATTTTAAATTTCTTTTTCTTTCTGCCAGTTGAATATACCGTGGGATTATACGTTAGATAACAAAATAGTGATTAGGCTTGTTCGGTGAGTAGATAATAATGATAAAGAGATAACGCTGTGCTTGCTGACAGACAGTCTGTATTACAATATAAAAGCCAAAAATGTATGTAATAAAATCAGTGTTTAAGTATTAACAGCATTATACTTCAGATCATTATGATATCTACTATTATCATTTAACAATAATTAAAAAAAAACAACTTCCCTGCCGCTTAAGATAGCAAGGGTTTATTAAAAATATAAAATCGTATAAATTTGCCAGTTGTGAAGTAAATGCAATATTTAAGAGTTTTAAATAACTCATAATCCCAATAATAACAAATCATACCCAAGTACGAAAGCTTTTTAAAATACATACTCCATTCCCAAACATTTTACCCCTAGATAGAGGGGAGATACCCCTAAAAGAATGAACCTAATTTTCTATAAACTTTTTGGAATCAAAAAATGTGCGCTTAATCAATTTGCTATCAGGAGCAATGTTTAAATAGAAGAAACTCAATGATACTTCATAACCAGACATACAAAAACTACCAATTACGTCGTAATTTTTTGTTTACTAATTTAATTTTTGCATATAGCTTTAGTGAAAATTGTTAGGGATTGGCACATTGTATGAACCTAAGCGCGACTGAATTCCGAACCTTATTATTATTAGTGGTTGTGTTATGTAAAACAACAAACAATCCTTTATACTGAACAACTGTTTTTTTATTACTATTGCTTTTCTATATTCTTAGCTTATTCAAGTAATATTATTAACTTTTGAACTGTTATCTGGTGCATGTATGCATGTAGTGTTTACCTGTAATAATTTGTAAAAGTCTCTGGTCAATATTCCTTTGTCTGTAGTTAACAGTTACTCAATAAAGAGTATTAAGCTGAATTTAATTCAATTATTTTGAACAACCATCATTAATTAATACTCGTATTGTTTTTCCTAGTGTCAATAATTTAAAAGTCATTATGACTGGCAGTATCATGTATCATTATATTTGGTATTCGATCATCAAAGCCCTCGGGTGAAAAGACGTGGTACAGAGAAAAATAAACCAACCATTATGATAAATTAGATACGAAAAGAAACATACGAGAATCCAGCTTAAGAAAAAAAGTTGTTAACACTGAAAGCTTGTTTGAAGTTATATATAACAAGTAACATTAATATAGAAATCATTAACAATCCTTCACCATAAATCGTTTTTGCAGTAAAAAAATCAAGCTATTTATAATAACAAGGAAAAGTAACGAATGAAAGTTAGGCAAGTCTATTGTGTACAAAATAAGCGAGCAATTTTTACGATTATCCCGACGACAGGAAACTGGGGAACCGTTGAATGTGAATGGGAACCGAGAAACACTGTCATTACAAAGGCGGCCATTGAAAATATAAATGAAAATAAGAAGGCAAAAGTGGCCTTCATTATGTAAATGAAAATATCTTTTACATCCGCTCCCATTAGCCCCTGGTACAGAAAATTACTTATTTGTTTTACCCGAACAGGATCTATTCAAGTTGTTTATGAATCATGGACTTGTTAGAGATTTTTTGGTGTTTTTCTTCAATACTGAATGAGTAATGGGTATTATTTGAATATAATATTTTTTATAGTACACTCGTATAATTTATACTTTTATTTATGTTCAAAATGTTACTAGACGAGTAATTATTGATCGATTAATAAATGCTTACAATAAACTAACTCGCAACCAGTAGCCGAGCACGGTGGTGAGAGATTAAATTACGTTTGGCTTCACAAAACACAATCGTATACTGATCTCTTCCTGGGCCCTTACCTTGTCTTTGCAACAAAAACACTAACAATAAAGCAGTTCATGTAGCAGTATAAGGCATTTTTATAATACAAAGGTGGTGTAAACGAAATACGCCAGGTTGTAGTAATCGATTTGGAAACTAATTATTTTTATATTTTTTTTACTAATTTATGGTTAACTTATTTAATCTGTATATATACCTACTAGCTGGTCTGGTACTCACAGGACGCGTTATAGCTGCAGACAAAAAAAATTAGAAAATAATTTGATATTTACTTTACCCCACTTACTTGTATTTCTTGTCAACAATGAATATATGTACGATTAAATCGGAATGATATATGCCGTTTCCTAATTACTATATGTCTTTCCTCAATTGTAAATTATTCCATTATGATGAAATATTCATTCTTAAAAATTAGAATATAATATTTCGTCGAATTACATATCTGTTATTCGAAGAAGTTTATTATGAATTAAGTTTTTACCTATATAATTGATTATCCAGACATTTTTAATTTTCTTTGCGACCACATGATCTATCATAGCTGAGGAAAATGTATACATCATTCGAAAGTAAAAATACAGTATTTAAGATAATTCAAGGAAATCCTTTATTATTATTGTTTATTCTTTGCACTTCTATTGTTTGTTCATATGTTTTCCATCTACACTAATATGATAAAGAGCAAAGATTTGTATTTTTGTATGTTTGCAATGAATAAACTCAAAAACTACTAAGCCGATTTCAAAAATTATTTTACCATTGGAAAGCTAAATTTACGCTGAGTAACATAGGCTATATTTAATGCTAGAAAAAACTTAAAGAATTTTGTCCACCCGTGCGAAGCCATGACGGGCCTCTAGTCTATTATAAAGTGATTTATTTTCGAGATTATTTTTTGTGAGATTCAGATTAACATAAATTTAATGGAAGTACGTAGTATGAAATATTAAGTAACAAATACTCGTTAATAGGTTCTGATAAAATATGAAGAGACATGTAGACCAAATGGCTCGATTATTTTTAAATCTATAAATGGTTTTCTACTACTTAATCAACAATAGCGTAAATAGTTCTAGGTACCTTGGTGACATAAGGAAATGTTTGATCCGATCTGTACATAAGGAAGGTAGTTATTGCGATTACTCTAATTACAGATCAATTTCAATTTAAGCTATAAAAGAGCACAAATTATCTTTTAATGATGCGATTTATCGCGGTGATAGGTGCTTTTACGTTTTTTAGCTTTTGCGCTAGACCGCTATCTCGCCTGATGGTAAGCGATACGACGATGCAAACTAAGATGTGACGCGCTTGCCTAGAAGATACCTATTCTCTCGTAACTTGAAGACCCTAAATTGTATTTGTCGGGAAACACAGACTCAGGCAAATAGATCCTTTACAGGTACGGATCACAAAATGTAACCAAAATGTTAAGTGCGACACTTTGGTATATCAACCAAATAATGGTGGCACCTACTTGTATGTCTGGTTGTCCGATGAAAAAATGAGGGCGGCGAACCAAGGCTGTACAATTCTGTTGCACACTTTTCAAAATGTATCCTATAAAAACGGATAGGCTTGCTAAGTTCTGTCTATGCTCAAGACTTTTGAGCTTATTATAAAAAAGATCATAATTACTGATGAGCTTTTTAGCCCTCCTCTCAATGGACTCAAGCGTCTGGAGCTTGTATAGAGAGGAATTGTCCAAGAGATGAGAATAGCAGTCCATACACGGTCAACATTGCACAACTGTTTCGGCGTGAAGTACCTTCTCAACTTCGACAGAATGCAATTATTTTTTTAAGCTTATTGGGCTTTACTTTCAATGAAAGAGCCAAATTTGAGAGTTGGTGACAATGACATGCCGAAAAGCACAAGATGATCTATGATCGCCACAGATACACCTCGGAAAGTAGGAGTCAAGTTGAAAGGACTCCTTTTAGCGGAGAAAATACACGCTTGGTTCTTTGATGGATGGAACCTTACCAGATTGGCATCGCCCCATTCGGGGGCTGCCTGCAATTATAGATTCATGCCGCTGACCCTCGCCTCCTATTACACTGGATCTGTTGAGCACTGACTCGTGCATGAGACATATAGTTCCTTACAACAGTGCTGTCATCTGCGGGACCCTAAATACTGAGCTTGAGGTACGCCAGCATTGATAGCCAAGTAGTCCGACGAGCTACCTTCAATAACAACTTGTAACGTCCGATCTCTCAGGAAGTCCGATATCCAGATACACAAATCAGTGGGAAGTACATATGACGGAAGCTTGCCACACCCTGCCAAAAGCCTTCGATCACGAGAGACGGCAAGCTCCTCACCATGCCTCTGCTTGGCTTCGCTCCATATATAAGGGCCGTATACTAAGAAGGTTATTTCTTCTAGATAAGACAGGAGCCTATGGTTCGGTACACGTTAAAGAGAATGGACTTGACCGAGACGGGCTTGTAGTTGGCTTCGGGTGACCACGACTGCCCCTTTTAGGCACAGGCTGCACGTTGGCCTGCTTCCAGGTCTTTGGTACTTTAGCCATAGATGAACAATATAGGCGTATTAATAACGGAGCTAACTCAGTAGCGCAGTTCGTAAGTACTATGGCTGGTATAACATACCGGAAGGTACTGCATTTCCAGGATCCAAACGCGAACGTTCGATAAATAATTTGGAAAGTAAATCAGCCTTTTCCTTGGCGGTGAGAGCCAACGATCCATCAGGTTTCAGCAAAAGAGGCTGGTAGGTACGGCAGAAGTTACTTTCGATCGACTTAGCCAGGGTTCAAAATGCTTTGCTACCAGACGGGCAAGAAGCAAGCTTTTTCCCTATTCGGTTTATGTTAGTTGTCTTTTGTTACTATTTTATTCTCGAAACTCGATAAACTATTGTTTAATATTTAAAGTTGAAGATATTTCAAAGCAGTTGCATGTGCCATTATCATAAAAGAACTAAAGTTTATTAGTTTTTTCAGGTGGATGTTATGGATTAAAAAGGATCGCTAAGTCTACGGTGTTTGTTTTTTTTTTGATACCGCCGATATTTTAAACCAAATAAATAATATTAAATAAATTATTTGAAAGTAATAATGGAAAACTAAACAGAAAAACACGAGATAACGAGTGTCACAGTAAATATATCTTTATATACCTATTTAATTTCATCTTTTTTAGGATTAGAAGTAATAAGGTACAAGTAAAATATTTGTGCCAATATATCGTAAAAACCCGCCCCGTTGTTGGGCGGGGGAAAGATTAAGTTGAACAACAGCGCCAGGACGCTCAACCTAATCTCTCACCTACCGTACCACCTTTCCCGGTGGTAGGGTGGCGAAGGGCCTTAAGGGAGAGCGCAGGTCGCATAGATCCTTAAGGCAAGTCTGCCTGTTATCCTTCTCGTGGTTGCCGCCTGTTATTGGTCTGTTTCCCTCTGAAACAGACGTAACTAAAACAGCCAGATGCACCTCCCGTCTCTTCCTTTTTGCACTTAACTCCTTCCCAATCCTGCTTTCCCTTTCCCCTCCTCCTTGGCTGATCCCTTTTTAGCCATCATCTCCACCTGCACTAGGGGGCGAGCCGGTGGAGTATCAGCCCTCCTGCACTAGGGCCTGTGCAGTTGAGCGCCGTAAGGAGGGATGAAGGAATCCTGGAGGGTTGAGTGAAGCGGGGTCGGCGGTAGTACCTCCGCAACACAACACGCCCTCTTTGGTCTGGATTTCAGCCGAAACGGTGGCCCCTCTGGGTAGCGCCAGGGGGGAAACGGTCATGCGTCCCGTCAGAGGGCCGCAGCGAGGGGTGGGGGGGGCCCGATGTGCTCCTTGGCATGTCGGGTGGTTAGGGTCATGCTGACGAGGCAAGGATAGGTGGAACCACTGGGAAGCAGGAACCGGCAACCCAGCCATCTGTCTCGAACCTCCGATGTCGCGCCTGAGCACCAACCCACCACACCTATATCCGATCAGTAATCCTAGTGCACCTTTTTGATAGGGCACTCCCAGATGTGCGGGCTCCAAGGAGGGTGGGAAGCTGATCGGATGAACCATATTAATACCAAATATGGATCCACAAAGGTTCACTAATACCGCAAATACAAGCGGGACGGCCGAGAAATCGGAATCCCCGCCACACGACACCACACCCGATGAAAACTCAGAGGGAACACATCAGGGGCAGGCTGGAAAATCAGTACCCCCTGGCATAGAAACTACACCTCCTCTGGAGGACCCTAAATCATCCATCGAAGAAAACTGGACACTGGTTGGCCGATCTGGGCGGGGAGTCATCGGGGGAAACCCTGGTGAAACCAGTGCTCAGTACGGCCAGCCGGTGTCCGGTAGAAAGGCGAAGGACAGGGCAAGATTGATGCGGAAGAAACAACTTCAGAGCTTAGCTCGGGAGTCTGCAACTTCCGCAACAAAAGACGACCAGCCAGGTAAGGCTCCGGGACCGCCGGGGGCGATGAAGGCTGCAGACCGGGGAACCTCGCTAGCATCCAAGCTACCACCGGTGACTACCGGGCCAAGTCATGACAAGGCTCCGAGACCGCCGAGGGGGGCGAAGGATGTGACACGGGGGGACTCGCAAACACCAAAATCTACCCAGGTGACTACCGGGGCTCACGGGAAGGTACCGAGACCGCCGGGGGGAGCGAAAGGCGCTATGCGGGGAAACCCGCCAACGTCCAAGCTACCTTCGGTGACTACCGGACCCTACCGGAAACAGGGACGGCCAGCAACATCCGAGGGCGCGGAAGCCAAACGAGCGGCAAAATCCAAAGCGAAAAGGGCACGTTTCGATGAGACCATGTCTCCTCGGGGCGAGTCCAAGAAGCTGAAGATGGAGTCGTCTGATGGCACCCGCCACCGGTCCTACGCTGCTGCTACAGGAAAGACGAGGGACGTTCGGTTCGCTGTGACGTCGACCACCGGGTTTATCTCGAGGGCGGCGGCGGAGCGGATCGAAACAGAGCTAGAAGAAGCCCTGATGCAGGCAGTAATGAACGCCGGTACATCCGGATACACAGGTCCAACGATCGCCTTCTGCGGCAAGCCGACCTACGTAGATGGACACCTCAGACTTGCAGGTGCCAACAATGAAACCCTTGAGTGGACTACACGGTGGGCGAAGGAACTGCAAATTCCGGACGTGGGAAACCTCACGGTTGTGCGGGCTGAGGACATTCCCAAGAGGATCCGATGCGGCTTCGTCCTACCCAAATTATGGAAACGCGAACAGGCGCTGATAGGAAAATGCCTTCAGTTTGCAAATCCAGACTTAAAACCCGAACGGTGGCTCCTGAATGGGGTCCAACTGCAGGAGAGCATCGGGTCTACATTTGTGATTGTGTCCATCCCGGAGGAGATCGTCCCAGCTATACTGGCTAGGGGACGCCGACTCAGCTTTCTGACTGGGTCGGTGTACCTGAAGTTCAGGGATGCCAGGGGCAGGTTTGTTGACACACCACCACATACAACAAACACTGACGACTCCACGGCCATGGAAATGGACACCACACAAAAAGAAACCACACAACAGACGGAACCAACACCGTCGACCTCCACAGCTCCAGTCCAGGTACCCAAGGGCGCCGAGAACGCGGGACCGTCTTGTCCACTTTCTTCTGGCGAGGGAGAGAATGCTGCGGGGTCTCCCTGCGCGGAATCCTCGCTCTTAAGTGAAGATGAGACACTGGGGCTCGACGATCTGGGCTTGGAGGACGTCATCTGTCATGATGGCATCCCCCTCTAATGTCCAGTTCTATCAGGCAAATCTCCAGCACAGCGTAACCGCAACGGCTCAGCTTCGGCGGTGCCTGGAGAACAACTACACAGCAGTCGCCCTAATCCAGGAGCCGTGGATTAGAGGTGGCGCCGTACGAGGACTCTCCAGTCTAGGAGGTAAGCTCGTGCATGCCACCTGTGGGGACGTAAGATCCTGTATCTATACATCAAAGAACATTAGAACACAGCCGCTACTAAACTTCTGTTTCAGAGACTTATGCGCTATAAGGCTGACACTCAACCAAGATAATCACGACCAAGACCTGGTAGTAGCATCAGTCTACATGCACGAAGATCTTCGTGTACCATCGGAGGAGCTAGCTTCCCTGGTTCGCTTCTGTTCAGAGGCAGATCTAGAGCTGATTATCTCGACAGATTCCAACGCCCATCACCCCCTGTGGGGACAAGAACCGAGTAACACTAGAGGTAACCAAGTAGTTGAATTCCTTCTTACAACAAATTTACAGATAGCGAACATAGGCAATAAGCCCACCTTCGTCACCAAACGAAGCAAGACCATTATTGACCTCACCCTCGCAACACCGACAGTGGCCGCCATGTTGTCTGGCTGGCACGTCTCTGACGAGGCGTCCTGCTCGGACCACAGGTGGATACGATTCGACCTACAGGTAATCACCGTTACTCCGACCCCTAGAAGGTACCCAAACAAAACAGATCGTCATCGATACACCCAGCTACTTGAGGAGTCGCTGAGTAAAGAAAACAATAGCACGAGCATATACAACACCTCGCAACTGGAACAGCAGGTAAAGAATCTAACAAACATCATTATAGAATGCTTTGAACAAGCCTGTCCCCCCAAACTCCCACCCTCCAAAACTTCGGGGAAACACCAGTGGTGGGGACCCGAATTGGAGAGACTAAGAGCTGAGGTAAGGAGGAGGTTTAACAGAGCCATGAACACATGCAATGATTATGACTGGGAAAACTACAGGGCAGTTAAAGCCAAGTACAAAAAACGAATCAGATACTGGAGAACCGCATCCTGGAGGAACTTCAGCACAGAGATAAATACGACAAAACAGGCAAATAGGGTAAGGAAAGTATTGGCTAAACAAGGTCCAGGAACCTTAGGCTACCTCAAGAAAGCTGATGGCACCATGGCCCAAAGCCAGGAGGAGTCAAACGCCATCCTTCTACAAACCCATTTTCCGAACAGTTCACCGATTCAACAGATGACATGGACCGATGAACCAGTCATCCCTACAGAAGAATGCTGGCGACTAGCCAATAAAGTGATTACACCTGAAAACGTAAGTTGGGCCATAAACAGTTTCTCTCCCTTTAAAGCAGCGGGAACAGACAACATCTTTCCTGCCCTTCTCCAATGGGGGGAAGCACTTATACTCGAAACTCTCACTCACCTGCTGCGAGCCTGCCTAGCCTACAAGTATACACCGCATGGCTGGAGGGACGTAAAGGTAGTATTTATACCCAAACCAGGGAAGTCAGACTACACCAACCCTAAGTCATTCAGACCGATTAGTCTGACATCCTTCCTACTAAAAACATTAGAGAGGATATGCGACAAGCACCTACGAGAAGGAGTGCTGAGGTCTGTACCTCTTCATAAATCTCAACACGCCTACAGCGCGGGGAAATCTACAGAATCTGCTCTTCATCAGGTGGTTAGTAAGATTGAAGAAGCTTTTCAAAACAAACTTATTTGTCTTGGCACCTTCATTGATATTGAAGGGGCCTTCGACAAAACCAACTTTACCAGCATTGAATCAGCTCTAAAGAGACATGGAGCTGAGCAGCAAATCATAGACTGGATCGTTAACATGCTTCGCAACAGAATAGTAAGGGTTGCAGGAGACAGCCAGGGAGCGATCGTGGCGCGCGGATGCCCACAAGGAGGAGTACTCTCGCCATTACTCTGGAATATGGTAGTGAACGACCTCATCACCTTACTTAATAACAATCACTTCTACACCATAGGTTATGCGGATGACATCACTATACTAACTATAGGGTTTCAGGCCGGTATAATCTGTGACACCATGCAGGCAGCTATGAAAATAGTTGAAACATGGTGCCAAAAGTACGAACTAACAGTCAACCCCGCCAAGACTGAAATGGTAATGTTCACTAACAAACGCAACATCAGCAGCTACCAGGCTCCAAAACTGTTTGGGACCACATTACAATTGTCCAAAGAGGTAAAATATTTAGGTATAGTTCTGGACAACAAACTAAACTGGAACAGCCACATTGACCACAAGATCAAAACTGCCAGCATTGTGCTATGGCAGTGCCGACAAATGGTAGGTAAGAGATGGGGCCTGTCCCCGAAAATCTTCCTGTGGCTCTATAACACGGTGATCAGACCAATGGTAAGTTACGGTGCTGTAGTGTGGTGGCCCAAAACTACCCAGTCAACCTGTGTCAACAAGCTACAAAGTCTACAACGCCAGGCATGCTGCGCCCTCACAGGTTGTATAAGCACAGCCCCCACGGCGGCACTGGAAGCGATGTTAAATCTCACCCCGCTCCATCTACACATCAAACAGGAAGCGGCAAAAACAGCGCTGAGGCTTAGACTCTACAAACTGGTAAGATCAGAAAAAGTAAAACACCTCAACGGCCTACTGAAGGACTGGCTAAATACTCCGCTTATCGATGCACCCTGCGATAAAATAAAGCCTACCTTCATCTTTGATAAGAAATATAGAATACATCTGAATGAAGACAACAACCCAGAGGTAACACACAAGGCTCTCATGATATTTACCGACGGATCCAAAACCAAATTGGGAACCGGCGCGGGAGTATTCTCAGAGGACCTTAACATAAACTTCGCCTTCCCCATGAGCCTGCACAACACCGTATTCCAAGCGGAATGTATGGGCATCACTATGGCAGCTAAGGCGATAACAGCACGGAAGGTAAAAGGTTGTAAAATCAGAATTCTTTCCGATAGCAAGTCAGTCCTACAGGCTCTGTGCAGCTATCGAGTCACATCCAGCCTGCTCCATGAATGTCACCTAAACCTAAATGAGGCAGGAGCATATAACGAGATAACTATCCAATGGATCAAAGGCCACAGTGGATCACGAGGTAATGAAGCAGCTGATGGGATGGCACGGAGGGCATCGGATATGGTGCCTTTCGGCCCAGAACCCATCATCCCCATTCCGATCAGCTGGTTCAACAACAGTATTTGTGAACACACATCAAAACTGCATCAGCAGCAGTGGAACTCTCTGGAGACGTGTAGACAAGCTAAACTCCTTCTACCGCGGGTGGACGCTCGTGTCTCCAGATCCTTACTACAGCTAAGTAGATCAGAGCTGCGCCTAGTAACAGGCGCCATTACTGGTCATGGCAACTTTAACAGGCACCTTTTTCATTTAGGTATCACCGACAGCCCTCTATGCAGAGGATGCATGGAAGTGGAAGAAACAGCAACCCATGTCATTATGGAATGCCAAGGAGTTGCACACTACCGGGCAAAACATCTCGGCTCGCTGGGCAGTCTCCGAGAGGTTCTCACCAAGGTGAAGGCACTTGGAGCATTTCTGGCGGAGCTGGGATGGCTGAAATAAACGGGTATACATCCTCCAGACGCAAAATAGGCGCTTGAAGTCGTCGAGTTGCGGATACCGCCCGTATTGGATGAAGAAGAAGAAGAAGATATCGTAAAAAAACCCGGGATTATCGTTCCTCAACGGGTTCAGTAAAAAACAACCGGGAATGGGATCGATATTTTATATCTAAAATTTTAAAAAGAACAAACGAGTTCATTAAGTCAGCTCATTGTGCTAAACCACTAATATTTGTAAAGAATGCTAATGAGTCAGCTACAAGTTGATTGATAATTGTTACTACCGTATTCTTACTATTACTAATCCGATTTTTATATAATATTTTGTTATAGTTTTGATATTATTAGGTTTAATTTTGACTTTTTATTCAGTAGGTAGATCGTTAATAAGTCGAGATTGTGTTGGCGCGCTGGCCCGACTTAGCTACCTATACATATAACTATACTTATAATTATAGGAATACATCTTATATAAATACACTTATACAAATATATTTATATATTATAAATTAAATATACATATGTATATAAAACATATATTTACGTGACGTTCGCCCTTAATATACTTTGAGTACATAATTGTAATAAGACACCAATCTCTTCAATCGAAATATCACCAACCACTTGTCGTCTCTTTCTTTACGTACTAACGCATGGACGGGAAATATGTCGAAAATATCCGTTAAAATGTCGACAAAACGCTATTGCTATGATAGAGTTTCTAGACAAAAATCCGCAGCTAAGTAAAACTACTCTTTTGACATAAGAAGTCAAATTCTAAGCGTAACCATGCTAGAGACAAATTACTAAAACACGAGAAAACCGGTCGACAAAATTTTGTCGACCCATTTTCTCGTGTCGTCGTTGCGTATGCTGGGCGGGCATGACGTCTCAAGTTATACATAATCACGATTTTATGAATAACAAAGTAACATCTTGCCAATGAAAACTAAAAAAAAGGGTATAACAGCAAAAATGTATAGGAGCAAAGCCTAATATTTTTGCTATTGCAAAAGTAGATCCCATAATTTCATACGAAATTTCTGGGTATCTTAGACGTATCTTTAAAAATAATTTAAATAAAATTAATAACTTAACTTAAATAACAATTAACAGTATCAAAACCTAAATTAGTAAGAAAATAAAAAAAAATACCGAAAAGATATCAAATAAGACGAGCACTTAAAGTAGGTATTTGTAAGATCATGTCGGTTCATGACAAAGTATGTAATCTTATCTGAACAACCTAATAACGTTGCTTCCTTACCGAGGGGTAGTCAATGCATACAAACACGACAAATCACGCAGAAGGAACATATAAAAGACCGTTCAAATAACTTTTACGGAGAAAGAAAATTGACAAGCAGGTACCTATTCTTCCAGCTATATTTACAATTTTCCAAAAGAAATACAAGTTCTAAATGACAACAAGCAAAAAAATTTGTCTTACAATTTACTTTATTCAGTGGTCAGCTTTTTGTTAACATTCACCTGCACACGCGCGTCGACAGCAACCATTCACTCAGTAGTCTGTAATTTACTTATTCGCTCAGTCTCTCGTTGGTAAACAATATTGTATTTCCTTGCCAATCGAACCAGACTTTCTAAACGTGACGTCTGTATCAGTGCTTGTATGTTACTAGGAGTCAAAAATATATTAGAATAATCTAATAAAGTACATAATTTATTCTAGATAATACATAGAATCTCACTATGGCTCTCACGGCTACTGAAAAGCAGCGACACTATAGTAGTATAAAAAAGTGGCCAAAAGAAGAGATTGCCTAAGAGCACTTCGAATGATTATGGATACGCCAGAATCTGGATCTGAGACACCATCACTTTCAGATAGGATTCTACGTACTGTTTTACTAAGATATGTCACTGCTCGTCGACTTCCTACCCCTCAGAAAGTTTTATGACACTTTCCACATCACCCGAGCCAATGTGGAAAGTTTGAGTTCTGCATTGACCTAGCCAGAGATCGAACCCTCGACCCACTCGAGTGGCGTTCCCATGGGAACCGGTGCCTAAGCCACTCGACCATGAAGGTCGTCAAGATAATAGTTGGACATTGTGTGGCCTTATTTAGCATAGCTTTTTTGTTACATTGTGTTTTTTCGTTTTTTCGTTTCGTTCTCCTTCGTTTTTGATTTTGACTATTTTGTACTAAGAGTACCTATATTGAGGGAAATATTGATTCATACAATTGATTAATTAAATACCACTAATATAATACGTTTTTAACATGAAAAGGGTTAGATATGTACTTTTAGGGTAGAGTATATATCTTTTTCTTGTTTTATTTGTCACTCTTCATTGTAACTCATTGTAACGCACATTGTTATAATTTTTATTTTATTGATGTTAATCACAACTTTGTACTAATTATTAGTTAAGGGAAACCTATTATTAGCCTGCTATTGATAAGTACCTTTTGTATGTATACAAGTTATGTAAGCTGTTGGTTTTCTAAATAAATAAATAAATAAATGACAATAGTGCATAAATTCATTGTTAAAGTTCAACTATTTTACTGTTCCTACAACTGTTACTTTTATGAATTTACCTGTGGTACATGAGAAAAAAGACTTGATTTATGTTGGTTCCGAAGATTGTTTGTTGTTTAAAAATAATTAAAAATATGACGGTTACAGAGTTGCTATTTTTTTAACCTTGCAGTAGTTAATTACCTGAAAATCAGAAAATAGAAGCAAGAGCTCGCGACCAACCACGAAATTGTATTTGACAAGGTTGTCTTCATAGCATGCGTACCTATACATTTAAGTTTAACAATTTTTTGGAATCATAATTTACAGTCGCGGTTTTCTCTGATTTTAAATTGACCCGAGTATTCTCCAAGACGGGCTTTATTACCAATAATAATATAGTATTTCTATAAAAAAATATTGTTTACACAACAATATTCGTCAACTTTGCAAGCAGTTCATTTATAAGTCACTTTACTAATGCATTTTCTAGCACATAGGTACTTATAAAATAATTATCATTAAATCTCATCTTTAGTCTAGTTAATAAGCAAATTAAATAATTATTTTTTTACTATATTACCCTGACGTATGTTTTGTGTTCTTAATTTGACAAAGGTTTTTTCTTTTTTAAAAATGTATACAACGGAAATAGTTCTTATTTTCTGATATCAATAAAGATTACTACATATCCATCTTACATAAATCTGGTCACTGATGTCAAGCAAATAACACCTTAGATTTTTAATCTTAGTTTTATGTGTTGAAATAAAATAACAAAATACAATAGACTAATATAAACACACAAAAACAACGTCTAACATTTTCTAGGCGCGTAAAATAGTATTTAACTTTAAAACTAAAATATCAAAAATACGGTTGCACTTATGAGGGTCTATAAAACGTCGCACGGCAGAACCTGGCAGAACACGACCCACTAATTGATGGAATTATGTACGTTCTGATTATGATGCATCTTCTGCCGTGAGTCAGCACAAAACAGAAAAACAATAAATTTTTAGAACATATTTTGTAGTGAGCATACTCTTATTAAAATATAAATTATTAAATCGCTAATACCTAGCTTAAACTATTGTTTAAGTTTTTACTATTGTAAAATCAAAGTAAAACACTGTTTCGCATTATACTAATATTAGTGTCAATGAAAGTCAAAAATAATAGATTAATGCGTTATTCTTTGCCTTACCTATTTTAATTATACATTCAATATTTCGTGTGGGTTTCAACATAAACGTAGACTTGTAATGCCTTTTTATCTTTGGATTATCAAATTAATCTTTATCTATTATAGCTCATTAATTTTCTATTATACATATAGTCATATATACCTATATTAGCTCATTACATATGAAATTGGCGTTTTGTCATCACTTTGGTCTGAAGTATCTCCTCTTTGGTTAAGAATTCCAAATTCAAACTTATGAATCCATTAAGCTGATTCATTTGTGTTTCAAAAATAATCATTCATTTGTTTTCTCCTGATTAATTAATTTCTTAGGCGTCGCTCATATCGCAAAATGGAAAACATGAAATATCGCTATATTTACTAATACGAATTCTATCGTGGCATTAGTACTGCAGAAACAGCTCGAAGGATTAACGATGTGTACGGCGGTGGTGTCGCAAAAGAAAACAAAGCACGTTTTTGGTTCCAACGTTTTCGTTGACCTTCAGAACAATCCCCATGGACGGGCGGTGACCAAAGTGGCTAATGAAGAATTAAAAGCTATTGTGAAAGCGGATCCATCGCAAACCACTTCAGAGTTAGCTGCAGGTTTCGATGTAATTGATAAAACTGTTTTAATCCATTTGCAGCATATCGGGGAAGTAAAAAAGCTTAAAAGGTGTAAGGTGAATTTAGTAAATCAAACCAGCAAATACGCGTCGACTGCTGCGTTACATTGCTCAACCGACACAATAATAAAGGGATTTTAAATCGGATCATCACATGTGATGAAGAGTCGACCTTGTATGATAATCGAAAGCGCTCGTAGCAATGGATAAACCAATGAATAAAAAATTGACACAGTAAGAGTTACTTGTGAGTATTTGGTGGATTACCGCCGGTGTCGTTCACAACATCTTTCTAAAATCTGGCCAAAAGATTATATCAGCAACTGCAAACCATGATGGAAGAACTAGCTGCTAAACAACCAAAGCTGGTCAATCGCTCTAGGCCATTGCTGCTTTAGGACAACGCTAGACCACAAACTGCACAACAGATGGCCGCTTAATTAGAGGAGCTGCAAATTACCACTTTTTTCCGGAATTTGGACAACTTCTTACAAGGAGAAAATCAACTCCGATGTGGCAGTCAAAACCGCCTTTAGAGATTTTATTGATTCTCGCCCCCATGGATTTTTCACTAAAGAGATCAATGAACTACCTATGATATGACAAAAATACATAGATAACAATGGTGTATACTTAGTTTAATGAAATATATTTTACAAAAAAATTGACTTTATATTCCTCCCATACAAAACGCCAATTTCCTTTGACGTTTCCAACCAACCTTTTTACTTTCCATGTTTTGTACATATAAGATGGCTGAGTAATTTCATCTAATTGTCACATACCCTTACTCCCAAAGTACCAATAGCATACTTCTTTGAGTGATACTTATGCGAAGTCAATATACTTTATTATTATAACTAGCTTCCGCCCGCGGCTTCGCCCGCGTGGAATTCGGTTATATTGCGGCATAAAGCACAACTATAAGAAAACTTCTCATTCCCACGGAAAAATCTAAGAAGCGCGATGTAACGCTGGATACAATTAGTTGTTAAACCAAAACTGAATGGTACACTATATTATATGTTTTCCCTTGTGGAGCAAAAACTTGCAGATTGTGGAACACGCTACATAGAGCTGACCATGCGAAAAACAATGTTTTTCCAAGCTATCATTCCACTTCTTATATATTTTAAAAAACACATCGTTACCATGTTTTAAAAAACACCCAGCGCCATCTATCGCATACCTCAAGAACTAAATAACGTAACTAATACTTATACCAATTAGTAATTCGTTGACTTTAGTGATTTCAGGATAAGTAGATGTAAAAAAAAACAATTAAGACGATAAAACAAATTGTACGTCATCCCTCGAGAATTCCTCATTTTCGAGGATTCACTTTCGTATCATTTAGCTTCAAAATTTACATGTTCATATTCGTTTGCAACATATAAGTAGATGTAAAAAAAGTTTAGACGATAAAACAAATTATACGTCATCCCTCGGGAATTCCTCATTTTCGGGGATTCATTATCGTATCATTTAACTTCTAAAGTTACATGTTTATATTCGTTTGCAATATTTTACCTTGTTTTAAACGACACACAGCGCCATCTACAATCCATCCATCAAGCAAACAATATTTTTGTTTTTCCTCGGGAATATCAATTTTCCCAGGATAAAAAGTACCCTTTTATTTAATCCGGAATTTTATCTTTACGTCTGCAAAATTTCAAAGCAATCGGTTCAGTAGTTACGGCGTGAAAGCGGAACAAACAAACAAACAAACAAACAAACAAACTCACTTTCCGATTTATAATATTAGTAAGGAAGTAAGGATTACGATAATGATAATATTCCAGAGAACCTCACGCTGCTCAAACTAAGCAAAGCTTAAACTATAAGCTTAATAACAGATATAATTAATAAATAAGAATTATGTAACAATAAATCAGTAAACAAATACTTATGTTCATCACATAAAGATATGGCCCCACCAGGATTCGAACCTAGGTTATGTATGAATGCTTGCCATTCTGAGATATCTGTCTGTTCTGTAAGGTCATTTGCACACAAAAATTATTTGCCGCTATGCGAAAGATAGCTTCTATGTATAGGTGTAACATATTTAATAGAAAAGTAAGGAAATTAATAAGGAACTACGTATACAGATTACGGAATACAGAAAAAGTCAACTTGTTAGAGAATGACAATAATAGTAGTTTATGATACTGTTGCATAATAAGGTTTCTTATAACATGAGAGTGTTTTACAAAAACGAGCCGTATAGGCGAGTTTTTTTATAGTATCACACGAGTGTTATAAGACCAAGTTATGTACAGTGTCATACACTTCTTTATCTACTCTCATACTATAATACGTAAACAATATTGCAAACAAAACCAAACTTTGTTTAAATATTGAAAAGATTTTTAAATGTCAAATGTTAGCGCAAGGTGCAAACATCGATTGCGCATGCGTGTTGCGTCGTCGCGGACTCGTTCATTGAAACCTTTTTAAAGTAGAGGTTCAACCTCCTTGGTCCAGCTGGAGGTTGTATAGGTGTTTCGTTATGATTAAAAAGTTATATTATGTTACAGGTGTCCATACAAGACCTGTATCGTAATTAAACTTTTTTTTATTATTTTTGGCCTGTACGTAATGTTTGTCATAAGCATTTTGTTTTCAGTTTTAGAATCTTTGTATTATAGTATCACAGTAGATAAATTTTAATTAAATAATTTATTAGTTAGATAAATTAGACAATATAATATTACTCGTCCATCTATCATAATAATATACCGTCGAATTCCTCGCGAAATAATTGTTTATCGTCGATAAGATAACCATTCTAATAACGATGTGCTACACAGAGGTTTATTAACTGTTATCGTTGACCATGATTCTATAATGTTTCATCACTAATATTACATGCGTTATATTACCTGTAATAAACTGGTATCACTTGAAAAAGAAATGCCAGACGCAATATTCATTAATATATTCATGACATAACTAGGTTTTAGCTCTGCTCGGTATTTTATGTGTTTAATCGGTATGACTATTGTATGAAAAACTCTGTTGGTTCGTTTTAGTGTATAACTGGATGTACTAGCGAGGTCTCTCGCGCCTTACCACTTAGTAGAAATATTCGTTTGAACTGATCGCATCGGACACGCCCACACGACCCCTAATTGGCTTCGTATTCTACTACGATTTATACTACGGCCAATCATAAACAACTAGTTTTAAAATCGCCATTGATGTCAGTACTGTCAACTGTCAATCTGCTCTCACTTGATTGTTTGCGCACGCGCGCCATTGTTGAATAAATGAAGTGGGGCGTGTTCTGAAGCGATAGGCATCGTGCAGTGTGCTAGCGACTTTCGACTTAGGACTGATAAGGCACCAGAGGCCTCGATAGTACATATATGTAATAGAATCTGACCCTGACCGTACGTACAGCTTACTTAAACCTCTTCAGCTTTCTATTGATGACTTAGTTAAAATGAAACAAACAGGTAGAAAACAGCCCTTGCTGTGTTTCCTACCAATTCTTCTTAGCACAAGGTTACCTGCTCCAGACTCGCAAACCGATAGCGCATCATCCTAGACCATGTAACCACCCTAAATTTAATGAATAATTTTGAGTATGATCAACAAAGGCATGAGGCAAGGTGCAACGATAGCAATCTTTCCCTTCGCACCGACGATGGTACTGCGAGTCACGAAAGGGCAGATATTTGTATTATACACTATTACCTGAGTCATGTCATTTTTATATACGAGGGGCGTTCAATGTATTCTCGGCATGGGCATGAAATAATAAGCAGAAAATTCTAAATAAAATTTATTTTTCAATGTAGTCCCCCATAACCTCAATACACTTATTTGATAGAGAAAGTAATTTTTCAATTCCCCCTAAAATAATTTTCTTCTTTGCCTGAAAAACGTTCATCAATTTCCGCCTTCAACTCTTCATCGTCGGAAAAATGCTTACCTCGAAGATCTTTCTTTAGGTTTGGGAACAAAAAGTATATCACTGGGGGCCAGGTCTGGGCTGTAGGATGGATGAGTGATTTCTATAAATCCACAATCCCTCACAGCAACCTTGGCAACGCGCCTTGTATGTTTTTTCAACATTGTGGAATCTGTCATCGTAGTTGTCTTTTCGTAATGATATCTTGAATACTAATGATGAAAATTAAATAAAATTTTATATTTATACCCTCAAAGACTGTCTTTAGGTAATGAGATAATATAATAACCCTCATCATTAGTTTATCACCCCGATACCGAGAATACTTTGAACGCCCCTCGTAAATTTTACAGAATATTGCGTATCTTTGTATCATATATTTATGTCTATCCGTTACCCTTAGTATCCATAACAAAAGCCTCCCAATACCACTACTCTGGGCTAGGTTAACTAGAGAGAATGTAAGAAATATTAGTAAGGGGCATTACATATTAAACCGTATCCTTTTCAATTCTAATGACATTATTTTCATGTTTTATTTAATGCAAATGAATATTATCAAATCTATTCACCTCATGTATATACTTCACTGATTAAGCCTATTTTTACCTTAAGTTGATCTTTTGATAACAAAATGGTGATCATATTATTGGTGCAATAATATGATTGATGCCTTAATGAAACTTTAAATTATAATCGAAAAGAAAAATTACAATTTGATGTTTTATAATTTTTATATATTTTCAATGCGATCGTATAAGATAAATTATTATAATAGAAAAATACTAGAAAAAATCGACTCGGGTCACAAGTAAAATCTCAGGCGGGAATCGAACCCGCAATATTGGAAATCCGGTCCAATGCTCTCCCAGTTGAGCTACCGAGCCTTGTGAACACTCGTCGAAATGTTCTATACTCTATCCATTTCGACCTGAGACAAAAGGTAAACAAACCATAAAAAAGGTTCTTTAAGATGTCAATTTTCTTCATTGCCGGAAGGTTTGATCAAAAACAGACGACTATTCAATATTTTATCATTCAAACTTTTTAAATTAAGATATCTAAGAATTACTTGTCACCTTCAATAATTTTCAGTTTTTTTACATCGATGTTAAGTATATTTTTTAACGTAAGTTTAGATTACTATATATTTGCTATTAAAAAGACCTAAAATGAATAGTGTTCTAAAACTTTTACGCATTTATAATACTTTCAAATGAAGATGAACAACCATCACATACTATAATGTAAAACTAAGTGTTTAACAACCGGGTTTAGCCGGATTATATCCGCCATTTTTTATTATCGATCAACTATTGGTGCGAGTGCGTTCTCTCCTTGATTATTTCGTTGTTTCTTGTTAATATTTGTTATAATTGTCGTTTTTGTTAAGTTTTATTGTTGTGTTATGTTGGTATATATTGTTATTGTTGACTTTTTGTTATTAAATCGTTTTTGTCAGATAAAATGAGTGAACCTGGACCAAGCAGCGCTTGCACTTTTACTTCTGGACAACATATTTAAGTACGTAGAGTAAAGTTGGACCAAAGATTCATATCCTTAGAAAAATGATGTCGTGAACAAGACTGCCGAGATAATGGGAATATTGCAGGCCTATTATAACTAACCTAATTTGAATTACTTTTGAATTAATTGTTTTATTTCAATTCAAATTAGTAGTATCATTTGGATGAATAGCAATGATAGCTTGTGTTTATATACACTTAAGTACCCCTTTTTCCTTTTTTATTATAAAAAATTAACAACCTCAAATATACCATATTTTTAATTCCAAAATTAGATAAAAAAGTTTGAGAACCACACATTCTTTGTTTACCTTTTGTCTCAGATCGAAATGGATAGAGTATAGTACCTTCCTGATTTTACGCTGTAGGCCAGCGTTGCTTCATCAATGAGAGGAACATCCTCTCGTCGATTTTTTCTAGTATTTTTCTATTATAATAATTTATCTTACAATTTGATGTTTAATATCAATACGCATTTAATAATATCGTCCTCGCAGCTCCTAAAACTTCTTATTCTGAGTCCGATAATAATTAATTAGTATTGTTACTAAAGAGGTATATGTATAATGCCTATCTATCTGATATTGGCTACAGGTAAGAGATATCAATGAGACGATAAAATTGTATGTATAAAAGTATTTTTTTTTGCAGTCTACGCATCGGTCGTTTGGTGATTAGTGGTTTCCCACATGATCGGTCTACCGATAGTGTACGAAGTGCTTATGTTTTATAAAAAAAATATTGTCTCAGATTTCTCGAAGATTAGCTTCTTGCAGTGGCTAGTGGAAATAACACTATGAGCAAGGCAAGTAGATATTTTTAATAATAGTGTTCTTGTATATTTCTATTAGTTACTATAGGAGATTTTATTGTATCATTTTAAGAAAAAAATGCACAGCATGTTGAAATTGTATGGTTTGCTTAACTTGTATTTGGTATACTGTTTAGAAACTTTCTTCTTTTACCAAATAGAAAGCAATTCTTATATATTTTTTGTTAAAGTAAGATATTTATTTTATATTAGCTAAAGCTAATGATTTTGTTCGAAATTTAGTTATATTAGGTTGGTAACCCTTTGATAACTCGAAATAATCTGTCAAGTTTGTGTATAATTATTTACAGTCTAAATTTCTATACAGAATAAGAGCAACCAACACATAAATTAAAGAATATCTTTATACACGACAATAACGGCTATTCCTGCCGGGGCTAATATAAATAGATTGTACGTATTACTGACCCGCGAGCAGTCAACTGAACGTGGTTGTAGGAAAAACAGTTAGACCTCAGGTCGTTATTCGCAGCCTTTATGATCTGCTCATTTATTTATAGTCATTGCGTAGCCAGAAGCTATGGGACATTATGTGAGCGGGGTCATTAGTATCCACTATGAACTCAGTTTTGCCTGTACCTCATTCAGTGGGATCCTAGTTTTAATTCTTTGCAAAACAATCATTTTGAGTTGAGTTTCATTGCACAATTTAGGTTATCTTACTCCAAGGTTTTTAAGAAGCGTTATCGCAAAGCTGAGTATGAGCAGGTCTTTGTCTACAAAGACGATCTTTCTAAAGACCGCTTACATGCACAAAATGATCAATAAATCCTAGATATTTTTTTGTATTATATCAATCCAAAATCAGAAAATCCGTATTATCCAAGCGTACAGCCATTTTCCAAAATATTAGATTTTTTTCCAAAGATAAGTACTGTATCACTATGCAAATAGAATATATCTTTATTTTTTCTGTAAGGAATGCAGTAATCAATAGCCAAATTACTTCGTAGTCAAATAATTCTTACTTTACCTATATATAATTATGGTCGAGCCACTGAAAATAATTTTCAAAAAGTTATTGTTAGCTCGGTCTAGAAATTGTATATGATTGGAAAATGCCATCTAGTGAGTCTTTACAGTTCTATCTACATATATTTAGAAGGTTTTAAGCATAGAGCATTGTTTGTCCTACGTGCTTTAAATTAAACAAAAAAATACTCTTTTATTAATAATTTAACGAAATTATCTTTATTAGTTGGTATCTTAACTATTTAACAATTTAATACCTATAAGCGCTCACATAACAGGTAAATACAACCGTTAATTTACAGTTCTGTGCTACAGTTAAGTTTTCGATTCCACCCTAGTAACATTTATATATATATTTGACTTATATTTTTGTTAGACGGATTGAGAATATAAAATAATCTCTGAATGGTGATTTCGATGATTGTTTCATCTATATGACATAAATGCCAGAAAATCCGTTTAGTAGTTTCGAAATTTATCGTATAAATTTAGGCGGACAAAACTTTAAAAAAATCTGTTTCCTTTTTTTTCTTAACTGTTGACTATATTTTTAATTATTGACTGTTTCAAAAGATTCTTCTTTTTAATACAAAGAAATTACATAGGCCGCTTGTTTTTTTTCTACATCTATTCTATCATTTCAAACATAAACATTCACAGTTATACTCAAAAAATATTGATACTTCCGACTGGTAAATATATGTATCACATTTGACGTTGATTGGCTACAAAACGAATGATTGAGGCCACTCGTTGCTGGCGTGTTTTTAAAAAAAATCGATGGGAAATGTATGTTCAATGCATGATGATGCATGATTCAACGAATGATTTAAAAATATAATGATTAAAGAAATATTACAGTGTGCATGATCCATCATAACGTAGCACGTAACAGGATGAGATTAACATAACTCTATATCAACAAATTAATTTAGGTTTTTTTACTGTTTAGGTATTTCACTGCTAGATTTAAATGTCTAGGGATTTTTTATTATTGAAAATTTTACTGTAACTTAAATTGTTCCAAGTGTTTCATAAGCTGTATTTCATATTGTAGATAATTGGGTACTACTTATAACTTCGAAAACTTGTGCAAGTATCGAACAATGGATATAAAAGAAACTGCTGTGAAATTAGTAATTCTCCTAATAAAAACTTCGTAAGATATAAAATTACATTGTGTATTGTGTTTGTTTGTGTAATATTTAATATATTAATGATATTTTTTTACAAATTAACATAATTTTTTATTTAAAAAGTTAACTATTATTAGTTTTAATAAAGGAAGAAAGTAGAAATACACGTCCAATAATATACGGCATATTAAATTTATATGTCACATTTTTTACTGTTTTATCAATCAATCAAACATGGACATGGGACGTGTGACAAAACGTTTGAATAAAACTTATTTTTCTTTTATATACTCTATGGCAATTAAAAAAAAGTACAGGCCGGCAGTCAACAAAACGATTGCAAGAAGTCTGCATACTTGAGTGGTAGTTTAAGTCTCACTAACGGTTGTGGTGTGTTTCCAGAAGTAATTTAAAACTTTGTCTGTACTGGGCACAGGTGTGCCCCTTATGTTCATAGAAATCAGAGGGAAGTTTTATTCAACTCTGCTTGGTAGCACTGTTATAGAAGACTTCGTGTGCGGCACAGTAAAGGAGTTGAATAGATTTTCATTGGAACTTTTGGATGACCAGCGATAAATTGTTGCATTCGAAGAAAAATGCGTTTAAGCTCAGTAAATCCGGTTGTAGTAGATGAAATATTATGAAATTTAAATAAAATGAGGTTTACCATAATTTTTTTATCAATATTTATGTACACTTAATACTTGTTTATACACGTGATATATTGTCTCTCTTATTTATAAATTTCGATCTAAATATGCAAATAATACATCTTATAATGAAGAAATATCTTATATTATTTTTGTTATTGTTGTTTTAAAAAATTTAATATTGTTGTATAAGGAAATCTCCTACAGTATGATTTTCTAGGTTTTCTAGCAAACCGATCCAGAAGACTAGTATACTGACACATTTTTTACTATTTTTCCCTATTATATTATATTATTTATTGATTTACACTTTTTGAATGATAGCCAATTAAAGTTAAACAATATATACCTAAATCATGCGATAAATAATTATTACGATTGACAGATTCGATTAAAAGTGTAGGTGTCAGCTTATATAGGTATTGTACACCTGAATTTAGAAATTACACTGTGTACGAAGGTGCCTCTGCCTAAAAGAAAGATCGTTCTACTTGTGCGATTAAAAATAAGCATTACGAAAATATTATTTTGCACGCGTAAAGCGAGAAATAGTTTTAAAGTTTTCATCAATGATCGTACAACAATCTAAAAGTGAACCCAAATCAATTAGTAATAACTCATTTCGTCTTAAATTACAAATTTATTACGCAAGTATGCCTGTTGCTGATTATCTCAAAGATAATTTAACATGTTACTGTAATCACAAAGTAGAATCTTAACTTAAAAACAGCGATAAACGTGATTCAGATCCAGTCGACTTAAATTATTGACATTTATTGTGTCCTCTCTACTGCCATAGTATAAATATTTAAAATACTTGCTATTTATATAAATAATAAAAATTTAAATACATATAAGAAACACTTAATTTTTAATAGACCCCTTGTTTTTATCGTCACATTCGAAATTATAAACAAAATTGCACATTTATAAAATCTTTTACACAGTTAAGAGTTTTAATAAATTTATTATATAGATAAAATTAATAATGTTTATTAAATATTATATTTAGTTAACTTCTGTATTATGTTTAGCTATAAATCATTTGTGCAATTAAACATTGTACAAATAAGTGGCATGTGAAGTTAGCTTGATCAAAATTCGGGAATATGGAACATATAGAAATTATTACGTTTGTCTGTACCCGGGGTTGAAATAACAACGTATAGGGATTCAGTGTAATTTTTTGTGCGTAGAATATAGGTAAAGTTCGTTATATCACACCAGATGAGTAGAGAGGTCTTATATAGAGATGGGCGTTTAAAAATAAGCATATAATAAAACAGTGTAAAATGTAAGCAAATAAACACATAAATTATTATAAGTATTAAACATAAGCTGTTTATTTGCGTTGATTAAGTTTTCTTTAACCGTGATATATAGTGTCATCTACCCCTGATACTGAATATTGACTATACATATGTCATATGTGTTTTTTCGAATTTGTTCCTTATTTTGAAGTATTTGAAAGTTTACATAAAACGTGATGCCACGCTCTGAATTCGTTTTTCGTAAATACGGAGCGAACAATGGTAACTATTTATTGTGATTGATTTTAGTTAACAGTGCATTTGTGTAAGCTGATGGATGTATTGTTTTCATAATGAAAGACTTTTATGTAAATCTAAAAAAAAGAAATTAGACTACAGTAAATTCTAAACCTGTGTCAAGAACAAAAAAGTTCTTTGAATTTGTTAATTGTTACTAATGCAGTAAGCCAATAGGGCCAACAACCGCATATAATGTTGTTTTTAATATATTTTACAACAGTTATCTAAGCGCATTTTTACAAAGTAACGATAATTTTAAATTAAAAGAAAATAATATATTTTAATAAAATATTTAACGTAGGGAATAACTCTGCATAAAAGACTTTAACTAGACTGAGCAATAGAGATGGCGTGTTTAGGTAACATGTACGTGTCATAATAATAAAAAAGGGTATCGAATTTTTATTTTCTTTATGGATTTGACAGCCATTGATTTTACGCACAATATGCTAATAGCGTACTAATAGCGTAGCGATAAAAAAAAAAGAAACCTGAAAATTCTGCAACGAGCAAAACAACTCCATGCTCTTGGCTGTCCCGACTCATAAACATAAAGTATGTGGGTAAGAACTTGGCCTCCAGTCTACGAGTCAGCAAGACGAACTTCTGCATAATATTATTTGAATAGGGAATCGAACGAAACTTGCCGACTCCGTTCTGGCTCTCGTCACAATCCCCCAAATTTACATTTAAATGAGGACGATTATTCCCTTGTTTGTAGGAATTAAGTTTTAAAACACGATCTGATTTTGTCCGCAGAAACTTTCGTAATTAATTTATTGACATTACCAAAATAAAGTCGTATTTTAAAACATACAGACCCTTTCCAACATTTTTATTAAAGTTATACGACGCCGAACTTCTTACTAAAAAGACATCTTTATACCCAGTTACACAGCCACAGCCGCATAAATGGCAAAAAATAAATTGTAAGCCCAAAAATCGCTTCTAACAGTCCTTTATGAATATAATGTAATACAACAAAATATTAATTAATTCTCTAGCAATAAAATATTATTGTTACAGTCGGAGAAAAACGGAGAGCTAAAAGTTAATGGCACAAATTCTTCTGATGTTCCATCGCGGGCAACTTGGGGAAGTCCCTTGGAATTCATTCTTGCCTGCTTGGGGTACGCGGTTGGGTTAGGCAATGTATGGCGATTCCCATATCTTTGCTATAGGAATGGGGGCGGTAAATATATTAACACTTTATTTATCATTTATACCTATTCAATTAGTCATTCATTCATTATATTCAATAGAAATCAAAACACAGCTTAACAGCTTATTTAACACTTCGATGCCGTTACGTTTATCGCTGTGATTAGATGATCAAGTAGCCATTTTCCTAAATCAACGCATAACGACATCGAATCTGTAGTCACAGAATTTTAGCTGTTTTGTGATTTTTTTATCTTTCATTGTAGAATTAGCTTCTATGTATGTATATTTATTGGCGTAATTCTAAGTAAAATTTTAATCGAAACATACAACTTACTTTAAACATAAACTTTTTCTTCTAAGTATCATTATTTGGATAATGATGTATTGTTTTGATTCCAGGTGCATTTTTGATACCATTTGTTTTGATGTTGATTTTTATTGGATTGCCGATTTTCTACTTAGAACTTTATATTGGTCAATATACCGGTATTGGTCCATTGCAAGGTTTTGCTGCAATTTCGCCGTTCTTCAGTGGTCTTGGATATTGTACTTTGGTTGTGATCAGTATCATTTCCATCTACTACATGATCATCGTGGCATGGATCCTTTTTTACACGATAGTTTCCATTGCTGGACAATTGGATTGGGGGTCCTGTGAAAATGACTTTAATACATATTGTAAGTATCGTTTTATATTGGTTAAATTTGATTTTCAAAAATTTAACAAATGTACAACTATTCAAAGACGCGAAGGATGGCAGTAGGCGACTTTTTGAAAATACCGAACAAATAAATAAAATAAAAAATACTATACCTCTGATTCATAAGAGAATCTTTGTTGGCAAGGAGATTCACGTAAATGAAAACTCCGAATAAATCTTCCTGTTCTCTCGGTATACATCACGGTACGATCGTATAAAATACCACGCATTGCCATACGTTGCCATCGCTGGCTAAAATCTCTAATCCCTTAGAGGCTGGGCAAAATAACTTTGCCGATCACAGATAGAACAGTATTAATTGTATGGAAGTCTATTGAGAAGAGGCATCTAAATAGAAAGGATAATATGTCGATTTATGTTTATTATGCTGCTTAAAAAAGAATGATAACATTTATTTAATTTTATTGAATGTAGAACAACTTTTAACGTATGGTCAATTTATACAAAGTTATTTAAAAACTTTTTGTTGTTGTTATCTCACGAAATGTGTATATTCAGTTTGTTATAGCGGAGAATATGATCGACGGTGTAGAAGTCAGGACTTTAATGGGAGCGAAACACTAACTTACTACTTAAAAGACTGCATTAGTATCGGTGAAATATGCATAATGACAGGATTCCAACCACTTAACGAGACGCATTGTGCTGACGGTCCCGAGAACGCTGTATTATGGTATACAAATGTCACACGCGTGCTCGCCTCTCAAGAATACTATAAGTAAGTATGGATTAATATTACATTGTAATGTAATGCAATTTATTTTTCCTACATACTGCAGATATTCGTTTAAATGCATATTGCTTGAAACTCTTATAAATACATCATTATTATTATTTTAAATTTGAGTGGATTAAGTTACTGTTATGTAATGCCCTGCGCCTTATACTTTTATGTACAGTTAGCAATATCAACGTAACCAATACTGACGATTTTTCATAAGGTCAACAAATTTTTTTTTTCAAATCAAAAACATTGTCATTGATAAAATAAGTATTTAAAATGCACTAGAGAGGGCCGCTGAAGTAAAGATAAATTATTAGTACACTTTTATGGTAGAAATAAGTTGGTTTGCGGTAAACAAAACCTTTAATAATGATTTGATATTGTATTGTTGGAATTAAACAAAACTACACTGCAAGCTTATGATCTACGCAACGGCCCAGATAAAAGTAGTCTAGGTTTCGATTTCCACTTGAGAGAATTATTTTTATACCATATTTGTATTTAGCACAAATTCTAAATATTTTATTGTAATTGCTAACACTATTTTTTATTTATGGAAAAAGAAGGAGACAAAACTTTCTTAAGACGTAACTCGAAATTTAATTAATGTTAAAAAATACTTTTCATATTATTTACTACGAAACTTTCGGAGTATTTTGAGTAAGACATAATTAGAAAGGGAGGTAAAAATTAAAATATTGTAATTTAACTTTATTTATCTATGTCGTAGTTATCAAATAATGAGAGATATATACTTTATATATCGGTTCTTTGTTGGTGAAAATGTTATCTAAGGCATTAAAGGCAAGTACTTAAGTAGATAATCAATAATTAATTGTTAATCGTGACTTAATGATAACCAATACTTATGAATGATCTAGGAAGAAAATATAATATACAAACCAATTTTTGGACATTGAACATAATTATCAAATATTTGTTGCCTACTGAATCATAAAAGTCAAAGTATTGTAAAAAATTCAGCTTACGTGTAATTAAATTCATTTATCTATAACCAACTGATGCCTGTACTTTCGTCTGTCTTTAATTCGGTTATATAATGCACCCTGCTTAAAATGAAAAAATGTTCGGTCAGTTTAATATGTATATTTACAGTCCATGTTTCAAACTATGAAAGATAAACTATTTATTTACGATTTATCCTAATTAATTGAACACAAAGAAAGAAGAAGAAAAGAAAGAAAAATCTAATGGGAAATGGTATTCGCGGTATGAACACAGTTTCGCCTGAACCACATCGAGTGTAAATCTCAACTTCGATGACGTTCCTTTGCAAAGCATTTACTTTGAGTCGAGTTCCATTTCAAAATGTAACTCGAATATGACTTCTGAGTAACTTTAATGGAACGTTGAGTTGAAGCATAATTTTGTGTGCAGATTGATTCTTACCTTTAATAACTACGTTTTTATTATAACTAAAATAACTAACCCACAAAGAAAGAACAGTAAATCCGTATTTTCAACGCCATGTTTGAAAACAATATTTGCTTTGTTCTTGTTAATGCGTGCTAAGAATAGAACAGTACCATATCGTGAATCTCTGAGGCTACCTATGTTTAGGTACTTCTATAAATAAAATAAAAATTGGTACGTTGGGGTAAGATTGGCATTGGGAAAGAACATACGAGTTAAATATCTTACTAAGTAAACTATATTTTTAAAGGTAGCCACATTGTGCACGACGTCATCTTGCTTTGTCGGATTGCAATGTCGATGCTAATCGCTACGGCAAGTTGGACATGTGATAGGTGAATAAAAAAAGTAATGTTGCCTCTTTTTTGGCTATCCGGACTTTCCCTTTTACGTTCATTTGTGAATTATGTGATAAATATTGCTTATTTTGTTATTATTTTTCCTACATACAAAGTTATAGATACTAATATCCAGATGGAATTGATCAAAATACGTGTAGGGTTTTTCTAGACTGATATCTGTTCATTGCCCTCGCGAGTCCTTGCTCATTGCTTGTTTTCAACCCACTGTGAGAAGTAACTAATTTTTGTTAAGGCAAGTTATTGTTTGGAAGTATACGTATTTTTAATTATTAATAGATATTTCGAATAGGTAGTAGCGCACACAAATTACCGAACTGGCTACCTGGGTAAGCAAACGTTTGGTTGAACTAAAGTATCTACTTTAAAGTCTTATAATTTGTCTCCCCTTGTTGTTGTTTCAGAGTGCTTATTGTTGTTATAGCGTTGCACAATATGCATTTTATTTAGATGTGTGGCTCTAAAGTCGCATTTACACACCAATTTTTTGCCAAATAACTAAAATAATGATTGTGAAGAAAGAATTTAAGTTTATAAAAATTTTGTCAGCTGATTATTATCATTTGCATTTAACTGCGCAAAAGAGCAAGAAAGGGAAAAACAAAATTATCTGTAGGTACTTAAATACCTAGCAATGTACGCTTCTGTAATAAACAAAGCAAATCTTCCTTTATTTAATAGAAAAAATTAAGTCAACCACAATCTTCTGTTCTCAAAAAACTTTAATTCAATTAATTAGAATTAATTAGAAGCAGCACTCTCTACGCGTCATGTAAGTCGAATGGACATACCCGAACAATCTGTGTCGTCAAAATGTCACTTTTGATATTTTCTTCGTATCCTACATTTTAAGTGCCACGTTAAGATGAATCCCATACTAAGACTGTCACTTTTATGTTTAAACTGACAGTACTAGCGAAACACACGCAATCACTACAACGTATTTTTGAGTTGAACATGTTCGATTGAATTTAATTGTTCTTTACCCATACCTACTGAGTAATTTCACTAATGTCCAAGGCCATACTTTGAGAATAATATTTCTCCAAATTAATATATTAGGGGTAAGATTAGATAGCTCAAATACAAAAAAATGGATTGTGACATATCTGTTTCTACAAATATATCGATAATTTCTTAGTTATATTAAAGAATGGTAAAGCACGGATGTATTCTTTTTAAAGACTTTATGTATAAGGGAGTGGAAGCTGTTTTAATTTAAATCCGGACTTAATGACCAATCCTTTATTATATGAATAAAGAAAAATATTCTGAATTTACCAACGCATAACACAACAACTGTTGAGAATTTTAAAAACAAATAAAGTCTCAGGTAAACATCGTTTATTTATAATTAATTTGCGCCATTTTTATAACATTAATTAATACTGTAGCTGAGATTTTTTTTTGTGAAATTCTTCTAACTAGTGAAAATATCATCCGGTATTACCCAACGCACCCTTTTAAGTTTAATAGCCGTTTGTTTTCCATGAAATAAATAAATAAAAAGAATTACGGCATTTCTATGAGTTTTAGTTTTAGTGACATCTTTCAATGCCTGTGACTTATTCTAACGGGAGGAGAGAAATTATCTGTAACTTTATTCAATAAAACTAAAGCCTAAAATCATAAATGTTAATAAAAAAAATACTAGCAAAGTACGACTTGGCTTAACCATGCAATAATTTATCATTTAATAAAGCAATAGAAACCGTGTCTGTTAAATTAAATAAAATGCCTCCATGCTTAGTAGTTTTTGAGATTAACGTGTGTATACAAATAGGGAATAAAAAAATGCTTTTTTTTTGTTTGTGTTATTTTGATATCTATCAACTCTATCGTTGAAACTCATTTTTTATAAGTTTATTCACTTAACAGACACGCAGTTTCTAATGCTTTATTATCTAAGTTGTAAAGATGACTTATTTTCTTCGTTCGATAATTCATAAGCAAATGAAAGGCAATACTGTTTTTTTCTCTATAAAACAGAATATATATATATATATATATATATATAGTCATGTGTACAGTCGTTATTGTTACGAAATACATCGTAATTTTATTTAACTTCCTACTTTCACCTACATTTATGTTCTATACTTATATATTATATACTTTTATGCATATAGTTTACATTACGTTTTTTATGTTTTTATTTAATTTTTTGCATTCACAATGCAATTAATTTTTTACACACGTATTTTATGTATTACGTTTTTTTTTAGTGAACGTGTTCTTGGAAGAGGAGACGCTACATGGTCAAATTGGGGAAGCATCCAGTGGCATCTCGTCGGTACACTTTTTCTGTGTTGGTTGTTGGCGTTCTTTTGTGTAATTAAGGTTCGTTACTTTCTTTTAACTAATGATTTAACATCATTAGCCTCTTAACGTTAACTGCTGGGGAATAGACCCTGTCTATGGATGAAAAGACCGTGGAGGATGAGTGATTATAGGATGGGGGCCCAATGAAGGGGTGATAACAAATCCAGATGTAGATGGACCAGCGCATTTGCGTGCATTGTGGAGCACGAAGAAGCTCGATGTACCTAAATAAATTTTGGACAACCATTAGTAAAAAAAAATATGTAGCTTACTTCAGAAACAGAGTAAATTGGTGAATTTAATTTATTTTTTAATTTTGAGTTGGTTTCTGCATTTATTTGCGGGCGGGCGGGCGGGCGGTGCACACTGCTTGAGTTTTGCGGAAGTAAGCTACATATTTTTATTTCACTAATGGATATGGACTTCCGCCAAGTAACGCCTGATTCTATCAAATACTTTTGGTCAACCGTTACTTAAACTCCGCAATCCTATGCCGAACGTTCTAACCTCTGTGCCTCAACTTCTTCGAAATACTACTTATAACGCACCTGAAAATTCTACTCAATAATTTAAATATCCGATTTGTACTTTAAAATTCTTTTAAATTATTCAACCAAGATAAAATAACCAATTAATTTATTTTAGGGTATAAAATCAGCAGGAAAAGTGGTTTACTTCACCGCCCTCTTCCCTTATGTAATGCTAACAGCTTTACTCATCAGAGGAGTGACTTTGGAAGGTGCCGCAGAAGGTGTATTATTCTATATAACACCTCAATGGGAATCTCTGACAGATGCTCGAATATGGGGTGACGCAGCATCCCAGGTAAATATTTATCTGAAAATTGTAGAATAATTATAGATCTGTCACCGAAGTCGCAGGCATAGCACGTATATATTCTACCAGCTGTGCTCGTGAATTTATTCGCGAGGATATTGGAAATTAACAATGCGTATCATGGGCTTGCTGACTTTCCTAATAGAAGCGCTGCTTAAGGATGTTGCCAAATAATTTGTTTTTCTTGACCCAAATAACTTGCTTTTCTTTTCTGCTTCTTTGTATAAGGTATTAGTTGTAGAACCATATGGAGCTCATACAAAAAGGTTGCTAGGGTTGTTTACACGCGAAAGTGCTACAAAAAGTTGGCCATGGGAAAAGCAACCAAAACTGATGTCCACCCCTGCAAAGGATAATGTCTGACCCCGAGCTTTATTAATAGTCATGGTACAACATAGGCTAACAGGGAATTATGTTCGTTTAAAAGTGAAATGAAATTTATTAGAAACTAGCTGGCTCGGCCACGCGTTGCTATGGTAACGTTAATTGATTATAAAAACTGTTATTCTTAGGCTTATGGTAACTATGGTAACTATATATCGCTCATTTAAAATAACAAAGTGACATCTTGACAGACAGCGATTTTGGAAATAGTATCACAAATTATTCACCGCAACGCGTTCTTTACTACTACAAAAACATGGTATTTACAAATTAATAAATGAAGACTATAAGAATAGAGAGACAAAGTTATCGTATTTACAATCATTAAAAGTCGATTTCTCTAAATGAGCGAATGGTAACAAACACACAAAATATTATTATTGTAATATCAAGATAGGATGACCAGGATTCTCGAAACAAAAACCTATCGGAATCACCAGCGCCAAAGCCGGTTAATATCCGAACCGCAGCAAAACGGTCGATGGTTCGATCGACGTCCATCAACACCAACCAATTTTATTCTTTCCCAACAAAGAATAGTAGAATACTAAACAAAAACCCAAGTAGAAATGCACGTTATCAACACAGAAATATCTACCCCTTCCGAGATTCGAACCTAGGACCGTCAGTCGCTGTGTAAAGCGGGATCACTACCCTTGCACCATTTTACAAACTATCTTACTAGGAATATGACTATAGTACGAATGTATCTTACTAGATAATTGTAGTAAAATTATTATAAATTTATTTATTCTTTATTTTCTCAACTATGGTTACCCATTTAAAATGACATAAAACACTCCATCCAAATATATTTTTTATGTGAAATCATTAAAACCAAAACAAACAATGTTTTTAAAATAGAAACTAAATAATTAAAAGTAATTAAAACAATCTCTTTTGAAATACATTCATAGTTTTTTTTTACATTAGATAGTTTAGTTCATACTATGCCTAAATATATAAAAAAAATATTTAATGTGCATTTTCAAATTGATAATTGTAAAGATTGCATATTATAAATAGTTCTTTGATCGCACTTTTTCATTTTAAATGAGTATTGGTTCAAATTATAAAAGAGATATGTTTTTTATCTTTTTAGTAAATTAGTCTAGTAAAAGATAATAGTAGTAACAGTTATGAACCGCTTTCATATAAATATCTATATCCCTAGAGTATACCTATATATCCTTTTCAATCATCTTACTGTCGAATTATCAATAAATAGTGTTTTATTATTTACTGGGTAAAAGTTTTTAAAATTGTATCTAATAAATAAAAGAATATCATTACTCAGAATGCAAGTTTACCATCTTCACTTAGTAGTAGGCACATACATAAAACTATCCTTAGTATGTCGTTCATTTCAAAGACAATATGTTTAATTTAATAAACTTTAAATTATTCATTTATTTTATTTATTTAGTTCACAAACAGCTTACAGTTGATGCATCCATTCAAATAATAATAAATTATATAAGTACTAGACTCTAACCTTTAACAGTAAACATAGCAAACTAAAACGGATGAGTTACCAAAAAGCACAACATAAAATGAAATACATTTAAAATGAATTACATAAGATTAAAATTACATTTTCAGTCGGGATTAAGAACAAAATATGCATTATTGAACTAAATATAAATAATTACAATTAAAATTCAGGTATAATATCAGATAAAATAAAATTATAATTTAGTTAATGTTAAGAAAAAATAAAAACGACAAAAAACAAAACAATAAGAAAAAAATAAATTACTGAGAATATTGAAATACCGATAAATATAAATTTGAGCATTAACAAGAAAAGGTACAAAGATTAATCAATACTACCAAGAAGCTTATGATGTTATATACAGTGTTACAACCTGTAACACAGTTTTAAGCAATATATTTATTCTGAAACGAGTAGAAACTCTGAAACGAGTTTAAACCTAATTTCGAGACAAATAAATGTTTTTTACTTCTCTCAAAATGAAGTTTAAACATGCTTAGCAATGATCTTTAACAAAATGAACCTTCCATTAAAAGTCTTCAGTTAAAGTATAGCTAAATATCCACTCGTTACTGATGTGGGCGATTTAATTTCTATTCTTAACGTCCGTCCGCTTAAACCATAAAGCAGTTTATAGCTTCATCTTGCAAGATAACAGCGTAGCTATTAAAATTTCAACAACCGAACAACAACCATCAGCTCAAAACAGAGCTAATTAACTCGGATCGTAATCTATAGTCTAAACAATTCACGCTGATTGTTGAAAATTCTTATGTCACGGATATGACATTAAGTCATGACATTACATTTTAATAAAAAAAAACCGTTTACCACGCTTTATACACCCATGATAATATAATAAAGAATATACATACATACAATTAAAACTAGTTAAAAATATAACATAAGGGAAATATTATAAATGTGAATGTAAGTTTGTTTGTTATGCTTTCACGCAAAACCTACTAAACCGCAAAACTACTAAACAAATAAAAAAAATGCCGGCGAAGCCGCGGGTAAAAGCTAGTATAAAATAAAATTATTCAAAAATCCTCTGTACGTTGTGTGTGTGTTCCGAAAAAGCTTTAGAGCTTCCATATACAAAAAGGTAATGAATTAATAAATTGTATATATTACATTTATGACTACCCGTTCATAAACTTAGGCTCTTTTTTTTGTTTAATAATGATAAGATAAATAAATGTATCTTTCTGATAAAATAAAATTCTTAAAACACGTTTGTTAAAAGTACCACTTGAAATTAAAGTTCAACATGAACTTGTCATAATAAAAGTTATACATTATGCTGAATGCTGACGGTTGGTGCGGCACCGCAACAGGAAACCCTAAGCCTAAGGTAGCTTGCTTATAAATCATTCGAAAAAAAATTTTTGGTACTTCAAACATCCTTTTAGGTAGGTATTATTATCATATTTCCATTTTATTGCTCATTGCATTGTTTTATTTAGAATTTTTTTTTTTTTAACAATACGCCTAAACCTTGTAACAATTTGATTAATTTAGTATGATAGCACATTCACATATTGTGTCGCAAATATAACGATTTACTTAATCGAATGGACGGTGTGCCTGACATCTGCAAATCTTCCATCATCAGTTGGAAGTATGACATAGGAATTTCCCATTTTTTATATATTTTTATTGGCTTATGATTTTCATTGTATTATTATATCTTTTAATTTAACCATATGCCTTTAATACAATCAAACCCTTCTATTTTCAAATTATTTGTTCAATTTAGATTTAATTTTAATTCATCACTTTTTCTTGTATCTCAAGCCTAATTAATTATCTATATTCTTATTATTTCTTGTAAAGATTAACGGTATCATTGATTTATTTAATGGCGCTGTCTTTGTGACACATGCTATTTACACATGTTTGTGGAGACGCAAATTGACAAGTTACAATCTAGTGGTCTGATTCTGATAACTGTGTTCATAGATGTAACTCAGTTGTGTGTAGAAATAAAATAAAAATAATAATGTTAATATTCATAAAAATAATAATGTTAATATTAATTATATCTCCGTCAAACACATGAAAAACTTTTTCCAAGCATTTTAGTTATTAGATTTAAAAACAAATTATTTAAGATTGATATTCTTTTGTTCTTTATTTGTGTAAATCTTCGTAAAATTAAGTAACTTTCACATCAATTAATTTAGGAACTTCTATACAAACTTTCATCCTTTATTTTATCCCCTGAGCGTTAGAATTCCCTAAAACCCTTCCTTAGTGGAACGTTACGTTAAAAGAGAAACCTACTTTAAAATTTCATATTGCTATGTTATGCAGTTTAGTTATTCAATCGTTACTGCTGCGTTCATCCAATGCGGCCAGATTATCCTTTATTTTTGTGATTGAGCATAGTATCTCAATAATTATTATCTTAATCCATCTTGCTTTCAGACCAACAAACATCTAACTCCTCACATAATGACAAGATATCTTCCCATTGATACCAGTAGTATTATATCAAGATAATCCCTTTGTATGAACTGATCAAGTGTGTGTGTTTATATCCGCAAATATTTCAGTGAATCCTTTGTTAATCCTCTCTACATATGAAACTACAGTATTATTAATAAGCGTAGTCTCTACTCAAAACAAAATTCACCGTTTTAAAAAAATATCAAAAGGCAGAGTCCTTATTAGTAACACATAGATTTAATTTTCGTTTAATTTTCGCTATAGTGGCCAAATACACTATAAGGGTCAATATTTATTACCTAATTAATAATTTCTTTAACTGAGCTATAAGTTCATTCAGTACTTCCACACTGTTTCAACAATTGGAAACTGTTGCAAACAGTTTTATCTTGTGACAAAATTGCTGTATGTTTTGTTGAGTAATGTTGACGAACAGTTTTCGAAAGCTTACAATGACAAACAATTTAGAATTATTTCCAAATTGTTAGCCGTTACTCCCAAGTATATCTTTCAAACGTTCCAAATGGCGATGTATACCGACACAAATAAGATGGTTGCGGCTGCAGTGCACACTGAAATGAGCACAAAAACACTTCTAGCTAATCTTGATCCTCACGCTCCTGTCAATTGTATTATTAAAACTAGTCAATTCATACTGATAACTTTTGTAGGCGCTCGTGGTTCGAAAATCTACGTGCTGTATATGTAGAAACATTCATTATAATTATTATGTTGAGAATCGTTGCGGGAATTTTTTACAAGTTTCTGTTAGAAAATGTATTCTAAACATTTGCAAATATTTGAGATACATTATCGGATGTTACTAAATATCGGAAAACGATTTTCAACATCAGGGTAGAGGGACCTTAACATTGTATGTAGGTCCAGTAAGTAAGTCCTACAACACATTATAAAATTTTATATTTCACGGGTTGTATTTCTCTTTCCACAGATATTTTACTCCTTCGGTGTGGCGTGCGGTTCACTTATAACTCTTGCTTCGTACAACAAATTCACTAATAATTGTCATTTTGACGCGGTCGTAGTGAGCTTTACCAACTTCTTCACATCCGTTTACGCTGGTTTCGCTATATTCTCCGTTCTTGGCTTCCAAGCTCTTCAAATGGGAGTAAGTGTCGACGGTAAGTGATTTTTTTAAATAATTAACTTTGTATGTTTTTAGTTTAATTTTTTTGCATCCACAATGCAATATTCTATAAGATATAAAATACTGGTGGGATCCCACCTGAGGGCTCGGAGGCGTAGTCGTTTTTTACACACTGTAAGCACGTACTAAGTCAAACTAGCAGAATAACAGCAAGAGGTTATTCCTCGTCGACAGACCGAAGTAAAAAGGGCTCAATTGACAGTCATGCAAACCTTTTATGACATCAAATACCTACTGGGGGGGGAAACCAGTACTTTGACAAATAGCCAATCACAGCACACGACCAATCACCGCAATCGGCCAATTACACGTAATCGTTTAGTGACTTTCAAACACCGTTATACTCATTTAATAATTGTACTCATATTCCTAATCTCGTTACTGAACAATTGCTAGCATGGCTTACAACATGTATTTTATATCTTAATTAACTTTGTAGTTTACTAACGTAAATAAAATAGAGATTTTTATTTACTTATACCGTTACTAAAATCAGCGTTATCTTATAAATGTCCTCACTGATAAAGCACAGAGTTTCCATATATATGAAGACACCGAAGAGACACTGGGTTATGACCCTCCTTACGGGAGGATTGGTGGTTGCAAATGCAACTATCACCAAAGACTAAAACGTGCCTTCCAAAACACAGAGTAGCTAGAGTTAATAAATATTTAGTCCAATGACCGGCCATTGCGAAAAATGTTTAACCTCTGCAAGCTCAAGGCGACAGCAATAACAACAGCGCCATCTACCTTCTAATGGCACAAATATAAAATAAATAATTTTATTCCAATGTGAGTATTCATAATTTATTTTCATCAACGACAGTAATGGCTTTGTAAGTCCTCTTGGTTCAATTTCGAGAGACCTTTTAAACATGTATCCATTTCATATAAATGAGGAGAATTCACAATGTGAATGTGTGAAAGGGCCTTTAAAGAAAAAGTGAGTTTTAGGCATAGTAATGACGGGATAAAAAAGTCACGAATCACAAGACGCACAAATTGTATACCCGCAAAAAGTACCCCCTTTTCGAACAGCTTTTATAAGAAAAATGTTTGTTGTTCGCTCCCATATAAGGTTTCATTGCGAAATGTGAGTCAGGGTCCTCGTGAGACCAATTACAGTGATGTATAAATAAATGTACGTAAGGTTAAAGGTGTTATCGTATACCAAAGGTAGCCGTAATTTCCCAGACACTTGAGATTCTTCCTTTTGCCGTGCTTGTTATGGCACATTTAACATATTACTTTCCTTGTAAAGCTTCGGTGTCATAAAGGTTGATTTTTTTTTTGTATATTCTTGTGTGTACGGGGTTACCTTTGTAGTATTATTGAGTATTATGTGGCTCGTCCACGCCTTCCTTAAAATATAGTTCTTTTCACTCCAAAAAAAGGTTCATAAATAGGTATTTACTGTTTTGTATATTCAGGTATATAACATTATTAATAATCCCGGTAACCTCTCTTGGTAAACTTAGTGATTATATTACGAGTGAGTTCTCGTTTGTCGTACATCGGCGAGAATCGAGAGTCGTCTTAATTTTAGAAACAATGTGTTTTCCGGAGTAATAAATGTTTTCAAACTACTTTATTTAGAAATTTACGAAAAACTGTTATAAATTTCAAATCACGAACATGAGACTTGAAAATGCGCTGTTTGAAGAGTTGATGAGGAATATTTACATAAAATATAAATATTTTAACACGATTATTTTGAAACCAACTTTAAATGCTTTTTATCAAGGCTGAGAGCATTGGCGGTGCAGATGTTGCTCCAAGTTTAGTTTATTCTAACTGTAAAAACTACCAACTTTTTAGTGATTTCGGAATTATCATGTACATACAGACACAAAAATATTTAAAAAATCTTTAGTTTTGGTTCACTTTTTTATCACCCCACATATTTTTTATTATTATTCAGTGTTTCACATGGTTTCTACTGTGTAATTTTACGTATAGATAAATTTTACCTACATATCTACTTCTCCACGTTTAATTGTATAAGTTAGTCGAGTATTACTCGCTTAATACTATCTCCTTAGCTGTGTTAGTTTTTGTTTATTTTATTTATAGATCTATATTACTGCCATCCATTTGCGGGAATTTTCGCATTGTATCTTATTATACAGGCTAATATATATATCGTAGGTCGCTGGGTCGCTGGTTCAGATCCGGCTCGTAGGACCAAAAGAAAATGTATCGTATTATACAGTTTACGAGATGAGTGAAAGAAGATTTTTAAGGGAAGGTTAATACACGAAACAAACCCAATGATAGTCGTTCTAACACTGTCTTTAACACTAAGTAACTATAAAATTGATGTATAAGCAGCCGTACGGAATTTAGGTATAAAAGGTACAAATTAAAACCTGTACTTATACTCTGTTTTCTGTGAATAAATAAATTCATCCATTCATTCATTCGTTCATCCATTCATTCATTCATTCATTCAATGTTTGAATATAACAATAAATTAAATATTATTTGAAGTGACCTAAATAGCAAGTCATTGACATTACATGTGCAACATATTATTACTGTTCGGTAACCCGTTCACGCATATACAAACGTTTTCCGGTGGAGCGACACGTAGTTCAGGAAAAAATGCATTTTAATACTAAAATATTTCTCAAACGGATCTCTTTATTTAAGAATATCAAGATTTTGTTCATTAATTAATTATCACGCATACCTTCTGCGGCTGTACTAAATAAATGAACTAATTCAAACATCAAGATAGTGCATCTGCCATGTGGATTACAATTAAATATTGTAAAATTGGAATACCTTCACTACAATAATACTGCTAATACATCTATTTATTATGAATTAAAATATATAGTGTTTTCGAATTTTTTAAACCTGAAAGATTTCTTTAATATTTTATATAAGAGGTAAATTTTGGTCCGTAATTCTCTACATGTGTTAACATGCTTTATTTCACAGTTTTGTTCCAGCTTTAGTGGTAAAAGTTAAAGTGTTTATTTATTGGCAAACTCCGCTTCGCTGCTGGTCGACACAAACACCGGCACGTTAGTTTATTCATCGCGTTGAAACACAACAGCGCGTATTATTGTGACTGCGCTAGCGGCTGTTTGCGCCCAACATGGATTAATCAACTCGAACCAACACACCGCTAGGGACACTCCGATTAATAACTGACGTGAAAGTTCTCTTTTGGGGTGTTTGGAACTTCGTATTTTTGATATTGCTATTATAATTACAAGTTATAACGAACTCACACAGCGTTTGAAACGAAAAATCTCTTTTGCGTTACGTTAAAACTTCTATAAAAGCAGTACGAGACTTGTCTGATGGTTTGACGGAATTCATTTTAAATATTTTACTCTCATTACTTTAGGCAAACTCTTGACTAAAAGAACAGCGTGCCTTTCAAATTAAATTATAGAAAACTTTTCCAGTCAGAGAGCAACAAAATAAAAATAGTTTGTAATTTTCCATTGAATTTAAACAATGGTTCACTGTAACAAGACTTATAGTAACGATGTTATAATATCACTACCATGGTGTTGCAGTTTTTACAAATATATAAACAATGACACAATTTTATAATACAAGTAGTTTCTAAGTAAATGAAAACCTAAATACCCAGCACTATAAAAATAAATTAATTAAAAAGAGTTAAAACGAATTCAGAAAACAAAAAGCAATGTAATCGCATTATTATTTCAGCTAGTTTAAATAAATATTTCTTAACTATAAAATTTACGTTTAAATTTTTTTTTAAAACCCTCGTTTTTCAGGCCAACTAAAAAGAAAAAAAAATATTCTCTGCCATGTGTCCAATACGAAAAACGGGGGCGCATAAATACTTTAAATACCAAATGTAATCTTTTATGCCCCCGGTTGGCCTGAAAAGCGAAGGTTTTTTTAAATTATTTTTGAAATGTAAATTATTTTCTCCTTTTTAGTTTTGTGTGTATGATTTCCAATTGCTCGATCTTAAATGTCAAGTAGCAGTTAGTATGTTATTATGCAACATTTCTTGATACGATTTTAGCGCCATCTGTGGATTTTTTCGGAACTAAAATTTTTCCAATTGAAATTAAATTTTGTAAATATTCTCCAAAATTGTGATTGAATTATGTCGGAAAGTATATAATCATATATTGTCATCGTGTTCTGAGCTATGTTTAAAGTTTCAGAGCTCTATCTAGTCGAGAAATGGGTGAAAATTGAGTTTCAAGATTTGTACTTTACAGACAGACAAACAGACAGACAAGAAAAAAAATTGGTTCATATTTGATTTTCACGGCTTCTGAAAAAGAATCTAAATTTCAGGGCTAAATATTATAACAACAAAGACAAACTCTTTACGTTATATGGTCTAACGTGTTTATCATTATGCGGGCGCAAAATTAAAGCTGCAAAATGGATAGCACTAAAAGAAAGTTATTTGCCGAATTCTTAACTAAAATGAAACATTCATAGTTATCTAAATATATAACTCATTACACCTCTTGAAGACATGCGCCAAACTACTCGACGTAGTTTTTTTTTCAAGTGTGTACTTTGTCTTCTCTTCTTCTCCACAACTTGCACTAACGGCAAAATTGACAATAGTTTTTTACGTTGACAATTACTAGTAGACGTCAGTGTATTCGCAAGATTAGGCAGCCATCGATCAATAAGTTCTCAACATGAAAAAATAATTCCACATTAATATTGACACGAACAAAGTGTTATGAGATCATGATAGCATATTAATATGTAGGAAAAGCTGATATATGATATAACGAATACGGAGTTATTAGGAATACGGTATCATCTATAGACAAAGTTTTTTTATCGCTAGGTACCTACCTAGTAATTATTAAAGCGATAAATCACCAGTTTTGTTGTTGGACGTTCTCATGTTGTATGATTATGTCTACTTCCCACGCACGGATATACTGGAGTATGGTACATATATATACGTATGTATAAATAATTTCTATCTTTTTATATGCTTCTGAAACCTGGACACTAAAAGCGAGGGTGAGATCGAGGATTGACGCTTTCGAAATGTGGTGCTGGCGCAGAATGCTGAGAATATCCTGGGCGGAACGTTGCACAAACGAATCAATCCTCAAAAAGTTGAATATAGCAACACCCCTCTCAACAATCTGTAGGCAGAGAGTCCTCAAGTTCTTCGGATAGACGGTCAGGCGAGACCCAGACAGTCTGGAAAGGCTAATTATTACTGGTTGCGTGGAAGGAAAGAGAGCGAGAGGGCGGTCTCCTACAAGATGGACACACACAACTCAGGACGCTTCGGGAGCTACCCTACAATCATCCATCCATATGGTGCAAGACAGAAATATCTAGAAAGAAATGGTGGTCAGGGCAACGCATCATAGTCACGTCCTTTAGTAATGAGGTTACGACAAAATAAGAAGATAATTAATCGTGCAATTTTTGAAAAATCCAACCCTAAGAGTGACAATCCAAGTGACATCCAGTTAAAATTATTTCGTAGTATTGTAGTTATTACCCCTGCAGCTATTTCCTTTTTGTGGTTGTAAACTCGATACCTCCTCAGGTACGGTATAAGTATCAATGACTGTTACTTACATCTGTAACAAAAGCTTTATGTTATATCGCAAAATTGCTTCACTCCCTTCTGATTACCCACCCAACCAATCTCATAACATTGGAAGAGCCATACGTACCGTTTTCAACGCATGTAATATTTATTGTTCCATCAATTCATTATCTCGCAAGCGAAATTCAAACAGACAACATCGTTCCAGTTCGAATCAATAGGGAATTATGATGTTTTATATTATTCATACCTGAAGCTCATTTGGTGCTCGATATAAAGGAAAATAGTAATGTTAATTATCAAGACAACTAGGAAAAACATTATTAATTTAGGGATCTTTAATGCTAGACAGTAGCGTGGTTATTTATTCTATATTTAGTTTTGTGGAAATGATAAGGAATTTATTAAGAATAATAGCATGTATTGTTTATTTTTTCTTTCGACTGCTATACAGAATATCTCTTCTGTATAAAAAGCAAGCGAGCTCCCGATGAGGCATAGATTAACATTAAACACATTTTGTATTAATCAATCATTCTCTCTCTCTCTCTCTTTCTCTCTCTCTGCCTGTCTCCATCTTGGTACGTACGCATTTAGTTATTAATGAACAATTTGTGTTACATACTTGCAAATAATAAATAATTTCTTAGCACTGTGTGTGTGTATATGTGTGTGCGTGTGTGTGTGTGTGTATCATCGATCATCCCAAAAAGAGTAACTAAGTTGGAAATTAGTAATCGAAGCAGTCGCCCTACACATTGATAAGCTACATATTGAAGGCAAGATCTTCACCTATGCAAATAGCACTGTTCTAATATTCTATAGAGGGACTTGGAACAAGGTTAAGCAACTAGCTGAAGGCGGGTGGCATAAAGTTGGTTTTTTTAATTAATGTAAACCGACTCTCTTTGAATCTTTAAAAAATCATATATTTACAGTTTTTTTTTATAAAAATAATCATACAAAGATTGCATACCTTTCAGTATGAAGATAAAATCATATATAAATAATATAAGTTTTCATGATTTTTAATCAAAACTTGAACCTGAAAGTCTTATTCACCTCACAATATCTCGCCTCGGGAATGCCATGTAGTTCTTAAAATATTTTTCTTCAAAAATCGCCTTATATTTTCTCGGCATTGGCGATCAATTCAGACAATTACTGTAATTCATAGCTTAATTAGCTAGACCAATATGATAGCTATCGATCGATATTTCTCAAATGTAGCTTGGAGCATAGTGTTATGGCATGGGTCATTCATAAGTAATTATATGAAATGTAACGACATGACTCCCTGATCAATTTTACTACTGTGAATTTAATTCTATAGAACTCTTACGAACACAATTAAAGGAGTATGTCGCAAGCAATATCATAACTTTTAAAATTACCAAAATTAAATAATTATTTAGAGAAGAGCTACAGTTGGTGGCACCAATATGGCGCAGATTAGAATCTCTTAAGTAATTCGTAGTAAGCTCTGGCTCAGTCGATTCTTATGTTATTATTATTTCTTTTGTTTAAACGGTGAAGCATCTTAAACTTTTATGGTCTACCCAGAAAGCATTGACATGTTCTGACTAAACATTATAAATTTTCACTAAATTTGTAGCTAATATATGAGATGAACATCTAAAAATGTTAACCAATTATACCTACATCTGAAGAAGAACTTCTGAAGCAACATAAAACTAACAAATATTATAAATGATATCGTTAGTGTATGTGACTTATTATCATTTCGAATAGCATTTGCGTACTGTCGTCTATCAGCATGCAACAGGAAAGGGATATTTGTCATTTTTCTTCGCAATAAAATAAATATAAAATTTTATTTATATCAAGTCTCAATAAAATATAAAAATCCAAAATTAATATATACAAATTTTGCATTTGTTTTGGCATTATGCACTACAAATTGGTATATATTTTTATATTAATCGAAAAAAACCTATAACAATCTACCAATGTCCGATAAAATTTGACAATATGGATTTCATCAAAAAACTGAAAAATAAACAAATTTTGCTTGATATTGTGATGGATTCGAAATATTAGTCAGTTGCGCGCGCGCATCCCTTCGTGCTGTCAGTGCTATTAGTGTAGTATAATAATAATGTCGAAAACTGTTAAGTGTAACGTTTGTAATATAGTAATTGACGAACTGTTATCGTATATTCAAAATAAGGTGTCAGTAATCGATGAAGATACGTTGACGCGAATTTGTGTTTCGTCGTTTACAAAGGATGAAATCGAGAATTCGAAATCACTACTGTTTGATTCTATTGCGACAGACAAGGTGAAAAATCAAACGTAAAAATAAAGGAAAGGAAGAAAGGGATATAGCAGACATAGTGAACGTTTTTAAGTCAACCGAGCCAGACTTAATTCCTATTTTTTGTGCTAGAAAACTGGAGAAATTACCTCCAATTTTATTTGACCACCTGGATTGTACAAAGTTGCTAAAGGATTTGGTGAGCATACAAAATGAAATAAAAGAAATGCAATCTTCGTGTGTAACACGCAATGAACTAAGTCAGTTAAAGTCAGAATTGCTACAACAAATGAGAAATGATTCCATTTTGCCTGCCTCTGCGTGTAAAGTTCATTCTGCAGAGTCAACACAGTGCATGGGGGGTCACTGATTCTTTTAAATAAAAGTTTAAAATTTAAAGAACGGAAAGATATTGTGTCTCTCTCTGTAGAATGCATAATAGAACTATCATGTATAGAACTTGAGCAACTCATTGTGGTATGTGTATACAAACCTGGTTCCTCAGCTTATGATAGATTTGAGGAAATCATGGATGAAGCCTTGAACAAATTGAGTAGGTCAAAAAAATACTTGATTGTGTGTGGAGATATTAATATTGATCTTCTTACAAAAAACAGTGAAACTTATAGAATCTTAAATTTATTTAAATCACACAATCTTTTCAACTTATTTATGGAGCCTACTAGATTCTGTAAAACAACGTCAACCTGTTTAGACAATATATATAGTAATCTGGTACCTGTAAGTAAGAAAGTTATTGCAAACTTAGATTCAGACCATTGCGGGCAAATAGCTTGCTTCAAAATTGTCACAGAACAGGTCAGTAAACGTAAAATTATATGTCGACCAGTAACTGCTGACAGATTGAAACGTATAGGAATTGAATTATGTTGTAAACTTCCTTTTTTATCAACGGATATGCCACCAAATGATATGTATAATATATTTTTTGAGTCATTTTGCAACCAATTTAACAAAATTTTCAAAACCAAAGAGATCACTGTTACTGATAATCCAGTATTTAGCGAATGGGCCACTGCAGGAATACACAAAAGTAGGCAAAAATTGTATGAGCTGTACTCAGAAAGACAGTTTAATAGAACGGAATCTTTTCAAAATTATGTTAAGTCATACTCAAAAATTTTTAAGCAGGTTTGTCAAACTGCAAAAATTAAATATATAAGTTCTCAAATTTATAATAGTACAGACAAAGTCAAATCTACTTGGAAAATTATAAATGCAGAGACTGGCCGAACAAAAGCTTCAGCAAATAATTATAAACTTAAAATTGATGGTAAATTTATTAGCTCGGACTCAGATGTTGCGAATGAATTTGAAAAATTTTTTACTCGAATTCCAGTATATTTGACAAGCACTTTAGGCTCTTCCACCCCCATTGCAGAATCCTTGTTGAAAGAAAATGTTCCTTGTTGTAATACTGTATTTAAATTTAATTATGTTACTAAACGGGACATCATAGACACTTTTAAATCGTTGAACATTAAAAAAACTGCCGATCTTTGGGGAATATCTGTATATATGGTAAAGAATGTTATTGAAATAGTTGCTACACATTTAGCCTTAGTTTTCAACAACTGTATTGATAGTGGTGTGTTTCCTGATTTGATGAAACTTAGCAAAATAACTCCATTGTTTAAATCTGGTAGTACTTCAGATCCCTCTAACTTTCGTCCAATATCCGTACTATCAACATTCAGTAAAATTTTTGAAAAAACCGCGCTTAAGCAATTAAAGAAATATTTTAGTAATAATAACTTACTACACATTAAACAATTTGGTTTTACCCGCGGACGGTCCACGACTGATGCTGGAATAAAATTGTTAGAATGCATTTATGAGGTCTGGGAGGAGTCGCAGGATGCCTATGGTGTTTTTTGTGACTTATCAAAGGCTTTTGACTGTGTCCTACATCAGACGTTAATCAGGAAATTACACTATTATGGTATCCGTGGTACCGCTTTGGATTTTCTCACTTCTTACCTAAGTGACAGGATTCAAAAGGTGGTCATCAATGGAGAGCAGTCGCCTGGATCATTTGTAACAATGGGGGTGCCGCAGGGCTCAATATTGGGTCCATTTCTATTTCTGGTATATATTAATGACCTCCCTCACCTTGTAAGACGAGACCATGAGATAGTCTTGTTTGCAGATGACACGTCTTTAATATTTAAAGTTAAACGTGGACAAATTAATATTGACGAAGTAAACATTGCACTCTCCAAGGTCGTTCACTGGTTTAGCGCCAATAATTTGTTGTTAAATGAAAATAAAACAAAATGCATTAGATTCACTATGCCAAATGTTCAATTAGCCAAAGTCAAAGTCAGGGTTAGGGATGAGGAAATAGAGCTGGCCAATCAAACTGTATTTCTAGGTATAACTTTAGATTCTAAGTTACAATGGGGTCCTCATATTGAATGCCTATCGAGCAGACTCAGTTCTGCAGCATACGCCGTAAAAATGATTCGTCAGTTAACAGACGTAAAAACTGCGCGCTTAGTCTATTTTAGCTACTTCCACAGTATTATGTCGTACGGGATACTACTGTGGGGAAATGCCGCCGATATTGGCTGCATTTTTGTGCTGCAGAAGAGGGCTGTTCGGGCGATCTATAGGATGGGCTCCCGAGAGTCTTTAAGAGAAAAATTTAAAGAAATTGGTATTATGACTGTACATTCACAATATATTTATGAAAACCTACTGTATGCGCACAAGTGTAAAGATATTAAATTCAGAAAAAATAGTGACTATCATAATTACAATTTAAGAAATAAAGACAAGCTAGCAATGCCCAGGTATAGGCTCCATAAAATAAGCAACTCCTTTGCAGGTCACTGTATACGAATGTACAACACGCTGCCATGTAACATGCATGACTTGTCAATGAATAAATTTAAATTTTTAATTAAAAGAGTTATGCAAAAAGGCTTATTATAGTGTTAAAGATTTTTTGAATGATAAGGCAGCGTGGACCTAAAATAAATTAATTGCTCGTTTTGTAATATACACAATTTGTAAGACATTTGGCGATTTTATAAGAGTTTCGGCACATGAGTTTCTTGCCCGATTCTTCTCATGTTAGCCCCTACGTTCGGAATCGGGTCGCTCGTGGCGATTACATGCGCGGCATCAACTCTGCGGATGTACTTGCCGCTAGCGCACGGGCTATCTTTATTATAAAAGAATATTATCTTGATTCTGTAAAATTGACGATTTTAAGTGCCCGCAAGGGCCTATGAAATAAAGTTATTTTGATTTTGATTTTTTGATTTTGAAGTGAATATGACTAGAGGAGCTTGGGCATTAGATAGCGGGCCTTCTGGGCTATTAATGAACGAAAGTATTAATAGTAACGATGACGATGGAATATCAACACGCAAGAAAAATAATTTAAATCAATATCGTGACATAACGAGGGTAGATGTCGGCGCCGGCGGTGAACCGGTACAACACACACCGAGCAGCGCGGGTTGCATGAACCAAGCCACCGTGACGCAATCACAACTACAATCAGCTATTCAAAGGCCGCTTGCGGTGACGTCATCGCACGATACCGAAGGCGGCAGCGCTGTATGGAGCCGCGATACTTTAAAGTAAACTGATGAGAGGGAAATGTTGCTACCAAGCGGCTTAGCAAATAATGTCAATGAAGAAGGTTGGAAAAAGGTGTCTTATCGAAGGAAACCTAACAAATATCGTTACAGAGGCATTTCAGGTATTAATAAAAATAATGATGGAAAGTTTAAGGCGGCCGAATATTTGGTACCGATATTTATAACAAAAGTACATAAGGATACGTCTGAAACGGACATAACGGAATATATCCACAGCAATACGCAGGAAATGGTTACGTTGGAAAAAATCACTTCCAAATATGAAAGAGAATACAATGCCTATAAATTTTTTGTTAACGAACACAAACTTTCTATATTTTTAGATAGTAAACTATTTCGCAGATTTGTTAAATACAGACGAAAAACTATAAGTAGCGATAGCGGAAAATCTGCATTCGGCTCTAATCCAGGACAAAATAATGGACAAAATAATTAATAATAATAACACATATAGCTTTGTTACTTTTAACTGTAAAAGCGTAAAACGTTCCGTGGAGCACATAAGGCAGCTATGTGGAATAGCGGACATAATTGCTTTACAAGAGACATGGTTGCTGCCTGACGACATAAACTTTTTGGACACAATTAGTGACGAGTTTGGATGCACCGGGATCTCAGCAGTGGATACAGCGGCCGGCATGCTCCGGGGTCGTCCGTACGGTGGCGTCGCACTGCTTTGGAGGAAATGCCTGTTCCAAAATGTGTCAATAATACGGAGCACCAGTTCGCGAGTGTGTGCTATAAAAGTGTCGATAGGTCAAAGGTCATTTATAGTGTGCAGTGTATACATGCCTACGGATAGTGCTGTAAACTTGATTGAATTTACGGATTGCCTCGGTATGGTGAGTGCTATTACCTCTACGGAAAATGTAGAATTTGTATATGTCCTAGGTGACTATAACGCGCATCCAAACGAACTTTTTTGTCGTGAATTGCTATCCTTTTGCGCTGAGCTAGACTGGATTTGTGCGGACATGGATATATTAGGTACATCCTCGGACACGTTTACCTTTATAAGCGAAGCTAACGGGGCGAGGCGATGGCTAGACCATTGTGTTGTGACGAAGTCTGCTATGCAGACTATTACTAATATTTATGTTAAACATGACGTTTTGTGGTCTGATCACTTTCCTTTATTTGTGCAAATTAAATTAGACTTCGTTAAACCTATGCATTGTAATATTAATAAATGATATAGTAAAGTACGGTGGGGGGAGAGACAACCGCACCAGATTGAATTATATAGAAAATTGTGTCATGATTATTTGAGGCTCATTGACTTTCCTAGTGAATTAAGTACATGTTCTGACTATATTTGTAATGATTTGACCCATAGATGTGTTATTGATGACTTATATAATAAAATTGTAGATGCATTATCGCGCGCAGCTGCTGATAGCTACGCTCACAAACACATTACTAAGAAAAAGTCAGTGATAGGCTGGAATAAACACATAAGCGAGGCTCACAGCAACGCAAGGAGTAAATTTAATAACTGGGTATTCTATGGAAAACCTAAATCTGGTTGAATTTGGGATGAAATGCAAGAAAGTCGCAAAATGTTTAAGAGTCGGCTAAAATGGTGCCAGAATAATAAGGAACAAATAAAAATGGACATACTTGCTTCTCATCACGCTTATAATGATTTTAGTAATTTTTGGAAAAGTACTAATAAGCTAAACAATAAGCCGGGCGTTCCTGTGAGCGTTGAGGGCGTTAGTGATAAACGGTGTATAGCAAACATGTTTAAAGATCATTTCACAGTCAAATCTCCCTTGGGGCCTCCGCTCGGAGTGTGGAGGGATGTCATGGTCAGGAGCTGAGTACCATAATAACATCTCAGAGTGTCAGAGAAGTAATTAAATCAATGTCTCGAGGAAAATCTCCTGGTCATGACGAACTAAGTATTGAGCATCTTAAGAACGCTGGAGAACATTTGGCTAGATTACTGGCGATGTTTTATAATCTTTGTATTGGACACTCGTACTTACCTTCTAGCATGATGAGGACTGTGGTGGTGCCAATTGTGAAATGTAAGACTGATGACACTAGTGGCAAGGGCAATTATCGTCCTATTTCGCTTGCAACTGTTATAGCAAAAGTGCTTGACGGTCTGCTTGGTGCTCAAATTGATAAATATATTACAAGCAACGATAATCAATTTGGATTTAGAATGGGGTTGTCTACAGAGACTGCAATATTGAGTTTGAAGCAGACCGTGAAGTATTACACAGACCGTAATACAGCCGTATATGCTTGCTTCCTCGACCTGTCGAGGGCGTTTGACCTTGTTAGCTATGACATCTTATGGCAAAAACTGGCCAATATTTCAATGCCACGTGACCTTGTACATGTGATAAAATTCTGGTACTTAAACCAGGTCAACGTAGTTCGGTTGTCGGGGGAGTACTCAGAGCCGTACAGATTGGAGTGTGGAGTGAGGCAGGGGGGGCTGACCTCTCCCAAACTTTTCAATCTTTATGTATATGCATTGATAGGGGAGCTCAGCGGTACTCATTTGGGCTGCCACATCGACGGTGTCTGTTTAAATAATATAACTTATGCTGATGACATGGTACTGCTGAGCGCTTCTGTCTGTGGGTTGTAAGGGCATACCGCTCGCATATAGCTCATAGCTATATGCGAGCGGTATGCCCTTAGCCACGGTCTTATATACAACGTGAAGAAAAGTGAAAGTATGGTCTTTCGGGCTAGAGGGAAGTCTGTTGATAATATCCCATCAATAAAACTTAATGGTACGCCTTTGAATAGAGTAGAGCAATTTAAATATCTCGGACATTTAGTGACATCTGACCTGAAGGACGATGCTGATATTGAGAGGGAACGTAGGGCGCTGTCTGTTAGAGCCAACATGATCGCCCGTAGGTTTGCTCGTTGTTCGAGGGATGTCAAAATCACTCTGTTCAGAGCGTTTTGTACGTCCTTCTACACGAGCAGCTTATGGATAAACTACACCAAAAAGCAGTACAGTGCCCTGCGTGTCCAGTTCAATAATGCATTCAGGATGCTGCTGGGTCTGCCTCCCTATTGCAGTGCATCGGGTATGTTTGCCGAATGCCATGTGGACTGTTTTTATACAGCCATTCGCAAGCGGTGTGCATCCCTGGTGCGCAGGGTGCGAGCGAGCCCAAACACCATCCTGAAATTATTTTCCGATCGTTTTGACTGTCAGTACATGAACCATTGCTATATGATACATGTACTGACTAACAAAGTTTAATGAAGATTATGCACATTATTATTATTATTGTTATTATATTATTATTAGTATTATTATGATTTTAAAAATGCAACGTTATTTATTTATAAATTTAATATGTTTAAATGTTATGTAATGATCCTTGTTGGTCGACATAAATAAATGAATTTGAATTTGAATTTGATAGTCAACAGAACAGTGACCAATCCAAAAAGTTCCCTTAGGCACTTTTCAACTTACAGTTCAACACAAATTGAGTTGGCTTAATAATTCTACAGTTTATTTTTATCGGATTGTTCTGCTTCCCATAATACATAATCATCATACGTCCTCATCGCAATGATCATTATCATAACTGATACATTTGTAAATATAAATATATTATTATTTCTTTTAATCAAAATATGTAAATGAGATATATTTTTGTTTTCATAAGTAATTGAGGAACTCGTTGGCACATTGATTACGGTATGCCTATGGTTGACGGATGAGTGTCCAAATAAACTATCGTCCTCTTAACGTGACTCGCTAATCTAAAATGTAAGCCCTACAGTGCTTACTTTAGGCTTATTGGTGTGAATATAAGAAATATTAATAAAAAATACCCAGAAACTCATCCCACAAGAGTTAAGACGTTGGTCCTGATTGCATCTGCAATCATTAGCACCCACCAATCCGCATAGGGCCCGCATAGTGGGTGGCCTCGCATTGATGTTGATTGCTATTACTTATCTTTTTAGTAATTAAATGGGTTGACACTTGAAATGGCGGCAAAGATCCTAATTGTTTTTTCTTATCATAATAATAAATAAAATTTATTAAAATCTATTTTAGAGAAGATTTAAGTTTTATAAATGGTAAGCGACCCCTTTTATGACCTTTGAATAGCCCTTTGCAATAACCTATTTCTAGTAACAGCTTAAATATTTCTGTTATATGCTGAAAAATAAAAAAATATATGTTGGCAACAAAACCAAGGCAGGGCTATCCATAATTACAAATGGCTGTAATTGATCTCTTGTATCAATTTCTTTATATAGTTTGGAACTTGTTTGGAACTTCGCACGGGTAGTGGGACATATTAGACCTACATGTTTTGTCTGTCGTTGGATCGCATTAGCTTGATCCATCTAATATGAGGATTCGTTTTAAATTTGATTGAATGTCTACACGACTTTAAGTATTTTAATGTATTTTGTAACGTAGATCTATACACATATTATAAAGATGTAAAGTTTGTGTGTTTGTATATTTGTTAAATTGTAAGGGGTAATCTCGGGATCTACTGAACCGATTTTAAAAATTCTTTCACCAATAGAAAGGCACATTATTGCTGAGTGTCATAGGCTATCTTGAATGCTAGAAAAAAATTAAAGAAATTTGTCCACCCGTGCGAAGCCGGGACGGGATATAAGAACATAAAAACAAACAAATATTTTTAATATACAACATTGTTAAATTCTAGGTAAATACATATAAATACGTTTAAAAGTTACACGTGACAGGGCAACAATACAATACAATTGTCCATGTAACAACCATTGAGTGGCGTCAATTTCAGCACCTTTTAAAGTTTGCCGTTGTGTTTTATTAATAATCATTGTAAACGCTAATTTTATTGGAAATTGGAGCCATATGAACCGAAAAGGCAATTCTGAGGGTATCATAGAAAGTCTTTATTTAAAACAGTTTCACCAGTTACTTTGCCAGTTATTATAGGAAATTCTTTTTTTTATTATTTTCAACTTTGAGTCTTGTAGCGGTGCATAGTTTTAGTGGATCTAAATTTATAAGTAATATCATATAGGAATCTACTTTTAATATTAATTCGTGTGGCGGAATTCCGGGATGATGAATGAATTACAAAATTCAGATCGATAATGCTTCCTCTTTCTCTCCACAACTGTGTCCTCTGCCTCATAAGGACGGCTTTTTGGTCATCCTCCTGTCTTCGCGCAGCGGCCTCCTTCTGCAACATGACTTTCTGTCTGAAGGTGGCTGCAGCCTTCCACGATCTTTCGCTGGCAAACATGGCTCTAGACGCCTCGCGCTTATGCTTCGCAGATCTTGTTGCCACTCAGTTGGTTCCCTAAAAATCCGGTGCAGGTACTCGACGAAGCACCCGTGCGCGATAGCGAATTGATTTTTTTTTTCTTTGGTAATAAAGTATTTATTTTTCAAAATATAGCTATATGTCATTATTACTACATTATTATGGTAAACAAGCTACACCATATCTAAAACAGCAACTTTTGTTCTATAGCTTATAGGAGAAACAATTTTATGAAAGACTCATTTAATTGAAGTGAATTACTCAACTATTATTTTCTTTTCAACAGATGTTGCAGAAACTGGCCCTGGATTGGCTTTCGTTGCATACCCTGAAGCTATTCTCCAAATGCCAATTCCACAGCTTTGGGCAATTCTGTTCTTTTTCATGCTTTTCATACTCGGCCTTGGGTGCCAGTTTGCTGGCATTGAGGCTATTAATACAGCAATCGTGGACCAATGGCCACACCTACGAAAGAAGTACTGGCTGGTAAGTCTATAACATAGTTAATATTTATAATCTTTATTGCTCACAATTGAATGACTATATGACTAATGATCATCCTGGATGAATGTCTAATTCGTTGTTTTACTTTATTTGAGATCTATATGACATTTAATAATTCAATCCTATAAGAAGTTGATGCCATAGAGTGGAATGACCAGTGCGAATGTCTTTGACACCATCGAACAGAAACTTAAATCTGAAAATGAAAATGAATCTAAGGTAGATTCACCTTACTGCAAATAGGATATATAACGAAAGCATCTAAACACAGAACAGTTGATTTATACAAAAAATAAAAGTTTCGAAGCGATCGAGTGCTATAATACACAATGTTTTAATCAGAAAAAAGGAAAATTAAGTCCAAAGTATTAATATACAGAAACAACAGCAAAAGAGTTCAACAAATAGGACCTCATAATACCTTTTATAAAGTGAACTCAAGATTTGGAAAATTAGATCAAAAACTTGATGAGGCAGTCAGGAAACAAATTTTCCACCATGAATTATAATAAACAAATTTAAAAGAAAAACCTACAGCCACTACCCTTGTCCACTATACAGTCAAGATTATTAATCGTAAGATCAAAGTGTTTATTTTTATTGACACATACGACAGACTAACAGTAATAATTTTAACTCAAGGAACAAGACATATAAGCAAAATATGTTTTACTGCGTCTGCACCGATTTGCGTAAAGAAAATTATCAGATTATCAGATGCTTAAATAACAGAAAATATGTAATTTTTTGTTATTTAAGCATTTAACTAGCTACGTGACCTGAGACAAGCCCCACATGACGACTGTGATAAATTGATCTTTATCTACTGAATTTCTTTACATATAAAAATGTGGACAGTTAACAGTTTACATAACAAAAATATGATAAATTCGTAACTGTTTTTCCATTGTCGATTATTGGATACTTGTTGAAGTTGTTCCATTCGATGTTGCAAGTAGTATCAAGGACATAAATAGATGGCAATGGCGAAATCTTAAGAATTACTTAGAAAAATTGGGGTCTGTCAGGGTCTCAGTACCTCAATTAGAAGAGTACTGTTCCAATTACAAAATATTTACATTATAAAGTAAAGATAAATACTGGATTAATAACCCGGAAACAGTTTAAATTAGAACGAATAAATTGAAATTAAGATACGAATAGACGTTGATCCATTCATCCAGTTTATCACATGGAAACTGTGCTGGTACGGCACGTACATACGTTAGATATTAAAATTGTGATTACGTTTTCCTGTGATTATGTGTTCCTATCCTCGGTATAGCAACGATAAACAATAAGTGGATTTCTAATGTGTCACGCTAACCTTTCACAAGCTAAATTTATGTAATTTGATATTTAACTTTATTTGTTGGACTTTAAGCTGCATCGAATCAAATTGAGAAATTTAACAGTTTGTATTGGGTTTTGTGCTTTTGACAATTATTATATTAACCTTAAAAATATTATTACCACTTACCCAATTGTTTGTAGGTGACTGCTTGCACATGTTTCTCCTGCTTTATCCTCGGTATACCGATGTGCTTCAGTGGTGGGGTGTACCTCTTTACCTTACTGGACTGGAATACGGCTTCGTGGGCTATACTACTAATAGGCATGGCTGAAGTAAGAACTATCATATAATTTTACATTAAAATACGTCATCGGTATGAGTTCATTAACTTGCACACAGCTGTGGTACAGATCACACAATTAGCGGTGCAAAGACGGACGACATCTGAAAAGCAGAACATTTTAAAATGATTTACACGTAACTGGCGAGAGTGTGACAAAGAAATCTAGCGATGCAGACGCATCGACGCGTTTACGAACCCAAATAGCTACAGGGCTTTGCCTCACGAGGGCAGACGCTATGTCCCCATGGCGTTGCCGGCAACGTAGACTAGCCAGGTCTAATCAGCCTTTGACACTGAAGAAAAATAGCATTATATGTCGATTTTTCTGTCTTTAACGAAATAAAGCTTAAGTGTTTTTCCTATCAGCAATAATTTAAGATTTTTTTTCTTACTTTTTTAAATTCATCTTCATTACTATCGTCACCGAATAACGTTCGCTGCTAGCTTCTATAAACTCCACCGCCTCTTGAAACATCATAATTCGGAAAATGTTACACTTAATTCGTGGTCTGGAGGAGATAAATGGTGATTGCCTTCAGTATTATTATTTGCCTTCTACCACACCCCATAATGGGAAGATTTTGGTGCTATTCTACTATAGCGATCTACAAAGTCTCAAAACCAAACAGTGAGGTTTTGATAGCGGTAATGCTACGTAATAGATGACGTAAAGAAATTATCGTCAATCAGTTAGCGTAACCGTACATTTCAATATATATTATTTGGGTACATAGTTAGTAACGTTGCCATGACGTAACCGCTATCGGTTCACTGCCTAGCAGTCACTTTCACTTGACTGAATCAAAATTTAAGTTCGAAATGGTCGAAATGGAGCACTTTACGCAAATGTACTAACAGAATCATATCACTACAAAAAGTGTTAGAAATTTGTTTGCGTGTTCTGAAAAATCAAGTGAACTTTTTATATAGTTATAATATTTTACCTTAATTCAGTGCTGCATACTTACCGTAACGTTAAAAATGCTAATTGAATGAATTTATTTTACCTAAAATTGGCTAGTTTAAACGTTAAACTAAAACGTTAAATCCTAATTTATATTGTTGCTACAAACTTAGGCATATCTTATATCGGTACTAATTATAGATACCTTTACAGTGTACAGCTGTTTCCTGGAGCTATGGCATCAACAGGGCTATGAAAGATTTGGCTCTAATGAATATGAAATTCAATCCGATACTGAAGTTCTATTGGAAAAGTGTATGGACTGTCATTGTTCCCGTGGCAAGCCTTGTAAGTATTTTGCTCTTTGGTGGGAATGAGATGAGGCGAAATTGACAGTTGGTAGTCAACGTACTGAAATATTTCAGAAGCTTTAAAGATTAATGATAGCCTTGTATGCATGGTTATGGCATCTTTGTTGTTTCCGATTTCCATAACACAATAGCTTTTGCTATTTACCTTGGCTTCCTCGGGATAATATTATGTGATATTGTATAATATTTATTATCCTTTATTTAATGCAAAAGTAGACATATTCGTTCGGTGTAATATCAATAATTAAGCATTGATCAGAGGCTTATTATCCCTATAAAAGAAGTTCTTTGCTGTAATAAGAGTTTTCTACCTGATTTTATGTTTCTTATCTGTATTTGATAATTGATCAAGCACGGGTGTTATAAATCTTCATCTATGTCTTTGGACAAGATCAATATGAAAAATAACTTCTTTGGACAAGACAATTTATAATTTTTTTCTCTGTGTATCAAATATGACATTTAATGTTATCTAACAATAAGTACTTACATACTTGTAAATATGATAAGCACATTTGTTACAATTTTCATTAACATTTCAGAGTATTTTAATATTTATATTCTCTGATTGGACACCACCTTCCTATGAAGACTATGTATTTCCATGGTTTGCTGATATGCTTGGATGGGCTGTCGGTATATCAACACTAATACTGTTTCCAGTCGGCGTTTGTTGGGCAATTTACAGTGGATACGTAAGTTCTCATTGAATTTACTAGTTTTGTTATGTTTGTTAGATGATCAGGAAATTTACATAGCATGTCTTCTCAGCACCTAGATAGTTAACCTTACACAACCCCCACCAAAATACCAGAATCATCTCATTTGATATAATCACCCTTATTTGCCTTGCTTGTGTGGATATTGTTCGTTATCGCCCACCGATAGTTCTAAGTTCTGCATAGTAGAGAAGGAAAGCAAAGAGTTTCTGAACTACCGTAGGAACAACTAAATGTAAACTTGTTTCACCAGTGATATCTTAGTAGCGGGTTTGATCCACAAATTAAAAAGCCTTGATGGATGTTACTAATTGGACAGCATGTACAGCAAAGCGCTTTATAAGAATAGCTAGGACTATGAAAAAGCAAGGAATAGTAAAGAGCTTTTTAAATGGACAAGTACTATGATCGAAACAAAAACTATACTTTTTAACTATACCATGTTTTGTATTTTATCATTAAAAATATGATAAGACAATAGGTCACTTTGTCAAGACAAAGAAAGCATAACCATAGGTGATTAAATTCAAGGTGCGGTTAAGATGCTTGCCATAAGATATGGAAATAATTCCGGTTATGCTGCAGTTTTGTAAAACTTTTTTTTTAAGTTATTCAAAGATTTTGTTTTCGTTCACAGCGTGGAAAAGACCTATTTACGCCAACACCTGCATGGAAACCAGCAATAAAAACCCTAGACGCGCCGCGATCAGATTCCATAGTTACAACGGAGTCAGTACATCAAGGACCCTATGACAACGTAGGCTTCATTCTGTAGGTTCCTGATGAAATAATTCTAAACTTTAATTTTAGAATTATTTCATCAGAAACATTAATTAACTTTATTCTAAATTTTATTTTATTTATTCTGTAATTTATAATTATTTTGTAATTTACCATTATTTTGTAATTGGTCCATTTGTAATATTCAAAAATAATTATATCGTTGAATTAACAACCAAATTATTATAGTTATAACTGAAACAAGATAAATCCGTTCAACGTACACAATCGCATTCTAGGAGATCGTTGGCATATAATAATATTGGATTGATTTTGGTAGTTTTTTTTACTAAACCATGTTTCTGCCATCAATTTCATACATATTTTTCTACATCCACTAACGAATTTTACCAACGTTGAAAAGGGAAAGTTTACCAACTACTCGACGTGCTTTGTCAGTGTGGAATCGACCTAAGTCATCAACATATTTCTAGTCGAGATTTTATATTGGCCGCTATTTCTCTCGTGTCCCACTTTTCAACTCGAGAGGAAAACCTCTTCAAATGAAAATGTAGGTTAATTTGCCTATTTTTACAATAAGAATATACATATTACGAATGAAACAAAAAAGTAATATAAACGTTTAAAGTATAACATGCATGCTTTCAACTTATTATGTATATCATGCGTTTATTGTGTCAAACGTTAATCGAGATAAAGAAGAATTCCATATAAACTTGGGCCAGAGAAGGAATAAAACAAAAGTAATATTATTTGAAAGGTAGTATGATAATAAATTGTTACTGAAATTTGGACATTTTTTGCAATCTGGGAACCGAGAAGTTGAGAAATATATAAGTATGCTGAATCAGCTTATTTTTGGAGGATTAAAGACACAACTTTTTTTCATGCCAGAGATAAACCGTTAAAGTGAGTAACATATTTTTATAGTAGTGCATTGACTGCAAAAAATAACTATGTATTCAGTGACATCAGAACTACTGAAATAACGGTGTAATCAGAGACCTTAGTGGGCGGTTATCGAGCGCGATACAGATTTCGTAGTTACCGCTAGGGGCGCTTATACGAAATTCCATAGTAAATTATACGCAGACTGTATCGAGAATCGACGCGTAAACTCGCACTAAGGCCTCAGAGCACTAGATAGTATTCCATTGTATCGATTAGAAAATACAAACTACTAATATCAATTCCTATTTTTCGAGATTGCGGATTGGGTTTAATGTTTTGGATGTTACAGCTTATTACATTTGGACCCAAAACACCGCTTCTCTCACTCCAGTGTGCAGCCACTTTTCTGAAGTGTCGATAGTAGGTTGCTTTTAAGCTATTTCATAATAAATGTACGGACCACGTTCCCAACCAATCATTGATTTACATACAGTCATTCAACAACACTTACAAATGAACGCTACTATATGTAATTCGAAGATACACACAATTGCTAAGAAAACTTAATTTTAGGATTGCACTGAAACTTCTGCGTCTGTCAAGATATTCCCTTTTTTCACCGAAATCATCCAAAAGTAACCTTGGTCTTAACTATCCTCTGAATAGGTTACAATCTCTTTACAATGCATTGAGTAAGAACGAAGTAACATTCGTCGTTGCGCGTGAAAGAGTCGCTATGTGTTTTTTACATACTTTACAGGGGACTCAAAAAACTGTTTTTCACGATAATATATGAAACCTTCGAAGTATGAATGTCACATAGCTACATTCCGAAACTCTTCAAATATTTCATTTATTACATAGCTGTTTTTACAGTATGTGTGCATTAAAATAACGATCAACACTCCATAAAAATCCGAAAATAGCTAAATTACACACAGCGATTTTTGCACGCGCAAACTAATTTTCTCTTAAAGTTTAAAAAAAAAATTAGTTGACCTCCAACACTTAAGTCGGTGGTACTTAGGGCTATTGCTTATGTTTGTAATTTTTATTTTGTCATTAGAGCACTGTTAAGTTTCTGCTTAAGTGTTTATATTCCCTGAAAAAAATGCTAAGCTAGCTTCTTTTTAGTGCTTTTTTATAATTAATTTTTGATTATTTCAGTATCAATAGGATTAGACGATTTGTTTTGTATTTTTTTTTTTGTCTTCTGCTCCCAACTTTTTTTATTTTTTTTATTATGCTTTCCGTGGCAGCCTTTCAGTAAGGCAGCACCGTATTGATGCTACCGTAAAAATGAAACATTAGCTTGTAAGGTGTATGTCTTGTTGGTTGTCCTAATAAAATAAATAAATAAGATAAATAAATACACAATTATGATATGTGATTCGAGTGTCATCGAGTATCTAGTAGTCATTATCATTTTTTGCACTAGAAAAGTAAATAGTATTATTGAAAATAAAATCTCTAATAGACATAGCCTATTAAACCTTGGATATTCCTTTTTGATTAAAATATTTCCGCTACTAAATTGTGTTGTTAGTTTATTTTTATATACCATGTGAGAAGGTCACTGGATTTACTTTTTGTCGACATTCAATTATTCTCGTTATGATTTAAAAATAAATATTGTTTTTTTATGTTTTTTTATATATATTATTTTCCGCCTTTTTAATAATTAAGTTATAAAATGACAATGACTCATTTAACATAAATAAGTACTTAATTTCTAATACATTTTATGTTTAACATTAAATATAAATTATACCGTAAAAAAGTTGTTTTATATCAATGTTTTATATCAATAATTTAAACTTATTGTAATGAACCTATTATAATATTTTTCAAATATGTTATTTACTGGAACCCCACTATTATTTACTAAAATATCTGAAACTAACGTTATTGTGTGTGAAAGCTGAGTCGGCTCGCAACATGAGAAGTCACTCTCAAATATTTAGAAGTTATGAACTTCTCTAGAGTATGCGAAAACTCAGACAATACGCTCTCATAGTAGCGGAGAAAGTTAGCTATGAAATTAGGAGTCAGTAAAAGTATTTTTTTTATAAATGCGAAATATATTAAAAGGTGTTTTATTTTACAGTACAAATGGCGAAAAGACTAAATTTGAAAATGATTTAAACCTTTTTTTACCACTCTATATAAGAATAATTTGAAATTATAAGTAAATAAATAAATAATAATAAATTTTTCTTACATTCACACCAATTAACCTAGCCCAAAGTAAGCACTTTAAGGCTTGTGTTATGGATACTAGGTTAACGGATAGACATACATATATCATACATAAATAAGTAATATTCATAGAAATATAATAACATCCATGACTCAGTTACAAATGCTCGTATTCATCATACAAACATCTGCCCCTTCCGGGATTCGAACCCAGGACCGTCGGTGCGAAAGGCAGGATCGCTACCGTTGCACCAAACGGTCGTCAAAATCTATATATCTATATCTTATCTTATATCTATATCTTATGTCCCATTGAAACAAAAATTTATTTTTTCTTTTTTAGGTATAACGCTCCGCTCCAATATATGGTGCTAGCGTGGCTTTATGCTTAGCGACTGCATCACCTAGTTTAATTTAAATGCTTATGTCTTCAAAAAATATATATATTAATAAAACAAAATATATTCTTTATTTAAAAAATGCCAAATGCAGTCGATAATTATGATCGATTATATCAATAGGTACCAACTGATATACAGAGGTATATATCTATAGAGCGATTTTTTTGTAAGTAGGTAATATAAATAGACACATTTTATTGTTCATTAATATTAACAAACCGTAATAACACTCTATTGACTTATTTTTCTTACATTAATATAATGGATACTGGACCACTATATGACCACGTGCCACACACGTGCATTCCACAAGACAGTAAGTTCACATTGTGCTATATTTGTTGCATAAGAGAATTAATTAATTAATTAACAAAGTTGAATTAGATTATAACTTAATATGGCAATTTAACTAAATTAAATAAAACTACATTAAACGTTTAGAGATAGAGATAGAGCAGAGATATGAGAAATTGAGAGAAAACAAAATGATTTTTCCAATAATATTAGATACACATATTAGAGACACTAAGCCTTTCCAAATATGTCAGCCAACAATAGATCATACTTCCTAAGTTGTTTCAACCTTAAGGCCTTTTGCACATTACAAGAAATTTTCTTGCGTCTTATGAGAAATGTCTTATAAGAAATTCAGTCGCATTGATTGTTATATGAGACCGTACATATTACAAGATATTTTTTTGCTTATGTCGGATAAGGCACGCGAATACTAGTCATTTTGTCGGCTGCATGTTCGATGTCGTGTCTAGACAAGATGTCTTGTTTAGACACGACATCTACTCAACTATGTAAACAAGTTTGCGCGTGCACATTCGGCGCGGCTGCGTCAGCGAAAACACGTGAATTGTCCACACTTTAATTTAAATTAAATATTTTATCAAACATGAGTGCTATAAAAGTGAACATGGAACATTTGATAGCTCTTGTAGAAGTAAGACCTGTAATTTGGGACAAAACTTGTGAGGAATATAAATTTAGGAATTTAAAGACCGCCGCCTGGGATGACATATGTTCCATATTAATAGAAAATTTCAAAGATTTGCCAATAGTGGAAAAAAATGTAAAAGGGAACTGTATTATATTTTATATTATTTAATTATTTTACCGTTAGTAATTAAAAAAAAGATTGAAAAAATTGTAGTCTTTTATTTAATTTATAGATTAAAATATTAAAATATAGTCTACAACTATGGCGTTTTCTTCTATGGTATAAGTATGCAATCAATAATAGACGCTGACATCTGTCCATTTTGTACACGTGTATCCTCCGTGAATTGTGGCTACAGACTGAGGACAAGACATCTTGCAGAATGTGTACGATAAACCAGACAAGACATTTTTCTTGTCTTGTGTGCGTGTCTTATAATGTGCAAAAGGCCCAAGTCTGTTTGTCTTTGTTCAAATACAGTTTTATTTCCACGGGATAATCGATTAAACCTTCTCGCAATTGGTCACTTCAAAAGTTTTGACAGCTTCTCAACGATTATTATACTTGAGAAAATATAACTTGATACACTTGACGTCAGTTATTTAATCACAACAATAAAAACGTAACGATACTGAACAAACAGCTATTAAGATTAGGAAGCATTTAAAAGCCTCGAAGTTCAAAGACATACATTTTAGATGAAAGCGCTGAACAAATGGGCCATAACGTCCTTTGTTTACCACCATACCATTGCCAGTATAAAGAACAATACCATTGCAGTTGCAATGATCTGGGCCCAAATATGGGTCTGTGTTCATGTTTTTTATAAATTCAAAATTCAAATTAATTATTTGCAGAATATAGGTTGACAAATAATACTAGATTTAAAAATCTAAAAATCCACGTTTTTCAGTGACCAAAAAAGAATAAAATAATCTTTACAAATACTCTCAACATCTATGCATATCATACATCTCATTACATCTCCATAAGTAACATGCGCCCCCACGTTTTGAGTGGCCCCTCGCTTGGCCCCGCCGGGTTATTTTATTCTTTTTTGGTCACTGTAAAACGTGGGATTTTTAAATTTAGTATTATTATTTTATTCTTATTAATTATTAACTCAACGAAGTAACCATGTGTTACGCAACAATCGGATAACCCCATACAAAAGTGAAAGTTGCCGAAAGTTGACCTGAAAGTGCACCTAGAAAGTTGAAAGTGCATTGTCATCGGGTTCTGAGCTACCCTTTCAGTTTAAACTTTCAGTTTCAACTCGCTAGGTGGTCGGGAAGTGCCTCAAAATTAAGATACAAGATTCTAACCGGACAGACAAGACGACAGACAAGCAAACAGACAAGAAAGCAACCTAAGAAAAACGTGGGAATAATTGGGGTCGATTCACAAGATTTTAGCGCTGTATTCTTACTCAAAGGATGTGCAAAGTTGATTTATACACAAAAGAATCAAAAGAATGTAATAAACAATAAACACACGTTAGAAATATTAATATTAAATAAATGTCACATAATAATCATAATCAGTTCAAACGCCAGGGTCACATAGATATTCGGTCAATGTATAATAAGGCTTTAATTATTTACTAATACAAATTATGTAACGCTTGCAAATTGAACGGAAATGGTCGAAACAACTAGAAGTTCAGTTTGACAAAATAAGCAATCAAGATTTAATTATCAGTGTGTTAAATTGTTCCAGTGACTCGAATAATGATTATTGCGATGATAAATAAAAGCAATGAACATAAAAAAAATCTATTTGAAATGTAAGGATTAAAAAAAAATTAAATCGCATTCTAATTCGGTGAAAGTGGTTTTATTTAAATGTCTATGATTGGAGCAGAGCGAACGAAGTGAGTGAAGCTCCCATGGATCAGCTTCAATGGCGCAATGTCTGTTACGCCATATCTTCCCGAGTTCTTAACCGATTTTAATATTTTTTGTGTGGAATCGAATTAATAAAACAAAATATATTCTTTATTTAAAAAATGCCAAATGTAGTCGATAGTTATGATCGATTATATCAATAGGTAATGTTCTAGCACTAGGCATATCACTTAGACATATGTCACGAATCATATCAACGCTATATTTTTTCAAGTATAAATAACTTAAATAATGATTACCTATGCTACTTATGACCTTAATCTTACCCATTTTGTGAACACTGCTCAATGTTTTAAAACCTACACTGAATAATCGATGAAAAAGTCCAAGATCATCCCAACTTTTTGTGCAGCAATAGTTATTGTCTTAAGCAAGGACAACGAATAGCTCTATTCCAGCATATCGTTAAACTTGATAAAATACAAAGTAAGCCTAGATTTTCATGATATAGGAACTAAATACATTACTTAACATTACTCAATAAAATTACTTTATCTACTAGATTCCCGTACCTAAAGTCGGTAAGGGTCTTATAAAAACACCTTGTTCCATTTCGATACCCTAACAATACCCCATTAGGAGTACTAACTAAAGTATTTCCTTTACAGTCGCTCAAGTAATTGATAACCTTATTACAAAATTATTTATATTTACTATGCACTGGCTAACAGTACCCCTGGCCAATATACTTTAACAAAAATACATTATGTGTTCGAACAGTATTCCTTGGACACACTGTATGGTGATTAAAAATGCGATGAGTTACAAACTGTTTGGGAAGAGGTCAAGTGAGTAAATGAATTAATGATCGTCATCATTTATGCCTGCCACTCTTCCCTACTGGATGTTTGCCATAATCTCCACTCTTAGTATGGTTAGAGATAACCGTAATATGTAGACCAAAATTCGGGAAACCCTGCTGCCCATTTTTGGTCTACGGAAAGTGTAAGTGTAAGATTTTTCCAATATAGATATTCGACACTCTTCAGTGTGAAGGGTTTGTGCTATTCTATTCTACTCTATCGGACATCAGATGACAATGATACAATAAAAAATTAAAGGACATAGACGAAATGTACCCCAACATAGACAAATGTCCTGCTTTATAGTTTTTCTTTTGTATTTTTACAATTATCTGTAGTAACCGGACAAGCTTTGGTTTAAAACGAATAATTGAAAACTCTATAAAATTTATCTGTCATATATATTGCTGCCATGTCAAAAGCTTTGGAGACGTTTACTAGATTTTAAAGAAATCGATAATTCAATTGTAATTATATTCGTTCATGTTTTATCGATTTTTTTTTTGTAGGTATACATTTATTATCAAAATACATTTTAGGTATATCACAATTTGTAAAATAGTGTAACAACAGCGTTCCAATCAAAATTGATTCTCGATTCGTTAGTTTAATTTGCGGTATCGATTCCACAGAAGCGGAAGTGAGTGACTTCTCCAATTGTTTTGAAAATTATTCGCTCCCTTGCACTCGTGGCTGTGCAACAATTTCTCTGTATCGTCATAACTTTTGCCATTCAAATAGTCTTGTATGGTTTTCTTACAATGAAATTTGGTCATAGAATGAATAAAGAGCAAAAAATGTAAACTATTATACAAAAGGCTCCGAAGAAAACAAATAAAAGTGAGAAGGAACTTTTTAATTTATTATTACTTGTACTAATTAAACCTTATGATGATTATATTACCTATATAAAAGAAAATGATAAATCTATTCAGAGCATATTAAATAAACATCCTTTTCCTCACGATCATAACCTCAAAATCTAATTCAATTAGTGTGATACTACGGTTCCTACGCTTTTCGGTGAATCAACAAATGTCTGATGAGAATTTATAAATGATTCCTAACACAACTAGCAATTTCTCATGGCTGTCCCATTTGGAGCATTCATTGTATGGAACCAGAGCAATGTCCTCTTAAAATCAATGTTTATTTCACCTCATGAATCACAAACCAATAAATCTGTATACCATGAATAATTCCCTTATGTGGAGTCCATATGTGAGATGTTGACGAAAAGTGAATTTATAAAAGTACCAAGACCGAAAACTTATGTCCTGTCAAGATGTTTTTAGGATGTTAAGAAGTGTTTACTGCTATCTTTTGTGATGGATCCCCGAGATAAAAATGGTTTTTTTTTTTTTTTTTTTATTGCTGAAAGTTGGCAAACAAGCAAACTGCCCACCTGATGGTAAGTGGTAACAGTCACCTATAATACATGTGGCTCTTGTGAGATTCGCAGCAACACTGCAACCCCCACAAGAACCACAGTGTACGTTGCCAACTTGTGACACAAGATGTAAAGTCACTGTACCCAGTAATTTCACTGCCATATCTTACCCTTCAAACCGGAACACAGCAATGCAAGCACTGCTGCTTTGCGGCAGAAATAGGTAAGACGGAGGTACCTAAGCAGACGACCCTGGTACAGAGTCTCCCTCCAGTAACAGTAACAGTAACAGTGGTCACACAAAAGAAAAGCAATTGTAAAAAAATTAATAGTCATCAGTGTAATTACAGGGTTAAAATTTCCATTTGCCTTATATGCGTATTGAATAAACATTACATTGAATATTTATTACACAGAGGGCCAGTAACAACTTATACATACAAACAAACATGTCCTTATTTACAATTTCAGTAACAATTTTTATTTGTGTGATGAATTCGAACATTAGGACCTGAGTCATGGATATTTATATATATTTCTATAAATATAACATATTTATGTATCATATATGTATGTCTATCCGTTACCCTAGTATCCATAACACAAGCCTTTATATAGTGCTTACTTTGGGCTAGGCTAATTGGTGGGAATGTAAGAAATATATTTTTTTATTATTATTATTAAATATTAATATTATATTGTTTCAAAAATTCAATAAGTTCAATGAACTCAGAAAATTGTTAATAAACTTTTTAACAAGCTAATGAAAGTCTAAGCCAGCTTAACTTGCACATCTTTTTCCAAAGAACTTTCCTTTTCGTGTACACGCAAACCCAGTGTTAGTAGATATCAGTGAATTATAGCCAGAATGCCTGCAAAAATTCAGACTGCAGCGCTTAGCAGTTTTGATATTAAACACAATCTGTTACTTTGCTGTTACTATCAACTGAGCGAGTAAATTGCGAAAGGAAATTAAGTCCTCTTTGGTAGGTATTTTTAATATAAACTCACAAAGGATGGTTAAACACAAACGTTGTTTAGTAATTGTCATAGTATTTTAACTACAACCTTATATAACGACTAAAATCCATACTAATATTATAAATGGGAAAGTGTGTCTGTCTGTTTGTCTTTCTTTCACGGCAAAACGGAGCGACGAATTGACGTGCTTTTTTAAGTGGAGATAGTTGAAGGGATGGAGAGTAACATAGGCTACTTTTTGCCCCTTTCTAACTCCCCACTTCCTAAAAATGGGGGGTGGAAGTTTGTATGGAGCATTCCGCAATTTTCAAGGTAGAAAGCTAAAAATTGTATGCTATTTATGACTACCAAAAAAATCGCCCATCATTTTTTTTTTAAATCTGCACCCAACCCCTTAAAAGAGGGGGTGAAATTTTATATGAGACCTTTCGCAGTTTTCAAGGCAGGAAGCTAAAATCGGCACACAGACTCTTTGTTACTAACGAAAATACCTGCCATTTTTTAGAAATCCTCCCCCAGCCCCTAAAATAGCGGATGGAAATGTTTGTGAGTCTCCGCAGAATTAGAACAGGTTCTTTAATACAAACTATTGTATGTATAATAATTATTGTATATTATGTTCACGATAGGTTTAATTGTTTAGTTCAAAAATTAATAACAGATGGCAGTGTTGAAATAAAATAAATAACGTGTAAAATTCTGTTCCGAGTTCTCTTCTGTGTTCAGGAAAGGGGAACAGTGCTACCCCGAATTTAACGCGAGCGAAGCCGCGGGCAAAAGCTAGTTACGCTATGAATCTAACATATACGAATATATTATGTAAGCATAAGCTTGCTTAACTAATAGCTTATTCACTGTCGCGTCGACCAGAGGCGTTAGTGTAAGTTCTTAAACGTGCAAACGTTCCTATCACGTTTGAGTAAATGTTTGTCCAATAAATATTATCAAAATTAAGGAAATAAGAGCTGAATTTAAAATTTTAAACTTTTATGCAGTAGTAACGTTTGTATATTTGAAAACATACACTCAATTGGGAGAGTATTGGAACGGACTTCCAAAGGTTTCGGGTTCATTTCCCACCTGAGAATTCACTTGTATTTCTAGTATTTTCTATTATAATAATTTATCTTATAAGATAGCATTGAAAAAATTAATAAAATATATAAAAAATATAAAACTAAATGGCTGTTTCATCTTAATCGATTGCCCAAACATTTGTAAAAATGTTTCTTTTAAATACGAGAGGATGTTCCTCTCATTGATGAAACAACGCTGGCCTACAGCGTAAAATTAAAAAGGTACTAGAAAATTTCGATGAGTGTTCACAAGGCTCGGTAGCTCAATTGGGAGGGCATTGGACCGGACTTCCAAAGGTTGCGGATTCGGTTCCCGCCTGAGAATTCACTTGTGAGCCGAGTCGATTTTTTCTATTATAATAATTTATCTTATAAGATAACATTGAAAAAATGCATAAAATATATAAAAATTATAAAACATACACTCAGCCCTAGGGAATAACTTTACAGAATGTCCCGAAAAATAGGGCAAAGCGGAAACCCAGAGGTAGTAGAGCATCACTAGATCTGAATCACCCCCATAATTATGTTTTGCGATTTTTCGTAAATGTAGTTTCACATTATGAGATAATCTTGGGGTCTTCTCATGTAGTAAATACGATACCGGCATATCAATTTGTAATTAATAACAATTATTTGTATTATTTTCAAAATTCAGTTAGCATTTTTGTTCGTGCATTGTGCGTTTGAGTTTTTTATTCATTTAGATCAAATTATTCTGCGAGTAATATGGTACACCCAGTAGATGTTAATATAGATAATAACCAATATCTACACATCACACCAAATTATACCATACGAATAATTTGTCAAATTTCAAATTCTTATTTGTAATTTCGTTATAATCCGTTTCTAATATTTAATTTGTAGTAACTGAATAACACCTTACCTATTTTAAGTAAACAAAGCGTAATTAGAACTTTCCGTAAGTGTGGGGTGGTATGTAAACAAATGACAGTTGTTATTTATCAATCTGCTATTCGCTGAAAAATTAAGTACTGATCTATCGTCTCTTAGAATAAATACTATCATCATTATCATCAGCAACTACTGGAGAAGCCTTTCCCATGAATAAAAATGCTGTCGGTAGTAACGAGCATTACCCACCACGCGACCCAGGGTGGATTAATAGGTGGCTTTGATAGTCTCCGATAATTTATCTTGTTCAATACAGTTATTTTTACCCGCAGCGTAACAAATAAACTTCCAATATAAAAAATGACCGTTATTAAAAAAAAAACTGAAGACGAAATTATCTTTCATTTGACTCTTCTATTTCAATGTCCAAAAAATTTAATACAACGTGAAATTCCGTGCAAAGTAGAGCCCTCTAAAGATCTATCCAAATTTGAACTCTCCGCTTTTAGGACCAGGGTTCATCGTTCCGATGTCACAAAATGGTGTAGAGCACCACAAATTGTACCTCCGGGAAACATAAATCGGTCGACACCTTGTTTTATTTAATTACTGTCTCTGATAATCTATGGACAATCAGTTTAGGCTCAACCGTTTAGGATCCTCTGATATGAATTCCGTAGAGACAAAAGCTCCAGTGACAACATACAATAGACATATTTAGGATAACCAGAGCATAGATAAATGTATAGCAATCTAGAACGTGTTCAACTCATCGACCCTACGATTAGTATATCGAGTTTTGTAAGGTTTGGTGAGGCTGGCATTATTATTCTCCTGAATTAGAAAACAAGTGAATTGTAGTAACTTAATAATCTTTTTCAATTGAACATAGAAATGATATTGTAGAGATAAAAGTAGGTATTTTCGTAGAATGGCTCTTTAGTTCATTTATTGCAATACATAATTTGCCGATGGATAAATCATTACAATTATTTTTCAAAACAAATGGTAAAAAATCTTCGAGTTTGTTGATGTCGCTACTTACGATGCTATCAAAGTTTCCACTTGCCACATTTTTACTCTATATAACACACATTTAATGCTCAATTAATCCAGAAATTTCATCATCATAAAGTATAAAGTGAGCAAAGGTCGTATTATCGCGTTTTACAGCGAATACCGAGTTATATTTCAAACATAAATTGCTCATAAATTTTAACAGTCCCTTATGAACAGTTAATGTCAAAAGGAATATTTTTTAATATTGCGATTACGGAAAGTGATGGTTGTCAGCTTTAGAAAAAGGTAATTATTGTTTACTAGTTGCTTAGATATAGTAATCCGAATCATTCAAGAAAAAGAAAAAAACTGACACAACGGAAAGGAAACGCTAGGTAGAGCGAATAAAACGGTATAGCTAAAGTTAGATAGCGGTGTTATGAAGAAAGAAGCCACTGCTTGAAGCATACTAGGCATTAAGTCTAATAAATTAGTTTACTTGTTTAATCAAAGTTACAAAATTTCATTGCAATGATTCTTTGACACATTGTTTGCTATGCTATACCGTAATAAAAATGTATGTGCGTTTGTTTTTAATACATGCTCAAACATATGATCCCATTGATATGAATCTTTTGAGGTTATCCTATGAAGGTAGTAAGTAAAAAAATATGAAATTAAAATACTTTACCCTGAATTGCGAATGCGTCGCAAAGCTGTCGGCGTCGCTGGGCAAAGCTAATATTTCATAACAAGCTAGTATATGGTATGCTGCTTCAACATTAACAAATATTATTTCAGATGTGAAGGTAAAAGAGAACCAAAACAAACATAAATAAAGTGTTAAACCCAAGGATAAAACTATCCTAATACTAGATCACCAACCATCGCTAAAATTAACTATTTAACTAACAAACATGTGAAACTCTTTGTAGTTGTAGTTCGGCTCAAGAAAGACACAAATAGGGGAGAGTCGAAGTATTGTACCGCAGAACGAATCGTACCATCTCCATATTTCCTACGAAACGTCAGTATTTTATACACTGGAAATGTTAAAACATGCAATACTCGCGCCACCTATCACATGTCATTTTATAATGGCGTGTGTCAGATAATTCTTACTCCAGTGATAAAAAAGTATTGAAGTTGTTGTCTTTCGAAATTTTGCAGTGCATATGTAAGGATCTCTCCCTATCATTTATTTAATATGTATCAGTGTTTTAATTTACTACAAATATATGTGTTTATATTGTCGCATATTTTTAAGGTTATGTTTCAAAAACGCTTTTTTCTAATTTGACGGTTAGTTTGTTGAATTGTACCACTAAAAGTTCTTTGTATCGTACTTAAGATAAAGACGTGATATTACTTATTACAGGTAGGTACATACGACAACAACTATTTAATTTTATATTATTCATATTCCATATTCGTGAAACAACAAAAATATATTCTAATTTATGTTGTTTCATGAAAATGGGTATTATGTACCATAATAAAAACTAGATTTGAGATAAAGTCAAATTACTTCTTACTACATACGATATTGATTGCTTATTTTTTTTAAAACTTTAACAAATAAATTAATCTATTGTTGAAACTTTATATTTCGAATAATTTATTGAATTCCATCTCTTTTAGAGTTCTTAAACATATTCTATATGTTAGTGGTCCAATTCATCATACCTATCGTACAATATATCAAACTAGTTCTCTGAATCGTACCATTTCACTGCCTGTAGAAAATCGCAAATTTTGGCAAAATAATGAGTATCGGGAATTAAATGCCACTGGTTATGATAAAGGACATACCTATTCACCTACTTGTAATTCTGTACTTTTGTAACTTTAGATAGAAAAGAGATAATTCATAAAAACTGAAAACTGGTACGATACACCTACTCTTGCCATGCGTTTCTTCGTTGTTTCTTCTTAAAATTTTATCTTTGAACGGATCCTTAGTTTATACCTAAAACATTATTTACTTTCTACAAGTTCCATTAATAAAAAAATGTCGTATTTAAAATTCTGGTATATTTTTATTTTTTGTACCTGATATATTTTTGATATAAATAATCAACGCTATTGCGGTGCGACGTCACTGCGCCAGCGGACAATTTTAAACGCGTTTTGTATTGCCGGCACCTGGGCTTGTCCTAATCTCGGGCTGAGTTCTAGCGGTGATGCCGAATTGTGCGATACTTCGGCGGACGGGATGACGGCGCTCGTGTGACGGGCGTGCGGTGGACACACAGGCATAATAAATGTATGTATCACTAAATTGGCGGAAAGTGTGGACCACGGGGAATCGATTGCCGACTGCTACTGGGAACGTACGTTTATTAAAATGTGCCTCAGAAGGTAGAAGATGTCGAGGTTCCATTATATACACAGCAGTATTCGTTTTTCTGTGCTTGTATTAAGAAAATATATATTCAATCTTTTTTTTTTTTTTTTGTTAATTTCGAGACTGTTAATCGAGTAATAGTAAGCAGAATTCGTGTTATGAATACTAAATAATTGCTAAAATACAAACAACCAATCCTCTGGATAAAATTCACCAGAATTTGTAGTAATTTCTACGATTACGGTAATTAGCGATATCTGTTTTGCCTTTCAAACACAATCCTGATTATTCCTATTCCTGTGAAAATAAATAACTTCGCTTAAATATTAAATAATTAAAATCATATGAAATGGAATAAAAAATTAAAAAAAAATATCTACTATTCCGATTACTGTTCATTACATTTTATAGTCACCCATTAAAATAATTACGTAATCATTCTAACTCGATAACTGTGTATATTATTAAATTATAAAATAACATTTTCTATTACAAAAATCACTTTTCAAGAAAAGGAAATCATAACAAAGTAAAAGTTGAAAAGCCAGCAAAATGAATGGTCTAGGGCGGGAGAGAAGGAAGTTAAATGAGTCCAGAAGGCTGGCTGTATCTGAAAACTGTGTTGAAATCTCAAGATGCACGTATTAAAACAGATGAGGTATTTTAGATTTATTTTATTTCTTAACTTTATTATAGTCTTTTTCACTTACGTTTCGAAAGCTCTGATATTTTTCACAGAAATAGTATGATGGCAGAATATATATAGACTTTTAGTTTTATTCAATTTAAAAGGTATTAATTTCAATAAGCAGAATGCAGCGCTTATTTAAATGGTGTTATTTTATTTCTATAACTGAGCCATTTCGCTTCCCTTTCTGTTGCTATGTCGACAGAATAACTGGAAGAAAATATTGTCAAAAGGAACATTTTAGATAAAATACTAAACACTGTGGTTAATCTATCTTTCTTAAAATTTTACTATTGCTAAAAAGAAGCTGAAACGTAACAATTCATTAAAAAGCTTCTAATGTGCAAACTAAAAATTCTGTGTCTTCGCACTTTATTACGGTCCATAAGTGTATTTCAATTGTATTTTTTTGATCACTTGATATAGAATTTTACCAGCATACTTCAATAATAAACAACGTTTCAACTTAACCATCTTAAAAAGGATGGATTCACGGTTTCACTGGGATTTTATATTAAGTGAGAAACTCTTAATACAGACGCAAGGGATATTAGTGTACATAAAACCAAGTAATATAACAGGTAACAGTTTTAATTCTATATATACGAACATTCTATAGAATTATGTATGACTCGCAATAATCCGCACGTAGCAACAAACTGCATGTGTGCCATAAAATACCAATGTTACTTTATTAATGTATTAACTACCTTCTCTACATTCCAATAGTAGCTTCGTGATTTCACTCCCAATAGATTTCACTGAAATCCGTGGGCTTAAAGTTTAATTAAAGATGCATCCCTTAAGAAAGAACGTTTCCTTTAATCCGATAAGTTTTAACCAGTTGCAGTCACTGATAAGTACTAATTGAATTTACGACTGCGATGATAAAATCATATTATGACAGCTTAGGGCTTTAACAATTTTAAACTACATTTATTTAAATCATTCAAGGAAAATTGATACATTTAACAGTAATCAACAAAGAGAATCTCGGAACACCGTGACCACATATTAAGGAGTTACAGAATAGATATTTCTGTAAAACGGTAATTTCATATTTGAAATTGTGTAAATTATTTAATTACTAGCTGACCCGACCACGCGTTGCTGTCTTATAAATTAAAACGAAACCTATTCTTTGTCCTAAGTCGAAACAAATCCAGCAAATTGAATAAAAATCGGTTTAGTTTCAGAGTTCATCGCGATCAAACACGGAATTTATATATATACTAGCGGCCCGTCCCGGCTTCGCATGGGTGGACAAAATTCTTTAAATTTTTTCTAGCATTCAATATAGCCTATGACACTCAGCAATAATGTGCCTTTCTATTGGTGAAAGAATTTTTAAAATCGGTTCAGTAGATCCCGAGATTACCCCTTACAATTTAACAAATATACAAACACACAAACTTTACTTCTTTATAATATTAGTATAGAAATAAGTATATATAAGTTTCAATAAGCAATCAATTTACACATCCTATATGGAGAACACTGACACGAAATCTCAAAATTAGACATTTTGCCATTGAGAATTTGGAGTTTTATTACAAACAAAATCTTAAGCAGCATCATTGGCGACAGAGATATTGCCTAATCAATTATGATTTTCTTATTTACATTCATTAGTTTTACTTTGCTTAGTATCATCATGAGACGTAATTTCGTGTGTATTACTTGACATTTATTAATTATCTAAGCACGTACAACATAATCAAATAAAAATGAAAACTGTAATTATAAAGAATTATCAAACAAACGATTCTGGAAAAACAAACAGCTATATAAATAGATATATTTTGTAACATCATTAAATTTAAAATCGTGAATTGAATTTCATTTGGAGAATTAACTTAAAATGTAGCCTGGAAATATTTTTTTATGTTATTTTCCTACAAAGGATTGAAAATATACAGATTTTCAAAGCTGGATTAAATGAAATGGACATCGAAGCACATTCTTTTGGACATCGAAATTGAATATCATATTGATATTTTTCAGAATTATTTACAGATTAATATTATAACTGCTAAGAATTACCTATTTTATTCGGGACTAAGTAGCTATAATGGTGTCTCTGTAAAGCGGTAAGTTATAGTAGCATATGTAAATATTGTATGAAAAGTCCTTGCGGATTCCCACGTTAAACTATTGTTTACACCAGGGGTATCCATTACATAATCTCATAATGCTTAAGGCTAATCTTTGACGGCTTATAGCACCCACTAAATTTAATTTCTGTTTTTAAATTTAAAAATTATTATATTATCAGCCAACTTTAAGTATTTTCCAATCTGAGCGGTTAAAAAAATTATAATTTTAGATAATATCTGAAAAACTATTTAAATGAGACTATTCACTTCTGTTTGTAAACTTAAAGTTGTATTTACGGTTTTAGTTACAATGAACTATCGTTATATATTGTCGGTTGGTTGTTACCTATAAATTATTCTTAAAACTAACCTCATTTTAGTTCTGGCACTTGCGCGCCTATACTTTGTCCAATGTAGGATGATACTTTTGACAGGTGTCACTTCCTTATTGCTACGTACTAAGGTTGCGTTTGTTTCCTTATGTTTGGCTTGACATTGCAATAGCAACTTTATACCCTCTATATAGGTGTCAAGTGTCAAAAGTATCAACCTACATTGGACAAAGTATAACGCACGTTTAAATGGATTTACGATGCTCTTATTCTTGTTTTGTTTTCAAGTCCTTTACAAGAACCGTGTTCACACTATGATTAAGGTATACAGAGGATGACACTTGTGGACATAGCTCCTTTAATGGAGTCGAAACGTAAGGATTAAATATAAAAAACATTAATAAACGCGTCGTATATGCGTTTAAATGGTTTTATTTAAATATACATAGTATTGTTAAATAATACTAGCCGATCGCTAATCATAAAGCTACGCTAGCACCATATATTGGAGCGGAGTGTAATACCTAAAAAAAGGTAAAAAATTTGTTTCGATGGGAATTTTTGCGAATTTCAAAATTCAGGCTCCGTCACAATCTGGTACTAAGCCTGTTGATTCGATTCCACACAAAAAATATTAAAATCGGTTAAGAACTCGGGAAGTTATGGCGTATCAGACATTGCGCCATTAAAGCTGATCCATTAATAATAACAAACTGTTACTTATAGCAACTTGCGATCGTTTTAGGTACTTTATCGTATGCTATCGAAGGTTACCTCGACAACAAGTGTATCATCATTTACTGGGTGGTTTAACGTCAACACACATAACATCAAGTTTCCTAGAATAAGTACGGTTATTTTATGACATTTTGAAGATATATATGGACTTAATATATTTTATCATGTTTACACAACACAAGATTGGGAACTTTATGATATGTAGTAAAACAGGGATTGTAGTTACAACTTGAGCATGGTGAATTATCGTAGAAATGGTACACTTTCGGATATAAAACTCTCAAGTTAATATTCAATTACTGATTTCACGCCATCAATGACCACCTATGACCTTGATTTAGTCTTCTATATCTAACCATTCATCAAAATTATGATATGAGTTATATGCGACTTAGGTCACAATCGATTTCCAAGTCGCATGTTATCGATTTTCCATATTTATCCTTCCCCTCCTGTACTGCGAGTATAATATGAAGTAATGAATTACAAACCTTTTACGAAAAATATATAACCGGTAATTACCACATGTTAGACGCAATTAAAACTTGCACACCTGTATTCTAAAAATATTTCTACTTTCAAACTAATAAATATATGTGTCAAATTCTAAATCGATAATCGACGAGAAGAATTAATGAGACCACTCGTTGCAGACGAGTGATGAAAATAGGAAATTTCCAATGTCAAATAAACATTACCAGAAAACAATTTCTCGACTCGAGGCAAATGATTTAAAATGAAGCCCTATATTATTCTTTACCTGTGCTTAGAGTTGAAGCAAATACAAGGGGACCAAAAAATTTGTTATATTGAGATTTTTCGTGTTTCAGAATTATCTTCAAATCCTTGCTCCCAGTGGTGGGTTGCCTGATAGACCGATAATGATGAAAAATGTCTATTTGTATAAATGATAAGGTCTACGACCCTTCTATAACCAACACCAAATACTGTCCGGCATGATTTGCAGTGTTTTTTTTTCTGATCAATTTTTGCTAACAATATATATATAAACCCTCCCCGATATGCATACAACAACTTCACAAAGTTTCATCACAATGTGATGAATGAATTCGGAACGCATGGCGAACAAACATACAGACATTGATGTTTATTTGTATAGATAAGAAGATTGTTGCCAATGAACCGCAAAAATAGCATATCGTTCTCAAGTTCTAATGCTATTTTGGTATTGGTATCCTATCAAACTCGCTTTGCCCGTGACCTTATTTTGTCTGATTACTTTTACAAATTATTTTCTAAAAATTAACATTAATGTTTCTATATTAAAATACATGTGGGTGCATCATTCCCTTTTCATTAAGAAAAAATGTATTTCAACAAATAAAAAAATTAAAATTAAATTAAAATTCAAAAAGTTAATTAGGGGCCGTCCATTAATCACGTGATGTTTTTTTTGGCATTTTTAACCCCCCCTCTCCCTTGGTGATACATGGTGAGGTTTCAGACTACCCCTCCCCCCTCCCCCCACTATATCACGTGTATTTTTTAGTACCTACAAAGAATCCTTTTTTTTTCAAATATTTATAAAATACAAATAAATCTTATTTCATTATAGAAAATTAAATACTACAATAATAACGTTTAGAGGTAGACAGAAAGGTTGCAGGTTGTTTTTGACTGACATAAAAATAATGAAAGAATAGCGAAAAACTTTTTTTGTACTAATACATGAACATAATTTAATGTACAGTATCCTCAGACCACGAATTAGCAAGACTTTTTTTAACACCAATAACTGGATAAGCATTTTGCAGGTCAGTTGTTGGCACAGTGCTTTGTTGAAGATCAACATCAGTTTCATCAAGCCACTCATCATTTTCGCGCACTACGCAGAAAATCTCTCTCGATCAACCGTTCGATCGTCGCGTGAGGATGCGGAAAGGACAAACATTGTGCATCTCTAGACTATTATAGCTCGGATTCAGTTGTTTGTGACAAGAATTCACATGTGCCTTAGCTTTTTTCTTTGTACGTCACGCCGCTTCTCGGTTCAGTATCGCGCGTTTGCTGAAAAAATAAATACACGTGATATATTACTACTTTATCACCTGCCTGCTTTAGTGATCTTTACATAATATTTGATTGGCTGAAATAGAGTCCTTTTAGAGATAAGTTTACCAATGCCTATACCTACATAAGCTTTTTAATATCACACTATTTAAAATTTCCGTGCAATAAAGTGTGAAGAGTATAATAAAATAACTAAATTAAATCCCCGTTATATCCCTACGACATTTCCCTTACAATGTCTTTATCGGTTTTGCCTTACACAAATATGTTATAATCGTGTTCGCAGCATTAATTAAAGTTAATGAACTCCATATGCAAAAGAGGCCGCTCTTTATCGTTTTTGGGTAAAGGCATCTATTATACGGCTTTATAAGGAGGGCCCTGTGCCACACTCGCCTAACAGGGTTGCCACTTTATTCCGCATATTGACCAATAGTGGTCATATTTATTTAAAACTACTAATTAGAATTTATTGAACACAAGTATGTTTATAAACGGTTCTTATTCTAGGCAACTTTGCAGCAGCATCATCGAAACTGAGCCTTATTGATTGTGGTTCAGGCAAAACTATATTCACAATACCTATACCACTGTTCCCCAACCCAACCCCAAAGGCTGCTAGTGACGATCTAAGCTCTGTTTTTGCCTCAGCTCAACCGCACGTGGTTGGTTCGCGGGTCGGTATTGTTAACAACAATCTAAGTATTTATATATATATATATATTTTATTTATATTGGCCCTAGGCAAAAAATCGTATGTAAAATATGCTTAGAATTAGGTTGACTGAATTGTCGACTTGTCAAACAGGTGTGTGTCATAAACCGAACTTCATGCGAAATTATGGTTGTGGCTCAGTTAGTCAGGCTTCAAATAGTTGACGAAATGCAGCACTGATCGAATAGCTTGATTTTTAGAAGTTTTAAAATTCATAAATCTTGTGTGCACGTGTATATTTTGTCACCGTGGTGAAATACTCAACTTCTCATTGGGTTTATGACAATGTTTGCAAAGTCCCCAATATGTCACATCGCGTCGCAATAGGCACGCACCTCCAGACATCTCCTATCTTAAGAAGAAATAAGTGACGAAATGTTCATAGCTTCAAAATAAAAGGCACTATTAAGTTATGCAATGAGTAAAGAGAAAGCAAGTTTCCCAAAGGATAACTTTAATTTTTATTTAGACGGCAGACTTCGGCACATACCTAAGTGCCTCACATTATTTATTATTAGTTTGTAAAGTTACATCAAAAAATCTGAATATTGGCAACCCTTCTTACCTTAATAGAAGGGCTTCAATTTACAACGAAAGTTAATTTCAAGGGAAACCATAAGGGCTATAATGGCTAAACCTCTCAAATAACAATTGGCCTAGAAAGGTATATTTAAATTTAATTAGTAGGTTCAAAGAACGGCGTGCCTCATAAGGCTCTTTGAAATACAGGTTGTTATCGGAACTTTAGAAGATTTTGTCAGTTAATCACTTCTTATGTAAACGCGACACCTTTATCCAATTAAGATATTATAGGAATAGAGCGCCGGATGTGTAAACATGCAAAATTTGAGGTAATGTATAAGAAAAGCAACGAATTATAGGGTGCTTCATATAAAAAGGGGTGATGAAACATGGCGTAAATGGTGATAAAACTTGAGATCATAGTTGTATTCTAAAATATATAAGTAATCACCATATAGCTCACCATGGCACAAACTAAACCGTATTCAACTTTGTTTATAACACACATATTATCCTTGCTAAACTTAATTTTTAAACTAATAATACACACCTATTGGTTCCGGTTTTGGTTTTTGGTTTTTAATAAGTAATGCGCTCTTACACATGAGACATGGAAGTTTATGGATGAAAAGAGGGGTGCGGATAAGCACAAGCCACACAACATCTTTTAAAGAAAGTATTTTTTATTTGATGTATTATTTTAAGGACCGATCTTATTTCTTTTCGCAATTACCTATTAACGTCATGAAATCATTCATTTGCCGGGTGTAAGAGTCTCTTAAAAAAATAACATTCATAAAAAAATCTTCAAACATGTTATGAAGCTTCGCATATCCGAAGTTATAGGTGGTAAAATCGGCTTTCAGTGCCACGGCCGCAGTCTGAAACAATCAATATCTAACATTTATTTATCCGCAAGGTAATCACAAACTGCTAAGGGCTGCCTCTTTTTTAACAACATTAAGAAATATATATTTTTTTAACGTTACAAAAATGTATCTTTTAACATACTTTAGGTATCATTGAAGTTATAAAAAAAGTAGGATTGGTACCAAGTTGTTCGGAACAGCATGAATTAAATTTATACTGCTAGCACGTTTTCTTCGGTAACAGCCGTCGAAAGATGACCCACTCCTTTCTTCAACCCCCAAAATTAGATGATCGTGCTTGAATTCGTTATGCGAACGATAGATGGTTGCTCTGATCAATTTTTCCATAAATGCTAATTGAAATCGAAACGATTTAAGTCAAACGCCTTGTCCGATTTTAGAATACATTTAAAATTACAAAAACGATCGCCTTAAAACGTTTTCAATGAGACACGACAATTCGACGAAAGGACAAAAACTAATCGTCTAGTATCCATAGTATAAACTATACTTGTGTATTTTATTATTAAATAATTAGTGCAAGTTGTCTAAAATTAATATTTGTTATTTTTTTTTTTTTACGAAAATCACAGAATAACTTGTAAAAAACCGGCAGCCCTAACTGGCTTATTCCCCACACGCAACACACAATTCTAGGGGAAAATACAATTCAATTCTTTATTGAATCCCTCTCGCCGGCTTGCCATAACTTAACTCTCTCGGGCTTAACTCGACCATTCGTAGCTTATTGACGCTTCGGACTCGACTTCGCTTTATTTGCAATACACAAAAGTTGAGACACTGGTATGACTACCTGTATAAAAACGAGAATGAACAACGTTTAACGCATTTTTATCTGTAGTGTTTTACCAAGTTAAATGAATGATCACCGAATAACATAACAGCGAACACACTGAACGAACAAAACTGAGTTACACAGTGACGATAATACGTTCTTACGTTTACCTACATTTAATGTAGCAAATAACGAAAATCTTACCAAAGTAACAAAGAAAACCCTAGCTAAGTAGGTACGATTTTCTTAAGCATATTGCTCCACAAAGGAAATACCGAGTTTTATTGTTAAAACCCTTAACCTAAAAGGCAATAAATGTAATGAATTTTACAGACTAATAGATTTTGACTTGTGTTTCTACGACAAAAAATACTTTAATCCACATAGTACAGTCGACAACACAACAACCTACCCAAAAAATGTGTAGTTTCTCCAATCGACAGCCAACTTTGTACCAGGAGTTACAAAGCAATTAAAAAAGTTTGGCATTTCGAAACAGGCTGCGGGGCGGTTGTCCGTATAAATCACAACCAAGAAAGCAAAAGTGATTATAAAGGTTACTCTCTTTAATTTCATATTCTAAGATCTATTTTCCTAATCGATTTTGTTTTGAAATCAATGACTGACAACTTTTAGTACGCACTTACAAAATTAAAATACATTTTAGCAATATACAGTAGCCTCGTGGGGTCCAGCAGAGTAGAATGGCACCAACTTTTGACACTTAAGGCTGTAGTGTAAGGCGGCTATTTATACTGGAGGTGTAATCACCACACACCTCCCGTAGACCAGAAAATAGCAGCATTTTCCGAGTTATGGTTTCTCCGACGTCTGGGATTTCCAACTTGCCTGTCAAACGTGGTGATTATGGCAAAACAAGCCATTTTTTAGGGACAGACATCTTTCGGCTAAGATGTTAATGAATATAAATTTGAGTTACATATTTGAATGATACTCTTCATCAAATATCTTAGCGTATTTATTTTCATTCAATTCTGACTTGTCAGTACCTTTTCGAAGGCCATATTCGCAAGATCTTACTTACCTTAGTAAACCTTAAAAATACATTTCAATATTTGGAAAATTGTATTAACTTTCTAGATTAATTTCTGTACTCATAAAAGTGCATGAAGTAAAGGTACGTAAGCGGTCGATTTTTTTAAACCTCGAATGAAATTTGATACACATCATTATCAGCATGTTGGAACAATTAAGAAATGTTAAAATGCGCATCACTGGAGCCGACTGACCCAACGGAATTTACGCTGGACACTGCAAACATGAACAGCACTGATTGCTGATGTCGCGCTGTTAAATATGTAACGTCTACATATTCCACAAACATTGATTATTAAATTTTATTATGTTAAAATAAATTGATAACTACTTGAGCGTTGTTACATTCACGTTAGAACTAAATATTCTTGGATATCACGATATATATCTAGTCTGCAATTATTAAACAAATGTTACTTTAAAATGTTTATTTATAGCATACATAATCTATAATCTAAGAACACAGTGGTTTGTGTGTTTGTCTGTCCGCTCTTTTTCCATTGTATCAATAACGTTACCATAGCAACGCGTTAACCGCAAGTAGTTCGTCTACTGGACGCTAGATGGCGGTAACGGAAAAATATTTAATAACAGAAAAAATTTAAAGAATTTTGTCCAGCCGTGCGAAGCCGGATCGGGTCGCTAGTATATACTCTAAGAACACAAATTTGTTGTTTGTGTGTTTGTCTGTCTGCTCTCTTTCCCGCTCTTTTTCGATTGTATCAATTAACGTTAGCATAGCAACGCGTTACCGGGTCAGCTAGTTAGAAAATACTTAAACTTAAATGCACCCTGTAAGGATATGACAAAATTTTATCTAACAGTATTAAATAATTATATTCTTACTACCTTATTTTATATTAAAGTCAACACAATGTGATAATTATAATTTTACACCATATAGATATTTATGATATAATAATTGCAATAACAATCACTAATAATATCCAAACTTAATAATTACATTAAAACAGCTTTCATAGTAAGATTATTTACGTCGAAAACAATGTATTTTTTTTACAAAAGTAATCTTCAATTAAGTAATCTTTTTAACCGACTCCAAAAAAGGAGGAGGTTCTCAATTCGGCTGTTTTTTTTTTAATGTTTGTTACTTCATAACTTTGTCAATTATAAAACGATTTGGAAAAAACTTTTTTTATTTGAAAGAGTATACCTTCAAATTGGTCCCATTTTATTTTCATATCATAATTGCTAATCAGTTTATTTATTTTACTTTTACATTATGGAGTTTGACAGTTTATTATAGCAAGAAATAATTAGTCCTTATTATAAGGCTATTTTGTATAATTCAAGTTTTGGTTTAAAAATTAGTGAAAAAACTTTAAGAATCAAATACCCAAAGCCTTATTTTTAAGATTTGATAATTCATTAAGCTAAAGGTAAACTGTTTCATACGTACTGCAAGATAACTCCACCATAGCAAATACAACTCCACTGCCCTTAACTCATTATTCCTATATTCATCTTTGGTCATTCCGTACATTCTGTAATAATATTATTTTGGAATGTTCCAATTGCGTATACAATCTCTAATACTAGATTCATGCAAAAGATAAATATGAGACAGATGAAGTAATAAAAAACTGAATGTAAAAATTATGGTTTTTCCGTTTTTTGTTAATTTATGTCACTTTTTTAGTTCTTACACTTCCGCGTACAATACACATTTGAATGAAACACTTTTTTACGGATTTTGCACATAATTTATTTTATATTTAATCCTGCTGTGATCACGGCTCCTGTAAAGGAGTCGAAACGTCAGGGTTAAATATAAAACAAATTATGTGCAAAATCCGTAAAAAAGTGTTTTATTCAAATTATGTCACATTTCACAGTTACTTTTCAAAATAAAGATAAAAAATATATATTTCATATAAGCAATTGTATATTGTATTGTATATTATATACGTGTATTGAACGTCAAAGCTACGCCATGGCTTCGTAAGTCCTACATCGGAAGAAATTGTATAGAGAAGATGCCGCATGAAACTCGGCAAGTGTTACTTTTTTCTCCATTTTATGTGTTACATTGCATAGTTAAACAACATTTAATTAAAGTTTTCTTGTACTACCAAGACGTATAAGACAAATTTACTATTACAAGGGTTTTATGCAGTTATTATCAATCATTACAACAACAATATAAACAACGCTATTAACTTCAAGCAATCTTGTCTTTTTAATAATCAACGATATGCTAATAGCCCTTGTTTATGAATGCATTTCATCAACCTTTTTAAACTTTTCAGTCAGCTTGTGTGGAACTTTGTTATAAAAAGTTAAGCCTCTAACCAAATTAAGCCTCTTGTATTTTGAAGCCTGAAATTTAGAACAGCAAGTTTATTCATGTATCGAGTATTAATTGAATGAATATCCTTCTTTTATAAAAGTGTCATAGTATTTACGTACATACATACAATTTTTTCATCGATATATTAAGACGTTAATATTTCAATTTCCTTATAAAGTTGCCGAAGAGTATCTCTGGTTTGCATGTTATTTTAGCGCGCACCGACCGTTTCTCAAGCATATAAATATATCTTCAATATCGGCAGCTGAGCCCCACAACAACATTTGTCGTCGAAGGATTACAAATCCGATTCAGAGTGGTAAAAGTACCTGGCGATGAAGCATGTTTATTTTCACCTCTGTCTTATTTCCTTTATGACAACATTTCAATGGCTGCTCTAGTTTTAGCCACGAGACTAACAATTGACAAAGATTTAGGTGTTTTACATTGGACCGATCTGGGACCCCTTATGGTACGAAACGCCTTTATCTAGCCGATATGGGTAAGTTGCATAACCATAACCTGCGAACTTAAAGCCGCTGGAGAAATATTACCATTTGAATTTCAACTGTTTCAGACTTATTGCAAAATTTGAAGAGCCAATGTCTTGCAATTAAGACATTTAAATGAAGGACATTTTGACGTCTTCATTCCTGTTCAGTCGCCTAATTTACAGAATGTTAATGAAAAAGCGAGTGAGACAACTTTGAGCAACCTGTTCCAGAGTTATTTGATTACGATTTAAATATTTCGTCAAATATGATCAACAGCTTTGCCCCGAAAAAAACTTATTTTTTTTTTATTGTGATTGTACGGATATGGATAGGTACGGATAGTTCTGAAGAATGTGGCGTGAGGGGTTCCGGCGAGAAAGATAAACCTAAATAAAGGTTCACAGACAATATTCGTAGGAAACAATTAAAAACAGCAGCTAAAAATTATTCCAAAGATCAACCCGAAGTAAATCTGTTGAAAAAACATGCTCATGATCATCCCGAGGTGAATCGGGCAGCTACTGAAAAATATGCCCATTATCGTCCTGAGGTCAACAGACAGGCAGTTGTAATTTATAAGAATAACCGGCCGGTTACCTTTGTGCCAACAAATTTCCTAAGTATCCATATGCCTATAGGCAATCCATAGCTTTTAGTCTTTAGTCTTTTTTAACATTTTCTTAACTCTATTCCATTCCATATCATATCTTTATATATAAAATTCATAGTCACAGTGTTTGACAGCGATGAACGCCGAAACTACTCAACCGATTTTGTTTTTTTTTTTCATTTTGCTGAATATACATTTCAATTTATAATATTTTTTATTACAAATTATAATAACTGAGCCATAGCAACGCGTGGCCTGGTCAGCTAGTTATTTTATAGTTTATTTATTATATTTCTATTTCGCCTACTTAGTATTTCCAAGAATAACGAAATACATTCACGTTTATTTTTTATCAAAAGCCTCAAAACTTTTATTCTTACAAGGACCGTGTTTATTGAATTTCGTCCCTCTCTTTTAGACTTTATAAAAAAAATGTTTTTCATGTGACAGCTTGTCTCGTATTTTAAACGCTTTTACACCCCTTTGATTGGCGTATTTTTATAAAACGGCGAAGCACGACTCCACTTATTGATTACCAGGAGCTTGTGTATTGAATTTAAAACTCCGCTCAAAAAATATCTGCATTTTCCAAACTGACTTTTAGAATTCTACGAAGAGCACCAAAACAGTAAATATTAAAGTGTTCCATTTCAATCCGCTGTTGCTGACCGTCCATACTAACGAAGTAAACGGCACACGGTAAATGGGAACTTCCAGAAGTACACCAACAATATGTAAAAATATACCCTAAGCCAATATTTCTTTGAGTTGTATTTTATTACCTCTATAAAAATATATTAATTAATTTATATACATTTATTACAATACTGAATCAGGGCATTGTTAGACTGTTTTATAACACAGTAACGTGTTTTATGTAAATAATAGTTCTCATAAAGCCTTATATAACGAAAGAAAATTAAAAATATTTAATATTACATATAAATAGGAGGAAAAACAACTTGATGAGACTTTAAAATAAGCAACACTAAGAAACCAATAAACAGTTTACAATTTTGCGATGTTATAGTTTTATAATTGAAATAATATATATATTTTATGGATTTTTCAATGCGATCTTATAAGATAAATTATTATAATAGAAAAATACTAGAAAAATTCGACTCGGGACTCAAGTGAATTCTCAATCAGGGATCGAACCCGCAACTTTTGTAAATCCGGTCCAATTGGGAGAGCATTGGACCGGATTTCCAAAGGTTGCGGGATCCCGCCTGAGAATTTACTTGTGTCCCGAGTCGATTTTTTCTAGTATTTTTCTATTATAATAATGTGATAGTTTGTTACATATAAATATATTTTCTTCCGAAGTTACTGGGAAATTTATCCAAAATAATTGTGGCTATGATGAATTGGCTATTAACCCAGCGATACTTTATGAACCATTGAGGGCACTTAAAAAGTAGTTAATGCTTCTTAAACTATAATAAAGAAACTATTTCAAGAATAACTACTTAATAAGGGAACCGAGAGAAACTTTATTTTGTAAGTGTAAGTTTATGAATATGATCTTTGAATATGGTCGTGAAAATACACACCATACATACTGAAACATTATGAAATGATAAATGGTAGAGATCTAATTTACTCGATGGCGTCGATTCGACCTATTCGGCCTTTGATTGTAGAGTCCATCCATTTTGCAAGAGCCATAGCCGGTTATTGAGAGGGTGCCACAGCAGTAGGATTACGATGAATCTATAAATAACAAAGATATTTTTGGATAATAAACTTTTAGATAAGTATTATTTAAAACGGAGTTTTAACTTTATTCTTTGAAGCTTCGATATTTCAACCCAGGTGGCAGTTTTAAATAATATGAGATAGATTAGTAATTTAAAGCGTCAGGTGAGACTCAAACACGCAACTTCTTGCTTTCCGGATGAAGCTCTTCTAGTATTGCAAAAGAGCTCAAATCGGCGCTTAAATGCTGAGTATTCGTTCGAGCAGTTTACAAATGCTTGAATCGCTTAAGCCAGTGCCAGACAGTTTTAGGAAAAGCGCTCATTTAGAGCACTGGATTCGACACTTGACTCGAACTTGAACGTCGTGAGCATTGAGCATATAGGTTACATAGGATATATTAATTTCAATCTAAAAAACATATTATTTAGTGTTCAGGTAAAGTATACCCTCATTTAAAAATAAAACATTTCTGCTCTTGAGCGCGCTCAAACCTCAAGCTCAAACCTATAATATATACGCTTGTTAGTCTTAAACTATTGAGCATTTAAAGCTCGAATCTTCAGCGCTCAAGAGCGTTAGCTCCACGTTTAACGCTCAACGCTTAACGCTCAGCGCTTTTCTAACAACACTAGGCTCCACCATATTCAATTTAAGATACACGTCAAAAAAATCAACGAGTATGTCAAAGTTTCGGTATTTAAAAGTTAATTGAATTTTATCTAGTATAATTGCTTGAGATATAAAAACAATGGCTTATTGGAGCTTCCCGAACTCTGCCAATCCGATTCGATATCGAAGCGAGATCATTCGGGATCTTTACCTACTAAGATCTTTGAGCATCGTGTTTAGGTCTTCCCGGCAATAAGTGTATATCTGTGAGACGTTGTCAGAAACGCTACTCAAAGTTATTAACATATAATACTTAATTAATTATATAGAAGTTAATGAATATTGTCGCCCAAATAAATCATCATGACCGAAATTGAACAGTCACTAGTTAACAAATAATATAATTGGCGCCTTTCCAACTTCCAATGAACTCGTGTTTATCAATGTGTATGATGGACGTTGTTGCCGTCGGGTGCTAAATATTTGCCATCGGGTATTCGTTTGCCTATTTAAAATATGCAACGTCTACGTGTATTTCGGTTTTTAAGAGCTACGACTGAAAAATCGATGTTGTAAAAAGGTCGTTCCTATAAAAATCTTAACAAGCCATAATTTTTTTTTGACGTCACTTCATAATTTTTGCCAATTTATTTAACTTATTGTCATTCAATGTATGGATTAAAATTGAAGACATTAAAAAAGTCGATTATAACTCAGGCTATTTATAAATGAAACCTGTGCTACCCCATCAGCTGAGATGACTTAAGTAGATCAAGTTCAAAGCTCATTGATGTTAAGCGACCAATTCATTCCGAGACCACTAAACCATAAGGAGATATGATATTAATATTTTATGCTTATGTTTTTGTTGTATTGTTGTTTAACGTTTAAATCACAATTTTATCTATTCAAATTACTTAAATGACAACAAGTAGATATTGGTATACTTACTGCGGCAGTTCGTCTGTGGTAAAATGTGTAATAATGTTAAACCTTCATGTATTTAAAAATAAATTCTTGTGATTTTATAACTTAAAACCAAGAAGTAATATATGAATCAAAGATTTTTACAGATGATGTAAACAAATCTAGAATAACCTTCCCAAAACCGCACATTACTGTGTGTTTGTTTTTAACAGTTTCTAACCAACCTACGGTATAATAATAAGAGATACCCTTTCGAGCTTTGTTCAAGAGATAGCAGATTAATTTAACATTCACCAATTAGTTCAATCCTTAGTCTTGGCGAGCGCAATCAAAAGTTCAACATACAAAGGGTGAGCCAAAATTCAATTTCAGCGATTTTATGATCATACTGAAAGTTACCGAGCCGAGGGTTGTTCATTACAGCCGTTAATTATAGGATACCTTTCAAGAATAATATTCTCTTTGTATCTTTTCTTGTTAGATGAATAACCGGGTAGAGTATAGCTGGGAGGTTGCTACAATGGGAACATAGAACACAATGGGAATCGTTCGTTCGAAAACAATCCAATTATACTGGAATTGCTCAGTGGGGAGTGATGAGCACCCTTCAAGTGACAGCATAGACCGAAAATGAAGACAGATTGAATCTCGCAGGACAAGTGGCTAAAGCGGGAAGCTAGTGAAAAATAAATTGTAAATTCCACTGTGACTCGTATTAAAAATTGGGATGGCTTTCGTTACTGGTGTGTATAGACTTCGGTAACGATAAGGCTACACAATACTATTACATTACTAGGAATATATTTTGGATTTATTTTATAAGTTACTACTAATTAAAAAAATATTGATAAATATAATTACCTATAAACATAACATAACCTGAAACCCAATTCTGGTTACAAACACAGCTAAAACGCTACGATTACAAGAAGAATCTATTCCAATCTGTCCCATTTTAAGCATCGAGCGAACAGTTTATCTGTTCAGTTTTCTTTTCAAGAGAGCAGATCAAACTTGTAATACCTGTTGGTCTCCTAAAGAATTAAGTGACAATTACATTAAATAAAATACTAGTGGATTTCTGCCAGTTCAAGGATTATGAGTATTTGACTATCAGATCATTTTACCAAATAAAATTTTGACATTTAAAGAACTAGCCAATATGCTCACAAAGGATTTTAAAAAATAATGCAGCTTATTATAATCTTAAACAACAAATCCATAAGCAATTATCTCTAAAATTAAATTGTTGCACAACGATTAATTGTGAAATGCAAATATTTAATGATTCACAAATGCAGTTTGTAATTGGTGGAATCAGTATCGGTAGTTTTCTTGACAACGTAAAATACATTTTTCTGAACACAAGTAGCTATAGAGTATATGTTATGGAAATTTAAAACAACCACTGTACCACAACACAGAGACCTGCCATAATATAGAAATGATCGTTTTTCTACATTGATCCGGCCGTGAATCGAACCTGGTACCTGGGAGTGGCATTACCATGAAAATCTGTACGAAAACCCCTCGTCCACTGAAGCTATCATTTTTTAGAGAATATGCAATAGATAATTATTTATTAATTTAAAAAAAAAATCTAGACCATAAATATAAAATTAAACATCTCCACATTGAATGATACACCCAATATGATTCATAATAAAGAAATAACGAAATGAATAAAGGTATCTCTGTAAAAAGTATTCTCTAAAACCACTTATAACAAACAAATCTCGCTCCAAGTGTCCGCAACCACATCAATGGACGATCCCGGATCCCTTCAAGTATACATTTTAAGAGGTACTTGCTTTCAACGACCAGCTATCTGAAGATTCAAAATTTACCTTTACCTTGATACCCAAAACAAAACAATTATAATAAAAGGAAAGATCTAATTTTGTAACGTATTCTGTTACTGTTATATGAGACTTATAGTAGTAATATAAACAGTTGAGAAACGTTGAATTTATCAACTTACTTGGGAAATTACCATTTTGTTTTTTTAATGACGCTTTTTCGTTACAACGAATATAAGTTACGACATTTTGTGTGTTTCATTTGTTTTAAACTTATAAAGCACATAAATATGATAAAAAAGACAAAAATTATGTGTATTTAAAATATTTCAAAGTATTTCAAACAATTAATTCTATGAAAACAAAAAAAAACAGAAATTTATTTTCAAAAACACTCAATTTAATATTAATATATAGTCTGGATACAACATTGATTACACAATCGAACCTACACAATTGACTTGCAGAAATTATGCGCTTGCGCATCATATCGTGTAAGGGAAATGAAGTTAAGAATGAGTTATTTCAAAAATACCTAAGTACATTATCTATATACCTACATTTATTTATTTATTCACGAGGTACATCGACGATTCATGTACAAATGCTCGTATTCATCACATATACATCTGTCCCTTTCAGAACCCGAATCTAGGACCGCCGGAGCGAAAGGTATGATCGCTGCCGTTGCACCAAAAGATGATCAAACGGTTTGGTCCTTCCAAACCAGGTGAAATAGTCATAATTTTTTTTTTATACCCAGGAACTCTATGGCCTAAGTTAAGCAACTCTCTCAAGGACCTCGGATCTCTCTCTCTCTCTCATTAATTGGTAACCAAAACAATATTTTCTCGAGTTCCACAATGCTTTGGAAGGTATTATAAAATAAAGATTTGTCTAATTATCGCTTAAAGATCTTTTAACTTTCGGTTAAATAAACTGTGAAGAAGTTTCATCCCTTATTTCGAAGGTAGAGAAAAAATAATATTATTATTTTATAGTTGATTACTATTATTGAACAAGAGTAAGAGGTCCTGAACTATTTTATCTTTATAGAGATAAGAAAAATAATGTTTTTTTTCATATTCTAGTTCGAATAAAACTAAAATAATATTTTGTTGTTAAGGTATTTCGCAAAATGACATAATATTATGTTTGACAGATTTTTAACGTAAGGTTACCAATGACTTATAAAACCTTCTTAAAAATAAACAGTTGTAACTGAATTATTTTTATCATCGAGAAATAATCTCGATTCTAGATTTATAAGAACATCTGCTTTAGACCTACGCTTCTAGCGTAATAATTTGTTACTCGTCTTTCTTCGAAAATGCGGTAGCGTAAAATTGGCGCACAGTTCACGACACTCCTTTCGCTCTGACTTTAAGTGGCCACTGTCTTTATTCATTGCATCTCGTTCATCTGGATTGACATCCTGAGAATAGATTGCATTTCCGCAACTAGTTTTAGGAGTTGATACCTAGTCCGGCCATAGGTCTGTTACAAATTAAAAATGCAAGTATTTTTTAAGAAGTAATGTAATATTAGGGGTTAAAGTATGAAATTGCCGATTTGTACTGAAAATCTATATTGTTTATTTTTAAAATTTTTAACAAATTTATTTAATCAAAATAGTTGCCATTATTATCTATACATTGCTGCCATCTAATGGGAAGGTCATTAATGCCTTTGCGATAGAATTCCGACGATCTAGACTGCACAAACTGTGTGAAAGCATTTTGTACTGCCTCCTGGGAAGAAAACTTCTTGTCACGTAGATAATTGTCCAAATCACGAAAAAAATGGTAGTCCGTTGGAGCAAGGTCTGGTGAATACGGAGGATGACGAATGGTTTCTAACTGCAGTTCCTGAAGGGTCAAAATGGTTTCTCGTGCTGTGTGAGGTCTCGCGTTGTCGTGGAGCAATAATGGTGAAGATCGATTCATGAGTCGGGGCTGTTTTACTGCTAGTTTTGTCAACATGGTTCGGAGTTCGGCACAATAGACATCTGCCGTTATTGCTTGACCAGATCGGAGAAAACTATAGTGAATAACACCATGCTGAGACCACCAAACAGTTACCATTACCTTTTTATTGGTAAGTTTTGCTTTAGGACACTGTTGTGGCATTTGACCTGGGGTCAGCCATTGCATTTTTCTTTTCCGGTTATCATAAAGAATCCACTTTTCATCACATGTTACAATTCGATCCAATATTCCTTCATTTCTGTACCGGTTCAACAAGGCAACACAAGTTTCAACACGCGTTTCTTTCTGCAGATCAGTCAAATCATGAGGCACCCATTTTTCGTATTTTTTTATTTTATTGATTTGACGCAAGTGAGTCAATATTGTGGGTAAGGTAACGTTAAACCATGCCGCTAATTCCTGGGTACTTTGACTAGGATCGGCTTCCACTATCTCTCTTAATTCATCGTTATTTACCTGTGTGGGCGGTCTTCCTCGTGGCTCGTTCTTTAAGTCGAAATTTCCATCACGAAAGCGTTTAAACCAAAATCGCACGGTGCGTTCATTAGTAGACCCCTCTCCAAACGCAGCATTGATATTGCGGGCTGTTTCTGCCGCGTTAGTTCCGCGTCGGAACTCGTATTCAAAAATAACTCGAATTTTCGCAGTATCCATCTTTCTTGTCTAAATTGAATAACAAAAACAATTGAAAGTCGATATTCAAATGTTTTACATTTTTTAAAAAAAGAACATCATAGAAACCATTTAAAAAAAGTTTCATTCGAAAACCTCAAACCATGAAGATTCTATGTCAATTCAAAGAACCTATTGCAATAAAACGGCAATTTCATACTTTAACCCCTATTATAACTAAAACTTATATGTACATATTTATTAAAGTCTCAGCAAAAATAAAAAAAAAATATTCTATCCATAATAACCGCCTTTGGCTTATATACAGGCCTTCAATCTGTCTAACCACGAATCTATGGATTTACGCACTGTTTCCATGGGAAATTACGCCACTGCTTGCTCCAGAGATTTTTTAAGAGAATCGATGTCGCCGCGTCTTTTAGAGCAGGTCATGTTCTCTAAAACTGACCATTTGTAGTCTAAAGGTTCTTAGTTACAATAGTTCTACAATTAGTTCTTAACCAAAATTAAATAAAGAAGTTTTATCTGACACGACACACGATAGCATAGCAAAATTGCACAAGATGCCTCGCTTTGTTGTAGTGAAGTTTGAAATGGATGGAAAGAAATGGATAAATTTATTATCAAAATTAATTACGTAGTAAAACAGTTGAAGTAAAGTTTTACGTTATAATTAATGTTTCTGATATTATCATTTTCGCAGAAAGTTGATTGAATGAGAGTGTTTTTGAAAGTGAGCTTTTTGACGATAAGTACGTAGATTATAGAAGGGACAGAATCAACAAAGTTGTAGGGGGTGTGGTGATTTCAGTTAGGTCCAGTATTGTTTCTTGTTGTAAATTAAAATGGGAGTGTACACGCGCGGAGATAGGAGTTACTTTGGGCATCAAAATTAACCTGGTAAGTCAAATATTACTTTTATGATTAAGGTATCAAATTCAAATTATGTATTTAAAATGAAAAATCAAATATGAACAGTTATTTTTTATATTGTTATATCAGTTTCTAATAATAGAGGTTTTTCCCTTCGTCTGCAATAGCTTCATTAGCCCTAAAATACTGAGTATTAAAATCGTTTACACATACCACATCATACAAAATTAAAAGTCCAAATACGTTAAAATATGGACACTTATTCTTATGAAAAAGCTGGTAGAACACCTTTTGAATAAAATTGTTATACTTATTTGATTTCCATACTAATGAAAAATTAAGCCTACAAACTTTCACAACCATCAATTTCCTTGTTGTATAGTATTTAGACTTGAAAGTTTGTATGAAACATGATGCGTTGTTAAATCTCATAATCATAAATGTTTCAATTATCGGGATGTCACTTTTCAAAGTTACTTCAATTCAAAGAGTTGTCATGTCAACAATTTGATATTATTAGAAATGAGAAACTTATGAAATGAGATATTTAATTATTCTTGTTATCAGTCTTAAATGAAGTTTTAAATTCTAAGTGTAAACCGTCATTATTAACCTATTAATGTCCCCACTGCAAAAGTACAGGCCTTCCATACGAATGAAAATACTATAAAAGTCGTAACCCACCACGTAATTCTTATACGGAGTAGTAGGTATATATAGTACAGTAAAGCATTTATCCTCAAATTTGATAAACGATCAAAACAACATTGCTTTTAAAATCTATTGTAATCCTAACTAGTATATGATGACTAAAAGTAAGTAGCACTTTTTGAGTTAATCATAATTCCGACGGTAACGTTTATAGTTAAAATAGAACTGAAATTACTATCTCACTCAGGTTTGCTTTGATTTTTCTGTAGGTAAACCATTTCTTTCACTGAAAATTAATTTAGTGCTAAACTTAGCGGTTGTAGTTTAGTTGTCGCACCGTTTTATTTTTCGTACTTTCAGCATTGTTACGTTTTAGCTGCTTGCAAGTTTTTTTTATTAGAATTAGTTCTCTGGTTGGGATAAAGGCTTTCGAGGGACATACAATAAATTGAAAGAAAATCTTGTCGAGCCCTGTGAACACCCTTCGAAATTGTCTAGTACCTTTCTTATGTTACGCTGTAGGCTAGCGTCAGGATATTCCCTACAGTGTAAAATTAGCAGCCAGCCAATACCAGCTATAGTACTAAGGACTTGCGCTCCTGAGTTAGCTCCGGTATTGACACGCCTATATCGGTTATCTATGGCTAAAGGACAAGTGCCAAAGTCCTGGAAGCTGGCCAACGTGCAACCTGTGCCTAAAAGGGGCAGTCGTGCTGACCCTATCAATTACAGGCCCATCTCGGTCACGTCCATTCTCTGCAAGATAATGGAACGTGTACTGAACCACAGGCTCCTGTCGTATCTAGAAGAAAATGACCTCCTTAGTGACCGGCAATATGGGTTTCGCCGGAACCGGTCTACTGGAGATCTTCTAGCATACGCCACTTACATATGGAGCGAAGCCATCGAAGGCACGGTGAGGCGCTTGCCGTCTCTCTTGATATCTCGAAGGCTTTTGATAGGGTGTGGCATGAGGGCCTTATTGGCAAGCTTCCATCATATGGTCTTCCCACTGGTTTGTGTGTCTGGATATCGGACTTCCTGAGAGATCGGTCAATACGAGTTGTCATTGGCGGCAGCTCGTCTGACCATTTGGCTATCAATGCCGGCGTCCCTCAGGGTTCCGTTCTCTCTGCAACACTTTTTCTGCTGCATATAAATGACCTGCTGTTGCCCGGTATTTTGGGGTACGCAGATGACAGCACTGTTGTAGAGACCTATATGTCTGATGCACGAGCCAGTGCTGAACAGATCCAGCGTCATAGAGAGGCGATGGTTAGCCGCATGAACCTATCTCTGCAGGCAGTCTCCGAATGGGGCGATGCGAATCTAGTAGGGTTCAATCCGGCAAAGACCCAGGCGTGTCTTTTCTCCGCTAAAAGGAGTCCTTTCAACTTGACTCCTACTTTCCGAGGTGTATCCGTGCCGATCGCTGACCATCTTGAGCTTTTAGGTATGTCTTTGTCACCAACTCTCAATTTTGGCTCTTTCATTGAGAGCATGGCTCAAGTGGCTTCAAAAAAGCTTGGCATTCTGGCGAAGGTGAGAAAATACTTCACACCGGAACAGTTGCTCAACCTTTACCAAGCACAAGTTCGATCGTGTATGGAGTATTGTTCTCATCTTTGGGACGGTTCCGCCCGATACCAGCTTCAGACGCTTGAGTCCATTGAGAGGAGGGCAAAGAGGCTCATCGGCAATGAAGATCTTTTCTATAAAAAGCTCAAAAGCCTTGAGCATAGACGGAAGGTAGCAAGTCTATCCGTATTTTATAGGATACATTTCGGAGAGTGTGCAGCTGAATTGTACAATCTGCTTCCGCCGTCCCCATTTTATCATCGGACAACCAGACTTACAAACTGGCGACACCGTTATATGGTAGATGTACCAATGAGTCGCACTAAGCGTTTTGGTTCCAATTTTGTGATACGTACCGCTAAGGAGTGGAACTCTTTGCCTGAGTCTGTGTTTCCTGACAAATACAATTTAGGGGTCTTCAAGTCACGAGTAAATAGGTACCTTCTAGGCAAGCGCGTCACATCCTAGATCACATCGACGCTTACCATCAAGCGAGATGGTGGTCAAGCGCATGCCTATTTACCTATAAAAAAAAAAAAAAAAAAAGTACCTACTAGACAATTTTGACGGGTGTTCACAAGGCTCAGTAGCTCAATTGGGAGAGCATTGGACCGGGCTTCCAAAGTTTGCGGGTCCGATTCCCACCTGAGAATTCACTTGCGAGCCGAGTCGATTTTTTCTAGTATTTTTCTTTTAAAAAAAAATTAGTTCTTGTTTTATTAAATGAGTGTTGAGGAACTCAAATACATTTAATTATCCCTAAAAGGCAATAGGGGTGCCTCATCACCCCAGACGGACAATCACGCGCTGTTATTGCAATAGTGGTTTGCTGTCTCGGTCTAAATGTTTCACATATTCTCTCGTTTTTCCGCATAATACCACTGACCATTGTGAATAGGTTGTGTAATGAAGTCGTTTCGGAGCAATAGGTATGTGTAAGGTATTGTGTCACCCTTATTTCTATTTGCTTGTGTATTTTTACTTACGTATGTCAAAGGAGTTGGAGTCTTTCCATCTTAAAATGAGATGTCTCAACGATGTTGATATTGAATATTGCTGAAGCTAATAAATGCGAAAACTATTCTGATTTAAGATGAGGAGTTTTCGGAATGTATGATTGATATCTCCGTGCTTTCGTCGAAAGACATTATTATTTCCGGCTCTTATGAAGAAGTACTACTGTCTCAATTACGTGGAAATAAAAAAGAATAGGCAGTTGCCTGTTCTTCGTTCTTTGTTATTTTTTCCAGGATGTTCCAGGAAAAATTAACGCTATAGTGGTAGAACCAGATATGTAACAGCGTACGTTATTAAAAGTACTCCGATGTCATTTACTTATCCTTTATGTGCAGTAAGAAAGGATAAGTAAAGAACATCGGAGCAGTTTGGGGAGTTTAAAAAACATGAAATTTTTTAAACTCCCCGAATCGTACTAAAAAGATACTTTAGTATGCGCAAAAAGTATAAATGGCCGCTAAGGTTCATTTCACTAACAGCAACTTCTAAACTCGTACTAATGAAATATTACTCTATTATTGTTCTTGCATCACGTAAAGTATTATGGAACTGTAGCTTTGAATAATTTATGCCGTAAATATGCAACAAACTAGCGATCTGTTCTATAAGGGTTGAAAAAATTTGTATTAGATGTAAATGATTTCACTATTTTGCCATTTCACTTTTTTGCTGTATCATTTTAATAATAATAATGCCATACCTAATACCAACTACATCACAAAAACTATGACAAAAATATGATTTAAAAAAGATTTAAAGAGATTTAAAAAAGGAAGTTTCTAGAATTCCATATTCCAGAAACTTTATACTTCTACAGGATATTTTTTTTATACTTCCAATAGTGTTATCGAATACCGGAGTTATACAAAAGCACAAGCATGCTCGTCTACAAACCGAAGTATAATGCCGCAATTGACAGCAATACAAACCTTTTATAGCATCAAATGGTGGGGGGAAAACCCTTACTTTGACAAATAACCAATAGAATTCCACAGTACACGACCAATCGCTGCAAGCGGCCAATTACACTCAATCGTATAGTGACTTTCAAAAACATTTAATAATTGTACTCATATTTATAATTTTATTTTGATAATAATAATTACTGAACAATTGTTAGCATAGCTTACAACCAGGAATAATAAAAGGCATTACTTGGTTATTTAATTAATAGTCAATACCCGTAGTGACTATCATTGCCAGCATTAAAAGCTGAGTTTAAAAAAAGCACTATAAAGCTTGTGTAGCTTGTGTGTAGCTTTGATAGTAGGATAACGAATAGACATACTCATAATATACATAGATATTTAATATTCATAGAAATACATAGGTTTCCATGTCACAGGTGCAAATGATCGTAATCATCACACAAACGTCTGCCTCTTAGGGACTCGAATCCAAGGCAGTTGTCGCGAAACACATGATTGCTACTGTTGCACCAAACGGTCGTAAAACGGTCTTAGAATTAAAAAGGAATCACTTGCACATCAAAAATTATATCCGAGTTTTATAATATTTTTTGGCATCAAAGTTGTATGGATGGTTGTATGAATTTCAGCATGTCAGACGAATAAGCTTTGCCTCTATCCAAATGTTATTATTTTGAAATTTATTGAAAACCTACTAACATCCAACGTTTACTAAATTCATTAATCCTCCATCTCGTTAACGAACGCAACACGACTCGCCAGGTGCATGGGGTTGAAATAAATGCGTTTCGATCCATTCAAAATCTGCTGCTAGCGAAATATTGTTTATTTTACAGTTATATAGAGAAATGCCGGTACTTATTTTTTGTATTAGATATAGCAAAAAGTAGCTATGTATCGAATAGGAAAAACTTCATGGTACATAATTAGTAACTAAAACCTGACTTCGTAATAAAATTGTGAAAAATTACCTTACAGACTTACAGAGTTGATTATAAGATGTTCTTTATTTGTTTATTGCATGTCCCAAATTGAAAAAGTTGTTATTGATTTTGTAGGTTCAGTACTAATTATATTACGCCCTGTTAGAGCACACACTATATTTTAAGTCAACATTGTATTTTGATCCACAATATTGTATTTTATGTTTTCGTATAAACTTACGATAACATTATGTACTACAGTACAGTATTACAGTGGTACTTTTTTAACGCACGAAGTTACGTATCTTAATCAGCCGATTTATTCGAGCGTTTTATACCTGGCAACATTTTAACACGTTATATTGTTTTAAACTTTAATGGTCACTAACATTATAGTAATATGTTATATACGGGATTGTTACCATGTACCTTGTTTTTATTGAGTTTCCGATATTTCGGCACTGTTGCAAGCGCCATGATCACGGAGCAATCCTGGTAAACATGGTAACAATCCAGTATATAACTTATATTACTTTAACAGGTTAATTTTGAAGACAAGTTGAAGGCTTCGTCCTTCAACTATATTAATTAATGGATTACCTACTCATTAAAACTGCTTTAAATCCCGGGTAACTAAAATAGAGTAACAAGTTAATAAAGAATACAATATAATTGCTTTTTTATTTTATGGAGGCAAAAACCCAAAAAAATATAGATAATTTTTGGGCACTTTCATTTCACTTACATTTACGTTTGATTCTAGCACAAAGGTCAGAGCCTATTATATATTTCGACAATATTTGTCGCCCTCCTTAAAATCTCATATAAAATAGAATACAGCGTAGTTTTATGAAATATCTCAATTATGTAGAAATTCGACGCTCACTCATCGAATTCGAGGAATATTTAACGCATTATTAATTCTAAAAGAACGTAGATGATAATATCTACGTTCTTTTAGATTTTGATATGGCTCAGTTATTAGAAATATAATATGTAAGAGACAATATTGACTATCGTGTTCTTTTGTCGGGTATAATAGTTTCGTTATTTATTTTTCGATATGTCCTCAAGCAATTAAGGGTGACGTACTTTTCTGCTAGAGTCAGAATTTTCAGAATTGGTTTAGTAATTTCAGAGATCGGGTAAGATATATGTATAAGGATATTCTGGTACAATTATTTTTGTGACCTTCATCAAATTGTAAAGTATATTAATAAAAAAATATAAACAAATGATTCCGTCATATATTCGCTTTAGCTTTCTCTTATACGACCGATGATAGGACTAATTTTGTGACCGTCTATCTTTATATATAGCTAAAATACTATCACCATTAAAAGGTAAAAAAATACCTATGTGAGGGATTCCAGGCATTTCCAGGCATGACGACCGTTTGGTGCAACGGTAGCGATCCTGCCTTTCGCACCGATGGTCCTGAGTTCGAATTCCGGAAGAGGCAGATGCTTGTATGATGAATACGAGCATTTGTACCTGAGTCATGGGTGGTTATATATATTTCTATGAATATTACATATCTACTAGCTGTCCCGGCCACGCGTTGCTGTGCCGACTGCAGTGCCATCTGCCGGACTGATTTGTGAATCTAAACCATTCTCAGATCCCCTTGAACACACACAAAAAAATTCATTCAAATCGGTCCAGCCGTTTTGGAGGAGTTCAGTGACATACACACTCACAGAAGAATTATATATATAAAGACTAGCTGTCCCGGCCACGCGTTGCTGTGCCGACTGCAGTGCCATCTGCCGGACTGATTTGTGAATCTAAACCATTCTCAGATCCCCTTGAACACACAAAAAAAATCATTCAAATCGGTCCAGCCGTTTAGGAGGAGTTCAGTGACATACACACTCACAGAAGAATTATATATATAAAGACTAGTGAACCCGACAGACGTTGTCCTGCCTGTTATTTTTGCAGTATAGATAAATAACCTAGATACCGTCTGCAGCGCCATCTGCCGGGCTGATTTGTGAATCTAAACCATTCTCAGATCCCCTTGAACACACACACCCAAAAAACATCATTCATATCGGTCCAGCCGTTTAGGAGGAGTTCAGTGACATACACACTCACAGAAGAATTATATATATAAAGATGTATCATATGTCCGTTAGCCTAGTATCCATAATACAAGCCTTACAGTGCTTACTTTGGGCTATGCTAATTGGTGTGAGTGTAAGAAATATTTATTTGTTTTATTTTATAAGATTAATTATATTAATTTTGGCATTTTGTCAGTGAAGTACGACACCAATCATAATCATAGATTTATTTCCCAGTACTTACAATATATTCTGCCTTCGTCAGCGACATAGAATTTTTTTATAATTGAAATAATTCTACAATGTCAGATTTAAAATTTTACTGATGTTGATAAAACAATGTTCGTTTACGGTTTCTGATTGTTATCCACGTATATATCACCAGTACAAGACTGCACTAGGAAGAAACTAGAGAAAAACCAATATTTAGCATATTGGTTCTTCTCTAGTCTATGTCTTCCTAGTAAATGTTTTTGTGGATTGATGAATTCCACCTTCATGTGTATGGTAGCAATAGGCGCTCTCAAATCACCGGTAATCGACACAACTTTTATGGACTTTGAGGATAGGCCTCTTGCAACAGCGTCAGTTTTTCCACGTATCTGCAAAAGGTTTTTTTTTGCGCCCCTAGCGACTGGGCACCCTCCGGACTCGGGGCAGGGAGGTGGTAAATCCTCTATGGATACTCCGGCCCGGCTCCGAAGTTATTTCAGACTCGTACTGACTAAACACCACATGAGATTGGCTTGTACCCGGGAAGAGTCAGAAGCATTTGTCTGAGGTGACCGTCAATCTAGAGAGAGGTGGCGCAAGAACTGCAAAACAGTTCTTGCGCCACATTTGTAGTACTACCAAGAGACAGTTTTTGGCTAAGTCACTTTAATTCCGTATTTAAATCAACTGCAAGCCGGTCCAAACCAAAAATCTTCAGTATAAAGAAAAGCAAAACACATACAGATAGATACTTAAATGGTGACCATCATCCTTGACCTACAGTTGTTTATCGTGGGAAAATCTTTGTTTCCGAATGCTCGCGGCATCTGTTGCTAATGACGCCTAACTACTGAGCTTAAGTATGTCAAATAAATCGCAGTATTTACTTGACTTGGTGTGATAACAAATTGCAAGGATCACACCTACTTCACAGAAACCTCTCATCGACCGTATGTGGTCAAATACAATATAAAGTAGATGGCACTGGTATCCAGCTTAAAAAACGCCTCGAAAAATTCACGGATCTGTCTGATCTCGATAGCTCTATTAAAAGAGCACTCTTAAACTTGCTAAATAGCAAGAAGCTGTAGATACGAGTTATACCTAACTCCTGAGACGAAATGTTTTTTACTTGATAAAACTTCTTTAAAAATGCTGTAATAAATAAAAAATATAATATATTAAAAGGAATTCAATTTATAGACGACCTTTTTCTCCCTTATTACAAATTTAACGCAAAAATTCCCAATTTCTTTTCTGTACAAGTAAATCTATATGTTAATTGCTTTTTATTTTCCACAACAAAACTTTAAAATAAGAAGTCCGTAATTCGATTCTCATTGTCTCAGTGTATGTTTGTATACTTTGTATTTCCGTTCACATCTATGTTGAAAATTGAAATAGGTTATCTTGATTGAAATGGTCACAATTCAGATCAAAAAAATGTCCACAGCAACATGTTTGCGCATAACTTTTTCAAGGAAATTTAAAAACCTTATTCTTTGCAAGTTCATTTTTTACTGCAAATTGTTACTGCTAATATAGTTAATAGCGGTGTTGTTCAGATGAAAGCGCAGATGTGATTGAGACCTTCATATTCTCGATTAAGTATAAAATAAGGAGTTGTCGTATCATCCTATCGCGCCTGTATGACCACAGACTATATGCCAATAAAGACAAAGAAAGAAGCTGCAAGAAAGTGGGCTCTTTATTTCTCCCTTTATGTTTTACATTACATAGTAATAAAAGATTTAAGTAGTCCTGCACTCCTAAAAAGAAATTATTATTTAAGACGTATGAGGAAAAAATACTATGAAAATGATAAAAAAAATAACAATAAAATATTTATTTTTTTCTATTCTTCAAGAGTTGCTTAATCCAATGATATATTATTTATATACCTTACATCTCAAATTTCTTTAAAAAAAATCATGAAAAAAGCCTTTTTTTGAGCATTTGGTGGATATTACCCCTTAATTCACTACTATCATAAAATCCACACTTTCTTGCTTTCTAAATAATCACCTATTAAGACTATTAAAAATAGTCTTCGTTTAATGATTACAGACCTCGTTTATGCTTTCACTGAGGAACATCAAGAAGCCATTACATGCAAAAATAAATTGTTCTGCTTTTATCACGACTACACACGACAACCTTCTTCATTAACAAGAAATGTTTCCTCTCATTCAACTATATTATGTTACCTTCTTATTTGGTGGAAAAATAATCTGAAATAAAGATACAATATACTCCTCGCCTTTACATCGTTGACTGCAACGACAGAGCAACTTGTTTTAAGGGCATCTTAAGATACTATCTCTTATTGCTTGGTTCTGTCTGAAATGGTTTTAAATCTACATTAAAAATACTGAAAGCATGCTCTTATTATGCTTACACCAAAACAGCTCAAAGTAATCCATTACCATATGTAGACCTATATATAAAGTATAATATATATTTGGCATTTTTTGAGACTATCGTTTGCTATCTACTATATTTCTTGAATTGGCTGCACAGATCGTGATACAGTGTTATTTCAGGTTTTTATTGTTTATCATTCTCAAAGAAAAATAAAAATCTCAATGATTATTATTATTCCTGAGTATTCCAAAGACTATTTGAAATTAGAAAAACAAATGCAATATTCCCCTTTCCTTGTCGGAAAATTATTCCTCTACCTACTTCCATTAGTCTACTGCTTCTCTTATTAAAAACAAGGCAAGGCCATTAAAATTATACTTTACTTACCAGGGACCTGTATTGCAGAGACGCTTCCAAATTTATTCCAGCCACTCACTTACCACTCATATCAAATAATTTCGTGACTAAAACACTACGACGTATTATTCTAGACCCTAAAGTCAGTGGATTAAAGTCAGTTTTATGTTCATGTTTCATTTGTGTGGTTATTATTCCGATAATTTGCATTGCAATTCCTCATGTTGGGATAGTATGTATACAAGTGATGCCAATTCATAGTAAATTAACGATTTTTGTAAAACCAATAAGTAACTTTCATGTTTGCCATAAAAAAATATTTATTCTTACCTTGCAACGCTTTAATTGAGCGAAGCTCTCTTTTAGCGTTCCTGCACACGATGCCGTCACCGCGCCGTCGCCGCGCCGACGCCGCGCAATTACACTGTAGATACGAGTCGCGCGAAGCCCGGAACCGCGCGCGTTCCCCTCCCTCCTTGTTTGTTTGATTCATTCCATTACCGGCCGCGTACGAACGTGCACGTGCGTGAACTTGTTAATTAATTACCATGGATAGTTTTGATTACGAAACGTTTATAAGTTTAGTGGAAGACAGAGAAGTGTTATGGGACAAAACTTTGGAAATATATAAAGACAAGCGTAAAAGTTTAAAAGCTTGGTTTGAGATCTGCCATATAATGAATGAGAACTTTGCAGACCTACCCGATACGGAGAAAAATAAATACGGTAAGTATCTTTTTACAAAATTTTATTTATTCTTGTTAATGTATTTCTATCTAGTGGGGCCAAACGAAAAAATATATAAGTAGCTGACTTAAAGGAAGTTTGGGACAAGACACGATCAGTATGTTTTTTATTTAAATCGTAATGCAACAGTGTATTATATAGTGTGTGGATAGTATATCTCGTAAGCAATTACTCGAGTTACTCGAGTAGTTTTGTTTTTACTCCCACTCGAGTCATATTTTTGATGACTCGGATTACGAGTGACTCGAGTGAAAAAAAGTCACTCGATTCCCATCACTACTAGTAGTAGCTTGAGTATTCCCGCTAGATAGAAACACGTTTCGCATACATATTAACAATAATTATTTTGCCATGGTACACTGCCATATTCAGAATTAAAATACTCCTTATATTTGTCACGTATTTCATTAGCTGTTGTAGGAACCATTTCTGTTGAATCAAATGGCAAAAACTCCTCTAATTCACACCCGCTTAGAGATTCTTGGACCCCTTTTACGCCCTCCTCTTTGTGTATAAAATTTTGCAGTAAACAACAAGCTTTCACAACATCAACAGCCAAATCCAATGACACATTTAAAGGTCGATGAAAAATTCGCCACTTATTGGCCAGTATCCCAAAGGTGCATTCTACATATCGTCTCGCTCTTGTTAACCGATAATTAAAAACGGATTTTTCTGCATCAAGCATTTGACTATTATATGGGCGCAGTAAATTCTGATGTAATGCAAATGCTTCATCACCTACGAATACATATGGCAAGGCAATGTTGGTATTAGGTAAGGAAGTAGGTCCTGGCAAGTTCAAAGTATTGTTAATCATGTTGTGCCAGAAAGCTGTGTCTTTAAAAACACCTGAATCACAATCCTTTCCATAAGCACCGACACTGATATAAATAAAGTTGTAGTCACTATCGGCGACTGCCATTCATACAATCGAGAAGTAATGTTTGTAGTTCAAAAACATCGATCCACTTTTATTTGGTTTTATTACTCTGATGTGCTTTCCATCTACAGCACCGACACAATGGGGGAAATTAGCAGACACTTCAAATTTATTTGCTATTTCTAGCCAATCGTTCATACATGGCATTTTCATATATTTTGGGTAAAGTTCAGACCATATTAGAGAACACACTTCTCGTATGATTACGCTTAAAGTTGATTTTCCCATTCTAAAACGATATTCAAGATCGGCTAATGAAGTTCCGGTTGCTAAATACCTGCAATTGAAAAAAACATTACAATAGTAAAATGGATTATTAATATTAATTATTTCAGGTAAACTAATATCTCAGAAATAGAAGAATATAAGGGATGCGTGGATGAAATGCGACAAAAAGATACGTGAATCGAAATCTGGATCAGGTGCAAAACCAGTACATAAATATCAATATTATGATAATTTACAATTTTTGAAAAAAAATACCCCACAGCCAACCCAATCTGGATCAAACATGCCGGAAGAAAACAAATCTGAAGTTACTAATGTCAACAAAAGAAAGAAAAACGAAGAATTAAATCCTGTAGATAAGAAAATGATTCAGTTTATGGAAACGTTAGAAAAAGATGACGATAGTAGAATGATGTCTTTTTTTAAAGGTATAGCTCCTACCGTGGAACGCTTCAAAGACGAAGATATTGTTGAATTCCAGTACCAAGTATTGAATATTATAAGAAATATCCAATATAAAAATAGTTATAGCGCTCCACATCATTCACGCACAGCAGGCGCAATGGACACCCCGGCACACTACGGTACTACTGCTGGACCCAGTACGAGAGTTCAATCACAGGCTTCGAATTATAGCATTGAAAACGATTCATTACAAAGCATTCCAAGTCCATCTACTTCAAGCTTGATTGATTTTGATTTTTCTACATTACATCAGAATAATTAAATATATATTATATTTATTTTATTTACCTCAATGTAACAACCAATCTCTCCTTAGCAGATATACTTGCTCGCATATTTGTATTTGTGTGTTGCAGTTTATTCTTTAATAAATCTAATAATTTATCAAATGTCTTGTAATTCATTCGAAAATAATCACAAAACTTGGCCTCGTCTTTTCGGAGATCTTCGTAAAGTGTATGAAATTCACCAAATTGCTCCCGTGCCGACAGCATAGGATGAACCCACAAATTTCTGACTCGACGTTCTTTTTGCCATTTTCTATACATATAGTAGGCAAGCACAAATTTCTTTTTTTTTCATTATATAAGACATGTTTGCGTCACGTGCGATCTCGCGGCGTGCACGTTCGTAAGCGGCCGGTAATGGAATGAAAACAGCAGGGAAGGAGGCGAACGCGCGCGGTGGCGGCGCGGGAGCGGCGCGGTGGCGGGCTTCGCGCGACTCGTATCTACAGAGTAATTGCGCGGCGTCGGCGTGGCGACGGCGCGGTGACGGCATCGTGTGCAGGAACGCTTAGGCAACTCTCAAATTTCGCTTGTGTCCCTCCTGCTACTTAACGGTTCAACCGATTCGAACGAATTTTGGCATGAACAAACATGATTATAACGTGACGGACATAGACTAAGTAAAAAACAAATAGACTTTACCACGGAGGAATAATCACCGAAAGAAAAATTTCACAGCCTAACAACCGCTGAGACTACATTGATGAAATTTGGCGCCAAAATTCACAAACGAAGGTAAGATAGTGCTTCGCTCAGTATTTGCAAGCAGCAGCATGCATTGCAGACCTAGTTTTGGCTGCCATATAAAAGCCTCCTAAAACGTAAGCGTAAGCGTTGTACGAATGTACAACTTACCAATGTTCCATCGCAATTCATCGACTACGTTTCGAGTTTTGACCTGTTTAACGAAGACTAGCTAGTGGTATTGAATTCCCTTCTCCAAAATAATAAGACTAGTTGACCCGACCACGCGTTGCTATGTTATAAATAAAAATGAAACCAATCCTATGGCCTAAGTCAGAAAAAATCCAGCAAAATGAAAAAAGAAATCGGTTCAGTAGTTTCGGAGTTCATTGCGATCAACAGGGAACAGGGATTTTTATATATAATAAAGATGGTAAATTTTTACCAATAGTATTGTTTTATTTGCATTTTTATTGAGTTGTTTTAATATATCTACAATTACTGTAAACTACTTGATGGCCGGGTGTGAGGCCGTAGTCGGATGGTTCGCGTACTGGCTTTCATGGTAACGAGGGCCTGGGTTCAATCCCCGGACAGGTCAATGTAGAAAACGAACTTTTTCTATATTGGTTCGGCTCCGGGTGTTGTGGCACCATGAATGTTTTTGAATTCCAAACACATAAGTGCTTTTGCTACTGAACTTGGATTCAGAATAGTGTATGTGATGCTGTCTAATATTTATCTTATATTTATCTGAGGTTACAGAGTCGGTACAGAGTCTAGTCCGGTCCTTCCGATAAGTACCTACTGTTGAAAAAACTCGGACAAGGGAACCGACCTCCATCTTACATTTATTATTTACATAAAGAGATAAACTACATCGCTTGTGTGATCTTCAATTGGGCTTTTGAAAGAAAAAATTGTGATAATTGGAAAGTTCATATATACATTTTCTCGCTCTAATTAAAAAGTTATATTAAATGAAACATATTTTTTTAACCTAGTAGTACCAAAAACACACCGACAGTTCCCGAACAAACCCGAGCGCGTGTCACGTCACAATGTTAATTTCTAATCATCGTAGCATACAGCTGATACAGTGTTCTGACTTTTAATCGATTAAATTAAAACCTGAAAAGTTATCGTGGTTGCTTCTTGAATTGAATAATTAGAATTCGATAAATTAAATTCTTTAACTACACTCCACTTTGGTATAAATTTATATAATCATAACTTTTAAAAACCAAAGAATCAAAAAAAAACGATAAATATTTTTTCTTTTTTCAATTTTCGTTAATAGTCAAAGTAACTAAATAAATATAAAAAATAAATATTTCTTACATTCACACCAATTAGCCTAGCCCAAAGTAAGCACTGTAAGGCTTGTGTTATGGATACTAGGGTAACGGATAGACATACATATATGATACATAAATATGTAATATTTATAGAAATATATATAAACACCCACGACTCAGGTACAAATGCTCGTATTCATCATACAAACATCTGCCCCTTCCGGGATTTGAACCCAGGACCGTCGGTGCGAAAGGCAGGATCGCTACCGTTGCACCAAACGGTCGTCATGACGTAACACGAGTAAGTTTTACACCTTACTCGATTTTCTGGATGTACACGTCCTTTCTCTGTACAAATTCTTGTGAGATATGGTGACAACTGATGATAGTTAAATACACTGGCGAGCAACCAAATCGACTCAAGCCCTCATTCTGCTTACAAACTTTGTTTTTACGTAAAGTATACAAGGTATTTATAAAAAAAGACTGTCATTAGAAAGCTCAATATACAAGCTTTCATAAAACACTAATATTGTTTTTTTTTTTTAAATCTAACGCATTCATTTTTACATCAATAGCACTATGAGTCGTTTTGCTCATTACGCTATCCGCGACTTGCGCTAACTGCCACCCCTATAAAAGCTCTCGCAACCGGCACACCTTATCAGTCGCTTATCACAAGTTGACATGTACACATCTCCGAGAATTGCAATCATTTTTTCCACGTTACCATGGATACCACACCTGAAGAAGCCGCTCAAGTTGTTGCCTTGTTGGAACAAGGACTTAGCCAGCGAGTAGTCGCTGCCCAGCTTCGCTTGAGCCAGTCTGCTGTGTCCCGGGTCTACAGACGATTTCGAGAGACCGGTGCCTTCAATCGAAGACCAAGAACCAGCCGCCACCGGTGTACTTCTGACAGAGACGACCGTTTCATTGTCTCAACATCGCTGCGCAATCGGCATCTGACGAGTGTTGATGTTCAACAAGAACTCAGGCACGTTCGTGGTGTAGCTGTAAGCGAGTGGACAATAAGAAGACGACTGAGAGCAGCCAATCTCACTCCAAAAAGGGCTGCGACGGGGCCCAAATTGACTGCAGCCCACCGACAAGCGCGTCTTCAGTTTGCTCGAGAGCATGTCAATTGGACCATTGCCCAATGGCAGTCGGTTCTCTTTACTGACGAGTGCAGAATGTGTCTGCATGGCAACGACAGAAGAGGCCGAGTCTACAGGCGTCCGGGCGAACGATTTGCCCAATGCTGTTTCGCTGAAACAGTAGCATATGGCGGTGGTTCCTGTATGATGTGGGCCGGCATCTCTTTAGAGGGAAAGACGGAGCTCGTTTTCGTGCCTGGTGGAGGCCGAGGAGGCGGGCTTACAGCTGATCGGTACATCACCGATATTCTCCTGGAACACGTTGTTCCCTATGAAGGATTTGTCGGCGAGGACTTCGTCTTAATGCACGACAATGCTCGTTGTCATACAGCGCGCATTACCCAGCAGTTTTTGGATGAAGTCCAGATGCGTACAATGGACTGGCCTGCGCTCAGTCCAGACTTGAATCCGATCGAGCATTTATGGGACCAGTTAAAACGAAGAGTACGAGCCAGAAATCAAGCCCCTTCGACGGTGGAAGAGTTGAAGGCAGCATTGTTGGAAGAGTGGGTTAACATACCTCAAGAGGACGTCAAAAAGTTGATCAGATCAATGAAGAATCGACTTCAAGCGGTGATTAGGGCTAGGGGGGGGAATACCAAGTATTGATTTATTAAATTGTTATGTATTTTCTTAATCAATTTTCTTTTATTTCTAAAATACCCAACCACAACATCTTCTCACAAATTCCTGTTTTTCCTGTATTTATGTTTAGATATCATTAATTACAAAGATAATGAACGGATATTGATAATGGTGATATCTTATTAAAGCTGCAGTTTGGAGCTTTCAGATGATATATAGTTTTTAAAAATATCTCCTATAACTTTCTTGAAAACAGAGTCTATACTCAGAGTTAGGGCTTGAGTCGATTTGGTTGCTCGCGAGTGTAGATATCAGTCGTCAAACCTATTATCATATCTCAATATTATTATATTATATGATATAATCATTAAATAAACAAATAAATAATCAGACAAACGGTTTAACACAGGGTTAAACCAATACCATTAGATCGCGGAAAAGTCTTTTCGGATATAGTATGCATAAACTTGTAAACAAATATCTTTGGCTGTACTATTTGTATCTGGCTGGTTTTCATGACATTAAAAAGGTGACATTTCAAAAAAAGAATCAAATCAGGAAAATTTTGTTTCCCACTATTTTTCATTTGTTTTTCTTTCTGTCAAAATGAGCGAATGAAGAAATTAGATACATTTTAAAATTATATTACAAAAAAGGAAAAAATGCAACGCGAGCCGCGAAAATTTGTGACATTTGCGGACCTAATGCAGTAGCAGTAAGAGTGGCACAAAATTGATTTAGGCGTTTTCAATCCGGGAATTGTGATGTCAAAGATACACCTCGCTCTGGTCGCCCTGTTACGGATAAAATGGACGCTATTTTTAAAAAAGTGGAGCAAGATCAGTATATCAGACCTTACAACATAGCTAAAGAACTGGGAATTGCCCACAAAACAGTTTTGACCCATTTGAAAAAAAGCTGGGTACACTAAAAAGCTCGATATTTGGGTGCCACACGAGCTCACTGAAAGAAACCTAATGCACCGTGTACTCATTTGCGATTCTTTATTGAGACGTAATGAATACGATCCTTTTTTGAAGAGATTGATGACTGGTGATGAAAAATGGATCACGTATGACAAGAAAGTGCGAAAAAGGTCGGTCACGCTTCATAGACTGTGACAAAACCTTGGTTAACTCACAATAAGGTGGTGCTGTGACTATGGTGGGACTGGAAGGGCATTGTTCATTATGTGCTTTTACCGCCGGGCAAAACTATCGATTCGGATCTCTCCTGAAAACAACTGATGATATTAAAGCAAGTAGTTGAGAGAAAGCGTCCGGAATTGATTAGTAGAAAGGGTGTGATTTTTCATCACGATAACGCTAGACCACATATATCTTCAGCACAGCAAAAATTAAGAGAGTTTGGTTGGGATGTGTTAATGCATCCGCCATATAGCCCTGACCTTGGACCTTGAGATTTTCACCTGTTTCGTTCTCTTCAGAATTCTTTAGGCAGTGTCAGGTTAACATCAAGAGAGGACTGCCAAAACTACTTGTTGCGTATTTTTGTTCGGAAGTCTCAAAATTTCTACAGCAGCGGGATCATGTGTCTACCTACAAGATGGCAGAAAGTCTACGAACAAAATGGCACATATATACTTTAATTAAATGTAAATTAACTTGGAAAAAAAAAATTTTCATATAAAATGGAAGAAACTTTTTCTCCAACCTAATATATTGTAATCTTGAGGTTAAATTAATAAAAGATTACTTTATTCTTACTGAATGTCTAACACGACGTTATAATCGTAGTTAACATTTTGTCTATGACAGGAACGCGTTTATGTAATTGTAGAAGTATAGCATTTTTACCGTCCTTATGACAAAATGATTACTTATTTCAATTCACAGTGTTGTGAACTTATTTTAAAATGAACCTTCAATAAAAAGTACTTAAGTAAAAAAAAAATATTTTGAAAACAGTTGCTAATACAATACAATACTATGATTATTAGCTCTGATTATTAGCTCTGATTATCAGAATTTCTAATGCAATCAAATGTGTATAACAAATTATTATTCATTGATTTCCGTATAATTTATTTTTACATAACTTTAATTTTATACGTTTTGTTTAAAAAAGTCTATATAAGAACCTTAATAACGTTAAAACTTAAAAATTAAATGAATGGCAATCGAATTTCGATCACTAACATCTCAACCTTTACACACGACATTTAAAACAAACTTTCGTGATAAATGACTTGTGTAGGGATAATTTAAAGCAATTCATTTTCGTGACTTTAAGTCGGTCTGCCAATACCAATGTCGGTGTAAAAACAGGATTAATATCCCAACCAGACTAAAGTTGGTTGTTTGTTTGTGCAGAATCGGATGTAAAATTTATTAGTTTATATTTTTCAATAAAGATGTTGGATGTGGGATTAGTTGCATTTTTAATGGAAAAATGCAACTAATCCCACATCCAACATAAAAGAAGAGAGAAAAAGTAGTTATTTATATAGCAGTCGTGTCGGAAATCGAACTCTGGTGTGTTCAGTTCTGCAACGCAGAGAAAGCGCCTTTTTATTACGATACTAACTTACTTTAATACAAACTTACTTTAAAGTTAACTGTTTAATACACCTATTTGTTATTATTCGTTTGCCAGTAAAATTTGAAAATAACGAACCTGTGAACGTCAGATATAACTCTTCAAAATAATATTTATCTTCAATTATATTTCCCGGGTATTTTGCACTTCGTAGAAATAAGACGTTTGAAGTCATAAAATTTCGTATCTATTTACGAGCAAACCCAATGAAGAAAATAACAAATGTAGGGTTTCCATGATAATAAAGGACTTTTAATTCAACACTTTTAGAGTATGAAAGGACCTATAAAGTGTAATTTGCATGAAACTAACACATAAAAATAATGGGATAGGTACATTTATATTTTTTAGACGCTTTTATAACATCGACCTTTGGCTATGAAACTACAATGATTAGCAAAAATAACAAGGCGCATTTTAGACGACAAAATTGCCTAAACAACTTATGATAGTTCTGTGAAGTCAAAGAAATATTAAAGTACATTTAATCGAGCATGAAAAACATAATTTGGTGTCTATTTACAATGTATAGAAAAGGCATGGCGCACAATGTAATATGCATAGCAACAGACTGCATTATGTATTTTACAGTAGAAGTGCAACAATCACATTTCAAACGTGATTTCATGAAAAAAGTGTACTTTGTCCTTCACGAACTCAAAAACTATCTATATCATTGATATATAGTAATGATTTAAAGAACTCGTGGCTTGTAGTTCCCGTAATTCTTTTACACTGTTGGATACATAAAATTTAAAGGGTGTCATGCACACATTATTTCAAGTAAAAATTGTACTAATTCAGTAAAATTCTTTACTTTTTAATGCTGGAAAAGTCAATTCAGTCGTTTGGTGACGGACAGCAGCAATGCGATCCATTATTTAAATAATATGAAAACCACTTAGAGTATAAAAAATATATATCAGTTTTTAATTCATTATGCCTGTACTAATATGAAATAACACTAGATTTAAAAATCTAAAAATCCCACGTTTTTCAATGACCAAAAAAGAATAAAATAACCCGGCGGGGCCAAGCGAGGGGCCACTCAAAACGTGGGGGCGCATGTTACTTATGGAGATGTAATGAGATGTATGATATGCATAGATGTTGAGAGTATTTGTAAAGATGCGCCCCCACGTTTTGAGTGGCCCCTCGCTTGGCCCCGCCGGGTTATTTTATTCTACTCTCATACTACCGTCACCGGACCGTAGCATTCAGGGGTAGTTTTCGCTTCCAGGCCACCAAGTGCTGGAATGATTTGCCGCCTCCGCTGAGAGATTTGTCTAGTTTGTTTACCCTTAGAAAAAAACTCAAGCGTCACCTCTTACAACTCCAGCAACTTGGTGTCGCCTAATGGAGCCACGGTGTTTTCTCTTTCTTTTTTTTCTCTTTCTACTTAAACTACCCATTCCAATTTAAGCCGTATTTATATTATAGTGTTTTATTTACATTTATATTACCTCTCACTGACCTTACTAATTTTTTATTGTTTTTTTTTTACCATTCTGTACCTATTAATTGAATTATTGTTATTATCTAATTTTCTCGAGCAATTTCTGTTTTGTCTCCTTTTTTTTCTAACTCCACTCTCTTTAACATTTTGATTGCACATATATGACACTGACTCGCGTTGTTTCATATCACTTGCGCCCTCATCAGCCAGGGTGATGGCTGAAAATCGGTGCTTCACCTATTCCCGGGTGATTTTTTTTGCATCGAGCCTTGATCCTATTCCTGCTGCTGCACACAGGTGCCTGGTTGTGTAATGAATTTATTTATTTTATTTTGTAATTTCTTTGATTATATAATGGCAATGTATTATGTGTGTAAAACCGGAATAAAATATCTATCTATCTATCTATCTAAGAAAACGTGGGAAAAAGGCGCATACTTATTCTCAGTTTTCACCGTGATACATACTGGAGTGTATTTTACCATAGTTATAGTCGGATTTTTATTCTTATGTAAGTTTTTAAACCATTTTAACTGGATTTACGACTCCTATATATAATAAAACAAAAAAATTAAATTCGTCGCAAATCCGGTTTAAGCAGTCTTATTTAAACGTGCGATAACAGCGGAAGTATAAGAAAAAAATATCTCATTTAAAATTTTGACTGGTCCTGTCATTTTGTGAAATAATGATACATTATTCGTAGAGGTAGTAATGGGTTTCGATCAATCAATTTGTGTACCTATGAGAGTGAACTCGATCGCGAAAAAAGTTATGTATTTTATAAAAAAAAAATACTTCGCGTATAGTTTGCTAATAGTTATATAAAAATTTATTTCGGACAACTCACACCAATTATTTAATTTATTTTTATTGACTTATTTACTACAATTTTACCAATTTTGTGCGTCAGTTATCGTTTTTTGACCGTGTATTTAAAAAATTATAAAGTATCAAATCTGTGAACCAGAAAAAGCCACATAAGTGTACTTTTCAATATCAATAAATTGAAATAACAGGATTTTGTCTGTAGACCTTAGAAATAACGTCGGGATTTAATTTAAAAAACACGTAAGTAAATATTATTGCGTCATAGAAGTTACGCGCATAGTACTTAGAATTCGTAAAATCTAATTATAGAGACTTCGTAGAAAAATACATCCTACTCAAACAGGAAATCGCGCAACAGACGAAACTCACTACCATGATTTATAAAGAGATCTTCATATCCAATAAAAAAGGCCTGCGTGTACTTATGTACGCACGGCAGAGGTTATACTTTTTCATTAAATTTTTAAAT